>CM077665.1:266038704-267383704 GCA_039707655.1 Elymus sibiricus | reverse complement strand
GGTCGCCGGGGTGGGCGGGAGCTTTGTACCACCACGCTGGTAGACTTTGCGCCCCTCAACCCACTCACTCTCGCTATAGCTATCAGAACTATAGCCACCCTCAGCACGGCCACTCGACGAGCCCGCACCTGGGTTCTGCTGCGACTCAGCGTGATCCCCAGTCTCGTGGGACGTAAGCTCGGCGGCCCGACGCTCATCGGCCCCAGGCTCGTCGGCGGTAGGCGCGTCTGTCGTAGCCTCGTCTGTCATAGGCTCATCGGCCTGAGGCTCGTGGACCGGAGTCCGAGACGGCTGCACCTCAGGCTGCTCCATCTCAGACGGAGCACTCCTGTGGTCGGGTGAATCAGCTGGGGGTGGCGGCGAGGAAGGCGTAGTAGCAGCCTTCCTACCTCTCCCGCCGCCACGTCCACCTCTACCAACCTTCTTCCCTCCCCCCCCCCGACCTCTCCCGGTCGAAGAAGAAGCGCCCGCCGGTGTCTGCATACTGAGATCCAGCGCTCTCCGGAGGTGGTGGGGTGGGATGGAAGTACCCCTCCCACCACGCGCCGAGGAAGGAGCCTCGGAGCGCTCTCGACCCGCGCCCACCATCTGTCAACACCTCCAATGACAAAGAGTAAACGAAGTTAGTACAACATTAAAAAAATGAATACCTGACATGAATATAATTTAAGTGTATCATCATCATGAACATAATAAAAAATTGAATACCTAACATGAACCAATTAATAATATATATGTACATAATAATAATTGAATACCTGACATGAACTATAATATTAATCTTCATCGTCATCATTAATAAATGCATCATCATCGTCTATATATGCTTCGGGGTCAATAAATGCATCATCATCATCACTATCAGTAATGACGTGCTCATCATCATCATCAATAAATGCATCAACATGTGGAAGGTCTCCTGTACGTAATCGGTCAAGCATTGACAGGTCATCCGCAGCAGTAACCTCTTCTTGTTCCGGCTCTTCTTGTTCCGGTTCAGGCTCGGATTCACTGCCGCTGTCTACTTCAATGTTCTGAGGTGAAGTAGAGCGGTTCTTGAAACGTTTTTTGGAAAGACGTGTTTCTTGGAAGAATTCTCCTTCATATGTGTCTGGGTTAATGTGAGGTTCATAATCCTCTTCATTGGGGGGAGGTGGTCTAACATGTGGCGGCACTTCATAAACGACATCCCAACCTTTGAGATTTGGATCACTTTGGCAGGCCCACGGTAGATAGAAAACTTGGGTTGCCTGTTGAGCCGTAATATAGACATCGGGAACATCCAAATGGGTGCTTTGTTTGATTTCGACTAGCCCTAGATGTTCATGAGTCCTTCTAGTCTCCTTCGGCTGGAACCAATAACATTTGAAGACTACGACTTTCGGTGGGTTTGCACCATAGAATAGAAGTTCATAAATTGCTTCAACTCTTCCATAATACTCGGTACCTCCTTCGCCGATAGCAGAGACACAACAATTTGTAGACTTTCGGTCGGCCATAGATAGCTCTTTGCCATAGGTACGAAAGCGATACCCGTTGATGTCATATTTGTCAAATGAACGGACCTTATAGTCAAAACCATTAGCGACTTGTCTCAATTCGGCGTCCATAGACTCTGAACTAGCCTACAAGTTTAATACGAAAGGATTGTTGCATTAGCCAGAAATTAGACGAAGAAATGAAATGGTCTAATGGAAATTACCATTTGTTTGAACCAAGAGATGAAACCGGGATAGCTGCCTCCATGCATTGCCAGAAGCTCATACTCTTTGACGGAATCCTTTTGGATCACCGCTCCATACGAGAATTTGGTGACGTATCCGCTGTATCAAATATCCGGGAATAAGAGTAGTTCAAAGGAATTAGAGGTTGCGAAACAATGTACCGAGAACTTACTCGATGTACGGCCGCACTTCTGTTAGGTTGTTCAAGATATACAACGTAATGGTCCGCCATTCGTCGACATCCAGCGATAAGGAAGTATAAGCACCGGCTGGTGCGAGCTTCCCTTTGAATAGGCTGAGGTTGGATCCACCCTTTTTAGGGTCGCCAGCATTGTACCGAGGCTTCGGATTATGCAAATGACGATTTTTGGCTTCGTAGTGTGCTGTCACGAAGTTTGCCGCCTCCTCAGTAATGACGATTTTCTCGAAGCGTCTTCTGCATCCTCTCAGTTGCATAGCACCAACGATTCTGCACGGGCCCCCCCCAATCGTGCCTCGGTCGGGAGATGCAAAATCAAATGCTGCATTGGATTAAAGAAGCCCGGTGGAAAGATCTTCTCTAACTTGCAGATCAACTCCGGCGCCAACTCTTCCAGTTCTTCTAGCAAGCCAGGCGATAGTTCTTTCGCACAAAGAACACGGAAGAAATAGCTCAGCTCTGCCAGTACTAGCCATTCATCCTCAGGGATAAAGCCATGCAACATCACCGGCATTACCCGCTCAAGCCATATGTGCCAATCATGACTCTTGAGACCAAATATTTTCAATTTTTCAAGGCTCGCTCCCCTCTTTAGATTCGCTGCATACCCATCGGGGAACATCAACTCCTTTTTCACCCACAGGATAATTTCCCTCATAGCTGGCCTTCCAAGATTGAACCATGCCTTTGGCTTCGTCCAGTTCTGCTTTCCTTTCAGTTGTCGCATATTTTGTAGCGGTCTATCACATAGAGCCTCCTGATCAACTCTAGCCTTAGGATTATCCTTTGTTTTCCCCTCTATGCCGAACAATGTACCAAAGAGGGCCTCGCCGACATTCTTTTCAGTGTGCATCACGTCGATGTTGTGTGGGCAAAGGAGGTCTTTGAAGTAAGGCAGATCCCACAAGCATGTCTTGTGAGTCCAGGCGTGTTCGGAATTATACCCCTTGAAATACCCTGGACGCTCCGGATCCGGCTCGAGAGAGTTGAACTGATCCAGGGTCTGTTGGCCTGTCAACGCAGGTGGTGCAGAGTTTTTGACAACTCTACCTTTGATGAAGTTCTTCTTGTCTTTTCTGAACTTATGGCGGGGATCCAGGAACTGTCTATGCATGTCGAAGCAAGAAAACTTGCCACCCGCCTGCAGCCGACAAAACTCAAGAGCTGCCTTGCATGTGGGGCACGGGAACCTTCCATGCACACCCCAGCCAATGAATAGCGCATACGCCGGCAAGTCATGCATCGAGTACATGTACCACGCACGCATTAGGAAGTTTTTTTTTGTAGCGGCGTCGTATGTCTTGATCCCATTATCCCAAGCTTCTTGCAGTTCATCCTTAAGCGGTTGCATGTACACATTCATATTCTTCCCCGGATAGTTGGGCCCCGGAATTATCAACGTCAGGAAAATGTTCTTTCTTTGCATAATCTGTCCGGGGGGGAGATTGAGTGGAATGACAAATACAGGCCAACAACTGTATTGAGCTGCCATCATACCAAACACATTGAACCCATCCGTGCTTATGGCGATTCGAGGATGCCTTGGATCTACCGCTTTAGCATGATGTATTGCATCGAAGCGCTTCCACGCAAAAGCGTCCGATGTGTGTACCAACATCGGCTCCCCATCTGCATCTAGTTCGGTTCTTTTGCCCAATTTGTGCCATGTCATCTGTCTGGCCGTCTCATCGACCATGAAAAGACGTTGAAGTCTTGGTATGATTGGCATATACCGAAGAACATTAACTGGGATTTTTGTCTGACTCTTCTCACCCATACCGTTGTCTACCTCAACATACCTGGAAGACTGGCAAACGGGACAATACTTCAAGTCCGCATACTCAAGCCTAAATAAGGCACATCCTTTCTCACAGGCATCTATCTTCTCATAGGGCATCTTAAGTGCACGGAGGATTTTGTCCGACTGGTACAGGTTTGCAGGCATTACATGGCCTTTGGGTAGAAAGCGTCCAAATAGTGTCATCATCGCGTCGTAGCATTCTCTGCCCAAGTTGAATTGAGCCTTCAGAGCCATTACTTGTGCGATGGCATCCAGCTGACAAAGCTCAGTGTGCTCGTGGAGAGGACGTTTTGAAGACTCCAACATATCATTGAAGGCCTTTGCAGATTCCTCCATCTCATCGTCCGAATCCCAAGCATCATCAAAGTCTTCCACCATGTCTTCCATCCCGGTACCATGCTCGTCGGTGCGACGACGGCCCTCCTCAGCTCTGGCACGTTGGGCAGACTCACCATGAAATGTCCAGACCGTATAATCAGGCGTAAAACCCAACTTCTGCAGGTGTTTGATCATTTCAAACTCGGACTTCTTATGAAAGTTGTCGCAGTCGACACAGGGGCACCAGTTTGTTTCCTGTCCATTTGCAAATGCGGCTCTCACAAACCCCTTGGTTTTTCTTAGCCATTCATGGGTCATGTCTTTCTGACTAGTGTGACCGGTGTACATCCATGCACGATCACTCATCTTGCCTAGCTACTGGACACACAAGAAATATATACATAATTCAGCAAACCATATTCATCAGTTAATAGAGTTTGTCAGTTTTATTACGTCCATGCAACCTAGACGCTAGTAGGTAAAGATAGGTCCTAATCCCACCCGAGTATGTGTAGATTGGGTTCGTTTTCCCATGCTCTGCTCCGGATCCGACGCAAAATTTCGGCAGCACCTCCCCGCTGTTCTCCTGATACACGTCTCGGCAATAAGCAGAGAGGATGTGTACCCGGAGAACAACAGGGAGGCACTGACGAAATTCTGCATCGGATCCGGAGCAGAGCATATGGGAAAACGAAACCAATCTACACATACTCGGGCTGTCCATGGATAACGTTGGACAATTCGAAAGAATCACGGTTATAAATATGCAAATGCATGCATATTTATAGATGTAACCCTTTCGAACGGGAGACGCATAGAGGTCACGCATACTGATGATTGACACCTATAGCTAGCAAGTTTCATCGGCACAAAGACCGGAACAGAGCAAATGAAGGGGGGAGGAGGAGATGTCATTTGTGCTCACCCACGAACGCAGGGGCGGAGCTCGTCGAACGCACGGGGAGGTCGTCGAACACCAGACCCTCGCAGCCCCGAAAGAACTGCACATTTAAATCCACCCGATCAACACAAATATATATGATGTTTTTCTTAACAAAATCGGGAAATATACTTCCTAACTCATAATTCACAAATATATGACCCCGTCAGCCTCTGGAAGGCCGAAGAGCACCTTTTCGGTCAACAGGAGGCCGAAGAGGTGTCGGGGGTCATGGCTGTCGTGTCTGGGTGTCGTGGTGTCGGGGTGTCGTGGTGTCGGGGTGTCGTGTCGGGGTCGGGGCGTCGGGGGGTGTCGTGTCTGGGTGTCGTGGTGTCGGGGTGTCAGGGGTGTCGGGGTGTCGGGGTCGGGGTGTCGTGTCGGTGTCGGGGTGTCGTGTCTGGGTGTCGTGGTGTCGGGGTGTCGGGGTCGGGGTGTCGTCTCGGGGTCGGGGTGCCGTGTCGGTGTCGGGGTGTCGGGTCGGGGTCGGGGTGCCGTGTCGGGGTCGGGATCAAGGTCGGGGTGTCGGGGTCGGGGTGTCGGGTCGTTGTCGGGTTGGGGTCGGGGTCGAGGTGCCGTGTCGGGGTCGGGGTTTTTCCTCTTTTTTTCTTTTCTTCTTCTTCCTCTTCTTCCTCTTCTTTCTTTTCTTCCTTTTCTTCCTTTTTTTCCTTCTTCTTCTTCTTCTTCCTCCTTTCCTTTTTCCTCTTCTTCTTCTCCTCCTCTCCTCTTTTTTCTTCTTCTTCTTCTTCCTCTTCTTCTTTTTTCTTCTCCTCCTCCTCCTCTTCTTCTTCTTCCTTTCCTTTTTTCCTCTTCTTCTTCTCCTCCTCTCCTCTTTTTTTCTTCTTCTTCTTCTTCTTTTTTCTTCTCCTCCTCCTCTTCTTCTGTTTCTTCTTATTATTATTTTTTGTTCTTTTTCTTTTTTATTTTTCCTTTTTTTTCTTCTTCTTTTCTTCTTTTTTTTCTTCTAGGTTTTTTCTTTTCTTCTTTTCTATCTAAGTTTTTTCTACCTAATAAAAACTAACTAATATGAACTAATAACTAACTAATATAAACTAACTAAAGGAACTAATAAAAACAGAAAAAAACAGGAAAAAAACAAAAAAGGGGGGGAATGGTGGAGCTCACCGGAGGGTGGTCGAGGCGGAGGCGCTGGGGAGGAGGGGGGTGGCGGCGGTCGGCGGGGAGGAGGGGGTCGGCGGGGGTCGGCGGGGAGGAGGGGGTCGGCGGGGTGGGGGCGGCGGCGGCGCTGTGGAGGAGGGAAGGGGGCGGCGGCGGCACTGTGGAGGAGGGGAGGGGGCGGCGGCGGCGCTGTGGAGGAGGGGAGGGGGCGGCGGCGGGGAGGAGGGGGCGGCGGGGGTCGGCGGGGAGGAGGGGGTTGGCGGGGAGGGGGCGGCGGCGGCGCGTAGAGACAGAGAGAGAGAGAGATGTAAGAGAGAGAGAGGGGGTTTGGGCGCGGGGGGCGAAAATTAAGCCCCCCTCTTTGCCGTCTGCTGGCAGACGGCAAAGAATTCTTCGCCGTCTGCCAGCAGACGGCAAAGACGGTGACCGTTAGCCCGTCCCCGCCGTTACACTGTGGGCCCCCCCTCACCTCTTTGCCGTCTGCTGGCAGACGGCAAAGAGTTCTTTGCCGTCTGCCAGCAGACGACAAAGAAGTGGCCCGTGTGACCTAGCCAACGCAGTACCCCGTGGGCCCCACTTTGGTCTTTGCCGTCTGCTGGCAGACGGCAAAGAACTCTTTGCCGTCTGCCAGCAGACGGCAAAGAAGTGCAGATGGCAAAGAGCCTCTTTGCCATCAGCATGTTCTTTACCGTCTGCTTTGAAAAAGCAGACGGCAAATATCCTCTTTGCCATCTGCCAGCAGACGGCAAAGAGCTGGCAAATGGCAAAGTCCCTGATTCCAGTAGTGTATACCAACAGCTACACAAGAAGAAGACGCTCATGTTGGTGAATGGGTTGCCGGCTCCAAATCCGACAATCACTCTGAGAGAAGCTATCACTCTGACTCCGACTATAGTCAAGATGAAGGTGTTGCCGGACTTGCCCTCGTTTCCTCCAACTCCTACGACATATTTGATTCACCAAATGAAGGGAGTGGAAGTTGCTTCATGGATAAATGCCCCATGGTATCGCACCCCGAATACATTGACTTCAATAGTGATGAGGATGACTTACTTGGAGATGATGACTTGCTATTTGACAAAACTAGTGATATTAGTCAAAATGAGCTAGACGATGATCATGCTAGTTAAGATAAGTCATGTGATGATGATAAGAAGGAAATAGAGCGACTAACTAAAGATTGAAACACTCTTAATTTAGCCCATGAATCTACTCTAGAAGATCATGGAGAGCTTGTAAGAACTCATGAGTTTCTTAAAGCTCAATTGGAGTAAGAAGCTCAATTTGGAGCAAGAACATGAGTTTCTTAAAGCAATCAATGACGATATCCGAAAGAAGACTTCTTCTCATCTAGCCAAATGACTACTCTTGTCTACATTTATTCCACAAGTTAAGACTAAGCAATCTAGTAATAAAGGCAAGAAAGGTTCTTCAACTAGTAGCAATAAAAATGATAAATCTAATGATATTGTTTCTAGTAGTTCTATTGATTCCACTAATGATTCCCTTAGCCAAGTTACACTTGAGCAAGAAAATGATCTATTGAAAGGGATTATAGAAAAGGGTATCTACAAAAGTCTTGCCCTATGTAAGCAATTCGAGGAGATTGTATGCAAGCATGGACGATACCGGAAGAACCAAGGCATTGGCTACTTCAAAGATAATAGAGTTAAATGGGAAGAAGGTCAATACCCCAAGCCGAAGTTTGTTCCCCAAAAGGAGAAGTATGGACATACTCTCCCCAAGGGAACAAAAGCTCAAGATGACCTTCCACCACAAGACCACAAGCTCAAGGGCAAGGACCAGCTTCAAGAGGAGATTGACACATTTGAAGATGAGTCCCAAGTTTTAGTCAAGTGGGTTCCCAAGGCTACTCCAAGCTCTACTTCAACAAGTGCTACTTAAACTCCAAGGACTCCCATCAACTTGATGTGGGTCCCCAAGAAGAAGAACTAGAGGAGGTCTCGAGGGGGACTCTGCTAATGAAATTCACTCATTCTAACCTATAAGGATTCTGGGCGACCCTCTCTCAGGAGGCTTTCCCGATTCAATCCTTCGCTGGCCTTTAGATCTTGCTCATTTTGGTCAACTGTGCCCGTTCAATCGTTTGATTTTTATATGTCGTTTTGACTTTGCAGTTGTTCTTACTGGTCCATGACTGGTGGGTCGTTTTGTATGGCTATTGGCTGGGTGAGGCGTTACCTCGGTGCAAAGAAACCACTCCTCGCGCGCCGCGCGGCGTGGCTGTGCATTGTCTGCGGTGGTTGGGAGCAGATGGACCAACGGACACATGCTGCTACCTTTTTGCACTATGATTATTGGGCCGAGTTGGCTGCTGGTCCCACAGGTTAGTGCCATGTCTTTGTTCTCGTTCGTGTGTGAGATCCCGGGGCCATCTCTCCCCTGTTGTTGGCTAAGGAGAGAGAGGGGGTGGACTGACGCCCCTGTCTGCGTCTGGTCGGGAGTTTGAACATGGGAGAGAGAGACGAGATCTGCTGACGCATATACACCCGCTGCTGCCTTTTGTTACTATGACCGGTGGGCAAAGTTGGGTGCTGGTCCTACGTGTCGGTGGGTTGGCTTGTTCTGTTTGTACCGTTGAGTTTAAGTCTTGGGTTGGAGAGAGCCGGTCATGCGTCATGGTCTCGCTGACTCCTACCGACTCCTACGCGGCTACACCATGCCAGGTCATGTCGTCGGGCATGGGCGTGCGTAGTTCCCTCCAATCCATGGTCTCACACCCCTCCTTCTCTCTCATTTCTCCTTGTCAGCCACCAATCCGCCTTCTCGCTGCTTCATCTCCTCCACCACCATGTCTCCGGTCGCCGGCCTCCCAGCCGTCCAACCTCACAGCGATGTTTCCTGAGGAGCAAGACGAGTGAGGCCAGTAGAGGGAAGGAGCAGATTGAGGCCTTGCACGCTAGCTCGTCATCTGCATCGACATGTTTTGGATCCTCGCCGCCGCGTGCGATTCTGGATCAGAGCAGGTCATCGCCATGGGATAGCAGGGGCGGCGGGTTCTTCACATCGGGTATTGATGAGCTAGGTCGGCGGTGGGGAAGCGGCTACCCGGAGCTCCAGGCACTGCGCACAAGTCGTCGGGCAGAGGAGAGGTCAACGAAAAGGGCAAAGAGCAGCAGGGGGAAACCGCAGGCGACACTCCTGCAGTGATAGGGTCGACTGCAATGGAGGGGGAGGAGTCCGGCGATAGGGGGAGCAGGCCAATGAGGAGGCCAAGCAACAGGGTGAAGGTATGTATTTATTCACTTGCAGGGATCTCGATTATTTTCTAACATGTATTCCATTTCCAGGGATAGTCCTGTTGTACCTTGATTTTATATGATGTATTCCAAGTTTTCAACCGATGTTTACTACGTTATTATCTGATGATAGGCCAAGCATCACATCTATTTGTTTTTCTGGTATATATGGGGCCTATCATATAGCCTTATTTTTTTATCGTTGTGGAAAATTTTGTCTTCACACAGGAGGCTTTTGTGATTTGTTTCCCCCCTTTCAATTGTAGGATTTCAGGATGGGCCTTCCTATCCATTTTTATCGGATAACTTCAACATATGTGTGGAAATCTAGGTATTAGATGGTTTTGTGCATCTGGTGTTCTTGCATTTTAGTGTGTTGTAGCATATTTTGTGACAGAAACATATGTTAGTGTTTTTGTTCAAAGGAATTCCTTCTGTACTTTATATATTCGGAGCTGGTGTTTGGTTCCAATGGATCATTTTTAGCTCTTGTTTCTTATGTTCTACATAAGTTAGAGGAGTAATTAGAGCGTGTGTGGATGCTTACAGATAGTAGAGGAGCAATTACCATCCTATGTTTTTTTAGTATATGTGGATGCGCATAAAGTGTTATCTGTGTTTTTTACAGTATATGTTAATGCATAGAAAATGTTATGGTGGTTTCCATTCTGATTTACATGGGTAGTACATGGAGCTTATTTATTTTCCCACTATTATGGCTTTATCGGTACTTTTTGACATATCAGGAGGTGGTGTTATGTTCTACCTGATTGATTATTAACACATGTTTCTTAGGTTCTGCAGAGGGTAGAGTAGCAACTATTCTTCTCTATTTTTTTAACGAGTGTATGTGGACGCGTGGAGACAATAGAAGTTCTGCAGAGGGTAGAGAAGTAATTCTTGTTCTCTATTTTTCTAACAAGTGTATGTGGATACATGCAGACAATAGAGGTTCTGCAAGCATGGCCCTCGAGTTAGTTGAGAATTGATATGCTGAAGACTCTGATTCCGGTTCTCAGTTTTATCTTCTTCTTCTTATTCAAATTACATTATCCTCTTTATGATTTAGTTATTCATGTTATCTCAAGATGCCACAGCCTAGAGACCGTGTACTTAAGAATTAGCAGCCATACATACCGAAAGGGACACCTTTGGACTCTCCCTTGCTTTTTCAATAGTTTAATTACTCCATGCAAAAACCTCATCCATTCTGGCCTTTGATACTGCAAGTTTAAATTCAGAACACGGACCTTATGGTCTAGCTTTAGTATATGTTCATCATGGTTATGTGCATACTGCATCAAAATGGAGTATCCTTGTACTCATGTGGGGTTGCTATTAAACCTTGCATTTGCATTAAAATGGACAATTCTTTAGCTAAGATCCTGGTCTATGTTCTTTCTTACAAGGGATCTTGATCTTAGCCTGCAACCAATGTCAATTATATTTACCGAAAGATGTTAGGCTTGCAAATCTATTTAGTGACAACAGAGATCGCATGCCTACTAGCAATGGCAAAGCCTTCTCGGCATTATGATAAACTGAAAGATCCCTATGCAGTTTCCGATGTTATTGTTTCAGTGCAAAATACGGAGTTTTTTCTTTGAATTGAAGTAGGCTATGATTCATGATGCTAGATGTTTTGTTTTAGTTCTTCTATGTACTGGCATGTTGTTTGTTTGGTTTGCTGATGGTATTGATAAACACGGGTTCAGCCGGGCGTTGTGCTTTGTTCGTCCTCGTGTTTGTCGCCTATTGTTTACCATGGCTACCCTTTGTTCCATACGGTCTAGGAACTACAAGGTTGCTACTTATTCTCTTCAAGTTTTTTTACAGGCGTAGCTAAATCCAAAGTTGTTTCCGTATTCAGAATAATAGGAACAAAATTTAGTGAATCACAAGTGTGCAGGCTGCCAATTTAGTGCTCGGCTACAGCCACTCTTTATTTTTAGTTCATTGTTTAATTTTAAATATAGAAATGAAGTTGATACGTCCATTTTGCATCATGATTTCTTACTGTTATTTATTATGTTTTGTTGAAAAATAATGCTTTGGGGAGTGATTCTAAAGCCTTTTCTCTCATAATATGCAAGGTTTACACAAAGAGGGAGAATACCGACAGCTAGAATTCTGGACATAAGAAAAGCACATCAGAGATACCTATTCTGCACAACTCCAATGAAGCTAAAATTTTACGGAGATTATTTTTGTATTTAATAAAAAATACTGGAGCAGAAAACTACCGAAGGGGCCCAGCCAGGTGTGCACAACCCACCAGGGCGGGCCAGACCCCCTGGGCGCGCCCTGGTGTATCGTGGCCTCCTCGGCCCACCTCCGGTGCCCATCTTCTGGTATATAGTCACATTTGACCTAGAAAAAACAAGAGGAGGACTTTCGGGACAAAGCGCCACCTCCTCGAGGCGGAACTTGAGCAGGAGCACTTTTGCCCTCCGGCGGAGCGATTCCGCCGGGGGAACTTCCCTCCCGGAGGGGGAAATCGAAGCTATCGTCATCACCAACACCCTTCTCATCTTTGGGAAGCCAATATTCATCAACATC
Organism: Elymus sibiricus; assembly: GCA_039707655.1. Taxonomy (NCBI): domain Eukaryota; kingdom Viridiplantae; phylum Streptophyta; class Magnoliopsida; order Poales; family Poaceae; genus Elymus; species Elymus sibiricus. The sequence goes on along the minus strand of CM077665.1, from coordinate 267,371,787 downwards.
TTCAACAACACTATCTCCTCTCAAACCCTAGTTCATCTCTTGTGTTCAATCTTTGTACCGGAACCTTAGATTGGTACCTGTGGGTGACTAGTAATGTTGATTACCTTGCGTAGTTGATTGCTATATGGTTTATTTGGTGGAAGATTATATGTTCAGATCCATTATGATATTTAATACCCCTCTGATCTTGAGCATGATTGTTATTTGTGAGTACTTACCTTTGTTCTTGAGGTCACAGGAGAAGTCATATTGCAAGTAATCATGTGAATTTGATATGTGTTCGATATTTTGATGATATGTATGTTGTGATTCCCTTAGTGCTATCATGTGAACGTCGACTACATGGCACTTCACCATTCATGGGCCTAAGGGAATTCATTGTGGAGTAGTTATTAGATGATGGGTTGCTAGAGTGACAGAAGCTTAAACCCTAGTTTATGCGCTACTTCGTAAGGGGCTGATTTGGATCCAAACGTTTAATGCTATGGTTAGATTTTATCTTAATACTTTTCTTATAGTTGTGTATGCTTGCGAGGGGGTTAATCATAAGTGGGAGGTTGTTCATGTAAGAACAACACCCAAGCACTGGTCCACCCACATATTAAATTATCAAAGTAGCGAACACAAATCAAACCAACATGGTAAAAGTGACTAGACGAAATTCCCGTGTACCCTCAAGAACACTTTTCCTATTACTAGAGATTGTTCTAGCCTGTCCTTTGCCACAAAAGGATTGGGCTACCTTGCTGCACCTTATTTACCGTTACCGCTACTTGCTCGTTATCAATTATCTTGCTATCAAACTATCTGTTACCTACAATTTCAGTGCTTGCAGAAATTACCTTGCCGAAAACCGCTTGTCATTTCCTTCTGCTCCTCGTTGGGTTCGACACTCTTACTTATCGAAAGGACTACGATTGATCCCCTATACTTGTGGGTCATCAGGACTCTTTTCTGGCGCCATTGCCGGGGAGTGAAGATCTCTTGGTAAGTGGAAATCGGTAAGGAAAAACGTATACTACGTGCTGAAATTTATTGCTACTTTCTACTATGGAGAACAATCCTTTGAGGGGTTTGTTCGGGGTATCTTCACCTCGACTGGAACCACAATTAGTTGCCTCTCAACCTACTGCACCTACTGAAAATATTACTTATGAAATTCCTTCGGGTATGGTAGAACAACTGCTTGCTAAACCTTATGCAGGAGATGGAACTGAACATCCTGATATGGACCTATTATATGTGAACGAAATTTGTGGATTATTTAAGCTTGCAGGTTTACCCGGAGATGAAGTTAAGAAGAAGTTTTTCCCTTTATCTTTGAAGGGAAAAGCATTGACATGGTATAGGCTATGTGATGATCTTGGATCGTGGAATTGGAATCGTTTAGAATTGGAATTCCACCAAAAGTTTTATCCCATGCATCTAGTTCATCGTGATCGGAATTATATATATAATTTTTGGCCTCGTGAAGGAGAAAGCATCGCTCTAGCTTGGGGGAGGCTTAATTCAATGTTATATTCATGCCCCAATCATGAAATTCCGAGGGAAGTTATCATTCAGAATTTTTATGCTCGACTTTCTCATAATGATCAATCCATGCTCGATACTTCTTGTGCTGGTTCTTATATGAAGGAGACTATTGAATTCAAGTGGGATCTCTTCGAAAGGATTAAACGCAACTCTAAAGATTGGGAACTCGACGAAGGTAATGAGTCAGGTATAAATCTTGAATTTGATTGTGTTAAATCTTTTATGAATACCGATACTTTTCACAAGTTTAGCACTAAATATGGACTTGACTCTGAGATAGTAGCCTCTTTCTGCGAAGCATTTGCTACTCACGTTGATGTCCCTAAGGAGAAGTGTTTTAAATATCATCCCCTATTAAAGAAGAAATTAAAGAACCGGTCATAGCTAAATAAGAAACCATCTTTTACAATGTTGATCCAGTTGTGCCTACCGCTTATATTGAAAAACCACATTTCCCTGTTAGGATAAAGGAACATGCTAAGGTATCAACTATGGTTCGTAAGAGTAATATAAGAGCACCTTAACCCCCTGAGCAAATTAAAGTAGAAGCTAGTGTTGCTATAGTTAAAGATCTCTTGGTAGAAGATATTGATGGGCATGTTATCTACTTTTGTGATGAAGCTGCTAGAATTGCTAAACCCGATGAAAAAGATAAACATAGACCCATAGAAGGCATGCCTGTTGTCTCAGTCAAAATAGGAGATCATTGCTATCATGGTTTATGTGATTTGGGTGCTAGTGTGAGTGCTATCCCTTTTTCTCTATACCAAGAAATTATGGATGAAATAGCACCTGCTGAAATAGAAGACATTTATGTTACTATTAACTTGCTAATAGAGACACTATCACACCACTCGGGATTGTTAGAGATGTTGAAGTCTTGTGAGGGAAAGTAAAATACCCTACTGATTTTCTAGTCCTTGGTTCCCCACAAGATGACTTTTGTCCCATTATCATTGGTGGACCTTTCTTGAGCACCGTCAATGCTAAGATAGATTGTGAAAAACAAATTGTCGGTGTCAGTTTTGGTAATGTGTCTCATGAGTTTAATTTTTCCAAGTTTAGTAGACAACCCCGTGATAAAGCGTTATCTAGTAGGGATGAAATAATTAGTCTCTCTTCTATTGCCACCTCCCACTGATCCATTGGAACAATATTTTCTTGACCATGAAAATGATATGCACTTGCGTGAAAGAAATGAAATAGATAAAATTTTCTTTGAACAACAACCTCTCCTGAAACACAATTTGCCTATTGAAACTCTTGGAGGTCCTCATCCACCTCAGGGTGATCCTGTGTTTGAATTGAAGCAATTGCATGACACTTTGAAGTATGCTTATCTTGATGAGAAAAAGATATATCTTGTTATTATTAGTGCTAACCTTTCAGGACATGAAGAAGAAAGATTATTAAAAGTTCTAAGGAAGCACCGGGCTGCTATTGGATATACTCTTGATGATCTTAAGGGCATTAGTCCCACTCTATGTCAACACAAGATTAATATGGAACCTGATGCTAAACCCATTGTTGATCACCAACGGCGTTTGAACCCTAAGATGAAGGAAGTAGTAAGAACCGAAATACTAAAGCTTCTGGAAGTAGGTATAATCTATCCCATAGCTGATAGTAGATGGGTAAGTCCCGTTCATCGTCGTGTCCCTAAAAAAGGAGGTATTACCATTGTTCCTAATGATAAGAATGAACTCATTCCACAAACAATTGTCACTGGCTATAGAATGGTAATTGATTTTAGAAAATTAAATAAAGCTACTAGGAAAGATTATTACCCTCTGCCTTTCATTGATCAAATGCTATAAAGATTATCTAAGAACACACACTTTTGTTTCCTAGATGGATATTCTGGTTTCTCTCAAACACCTGTGTCACAATCCAACCAAGAGAAAACTACCTTTACTTGCCCTTTTGGAACCTTTGCTTATAGACGTATGCCTTTTGGTTTATGCAATGCACCTGCTACCTTTTTGTGAAAAGATTGTGGAGGTTTTCATGGATGATTTTTCCGTTTACGGAACTTCTTTTGATGATTGCTTAAGCAACCTTGATCGAGGTTTGCAGTGATGTGAACAAGCTAATATCGTCTTGAACTGGGAGAAGTGCCACTTTATGGTTAATGAAGGTATTGTCTTGGGGCATAAAATATCTGAGCGAGGAATTGAGGTGCATAAAGCTAAAGTGGATGCAATTGAGAAAATGCCATGTCCTAAAGATATTAAAGGTATTCGCAGTTTTCTTGGTCATGCTGGTTTCTATAGGAGGTTCATTAAAGACTTCTCTAAAATTTCTAGGCCTCTTACTAATCTTTTGCAAAAGGATATTCCTTTTGTTTTTGATGATGATTGTGTGGAAGCCTTTGAAACACTCAAGAGAGCCTTAACCTCCGCACCTATCGTTCAACCGCCTGATTGGAACTTGCCTTTTGAAATTACGTGTGATGCTAGTGATTATGCTGTTGGTGTTGTTCTAGGGCAAAGAGTTGATAAGAAATTGAATGTTATCCATTATTCCAGTAAAACTCTAAACAGTGCCCAACGAAATTATGCTACCACTGAAAAAGAATTTTTAGCAGTTTTGTTTGCTTGTGATAAATTTAGATCCTATATTGTTGATTCAAAAGTTATTGTTCACACCGATCATGCTGCTATAAAATACCTTATGGAAAAGAAAGAGGTTATTGCTTCAAGAATATGACTTACACATCGTTGATAGGAAGGGAGCCGAGAACCCCGTAGCTGATAACTTGTCTAGGTTAGAAAATATTCTTGATGACCCACTACCTATTGATGATAGTTTCCCTGACGAACAGTTAGCAGCAATAAATGTTTCTCAAAACACACCTTGGTATGCTTATTATGCTAACTACATTGTCGCTAAATATATACCACCTAGCTTCACATACCAACAAAAGAGGAAAAAATTCTATGACTTGAGACATTACTTTTGGGATGACCCACATCTTTATAAAGAAGGAGTAGATGGTATTATTAGACATTGTGTACCTGAGCATGAACTGGAACAAATCCTATGGAAATGTCATTCCGAAGCTTACGGAGGACATCATACGGGAGATAGAAAATGCTCATAAGGTATTGCAATCTGGTTTTTATTGGCCTACTCTCTTCAAGGATGCCCGTAAGTTTGTCTTGTCTTGTGATGAATGTCAAAGAATTGTTAATATCAATAAGTGTCAGGAAATGCCTATGAATTATTCACTTGTTGTTGAACCATTTGACGTTTGGGTTTTGATTATATGGGGCCTTTTCCTTCCTCCAACGGGTACACTCATATTTTGGTTGCTGTTGATTATGTCACTAAGTGGGTAGAAGCTATTCCAACTAGTAGTGCTGATCACCACACCTCCATTAAAATGCTTGAAGAGGTTATCTTCCCGAGGTTTGGAGTCCCTAGATATTTAATGACTGATGGTGGTTCACACATTATCCATGGTGCTTTCCGTAAGATGCTTGCTAAGTATGATGTTAACCATAGAATTGCATCACCCTATCATCCTCAATCTAGTGGTCAAGTAGAACTTAGCAATAGAGAAATAAAATTAATATTACAAAAACCTATCAATAGGTCTCGTAAGAATTGGTCTAAGAAATTAGATGATGCACTTTGGGCCTATAGAACAGCTTATAAAAATCCTATGGGTATGTCTCCATACAAAATGGTGTACGGAAAAGCTTGTCATTTGCCTCTAGAATTAGAACACAAAACATTTTGGGGAATTAAAGAACTTAACTATGACTTCAAACTTGCCGGTGAGAAGAGGCTATTTGATATTAGCTCACTAGATGAATGGAGAACCCAAGCCTATGAAAATGCCAAATTATTCAAAGAAAAAGTAAAAAGATGGCATGACAAAAGAATCCAAAAGCGGGAATTCAAAATAGGAGACTATGTTCTTTTGTTCAACTCTCATTTAATATTTTTTGCAGGAAAGCTTCTCTCCAAATGGGAAGGACCATATATTATCGAAGAGGTCTATCGTTCTGGAGCTATCAAGATTAATAACGCCGAACGTACTAACCCGAAGGTGGTCAATGGACAAAGAATTAAGCATTATACCTCAGGTACGCCTATTATTGTTGAAAGCAATGTTATCCAAACCATGACACCGGAGGAACACATAAAAGAAACCTTCCGGAACACTCCAGAATTTTGAAAAATAGGAGGTACGTGATACGGCAAGTAAACGGACTCCGAAAAATCTGCAAAAATATTTCTTGTCAGTTTTGGAATATTAGAAATTTTTGGAAATAAAGAAATAAACCGGAAGGTGATCGACTGGGCGCGCCAGGGCGCGCCGTGGTGGGTTGTGCCCACCTCGGACACCTTCTCGACTCCATTTTCCTTCCATATGCTTGTTTCCCAAGAATAAAAATTCTCTATATATACCCCCTACTGTTTTGACGACTTCATCACAGAAAAATCCTTTGTTCTTGTTTCATGCTGTTTTCCTATCAGATCTGTCAAGTCAGGCATCATGTCTTCTCCCTCTTCTAACAATGTAGAAGAAGATGCCTGGCTAATGAAGATGGAGCTGAAGAGGGAGGAGCCGGAAGAAGTTAACAAGGAAGACAAGGGCAAGGAGGCTATGGTGGATCAGCCCCTTGAAGGAGATCAATCCATGACAACAAAGGAGGGAGAAGAAGAAGACATCCTTCAACCTCATTACAGTCATCTCACCCCTATTGAAATCGAAGCCTTTAGAGCTTTCGAAGCGGTCCGTGTTCAGAATAAATTTCTCATCCGTGAAAATATTTTGCTAGAGGAGCACATCAATAACCTTAGAAGGGTCATCCGCAAATTGGAGCACCTTTTGAAGTTGAAGTGTGATACATCATCATCACCACCTTCTTCTTCTCCACCACCAAAGGAGACTTGAGCACACGGGTATGGGCACTCCCCTTGGCTTGAGACAAGCTTGGGGGAGGTGCCCCGGTATCGTATCACCACCACTTTTATTCACCTTTACCTATTTTAGTTCGATCTTTAGTTTCCCTTTGCTTAGTTGAATAAAAGTTAGCATGATCTATTTTCGTGTGTTAGTTTCGTGGCCTATCTATCTATGTAATCAAGTGAGAGTTATATAATAAAGTTTAGTTCGAGTTTTTGCCTCTCTACTCTCTTGTTGCAATCAAAATAAAGGAAAGGAAAATAAATGAAAAGAATCATATGCTAATCTTATGGTGAGTAATGACATCACCTAAGGAAAAGTATAAGTAGTAAAATTTGTTGGAGATTGACAAACATAGCATTGGTCAATGATGCAATTCATGAAAGAATTAATAAGGGAAGAGAAGATTCACATGCAAATACACTATCTTGGACATCTTTTATGATTGTGTGCCCCCATCAAATATTATATGTCAAAATTGTTGACGTTGGACAACGAAGACAACGTAATGATTTATGTTTGTTCATATCCACATAGAAGCTATATTGTCATAGATCCTTCAACATGTGGTGCTTGCTCAATATCTTTGCTGGCCAAAAATTCCGCACTAAGTAGAGATACTACTTGTGCATCCAAAAACCCAAACCCAAATTCATTCTTTGAGTGTCCACCATACCTACCTACGGATCAAGAAAGTTCCTTCAAGTAAGTTGTCATCGGTGCAATAAGGTAATAAAAATTGCTTCTAAAAGTGTTTTGATCAATTAGTGTAAGAGAAAATTGAGCGCTATATGAACTTATGATGGAAAGTAATAAAAGCGACGGACTGCATAATAAAGGTTGCTATCATAGGCGGCAATATAGCATGACGTTCTTTTACATTAAGGGATTGGGCATACAAACCAATAAGCGCATGACAACCTCTGCTTCCCTCTGCGAAGGGCCTATCTTTTACTTTCATGTATTTACTTTTATGCAAGATTCAAAGTATTCTTCCCTATTCCTTTTTACTTTTTCTTTTTGCAAGCATCATGTGGTGAGGAAAGATCTAGGCACATATATCCAGTTGGATATGACCGGGCATGAGTTATTATTGTTGACATCACCCTTGAGGTGAATGCGTTGGGAGGCGAAACTATAAGCCCCCATCTTCCTATGTGTCTGGTTGAAACTTTTTGTTCATGGATATGCCGTGAGTGTTAGCAATCATAGAAGACTAAATGATGGTTGAGTATGTGGACTTGCCAAAAGGCTCCTACATGAGACCCTTCCTGAAAATATGATGAATTGTAGTTGCAAAGTTGACTAAGAACATAGTTTGTTGGTTTTCAATAAGGTTTATGCTTCATACTTCTATGTTGTGATGAATTGTTACTTGTTCATAAGAAGTTATATGATAAAAATGTGTTGAATAAATTATATTTTAGAGTTTGTTGGTATTATAATAATAAGCATGATGCTTCTATCTCCGTATTTTGTTTTTATCGACACCTCCCTCTCAAACCATGTGGACATGCTTTTCAAAATAGGCTTTCGCCTGAGGACAAGTGAGGTCTAAGCTTGGGGGAGTTGATACGTCCATTTTGCATCATGATTTCTTACTGTTATTTATTATGTTTTGTTGAATAATAATGCTTTGGGGAGTGATTCTAATGCCTTTTCTCTCATAATATGCAAGGTTTACCCAAAGAGGGAGAATACCGGCAGCTGCAATTCTGGACCTAAGAAAAGCACATCAGAGATACCCATTTTGCACAACTCCAATGAAGCTGAAATTTTACGGAGATTATATTTATATTTAATAAAAAATACTGGAGCAGAAAACTATCGGAGGGGGGCCAGCCAGGTGGGCACAACCCACCAGGGCGCGCCAGTCCCCCTGGGCGCGCCCTGGTGTATCGTGGCCTCCTCGGCCCACCTCCGGTGCCCATCTTCTGGTATATAGTCACATTTGACTTAGAAAAATTAGAGGAGGCCTTTCGGGACGAAGCGCCGCCGCCTCGAGCCGGAACTTGCGCAGGAGCACTTCTGCCCTCCGGCGGAGCGATTCCGTCGGGGGAACTTCCCTCCCGGAGGGGGAAATCAAAGCTATCGTTGTCCGTGTCAAAACTGGCGGATCTTGGGTAGGGGGTCCCGAGCTGTGAGACTAGAATCGAGGGTAACAGGAGACGAAGGGGACAGTGTTTTACCCAGGTTCGGGCCCTCCTATGGAGGTAATACCCTACGTCCTGCTTGATTATATTGATGGTATAAGGGTTACAGAGTTGATCTACCTCGAGATCGTATGGCTAAAACCCTAGATGAGTTCTGTTGTTCTACAACCTAAAACCCTCCGGCTTATATAGACGCCGAGGGTACCTAGGGTTTACACTTAGTCGGTTGCACATTAAAGGGAAAAAACATGCCTATCTACTGTCAACAACTTGGAAGACACGCCATGGCTCCTTGAAACTTCCGCTTAGGCAACGGGACCCCTGATCACCCAATGCTCATCCAGCGGCCCACAGAGTCCGGCCCATGAGAAATAGGTCGGCTATCCGAGGACCCCTTAATCCAGGACTCCCTCAGTAGCCCCCGGACTAGCCTCCAACACCGAGGTATATCCGGATAATCTTGTACACCGAAGTCTTCGGCTTGCGAGGCGAGTCCCTCCCTCCCTTCTTGTTCGGCAACCATCCTGTCATCGGTGAAATCCCAAACGTCACGGGGTTGTGGGGTCCATAGTAACAATGTTTCTCGATCTTCGCGCATCGTGCGGAGTCGAGCGTTTCAGCAGCTTTTGACAAAACTACCCCTCCACCAGGGAGGCACCACCCATTTAAACAAACCGAATCGTGGTCCAAGCCACATCCTCTTCTTCCCCATCGGAAAAAACCTTCAGCGAAAGGTCTCCACCAAAAATGGCGAGCACCCCCAGTTCCTCCTCGCATCCTTACGGATCCCGTCCCAGGGACTAGACAAGCTGCTCCTTGTCCCTCATTAGACTACGGGACCTCGAGACCCAAGGGTACCTTCCCTCCTCGGATCTGACAGCTGTCCGCGCCGGTTTGTCTTCATTCAACGGCAAGGCCCTCGCGGAGAATTTCCCCCATCCACGAAAGGGGGAGCGCGAATGTTTTGTACCCTTCCTCCTATGGGGTCTCGGATTTCCCATTCATCCATTCCTGAGAGGGTTACTGGTGTTTTATGGAATCCAGCTCCACCACCTCACCACAGGGTCTATTCTGCACATCTCGGGCTTCGTCCCCCTTTGCGAGATGTTCCTGGGCTTCGAGGCACACTTCGATTTGTGGAGGAAGTACTTCTTCCTCGTTCCTCGCACTCGAGACAAGACAATTTTCGAGGTCGGTGGATCCGAAGTATGCCGCATAGCGGGGACGGGATATCCCTTGGGGACGCCGAAGGAGTACGAAGTATGGACTTCGGAATGGTTTTATATCGAAAACGTCCCTCTCTTCGATCCAGCTCGGAGAGGTCTGCCCGAATACTCCGACGCCCCTTTGAAGAAAAGGTACAATTGGCGCCCGAAAAGCCTGTCCCAAGAGGACAGCGTCGAGGTGCAGTGCTTAGTAGCCCGCGTGAGGGTACTGGCCCACCACAAGCTGACCATGATCGACGTCATGGCCGCCGCCATCACCAGGTGCGTCCAACCCCTTCAACAGAGGATACACCCCTTGTGGTGTTACAACGGGACAAGCGACACTACTTACTCCCGAAGACTAGGCCCTGCCGATCAAACAACATTGGCCGCCGCACTTGCCGACCTATATAAAGGGGAGCAAGAAGATTTTATTCAGCGGTCGACAAAGGAGGGATACTCAAGCCACAATCCCATCGAATGGGTAAGCCTTTCTACCCTGTGGCCATAGTTCGGTTTCTCAATTTGTCCCTTTTTGACCGAAGCCTTTAACTTGATGTGAACAGGAATGGAGGAGCTTTATCGAGACAGTTAACTGTCTGGCCCCTCAGCCCGAGGACTATTCCCGTGATGATGATCCGGGCTTCCACGAGGACCTAGATCTGTCAGTCGAGCTCGAAGACGGGGTTTTCTACCAGGAGGGCCTTGACGGCTCCAAGGTGGCTATCATAGCCGATTACCCTGGCTCTTTCCCTTCCCCTGCGACAAGCAAGAAGAAGAAAAGTTCGTCCCGCAAAAGGCAAGTATCCTCCACTGACCCAAATGCGCTGGCACCTACTCCCAAGCGTCGTAGATCCGCGCGACATACATCGGCAGCGGCGGCTGTGCCTGGGTCGGAAAACAACAGGGCTCCGACAAATGAGCCGGTCGCGGGGGCGAGTCCGCCTACGAGTTCATCCCAAAGGTATTTCGCTCGACCGTTTGGTTTAGTATTATGATTGATAAAGCCTCACAAGAGACGTCTTTGTCAAAATGTTCAGGCAAAGAGTTCGGCCGTCCCCCGCCGAGGACGCCACCAGGACGTCCGGCGGTGCTCAAGATTTCAGGTCTTCTGCTCATGCCGACCCTAATACGGGGGTGCCCACCGTCAATTCAGCTCCCGCCGATTCTGGTGACGCCATATCCGTTACCAAATTCGAGGTTGGGAGCGCTATGCATCATCGGCGGCGACGAGAGGCCTTGCGTAATCCGGCCTTCTCCGAACAAGAGTTCGGTGCTCTGCGTACGGCAGACGCGCACCTCGGAGCCGCCCAGGCTGGGTTCGGGGAAGCCATGAAATTGATATCGTCCAGTCTGCAGGTGAGTAGTCGGTTACTAAAGTCCGAACACTTGTGTAAACCCAGTAGCCCCCGAGCCTTAAATTGGTCGTCATGACCGAATTAAGGATCCTTGTATTATTTTACTGCAAATGCAGGCATCGAAGCAACAAAGCGAGCAACTGGCCAAGGAACTGGAAGCCATCCGAACACAGGTCGAAGCTGTGAAGGCCGAGTTGGAGCAAGTGAAGAGCTTTACTCGGGAGGCACATGGTGAGTATATCTGTTCTGCTAATCTTAGTATATTCCCAAGCTGACGCGAGGGTACTATGTAACAGCTTAATCAATAGGGCAATTACAAAGAGATTTGGATGTAGCCCGAGAATCTCAGCGATATGCCGAGTCCCAACAGGAGGCTGGCTGTAGTGTTTTGCAACGACACCTTGAAGAGAAGAACCGCTTCAAGGAGGAGAACAAACAGCAGGCCAAAGAAATTCAGAGCTTAAAGGCTCAATTGGCCGAGGCCCAAGGAGAAAACTAGAAATTACAGAGGCGCATATTCGGTAAGTGTGTTTCTAACATCAGAAGGTATTTCCTATGACTGATTCATAACACGCATGCCGTGACTCATGTATAGGTCTCCTGTCTGGGCAACCCGAAGAAGAGATCGGATCCTACCAAGGAAGCCTTCTGAAAGAGCCGTTCGCCCTTCATGAGTGAGCTCGGAAGGCCATGAAGAGCATGGTGAAAGCATTGTGGCCCGCCGAGCAACCTTCGGAGCGGATGACCGAACTAGATGATCGCTTCAAGGGGGGCCCGAAGTAGGTTCGAGCTATGGAAGACATCGGCTTGTCGAGAGGGAGCACGAGAGGCGTGGGCGATGATCAAGACCCGCTATACCGGACTTAACCCCGAGCGTATGGCTCAGGTTGGGCCAGTAGGGTCAGATGGACAAGAAGTGCCGCTCCACCTGGTATATGATGAGGTGATGCCCGCCGCCCGTCTCTCACAAGAAGATTGCTCCCTGGACACTATAATCGACAATCTCGATCAGCAGCCAGATGTATGATTATATGTAACTATGTACTAATAATCTAGGAATTGCTCCGTCTGTGTTGTAAACTTTGTCTTAACCGGCCATCGGCTTCGGCCTCCCGCGCTAAGAGCATGGGAGTGTTCCTTGTAAATTATCACCCTAGGGGAGTGAATTATGTTCGGGGAACCAGGCAATCCGGCTATGTGGTGCGAACAGACAGAAAGCACACAGGGAGATATGTTATATTACTGCTTAGCGTAAGAAACATCTTCCGAAGAAAATAGTATCCCTATCGATACCTTTCTTCAGGGTGCTACGTAAATTGTAGGCAGAAAGCCGTATACTGTTAGTATGCGAATAAGGGCCTTCGCAAGGGAAGAAGCCCGAGTAATGGTAATGACGACCATAGTATTATTAGTTGATTCCGTCGTGGCCGATCAATTGTCTACTGAAGATAGCTAGCTTTTGGCTTCACCCGTCTGAGGTACGTATCCAGATGACCCGGTCGTAACAATCGTAGAGGTGCTCCCTTTACCCTCTAGCCGATCAATCGGAAAAATAGAGGGTAACCACAGGAGCGAGGCAACCCAGCTTGGCAAAGTCTTAGTTCGAATTGATGCATATGATGGCTTAAAAACGACAAGGGAATCATGCAAACACAAATAAGTGTGCCTAAGTGCTTACAATATAAAAAAAATTGGCTTCAGAAAGAAGCCCCCAGGTACTGTGTTTGGATTTAACACTTAAGGGTGTAGGCCGAAAAACATTTAGTACAAGATCGGTTGAGCCGAACATAGAGTTGTGAAGAAAAAAGAAAAAGAATTCAAACCTGCCAAAAATCAAGATGGGAGGGAGAAGGAATAACAAAGAAAAGAAAGAAAAGAGAAGGGTAAAGAGTATGACGACACCAGTCTAGCCGTAGAAGCGCCGAAGACGAGCTGCGTTCCATGGGTTTGGTTCAAGGCGGTTGTCCGGTGGATTCTGAAGACGGTAAGCACCTCCTGTGAGTACTTCGTCGATGATGAAGGGGCCTTCCCATTTGGGCTTGAGTTTATGCTTCTGCTTCTCCGGGAGCCGTAGGACGAGTTCGCCCACGTTGTACGCTTGTGCCCTGACCTCCCTGCTCTGGTAACGCCGGGCCTGCTGTTGATAAAAGGTAGAACGGGCCTGAGCTATGTCGCGCTCCTCTTCCAAGGTGTCCAAGTCGTCCTGCCGATCTAACTCGGCCTCCTTTTCTTCGTACATGCGCACCCTTGGTGCGTCGTGAATAATATCACAAGGAAGGACCGCTTGGGCCCCATAGACCATGAAAAACGGTGTGTATCCCGTTGATCTATTCGGAGTGGTGCGCAGGCCCCATAGAACGGAGTCGAGCTCCTCAACCCAATGACAGTCGGACTCTTGAAGAGACTAGACTAAACGAGGCTTAATGCCGCTCATAATGAGGCCGTTTGCTCGTTCGACTTGTCCGTTGGTCTGCGGGTGGTAAACCGATGCGTAATCGAGCTTGATGCCCATCTTTGCGCACCAGTCTTTGACCTCTTGGGCTGTGAAATTGGATCCGTTGTCAGTTATTATACTGTGTGGAACACCGTAACGGTGTACCACGCTGGATATGAAGTCGATTACTGGTCCGGACTTGGCTGATTTGACAGGTTTTGCCTCTATCCATTTGGTGAATTTATCCACCATGACCAGTAAGTATTTATTCTTCTTGGTCCCCCCTTTAAGTGGTCCGACCATATCCAGCCCCCAGACCGCGAAGGGCCAGGTGATCGGAATAGTCCGAAGAGCTGTTGGGGGCATGTGACATTGATTTGCAAAAAGTTGACACCCCACGCAATATTTGACAAGTGACTGGGCGTCCGCCCGAGCTGTGGGCCAGAAAAACCCAGCCCGGAAGGCCTTGCTTACTAAGGCTCTTGCTGCGGCATGATGACCACCCATCCCTACGTGGACTTCGGCTAACAGCTGCCGCCCTTCTTCCTCAGATATGCACTGCTGTAATATTACAGTGGTGCTCTTCTTGTATAGCTCACCCTCGTGTACTTTGAAGGCTTTGGAGCGCCGAACTATGCGCCACGCCTCCGTCTGATCGTCGGGGAGTTCTTTGCGAAGAAGGTAGGCGAGGAAGGGCTCGGTCCATGGCGCGATTACTGCCATGACCTCGTGAGCCGAGGGCGTTTCGTCCATTATGGAGCCGCCGATGATTTGATCGTCTGGTTCGTTTACAGGGGGAACAACCCTGTCTGCACTGGTTAGGTCGGCGCCCTTTTGATCGTCCTGCCAAACCACGGATGGCTTAAAGAGCCGTTCCAGGAAAGTGTTTGGTGGGACAGGGTCGCGTTTGGCTCCCATGCGAGCCAGTATGTCGGCAGCTTGGTTGTCGTCTCTAGCGACGTGGTGAAATTCCAGCCCATCGAACCGTGCGGATATCTTGAGGACAGCGTTTCTGTATGCCGCCATCTTTGGATTCTTGGCATCGAACTCGCCATTGATTTGGGAGATGGCCAGGTTGGAGTCTCGCCGTACCTCTAGCTGCTGTATGCCCATTGAGGCTGCCATCCGAAGACCGTGTAAGAGGGCTTCGTATTCGACTGCATTGTTGGAGTCAGCATATATGATCTACAACATGTATCGAACGTTGTCGCCTATGGGGGATGTGAGAACAACTCCAGCCCCTAGTCCGGCCAAAGTTTTGGATCCATCAAAGTACATCGTCCAATTGGAGTATGTACTATATTCCCTAGGGAGCTCGGCTTCTGTCCATTCGGCGAGGAAATCTGCCAATACCTGAAACTTAATAGCTCGTCGTGGTTTGTAGGTAATTTCAAAAGGAAGGAGCTCAATGGCCCATTTGGCTAAGCGGCCGGTGGCGTCCCTGTTATTGATTATAGCATTCAGGGGTACTTCGGATGCCACCGTGAGCGAACACTCTTGGAAGTAGTGTCTTAGTTTCCTTGATGCCATAAATACTGTATAGGCTATCTTCTGGTAGTGCGGGTATCTGGACTTGCATTGCGTTAGTACTTCTAACACGTAATACACCGGCTTCTGTATCTAGAATTTGTGTCCCTCCTCCTCTCGTTCAACGACGAGCACCGCGCTAACGACTTGGTTGGTGGCCGATATGTATAATAACATGGGCTCACCCGCGCCTGGTGCTATGAGTATGGAATTGCTTGCCAGGAGTGTCTTGATTTCTTCTAACGCAGCCTTTGCTTCATCGGTCCATTCGAAATTCTTGGTCCGTTTCAACAATTTATAGAGCGGTAAAGCCTTTTCACCGAGGCGGGAGATAAAGCGACTTAACGCCGCCACGCAACCCGCCAACCTTTGGACATGCTTTAGCTCTGTGGGAACTGCAAGTTCTGATAAGGCACGAATCTTGGCCGGATTCGCTTCTATTCCTCTATGGGAAACGATGAATCCGAGCAGTTTACCAGCGGGAACTCCGAATACACACTTCTCCGGATTGACTCGTATATCGTATTCACGTAGACTGGCAAAGGTTTGCCTTAGATCGTCGATCAAATGGCTGACGTGTTTGGTTTTAATGACCACATCGTCAACGTATGCCTCGACTGTTTTGCCGACCTGTTTTTCGAGACAGGTCTGGATCATGCGATGGTATGTAGCCCCAATGTTCTTTAGCCCGAAAGGCATTGTGTTGAAGCAGAATGGCCCGTAAGGGGTGATGAATGCGGTTGCAGCTTGGTCGGATTCCTTCATTTTGATCTGATGGTATCCGGAGTAAGCATTGAGGAAACACAGTGAATCGTGTCCGGCTGTGGCGTCGATGATCTGGTCTATCCGTGGTAGGGGGAAAGGGTCCTTGGGGTAGGCCTTGTTAAGGTCTTTGAAGTCGACGCACAGCCGCCAGGATTTTTCTTTCTTTGGTACCATCACCAGGTTTGCCAACCATTCGGGGTGCTTAATGTTCCGAATGAATCCGGCCTCTAGCAATTTAGCTAATTCTTCACCCATAGCTTGTCGTTTGGGCTCGGAAAAGCGGCGCAGAGTCTACTTGACGGGCTTAAAGCCTGCAATGATGTTCAGACTATGTTCTGCCAGCCGCCATGGGATGTCGGGCATATCAGAAGGATGCCAGGCGAAGATGTCCCAGTTTTCTCGTAAGAATGCTTGCAGCGCTTCGTCCACTACGGGATCGAGCTGAGCTCCGATGGACGCTGTCTTGTTGGGGTCCAACGGGTGCACCTGAAATTTAACGATTTCCTTTGCCGGTTTAAAGGACGTGGGTTTGGGCCTCTTACTGAGGATCACATCGTCCTTGTCTACTATTGACCGGAGTGCGGTCAGCTCTTCTGCAGCAAAGGTCTTAGCTAGAGCCTCGAGGGCAAGCACTGCTATTTTGTTTTCGGCCCGTAGGGCTATATTCGGATCCCTGGCAGTTGTGATCACTCCATTTGGTCCTGGCATCTTAAGTTTCATATACCCGTAATGTGGTATAGCCTGGAATTTTGTGAAGGCGTCACGTCCCAACAGGGCGTGGTAGCCGCTGGGGAAGGGCACGATGTGGAAGAGGAGTTCTTCGGGTCGGTAGTTGTCGGGCGTGCCGAACACTACGTCTAGGACAATACGTCCTGAACAACGCGCCTCTTTCCCCAGGATGATTCCCCGGAAAGTTGTGTTGCTATGCTCGATGCGAGATCGGTCGAACTGCATTTTTCTAGGGTATCTTCGTAGATCAGGTTTAGACCACTGCCGCCGTCCATTAGCACCTTGTATATATCTGAAGCCATCAATGATGGGGTTCAGGACAAGTGCGGCCGGTGAGTGACTGGGAAGAATGGCTGGTCGGTCAGTATCTCCGAAGGTAATGGGTATATCTGCCCATGCACTTGTTGCTGCCACGTGGTATACCTGCTCGAGTTCTTGAAGAGCTCTTCTCCTCCTGTTCCTTGAGGGGAACGTTTCGTAGATCGTCAGGACTTCGGCATTGTATTCTCATGGTGATGTAGAGCGCCTGTTCGGTGGTGGTGCCTCAAGAATGGATTCACCACTTTTTGCGATCTGCCTGACGACCCAACAAGCTCTAAGGCTGTGAGTCAGAGCTGTGTTCAGCAATACGGCGTGTATAGGGCAAGGTTTATCCAGTAGTCCATCCAGGACGGGGCTGACCCCTGAAAGGGGCCTGTTTCTCTTTTTGGCGGGTTCGAGTTGGGATGGCCGCTTCAGAGGTGTCCTCTTTTGCCGGTCTCCTCTAGGGTATTCGGCAAAGGTTGGTTCTGAAAACAGCCGCTCGGCTTGCCAAGCGCTTTCCATGGCACAATATTTCTGTACCAAAACTGACAGCTCGGAGAAGTCACGAATGTGCCGCCACACCAGGGCATTGAGAATCCCTTTGTTATGGCAGTTGTGGACGAAGGTTGCCATTATCTCTTGATCACTAAGGCCCCGTACTTTGTTTCGCGCGAGGAGGAGTCTGGCCAAGTAATGATGGACTGACTCTCCTGGTAACTGTATATTGTCCGGTAAGTCCAAAGACTTGGGCTCTGGTGCGATGCTTGAGTGATCGGCTTGGGAGGCGGGTGGGAAAAGATTTGACTCCACGCCACAGTGGGTGTCCGGAATCACAGACTCAGAACTGTATGATACATCAGGGACCAATCCCGGACTGTCTCCAGAGCGAACGCCAGAGTCTGGGTTGCAGGCGAGGTCTTGATGATCGGAGAATGGGATATAAACCGTTTTTAATTCCGGTCGCTGGGGGGACGAGCTCCCGGCCGGACACTCGACGGTGGCGACAAGATGGGTGACCGTAGGGATGTGAATTTCCGTATCGTCGGGTTTAAGCCCGAGCCGATCATAGATCGGGATCTGGTAATCGGCCATACGCATGGTCTCCATCCGATCAAATAACTCGTTGAGAAACGAGGCGATGGTAGGATGCGTGTCGCTGAAGCGAGTGGGGTCGGTATGTGGCGTCGCAGTTCCGGAGTCGCGCGAGAGCGGTCCTGGATTCTGGTCAACCATGGTAGATTCGGTCACAACGACCGAATTGGGTTCCACGTCATCATCGGAGGCAGGGCCCGATGTCTTCGGCGTCGAGGCGTCGGGATCTGCGGGCTCCTCCGTGGGAGTCACGGGTTCCATCAAGACGAGTTCCCCCCGTAAATCAATGACGAACTCTAGGGTTCCAAACCTAATTCCACGATCGGGAGAAGAGTTTCCGATCTGGCATGGGTGGCCGATCGGGTAAGCGTGCGACGAGATGTCGCCGCTCGCGAGAATCTGATCGGGGGCGAGAGCCCCCTGGGTGCAGATCTCGCTGCTTGTAACAAGGCGAGCCATCGATTCCTTCTGGCGATCATAGCGGAACTCTCAATGAAAGCACCAATGTCGGTGTCAAAACCGGCGGATCTCGGGTAGGGGGTCTCGAGCTGTGAGACTAGAATCGAGGGTAACAGGAGACGAAGCGGACAGTGTTTTACCCAAGTTCGGGCCCTCCTATGGAGGTAATACCCTACATCCTGCTTGATTATATTGATGGTATAAGGGTTACAGAGTTGATCTACCTCGAGATCATATGACTAAAACCCTAGATGAGTTCTGTTGTTCTACAACCTAAAACCCTCCGGCTTATATAGACGCCGAGGGTACCTAGGGTTTACACTTAGTCGGTTGCACATTAAAGGGAAAAAAACATGCCTATCTACTGTCGACAACTTGGAAGACACGCCATGGCTCCTTGAAACTTCCGCTTAGGCGACGGGCCCCTGATCACCCAATGCTCATCCAGCGGCCCACTTAGTCCGGCCCATGACAAATAGGTCGGCAATCCGAGGACCCCTTAATCCAGGACTCCCTCAATCGTCATCACAAACACCCCTCTCATCTTTGGGAGGCCAATCTTCATCAACATCTTGAACAACACCATCTCCTCTCAAACCCTAGTTCATCTCTTGTGTTCAATCTTTGTACTTGAACCTCAGATTGGTACCTGTGGGTGACTAGTAGTGTTGATTAGCTTGCATAGTTGATTGCTATATGGTTTATTTGGTGGAAGACTATATGTTCAGATCCATTATGCTATTTAATACCCCTCTGATCTTGAGCATGATTGTTATTTGTGAGTAGTTAACTTTCTTCTTGAGGTCACGGGAGAAGTCATGTTGCAAGTAATCATGTGAATTTGATATGTGTTCGATATTTTGATGATATGTATGTTGTGATTCCCTTAGTGGTGTCATGTGAACGTCGACTACTTGACACTTCACCATTCATGGGCCTAAGGGAATGCATTGTGGAGTAGTTATGAGATGATGGGTTGCTAGAGTGACAGAAGCTTAAACCCTAGTTTATGCGCTACTTCGTAAGGGGCTGATTTGGATCCAAACGTTTAATGCTATGGTTAGATTTTATCTTAATACTTTCTCGTAGTTGCGGATGCTTGCCAGGGGGTTAATCGTAAGTGGGAGGTTGTTCGAGTAAGAACAACACCCAAGCACCGGTCCACCCACAAATCAAATTATCAAAGTAGCGAACACAAATCAAACCAACATGGTAAAAGTGACTAGACGAAATTCCCGTGTACCCTCAAGGACACTTTTCCTATTACTAGAGATTGTTCTAGCCTGTCCTTTGCCACAAAAGGATTTGGCTACCTTGCTGCACCTTATTTACCGTTACCGCTACTTGCTCGTTATCAATTATCTTGCTATCAAACTATCTGTTACCTACAATTTCAGTGCTTGCAGAAATTACCTTGCCGAAAACCGCTTGTCATTTCCTTCTGCTCCTCGTTGGGTTCGACACTCTTACTTATCGAAAGGACTATGATTGATCCCCTATACTTGTGGGTCATCAGAAGTCCTCTTTGCTTATGAATTCTCCCCTTTTTTCAAGGGAATTATTTTCTAAGTACACATGGAGACACTGATGTTTGGCTTACAGTGTTTTTTGACTCATTGCTCTGCTTCAAGCTCTCACTGATAGATTTGCAGTATGCCTGAACTTGGACGTGTCCAAACCAACAGATTTGTGAATGAGCTCTACTAGCTTTGCTATATATATTTGACGATTTGTAGATTGTCTTAGCTCATGCCATGAGCTTGGGTAGCGTGTCACTGTAATTCGTAATGTCTATTCCTTGTGCCTTTTTCTATATGTACATTTGGAGAAAAATGCACACGTGTTATTTCGGCATTTGACAATTCCATTTAGGTGTAAAAACCTGGCTTTGTTTTGTTCCTTTTTGTTTTCTGTATAGTTTTTGCACTGACCGGTGAATTGTGATGTCAATGAATACTATCAAGACATTGTTGAACTCTGTCTTTTCCTATAATAAGACATACCTGTTGTGAGGGTGTTGCTTTCCAGGTGAGCTGAGATGATAAATGAAACCCTATTATACTGTAGAATAGGTTCAGTATTTGCTTATATTTTCATGAGCCCAAGATAGTTTTTCGTGTTGTTGGGGATGTGGATAGTTGCTGAAAAAAGAGAAGACGATTAGCGAGACTACTGCAGCGAGATACGGTGACCAACGTTGTGTTAATTGACTGCTTTATACAAAATTAAAACAAGTCACACTAAAATGTTTTGGTATGTATTGACTAAATTAGAGCATATGAGATTGGCATATGAAGGATAAGACTACAAGTTGACACACCTAGCAATTGATTAATGCTTTTTGTTTTGCCTCTTTGCATAGTGCCCAGGTAGTGTTCATTAGTATGTTCAAAGGATGCTCAGATTATTTATTATTTCTGATGATGGCTCTTTTTTTACCAGCATGTACAAAAGGTTCTGTTGGGCATCCTTTGCATTTATCTTGTTAGGTTCCATGCATAGCAGTATACATACACTGTAGTTTGTAATGCCATTTAATAGGGATGCATTAGGGTACTTTATTTCCATTATAAACTCATAATAATTCAGGGTTGGTAAGGTAACAATAATTTGGGTTATAGTAGAATATTAGATGTGGTACGCTTGTGTGAGTAGAATGCAGAGTTTATAAATGAACTAAAATCTGAGAGCAACAAGTGGTAGGCTTAATTTCAATTTAAAAAATAGGTGTACTGCAGCATCATGTATTTAGCTAATCCCTTGCATTTTTTGGCTAGGTTCAGTCTTTATACATCATGTATATATGCATAAATCACACCACATAAATTGGAGTTCGTAGTGTTAGCAGTAAGAGGGGTGCAACTAAGTAGTAGTGTGTCCCTATGATAAATGGGTAGAATGGCTGTTTAGTTTAACATTGGACTTTAACAGTTTAACTCCAAAGAGGTCACATGACATTAGTTTTTGATATATTTGAACTCTAGAGTATAAGATGCATCTTCCTGCTCTTCTTGAGATCATGGAATCACAACTATTTATTTGAGATATGCTAAATGTTCCTTTAATCTTAGATGCAACTTATAGCTATCGTGGACGTTCATTAGTTCGTGGGAACTTTTATCTCTTCCCTACAATCAAAGCTCATGTGCAATTTGGAGAAAAATGCACACATGTTGCTACATTTGACGATTCCTTTTAGTTGAAGAAAATCCGGCTTTATTTTGTTCCTTTTTGTTCTCTGTTTATTATCGTTAATTTCTCAGAGTGATTGTTCCCAAGGTAGTCTTGAACAATCAATCATTTGCATGTATTTATCTAACCATTGCGGCTTCGGTTTTCTGGACATCTTTCTTTGGAAAATGGAAGTTTTTGTTTCTTCCCAGGTGAGATGAGGTGGTAACTGAACTCTCTTCTACTATGTAGAAGATTCAGTATTCACTTGTATTTGCATTAGCCCAAGGATAGTTATTATTGTGTTGTTGTGGCTATGGGCAGATACCGAAAAAAGAAGAGGATGAGAGAGACTACGGCAGTGAGAGACGGTGGCCATGAGAGCTATGGATGCAGGAGAGGGTTTCCCCGATATGTGGAGTTCAACTAAACAATGAATGTGGAGGTTTATTTTATCTATGTTTGTACACATGCAAATTTTGAATTGTTTACTTTGATGGTTTATTGACTGTTAGAATATAGGTACATAAAATTGAATCGAAGCCCTTTTGATGTCGAATTCAGATTAAATCTATGGACTAGCTCATCCAGGTCTTATAGTGGAAAACAACATTTGTTTTCTGGATTCCGTTTTAGTTCTTTTTGTAAATATAGTCGGATAGTGATCTTATGAAACAATGCATTTTTTTCGTACAAGTCACTGTTATAATTTGCAACTGACAAATAAATTTGTATAACTATCTATTTTATCATGTAAAAACACCAGCATGTTGTTTGAGGTGCATGTATCAGTTGTAGCAAAGATGTGCATATGACGATGCATTGCTGACCATGGAGCTCTGCAAGGCTCCAGGATAAATATGTACCGCAACCTAAGACACATTGCCACTTTCTCTTACCACCATGCAAGTGGTTGATGCTTCGGTGTAGAACTATTGATTAGTCCCTCTTTGTTCTTTTAATTTATGCGATTTTGTCCCTTACCATAAATACTTGTTATGTGGATTCAACAGAAATGATGTTTTAGGCATGTTTGATAGTTATAAAACAAATGTCATAGATGATAGCTCTTGTTATTATGGAGACATTTCGAACTATTGTTCATCTGCTATTCAATGTTTGATGCTCCTTCATTATTATTATACAGAAGGGCTAAAGCTCCAATCATACCTGTTTTCTCAAACCTAAAGCTCCTAATTAATGAAAGTACATGTATTTTTAAACAAAAGCCTATTTTTTGCTCAAACACAAAGTCATTGAAAAATGCAAATGTTTTCAATGCGAACATGATTTCAAATGGGTCTCAAGCAAACATGGTAGCAAGTATTTTCTGCTATCAAATTAAAATGTGTATATGCATCTTATTGTAGACAACAATTCATCATATTTCCTATTAAAGGACATTAAATCATGGACATTTTTTCATCGCGTACATGGATTTAGCGTGCCTCTGCGCCATTTGGCGCAAGGGGTCCACTAGTATTCATTATTGGCAAGGACTGTATGCAATCAACTCAAACCTTATGCAATAGTTCAAGAAGTCACACATTCCCTCAAAGGTAAGCAAGGGACAAGGTAATGAAACAATCCATGGACATCATCATGTATGCATTGCACTCCATGTCCATAGATATCCTTGTATTTGTCTCTTGTGTGGTACTAACCCATGTAGGTGAGAAGAGTAAGAAAACTACGAGGATTGCTCCCAACTCAAGATGATCTTCCACTACTGGAATCACGATCTTTGCCGTCTGCCATGGCTGATGGCAAAGGCATGCATGGCGGACGGCAAAGGTCTTTGCCGTCAGTCAGCAGACGGCACCACATCCGGCTGAACAAGCTATGGTAAAGGGCACTTTGCCGTCTGCTGGCAGACGGCAAAGATGCAAACGTCTTTGCCGTCTGCGGGCATGGACGGCACACGTGGTAGCTTAGGTCCGTTAAGGGGTTAACGGCGTGCTTTGCCGTCTGCTAGCAGACGGCAAAGTGGCCAAATAGGCCAGCACAGGTTCCCCCCAGGTAGCTGCCACGTGGCTCGCTATGCCGGCTGCTGGCAGACGGCAAAGATGCAAAGTTCTTTGCCGTCTGCTAGCAGACGGCAAAGCAACCACATAGGCCAGCCCAGTTCCCCCAGGTTGCATAGGTAGCTGCCACGTGGCAGCTTTGCCGTCTGCCGGCAGATGGCAAAGAACTTTGCCGTCTGCCAGCGGACGGCAAAGTGCCTGTACTGCCCCTGTTTTTTCTGTTTTTTCTTAAATTCAATCAATTTCACAGATATATATATATACATTTGAAAATACTTTCAACAAGCATACATATCCCTGCCATATGGATATGATCATCCAACACATATACATACCAACTCAAAAGTCCATATCCAACATATATATATAGCCAACATATATCCAACAACAAGCATACAATGGTTTCATCCATACATACATATATAGGTAGCAAGTTTCACATTGTTCATCCTACAAAATCAAAACAAAAAGGAAGGACAAGGAGAAGAGTAGACTCCATCAACGCAAGCTTCCGTGATCTAAAGCAAATCTGCAAATTGGGAAAGAAGAAAGTTAGAAGAAGAACAAGAAGAAGAAGAAGAAGAAGAAGAAGTAGAAGTAGAAGAAGAAGAATTTTTCTTCTCTTTCTTTTTCTCCTCTTCTTTATCTTCTTCTTCTTCTAACAAAGGTAACTTAGGTAATTATGCCATTTTTTAGCTAAGCTAGGTAAAAATGCTAAGTGTAGGTCATTATAGAGCTAAGCTAGGTAAATAGGTCATTTTGGAGGTTAGTAAGGTTATTATGTCATTTTCGAGGAAAATAAGCTAAGTCAATGTCATTTTGGAGGTAACCAAGATTATTATGCCATTTTTGACCTAAGTATGCTAAGTATGTCATAAATGAACTAAAGAAGCTAAGTATAGGTCATTTTTGAGCTAACCTAGGTAGTTATGCCATTTTTTAGCTAACTAAGCATATTTATTCATTTTGGAGGACAAAATGGTAAGTGTAGGTCATTTTTGAGCTATCCTAATTAAAATCGGTCATTTTGGAGCTAGGTAAGGTTATTTTGTCATTTTGGAGGAAAATAAACTAATGATATGACAGTTTGGAGCTAAACCAAGGTTATTATGCCATTTTTTACCTAAGTAAGCTAATTATGTCATAAATGAACTAGCTAAGCTAAGTATAGATCATTATTGAACTATCCTAGGTAGTTATGCCATTTTTTAGCTAACTAAGCATATTAAGTCATTTTGGAGGAAAAAATGCTAAGTATAGGTCATTTTATAGCTATCCTAGGTAAAATATGTCATTTTGGAGCTAAGTAAGGTTATTATGTCATTTTCGAGGAAAATAAGCTAAGTATAGGTCATTTTGGAGCTAAATAGGTCATTTTGGAGCTAAATAGGTCATTTCTTAAGCTAAGTATGCATTTGTTAAGCAAAACACTTGGGAAAACTTACCGTCATCACGGAGGTGAAGGACCGGTCGGGTTTGCACCAGTGTGAGACGAAGAAGGACCGGTCGGGGTTGCGGCAGACGCAGAAGGATCGGTCGATGCTTGTCGGGAGGCATGCTGCACCAAAGATCATTTGCAATGTCTCGTTAGCATGATGCAACTCAAATGTGAATACTAGTAACTAATGACCATTCAAATGAAACTCACCGTGGGCGCTATACCAATCTGGGGCATCGGCGGAGGGGTCTGACCGTTGTTCTGGCACACGGTCTGCACATTTTGTTTTCACGAGTCAGTCATATTAGTTAGTGATGAAACGAACATTACGTGCATGATTTGGCTAATATGCAGGAGAAACTTACCATGAGGAGCTCGTATAGGGCCCGGTGAGACGCGTCGTTCCGGTTCCTCTCCTCCTCCCACATCCTAGCTGTCCTCTCCTCCATGTCCCTCTCCCTCTCCGCCGCCTGCCTGTTTGCCTCCGCCAGAAGCTCCTGGGCCCTAGCCTCGATGGCGAGCTCTATTGGCCGTGGACGAGGCCTTATCTCAGGATCGGAGCTCGTCTGGCGCTTCTTGATCTCCGGGAGAGTTCTAGGACAACGTATCAGTCCATCCCCAATGGCTATCGAGCCATGGGGCCTCCCGCCACCAGATATCATCACGAGCTCTGGATCAAAAGGATTCTGGCTCGGGTTGAAGTCCTCCCCTATCCTCGTCTTCCCCTCATCTCTGTACCTCACGAGCTTGTTGTGGGAGGATATGTTGCTGAAGCTCTCTGGATGATCGAGGTCATCCTCAGAGAATGCCTTGGCCTTCTTGTACGGGGCAGTATGGGCCATGGCATAGAGGTCGAACAGCGGTGGCACCTCCTTCTTGTTGTGTCGCGCCTAAAAGAGAGGAACAAAATATTAGTTAAGGGCTCAAGCTAGCATGAAGAATGAAATTGCATGAATCATGAAGCAAACCACATACCCAGTGATCCCCGAACTCAAACAGGTTGGAGCTCCCTTGATGGTGTGGCACACCTTTCATTTGGGCACGCTTATCCTTGGCCTTGTTGTGGACGGCTAGCCATTGGGGAGATCACCACTCATCCACCAACGCCTCCCAACAGTCCATCCTATCCACACACCATCTCGGGGGCACCTAAGTTAGACAAGAGAAATTTCAGCGCTACGCCTACGAATCAAATCAAGGAAACTAAGTACAAGGCCTTAAGAATAGGTAATTACCTTCATGTACTTCTCCTTACTCAGAAACTTGGCGCGGCACTTCTTCTTGGCCCTCTTAATGTTAGTCGAGGCATAGTAGTCTCGAACAGCCTGCACCCGAGTCTCGTGTCGTAAGTTTTGAAATAGGCGCTTGCACTCGGCTACGAGAACAATAGCCGCGTCCGCCTATTGTTCCTCAAGACACATGTAGAAGGTCTGCAATCAAACAAGACAACACTGATTAGTACAATCACTAGGTGTTGTTGATTTTTAATTCTGTAAAGGAGAAATTACCCAAAACCGCCGGATCACAATGTCGGCCACCGTCTCGCACAAGACACCGTCAACCCTCTCCTCCGGCGGGGCCGGGGCAGCCACGTACAGCTCCCAGCTCAGTGCTAGCTGTCGAACCTCACCCTCACCGGGCAACGTGACCCACCCTGGGAAATGGTGCCGGCAAAGCACACCAAGGACCTGGTTGGGCCTGCGGACACCAGGGGCGTGTTTCCAACCCCTGCAGTATGACAAGGCCAACACATTAGATATTAATTTGAAGAAACATGAAGGCAAAAGGTTAAAAAAGAGTAAATGCACTTACTTCTCCCCATTAGGCACAATCAACCACCTCTGATCGCGGGTCGCTGGCACGGGCGGGAGCTTTGTACCACCACGCTGGTAGACCTTCTTGCCCTCCTCAACCAGCTCGCCCTCGCTATAGCTATCCTTAGAAAAGCTGTCCTTGCCACCATCAGCATGGCCACTAGCCTCCGGAGTCACGTGGGACGAAGACTCTGGGACCGGAGTCTCCTGGGACGAAGACTCTGGGACCGGAGTCTCCTGGGACGAAGGCTCGGCGACCCGAGGCTCGTGGACCGGAGTCCGAGACGGGTCCAAGTCAGACGGGTCCACCTGAGACGGAGCACTCCAGTGGTCGGGAGAATCAGCTGGGGGTGGCGGCGAGGAAGGCGCAGCAGCCTTCCTACCTCTCCTGCCGCCACGTCCACCTCTAGCACCCCTCTTCGTCTTCCCCCGACCTCTCCCGGTGGAAGAAGAAGCACCCGCCGGTGTCTGCATACTGTGTACCAGCGCTCTCTGGAGGTGCTTGGGTGGAATAATAGCACCCCTCCCAGCACGCGCCGAGGAAGGAGGCTCGGAGCGCTCTCGACCCGCGCCCACCATCTGTCAACACCTGCAATGACAAAGAGTAAACGAAATTAGTACAACATAAAAAAATTGAATACCTAATAACATGAACTAATTAATAATATATATGTACATAATAATAATTGAATACCTGACATTACTAATATTAATCTTCATCGTCTATATATGCTCAAGGATCAATAAATGCATAATCATCATCACTATTAGTAATGACGTGCTCCTTTTCCCCTCGATCCTCGACCCCTCGACCACTCGGCGACCCTCTTTTCCCTCGGCGACCCTCGACCATCGGCGACACTCTTTTTCTACTTTTCCTACTTCTTTTTTTCATCTTCTACTTCTACTTCTTTTTTTTCATCTTCTTCTTCTTCTTTCTTCTTCTTCTTCTTCTTCTTCTTCTACTTATTGTTCTTTTTTTTCATCTTCTTCTTGTTCCTCTTCTTCTTCTTCTTCCTCTTCTTCCTTTACTTCTTTTTTTTCATCTTTCTTGTTTATTCTTAAAAAACAGAAAAAAAAAACCTAAACTAAACTAAACTAAATCTAACCTAAACTAACCTAAACTAAACTAAACTAAACTAACCTAATCTAAATCTAAAAAAACAGAAGAAAAAAACAGAAAAACTCACCACGGGGAGGGGCGCGGGTTGAGGAGGCAGGCCATGGGGAGGGGGCGCGGGTTGAGGAGGCCGAGGGGAAGGGCGGCTGGCGACGGTGCGGCTCCGGCGGCAGGGCGGGACGGCGCGGCGCGGCTCCGGCGATGGGGCGGGGCAGGGCGGCCGCCGCGGCCCGCGTCCGCTGGGCGGGGCGGCCTGGCTGTGCGGCCGGGCGGCCGGCGACGGGGCGGGCTCCGGGGGGCAGGGTTGGCCAGCGGCGCCTCGGGCTCCGGGGGGTGGCGCGGGGCGGCGGTGGCTCGAGCACGGGGGCGGCGCGGTTGAGGTGGGGGGAGAGAGAGAGAGGGGTGGGGCGCGGGGCGGGCTCCGGGGGCGGGGCTGGCCGGCGGCGCCTCGGGCTCCGGGGGGTGGCATGGGGCGGCGGTGGCTCAGGCACGGGGGCGGCTCGGGTGAGGTGAGGGGCGAGAGAGGGGTGGGGTGCGGGGCGCTGACTGTTTTAGATAGGTCAAATCTCTCTGCCGTCTGCTAGTAGACGGCAAAGAGCCTAGCTAGTGGGGTGGGGCCGTGGGGGGGGGGACGGACGTTTGTTGGCCACTTTCTTTGCCGTCTGCTAGCTGACGGCATAGAAGCTTTGCCGTTAGCTAGCAGACGGCAAAGAAAGTGGCCGTTAGGTGGTTCTCGTTAGTGGTCCACCCTTCCTCTTTGCCGTCTGCTAGCTGACGGCAAAGCTTCTATGCCGTCAGCTAGCAGACGGCAAAGAGATGGCTGACGGCAAACATGATCTTTGTCGTCAGCTCTTTGTTTGCCGTCAGTTTTCTGTAAGCTGATGGCAAAGACCTTCTTTGTCGTCAGCTAGCTGACGGCAGTGAGCTGGCTGACGGCAAAGATCCTGATTCCAGTAGTGTTCATCAACAATGAGCATCCCCTACTACCTCAAACACATGAAGTCTTCTACGACAAACCCAAGGTTAGTTTATCCCTCTTAGGGGGGATGTCACATCAAGGGGGTAGCTTTACTCTAAGACTTGAGTTAAAGCATCTCTTAAAGATGTGAACACATTAAATGCTTTATATAAAAGTGGCAACCCCACTTGTGCTTAAACGATGAGTATGACCTATGATCAAGTATTCTTACTTGGCTCCTAAGTCAATAATACTCATATATAGATGACTCCGTCATCGCGAAAGTGCTTGGTAGATACTAGAGTGGTTTTGCATGTTTGCCATATTTCATTTGACAATTTATTGTGTGAGCATGTTGGTATGCATATCTTTTCTCATTTGATGATATCTAATTGTTGTTATTTGGATTTCATTTTTCTTTGGCCAATTGGATATACAAGAATGCCTAAGTACCTCCCTCTATCTACCTATGCTTTCTCGTCTCAAATTCTATTCATGCTTTCATCACAAAATTTGAGCAAGCACTTCTCGAACCGTTTGTGTGGGGAGCACTCGGAGTCCCGTTTCGTTAAGAGCTGACTACGAAAACCTCCCCAGTGCAATCTCGGTGTGACAAACTCCAAAATATCGGTTTCACCGATGCCTTGGGTTAATCTGATTTTTAGAATCTCGGTAGCACCAATTACATAATCTCGGCTTCACCGAGTTTCCATGTCAACTGACAGTAGAGGAACTCGGTGGCACCGATATTTTAGAAATAGTGTCACCAACAGCTACGGGTACTTATACTCCGCGGAACCGGTTTTTGAAATTCACTTCGTCAAAGCCATGGTCCCCGCAAACCCTAGCTGCCGCTCGCGTCTACGGACTTCTCCCCTTCTCTCGTGCGTCTGCACCACAGGAAGTCTTCGCCGTCAACGGAAGTCGCCCCTGCCATCGCCGCCGTAGAGAGGTCGTCGCCAAGTTAGGCTAACGACCTCAAAATTCTTTGCACTCCCCATCTAATTCATGTGCAATAGAATTCGTTTCATTTTCTACCCACCGTATACACAATCTCCATCCTCAAGAAACTTCATTAGATTAGCGAACTACAGATTTTTAGGTTTAACCGTCCGCAAATTGAATCTCGGTGTCACCAAGTCGTAAAAATCGGTTCTACCAATTTTGTTTGTAGGGTTACCGAGAACAGCTTCGGTGAGACCGAGTGGTTCTTTTCGGTGAAACCGAAAAGACTGCCAAGTCTCTGTTAAGGTAAGTTGTCTGTCTCGGTGGCTCCGAGAATTTGGAATCGGTGGAACCGAAATCCCCTCTGTTGAAGTTTAAACTTAAGATTCTTAGTTCAAATTTTTAGAAAATCTTCTGTGTTTTGTGATGCTCAACCCCTATGCTCTTCTATACCCTATTCACAGGGTCAGCATGTTAGGTTCTGATGATAGGCAGAATGATTTGAGGCAGATGGAAGTTGACTTGAGTTCAGGCACAAGCCCAAATGCCAGTTCTTCTTCTTCAGAGGAACCAGACACCCCAAGTTCACATGGGCTGCCGAAGGCTGCCACCAGGGCAAGGAAGAAGCTGAACTCAGATGAGGAGGATTCTAATTTTGTGCCAGAGGAAGATCTTGCAAAGAAGTTGCAAGAAAAGAAGGAAAAACTACGAAGAAGGCTGCTTCAGAGGCCACCTCAGCAAAGAGGACTGTCAGAAAGGAATATGCCACCTCTGAAACTATGAGAGCACCTGAGAGTGCTGGACAAAACACACCTTTATCAGTTGAGCCTCGTAGGAAATCATTGCCTACGAAGGCAGGAGAGAAGAAGAGAGACAGGAAGAGGATTGTCCATGTCATTGGCAGGCCTACATCCATGTATGAAGACCCAGTAGAAGCTGAGGAAGAGGCTGAGGAGGAAGAGCCAGTTGCTAAGGATCCTCCATCCAAGAGGAAGAAGTAACTTGCTGATGCTATGCCCAAGCAAGCTCCTTCAAAGAGCAAGAAATCTGAGTCCAAGAAGCCAGTTCCTCCAAAGTCCAAGAAGACTACTAGGGACATCCCTCTTGCTGCCAAGAACAAGAGATCTTCCACCATGGAAGAAGAAGATGATCTGTCAGTGCTGAGGAAGCTAAGACCACACTTGCCATTGCATAATGATGCACACCCAGTAGTTGAAGACATGAAGAAGAGGAAGGATGCATGACTGAGATTGTGGAGAGCAAATGATCCCTATGCCTCTAGGAGGAAGAATGTTGTAGATGACAGGTTCTACACCAAAGAACAACAGGAATTCTATGAGACGTTCCTTTTGGACACGAGCCCAGCAGTTAGTGACATGAGATATGTTGACTGGGCATATATCAAGGAGAATGAATATTACTTTCCCAGTGTGCAAGATAACTTCAAGTGCATTGATATTGCAAACTTTGTTGGGAGAGAGTTCTCTGCTTGGAACGATGAAATGATCATGCAGTTCTACTCTACTAATCACTTCTACCCAGATGGCAGGATTATATGGATGACTGAGGGAGTCAGGTACCAATCCATTATTGATGAGTGGGCTACCATCTTAGGAGCCCCACAGGTAAAAGAAGGAGATCTGGATGTGTATGCTGAAGCTAAGATGAATCACAATTCTATGGCAAATATGTACAAGGAGATCCTAGCTGCTCATGTGCATTCACATAAGCTTGGCTCTGTCTATCATCTGCAAGAAGGACTACCCACTACAAACACAATCTTGAGGTACACTTTGATGCCCAAGTCTGGAGATGACAAGATGATTAGAGGGTACTCCATCAATATGCTACACCATATAGACACCCACAATAGGATTAGGGTGATGGACCTAATTGTGGAAACAATCAAGAGGACAGCTGCTGACCAAAAACGATCTTGTGGATATGCACCTTACATTCAGATGCTCATCAACTCCAAGTTGGAGAGGAATGTATATGCACTTGATTGTCCTCATATGCCACTATAGCCAGACTTTGAGGATAATGTTGTGGTGATGGATCCCAGTCATCCCACTTCATCTACTCCACAGGCAGAGGCAGAGGCAGCTAGAGCCACTAGGGCTCGGGTTCCGAGGTCCAAGAGCAAGCAAATGGATCTGCTCATCAGGACCATTCAGGGCATGCAGAAGGATATCAAGAACATATTGCTGAATCAAGAAAACCTTGAGAGGATTGTGGTAGACAAGTTCACCACAATGAACAACAAGGTAGATGGGCTGACGAATACTGTGGATGAACTTAAGATGGAAGTGGATGCAGTGCCTAGCCCTCATTCCTCCGATGATGATGATAGTCCACCTCTCAGGACCAACACCCAGTTCAAGACCCAAGCTAGGACTCCTACCGTGCCAGTTCCAGAGACGAGGCCTACCTCATCAGCACCTGCCGCAGCTCCATCAGCTCCTCCAACACCTCCAATGTCTACACCACCACCTTAGAGGACTTTAGCTAAACTCTTCGCGGATGCTCTTCTCTCGACTCCTTCGACAGCCACCGGAGCAGCTTCATAGTCATGGAGGAGAGCATGCCTAGAGCGACGATTAGCTCTGTAGCTTCGAACTTTTTGGTAACTTGTTGCCAAAGGGGGAGAGGTTATAGATCATAGGGCTGAGAGAGAGAGAGAGTGTGTTGCATTTTGATTCCTCTTTGCAGTTTTAAAAACATGTGGTTTATCGTTAGGTTGAAATTTCGTTGGTGATTGATCATATACTCTTGTGTGATGTCACTACTTTGCTATCTTTGATATATCTATGTGATGATCATTCACTTGTTTCGTGTGATGTGCTTATGCAATTCATTCGTATTAATTTTTGCGCACCACCAAGTTGTATGTGACATGGAAGAGTGACCCATGATCGTAATCGATTGTGCATTTGCATTCAAACACAAATTTAAAATAATGCACAAATTTAGGGGGAGCTCTTGCTTATCACATACTTCTCAAAGCGACGATGCTATTCATTGATTATATCGCTCATCGAAGCTTTGATCTATATGTTGTCATCAATTACCAAAAAGAGGGGGGTTGAAACCACAACTTCTCCCTAGGAGGTTTTGGTAATTAATAACAACATATATTTCATTGGACTAATGTTTCCACTAAGTGCATCTCAGGAAAAAGTTCAATGATGGATTGGCTAAAAGATTGTGTGGAGTACCTCTCCAAGGAATAGGATTAGCCATGCTTCAAGATCAAGGACTCTACATTTTATATTTTGTAAGAAATCACTTTGAGTCCATAGGAAAGCCAATAGTATTAAAAGGGGATGAGGTAAATATGATGATCTGGTTGCTCAAGTGCTTAGAGGTAGCCAGCAAAAATACTCACCCACTTTCCCACACATATCCTCTGTCCAAAGCCAAAAGTCAAAATTCGGTGACACCAACATTCCCATTCGGATCCACCGATTTTATCCAAGACAGAAGCCAAACCAAACCCTAGCATCTCGGTACTACCAGATTTTCATATGGTGCCACCGAAATCAGTGACCAACTTCCTGGTTAGCCATTTTCTAGATTCGGTCCGACCGATTTCTGAGAATCGGTCTCACCGATAAGTTGGACCAACTTTCTGTTAGCCCATTTCTTTAAATCGGTCCCACCGAGTTTGAGGAATCGGTCTCATCGAGATTTGGTAACTGCCGAGGTCACCCATATCGGTACCACTGAGATTCATATATCAGTCTGACCGAAAACGCCAAAGTTGCAACATTTTGAACTACTCGGTGCCACCGAATTTCTACTTCGGTTTCATCGAGTTGGGCAATAATGTTGTAGCGGTTGGATTTTTGGAGAAGCCTATATATACCCCTCCACCACCACTCACTCGCATGAGAAGCACTCAAAACACACACCCACTTGCTATATCCAATTTTCTGAGAGAGAGAGCCACCTACCCTTGTGTTGTGGTCAAGATCATCCACTCCAACCATATGGATCTTGATTTCTAGCCTCCCCAAGTTTCTTTCCATCCAATCAATCTCTTCTATCCATGCCAAACCTATGAGAGAGTGATTGAGTGTTGAGGAGACTACCTTTTGAAGCACAAGAGCAAGGAGTTCATCATTGTCAGGACCAAGATCCTAAGCCATAAGAATCCAGCATGTAACACTTCACATTACTTTGCGGCCTCATGCACGGTTATCTCCACGGCTGCCACCTTACCTAGGCCGAGACCGTTTGCGCCTTTTGGCTCACGAATGTGAATATGTCGCTAGCATTCAAATGTCCAAGAACCCGGGTCGACATGACTAGTCGTAGAACCCAAATAGCACATCCGTACAGGGACAGGCATACGTAACCCAACAATGCAGGTGTCAGTCATCAGCGTGTGTAGACGAGTCATAGCAAGCTACATGGACTACATTACGCCGTGGGACATAAATGTCATCAACTGCACGTAGACGAGTCATAGCAGGCTACATGGACTCCATTACACTGCGAGACATTTCCCCGAAGGGACAGACACAGCAGCAAAGAAGGATACACGCCGGTCAATCAATGTGTCCGGAGCAGTAGCAAGCTACCAAGGCTCAGTGGAAGCACAAAGAGGCATTTCCCCATAAAGAGTACTACTAGAGGCACACAACTAGGTGTCGAATCCCATACATACCGTTACATGTCACACGTACGCACGACATGTCAGATATGCATAGATACAACTATGGCATCACAACATAACCATACAACAACACAACATTTAATTAGAAGGCTCAGAAGAGCCTTACATAATATGATGTTACAAGCAGAGGGTCACATGACCCATCATTCAGAGCATACAAACAACAAGCGAAAGATACATGTCTGGGTACAGACATCTATTAAAAGCGGCTAGAAGAGCCTGAAAAGCTACAACGACCCTACCATAGGAGCCAGACCTCTGTTTGGGATTCCCAAGCTAATCCAGTCAACATCGAACTTCACGTCATAAGAATCACTAAACAGACTGACGTCTCCTCTGCAAAAACATAAATGAAGCAACCATGAGTACAAAGGTACTCAACAAGACTTAAATCAGAACTATCTACGTATGCATCAGTATCAATGAAGGGGGTTGTGGAGTTTATTACAGCAAGCCAGCTTTGACTCTTGGCTAACCTGTACTAGGACTACAAGTACTTTCTTTGAGGTGGGATAGCGCACACGAGTCCACATATTCACCAACTCAATACACCACTATGGATCCACTCCCGTCTCCCTACGAGAAGGCCATCCATAGCACTCACACTTATCTTGCGTATTTTAGAAGTATCCATTTCAAGTTATCTATGAACCACATAAGTTTTCCAAGTAGTCCATATCCTAGGACGCGGCTATTCGAACAGATTGATAACCCTGCAGGGGTGCACTTCTTCACACACGCTCTCGCCACTTATCGCCATGTGCACATAAAAAGGCACCTTAGCAACCTTCAAGCGGAAGCCCAGCGAGGGAGTCGGCCACGACCGTCAATCACACAAGACCCTAGTCCAGGTTTATCGCCTATTTGAGACTGAACCCGCACGGAAGTCCGGCCGAAGTATCCGCTACGGCCTCAAACGATGTGCGCAGGGTTCCCAAGCCCACCGTTCGGGTGCCACTTGGTACACCGTGCCACCTGTGTCCATACCGCATCAAAGCCCACCCCGTCGGGCAGCGCTATGCACGGCCGCCAACACTTTTCCTACAAACACCAGAAACTAATTGCAACTCCTGGACAGAGATCTAGGCAATTAATAAGCCGAGAGGGTCAATTAAGTATCCCAATGTGCGGTAGTATCTTGTCTTGGATAACATACACAGAACTCAGTTCTTAAGGACGGTCCCAATGAGACAATCCGCCATGTACTCCTACATGGCCTCTCATCGCTACCTTTACCAAATCGTGTTCATACACTTAGCTCTCAGACAGTAGGTCATGAGCACTGCCATTCCGATTCATCGCCCAGATGGATCAGACCCGACACGACACGACTCTAAGCATAGCAGGCACAGTAAGAAAGCAAGCATGGATGAGTAGGCACATCAAGGCTCAAACAGTTGCTACTCATGCTAGTGGTTTCAACTATTTACTGTGGCAAGGACAGGTCATGCAAAGGAATGCGTTCAACTACCGAGACAGGTAACAGTTGAATCGTTGTTGTCCTAATGCAGTAAAAGAGAGCAGGAGCGAGAGAGTGGGTTTATATCAGTATGCTCAAGGGAGGGGGTTGCTTGCCTGATAGTCCTGGAGATATTACTTCTCTTCATTAGTGTCAATGATCACAACATCGAGACCATCGTCTTCCGAGAAGGAACACCACCGACAAACAGGAAAGGAACACATTCAATGCAATGCCACAAACACGATGTATGCTATGGCATGTTAAAGCATTGAATTGACCTAGTGCAATAGATAGTCATATTAAGTGAAGTGGAATTCAAATATATGCTAAATTCCAACTTCAACACTATTTATTAAATTATCCTAATCATGAAATGTCCTATTTGGGGATGTTAACTTTCTCAAACATGCATGAACATGGCATAAACAGATTCATTGGATTTTTCTCATCATTTTTCATATATAATTTATTTTCATCTGAGTTACGGTTGAATTTCTATGATTTTTCAAAGTTTTAAACATTTGCTGAAATAAATAAATCATTTATAATTTATTTTAATTCTAGAAAGTATATATTGCGTCAGCATTACCTAAGGGTGACGTCATCAGGTCAACAGGGCCGACCAGGGTCAAACCTGACCAGCGGGACCCACTGGTCAGTGCCTCAGCTAATTAACAGGGTTAATTAGCATTAAGTTAATCCTAACTAAAACAGTTAGCAGGTCTGGGCCCACAGTCCGTGACACATTTAACTAGCATTGGTTAATTAGCTTAATTAATCGCTTGACCTAATTAAACCAGGGGTTGGCCCCACCTGCCATTGACTCCGGGGAAGTCAAATCTGGTCACGGGGAGTCAAACCCACCGGCGGCTCAACGCCGGCGAGGTCCGAGATGGCGGGGCTGCTCGGAAATGGCCCTCTGATGACCACAACGACGGCGGAGAGGCTTCACAAGGAGCTAGGACTCGCACGCGTTCAGTTGTGCAGGTGGCTTCACCGGAGGTGGCCGGAAATGAGCCCGATGACGAGGTCTTGCGGCGGACAGAACTCGGGCGCGACGGCAACGATGTTGCGCGGCAAAGGCAGGAAAGCTTAGGGGCTCTACGGCTTCCTGGGAGCTCCAGGATCACGATGGAGCCAAGGATGCAAGCGGGGGAGCTCGGGAGCACAAGGCTCACCGGCCATGGCGGCGGTGGAACTCGAGAGTCACGGGCGTCGGCACTACATCACGAAATCGACGACAGGGAGACAGGGGAACAACTCAGCAGCTCACGGGGGTTCCGACGAGAAGGCCAGCGAGTTCAGGTCTGCTCCAGAGTGACTGAATCGAGCGGCGGCGGCCGCCGGTGTCGGTGTCAAAACCAGCGGATCTCGGGTAGGGGGTCCCGAGCTGTGAGTCTAGGATCGATTGTAACAAGGGGACGAAGGAGACGATGTTTACCCAGGTTCGGACCCTCCTATGGAGGTAAAACCCTATGTCCTGCTTGATTATATTGTCGGTATGAAGGTTACAGAGTTGATCTACCTCGATATCGACTAGCTAAAACCCTAGATGAGTTTGTCTCCCTCTACAATCTAAAACCCTCTGGCTTATATAGACGCTAGGGGTCATTAGGGTTACACATAGTCGGTTGTCCACCGGAGGGAAAAAGCATGCCTAATCTACAATCTCAAACTTGTCAGACACACCACGGCTCCTGAGGTCTCCTCTACAGCGACAAGGCCTTCGATCAATCCCATCCTCAGCGAGCGGCCCATGAGTCCGGCCCATGAGAAATAGGCCGGCAGTCCCGGACTCCCTCAGTAGCCCCCGGACTAGCCTCCAATGCTGAGGTATATTATCCGGACAATCTTGCGTGTCGAGGTCTTCGGCTTGCGAGGCGAGTCCCTCTATCCCTTCTTGCTCGGCAACTATTCTGTCATCGGTGAAATCTCAAACGTTGAGAAGTTGCTGGACCCACTGTAGTAACTCCCAACGCTTCTCGATCCTTGCGCGCCGAGGGGAGACGAGCGGTCCGGCAGCTTTTTACAAGACTGTTCTTCCCACAAGGGAGGCACCACCCATTTAAACAAGCTGGATCGTGGTCTGGGCCGCACCTTCCTCTTCTTCCCCATCAGAGAAAACTTCAAGCAAGAGATCACCAAAAAACATGGCGAGCATCCCTGGCTCTTCCTCGCGTCCTTACGGCACCCTTCCCGGGGATTGGGCAAGTTGCTCTGTATCCCTCCTTCGGCTACGTGACCTCGAGACCCAAGGTTATCTTCCTTCCTCGGATCTGGCGGCTACCCGCGCCGGTTTGACTTCTTATAGCAACGAAGCCTTCGCGGAGAACTTCCCTAATCCCCATAAGGGAGAGCGGGTATGCTTCGTGCCTTTCCTCTTGCGGGGCCTAGGATTCCCCATTCATCCTTTCCTGAGGGGGTTACTAGAGTTTTACGGGATCCAGCTCCATCATCTTACCCCCGGATCCATTCTGCACATCTCATGCTTTGTTGCCCTTTGCGAGATGTTTCTGGGCTGCGAGGCCCACTTTGGATTATGGAGGAAGTACTTCTGTCTCATCCCCCGCACTCGGGGTGAGACAATTCGGGAAGTTGGAGGAGCCGAAGTATGTCGTATAGCCTTGACGGGGTATCCAGCGAGGACGCCAAAGAAGGAGTCCGAAGAGTGGTCTTCGGAATGGTTCTACATTGAGGACGTCCCCCTATTCGATCCAGCTCGACGGGGTTTGCCCGAATATTCCGACGCCCCTTTGAGGAAAAGGTACAACTGGCGACCAAAGAGTCATCCCAAGAAGACAATGCCGAAGTACAACACTTGGCTGCCCACGTAAGGATACTGGCCCATTACAAGCTGACCATGATCGACGTGATGGCTACTGCCATCACCCGATGCGTTAAACCTCTTCAGCAAAGGATACATCCTTTGTGGCGTAACAACGGAACAAGTGACACCACTCGCTCCCGACGGCTGGGCCCTGCCAATCAAGCGGCATTGGTCGCCGCACTTGCCAACCTGTACAAAGGAGAAAAAGAAGACTTTGTTCGGCTCGGTTAAGGAGGGCTACTCGAGTTACAACCCCATCGAATGGGTAAGCCTTTCGACTTTGCAACCTGAGTTCGGGTTTTTCATTTGCCCTTTTTGACCAAAGCTTTTAATCTGCGCAAACAGGAATGGAGGAGCTTTATCGAGACAGTCAACTGTCCGGTCCCCCAACCAGAGAACTACTCTCATGACGACGATCCAGGATTGCATGATGATCCGGAGCTATCAATTGAGTACGAAGACGGGGTCTCTTAACAAGAAAGCCTTGATCGATCCAAGGTGGCTATCATAGTCGATCACCCCGGACCACTCCCTTCCTCCACTACAGGCAAGAAGAAAAATTCTTCCCGTAAAAGGCAAACGTCCTCCGTCGAACCAAATGTGCCGGTTTCTGCTCCCAAGTGTCGTCGATCTTCGCCACGAACGTCGGCTACAGCAGCAATGCCCGGACCGGGCATCTACAGGAGTCCTTCATGTGAGCCGGCCGTGGAGACGACGCCGACCACTCGTTCAACCAAAAGGTACTTCGTTCGGCCGCTTAATCTATTATTATTATGATCGATAGGATTTCATAGAAAATCTCATGCCGAAATATTCAGGAAACGAGTACAACCATCTTCTGCCGAGGACGTTGTCGGGATGCCTGGCAGCACTCATGAATCAAGGTCTTCTGCTCATGCTGAACCTGCCGCGGAGGCCCCCATGGTCAATCCGGCCCCTGAAGATTCCGGGGACGCGGTATCAGTCACTAAATCCGAAGTAGAGAGTGCGATGAACCACCGGCGGCGACGAGAAGCCCTGCGCCACCCGACGTTTTCCGAACAAGAGTTCAATGCTCTATGCTTGGCAGACGCGCACATCGGAGCTGCCCGAGCTGGGCTTGGGGAAGCCGTGAAACTAATATCATCCAGCCTGAAGGTGAGTGATTGATTTTGAGAATCCGGACACATATGTAAACCCAGTAGCCCCTGAGCCTTGAATTGATCGGGACGACCGAGTTAAGGATCCGCATATTGTTTTATGGATGATGCAGGCCTCAAGGCAGCAGAACGAGCAATTGGCCAATGAATTGGAAGCGAGCCGAACACAGGTGGAAGCCGTAAAGGCCGAACTTGAACAAATGAAGAATTTTACCCGGGAGGCGCATGGTGAGTATATCTATTCTGATGATCTTAGTATATAATCCCATGCTGACGCGAGGGTACTTTTTAGCAGCTAAATCTATAGGGCAGTTGCAAAAAGATGTAGATGCGGCCCGAGAATCTCAGAGGTACGCCGAGTCCCAGTGTGAGGCCGGCTGCCTTTCGTTGCAACGAAACCTGGAGGAGAAGAAACGCCTCCAGGCGGAAAACAAGCAGCAGGCCGAAGAAATTGAGAGTTTAAAGACCCAATTGGCCCAAACCCAAGAAGAGAACCAGAAATTATAGAGGGGCATGTTCGGTAAGTGTGATTATAACGTCGAAGGGAATCTCTCCTACATAAAGTGTAATGGACATGCCTTGTCTCATGTATAGGTCTCCTAACCGGGCGACCTGAAGAAGAGATCGGATCCTACCGGGGGATCCTTCTGAAGGAACTGTCCGCCGTGCATGAGCGGGCTCGGAAGGCTATGAGGAGCATGATAAAAGCGCTATGGCCTGCCGAGAAGCCTCCGGAGGGGATGACTGAACTAGCTCATCGGTTCAAGGAAGCCCGGAGTCGGTTCGAGCTATGGAAGACATCGGCCTGCCGGGAGGGAGCACGAGAGGCATGGGCGATGATCAAGACCCGTTATACCGGCCTTAACCCCGAGCATATGGCTCGGGTTGGACCAGCAGGGCCTGATGGGCAAGAAGTGCCACTTCACTTGGTGTACGACCAAGTGATGCCTGCCGCTCGTTTCTCGCAGGAAGATTGCGAACTGGATACCTTAATAGACAATCTTGACCGGCAGCCAAATGTGTAGCTTTATGTAACTATGTATTTTAAATCAAAAAATTGCTCCGTCTGTGTCGCAGACTTTGTCTTAACCGGCCATCGGCTTCGACCTCCCGCGCTAAGAGCTTGGGGGTGTTCCTTATAAAATATCCCTCGATAAGAGGGAATTTTTGTGAGGAACCAGGCAATCCGGCCATTTGGTACGAACAGACAAGAAATGCACAGGGAGTTATGTTATATTACTGCTTAGCGTAAGAAACATCTTCTAAAGAAAATAGTACCTCTTTCGGTACCTTCCTTTAGGCTGCTACATAAATCGTAGATGATAAGGCCGTATACTGCTAGTATGCGACTAATGGCTTTTTTGAGAAAAGAAGCCCGGGTAATGGTGAGAACAACCATAACTTAATTTGTTGCTTCCGTCATAGCCAACCAATTTTCTACTGAAGATAGCTAGCCTTTGGCTTCACCCGTCTGAGGTACGCATCCGGATGACCCGGTCGTAACAATCGAAGAGGTGCTCCCTTTACCCTCTAGCCGAACAATCGGGAACGTAGAGGGTAAACACAGGAGCGAGGCAACCCAGCTTGGCAAAAATCGTAGTTCGAATTGATGCATATAATGGCTTAAAAAATCGACAAGGGAAACATGCATAAATAATAAATTTGAATAGATGCTTAAAATATATAATCATCGGCTTCAGGAAGAAGCCCCCAGGTGTTTTATTCGGATTAAACATTTGAAGATGTATGCCGAAAATCTTAACACGAGCTCGGTTTAGCCGAACATAGACTTGGAAGAGAAAATCCGAACTTGCCAAAAATCAAGGTGGGAGGGAAGGGAAATGAAAAAGAAGAACAAAAAGAAAAAAGGAGGTAAAAAGTAAGATGACACCGGTCTAGCCGTAGAAGCGCCGAAGACGAGCTGCGTTCCATGGGTTTGGTTCGAGGCGGTTATCCGGCGGGTTTCAAAGATGGTAAGCCCCTCCTGTGAGTACTTCGTCAATTATGAAGGGCCCCTCCCATTTGGGATTGAGTTTATGCTTCTGCTTCTCCGGGAGCCGTAAGACGAGTTCACCCACATTATATGCTTTTGCCCTGACCTCCCTGCTCTGGTAACGCCAGGCCTGCTGTTGGTAAAAAGTAGAGCGAGCCCGAGCTATGTCGCACTCTCCCTCTAAGGTGTCCAAGTCATCCTGCCGATCTAACTCGGCCTCCTTTTCATCGTACATGCACACCCTTGGTGCGTCGTGAATAATATCACAAGGAAGGACTGCTTCTATAGACCATGAAGAACGGTGTGTATCCCGTTGATTGATTCAGGGTGGTACGCAGGCCCCACAGAACGGAGTCAAGCTCCTCTACCCAATGGAAGTCGGACTCATGAAGAGATCGGACCAGACGTGGTTTAATACCACTCATGATGAGGCCGTTGGCCCGTTCAACTTATCCATTGGTCTGCGGGTGATACACCGATGCATAATCGAGCTTGATGCCCATTTTTGCGCACCAGTCCTTTACGTCCTGGGCGGTGAAGTTGGATCCATTGTCCATTATTATACTGTGCGGGACGCCATAATGGTGTACCACGCCGGTTATAAAGTCGATTACTGGCCCGGACTTGGCTGATTTGACAGGTTTTGCTTCGATCCATTTGGTGAACTTGTCCACCATGACCAGTAGATATTTATTCTTCTTGGTCCCCCCTTTAAGTGGCCCGACCATATCCAGCCCCCAGACCGTAAAAGGCCAGGTAACCGGAATAGTCCGAAGAGCTGTTGGTGGCATGTGACTTTGATTTGCAAAGAGTTGACATCCCACGCAATGCTGGACAAGTGACTGGGCGTCTGCTCGAGTGGTGGGCCAGAAGAAACCAGCCCGAAAGGACTTGCTTACTAAGGCCCTTGCCGCGACGTGATGGCCGCCCATTCCTGCGTGGATTTCGGCCAAGAGCTGCCGTCCTTCTTCCTCAGATATGCACCGCTGGAGTACTCCGGTGGTGCTTTTTCTTGTATAACTCACCCTCGTGGACTTTATAAGCCTTGGATCGCTGAATTATGTATCTCACGTCTGTCTGATCATCGGGCAGTTCTTGGCGAAGAAGGTAAGCAAGGAAGGGCTCGGTCCATGGTGCGATTATTGCCATGACCTCATGAGCCGAAGGCGTTTCGTCCATTACGGAGCTGCCGATGATTTGGTCGTCTCGCTCGTTTATAGGGGGAATGACCTCCTCTGCGCTGATGGATCCGGCGTCCTTATTATCGTCCTGCCAAACCACCAATGGCTTGAAGAGCCGTTCAAGGAAAGTGTTTTTCGGGACGGGGTCGCGTTTGGCCCCCATGCGGGCCAGTATGTCAGCGGCCTGGTTGTTGTCTCTAGCGATGTGATGGAATTCCAGCCCCTCGAACCGTGCGGATATTTTATGGACGGCATTTCTATATGCCGCCATCTTCTGGTTTTTGGCATCGAATTCGCCATTGATTTGAGAGATGGCCAAGTTGGAGTCTCCCCGTACCTCCAGCCATTGTA
The DNA here is from genome assembly GCA_039707655.1 of Elymus sibiricus. Lineage (NCBI taxonomy): Eukaryota > Viridiplantae > Streptophyta > Magnoliopsida > Poales > Poaceae > Elymus > Elymus sibiricus. The sequence goes on along the minus strand of CM077665.1, from coordinate 267,328,204 downwards.
TGCCCATTGAAGCTGCCATCCGAAGACCGTGCAAAAGTGCTTCGTATTCGGCTGCATTGTTGGACTCGGCATACATGATTTGCAACACGTATTGGACGTTGTCGCCTGTGGGGGATGTGAGAATAACTCCAGCCCCCAGTCCGGCCAATGTTTTGGATCCGTCGAAGTACATCGTCCAATGGGAGTATGTATTATATTCCCTTGGGAGCTCGGCCTCTGTCCATTCGGCGAGGAAATCTGCCAACACCTGAGATTTAGTAGCTCGTCGTGGCTTATAGGCGATTTCGAAAGGAAGGAGTTCGATGGCCCATTTGGCTATGCGGCTGGTGGCATCCCTGTTATTGATTATATTGTTCAGGGGTACTTCGGATGCCACCGTGACCGAACACTCTTGAAAGTAGTGTCTTAGTTTCCATGATGCCATAAATACTGTATAGGCTATCTTCTGGTAATGCGGGTATCTGGACTTGCATTGTGTTAGCACTTCTGACACATAGTAGACCGGCTTCTGTATCCGGAATTTATGACCCTCCTCCTCTCGTTCGACGACGTGCACTGCGCTAACCACTTGGTTGGTGGCCGATACGTACAATAACATTGGTTCACCGACGCCTGGTGCTGTGAGTATAGGGTTGCTTGCCAGCAGTGTTTTAATTTCCTCTAATGCAGCAGCTGCTTCATCGGTCCATTCGAAATTGTTGGTTCGTTTCAGCAATCTGTAGAGCGGTAAAGCCTTTTCACCGAGACGGGAAATAAAGCGGCTAAACGCCGCCACGCAACCCGCCAACCTTTGGACATGCTTTAGCTCTGTTGGAATTGCAAGTTCCGATAGGGCCCGAATCTTAGCCGGATTCGCTTCTATTCCTCTATGGGAAACAATGAATCCGAGAAGTTTACCAGCGGGAACTCCGAAGACACATTTCTCTAGATTGAGTCATATATCGTACTCACGTAAGCTAGCAAAGGTTTGCCTTAGGTCATCGATCAACTGGCTGACGTGTTTGGTTTTAATGACCACGTCGTCCACGTATGCCTCGACTGTTTTACCAACCTGTTTTTCGAGACAAGTCTGAATCATTCGCTGGTATGTAGCCCCAGCGTTTTTTAGCCCAAAAGGCATTGTGTTGAAGCAGAATGGCCCGTAGGGGGTGATGAATGCGGTTGCGGCTTGATCTGATTCCTTCATTTTGATTTGATGGTATCCGGAATAAGTGTCGAGGAAGCACAATGAGTCGTGTCCGACTGTGGCATCAATAATGTGGTCTATGCGTGGTAAGGGGAAAGGATCCTTAGGGCAGGCCTTGTTAAGGTCTTTGAAGTCGACGCACAGCCGCCAGGATTTGTCTTTCTTCGGTACCATCACCAGGTTTGCCAACCATTCGGGGTGCTTGATCTCCCGTATGAATCCGGCCTCTAGCAATTTGGCTAGTTCTTCACCCATAGCTTGTCGTTTAGGCTCGGAAAAGTGGCGTAGAGTCTGTTTGACGGGCTTGAAGCCTGGGATTATATTCAGACTATGTTCTGCCAGCCGCCGTGGGATTCCTGGCATATCGGTAGGATGCCAGGCGAAGATGTCCTAGTTTTCTCGTAAGAATGCTCGCAGCGCCTCATCCACCATGGGGTCCAACTGAGCTCCGATGGACGCTGTCTTATTAGGGTCCGTTGGGTGTACCTGAAATTTAATAATTTCTTTTGCAGGTTTAAAGGACGTGGGTTTGGGCCTTTTGCTAAGGATCATATTGTCCTTGTCCACTGTTGACCGGAATGCGGTCAATTCCTCTGCAGCAAAGGTCTCAGCTAGTGCCTCGAGGGCGAGCGCTGCTATTTTGTTTTCGGCTCGAAGGGCTATATTCGGATCACTAGCGATTGTGATTACCCCGTTTGGGCCTGGCATCTTGAGCTTCATATACCCGTAATGGGGTATAGCCTGGAATTTTGTGAAGGCGTCACGCCCCAACAGGGCGTGGTAGCCACTGGGGAAGGGCACGATATGGAAGAGAAGTTCTTCAGATTGGTAGTTTTCGGGCGTGCCGAACACTACGTCCAGGGTGATACGTCCTGAACAACGCGCCTCTTTCCCAGGGATGATCCCCCGGAAGGTTGTGTTGCTTTGATCGATGCGAGATCGGTCGAACTGCATTTTTTCTAGGGTGTCTTCGTAGATGAGGTTTAAACCACTACCACCATCCATTAGCACCTTCTGTAGCCTGAAACCACCGACGATGGGGTTTAGGACCACTGCGGCCGGTGTTTGACCGGGACGGATGGTTGGTTCGTCAGTGTCTCCGAAGGTGATTGGTGTGTCTGCCCATGAACTTGTTGCCGCCACATGGTAGACCTGTTCGAGTTCTCTAAGAGCTCTTTTCCTCCTGTTCCTAGAGGGGAACGTTTCGTAGATCGACAGGACTTCCGCATTGTATTCTGGTGGAGTTGTGGAGCGCCTGTTCGGCGGTAGTGCCTCGAGGATGGCCTCTCCACTTTTTGCGACCTGCCTAATGACCCAGCAAGCTCTGAGGCTGTGAGTCGGGCTTGTGTTTAGCAATACGGAATGTATAGGGCATGGCTTGTCCAATAGTCCATCAAGGACAGTTCTGGCCCCCGTAGGGGGTCTATTTCTCTTTTCGGCGGGTTTGTGTTCGGCTAGCCGCTTCGGAGGTATCTGCTTGTTTCGATCTCCTCTAGGGTGTTCGGTAAAGTCTGGTTCCGCGAGTAGCCGTTCAGCTTGCCAGGTGCTCTCCATGGCATAGTATTTTTGTACCAGGTCCGATAGCTCGGTGAAGCCGCGAACGTGTCGACGGGATAGGGTGTTGAGGATCCCTTCATCATGACAATTGCGACTGAAAGTTGCCATTATCTCCTGGTCACTAGAGCCTGGTACTCTGTCTCTAACGAGGAGGAGTCTAGCCCAAAAGTGGTGAACCGACTCCCCTGGTAATTGTTTGACATCCCGTAAGTCCAAAGACTTGGACTCTCCTGCGATGCTTGAGTGCTCGACTTGGGTGGTGGGTGGGAAAAAATTTAGTTCCACGCCGCGATGTGAGTCCGGAATCACAAGGTTCGGCACGGGGGAATTGGAGTCTGCCTTGTCCGTCAGACCGTTCGGCGCGGGGTTCAAGTTGCGCGCTAGATCGGGGATCGATCCCGAACTATCTCTGGAGCGAACTCCTGAGTCTGGGTTACCAGAGAGATCTTGATGATTGGAGATTGGGATGTAAACCGTTTTTAGTTTCGGTTGTTGGGGGGACGAGCCTCCAGCCGGACACTCGATGGTGGCGACTAAGTGAGTGACCGAGGGGGTGCGAATCTCCCTGTCATCGGATTTAAGCCCGATCCGGTCATAGACCGGGGTCTGGTGGTCATCGGCCAGGTCCATGGTTCGAATCCGATCCATTAGCTCGTTTAGGGACGAGACGTCGGCGGAGTACGTGTCGCCGAAGTGCACGGGGTCGATCCGCAGCGCCGTGGTCCCAGGATCGCTCGAAGGCGAATCCAGGGCATGTTCGACCGCGGCGGATCCGGGCATATCGACGGGGTTGGGCGTTCTAGACGGCCCGAGGGTAGAGGCCACCTCAGAGGCGATGCCCGATGCTTCTGGCGTCAAGGCGTCGGATTCTGCGGGCTCCTCCATGGAAGTTGAGGGCCTCATCCAAACGAGTTCTCCCCGTGAATCAGCAGCGAACTCTAGGTTCCCAAATCTGATTTCTTGATCGGGGAAGAAACTTCTGATCTGGCCCAGATGGTCAGTCTGATCGGCATGCGATAGGGTGCTGCCGCCTGTGGGGGTCTGTCTAGGGACGGAGGCATCCTGGCTGCAGACTCCATGGCTTATGAGAAGGTGAGCCATCGATTCTTGTGGTGATCACAGCGGAACTCTCAATGAAAGCACCAATGTCGGTGTCAAAACCGGCGGATCTCGGGTAGGGGGTCCCGAGCAGTGAGTCTAGGATCGATGGTAACAAGGAGACGAAGGAGACGATGTTTTCCCAGGTTCGGGCCATCCTATGGAGGTAAAACCGTACGTCCTGCTCGATTATATTGACGATATGAAGGTTACAGAGTTGATCTACCTCGAGATCGACTAGCTAAAACCCTAGATGAGTTTATCTCCCTCTACAATCTAAAACCCTCTGTCTTATATAGACGCCAGGGGTCATTAGGGTTACACATAGTCGGTTGTTCACCGGAGGGAAAAAACATGCCTAATCTACTATCTCAAACTTGTCAGACACGCTATGGCTCCTGAGGTCTCCTCTACAGCGACGAGGCCTTCGATCAATCCCATCCTCAGCGAGCGGACCATGAGTCCGGCCCACGAGAAATAGGCCGGTAGTCCGAGGACCCCTTAATCCCAGACTCCCTCAGCCGGTGCCGAAGCTCGAAGATGACGACGATGGTGATGTTGCGGGGCTCCCGGCTTGCGTTGCTTGGAGGAGAGGATGAGGACGACGGCCCGGAGCTTCTGAGCACGGCTACGAGGCTTGGCGAGGTCAGTGGCCACGGCTATGGCGAACGGCGACGGTTGCCGTTCTCGGGTGGGTGAGAGAAAAAGAGAGCAGAGACGGGGAAGAAGCATAGGGAGAGTGAGAGAGATCCAGGGGTTGTGTGGCGTCGTCTAGGCACATCGAGGAGGAACCAGGCGGGCAGGGAGGAGCTGGAGGCCGCGGGCAAGCGCGGGTCAACATGCCTCTGCCAGTAGGCTGGAGGTGGAAGACGACTGGCGCCGGCTCTGGTGGGCTAGGCCTGCTCCTTTGTTGGGCCAACAGGTAAGCACCAGGTAAGCTAGGTAACCCTTTTCCTTTATTTCTTCTGTTTTCTATTTTTTTGCAATCTGTTTAATAATGTTTGGGCAAAAATACTAAAGTCAAAAATCCTGAAATAATTTCTGGGGTTTATACCTATTATTTCCAGACCCCTTAATAATTATCAGAATTTTTGAAACAACTAAAATTGTTATAGTCTTTTATTTGTCATTTCCAGCAACATTGCTGGCTTATTTTAAATGCCAAGAAGAGTGGTTAAAAGTATATCACCCCTGGTATGTTGTTGCCAACATTTATTAGAGAGGTAGAACATTTTTGAAGAGCATTTTGGTATAATTGGAAAATTCAATTATTGGAATTTGTTTACTGAATAAAGTGCTAGGGTTTGTCATCCCCATTTCAAATTTCATTTGAAATTAAACATGATGACATGATGATTAATGCAATGATAGGCAAAGCTAAAACTAGGGATGTGCCAACTCACCCCCACTAAGCAGGAATCTCGTCCCGAGATTCAGGCGTAGGGTAAGAGAGAAGAGGGGACACTAGCTATCACTATCTTCACGATCCAATTGTCCTTCTCAAAGATGTTGATTCTTGGCATCATCTTGGTTTTGTCTTCCATTCTTTCAAGATCTTCATCCAAACATAACGACAAGAGGAAAAGGAAAACTCTACAAGAAACGATCTTATCAGAGACCGAGCAACTCACGATCAACTCACGGAATGAGACGTCGAAACATCTCTGGAGCTGAAACACAAAACACACATCAAGAACTATGGAATGAGGCATATAACGGAGGTTCAATTGGTAGGCAACAATTCTACGCTTAGCTAGAATGGAGCATGGGCTTCAAGGTAGCGAGGAGTTAGTTTCTCTTCATACCAAAACGGACACCTTAGGGAAGTGACTCGTAGGATTATCCCTTAATTGGCAAAAAGAATTACTTTTGATACAGAGATCATTGAAAATCTTTATACCAGCCTAAGGCAATTCACAAGCGATCGTTTGAAGGAATTCGAGCGAATGGCATACTCAGTTGGAAAAGAAACTAGAGTTATAGGACAGCTCGATAAACGGAAGGCACTTTCCAATTGATACCGAGGTATAACCCAGTGTCTGAGCATGCTCTCAAGAACTTGAGCATTTCCATACTCACCAGGGTTTTACCAACATCCATGCCAAGGATCCTGGCAACACATCATACTACCATGATAAATAATGATGGAGAATGCAGATGCAAAGGAAGACAACACTTTCTCAGATTTCACCTTGGTTATGCCAAGGGAACGAAATCTGGATGATCGATCGAGAGACATTTAACACTCCGCTTCTAATGTTCTCCTTGATCTTCTAGCGTAACCCAATTATAGGTCAGGTGTTATGAATAGAACATCAAGTAAAGGTCGGACTTCAGGGATTCCAAGGGTCCATGAGAAATGACTTCTAGAATAAGTCATATGAAATTCTCATGGGGAAGTGGCTAAGATTGCTGATACAAGATATTGTAATAGTATGTCTTGCGGATAGGTGTGTTAGCCACAACATCACATTACCGGGTTACAACAAGACCAATATTATAATATTTGAGAAGCATCCCAACCTTCATATCAGCCTGAGATTCAGATTTGATTGGTGATAAGATTTTTCGGACTCAGCATGTCCGAAGGAGAAAGTTTGCAACACAAGTCGACGAGATGACGTTGCGAGATTCTCAGGAAATGAACTACGGGAGCCAACTCCAAAACATGAGCTGGATTGCAAGGCACATGTGAACACGATGTCCAAGACAAACATGACCACATAGTCCTACAACAAAACACTACCGAGTTCTGGGTGGGAACCATCATTGCGGATAGGGAAGCCAGGTGCAAGTCCGTCTGGTACCTTCAGGAGTAGCACTTAACTTGTTTTCCTTGAACAAGTCAATCGGTGGCTTGGGGTGCTAGGGAATACACATGGAATGAAGGTAATTAATCTGCCAGACCATGGCATACATTTGCACATGCATGAATGACTTGGGATGATTCCAAAGGAAGCAAAATGGACTTTCTCGAATTCACGGCGGCAACTTGCATCAAATGCACGTGAACTAAGAGGAAGTTACTTCTTACACCTAACATATACCTCATGTACCGGACACGAAGATATTGCCTACAAAGTTTCCAACACTGGCTTTATGTTCATCATGAGTCATGGAGAGGATAAACAATGTTGTCAATGGGTTCAACAACAGTTAATCGAAACATCCATATAGATGGAAGCCCATAACTATGTGAACAAGGTGATAGCATTGGTCAGACCAAAATATATAACGGTGTATGCTCGATGATACATCCACGAGTAAAACAACATTATGAAGATCTTTGGTTCTGATTTTGATTTGATGATAGCCCACACTCAAATCAAAGATTGGATGAGACGACAGATGCAACAATTTATCACAAGGACCAATCGATGAAGATATCGCCTTTCTTCAACTCACACAACCTCAAAAGAAGATATCCCCTTGAAATGAACTAAGTCAGGTGAAGCATTTATCTTCCAACTCTCCAAGTTGTTGTTTAGCTTAACCAACTAGCTTAGGGGTATCTAACACATATTCTTGGAGAAGGGGTGGTTTATAGGGAAACCATCTTGATCACGAACTCAACATAACGTTCAAGGAACAACCTGGTGATACTTACGAGAAGATAATTCGAAAATTCATGATCCACCGATATGTTATTGAGCTCGAGAACAATCTCGCTTTTCAGGGCAAGACGATATGATCACAAGAGAGAAGGATTGACACAATCCCAGCTCATCGATCAAAGAGTGCACCATGAAAGATGGACTAGGTAGCATGACCAATCTTAGGATGACAATTCAATAACCATCACACTAAGAGTGAAATTATTGTCCATTAACTCCCAAACAACAGCATTGCTAGGAGTTTTGATTTCACGCATCACGATTCACTTGTCGGTATTCTGGTTACAACAACACAGAGACCAAGGAGTAAATGATGATGGCGAGAAGTATCACTATATCAAGAAGTCATAAGAGGTGGTGCAATTCCTATGACAATCTTGACATGAAGAGGGTAATACAGGGCCAACAGAAGATGATGAACCTCCGAAAATGAGGGTTGAGCGCGGGCGTCGAGCGGGCGACGGGAGGGCGACTCCACCTAACTCCATTAATGGGCCGAGCGCCATTAATGTCCACGCCAGCCCATCGCCTCTTGCTCCTTATCTTCTCCTCCCCCTCGACTGCGGCGCGGCACATCCCCACTTCCCTCGTTCACCTACCGCAGAAATAGATCGGGATGGCGGGGGGCTCGCGACGTGGGGCGAGAGCCCGACGGGCGCGGTCGGTGCATCAGGTGGTGCTGCCACCGGCCTTGCGGCCGATTCCGAGGGCGCCGCTGCCAGATCCAGCGCCAGTGGTACACCTGCCGCTGGTCGACTGGTCCGCTCCGGAGGCCAAGGCGGAGATGCTTCGAATGGTGCGGGATCGATTCCTCGACCGCTCGAGGTGGCCCGAGATCTGTGTGGAGGTCATTCGGCGGTCAGAGTTTGAGGAGCGGATGCGATTCGCCGGAGACAGCGGGGAGATGGACTACGAGATGATCTATTGGGCGATCCGGGAGGCGGATTCGATGGATCCAAGGCAAGTAGAGAGATGGGTGTGGTTCAAATCCATGAACCCACCCAGGCTCAATATTCGTCCACCGCCGGTGGTGGAGATCGCAAGGATTCCGCCGAAGTTCCTGCCGCCCGGTACGATCCTGCCATGGGTCCCGTGAAGGTGATCCCCCCTGGTATGCGGAGGGCGCGGCGTCGTAATGGAGCCGGCCTCGACCCACAGCCATGGCCGAGGGATCAGGGGGAGATCGTGCGTCTTCCTGATAAGGTGAAAAAATTCCAATCTCATTCCATTTCGAATCGTAAAGTTTGGAGTTACCCAGTGATTTGTAAGATTGATTCTGAAGCCATAGGGGGTGAATCGAGGGTTATCCCTCTGATGAAATTAGATGTAGATGCCAAGTTGATTAACGATAAGCCAATTGATTCTTTTGAATCGGAGGTCGGGGAAATCCCAGTGAACGCTAAGGAAATCGCTTCTGCGATTGGGGGGGGGGAATGATTCGAACTGGCCATATCTCAGAAATGGTCGGACCGCTGCTCCTGGACCATTGATCAGGGGATCTGTGGTCAGGAGGAAAGCAGAAAGGAGGAATACGCCTTCTAACAAGGTTTGCGGGGTTTCTGAAGAAGTAGCGGACTTTTAAGGACAGCTCTAGGTTATCCCGTCGCCCAGCCGCCAGCGACAGCGTTATAAGGCCACTACCTGCCCTCCAAACCCTAATAATTCGATCCCCAAACTCTTTTGGGTGCGGAAGGATCTTTTCCTTGTGAGAAATTTCACCATTCAAGATTGTTATCCTGTGAGGAAAGTGAGCCAATTCGATCCCACACCCACCAAATTCATTATGTCTGTGGAGGGGATGGGCCCTGGATCGAGGTCGTTTGCTCAGGTCGTCAGGGGAGAGATGGAGAACAAGGGGCAAGGGAACCAGCAGAATCGAAGGCCACCTCCAGCCAAGAAGCCCCAAGATGCTAAGGTGGCGGCACCTGCTGGGAGCGCGCAGATCAAGGCACCGGCGCCGACGGTGCCGGGTAAAACCGGCGCTGGGGGGAAGCAAACAGCTACTGTCGCTCCTCCTCCAGCTGCCAATCCGCCAGCACCACCTCAAGCTCCTGCTGTCCAACCACTAGACCCCAGGTACAAGGAGATGATCTATTTCAATTGTAGTTGGCCAGATCACTATGTGGGAAATTGCATTGAGCCGAAGAAGTGTTTCATCTGTGGGGGTAGTCACAATGTGAACAATTGTGTTGCCTGGGCTAAACCTCAACCTACTGCTACCTACTTTGGAAGTGCAGCAGCTGGCCTAGGGTTTTATCATATTAACATACCTGTTGCGGCTGAATCAAGCTGGCTTAACTACAAAAATTGTGCCATTCTTAAGGTGATAAAAGGGGAAGTTTCTGCTTTGGAGTTATTGGTTCAACTGAATGGCATCTTTTGTAAGAACAAGGAGTGGCCTTGGCAGATTAGAGAGTTGGAGGATAAAAAGTTCTTGCTGAGGTTCCCACCATGGAAAAATGTGAATGATCTAATTGAGTTTCCTGCTTTTGAACTGCCTATAGATGGGGTTTCTGTAAAAATCTGTGAGTGGCTAGTTATGCTGGACCCTTTTGGGGAGCTAACTGAAGTTTGGGTGCAGATTGAGGGAATTCCCCCTAAATGGTGTGCATGGAAAGTGTTTGCCCAGATTGCTGCATGTTTTGGCATCCTTGTGGATGTAGATTGGAATGGGATTTTTAAGAGTTTCTATGAAATAATCAGAATTAAGGTGCCTTGCAGAGATCCCAGGAAAATACCTTTTGAGCGCCTGGTGGAAATGAAAAGGAAACTATACATATTGTTTTTCACTGTGGAGGGCTTTGATCAAATTGGAGAAGAAACTGATGGTGATGATTTTGATCCTGATGTTGATAACCTCGAGGAGGAGGAGGGAAATCAAAAGAAAACTTCTGACAATGATGAGATGGGAGAGGATGAGGAGTAAGAGGCAATTGATGAGCTAGACAGAGCTAATTTTCAACCCAAATGCAAGGATCAAGCTAGTACCAGTGGAAAAGTGCAAGTGATAGCTGTTTCTGCAGCTGATTTTCATCCACACATCATGCTGGATGAGGATCATGATGGTTTTATAGAAGAAGCCAGAAATGCTCCCCCCAAGCTGTATGACATTGGACAAGAGAGGGTGGATATGGATAGCCCTTCCAAGACTATCATGTCCCCTGGAAGTGCCAGTGATGTGCCTATGTCAGTCCATCTGGACTACTGCTCCGAACAACTTAGCAAGTTTGAGATGGTTGAGTCTGAGGAGGAGGAGGAAAATGATAGGCTGCCTGAGATGCAATGTCTACCGGAGAGCCTTTCCACCGCATTGGGGTCTGTCAAAAGATCTCTGCTGGATACTTTGGAAAAAGACACTGGACAAAAGAAGAAGTCTAATACTGGAAAATCTACTCCGTGGGGCCCTATCCTGATTAACAAGCCAAATACCAGAAACCATGGGGGCATTAAGATCATGGACAAAGTTGCTGCTTACATGCAAAAGAAGAATTTGGAAGTCCTTTCTTCTTTCAGAGGTAAATCCTTTGCTAACATTGCTCCTGAAACTTTAATTTCTCATGCTAGTAAAGTTGATTTGTGCATTGGCGTTGATGAAAAGGAACAAAAAGTTATTATTAGAAACATGATTACTGATGAAAAACTGAGATGTTTGCAATTTGTGGATAGTAACCCGGAGATTGTTCTCCCTGACAATCTTGATATGGATGATTTGCATATTGACAAGGAGGTTGGGTTTGCTTCCCCTACTGCATCAGGGGGCACTGCTGATGTAGAGTTGGAGAGCCCCTTACTCCACACTAAAAAGGAGCCTTGTGGCTTGTCACATCCTTTCAAATTTAAATGATTGGAGCTTTTTGGAATATTAGAGGTCTAGGAAAACCTGGTAAAATACAGTGCCTGTGTGAGTTCTTAAAGAACAATAAAGTGGATTTTGTTGGTTTCTTTGAAACTAAAAAAGAAGTTATTGAAGATCATACTTTAAAAAGTATTGCTGGCAATAGTGATTTTGAAAGGCATTCGATCCCTGTAGTTAACACCGCAGGAGGGATCCTTGTGGGTCTGAAAGCTGAGATGTTTGATATTATTGGCTTTGTAGATAAAAAATACTGTTGTGTTGTAACAGTTAGGAGTAAGAGTGATGATTTTGTTTGGCATCTGGTTGCTGTTTATGGTACTGCTTATAATGAGTTGAAGCTGGAATTTATAGCTGAACTACATGACACTATGGCTGGCCTTTCGTATCCAGCCATATTAGGTGGAGATTTTAATTTGGTCAGATCTTCGGCGGATAAGAATAACGGGGTAGTGAATAATCAGATGGTTTGCTTGTTTAATGATTGGGTTAACAAGTGGGCTTTAATGGAAGTTAATATTGCTAATAGGAGTTTTACTTGGAGTAACAATCAAGATAATCTTATTTTTTTCTACCATTGACCGTGTCTTCGTGTCCATCTCCTGGGATGCCCACTTCCCGCTATCTGTTCTGAAAGCATTACCCAGGGTTGGTAGTGATCACACGCCGCGTATTTTTGATACTGGAGCTCGGAGGGTTACCTCCCCGAAAACTTTTAAATTTGAAAAGTGGTGGCTTGATCAACCTGGCTTCAAAGAGTTGGTTGCGGAGGTTTGGAACATGTCTGTTCCGGGGGATAAGGCTATCGATATTTGGATGAATAAAACCAGACTTCTTCATAAGAAGATTAAAGAGTGGAGTATTAACATTGAAGCAGGGTTGAAGAAAAAAAAAGAGACCTTATGGAAGAATTTGACATTCTAGACGTTTTCTCGGAGAGAAACCAGTTAGATGACAGAGATAAAACTAGGATGACTGAGATTAAGGCAGAACTTGCGCAAATTTGGAAACAAGAGGAGACTGCCTTGTGGCAGAGATCATGTGATCGTAGGATTAAAGATGGTGATAAGAACAATGCATATTTTCACGCAATTGCTAATCATAGGCATAGGAAGAACCATTTATCTGAACTAAATGGAGATAATGGTCCGGTCCACTCTACTAAAGACATGCTGGAGGTTGCTACATCATTTTACAAAAAATTGTTTTGCTTCAAGCCCAAACACAATACTAATCTTGAGGCTTCCTTCTGGAAGGAGGAGGAGTTGGTCACTGAAGAGGAAAATGAACTCTTACAAAAGAATTTTACTGAAGAGGAAATCAAGGAGGCTATCTTTGGGTCTTATGCCCATGGGGCTCCTAGACCTGATGGCCTTTCCCTTCTGTTCTACAAAACTTTTTGGGATGTGATTAAGTCTGATTTTATGGCGTTGGTTAGAGACTTCGAAGCCGGTACCTTGGATCTGTACAGATTGAATTTTGCTTTGATTGTGTTGATCCCTAAAGAAGCTAATGCTAAAGACATGAAAAAAATTCGACCTATCAGTCTTAGTAACTGTGGTATAAATTTTTTCTCTAAGGCCATGACTAATAGAGTTTCTCCTATTGGTCATAGATTAATTTCTTCTAATCAAACAGCTTTTATTAAAGGCAGATATATATTAGAGAGTGTGGTTATGGCCCATGAGGTCATTCATGAAGTTAAAAAATCTGGATCCCAGGGTTTGGTTCTCAAGCTGGATTATGAAAAAGCTTATGATAGAGTAAGCTGGGAGTTTCTGTTTGATATGCTTCATTCTAGAGGTTTTGGCACTAAATGGATTTCTTGGATTAAAAGTATTCTAGTGAACAGCACTTTTAGTGTGAAAATTAATGACACAGTGGGCCTCCACTTTGTTGGGGGCAAAGGGCTTAAGCAGGGTGACCCTTCCTCGCCCATGCTTTTTAAATTAGTTGCAGATGTCTTTACTAAAATGCTTCAGAAAGCTTCTAGTCAAGGATTAATTGCGGGGCTTTTGCCTCATGTCATTCCTGGAGGTGTGGTCAGCTTGCAATATGTTGATGATACCATCCTGTTTTTAGAGAATTCAGCAGAAAAAGCTAGGAATGTCAAATGGTTACTTTCCTGTTTTGAAAATTTGTCAGGCATGAAAATTAACTTCCACAAGAGTGATCTTATGACCATTAATGTGGAAGAGGAGGTTGCCAAAGAATTTGCTCAAATTTTCTGCTGTAAATTGGGGGCTTTCCCTATTAAATATTTGGGGGTTCCTTTACATTATGATAAGCTACGGAGAGAGGACATTCATGCCATTATAGACATAATAATTAGGAGTCTGTCTGGCTGGATGGGTAGATACCTTACTTATAGAGGTAAAATCATTTTGTTGTGTGCTTGCATTGTTAGTATCCCTGCATACCTGATGGCTATTATTAAATTCCCTAAGTGGGCTACTAATGCAATTAATGCACAAATGGCCCACTTCTTTTGGGGAGATGTGGGGGATCAGAATAAATATCATCTAGCCAGTTGGGGGCAGGTGTCTAGAAAGAAGGAATTTGGGGGCTTAGGCATTCCTAACCTGAAAGAGTTTAATATGGCCTTGTTAGCCTCATGGGGGAAACGTTTTATGGATAATTCTGATAAGGACTGGAAAAAGATTATTCAATTTAAATATGATGTGAACAGCCCAAACATTTTGTGGGCTAGAAGGGATAGTGGTTCTACCTTTTGGAAAAGTATTACTTGGGCTCTCTCTGGAGCAAAAACATTTTACAAATGGAAGTTGGGAGATGGGGTAAATATCAATTTCTGGCACGATGTGTGGGCTGGGGATTGTTCCCTGAAAGTCCAGTTCTGGAGACTTTTTGAGATCTGTAATCAAACAGACTATTCTATGGCTCAAGTGTGGGATGGTGAGACCCTTAAACTGACATTTAGGAGGTGTGTGGATCAGGCAGGTTTAGATCTGTGGAATCAACTAATGGAAGTAGTGAAAAAATGTATTCCTTCTAGTGATCCTGACACTCCTGTTTGGACCTTGGAACCTAATGGTATTTACTCTGTTAAATCTTTCTATGCACAAATCAATTTTGATGGTGTGGTTTCTACCATTGGCAACAAACTGTGGAAAGTGATTTGTTCCCAAAAAATTCATGTGTTTCTATGGTTGTGTGTGTACAATAAAACCCTGACTAGGGATAACCTTTGTAAAAGGAGACATGTGGAAAACTACTCCTGTCTGTTCTGTGAATGTGTTGAATCAGTGCACCATCTATTTTTTGAGTGTATTGTGGCACAACAATTATGGGAATTTGTTTCTGAAGTCTTTGGTATTGGAAAAATTTCCTGCTTTGAAGAAGTTATAGATAGATGGCATCACCCTAAGAAAAATGATGTTTTGAATTTGGTTGTGGCTGCCTCCTTGTGGAGTATTTGGAAACTAAGAAATGAATTCTGTTTTCAGGGTCGTTCTTGGAAAAGTGTCAAATGCATCCTTGCCAAGTTAGGTATGTACCTGAACCAATGGAAAGTACTCTGCGACGATGTTCAAGCAACGCTCCTCCAAAGATGCATCAGGTTGTTGGACAAGAAGCATGGAGAGCTACTGCGAATTACTTGGAGATGAAGCAAGGGGGGTTTGGAGAAGGGGAGGAGGGTGCCAACTGATTCTTTTTCCCGCTTTTCCTTCCCTGTGTCTTGTAATAATGGCTGCGAGAAAGATTGGACTAGATGTGGCTGTACTCTAATCTTGCTGCTACTCGTGCTGGTTTAGGTTGGCTGTTAGCCAGGTTATGTTGTTTTCCATTCCTAAATGATGTTTAAGACTCTGTTTTGCTTCATTCTATAAAATGGGGCAGGGGGGAAACCCCTTTCATTCAAAAAAAAGAAGAGGGTAATACTTCGAGGTAGAAGAGAGCAAAAGCTGGATTGACATTTTGATTTGTGGAATACAACTGCATTGACTCAATCCAAGAAATGGATGAGGTACTGGAGTTTGTTTCTCCTAGTCATTCTGAAATAGAATGGCTTGACAAACCACAAGAATAATAGGCATCGATGAACACGAATGCACAAGTACTCTTGACTATCCACTGAGCGATGAAGGTCAGAATACAAATGACGAGGGCAAGTCAAGAGCACATGATTTTTCTGAGTTGTAGATGCATAGATTGTATACGTCGAACAAAGTTCAACATGTTTCTTCCAGATAATCCATGCAGAAAGGAAAGAATTGGCAGGCTCACAACTATAGAATGGAGGACTCATGAAGAGCACTCTTGTTGTGATCTTCAGTTCAAGAGGAACTTCTGCCATAACTGGTTCATGGTATTGGAAGAATGATGTACCACGACCTTGAAGACTATCACAAGGTTACTAATATCCTAAAGGAATGAGCAAATACTATCAACGGAAGTGAGCAGAATGATTCTTGGGTTCAAGAACCCAAAAATAGAATACCTACTGACTAATTAGCATCACAGCATGCTTTCGATAACGATGGCCAGAATTATCACACTGGGAACAAAGACACAACTAGACTGTTGGGTGGTTCACTTGAATAACATGGTTTCCTAAACACCTTTAACATATACGTCGAGGTAGTAGAGTACCTCAACGCAACAATTAGTGTGCTTTGTCTGGCCAAAAGACATTAACTCAGGATGAAAGGATTTGCAATTGCATCGGATAATTTAGAACCCTTTGGATAACTCGGACATCATAACGGCTGTACGGGCATGAAATATGAGGCAACCTGCATGAAAACTGACAACAAAATAATTGAATTCTTATAGAGACATCGATCCAGTATCACAACAACTTTCCTATAAGTCTCCATCATGGTAACTCGTCATCCTGATGGATAGATAAGAAGCCTAATTCTTAAACCCCGTAGAATAAGGAAGAGGGTGACTCGGAATTGGGATGACACGAGGAAAGGAGTAAAAAGAATCTTACGTTCCCTTCCACAATCAATTCCCTTATATAACTAAAGCAGTTCTAGACTCAACATCGACCAGTTTGGCTTGGTAATCCTACAGGCAGTCAAGCTCTGATACCAACGCTGTCAGGACCCCGATCCTAAGCCATAAGAATCCAGCATGTAACACTTCACATTACTTTGCGGCCTCACGCACGGTTATCTCCACGGCTGCAACCTTACCTGGGCCGGGACCGTTTGCGCCTTTTGGCTCACGAATGTGAATATGTCGCTAGCATTCAAATGTCCAAGAACCCGGGTCGACATGACTGGTCGTAGAACCCAAATAGCACATCCATACAGGGACAGGCATACGTAACCCAACAACGCAGGTGTCGGTCATCAGCGTGTGTAGATGAGTCATAGCAAGCTATAGGGACTCCATTACGCCGTGGGACATAAATGTCATCAACTGTGCGTAGACGAGTCATAGTAGGCTACATGGATTCCATTACACTACGAGACATTTCCCCGAAGGGACAGACACAGCAGCAAAGAAGGATACACGCCTGTCAATCAATGTGTCCGGAGCAGTAGCAAGCTACCAAGGCTCAGTGGAAGCACAAAGAGGCATTTCCCCGTAAAGAGTACTACTAGAGGCACACAACTAGGTGTCCCATACATACCGTTACACGTCACACGTACGCACGACATGTCTGATATGCATAGATACAACTATGGCATCACAACATAACCATACAACAACACAACATTTAATTAGAAGGCTCAAAAGAGCCTTACATAATATGATGTTACAAGCAAAGGGTCACATGAACCATCATTCAGAGCATACAAACAACAAACGGAAGATACATGTCTGGGTACAGACATCTATTAAAAGCGGCTAGAAGAGCCTGAAAAGCTACAATGACCCTACCATAGGAGCCAGACCTCTGTCTGGGATTCCCAAGCTAATCCAGTCAACATCGAACTTCACGTCGTAAGAATCACTAAACAGACTAACGTCTCCTCTGCAAAAACATAAATGAAGCAACCGTGAGTACAAAGGTACTCAGCAAGACTTACATCAGAGCTATCTATGTATGCATCAGTATCAATGAAGGGGGTTGTGGAGTTTATTGCAGCAAGCCAGCTTTGACTCTTGGCTAACCTGTACTAGGACTACAAGTACTTTCTTTGAGGTGGGATAGCGCACACGAGTCCACATATTCACCAACTCATTACACCACTATGGATCCACTCCTGTCTCCCTACGAGAAGGCCATCCATAGCACTCACGCTTATCTTGCGTATTTTAGAAGTATCCATTTCAAGTTATCTATGAACCACATAAGTTTTCCATGTAGTCCATATCCGAGGACGCGGCTATTCGAACAGATTGATAACCCTGCAGGGGTGCACTTCTTCACACACGCTCTCGCCACTTATCTCCATGTGCACGTAAAAAGGCACCTCGGCAACCTTCAAGCGGAAGCCCAGCGAGGGAGTCGGCCACGACTGTCAATCACACAAGACCCTAGTCCAGGTTTATCGCCTATTTGAGACTGAACCCGCACGGAAGTCTGGCCGAAGTTTCCGCTACGGCCTCAAACGATGTGCGCAGGGTTCCCAAGCCCACCGTTCGGGTGCCACTTGGTACACCGTGCCCCTGTGTCTATACCACATCAAAGCCCACCCCGTCGGGCAGCGCTATGCACGGCCGCCAACACTTTTCCTACAAACACCAGAAACTAGTTGCAACTCCTGGACAGAGATCTAGGCAATTAATAAGCCGAGAGGGTCAATTAAGTATCCCAATGTGCGGTTGTATCTTGTCTTGGATAACATACACATAACTCAGTTCTTAAGGACGGTCCCAATGAGACAATCCGCCATGTACTCCTACATGGCCTCTCATCGCTACCTTTACCAAATTGTGTTCACACACTTAGCTCTCACACAGTAATTCATGAGCACTGCCATTCCGATTCATCGCCCAGATCGATCAGTCCCGACACGACATGACTCTAAGCATAGCAGGCACAGTAAGAAAGCAAGCATGGATGAGTAGGCACATCAAGGCTCAAACAGTTGCTACTCATGCTAGTGGTTTCAACTATTTACTGTGGCAAGGACAGGTCATGCAAAGGAATGGGTTCAACTACCGAGACAGGTAACAGTTGAATCGTTGTTGTCCTAATGCAGTAAAAGAGAGCAGGAGCGAGAGAGTGGGTTTATATTAGTATGCTCAAGGGAGGGGGTTGCTTGCCTGATAGTCCTGGAGATATTACTTCTCTTCATTAGTGTCAACGATCACAACGTCGGGACCATCGTCTACCGAGAAGGAACACCACCGACAAACAGGAAAGGAACACATTTAATGCAATGCAACAAACACGATGTATCCTATGGCATGTAAAGCATTGAATTGACCTAGTGCAATAGATAGTCATATTAAGTGAAGTGGAATTCAAATATATGCTAAATTCCAACTTCAACACTATTTATTAATCATCCTAATCATGAAATGTCCTATTTGGGAATGTTAACTTGCTCAAATATGCATGAACATGGCATAAACAGATTAATTGGATTTTTCTGATCATTTTTCATATATATTTATTTTCATCTGAGTTACGATTGAATTTCTATGATTTTTCAAAGTTTTAAACATTTTCTGAAATAAATAAATCATTTATAATTTATTTTAATTCTAGAAAGTATATATTGCGTCAGCATTACCTAAGGGTGACGTCATCAGGTCAACAGGGCCGACCAGGGTCAAACCTGACCAGCGGGACCCACTGGTCAGTGTCTCGGCTAATTAACAGGGTTAATTAGCATTAAGTTAATCCTAACTAAAACAGTTAGTAGGTCTGGGCCCACAGTCAGTGACACATTTAACTAGCATTGGTTAAGTAGCTTAATTAATCGCTTGACCTAATTAAGCCAGGGGTTGGCCCCACCTGTCACTGATTCCGAGGAAGTCAAATCTGGTCAGGGGGGTCAAACCCACCGGCAGCTCAACGCCGGCGAGGTCCGAGACGGCGGGGCTGCTCGGAAATGGCCCTCCGATGACCAGAACGACGGTGGAGAGTCTTCACAAGGAGCTGGGACTCGCACGCATTCAGCTGTGCAGGCGGCTTCACCGGAGGTGGCCGGAAATGAGCCCGGCGACGAGGTCTTGCGGCGGCCGGAACTCGGGCGCGACGGCAATGACGTTGCGCGGCAAAGGCAGGCAAGATTAGGGGCTCTACGGCTTCCTGGGAGCTCCAGGATCACGATGGAGCCAAGGATGCAAGCGGGGGAGCTCGGGAGCACAAGGCTCACCGGCCATGGCGGCGGCGGAGCTCGGGACTCGCGGGCGTCGGCACTACATCACGAAATCGATGACGGGGAGAGAGGGGAATGACTCAGCAGCTCACGGGGGTTCCGACAAGAAGGCCAGCGAGGTCGGGTCTGCTCTAGAGCGACTGAATCGAGCGGCGGCGGCCGCCGGTGCCGAAGCTCGAAGATGACGACGATGGTGATGCTGCGGGGCTCCCGGCTTGCGTTGCTTGGAGGAGAGGACGAGGACGACGGCCCGGAGATTCTGAGCACGGCTACGGGGCTTGGTGAGGTCAGTGGCCACGGTTATGGCGAACGGCGACGGCGGCCGTTCTCGGGTGGGCGAGAGAAAGAGAGAGCAAAGACGGGGAAGAAGCACAGGGAGAGTGAGAGAGATCCAGGGGTTGCGTGACGTCGTCTAGGCACATCGAGAGGAGCCAGGCAAGCAGGGAGGAGCTGGAGGTTGCAGGCAAGCGCGCGTCGACACGCCTCTGCCAGTAGGCTGGAGGTGGAAGACGACTGGCGCCGGCTCTGGTGGGCTGGGCCTGCTCCTTTGTTGGGCCAACAGGTAAGCGCCAGGTAAGCTAGGTAACCCTTTTCCTTTATTTCTTCTGTTTTCTATTTTTTTGCAATCTGTTTAATAATGTTTGGGCAAAAATACTAAAGTCAAAAATCCTGAAATAATTTCTGGGGTTTATACCTATTATTTCCAGACCCCTCAATAATTATCAGAATTTTTGAAACAACTAAAATAGTTATAGTCTTTTATTTGTCATTTCTAGCAACATTGTTGGCTTATTTAAAATGCCAAGAAGAGTGGTTAAAAGTATATCACCCCTGGTATGTTGTTGCCAACATTTATCAGAGAGGTGGAACATTTTTTAAGAGCATTTTGGTATAAGTGGAAAATTCAATTATTGGAATTTGTTTACTGAATAAAGTGCTAGGGTTTGTCATCCCCATTTCAAATTTCATTTGAAATTAAACATGATGATTAATGCAATGATAGGCAAAGCTAAAACTAGGGTTGTGACAATCATACTACCACATCTATTACCTTTTGGAGGGTGGTGCCTCCTAGATTGGTTAGGTGTCGCTTGGGAGCCTCCTTCTCCGTGATTGTGGAGTTGAACCAAGAGTTTGTAATGGCAACAAGATCGCCTACTTCGTGAAGATCTACCCCGAGTAAGGCTAGTCCTCCGTGGACGTAGGCCATCATGGAATAGACGAGGTTGCTACTTCGTGGACCCTTCGTGGGTGGAGCCCTACGTGGACTCTCGCGACCATTACCCTCTGTGGGTTGAAGTCTCCATAAACGTGGACGTACGATAGCACCACCTATCGAAACCACGGGAAAAATCTCCGCGTCTCCAAATTGCGTTCGATCTTCCAATCCCTAACCTCTTATATTTGCATGTCGTTAATTTCCGCTGCTATAGTCTTAGACTTGCATGTGTAGGGTAAACTTGACTTGCTACATTTGCTAAAATCTGCCCACAACTAAAATTGGGAAAATGTTAGACTTTTATTTGGACAAGTAGTCTAATCACCCCCCCTCTAGACATACTTTCGATCCTACAACCAGCTCTCCAACTTTGCTCTCTCTTGCTAACCTACGGCGATGCTCCGACGTGCTTGAGCTTGGGGGAAAGAACAGTGAACATGGTGGTTTACCCAAGTTCGGGCCACCTCGCGGTGTAAAACACTACTCCTGCCAGTCTGGATTGCTTAGCCGGTGAGTGTGAATACAACGGGGGTCCATCCTTTCCATTGTTGCTGCCTTGCCCATTTTATCCTGGCTTTGGTACTCTTCCCTCAAAAATATCAGGTGTGAAGGGTTGCCACAAGAGCCAGTTTGAAATGGGACAAGACTGCAGGCTATCCTGACAAAAGCGGTCTTCGCCTGCAAAAGGCTTCATTTGTGACGCGCTGGTGCGCTCGGGGATGACCTCCATCCTGGCGAGCCCCTAGACTTGGCTCCCTTACACCAAACGGGAAACCTTTGGAGCATTGCTTTGGGAACAGGCGCGTTGGCCCTGCTCCCCTAGCACCAAAGGGGAAAGTCCTCTCTGCGGTGCCTCCTCCACGGCCCCGGACGTCACCCGACAGGGTGCGCGTGAGCCTCACGAAGGGGAGGAGGGCCACACGATCCCGCCGGACCATCCTTGACCCACATATCCTAGGCGTCCTCATGAGGCTGCTGGGCGCGCCCCCGGCCGAATGCCTCACGAGGCGGGGCCCCCATGAAGGCCCCTCTCGCT
This sequence comes from Elymus sibiricus, assembly GCA_039707655.1. Classification (NCBI taxonomy): domain Eukaryota; kingdom Viridiplantae; phylum Streptophyta; class Magnoliopsida; order Poales; family Poaceae; genus Elymus; species Elymus sibiricus. The sequence goes on along the minus strand of CM077665.1, from coordinate 267,306,386 downwards.
GCACCCGACGACGAGCCGTATCGGGCCCTGGCAGACGGGCCTGGGTACCTCCAGTCCCAGAGGCCCGACAGAGGCACATGCTCCAGTGCACCAAAATGGGTTGAAAAATCATATATGTGTCCCTGGGTGCATGTTTAGTTCCTAGGCAAGAAATGGGAATGGATTTCAAAATAGCTGCCACGTTCATTTTTGGAACAACCAACTGCCAAGTTAATATTGCAACCGGTCATCTTACTTGAATCATCTGCATTGTACTAACCATTTATGTGCTGCCACACGTCCATCTTATTTTATTGGCTACGGGGTGGTATGGCGAAAGGTTTGATTAGAGAGGGCGCGTGCGAGAAGTTCGCCGTGCAGGCTCAGCGGGACGAGTGCGTGCAATGTGCCGCCCAGCTGGCTCACCGGGAATCGAGCCCTCTGACCTCCACCCACCGCCCACCTTGCTCCCAATTTCTCCATTAATGCTCCTCCTTCTCCTCCGTTCTTATCTATACGTGCCTTCTCCAAGGATTGCCTCCTTATCCGATGGAGGACGAGGCGACCAACATGCGGGGACGGGTCAAGGCTTAACCACAAGAGCCTCCGGTGAGCGAGGACTTCATCAGCAGCCTCCCTAATGAGATGTTGGTAACCTCCATGTCCCTTCATCAGAAGCAGGAGGACGGGGTCACCAAAATTTGATGGAGATGTCGCGGCGGTTGGCGGAGAGGAAGATGAAGGCGTGGTCGATCTTGGCGTCCATCGGCTTTGTAGTTGACGTCGAGGACGTCTTGGACATCATGGAAGAAGACACGTATGGCGGGAGGCAGCACCGACGACCAGGCATGCCGACGACGACGCGGCTCCATCTCTTTCTCTCTCGGGTATGACTTGGAGAAGGAGGAAGAAGAACAAGGCGAGCCTCTTGGGTGGCGACGCGGATGGGAAACCCAAGGGAGGGAGTGGACGGCGTGGCCTTCTTGTAGGGGCGCGGTCGAGCTGGCTGCCACCGTGGCCATCTGCTTGGTGCCCGGCCCTGCTCCTGTGAGAGAGAGGGGTACCGAAATTGGAATAAAAGGTGGTATGGAGTGGTTGGTAGGTGGGGCCATGCCCACGTCCACGCTAGAAAGAGAGGGGCTCATGGGTGCTGGCACTGGGAGCCCAAGAGGCCGGCCCAGGTAATTGGCCCAGCGCCGCCTCCTCTATTTTATTTATTTTAAATAAAACAGAGTTTAAAACATATGCCTAGATTTAAAAGAAGGGAGATTTTGAAAAGTGAATATAGTTTTGGAGAGCTGGGATAATATAGAATTAGAATAAAATATCCTGGCTATTTTTAAAGAAAGAAAAACAATTCAAGTTTGAATTGAATGCAAACTTGCATCAAATGAGCTGAAATTTGGATGAGGGCTTAATGACATTGTCTAGGAATTTTTGAAAATTAGTGGACACTAAAATAAGGCAGGGAGAAGAACATTGCAAAAAAAGAAGAATAGGAAGGAAGGGGGTTTTGAGATGAAGGATCTGGAGGGGTTTTGAAAATTGATCAAATGCCAAAATGTTGGAAAGCATATCACTCAAACGCATGCACATCACAACACACATTAAACACAAAAAATAAATGATGCCATGATGCAATGATGACATGAGGCAACTTCATGCGTTTCAAATTCAAAAGAAATAGGAAGTCATACAAAGGTTGATCACATGGAAGGTTACAATATTAAGGAATGTTGCTCTTGGGTCGTTACAAACTCTCCCCACTACAAAGAGATCTCATCCCGAGATCTAGGAATGAAATTAGTCAGGATATTTGGAATAGAGAAGGTCCCCACATTCCCATGTAGCTGCAAGGTCGGAATGATGTGACCACTTGACTTTGAGAAATTTCATAGACTTGTTGCTAGTTTTGTGCCCAGTTTCTTCAAGAGTAGCAGTGGGATGCTCACGATAGGATAAGTCCTCTTGGAGATCAATATCTTGGAAGTCAATGGTATGTTCGGGAGTCTTGAAGTATTTGCGGAGCTGAGAGATGTGAAAGACATCATGGACATTTGAGAAGTTGGAAGGGAGCTCAAGTTGGTACGTAAGATCACCTCTTTTGCCAACTATCTTGATAGGACCCACAAATCATGGTGCAAGCTTGCCCTTGATTCCGAATCTTTGAGTGCCTTTCGTAGGAGAAACACGGAGATAGGCATGATCTCCAATACCGAACACCATATCACAGTGTTTGCTATCATAATATATTTTCTGGCGGGACTTAGCAGCTTTGAGGTTTTCACAGATGACACGAATATCTTCAGCTTCAGAAATCATGTCATTACCAACGAGTTAACGTTCACTTGTTTCAGACCAGTTGAGCGGGGTACAACACTTCCTGTCATAGAGAATTTCAAAAGGGTCCTTGCCCGAAGTTGCTTGGAACTATTGTTGTATGAGAACTCAGCAAACGGGAGGCAATCTTCCCACTTTGTGCCAAAAGAAATCACACAAGCTCTTAGCATATCTTTAGGAATTTGATTGACTCTCTCCACTTGGCCACTAGTTTGTGGATGGAAGGTTGTGCTGAAGCGAACCTTGGAGCCCATAGCTTTTTGGAAGGAATCCCAAAACCTGGAAGTGAAGATGCTTCCATGGTCTGAGGTGATCAACTGAGGAATACCATGCAAGGAAACTATTCTTGATGTGTACAACTCTGGCAACTGAGCTGCAATTATTGATTCATAGACCGGAAGAAAGTGATCGACTTTTGTGAGCTTATCAATGACCATGAAGATGGCATCATTTCGCCTCTTGGACTTGGGAAAACCGGCGACAAAATCCATGTTAATATGATACAATTTCCACTCTGGAATAGGAAGAAGTTGAAGGAGGCCTGCTCGAGTTTGGTGTTCCGCCTTCACTTTGCAGCAAGCGTCAACTCCTTGACAAACTAAGTAATCTCACATTTCATACGAGTCCACCAGAAGGTTTGTTTGAGGTCTTGATACATTTTGGAGCTCCCTGGATGAATGGATAGGAGAGAATTGTGTGCTTCATCCATTATGACTTTTTTGAGCTCTCCCTTTAGAACCACAAGAAGGTCCACAAAGAACAAAGTATCTCTATCATCAACACGGAAGCACTTATACTTGGAAATGCTCCTGGCGACACCATCTTTCACCTTCACCATAGCATCAAGAAGTGGAGCTTGGCGAACTTGATCTTCCAAGGTCGGAGAAACTTGAAGGTTTGCAAGAAAACATTGAGGAACGACTTGAAGGTTAAGTTTCTGGAATGCTTCACACAGATCAGGTTGGAATGTCTTGAGAATGAGACTATTGCAGTAAGCCTTTCTGCTCAAAGCGTATGGAATCACATTTGCTTTTCCTGGCATATACTCGATTCTCGGATTATATTCTTGGCTCATTTCCACCAAACGTGTTTGCCGGAGATTGAGGTTTGGTTGAGTGAAAATGTAATTGAGACTCTTGTGGTCGGTGAAGACTTCAACTGACCTTCCCAACAAGAGGTGTCTCCAAGTCATCAAAGCATGGAAAACTGCTGCCAACTCGAGATGTCAGTGGGGTAGTTCTTCTCATTTGGCTTCAACTGATGAGAGGTATAAACTACCACTTTCCTATCTTGCATAAAAACTCCACCAAGTCCTTGCAAAGATGCATCACATAATACTTGGAATGACTTGGATTCATCGAGAGGAGTGAGGACTGGAGTTGAAGTCAACTTTTCCTTGAGTGTATTGAACGCAACATCACTCTCTCGAGTTAAAAACATATTTGACATTCTTCTAGAGAAGGTTTGACATAGGCTTAGCAATCTTGGAGAAGTTTTCCACGAATCTTCTACAATAGCTTGCAAGCCCAAGAAAGCTTCGAAGCGGTTTGACATTCTGAGGAGGCTCCCACTTTATAATGGCTTCAACCTTTTCAAGATTCACTTTATTCCCTCGGTAGAGATAACATGTCCAAGGTACACCACTTCATTGAGCCAAAATTCGCACTTTGAGAATTTTGCATTGAACCGATATGTAACAGCCCGAGACCGACGCTCCAGACGCCTTCCATCTAGTTCGAGTTTCGCCGTGTGTTTTATTTGCTTGTCGCAGTCATCATCGCATCATTCGCAATGCATCCACACTCCTTTGCCATCGTTTTCGAAAACTTGCATCCGTTCGTAGTTGCCGGTTCTTCGCGTTCTCGTCGTTGACCATTCCGAGTCCAACCACACACGCGTGCGCCTTTGGCATCATTAAAATATTATTTTTCAAAGTGGCAATAAAACTTTCTCGGAATGGGTTGAAAGTTGACGAGCGTTCTTGTTATAGTGTGGGTAGACCGCCTGCCAAATTTCATCGCATTCGGAGTCCGTTTGATACCCTAACCGTTAAACATATAGCAACACTATAGCTGGTTTAATTGTCAGACGTTTTTCGATTTTCAATACTTGTTGTCCGGCTTCCCGCGTCTTCCCTCTCTTCTCATGCGTAGCCTTTCAGAACATTTCAAAGACCCCTCGTGTGTGCCCGATAATGTCCCCAAACCCGAAATGCCCGTCCGTGACCAGTGTCTCCGGATCAACCCCAAGGTACGCCCAAACATATGCAGTTTCTTATTTGGACTCTCCTAGCCATTTTATCTCGACCGTCCGATCTAAATATGAGGGTCTTCCAAGTCCATAAACATTCCACCGTACGTATATATACAGCCTAACCCTAGACCAATCCCTACAAATCCTCGAGGTATATCAACTCTGTACTCGATACCCCATATTCAATACAATCAAAGCAGGACATAGGGTTTTTACCTCCATTAAGAGGGCCCGAACCTGGGTAAACATCGTCTCCCTAGTCTCTTGTAACCCATCAATCCAAGATCCACAGTTTGGGACCCCCTACCTGAGATCTGCCGGATTTGACACCGACATTGGTTCTTTCGTTGAGAGTTCCGCTATGGGCCCGCTATAAGGATCGATGGCTCGCTTGATCATCACCAGCGAAATCTGTAACATGAACGTTTTTGTCCCCGGACAGATGTTCGCTTCCGGCAGCGTCGTACTGCATGCAGATCCGGCCGGCCGCCTTGGCCAAGTCGGAAGCTTCGCCCCTCTCAGGAATTCAGGTTTGGGAATTTAGAGTTTATCCTTGACTCCCGGGGGCATCTTGTTTTAAACAACGTTTTGGCTCGTCTCGAAGAGATCATGAGCCCCAATACCATGACTTCAACGACGGAGGATTGCGACGTAGAGGAATCCTCCACCCTGGATCCGGCCCCAAAGCCCAATCTCGTTAACACATCCGGTTCCTCACCAGCCGGAGAGTGTGCGGGCATATCCGTAGAGATCCCGAGCGCAGCGGCAGTGCGGATCGACCCAGCGTACTTCGGGAGCAAGAATCCCGTGGATATTGATAATTGTGATCTGTGTTGGGTTTTTCGTGAAGAGGAATGGGTTATTGCAGCACAAAGTGGGTAAGTATTTCCCTCAGTTATGAAACCAATGTTTATTGAACCAATAGGAATATCAATCCTAAACCGTCTTCAGCGGCTGCACACAAATGAACAAAGAACTTGCACCCAACGCGGGCAAGAGGGTTGTCAATCCCCTTGATCTCGTTATTTGCAAGCAAATCAGTTGTGTAGATAATTGTTGATAAATATAAATTGCAAAATAAAATAAAAGATAAATAAAGACAGCAAAGTAATAGTAGAGTTTGTAAATATATAAGTGAATAGACCCGGGGGCCATAGTTTTCCCTAGCGGCATCTCTCATGTAGGCAGCATACGGTGGGTAACAAATTACTGTTGGGCAATTTATAGAAAAGCGGATAGTTATGCGATTTTCACGGCAATGATCATGTGTATATGGGCATCACTTCCATAAACAAATAGGCCGAATCCTGCCTGCACCTATTACTATTTCTCCACTCATCTACCGCTATCCAACATGCATCTAGAGTATTAAGTAAAACAGAGTAATGCATGAAGAACGATGACATGATGTAAACAAAGTAAACTCAAGCAATCTGAATGAACCCCATCGTGTTATCCTTAGTAGAAACAACACAAAGACGCATCTTGCCCCCTACTTTGTTACTGGGATATCGAAACAAGTCAGGTTGAACCTACCACAATGCACCACTCCCACCGATGAAATATCAATCTACTTGGCCAAAGCACATCAATAGATCTGAGAGCATTACGAACCTATAATGATCATGCAATTAAGAGACAATATATATCAGAGGTATCTCAAGTACTTTTCATGAATAATCTGAACATAAATCCACAATTCATCGGATCCAAACAAACACACCGCACAATAGGATTACATCGGATAGATCAAAGCGAAGATGTGATGATCATTGTATTGAAGATCAAGAGATAGAGAGATTGCCATCTAGGTACTAGCTATGGACCCGTCGGTCTATGGTTAACTACTCGCACATCATCATGAGGGCAACAAGGTTGATGTAGAGGCCCTCCTTGATCGATCCCCCCTCCGACATGGTGCAGGAATGGAGCTCCAGATGGCCTCGCGACGGAACAGAGACTTGCGGTGGCGGAAAAAGGGTTTCGGGACTGCCTTCAGGGTTTTTGCAATATTAGAGAATTTATAGGCCAGAGAGGGGCGTCGGGAGAGCCACGAGGGGGCCACCACATATCAGGCCGCCCTGATGTGTGGTGAGGCCCTCGTGCGCCTCCCGACCTCCTTCCGAAGCTTCCAGGTCTTCTTTTGGTCCAGAAAAAATCATCAAACGTTTCGTGGCCATTGGACTTCGTTGGTAATTGTAAACATGAAAAGTAAAAAACATGCAGAAAAAAGCAACTGGCACTAGGCACTGAGTTAATAGGTTAGTGCTAAAAAATAATATAAATTGGTAAATAAAGACCCAAAAAGTATCCTTGAATGATAATATATCAGCATGGAACAATCAAAAATTATAGATACGTGTGAGATGTATCAGATATCTCGTCCTTGAATGAGTTACTGGGACGAATCCAAGCTATAGGAATAGCCGACGACCAACCCTCAGTCTATGACCAGATCGGGCTTAAACCCGACGACAGGGAAATTCACGGCCCGCTATCACACATCTGGTGGCCACCGTCGAAAGTTCGACCGAGGGCTCGCCATCCCAGCTTCCGGAGTTGTGGACGGTCTATGTTTCAACGTCCGACCACCATGACTGCTCAGTGAGTTCGGAGTCCGGACTAGGCCCCGTGGTTAGTTTGGAAGTAATTCCCGATCTAATCCCCGACCTTGAGTCCACTCCAAAGAGTCCGACCGACAACCCGAATCATGAACCCGGTGCAACGAATACCGCAATAAAGCAGTGCCCGACCACCGTGGCACCGGACTCCCGACCGGTCGGGATAAGAATTTTTTTCCCACCCACCACCCATGTCGAGTACTCTCCAACCAATCCGGGGACGCCCGACATATGGGATCTGCTGTATGTCATACAACGGCCAGGGGAAACAGTCCACCATTACTGCGCTCGATTCCTCCTCACCAAAAACAAGATAATAGGCTGCAGCGATCAAGAAATCATAGCGGCCTTCCGGCATAATTGCCGAGACAAAGGGCTAAATGCCCTCGCTCGGTGCAACATCCGCAACTTCTCCGAACTATCAAACTGTAACACCCCAAAAATCGGGTTATCGATTTTTGTGCTGTTATTCCTTCGTAGCTTTTCTCTCCCGAATTTTTCCTCTGGAATTTGGCAAGTGACCAGGTGAATCCAGTCATTTCCCCAACCTCTCAGTGCCTTTCCCATGCTCTTGTGCCAGTCAACCCCCTGTCAGTAAACCCCGAATCTTATTCAAACCCTAGTTCCAAAATATTGGAACTGGAAATCCTGCCTTTGTGATTACAAAGGAGCTATCATTTCCCTTGCTCTGTTAATCCTCCCAAAATTTCCAGAGATCCTTCTTGCCTCATAAACCCTAGATGTGCAAAAATATTGCCAAGTCATAGGCAATATTTTCCCTCTAGAATTAATTCCTTATTCTGCCTTTCTGAGGAATTAAATCCAAGAAAATATCTATCCATCTCCAAAGCTCATGAAAACTTGTGGAGATATTCTTTGTGGCTATGTTGAGCTCTCATAAAAATATTGGCCATAATTAAATAGGGGAAATTGCATTTTCCTATTTAAAGCCAATGTTCCAATTTGGGGCCTTTCCAAAGGAACTACCATTTTGGTAGCTAGGAAAAATCCCAAATAATTTGTGGAGCTTTTCATATGCATATCTTCTCCATTTCCATCAAAATATCAAGTTCCCCAATTCAAATTTTGAGCACCACTTCCATTTGCAAATTCTGTCCAGATTTCCCATTTGCAAAGGAAGTGCATAATTCTTTGATCTCCTTGGGCTAAAATTTTGAGGGTGATTCATTGTGATAAATTACCCTTGTCCTCCAAAAATTATCCCATTCCATCTAGCCAATCTTCCTCAGCAAATTATTCAAGTTTCTGTCCAGATTGGAGCACTGTGAAGGAAGTACCATTTCTACTTATGCAAATGGTATGACACTTTTACAGTGACTTCATATGCCTAAATTATTGGTCTCTTACAAGTTTGAGTCATTTTCATCTAGCCAATTCCTCAGAACCATCTGATTTCTATTTCTGTTCAGTGTGGCACTTTGTGAAGGAAGTGCTTGATTCCTTGATTCAATTGAGCTGAAATTTGGCAGGGTAGTGCATATTGATGTATTACTACTGTAACCCAAAAAATAAGCTCAATTCTCCAAGCCAATATTTTTCTATAATTTTCTCAAGTTTCTGACCAGATTGCATCTCTGTGAGGGAAGTACCATCACAGATGATCAATTTGATCTGAAACTTGTTCAGCCATCTCTCATGATCAAATCATAACCCTCCACCAAAAATCATCCAAGTCCATCTAGCCATTTGACCCCAGCTCTCTCATTTTCAAATCTGGTCAGACTGCCAAGTTACAAAGGAAGTGCTGTCTATAATGGTCTATTTGAGCTGAGATTTTGCCAGGTTGGTGACCCTAGTAGATGATCCCCCACTGCCCAATATCATGCCAAGAGGTGCACTGTGGTGGCCACACCACAGCACAAACAGGATGTTGTTGGCAACTATTTGAGCTTGGTTTAGTCACCTCAGCCCCCTCCAGAGTTATCTAGCTGCATAGGTCGACTCAGTGATGCGAGGAGAATATACTAGACATGTTTTGGCCTCGTGTGCTGCGTGGCAAGGCTCTGGCCACATGGTGACCACGACCAGAGCGTGCCAAAACCGCGCCCTGTGCATTGGAGTGACGGGAGCGCGCCTCCAGTGAGCTCCAGCATGTCCGAGAGTGTCGTAGAGCTCCCCAGTGCGCGCATGAACCCTCTCGAGCCTTCTCCCCCTCGTCCCGTAGCTTCTGGCCGTCTCCACCGAACGCCGGAGCACCGCCGCTTCGCCGTGCGTCTCGGAGCTTCGGCTGCCGTCGAGAGACCCTTCCCTGAGCTATAAATAGCGAGTACCCGTGCCCCTCCCGATGAGCAGCACCTCCCCAGCCCTTCCCTTGAGCTCCTAGAGCTATATGCCCCAGCAATGGTCGAAGGCGGCCGCCGGTTCCCGCGGCCGATTCCGGCGCCTCGGGCCCTCCCCTCCTCTCCAGCCTCGCCCTCAGCCTCCTCCAGAGCGGGTGAAGCCGCCGCCGCCCTCCATCTCTCCGGGGAAGCCCCGCCGCAGGGGCACCGCGAGCGCCCGCCGGCCACCGCGCCCCGTCCAGTGGCGACGGCGCTGCGGCCGCCTCCGGCGACCCCGTGACTACCCTCGGATGGGGTGAGGGACGGCGGAGCCCGTGCGCCCTCCGGCCGGCCCTCTCGGACGACAAGGTGACGGCCAGGCCGACGGCCGGAGCTGCCCCCGCCTCTCTGTCGCGATGGAGGAGAAGGCAGTAGGAGGAGAGAGAAGAGCCACGTGGGCCCCGAGTGTCAGCCACTCAGCGTTGACCGGCCTCGCCGCTGACTGGATTAAGTGAAAGCGCATTTCGTAGAGTGCGCTTTCCTGCGGTGAAAGCGTATTCTGCTACGCTCTAAGACTGGAGTACGCTTTTGCAGTTCTGAAGGCGTATTTTAATAAATACGTTTTCAATCCAGCCGCCGGCCGAACCTATTAGTTAGTGAACGTTCACCCGTTAGGGACTGTAGCGGACACTATTTTGCCCATTCTACAGGCTAACGAACGAACCCTCTTATCTTTTCGCTCGTAGCTCCGATCGAGGTAAAACCAGTGCCCACGCTTTCGTCTCGTCGATCCCGTTCCGATAGTACCATTTTCATAATATTTCCACGCAGTAGAATTGACCATTTTTGCCCTTGCCCTATATCTGTCCCCTATGTGAGGGAACCCTTTCCGGCGAATTCGTCCGCGAGGTGATCGCACGTCTTCCCGGCGTATCCGTCGACCCTCAGGCAAGCCAACCTCTTACCATGAGCTTCGGACTTGCGTGATGACTTTGCTTGCACCTGTGTGTTTATCTGTATCGCCTGTTAGACTGCACTTGCATACACCGGTGGTGGCATCGGTATTAGACCCTAGCATTTCCATTCATCTAGTGCCATGTCTTATTTCCATATTGCCATAATAATGATATGGTTAATAGCATTGTCATCTTAGTATTTTGGTTAATCTCATGCCAACATTATCAGTACTATGATCTTGCTATGTTAGCATTTACTATTGTCAGTGGAATAGTACAATGATGGATATGTTGAGTGGGATGGATAAAGGATATTTAGTCGGTTGATCTTGAGTCACCTGTCCGGGCTTATCCGTGCAACCACATTTGCCGGTATGGGATGGCCTTGACTTGGCCTGATTGCGTGATCTTTCACCGGCACCACCAAAGAGGGAAGGTTATGCGCGCGCGCTACCCTGGCCCGGTAGGCGGCGATGACCTTGTGAGCCCAGTTGTTGTTGAGTTTTGCGCGCGGTCCCCGTTTGTGTCTACATAGTTTGGCCACGACGGTGGCAGGTGTCATGAGGACACAGGGGCCACCCAAGGCTGACCTCCGGGGGAGGAAGAGTGCCGGTGGTACGATGAAAGAGTCACGGGTCAGGCAGGTTTCGTTGGAGCAACGCTGGTCCACCCGAGTGGGATCACGAGGCCAGGTGCTTCATGGTGTGGGTAAAGTGCGCAACCTCTGCAGAGTGTCAAATCTATTCGAATAGCCGCGTCCACGGTAATGGACAGCCCGTCCAGACCTCAGTAGATGGTCAACCGTAATAATAATGATAATGATGGAAGAACTCATCTTGGGTAGACATCAGATGATGTCAGGAATATGATATGTTAGCCAAGGGATGGCTATATGATGAGTGGTCGGATGACCACACGATTTGGATTGGACCTGAATCAGTTCAGGTTGGATCATGAGTATGTCGAGGGTTGTGTGACAACCCAGAAGAGAGTAAGTTGGTATCCGGTACAGTAAGTATTCTAAGCACTTAGTATGATCTTGCCATAGATTATATGTCTGATCCATGATATGCCATGCTTGATCCATGCTTTCCTTGTTAGAATTCATGCCATGCTTAGAATAAATTCTTATATAGCATAGTGCTTGCTTTGTCATCTGTTGGTTTGGATGCTATGTATTTGGTTGTCTTGCGAGTACATTCAAAGTACTCACCTGGCCTTGCACGTGGCCAGTTGCAGGAGAAGATCCGTCGTGCTAGATCGTAACCTAGCCAGTCATGTGCGTTATGGAGCCCAGCCAGAGACGTCGATGCCGCGGAACCAAGACCTCTGATACCCTTTAGTTAGCCTTGGAGCTATGCATATTGTTGTAAGCAACAGTATTGTAATACTCCATTATAATTAATAAAGCCATTTTTGTGCCTGGAATTACTGTATCATGTCTTTGACGTGCGCCAGGTCTTATCCTGGGGCTGGCGTGCGTCGGCCCTCTATCGGGGTGCCACATAAACCTAGTATGCAAGTACTGTGCCATGGAAAGCACTTGGCAAGCTCAGCGGCTAGAGTCAATCCAGATCAGCGAGCCTGTAGGGGCTCGGAGAAAACGCACATCCCCACGATGGTCAGCCGACCACGAACCCTTTGAGAAAAAGTACAGGCACCTTGAGGGACACCGGACTGTTCTTGACGAACTACTGGACAAGCCATGCCCCATACATTCGTCATCGCCGAATACAAAACCGACTCACAACCTTCGAGCTTGCTGGGTCACGAGGCAAGTTGCAAAGAGAGGGGAGGCTATCCAGGACACCACACTACCAACAAGGCGATCAGCCACACTACCAGACGACATTTCGGAAATCTTGACGATCTACGAGACGTTCTCTTCAAAAAATCAGAGGAAAAGAGCTCTTCGAGAACTCGATGAAATACACCATGTGGCAGCCATGAACTCTTGGGATGACACAACCATTACCTTTGGCGAGGAGGACCAGCCGAGAATTCGTTCCAGCCGATCACCGGCCGCTCTAGTGCTCAGCCCTATAATAGACGGTTTCCGACTGCATAAAGGACTCATGGACGGCAGAAGTGGCTTGAACCTCATCTATGAGGATACATTGGATAAAATGCAGTTCGACCGATCTTGTGTCAAACACAGCTCTACCACCTTTCGGGGGATTATCCCCAAAAAAGAGGCACGATGCACATGACATGTTACCCTCGATGTGGTATTCGGTACCCCTGAGAATTATAGGTCCGAGGAACTTGTCTTTCATATCGTGCCTTTTCGTAGTGGCTATCACGCCATGCTTGGGCGAGAAGCCTTCACCAGGTTTCAGGCCATATCGCACTACGGGTACATGAAGCTTAAAATGCCAGGACCCAACGGTGTCATTACAATGATAAGCGACGCTGATAGAGCCCTTCGGGCCGAAAATAAAACAGCATCGTTTGCCCTGGAAGCATTATCCGAAGCCCTCGCGGCCTAGGAGTTAACTGCACTCCACTCAATGGTAGACAAGGATGATGTAACCCTTAGCAAGAGGCCAAAGTCCACTTCCTTCAAACCAGCAGATGAGATAATAAAATTCCAGGTTCACCCAACGGACCCAAACAAAATAGCGTCCATTGGAGCTCAGCTGGATGTCGTGATCGACGAGGTGTTGCGTACATTCTTACACGAAAATTGGGACATATTCGCCTAGCACCCCTCAGATATGCCAGGAATCCCATGAAGACTCACAGAACACAACCTAACAATAATCACAGGTTTTAAACCAGTCAAGCAGGCATTACGCCTGTTCTCCAAACCTAAGCGTCAAGCCATGGGTATCGAACTAGCAAAATTGCTAGAGGCCGGATTCATTCGCGAAATTAAGCATCCGGAATGGTTGGCAAACTTGGTCATGGTTCCAAAGAAGGACAAATCCTGGCGGCTGTGTGGATTTCAAAGACCCAAATAAAGCATGCCCCCAAGGATCCCTCCCCGTACTTACCACCGCCGGACACGACTCGTTATGCTTCCTCGACGCCTACTCCGGATACCACCAAATAAAAATGAAGGAGTCCTACAAGGCTGCAACCGCATTTATCACTCCTCATGGGCCTTTCTGATTCAACACAATGCCCTTCGGATTAAAAAACGTAGGCGCCACGTATCAGCACATGATATAGACATGCCTCGAAAAACAAATCGCCAAAATAGTCGAAGCATACGTGGATGATGTGGTCATCAAGACCAAAAAATGTCGGCCAGCTGGTCGACGACCTCCGAACAACCTTCAACAATCTACAAACTTACAACATCCGGCTTAACCCGGCCAAATGTGTCTTCGGGGTTTCCGTGGGTAAACTGCTCGGATTCATCATTTTCCATAGAGGAATAGAAGCCAATCCACTGAAATTCAAACCCTATCCCAACTGGCGATCCCGACAGAGTTGAAACATGTACAAAAATTGGCAGCCTACGTAGCAGCTTTATATCTCGCCTCAGCGAAAAGGCACTACCGCTCTACAAGCTGCTCAAATGGAGCAAAAAATTTGAGTGGACCGATGAAGCAACAACCGCATTGGAAGAAATTAAAACACTCTGGGCCAGTAACCCCATTCTTATGGCACCCACGACAGGTGAACCAATGCTGCTGTACATATCGACCACTAACCAAGTGGTCAGCGCAGCCCTTGTTTTGAACACGAGGCAGAGGGCCATAAGCTCCAGGTGCAGAAGCTAGTCTACTATGTGTCTGAAGTGCTCACCCCATGCAAGACACGTTATCCGCATTATCAGAAGCTAGCCTCTACAGTTTTTATGGCATCACGAAAGCTCCGACACTACTTTCAAGAGTGTTCGGTCACGGTAGCATCCGAAGTATTTAACGATATAATCAACAACAGGGATGCCACAAGCCGCATAGCCAAATGGGCCATTGAGCTCCTACCTATTGAAATCGTGTACAAGCCATGCCGAGCTGTCATGTCTCAGGTGCTGGCCGATTTCCTGTTCGAATGGACCAAGGCCGAGCTCCCTAAAGAGTACAGTACGTATTCCCATTGGATGATGTACTTTGACGGCTCCAAAAGACTCACCGGACTAGGGGCTGGTGTCATACTTACATCCCCCACCGGTGATAACATCTGGTATGTAATACAAATCATGTACACTGATTCTAATAACACGGCCGAATATGAGGCCCTACTGCATGGACTTCGGATGGCAGTTTCAATGGGGGTGCAGTGCCTCGAGGTGCGAGGGGATTCCAACCTCGCCATCTCACAAATCAACGGTGAATTCGATGCCAAAAATCCAAAAATGGCGGCATACTAGAACGCCGTTCTCAAAATATCAGCACGGTTCAAGGGACTTGAATGGCATCATGTCACCAGAGACAGCAATCAAGCTGTCGATGTCCTTGCCCGCATGGGCGCTAAACGCGACCCGGTTCCTAAGAACACCTTCTTGGAGCGGCTCTTTAAGCCATCTGTGGTGTGGCAGGATGATGACAGCAGTGCGGGAACCATTGGTTAGGTGCTAATCATCCCTCCCACGGTTGAACCGGATGAACAAATCATTGGCGGTTTGGCACCCGAAGAAACACCTTCGGCCCATGATGTCATGGTAGTAATCGCGCCATGGACCGAACCCTTTCTCTCCTATCTGTTACCCCATGAACTTCCTGATGACCAAACTGAAGAAAGACGAATAATTCGGTGCTCCAAGGCTTACAAGGTCTACGAGGGTGAGTTATACAAGGTAAGCACCACCGGAATACTCCAACGATGCATATCCAAAGAAGAAGGTAAGCTACTCCTAGACGAAATACATGCGGGTATGGGCGGCCAGCACGCAGCCGCTTGGGCCCTCGTTAGCAAGGCTTTTCGGGCTGGTTTCTTCTGGCCCACGGCTCGCGCTGATGCTCATACACTCGTTCAGCACTGTGTTGGCTGTCAACTCTATGCAAATCAAAGCCACATGCCCGCAACCTCTCTTCGGAAGATTCCAATTACGTGTCCTTTTGCGGTCTCGGGGCTAGACATGGTTGGACCACTTAAAGGGGGGACCAAGAAGAAGAAATATTTACTCGTAATGGTCGACATATTCACTAAGTGGATCGAAGCCAAGCCAGTAAGTTCTGCTAAATCAGGCCTAGTCATCAACTTTATATCCGGCGTGGTTCACCATTACGGTGTTCCCCATAGTATAATAACGGATAACGCGTCAAATTTCACTGCTCAGGAAATTAAGGACTGGTGTGCCAATTTAGGCATAAATCTTGTTTACGCCTCCGTATACCACCCGCAAACCAACGGACAGGTCGAACGGGCAAACGGGCTAATTATGAGTGGCATTAAACCGCGCCTCATTCGTTCCCTGATGGAATCTGACTGCCACTGGGTGGAGGAGTTTGACTCCGTATGATGGGGCTTACGCACCACCCCCAATGGCTCAACATGGTATACACCATTCTTTATGGTATACGGGGCAGAAGCAGTGTTACCCATCGACATTATCCATGACGCACCTAGAGTGCACATGTACGAGGAAAAGGTAGCCGAGCTAGATCGGCAGGATAACTTAGACACCCTGGAGGAAGAGCGCGATATAGCTTTGGCATGATCTACATTTTATCAACAACAGGCTAGGCGCTATCAGAGGAGGGAAGTTCGGGCTAAAGCGTACAACGTGGGCGAACTGGTGCTGCGCCTCCTGGAGAAAAATAAAAATGAACTATCACTCAAACGGGAGGGCCCCTTCATCATCGATGATGTCCTTACAGGAGGAGCATATCGTCTATGCAACCCATTGGATAATCGCCTCGAACCGAACCCATGGAACGCAGCTCGTCTTCGGCGCTTCTACGACTAATACTGGTGTCATCAACCAACTTAGTTCTTCTCCTTTTCCTTGCTTTTAGTTTTTTTCATTTTCTTTCAATTTTTCACTAGGTATGTTCGGTTCGACCGAGCTGCGCCGCCAGATTCCCAGGCAAACATCTTTAAATGTATTCTTTCTTAAATACCTGGGGGCTTTCTAGTAAAGCCGGTTAATATACTTTCCTACATTTACTCTATTCGACTTAGTCGTGTATATACACTTTCCCTGTTGCTTTCACAACCATTATATGCATGAATTTGACTTAAGATCTGGCCAAGATGGGTTGCCTGGCTCCTGTGTTTACCCTATACGTTCCTGACTGTTCGGCTAGATGGTAAAGGGAGCACCTCTGCGATTGTTATGACCGGGTAATCCGGATGTGTACCTCAGACGGGTAAAGCCAAAAGTTAGCATTCTTAAAATCATAATTTGTCGGTTGTAAAGGAAAAAGAGATATTTAAGTGATTCTTGTGTCACAGTTCGGAATTAGCTGCCGAACTGAAATCCGTGCCCGACTGCTGTAGGTACTCGGATGTTAGGACTATGTATTGCATAGCACCCGAAGAAAGGATCCGATAGAGGAACTATTTTCGACGAAAGATGTTTCTTACATTAAATAGTAATATAACATTGCTCTCCGATCAACGTTTCGTCTGTTCGCACCACATGGCCGGATTGCCTGGTTCTCCGAAATGTTTCCCTGATATTTCAGGTCATACACAATAAGGAACACTCCCTGACTATTGTCAAGGGAGGTAAAAGCCGAAGGCCTGTTAAAGACAACATTTCCAGATCGGATGTAGCGACATTTTTTTTATGACAAGTACATAGCTACATAGAATCAAATATCTGGTTGATGATCAAGATTGTCTATTATTGAATCCAGGCGGAAGTCTTGTTGAGAGAGGTGCGCGGGAGGCATTACCTGAACATATACCAGATGTGCAGGTATCTCTTGACCATCTGGCCCTACCGGCCCAACACGAGCTAAATGCTCAGGGTCAAGCTTGGTGAATCTCGTCTTCACCATGGCCCACGCCTCCCGTGCTCCTTCTTGACAGGCCGATGTTTTCCATATCTCGAACCGCTGGTGAGCTCCTTTGAAATGGTTAGCCAGTTCGGCCATGCCTTCGGGTGGGCTCTGAGATGGCCATAGCGCCTTTATCATGTTCCTCATTGACTTTCGGCCTCGTTCATGAACAATGATTAAGGCCTTTAATATATCCTCTTTATACGAATTGGCCTCTTCTTCGGGACGCCCGGTTAATAGAACTGCCAAGAGACGTGGTGAGCTCGTTAGCTCAAATATAATTCGTATACGGAGTTACAATTTCGGAGTTACACTTACCAACATTTCAATCTCTGATTTTCTGCACTGGCACAGGCCAGCTGAACTTTTAACTCTTCTATTTCACTAGCCTGCCTTTGGTTCTCCGTGCGAAGTTCATTCTTTTCTTCAAGATTCTAGGAATGTACTCGATGGCCGGCCTCAAGTTGCGACTCTGCATACCTTTGCGACTCTCTCGCTGCATCAAGATCTTTTTGTAGCTGACCTATAGATTCGGCTGCTATAAAACAAACCCGAATTAGATATTGCTGCCTTGAGCACTTACGTATCTCGCCAAGCCATTACTCACCGTGTGCTTCTCTAGTGAATTTTTTCACTCCTTCCAGCTCGGATCTTGTAGCCTCTAGCTGTGATCGGCTTATCTCAAGGTCTTCGCCCAGCTTGTTATTTTGCTCCCTCGCAGCCTAAGAAAGGTAAGAAGCAGATTTTTGATTACATCCTTAATATGGCCCTCTTGCCAAGATTAAGGCTCGGGGGCTACCGAATTGGGATTTGTAGTCAGTCATCGAAACTGTCACTTACCCGAAGACTATCCCACATAATATTGGTGATTCCTTCAAGTCCAGATCGGGCTGCACCAAGATGCATATCCATTGAATCAAGATCATTAACCTCGTGATCGGTCAAAACGGGGTGGTGTAGCGATCTCTTCCGACGTCGGTGGTTCAACGCGCTTTCTATCTCCGAATTAGTGGCGAAAACATCACCAGCCTCTTCCGGGTGATGGTCCATGGTAGGGGCCCCCGCAGTACCACCTGCAGACGTGGGACTCCGCTGTTGAAGCCCGCCCGATGTCTTCGGACATGGGGGGTTGTGTTCGGCTCCTATAATAGGTCGGTCGAGACCGAGAAGGTTCGTGAGCAGTCGCAAATGGCACTTGGCTTGTAAAAAGTTTGAATCATTAACTTTTGGAGGATGGAGCAGCTGAAGTAGTTCCTCCGGTGGCCCCGCGTTTGACGGCACCTTGTCTAGGATCTGGCGGTGGCACATTACCCTATGTTCGGCATGCCCTACGGCGAGCCTTGGGGACGGAGAATGATGCCTCTGCAGTAGTAGGAGGAGGGCGCTCTTTTCGGGAAGAAGCCTTCTTCTTACCCCCGTTTTGGGAGGGGCGTATCTTTGGATGATTGATTAGAGCCATCGAGACTCTCTTGGTAAAAAACTCCATCTTCAAAAAGAATCGAGGTATTCGGATCATCATGAAATCCTGGGTCTTCATCTCGAGAATAATTCTCAGGTTGTGGTGGAGTTGACTGTCTCGATCCAACGCCTCCAATCTTGTTTGATAATATTTCAATAAATTTGCTTAGTCAAAAACAAATGCGAAAATGCCCGAAGTAAGGGCATGAGATTGCACTCACCCATTCGATAGGATTGTGATTTGAATACCCCTCCCTGATGTTCAGGGAGGTGAACCCGACTTTTTCTCCTTTAAAGAGATCAGCCAAAATGACGGCCATTGCTTCCTGGTTGGCTGGACCTTCCCGCTTAGAGCGGGTCGCGTCACTTGAGCCGTTGTAATGCCACAAAGGGTGCATCCTCTGTTGAAGGGGTTGGACGCATCGTCTGATGACCGTGGCCATCACTTCTATGATGATCAGTCCGCAGTGTGATAATAGTTTCACCTTGGCGACCATCTGTTTTACTTCGACACTGTCCTCTTGGACAGGAATTTACGGTCGCCAGTTAAAACGCTTCTTCAAAGGAGCTGGTGAAAACTCGGGAAGACCTCTCCGGTCTGGGTCGAATAGGGGAATATCCTCAAGATAAAACCATTCAGAGGTCCACTCTTTGGGATCCTTCTCTGGAGTACCCACGGGGTACCCCGACCCGGCTATGCTTCACACTTGGGCCCCACCAACCTCCAGAATCAACCCCTTGTGAGTATGGGAACAAGGCAGAAAATTTTTCTCCACAGTTCAAAATGGGCCTCATAACCAAAAAACATCTCGCACAAAAAAATTCCAGGGGTAAGGTGATGGATCTGTATACCGTAAAATTCCAACAAACCCCTTATGAAAGGGTGGATAGGAAAACCCAAACCTCGTAAAAGGAAGGGAACAAAACATACCCTCTCCTCCTTTTGAGGAGTGGGAGATTTCTCCGCGAAAGCTTCACCGTCGGCAGAAGTCAATCCGGAACGGGAGAGCGTTAGATCTGAAGAGGGGAGATATCTCTGAACTTCTAGATCACAAAGACGAAGACGAGAAACTAAACAGCTAGCCCAGTTGCGAGGAAGAGGACCATGAGGGCCCGAGGAAAAACTGGGGATGTTCGCCATGACTCTTTGGTGTTTTGCTCGATGAGAGGGATGCGTGATGGAATGCTCAATGCTCGACGATCCTATTTAATGGGTGGTTCATCCTAGATCATGAAGGGGCATTTTTGGAATTAATTATCCCCGATTGGCGCACAAGAATCGAGGAATCGCAGCAAGACCGAAGGCTGTGGGTGATGCGACGCTTCGATGTTAAGAAATATGCCAGAAACCGAATTAGAAGCTAGCCAAACTATTAAGGGGAACTCGCCCCACAAGCCGAAGACTATGGGCATACAAATTATCATACTACGGCGTTGGAGGCTAGTTCGGGGGCTACTGAGGGAGTCCGGGATTAAGGGGTCCTCGGGCTACCGGCCTGTCCCTATGGGTCAGACAGTGGGCCGCCCTATGATTGTCAATAGAGGTCCGGACACAATAACCAAGATGGAATCTCTCGGGTCGTGACGTGCTATCCAAGTACAAGATGATGGATTCGGCATATTCCTTTCCTGATGCAACCAACATTGTGTAACCCTAGATACCCCTGGTGGCTATATAAACCAGAGGGTTTTAATCCGTAGGACAAGGTTAAGCTCATTACCCTTAGGGTTTAGACCACATCATACAATCTCGAGGTAGATCAACTATGTACTCGATACCCCATATTCAATACAATCAAATCAGGACGTAGGGTTTTTACCTCCATTAAGAGGGCCCGAACTTGGGAAAACATTGTCTCCCTAGTCTGCTATATCCCATCAATCCAAGATCCACAGTTTGGGACCCTGTACCCGAGATCTGCCGGTTTTGACACCGACACCCCTCTCTTTTCTTCGTGCCTCTACCTTCTTCTATCTTTTCCTGTCTCTCTCTCCTGCTCTGAACTCTCTCTATCACTCTCTCTCTATCTCTCTCTCTCTCTCTTCTTCAAATACTACATCCCAGCGCCAAGCCGACCTCGCCTCGCCATGCTGCTCTTGCTTCAGCTGGACCCAGGCACCTCCCCGGCGACCACGAACACTAAGCCACGCCGGTACCCCTCGCCTCGACCCCGGATCATGGACCTGCTGCTCCAGCCGACGCCATGGAGCCCCGCTCGACACCTCCACCCGTGCGCAACCGGCCAGCTCGCCGGAGATGAGCCCCACTAGACCGGTTACCGCGACAGCCACCAGAGTTGGAGCCTGCAGGTCGCCGCCATCTTCCCTCCTCCTTCGCTGTTGCTCTCTCTGATGGCCTCCCTCTCTTTTCTTTTCTCCTGCAAGAGTTCCCTTTGCCATGGGAGGATCTGGAGCTCTGCCAGTTGCCGCCCGATCCGGTCGCCGGCGCTCCTCCCCGTCGGATCCACGCCGCCTCGCCGTTCCCCGCCTTCCTCCGCTGCCTCGCATCAACGGAGATGCCTACTGCTGCTCTTTGCATCACACTACTGATGACCCACAAGTATAGGGGATCAATCATAGTCCTTTCGATAAGTAAGAGTGTTGAACCCAATGAGGAGCAGAAGGAAATGACAAGCGGTTTTTAGCAAGGTAATTTCTACAAGCACTGAAATTGTAGGTAACAAATAGTTTGATAGCAAGATAATTGGTAACGAACAAGAAACGATAACGGCGAATAAGGTGCAGCAAGGTAGCCCAATCCTTTTGTGGCAAAGGACAGGCCAGAATAGTCTCTAGTAATAAGCAAAGTGTTCTTGAGGGTACACGGGAATTTCATCTAGTCACTTTTATCATGTTGGTTTCATTCGTGTTCGCTACTTTGATAATTTGATATGTGGGTGGACCGGTGCTTGGGTGTTTTTCTTACTTGAACAACCTCCCACTTATGATTAACCCCCTCGCAAGCATCCGCAACTACGAGAAAAGTATTAAGATAAAATCTAACCATAGCATTAAACGTTTGGATCCAAATCAGCCCCTTACGAAGTAGCGCATAAACTAGGGTTTAAGCTTCTATCACTCTAGCAACCCATCATCTAATAACTACTCCAGAATGCATTCCCTTGGGCCCATGAATGTTGAAGTGTCATGTAGTCGACGTTCACATGACACCACTAAGGGAATCACAACATACATATCATGAAAATATCGAACAGATATCAAATTCACATGATTACTTGCAACATGACTTCTCCCCTGACCTCAAGAACAAAGGTAACTACTCACAAATAATAATCATGCTCAAGATCAGAGGGGTATTAAATAGCATAATGGATCTGAACATATAATCTTCCACCAAATAAACCATATAGTAATCAACTACGCAAGTTAATCAACACTACTAGTCACCCACATGTACCAATCGGAGGTTCTGGTACAAAGATTGAACACAACAGGTGAACTAGGGTTTGAGAGGAGATGGTGCTGTTGAAGATGTTGATGAAGATTGGCCTCCCAAAGATGAGAGGGGTGTTGGTGATTACGATGGCTTCGATTTCCCCCTCCAGGAGGGAAGTTCCCCCGGTGGAATCGCTCCGCCGGAGGGCAAAAGTTCCCCAAGTTCTGCCTCGAGGCGGCTGCGCTTCGTCCCGAAAGTCCTCCTCTTATTTTTTCTAGGTCAAAAGTGAATATATACCAGAAGATGGGCACCGGAGGTGGTCCGAGGAGGGCACAACCCACCAGGGCACGCCCAGGGGGCCTGGCACGCCCTGGTGTCTTGTGCCCACCAGGTTGGCCCCCTCCGGTTGTTTTTTGCTCCATTATTTTTTATTTATTCCAAAAATAATCTCCGTAAACTTTCACCTTCATTTGAGTTGTGCAGAATAGGTATCTCTGATGTGCTTTTTTAAGGTCCAGAATTCCAGCTGCCGGTATTCTCCCTCTTTGTGTAAATCTTGCATATTATGAGAGAAAAGGCATTAGAATCACTCCCTAAAGCATTATTATTCAACAAAACATAATAAATAATAATAGGAAATCATGATGCAAAATGGACGTATCAACTTCCCCAAGCTTAGACCTCGCTTGTCCTCAAGCGAAAGCCGATATTGAAAAGCATGTCCACATGGTTTGAGAGAGAGGTGTCAATAAAAACAAAATACGGACATAGTTGCATCATGCTTATTGTCATAACAGCAACAAACTCTAACATAAAATTTATTCATACACTTTTATCATATAACTTCTCATGAACAAGTAACAATTCGTCACAACATAGAAGTATGAAGCATAAACCTTATTGAAAACCAACAAACTATGTTCTCAGTCAACTTTGCAACTACAATTCATCATATTTTCAGGAAGGGTCTCATGTCGGAGCCTTTTGTCAAGTCCACATACTCAACCATCATTTAGTCTTCTATGATTGCTAACACTCACGGCATACCCATGAACAAAAAGTTTCAACCGGACACATAGGAAGATAGGGGCTTGTAGTGTCGCCTCCCAACGTATTCACCTCAAAGGTGATGTCATCAATAATAACTCATGCCTACTCATATCCAACTGGATATATGTGCCTGGATCTTTCCTCACCACATGATGCTTGCAAAAAGAAAAAGTAAAAAGGAATAGGGAAGAATACTCTGACTCTTGCATTAAAGTAAATACATAAAAGTAAAAGATAGTCCCTTCACAGAGGGAAGCAGAGGTTGTCATGCGCTTTTTCGTTTGTATGCCCAATCCCTTAATGTAAAAGAACGTCACGCTATATGGCCCCCTATGATAGCAACCTTTATTATGCAGTCTGTCGCTTTTACTACTTTGCCATCATAACTTCGTATAGCGCTCAATTTTCTCTTACACTAATTGATCAAAACCCTTTTAGAAGCAATTTTTATTGCCTTACTGCACCGATGACAACTTACTTGAAGGATCTTACTTGATCCATAGGTAGGTATGGTGGACTCTCAAAGAATGAATTTGGGTTTGGGTTTTTGGATGCACAATGTCGGGACCCCGATCCTAAACCATAAGAATCCAGCATGTAACACTTCACATTACTTTGCGGCCTCTCACGCACAGTTATCTCCACGGCTGCCACCTTACCTGGGCCGGGACCGTTTGCGCCTTTTCACTCACGAATGTGAATGTGTCGCTAGCATTCAAATGTCCAAGAACCGGGTCGACATGACTAGTCGTAGAACCCAAATAGCACATCCGTACAGGGACATGCATAGCTAACCCAACAATGTAGGTGTCGGTTATCAGCGTGTGTAGACGAGTCATAGCAAGCTACAGGGACTCCATTATGCCGTCGGACATAAATGTCATCAACTGTGCGTAGACGAGTCATAGCAGGCTACATGGACTCCATTACACCGCGAGACATTTCCCAGAAGGGACAGACACAGCAGCAAGAAGGATACACGTCGGTCAATCAAAGTGTCCGGAGCAGTAGCAAGCTACCAAGGCTCTGTGGAAGCACAAAGAGGCATTTCCCCGTAAAGAGTACTACTAGAGTCACACAACTAGGTGTCGAATCCCATACATACCGTTACACGTCACACGTACGCACGACATGTCCGATATGCATAGATACAACTATGGCATCACAACATAACCATACAACATCACAACATTTATTTAGAAGGCTCAGAAGAGCCATACATAATAAGTTCATACAGGTAGGGGTCACATGACCCGACACTCAAGTCATACAAGCAACGAGCAGAAGCAAAACATGTCTGGGTACACACATCTACTAAAAGTGGCTGGAGAAGCCTGAAAAGCTACAATGACCCTACCAAAGGAACCAGACCTCTGTCTGGGATTCCCAAGCTAATCTGGTCAACATCGATCTTCACGTTGTAAGGATCACTAATGAGACTGACGTCTCCTCTGCAAAAACATAAATGAAGCAACCATGAGTACAAAGGTACTCAACAAGACTTACATCAGAACTAGCTACATATGCAACACTGTCAACAAAGGGGGTTGTGGAGTTTATTGCAGCAAGCCAGCTTTGACTCTTGGCTAACCTGTACTGCGACTACAAGTACTTTCTTTGAGATGGGATAACGCACACGAGTCCACATATTCACCATATCAATACACCACTATGGATCCACTCCCGTCTCCCTACGAGAAGGCCATCCATAGCACTCACGCTTATCTTGCGCATTTTAGAGTTTCCATTTCAAATTGTCTATGAACCACATAAGTTCTCCAAGTAGTCCATATCCGAGGACGTGGCTATTCGAACAGATTCATAACCCTGCAGGGGTGCACTTCTTCACACACGCTCTCGCCACTTATCGCCATGTGCACGTAAAAAGGCACCTAGGCAACCTTCAAGCGGAAGCCCAACGAGGGAGTTGGCCATGACCGTCAATCACACAAGACCCTAGTCCAGGTTTATCGCCTATTTGAGACTGAACCCGCACGGAAGTCCGCCAAAGTTTCCGCTACGGCCTCAAACGATGTGCGCAGGGTTCCCAAGCCCACCGATCGGGTGCCACTTGGTACACCGTGCCACTGTGTATCTACTGCATCACAGCCCACCCCGTCGGGCAGCGCTATGCACGGCCGCCAACACTTTTCCTACAAACACCAGAAACTAGTTGCAACTCCTGGATAGAGATCAAGGCGATTAATAGGTCGAGAGGGGTCGAGTTACCGGAACCCAATGTGTGGTAGTATCTTGTCTTGGATGACAAACACAGAACTCAGTTTTTAAGGATGGTCCCAATGAGACAACTCGCCATGTACTCCTACATGGCCTCTCATTGCTACCTTTACCAAATCATGTTCACACACTTAGCTCTCACACAGTAGGACATGAACACTGCCATTCAGATTCATCGCCCAGATGGATCAGACCCGACACAACTCTAAGCATAGCAGGCACAGTAAGTAAGCAAACATGGATGAGTAGGCACATGAAGGCTCAAACAGTTGCTACTCATGCTATGTGGTTTCAACTATTTACTGTGGCAAAGACAGGTCATGCAAAGGAATGGGTTCAGCTACCGAGAAGAGGTAACAATTGAATCGTTATTATCTTAATGCAGTAAAAGAGAGCAGGAGCGAGAGAGTGGGTTTATATCAGTATGCTCAAGGGGGTTTGCTTGCCTGACAGTTCTGAAGATATTACTTCTCTTCATTAGTGTCAACGATCACAACGTCAGAACCATCGTCTACCGAAAAGGAATAATACCGACGAAACAAGAAAAGAACACATTCAATGCAATGCAAGAAAAAAGATAAACATATTAATTGAAGTGGAATTCAAACCTAGTTCAAATTCCAACTCCAATGCTATTTCATACATTACCCTAATCATGAAATGTCCTACTTGATGATGTTAGCTTGCTCAAACATGCATGAACATGGCATAAACAAATTCCTTGTATTTTGCTGATCATTTTTCATATATAAATTTTCTTCATCCGAGTTATGGTTGAATTACTATGATTTTTCAAAGTTTCTATTATTTTCTAGAATTAATAATTCATTTAGTATATATCTTAAATCCAGAAAGGCTTTATTGCGTCAGCGTGACGTCAGGGTCAGGTCAGCAGCTCAACTGGGCTGCCCAGGGTCAAACCTGACATGTGGGGCCCGCTGGTCAGTGACTCAGTCGCTAATCAGTGATTAAAATTAAACTCTAAACCTAATTAGTGGGGCTGGGTCCACTGTCAGTGGGTGATTAAGTTAATTAAGCAAATTAATTATTTTTAACCTAACCCAAAATTAACCAGGGGCTAGGCCCCACCTGTCGGTGACCCAGGGGGGTCAACCCTGGTCAAAACAGCCCGAGCCCGCCGGCGATTCAACGCCGGTGAGGCCAGACGCGGCGGAGGGCCGCGGGTTTCGCATTCCGGCGTCCAAATGGACGACGGAGGCCATCTACCGCAAGCTGACGATCCCGCGTGTCGAGTGGTGTGGTCAGCCGGGCCTAGGGTGGCCGGTGTCGATGGTGGCGAGCTCAACTGCGGCGGCCGGCGTTCGGGGTTCGTCGGATTCAACGTTGCGGTGCACGGCAAGGCCAGCGGCTAGCGTCATTCGAACCTACGCACGCTCACGAGTTCAACAAGCACGCGCACGGGATCCGAAGGTCACCGGAGCCTAGCCGGCGACGAGCCCGTGCGACGGCGCACTTCGGCGATGGCAGAAACTAGCTACGGCGAGCAGAGGAGCACGGGGAGGAGGGCCAGAAGACGGCGAAGCTCAGGAAGGAGTGGCGCGGCCGTTGGAGCTCGGGGTGCTGCGAATCGACGGAGGCGATCGCCGGCGACCGAGGTGGAAGTTGAGGTCGCTGGCATCGATTGCGGGCCTCCCACGTTGATTTGCTCGGTGAAGCGGTTGAGGGCGACGTCGCGAAGCTTGCGGGCGTCACGACAGGGCATAGGGTGGTCGGTGGCTACGGATTCTACTGCGGAACGGCGACAGCAGCTTCGGCCATTGATGCGGGGAGGCGAGGGAGAGCAGCAGAGAGGCGAAATAGAGGGAAAGGCGATCCAGACGACAGTGTGGTGCTTATCCCCCACGCCTTGCTGGCCTAGGGATGCAGCCAGGCGAGGAGCTGTGTGGCACACGGCCGGCGAGCCGTGGCCTCCTTCTCCTCTGCCCACTGGCAAGAGGTAGAGGACGAGGCTGCCCCTGGGCTGGGCCTCTACTACAGGTAAGCCCAAGTAACCCTTTTCCTTTTTTTATTTCTATTTTGTTTCTGTTTTCCTATTTCTGACATTTGTGTTATTAATTTGGGAAAAATCCTAAGCACCAAAAATACTGAGATGTTTTATGGGATGTAGTTTGAATATTTCAAACTCCCACAAAAAGGTTTCAGCAATTTTGAACAACTACCATAATTATAGTGCTTTATTTATTATTTTCAGTAGCATTGAAAGGTTATTTAATAATGCTATATGTGTGGTGAAAAATAAAATGTCACCTGATATGTTGTTGCCAACATTTATCGGAAATAGTGAACATTTTTGAAGGGCATTTTGGATTCATTGAAAAACACAAATTCTTGAATTGGTTTAATTCAAGTGAGGTGCTAGGGTTTTTGTTAATCCCCATTTCAAGTTCATTTGAATTTAAACATGATGACATGATAATTAATGCAATGACAAGCAATGGCTAGCTAGGGCTGTGACACACAAGTAGTATCTCTACTTAGTGCGGAATTTTTGGCTAGCAAAGATATTGAGCAAGCACCACATGTTGAAGGATCTATGACAATATAACTTCTATGTGGATATGAACAAACATAAATCATTATGTTGTCTTCCTTGTCCAACATCAACAATTTTGACATATAATATTTGATGGGGGCTCACAATCATAAAAGATGTCCAAGATAGTGTATTTGCATGTGAATCTTCTCTTCCCTTATTAGTTCTTTCATGAATTGCATCATTGACCAATTCTATGTTTGTCAATCTCCAATAAATTTTACTACTTATACTTTTCCTTATGTGATGTCATTACTCACCATAAGATTAGAATATGATTCTTTTTCATTTAATTATCTTTTCTTTTATTTTGATTGCAACAAGAAAGTAGAGAGGCAAAAACTCAAACTAAACTTTATTATATAACTCCCACTCGATTACATAGATAGATAGGCCACGAAACTAACACACGAAAATAGATCATCCTAAACTTTTATTCAACTAAAGCAAAGGGAAACTAAAGATTGAACTAAAATAGGTAAAGGTGAATAAAAGTGATGGTGATACGATACCGGGGCACCTCCCCCAAGCTAGGCTCAAGCCAAGGGGAGTGCCCATACCCGTGTGCTCAAGTCTCCTTTGGTGGTGGTGATGAAGGAGGTGGTGATGATGATGTAGTAGGCTTGTCCTCCAGCTTCCAGGGCAAGGGCTCCCCATCAAAAGTTGACGCAAGAGTCCCCTGAGTCCGGCAACTGGCAGCTAAACTCATACCTTTAAATCTTGCTTCATATTCAAAGACTTGGTTTTGAAGATCATAAACTTGGCTCTGCAGAAAATTAATTTGCGCGTTGAGGGTGGAGATGATGTCCTTCACAGACCGGCCATCCACCATCTGATCACGGGTCAATTCCGTGATCATGGAGTGATTGGCACTAAGTCCACGCTCCACCATCTTCTGGCACTTGAAAATTTCCTGTTCCACCGCCTCGAGCCTAGCCTCCACGCTTCCGGTCTTCTTAGGTCCCTGAACATCACGGATGTGGAGCACCCCCTCACGCATCTCAATGGCTTGAGGGTGCTTCATCACCTCCGGCAAGTACGGGTTGATGACCTTCTCGAAGAACTTGTCCTTGGAGGAGCTTGGTGGAGCCATGGATATCTAGATCTGACGAGAAAATGCAAGAAACAAGAACAGAGGATTTTTCTGCGATGCGGTTGTCAAAATAGTCGGGGGTATATATAGAGAATTTTTATTCTTGGGAGACAAGCATATGGAAGGAAAACGGAGTCGGGAAGGTGTCCGAGGTGGGCACAACCCACCAGGGCGCGCCCAGGGGGGCTTGGCGCGCCCTGGTGTATCGTGCTCACCTCGATCACCTTCCGGTTTATTTCTTTATTTCCAAAATTTTCTAATATTCCAAAACAGACAAAAAAAATGCGGATTTTTTAGAGTCCGTTTACTTACCGTATCACGTACCTCCTATTTTTTTCAGAATTCTGGAGTGTTCCGGAATGTTTCTTTTATGTGTTCCTCCGGTGTCATGGTTTGGATAACATTGCTTTCAATGTTAATAGGCGTACCTGAGATATAGTGCTTAATTCTTTGTCCATTGACCACCTTCGAGTTAGTACCTTCGGCATTATTAATCTTGATAGCTCCAGAACGATAAACCTCTTCGATAATATAAGTTCCTTCTCATTTCGAGAGAAGCTTACCTCCAAAAAATCTTAAATGAGAGTTGAACAAAAGAACATAGTCTCCTATTTTGAATTCCCGCTTTTGGATTCTTTTGTCATGCCATCTTTTTACTTTTTCTTTAAATAGTTTGGCATTTTCATAGGCTTGGGTTCTCCATTCATCAAGTGAGCTAATATCAAATAGCCTCTTCTCACCGGCAAGTTTGAAATCATAGTTAAGTTCTTTAATTGCCTGAAATTATTTATGTTCTAATTCTACAAGCAAATGACAAGCTTTTCCATATACCATTTTGTATGGAGACATACCCATAGGATTTTTATAAGCTGTTCTATAGGCCCAAAGTGCATCATCTAATTTCTTAGACCAATTCTTTCGAGACCTATTGATAGTTTTTTTGTAATATTAATTTTATTTCTCTATTGCTAAGTTCAACATGACCGCTAGATTGAGGATGATAGGGTGATGCAATTCTATGGTTAACATCATATTTAGCAAGCATTTTACGGAAAGCACCATGAATAAAGTGTGAACTACCATCAGTCATTAAGTATCTAGGGACTCCAAACCTCGGGAAGATAACCTCTTTAAGCATTTTAATGGAGGTGTGGTGATCCGCACTACTGGTTGGAATAGCTTCTACCCACTTAGTGACATAATCAACAGCAACCAAAATATGAGTGTACCCGTTAGAGGAAGGAAAAGGTCCCATATAATCAAAACCCCAAACATCAAAAGGTTCAACAACAAGTGAATAATTCATAGGCATCTCCTGACGCTTACCGATATTGCCAATTCTTTGACATTCATCACAAGACAAGGCAAACTTACGGGCATCCTTGAAGAGAGAAGGCCAATAAAAACCAGATTGCAATACCTTATGAGCAGTTCTATCTCCCGCATGATGTCCTCCATAAGCTTCGGAATGACATTTCCATAGGATTTGTTCCTGTTCATGCTCAGGTACACAACGTCTAATAATACCATCTACTCCTTCTTTATAAAGATGTGGGTCATCCCAAAAGTAATGTCTCAAGTCATAGAAGAATTTTTTATTTTGTTGGTATGTGAAGCTAGGTGGTATATATTTAGCGACAATGTAATTAGCATAATCAGCATACCAAGGGGTGTTTTGAGAAACACCTATTGCAGCTAACTGTTCGTCAGGGAAACTATCATCAAAATGTAGTGGGTCATCAAGAATATTTTCTAGCCTAGACAAGTTATCAGCTACGGGGTTCTCAGTTCCTTTCCTATCAACGATGTGTAAATCAAATTCTTGAAGCAAGAGAACCCACGTAATGAGTCTAGGTTTAGCATCTTTCTTTTCCATAAGATATTTTATAGCAGCATGATCTGTGTGAACAATAACTTTTGAGTCAACAATGTATGATCTAAACTTATCACAGGAAAACACGACCGCTAAAAATTCTTTTTCAGTAGTAGCATAATTTAGTTGAGCACTGTCTAGAGTTTTACTAACATAATGGATAACATTCAATTTCTTATCAACTCTTTGTCCTAGAACAACACCAACAGCATAATCACTAGCATCACACATAATTTCAAAAGGCAAGTTCCAATCAGGTGATTGAACGATACGTGCAGATGTTAAGGCTATCTTGAGTGTTTCAAAGGCTTCCACACAATCATCATCAAAAACAAAAGGAATATCCTTTTGCAAAAGATTAGTAGGAGGCCTAGAAATTTTAGAGAAGTCTTTAACGAACCTGCTATAAAAACCAGCATGACCAAGGAAACTTCGAATACCTTTAATATCTTTAGGACATGGCATTTTCTCAATTGCATCAACTTTAGCTTTATCCACCTCCATACCTCGTTCATATATTTTATGCCCCAAAACAATGCCTTCATTAACCATAAAGTGGCACTTCTCCCAATTAAAGACGAGATTAGTTTGTTCACATATCTGCAAAACTCGATCAAGGTTGCTTAAGCAATCATCAAAAGAAGTTCCATAAACGGAAAAATCATCCATGAAAACATCCACAATCTTTTCACAAAATCAGAGAATATAGCAGCCATACATCTTTGAAAAGTAGCAGGTGCATTGCATAAGCCAAAAGGCATACGTCTATAAGCATAGATTCCAAAAGGGCAAGTAAAGGTGGTTTTCTCTTGATCGGATTGTGACACAGGTATTTGAGAGAAACCAGAATATTCGTCTAGGAAGCAAAAGTGTGTGTGCTTAGATAATCTTTCTAGCATTTGATCAATGAAAGGTAGAGGGTAATGATCTTTCCTACTAGCTTTATTTAATTTTCTAAAATCAGTTACCATTCTATAGCCAGTGGCAATTCTTTGTGGAATGAGTTCATTTTTATCATTGGGAACAACGGTAATACCTCCTTTCTTAGGGACACAATGAACGGGACTTACACATCTACTATCAGCAATGGGATAGATTATACCTACTTCCAGAACTTTTAATATTTCAGTTCTTACCACTTCCTTCATCTTAGGATTCAGTTGCCGTTGCTGATCAACAATGGGTTTAGCATCAGGTTCCATATTAATCTTGTGCTGACATAGAGTGGGACTAATGCCCTTAAGATCATCAAGAGTATATCCAATAGCATCCCGGTGCTTCCTTAGAACTTTTAATAATCTTTCTTCTTCATGTTCTGAAAGGTTAGCACTAATAATAACAGGATATATCTTTTTCTAATCAAGATAAGCATACTTCAAAGTGTCAGGCAATTGCTTTAATTCAAACACAGGATCACCTTTAGGTGGAGGAGGACCTCCAAGAGTTTCAATAGGCAAATTGTGTTTCAGGAGAGGTTGTTGTTCAAAGAAAATTTGATCTATTTCATTTCTTTCTCGCAAGTGCATATCATTTTCATGGTCAAGCAAATATTGTTCTAATGGATCAGTAGGAGGCACAACAATAGAAGCAAGACCAATTATTGTTCTAATAAACTTGGAAAAATTAAACTCATGAGATACACCACCAAAACTGACACCGATAGTTTGTTTTGCACAATCTATCTTAGCATTGATGGTGCTCAAGAAAGGTCTACCAAAGATAATGGGACAAAAGTCATCTTGTGGGAAACCAAGAACTAGAAAATCAGTAGGGTATTTTACTTCCCCACACAAGACTTCAACATCTCTAACAATCCCAGGTGGTGTGATGGTGTCTCTATTAGCAAGTTTAATAGTGACATCAATGTCTTCTATTTCAGCAGGAGCTATTTCATCCATAATTTCTTGGTATAAGGTAAAAGGGATAGCACTCACACTAGCACCCAAATCACATAAACCATGATAGCAATGATCTCCTATTTTGACTGAGACAACAGGCATGCCTTCTATGGGTCTATGTTTATCTTTTTCATCGGGTTTAGCAATTCTAGCAGCTTCATCACAGAAATAGAAAACATGCCCATCAATATTTTCTACCAAGAGATCTTTAGACATAGAAATACTAGGTTCTACATTCATTTGCTTAGTGGGCTTAGGTGCTCTTACATTACTCTTACGAACCACAGTTGATACCTTAGCATGTTCCTTTATCCTAATAGGGAAAGGTGGGTTTTCAGTATAAGCGGTAGGCACAACTGGATCAACATTGTAAATGATGGTTTCTTCTTTAGCTATGAACGGTTCTTTAATTTCTTCTTTAATAGGGGATGATATTTAAACCACTTCTCCTTAGGAAGATCAACGTGAGTAGCAAATGCTTCGCAGAAAGAGGCTACTATCTCAGAGTCAAGTCCATATTTAGTGCTAAACCTGTGAAAAATATTGGTATTCATAAAAGATTTAACACAATCAAACTCAAGCTTTATACCTGACTCATTACCTTCATCGAGTTCCCAGTCTTTAAAGTTGCGTTTAATTCTTTCTAAGAGATCCCACTTGAATTCAATAGTCTTCTTCATATAAGAACCAGCACAAGAAGTATCGAGCATGGATTGATCATTATGAGAAAGCCTAGCATACAAATTCTGAATGATAACTTATCTCGGGATGTCAAGATTGGGGCATGAATATAGCATTGACTTAAGCCTCCCCCAAGCTAGAGCGATACTTTCTCCTTCACGAGGCCAAAAATTTTATATATAATTCCGATCACGATGAACTAGATGCATGGGATAAAACTTTTGGTGGAATTCCAATTGCCAACGATTCCAGTTCCACGATCCAAGATCATCACATAGCCTATACCATGTCAATGCTGTTCCCTTCAAAGATAAAGGGAAAACCTTCTTCTTAACTTCATCTCCGGGTAAACCTGCAAGCTTAAATAATCCACAAATTTCGTTCACATATAATGGGTGCATATCAGGATGTTCAGTTCCATCTCCTGCATAAGGTTTAGCAAGCAGTTATTCTACCATACCCGAAGGAATTTAATAACCAATATTTTCAGTAGGTGCAGTAGGTTGAGGGACAACTAATTTTGGTTCTGGTCGAGATGAAGATACACTAAACAAACCCCTCAATGGATTGTTTTCCATAGTAGCTAGTAGCAATAAATTTCAGCACGTAGTATAAGTTTTTCCTTACCGATTTCCACTTACCAAGAGCGCTTCACTCCTCGGCAACGGCATCAGAAAAGAGTCTTGATGACCCACAAGTATAGGGGATCAATCATAGTCCTTTCGATAAGTAAGAGTATCGAACCCAACGAGGAGCAGAAGGAAATGACAAGCGGTTTTCAGCAAGGTAATTTCTGCAAGCACTGAAATTGTAGGTAGCAAATAGTTTGATAGCAAGATAATTGGTAACGAGCAAGTAATGGTAACGGCAAATAAGGTGCAGCAAGGTAGCCCAATCCTTTTGTGGCAAAGGACAGGCCAGAACAGTCTCTAGTAATAAGCAACGTGTTCTTGAGGGTACACGGGAATTTCATCTAGTCACTTTTATCATGTTGGTTTGATTCGTGTTCGCTACTTTGATAATTTGATATGTGGGTGGACCGGTGCTTGGGTGTTTTTCTTACTTGAGAAAAGTATTAAGATAAAATCTAACCATAGCATTAACGTTTGGATCCAAATCAGTCCCTTACGAAGTAGCGCATAAACTAGGGTTTAAGCTTCTGTCACTCTAGCAACCCAACATCTAATAACTACTCCACAATGCATTCCCTTAGGCCCATGAATGGGGAAGTGTCATGTAGTCGACGTTCACATGACACCACTAAGGGAATCACAACATACATATCATCAAAATATCGAACACATATCAAATTCACATGATTACTTGCAACATGACTTCTCCCGTGACCTCAAGAACAAAGGTAACTACTCACAAATAATAATCATGCTCAAGATCAGAGGGGTATTAAATAGCATAATGGATCTGAACATATAATATTCCACCAAATAAACCATATAGTAATCAACTATGCAAGGTAATCAACACTACTAGTCACCCACAGGAACCAATCTTAGGTTCCGGTACAATGATTGAACACAAGATATGAACTAGGGTTTGAGAGGAGATGGTGCTGTTGAAGATGTTGATGAAGATTGGCCTCCCAAATATGAGAGGGGTGTTGGTGATGACGATGGCTTCGATTTCCCACTCCGGGAGGGAAGTTCCCCCGGCGGAATCGCTCCACCGGAGGGAAAAAGTGCTCCTGCCCAAGTTTCGCCTCGAGGCGGCGGCGCTTCGTCCCGAAAGTCCTCCTCTTATTTTTTCTAGGTCAAAAGTGAATATATACCAGAATATGGGCACTGGAGGTGGGCCGAGGAGGGCACAACCCACCAGGGCGCGCCCAAAGGGGCCTGGCGCGCCCTGGTGTCTTGTGCCCACCAGGGTGGCCCCCTCCGGTAGTTTTTTATTCCAGTATTTTTTATTTATTCCAAAAACAATCTCCGTAAAATTTCAGGTTCATTGGAGTTGTGCAGAATAGGTATCTCTGATGTGCTTTTTTCAGGTCCAAAATTCCAGCCGCCGGTATTCTCCCTCTTTGTGTAAACCTTGCATATTATGAGAGAAAAGGCATTAGAATCACTCCCTAAAGCATTATTATTCAACAAAACATAATAAATAACAGTAGGAAATCATGATGCAAAATGGACGTATCAGCTGCAACTGGTGCTCTGCCTTCATGAGAGAAACGAGACAAAGAACGTCGTGCCCATTTACCGCGCCTCCCGTGCCCTGGCCACAACCACCAAGGCCTAGGAACAGGGCCCCAGCCCAGAGCCAAGCTACTCCTGCGCCAGCCTACCCAGTCGGACCTCCCCACCGACCTGGCCCGGCCCAGCAAGGTGAGCAGTCGCTCGGCCTGCCATCATTTTCTGTTGGGCTGGCCGAGCATTATTTCCTATATGATGCTACGTGCGCGAGATAGCTATTCTGCATCCATGAACTGTTCCAGCCCAATTTCAAATTTAGGCCATTCACGTTTTTTTATTGTTTGCGAATTTGACTAATTAACCAGGGAATTACAGATTTGCAGAAAACCCCTCAAATTTCATGCATTTAATATCTCACAAACTGCGCATCGGATTAAAAAGTTTTATATATGAAAAATGTTCAGAATATTGTACAGATTAATAATATCCAACTCTCACATGTGTGAAAAAAGTTTAAACTTGCTGTTTGATTTAATTTGCATAAATGTCATGCTAAAATGATTTATTTCATATCCAATTAACCGTAGTTCCGAATTACATGAACTACATATGTAACTTGAGTACAAAAATGTGTAGGATAACTTGGTGTACTTTTCTTCCTGTTTAATAAATACAAAATATGTGATAGGAAGATCTGTACCAAACTTAAAATATGCATATGGGGACTTTCCGAAATTGTGATTTGTTGTTTCCGGCCTCATTTAAACGTGCCTAAATGTCTAGTTTATTTATGCTTCACCTTTTGCCATGATAAATAACATTTCAACTTGTTGGGTACCTAAACAAGAGTGAACTAAATATTTGAATGTGAAGTTTCGTCTTGAACTTCACTTAATGTGTAGATTGTTGTGCTTGTCATGCGTTGCATATTTAAAATTGACATGCATCATCCTTGTTTGTGCATCATGCCATGAATATGTTGTGGTGTTTACCATGTCATTTGTTTGTTTCCGGATTTGCTTCTCCTCACTAGAGTTCCGAAAGCGTTTCAGGATGTGATGATTTCTTCGACTACGTTGGTTCTTCTTCTTCATGGATTCGTTCTTCTTCCAAGCGGGATCTCAGGCAAGATGATGCATCATTTCCCTGGATACCACTACTATCATTGTGATACGTCTCCAACGTATCTATAATTTTTGCTTGTTCCATGCTGTTATATTATCATTCTTGGATGTTTTACAATCATTTTATAACAACTTTATATCATTTTTTGGGACTAACCGATTGACATAGTGCCAAAGTGCCAGTTGCTGTTTTTGCTTTTTTTTACTTCGCAAAAAATCAATACCAAACGGAGTCCAATCGCAATGAAACTTTTGGGAGATTTTTTCTGGACCAGAAGACACCCAGTGGGCCAAACAACTGCCGGAGAGGTGGGATGTGGAGAGCATAACCCACCAGGGCGCGCCAGGGGGGCCTCGGTGCGCCCTGATGGGTTGTGCCCTCCTCGGCCCCCTTCCGCAACGCCTCTGATGCCTATAAATTCCCAAATATTCCAAAAACCATAGGGGAGTCGACGAAACACAATTCCAGCCGCCTCAAGTTCCAGAACCACGAGATCCAATCTAAACACCATCACGGAGGGGTTCATCTTCCTCATAGGTGCCTATCCGATGATGCATGAGTAGTCCACCATAGACCTACGGGTCCGTAGGCAGTAGCTAGATGGCTTCCTCTCTCTCTCTCTTATGATTCTCAATACAATGGTCTCTTGGAGATCTATTTGATGTAAACTTTTGCAGTGTGTTTGTTGGGATCCGATGAATTTTAAGTTCATGATCAGTTTCTATCCATGAATATTATTTGAGTCTTCTTTGATCTCTTATATGCATGATTACTTATAGCCTCGTATTTCTTCTCCGAATCTTTGCTTTAGTTAGGCTGACTAGATCGATTTTTCTTGCCATGGGAAGAGGTGCTTTGTGATGGGTTCGATCTTGCGGTGTTCTTTCCCAGTGACGAAAGGGGCAGCAAGACATGCATGTATTGTTGCTATTAAGGATAACAAGATGGGATCTATTCCTACATGAATAGATCTTGTCTACATCATGTCATCGTTGTTATTGCATTACTCCGGTTTTCCATGAACTTAATACACTAGATGCATGCTGGATAGCGGTCGATGTGTGGAGTAATAGACGTAGATGTAGGCAGGAGTCGGTCTATCTATCTTGAATGTGATGCCTATATAATGACCATCGCCTTGGATATCGTCATGACTATTCGATTTTCTATCAATTGCCCAACAGTAATTTGTTCACCCACCGTGCGCTATACTCATGAGAGAAGCCACTAGTGAACCCTAAGGCCCCCGGGTCTACTTTTCCAACATATTGCTTTCCGATCTACGTTTTTGTAATCTTTGTTTTCAGATATACAAAACCAAAAACCCAAAAATATATTGCTGCATATTTACTCTTTTTATTTGTGTTCTCGAGAGATCTATCTCTCCTATCTATCACTACCTAATCTATCTTATTACCGTAGAGAGATTGACAACCTCTCTTTCGCGTCGGGTTGCAAGTATTTGTTGTTTGTGTGCAGGTGCTGCTTATTGGGTGTTGGTGATCGTCCTACTGTCTCGATAACCTTGGTTTCATAACTGAGGGAAATACTTACCATCGCTGTGCGGCATCATCCCTTCCTCTTTGGGGAAATACCGACGCAGTCTCAAGCCACGTCAAAGGAATTTCTGGCGCCGTTGCCGGGGAGGATGCGATCTGTTCTACGTGCCTATCGTAGGCGCCGAGGGGACTCCATCATCATCTACCAGGTTCCTAATCACAAATCTCATCTCCTTGCAATTACATTATTTGCCATTTGCCTCTCGTTTTCCTCTCCCCCACTTCACCAAATTTGCCGTTTTATTCACCTTTTTCTCGCCGGATCTCTTTTTGTTTGCTTGTTTGCTATCTTTGCTTGTGTTGCCATGTGCCTTCTATTTGCTTGCATCTTCGCTTACTAAAAATCTATTGATATGAACCCTCACCCACTTGCTAATCTTTTCAAAAGACCAAATTATGATGAACCAATTGCTAGTGAGTTGAGTGCACTTGATTATCTCTATGAAGTTTTGCTTGAAAATCATGAATCTGAAAATTTTGATGAAGTTTTGCTTGAAAATCATGAATCTGAAAATTTTGATGAAGTGTTGAAAGAAGAAATTTATAAGGTGATTCATGATAACTCCTTGATTGAAAAGCATGATTGCAATGATGTTACTATAAATTCTATTAATCTCAATTATGCTAATGATATGAAAGGCCACAAGCTTGGGGATGCTATGTTTGATGAAGATGATACTTTTAGTCCCCCAAGTTTTGATGAGCAAATTTATTATGATGATTGCATGCCTCCTATTCATGATGATGGTGATGACACGTATGCTATAATGAGTAATGATAACCATGAAACTTATCATCATGGTCTTAATTTGCAATGTGGTTATGTCAATCAAGTGTCTCATGATAGTTATTTTGTTGAGTTTGCTCCCACTACCATGGATGAAAAGGAATTTGCTTATGTGGAGGATAATGAAAATTATAAGCTTGTGCATCATGAAAAGAATGATTTATGTGATAGTTATATTGTTGAATTCCTTCATGATGCTACTGAAATTTATTATGAGGGAGGAACATATGCTTGTAGGAATTGCAATAATATCAAGTTTCCTCTCTATGTGGTCAAAGTTTTGAAGTTATGCTTGTTTTGCCTTCCTATGCTAGTTGATTCTTGTTCCCATAAATTGTTTGCTCACAAAATCCCTATGCATAGGAAGTGGGTTAGACTTAAATGTGCTTGTCATGATATTCATGATGCTCTCTTGCATATTTCAATTACTACTTTTTATGTGAGCATCATTGAAATCATCATGCCTAGCTAGGGCGTAAAACGATAGCGCTTGTTGGGAGGCAACCCGATGAATAAATAAATTTTTGCTTTTTCCTTTTTGTTTTTGTGTGTTGACACAATTATGCCTCTGTTATGATTGTGTTTTTATGGTTTATTTAGTGATTGTGCCAAGTAAAGCCTTTAGGATGATTCATAGGATGAGTAGAAGCGATGCTGAATCTAAAACAGAAACTTTGCGTCCAGTATATGAATTTTCGTTTTTTGCTGGACATGATCTTGAGCTGAAATTTTAACATAGTGTTGCTATACAAATTCCTTAAGTTGTCCTAATTTTTCAGAATTTTTAGAGTTACATAAGTATGGGTAGAGTATAGATTACTACAGACTGTTCTGTTTAAGACAAGTTCTGTTTTCGTTGCATTGTGTGCTTGTTTTGATGAATTTATGGGTTATATTGAAGGGTATGAGCCATGGTAAAGTTAAAATACAGTAGGTATAATGCAATAATAAAATATGAATGGGTTTTCAACAGTACCTAGAGTAGTGATTTGCTTTCATATACTAACTGCTCTCAAGAAGATTTTGTTGAGTTTTGTGTGATTGAAGTTTTCAAGTTTTGGGTGAGATCACGATGGATGAAGGAATAAGGAGTGATAAAAATCCTAAGCTTGGGGATTCTACCGCACCCCCAAGATATATCCAAAGAGAAACAAGCAACTAAGCTTGGGGATGCCCCCGAGTGGCATCCCCTCTTTCTTCTAACGACCATCGGTATTTTACTTGGAGCTATATTTTTATTCGTCACATATCATGAGTTTTGCTTGGAGCGTCTTGTATCTTTGCTTGCTTTGTTTGTTAGTTTTTCCCTTGTATCCTTGCTGTACACACCTATTTGATAAAGCCAACATCATGCTATGATTTGTTAGAATTGCTCTATGTGCTTCACTTAAACTTTTTGAGCTATAGAATTGCTCTATGTGCTTCACTTAAACTTTTTGAGCTATAGAATTGCTCTATGTGATTCACTTATATATTTTTTAGCACGGTGTGCTTGGAAATTTTTGTCGAAATACTCTCATGCTTCACTTAGATTAATTTGAGAGTTAGTAAATTTTGAAGAAATCCTCTCATGCTTCACTTATACCTTTTTGAGTGATGAAATCTTTATGCTCATGTGCTTCACTTAAATTTGTTTGAGCTTGCCAAAAAGCAATGGCAATATATGAAACTAGTCCCAAAGTGAAAGATATCCAAGGAGGATATAATAAAAACTTTCATGAAGATCATTCGACAAATTAAACTTGATTCCTTGTAATAGTTTTGAAACATGATGATAGTAATATGTGAGTCATGTTAGTGAGTAATTATGCTTAGTAGGAATATTGGTGTTAAGGTTTGTGATTCCCTATGCATGCACGAAAGTCAATAGTTATGCAATGAAGTTACATCCTACTTGTGGTGCATTATTCGGTGTTAGTTATGTTCAATGCTCACTTATGTGAATTTTCGTTTCTTGGTTTGGTTGCTTCCCAATCTATTTGCTAGCCTCCATTTGTACTAAGTAGAAATACTACTTGTGCATCCAAAATCCTTAAACCAAGTTTTGCCTTATGAGTCCACCATGCCTACCTATATGCAGTATTTCCGTGCCGTTCCAAGCAAATTTGTATGTGCCATCTCTAAATTTTCAAAATAAATTTTCTCTTTTGTGTGCCCGTACCGCTCATGAAACGGTGGGGAGTGTCCAATATTTTTCCATGCTAGATGTGTTATTCTCAAGATGTGTGTTTATTCACTTGTCATTGCACGAGAGTGCAGAGGTAATAGAGATGCCCATTCCCGAAATGAATTTTTTTTACTTTATGTTGTCAAATAATAAATTCCTTGGAAAGTGTTGGTATGGAAAGCAACCGTGGATACGGCCCGCCATGGAAAGTGAAAGTTTGGTGGAAAAAGGAATAAACTTTATTTTCTGTTTGGGAACCGCCTATGATATATCTAGCATGGAAAGTATTGTGAGCTACTTTGTCGTTTTCGTTGACAGGAAAAGCATGCCACCCAAAATATTTTTTCTCTCCCAATTTAAACCTTAAGCTCTGGCACCTCTACAAATCCCTACTTCCCTCTGCGAAGGGCCTATCTTTTACTTTATATAATTTTTATTTTTGCTTTGAGTCTCCATCTTCTCTTATAAGCACCAACTAGGGGGCACTATGATCGTACTTGAGCATTGGGCATAGCTAATATTTGAGTGTGTTTCATGAATGGATCAATGATTGAGCAGGATGGGCTAGGGATAACTTTCTTTAGTGTTCATATTTTGAAAGTCATGATTGCTTGTTGAGATGCTTGAGTATTGAAGTCATTATGTTAAAACTAGACTATTGCTTTGAATCTTTATAAGTCCAAATATCCATGCTATACAAAAGAAAAGAATGTGATGAACATGTTAGGCAGCATTCCACATCAAAAATTCGGTTTTTATCATTTGCCTACTCGAGGACGAG
The DNA here is from genome assembly GCA_039707655.1 of Elymus sibiricus. Lineage (NCBI taxonomy): Eukaryota > Viridiplantae > Streptophyta > Magnoliopsida > Poales > Poaceae > Elymus > Elymus sibiricus. The sequence continues at coordinate 267,264,248 of CM077665.1, read as the reverse complement.
TAGGAATTAAGCTTGGGGATGCTGATATGTCTCCAACGTATCTATAATTTTTGCTTGTTCCATGCTGCTATATTATCATTCTTGGATGTTTTACAATCATTTTATAACAATTTTGTATCATTTTTTGGGACTAACCTATTGACATAGTGCCAAAGTGCCAGTTGCTGTTTTTGCTTGTTTTTTACTTCGCAGAAAATCTATACCAAACTGAGTCCAATCGCGACGAAACTTTTTGTAGATTTTTTCTGGACCAGAAGACACCCAGTGGGCCAAACAACTGCCGGAGAGGTGGGTTGTGGAGAGCACAAGCCACCAGGGCGCGCCTGGGGGGCCCCGGCGCGCCCTGATGGGTTGTGCCCTCCTCGGCCCCCTTCCACACCGCCTCTGATGCCTATAAATTCCAAAATATTCCAAAAACCCTAGGGGAGTCGACGAAACACAATTCCAGCTGCCGCAAGTTCCAGAACCGCGAGATCCAATCTAAACACCATCACGGAGGGGTTCATCTTCCTCATAGGTGCCTCTCCGATGATGCGTGAGTAGTCCACCATAGACCTATGGGTCCGTAGGCAGTAGCTAGATGGCTTCCTCTCTCTCTCTCTTATGATTCTCAATACAATGGTCTCTTGGAGATCTATTTGATGTAAACTTTTGCGGTGTGTTTGTTGGGATCCGATGAATTTTGAGTTCATGATCAGTTTCTATCCATTAGTATTATTTGAGTCTTCTTTGATCTCTTATATGCATGATTACTTATAGCCTCGTATTTCTTCTCCGAATCTTTGGTTTAGTTAGGCCGACTAGATCGATTTTTCTTGCCATGGGAAGAGGTGCTTTGTGATGGGTTCGATCTTGCGGTGTTCTTTCCCAGTGACAGAAGGGGCAGCAAGACACGCATGTATCGTTGCTATTAAGGATAACAAGATGGGGTATATTCCTACAAGAATAGATCTTGTCTACATCATGTCATCGTTCTTATTGCATTACTCCGTTTTTTCATGAATTTAATACACTAGATGCATGCTGGATAGCGGTTGATGTGTGGAGTAATAGAGGTAGATGCATGCAGGAGTCGGTCTATCTATCTTAGACGTGATGCCTATATAATGATCATCACCTTGGATATCGTCATGACTATTCGATTTTCTATCAATTGCCCAACGGTAATTTGTTCACCTACCTTGCGCTATACTCATGAGAGAAGCCACTAGTGAACCCTACGGCCCCCGGGTCTACTTTTCCAACATATTGCTTTCCGATCTACGTTTTTGTAATCTTTGTTTTCAGATATACAAAACCAAAAACCCAAAAATATATTGCTGCATATTTACTCTTTTTATTTGTGTTCTTGAGAGATCTATCTCTCCTATCTATCACTACCTAATCTATCTTATTACCGTAGAGAGATTGACAACCTCTCTTTCACGTCGGGCTGCAAGTATTTGTTGTTTGTATGCAGGTGCTGCTTATTGGGTGTTGGTGATCCTCCTACTGGCTCGATAACCTTGGTTTCATAACTGAGGGAAATACTTACCGTTGCTGTGCTGCATCGTCCCTTCCTCTTTGGGGAAATACCGATGCAGTCACAAAGCACGTCACATTGCTATGCCAGTTGTCTCGTTTCTATCGCTATGTCTCGCTACCTTCCACTTGTTTGTCAAGCCTCCCAAAATGCCATGATAAGCCTCTAACCCTCCACCTTCCCAGCAAACCATTGTATGACTACGTTACCTCTTGCTCAGCCCCCTCTTATAGCGTTGCTAGTTGCAGAATGATTCATGTGATAACATGGAGATCTTTAAGATACTAAAATATTCTTTCTATTTAATTTAATGCATCTATACACTTGCTAAAGGGTGGAAGGCTTGGCATTTTTCTTGGTGTTTTGTTCCACTCTTGCCGCCTTAGTTTCCGAGTATTGGTGTTATGTTCCATATTGAGCACTCCTAACATGCTTGGGGTTGTTGTGGGGACCCCTTGATTTTTGTTTTGGGATAAAACTCTTCCGGCAAGGCCCAACATTGGTACTATATTTGCTTAACAACTAATAAAATTTGCATAGGGCATGATCACCCCGTGGATAATTAATCAACAACCCGAGCCACTACCACTCATGAGTGTTGGTCCAAAATGGCAGTAGCTGGGGCCACCAACAGGTGTGGCATCCGAAAACTTAGCCAATCTAGTCGTGTCTTGAGAACGAGATACGCGGCTCCAATGGAGTTCGTCGACGCGTCGGGCGGTGTTGCTGGATTTGTTTTACCCTTCTCGAATGTCTTGTGCACAGGGATTCCGAGAATACTACGGGCTATCTCACGTTTGAGGTTTTCCACCGTAGCTTGTTGCTAGTTTTTGATGGATGAGTTGGAGCACCCCTATAGGGTTAAATCTTTCTAAGAGCCGTGCCTGCGGTTATGTGGCAACTTGGAAATTTTATAATACCCGGTAATAGAAAACTTGAAGTAAACACAAAATAAAATACACCAACCATGTGTGTAACTGTGACCGTCTCTTCTTGTGTGGTTTGAACCAAGAAGGGAACACGGTGGGGTTATGATTGACGCATAAGTAGGTGTTCATGATCTCTTCTTGATCATTACTAGTTCACGTTCGTTTATGCGTAGATCACTCTTCTTATTCTTGTACTCGTAAGTTAGCCAAATATCAAATGCTAATTGCTTGACACAGCCTCACCACTTAACCATACTTCACCCATTAAGCTTTGCTAGTCTTGATACCCTTCGAAATGAGATTGCTGAGTCCCCGTTGCTCACAGATTACTACAACAACAAGTGCAGGTACAAGTAAACAGACCATTTGATGTGAGAGCGATGATTATTCTATTTGGAGTTTCTTCTTCTTGTTCGTTGATCATAGGATGAGTTCCAGGCTGGTAGCCTGGGATAGCAGGGTGGACGTCGTCTCTTTTTCGTTTGTTTTCATCCGTATTCGGATCCTACTCTTCTGTATGATGATTGAATGTATTGATGTGATCATGTTGTTGCTTGTGGCGAGTGTAAGCCAAATCTTGCATACTCTTCTCATCAATACGTGAACTTGTGACGATATCCACCTTGTAAAAGCGTCTCCCATATGTGCTTCTATCCCTGCTGAGACTTTCAAGTTTCCGCGAGGATAGGACCGCATATTGGGCGTTACAAGTTGGTATCAGAGCAGTACCGACATAGGAGCCCCCATGATTGATCGAACTTGGCCGCTGTCGAGTCTAGAATTTTTTTAAGTCGAGTTATATATCGGAGAGTAGGAATTCTTTTTACTCCTTTTCCCTTCGTCGCTATGGTGAGGAATCGTGACATATGAATTTTAATTCTATCACTCCTCTCACTCAAATTTTTTAGGATCACACGGGTATTTTGGAACCTCTATGATGTCGGCGTGACCGGAATTCTATTATTGTTGCCTCCCGACCGTATGGATTGGACCTAGGCAGTTGAGCTCCAAGGGATTCTTGCCAAACGCTATTGTTCAGTTTCCTTAGTATCTCAGAATGAAGATGTTCGAAATCTCTCCGATACTATTTGTGGTGAGAGGAGTCTGGCGTCTCCCAGTACTGGGGAGAGCGTCCAGATGTACTGCCATAATTAGTATCATTGTGATTACGAGGGTCTTAGGTAGATGAGTTTTCGAGATCTCTGTTTATGTGTTGACGGATGTGATACATTTGGAGCGTAGTATCATGTTAGGAGTTGTGTGAGGTATTTCTCCTTGTATCCGTTGGACCAGATTGCATAACCAGAAAATTTCAGGAGTTCTCAGGTGGGAATTCAAGTAGTTACCAAGGATTATCCTTCCAACAAATGCATGGTGGGTTATGTATTTGTTTCCGGCTTAATTGCAAGCCTCATCCTTTGTTTTGTTGAAGTATGGTAATTCGAGTTGCTTCGATGTCAAGTGTTGATTTCATATCTTTCCTAAAAAGTGTTCTCATATTTCTATGGGAGTACCAATTATTTTGATCAATCAATTGTCATGTCAAGTGTTTTCCATCCGAGTGGTTCTCTTTAAGATAATTCAATCATCTCCAATATTTGCAAGATCAATCCTCACATTTCTTCAGGAGTTCTTTTCATCTATTATAAGTTCTCTTTGTTTCTTCGCACCCTCCCGCCCTTTTTCTTCAACACTTAAAGTATCATCCAAGAGCCTTTCTTGCATAGATGCTTCTCCTATCTTTTCTACCATTTTGTATGCGTTCATTGTGAAGGTTCTCAGGTGCTAAGTTCATCATTCTTCGTTCTTGTTTTCTTTCCTGGCGGATTCGATTCAACCTCTCAGTGTTCGTCATAACCTTCATCATCTGTCTAATTTCTTTCCCATGTTGGAAATTGTAAATCAAGCCTCCCTTGTTCATTCACCTCTCTCTATTCTATCCGGAATGCAAAGATATCTCAGAAGACTTGTGTTTCCGTTCAAATCCGCTAAAGCTAATTCGAGGGTCTCACCACATAAAGTTTTAATTTGTACCGGTGCAATCTATCCTTCTAAGCAATTGTTTCAGCGGTGTTTTACTTCGAGTGGCCCCATAACCCACAGGTTTTTCCCAGGATCTTACCTGGCTCTTCTAATCTTTTCCAGAGATCTCAAGTTTTTTTCAAATGTGACGTAAGAATAAATTCCATCAGTCATATGCCTCTCCAAGATTGATTTCAATTCTTTTTGGCTCAACATTTCTATTTTTCATTTTTCCGAAGTGTATGTTGTCATTCTCAGCTTTGAAGTCCGAAGGAGAGTTTCTCTTAAATATTTATTCGTTCTCGTAAAAATCACGTTTCAAGCTTGTTGCTATTCTTTCTAATTGTTTTTTGATCATGAGAAATTCCTCCCATATCTATCCGGAGCATTTCAATGTTGTGTTCGTTTCTCGATCCTCTGAAGGCCATCATTTCAGAAGAATTCTTCGTTCTCAACTTTCAGCTTTTGTTCTCAAATTCTTATCAATTGTTGTCTCTTCGCTCATTCAATATTTTTCTTCGTTCGTATCTAAATTCTTACCAGTGCCTTGTTTAAGTTTTCTGCTAGACGGATCATGATCTCTTCGTTCTCATGCATTCCATTCATTCATAGTATCCTCATTCGTTTGTGAATTCATACTGGAGTTTAATTGAAGACCTCTTCAAGTTTGCGCTATCTCTTTTCAATAATTTTCAATAAGAATAAGAAATATGCTAAATCCATTGCTTTTCATCAATTTAACTTGATCAGGGATAAGCATAACAAAATTCATATTCTTGTTTTCTTTAAGGTGATTTAATTCCTTCTTCCGGAGTTGTTCATGATATCAAATTCTCAATTATAATTTATTTCTCTTTTCTTTCTTGGAGTTCCAAGTTTTTCTCAAGTATCTCATCACGAAGCTTCATGTAAATCATGCAAGGCCTCAATCTTGTTCTTTTTGCAACCTTCAATTCTTTTCTATCATCCTTTAATTTTCGATGTTCTTCCAAGAGGTTCTTGATGGTGGTTCGTCAATGATTTTGTCCATACTCAAAGTGTTCTTCAAGATTCTTGTTGGATGAGCTCAAGTATTCTTTATCTTGCATTTGAAAGTGCAATTCTTTCTTCATTATCTTTTGAGATGGTGTTATAGAATTCTTGATTCATGAGGAGTCTCGAAGAGAATTAGTCAAGAATGAGATATGTTAACCCATTTGTCTTCCTTCGAGCTGTCTTGGATTGGATTTCACCTAAAGCATTTACCAAGGATTGTTGCCATCATGGTGTTATAAATTATCCAAGTTCTCTATGTATCCTCTTGGTGAAATAAGTTTTGCATCTCTTGTTTCTACCAAGCAACCAATTGTTTCCGTTAGTGGTCGGTTGTCACCTCATAATTTTGAGATGGTTTCCATAAGCCCACAACAAGCTTATTCTTTTAAGGATGCTTTTCAAATTCAATTGTTTCCATGATTTTCCAACAACTCTGTTCAATCCTTCCTTGTAAGGATGCTTTTCAAATTCAATTGTGGTAGAAGCTGTCATTTTCTTCTGCGTTCGTTTCTTCCAACGATCTAGCTTCCACTATTTTGTTTTGAAGGCATTCCGATGTTGCTATCTTGGACCATCATCTCATTTTATCAAGATCATGTTCGTTTCCTCGCTTTTCCATTCAACTTGAGTGTTGTGCCCTCTTTTCAAGTTATTTCCTTCTTATCAAGTCTTGCCTCTCTTTTCTACCGGAATCCTGCCCAAATTCTTCTTCTCGTTCATGATTATCTCTTTTCAGCCAAAGTGGTTTCGAATTCTTGCTTGTTCCTCGTGCCATTCTTCATCTCTTATTGCAACCACTAAGGTTCCCATGGTGTTCCTTATTCATCTTTTCTAATAGAGTGTTTTCAACTTTGTTTTTCTCCATTTTGTTTCTTCGTCCAAACTACCCAACCACCAAGCTTTTTTGGCTCACTCATTTGTCAAAGAAGCAACCAAGTTTTACCTTTTCCTCTTCCTCTTTTCCTCTTCCTTTTCTAATTCCAAGATCTCGGATCGAGATCTATTGTAAGTGGAGGAGTGTTGTAACAGCCCGAGGCCGATTCTCCAGAAGCCTTCCATCTATTTTCGAGTTTTGCCATGTGTTTTATTTGTTTGTCGTAGTCATCATCGCATCAATCGCATTGCAACGGCACTCCGTTGCCATCGTTTTCCAAAACTTGCATCTATTCGTAGTTGCCGGTTCTTCCTGTTCTCATCATTGACCGTTTCGAGTCCAACCACACACGCACGCGCCCGTGGCATCATTAAAATATTATTTTTAAAGTGGGAATAAAACTTTCTCGGAATGGGTTGAAAGTTGGTGTCGTGGGAGTAAGACTGACAGTAGTACGGGGGTTACGTATGAGTAAGGGCGAAGCCTAGCTATGGTGCAAGTGTAACACTCGGATGTACGAGTTCAGGCCCTGCTCGGAAGTGGTAAAGACCCTACGTCTCGAACCCTGAGGCTTAGTGTTTGCTTATGAGGGTGTCTGATTACAGGGAGTTTGGAACCCTCACTCAGGCGCAGGGGGTGGCTTATATAGAGTACCCCAGCACCGGCCGAGAGCCACTACAAGGGCAATTAATGACAGTAACTGCCGGAGTTACTAGAAACTGTTGATTTAACTAGGAACGTTAGAGGTAACGTCGTATTCACATCGCTTTATGTTAGTTAAGTCCCTCGAACGTTGCAGCTCCTGCGTCGCCTCTGCTTCTTCTCGTCCGAGTGTCGAAGCCTGGCCGACTGGCTGAATGACGTTCGAGTGACCTCCAAAGATCCGAGTGGATCTAGTAGAATCATCTGAATGCTAAAGTAGCCCAGTGACTTCCATGATCATGTGGGAACCCAAGTGGGCCCTAGATGTCCGGTCTATGACCCTACCTCAGGTAGGTGACCTCATCAGTAGACCCTGAATTGGTTGTGGTTTGGGGACGAGTGAGCGACGTGTCATGACATCGTCGGCGTCTCAGGGACGCTAGGAAATGAGTCGGGTCATTTCTCACCGGGCCTTTAAACCATAACGGATTCAGGTTGAATTGAATCAGAACGATCCAAATAGCCAGACTGTTCGAACCACTCGGCTAGAGTCGGATTCGCTCTTGGGAGAGACAATCCAAAGACTCGAGTGTACGATTGTAGAAACTTCCGACTGGCAATGCTGGAAAACTGCTGACAATTTGGGTGTTCCTGTGACAGTTGGAAATTCACCCGATTGTTCGACGGGTCTTCTTCATACACTCGGCATGTTTTGGCACGTCGGAATGCACCAGTGGGCGTGGAGCCCATTCGGGTCACGTTATGGCGAAATCTCCGCCGATTTCGAAATTGTGGGAAGCGCGCGCGCGTGGGTGGTTGCGTTGCAGAAGTGGGGAAAGAGGACGCGAACCCCCGATTTCCGTGCCACAAATAACACCACCCATCCCTGAAACGCTGCTCCAGAGATTTAGCGAATCTTACACCACCCTTCGATTGTGCGGCGCCTGCTGATCTGACGGCCGAGAATACATCGAGAAGAGGTATAAAAATTTATTGGGAGGGGGGGTGGGAAGAGAGAGATAACTCCCATTCCGCACCTCCTAAATCTCCCTGCTGCTCTGCCGAGAGCTCCACCTGCACCGCACATCCACTGATCCACCGCTCCAATCCGCTGGAGATGACAAAGAGCACGACTGTGAAGGCTGAGAGGGCGAATAAAGCATCGCGTGTGTCTTCCTCGAGCGTCGGTGCTCCGGCGGGCTTCATCCAGGGCGAGTGGATGCAGCCACAGACCACCACCGGCCGACTGAGAGAGTTGGAGAGCCAGGGCCTCCTGGTCGCTGGGAGCTGGCGATTGCCAGCGACAGGCGAGGTCGAGCCCGCGTCGAGAGGGGATGAACGAGTCCTCCTCACGAACCACATCGATCGAGGTTTTTCATTGCCTCCCCATCCGTTCTTCCGTTCTTTCTTGGATTTCTACGGAGCTCGGCTTCATCACCTCCCCCCCAACACCATTTCCTATTTGGCGGCTTTCGTTTCCCTTTGCGAGAACTTCCTGGGTTGTCATCCTCACTGGGGGCTATTCAAACATCTGTTCACGTGCCGAGTGATGACTGTAAAGAAGTCTGCTCACGCTGGGGGAAAAACGAATGTAGCTCAGTTGTGTGGGGGTTTAGGCATCCTACTGAGGGGAAACGGTAGCTTTCCCCACATGAATTTCCCTGATACAGTCAAGGGTTGGCATGGGACCTGGTTTTACTATCAGGATGTCCCAGTCGGCGAGGGTCAATCGGGTCTCCCACCGTATTCGCCTGAGCGCATTCGGCGGCTTCCCAAACTGATTGTAACCAAGGAGGAGAAAACCGATGTAGACATCCTTGTAATTGCATTGGTAGCCTTAGTGAATCAAGGTGTCAATGGTCTGGACCTGTTGGAGGTCTTCTTCCAGAGAAAAATCCAGCCGCTGCAGGCCAGAGCCCACCCCATGTGGTTGTACTCGGGGCCGAGTGACCCCGCGCGTACGCACCCGGAGGAACTCAGCGCCGAAGTCGTGGAGCACAAGCTCAAAGCGATCACTCCGGCTTGCAACAACCCCAGGGGGACGAGGCTGGTGCCTCCGTTCTCGGCTGAGAATCCAGCGAATAAGGTAAATTCTGTGCGTTGTTGTTGTTTTCCGAATGATTATGATGTTTCCTGACTAAAACCTTGGTTGACATAAATTTCATTCGACAGGCCTTCACGAGCATGGTAAGCTTGATACGCGTTGTCAACCACGCCCCCACTGACGTGACGAGCGACAACAAGCGCCTTGAGGGCTTGGACGGCGAGGAGGAGTACGTGGATGACAGCGAGAGCGGCGAGGAGGAGGAGGAGGACTCGGACCAAGGAGATGAGGCGGAATCCTCTCCATCAGAGGAGGTTCTGCCCGAGCCCCGCTTCAAGGCACGCCAGGACCCTGGGGTCCATGGAGGCAACACCAAAGGGCCGGGTGTCGCCAAGTCCTCAGCACCTGTCCTTCCCACTCGGAGCTCGAAGCGCGGACGTGGCAAGATTGCACTGTCACCCGAGAAGACCGCCATGTAGCCGAAGGTCACTATCAACAAACCTCGGAAGGCCGTCTTGCCGAAGACCAAAATGAACGTGAAGGTGTACTCAGCGTAAGTATCTTTGCACCGACTGCTATTTCAGTTATTCAACCAAGTGATGTGAAGTTCCGAGTTGCTTCATTGGAGGGCTGACACTTCCGAGTTGCTTCATTGGAGGGCTGACACTTCGAGTGCTTAGCAACCTAACTACTCCCACCCGCATAACCCTCATAAGGAGGTAGGGCCATGCACGATGCAAGTATCAAAGAGAAAGTAACGAGGCATCCACCAAAGAGGCCACCACATCATCATGATCAATTCATCAAATAATAAGGTGCTATATGACATGCATGAAAAAGATTCTTAGGCATGGTCAAGGATCTGCTTGCCTGGCTCAACAAAGTCTTTAGGGTCTTCTCACGCTTCTGGTCCAACTCCGAGCACTCCGTCTACCTCGTCAACTACCGTCGGAAACAACCATAATAAGCAACACAACAAGCAGAGAAATGAAAGTGCTCTATAAATAGGAATTTTATTTTTCTTGGGTGTCTCTGGTCATAACAAAAATACCTAAATTGGTACTACTAGAGTTGGATCAACAATGATTTCTAAAAGGTGGAAATGGAGGGATTAATGATTTTATAAGGAGTCTATAGAAAATATTTTTAGAAAAATAAGTGGGTGCACTCACAAAATAGGACATGATTTTAGAAGAATTTAGAAAGTGGTTTCACTGGATTTGGAGTTTGGATTAATTTCCTATGATTTTCCTAAGATGGAATAAAGGAAAAATGGGCTATTTATTTGGTCTAGCAGAGTATAGCATAGGAAAAATGTTAACCATTGCTGGCAAGATTGTTGTAGTCTCTGAAAACTTGAATCACTCCATTTGGAGTTGATTTGAATCCTATAGGAATTTTGAAAAGTGGGCTTGAATGATCCAAATTTGAAGTTTTGATTTGAACAGTACAGAAAATATTTCTGGCCATGATTTTTGGAACCTATAGGAATTTGAATCACCAATTTTCAAGGTCAAGTGAATTTATTATACATTTTTCAACTCCTCTGATAAAAGAAAAAGGAAAATCCCTCGCCTAAATGGGCTAAGAGGCGCACTAGGCGGGGAATGGCTACTGGGCCGGCCCAGTAGCACAGCTGTGCACGCGCAGCGGCAACGCCGAAGGCGCATTCTAGGGAATGAGTCTCCTACGCGGGAAGGCGGCCGTGGGAAAACCCGCTTCCACTTAACCCAGGGGGCCCTGCCGGCCGGTCGCTGACAGGCGGGGCCCGCCTGTCGGGTCCGTCCCCAACCTCCCGCTTGCGCAGGGAGACACATAGGAGGCGGGACCGAGCGGCGCCGGCGCCCGCCCCGGTGGCTCCGGCCACCTCCGGCGGCGCTCTGGCCACCGGCGAGCTCAGGGCATCTTGACGCATCCGCCTAGGTGGTCCTTGGACCCAGGGAGGTCGAGGTGGAGGTAGTCGACGACGGCGATGGGCACGGCGCCATAGCTGCGGAGGAGACGAAATGGAGTGCGGGAGAAGGTGCTGCGGTGAAGCTGGGGCACGTAGGTGGAGGTTAGAGGGGAGAAGAGAGGCGGGGCCTCGCCAATTTGTTCGAGGCCGAGGCGGTGCCACGACGGTCATGGGGGAAGGGGTCGAGCTCGGGAGCTCCAATGGCCTTGCTAGGGGGTCTGTGGGAGGGAATAGGAGTAGACTAGGGCGTCCAGGGTGCTCGGGGGAAGGTAGAGATAGGAGGGTAACGATGTGGGGGCTCGGGTGCACCTCAGATGCTCTCTTGCGCGGCGAGCGGGTGCGTCAGAGCTTCCTTGGAGGCTTGTGAGCGTCGGGGAGGTGCGTGGGAAGCAAGGAGGGATTCCGTGGCGCGTTTCAGTGCTCTTCCGAGGTCGTACGTGAGCTACAGTGCAATCTCCATCGACAGAGCGCCTTTTCTACGGGTCAACAAAGTGGTCACCATGCCGTTACATGTCCAGGGCATCTCTCTGGCCGAAAAAGTTTGTCCAACGCGTGAGGCACGTATGCAGAAGGGTTCTGGTGAAGTTTCAATGGAAATGGAGCTGGGTAGAAGTGGTTTCTACAGAAGGTATGTTTGCAGCAGCAAACTTGGGGGACCTGATCAGGGGTTTTTACTTGAAGGCATGAGGAATGAAACCTTGTCTAGTGGCCTTAGGTATTTAGGACAGTAAAACTGCACCTAATCCCAGCCCTCTCACGCATTTGCATTGCTGGCCATCCATTTTATTGATTTGATAGTTTTCGGCCGTCGGATCCGCTGTCCTAAGGGGCAGCTGCTCTGGAAGAAAAAAACCCTGCCCTCTGGTTACTTGGGCCGTTTCTCCCAGCCCAATGGGCCAATCGACGACTCCCCACGAGAAAGGAGACCGATTGATCGCTACATCCTCTGGCTGCAGGTCCCTTCCGTTTCACCTTCTCCCTCTCCCCTCCCATCTTCTCCCAAACCATAAGTTTGATCCAGCGACAGCGATGGTGGTGGTGCGGTCAGATCTGCGGCGCCGCTTCATCGGTCTTGCTCCCTTTCCCTTTCCCTGTAACAAGCGGTGGCGGATTTGGAGCGTAGGGTATGGCAGCGGCGACAACGAGAAGGAAGTTCCTCCGGCGATGAAGAATGGTGGCTATGGCGGCAGTGTGCGTGAGGAGATCGAGCTCACGAGCGACGAATCCAGCGCGAGGAGTTCCTTCTCCACTCTCCCTTCGCCGCTCGCACCGCTACTGCCACATCACGCCATCCTCTGTTTGTCGGTACCCCTTGCTTCTATTGGTTTTCTTTAATAATTGTTTTATTAGTTAGCTTCGTCTCTGTTGATGCAATTACGACCGAGTGTGAAATGACTCTTGCTGGTGGTCATGTATTGATTTGATTTTGAGGGCCTGGCGATGGTGACAATGTTCTCTTTGATTTAGTTATAAGGCATGTGTTGGCAGGATCTGCGGGATCTGCTTACCGCACGATGATTTCGTTCCAATTCTCCCTCCTTGCATCTTCGCTTCCCCCAATTCTTCCTCCATTTTTATAATTTTTTTAGTTTATTGATATTGTTCTTTGTGCTCACAAAAAAATGCAGGTTCTCTACAGATTTTAGCCTGATTCTGCTGGATTTGAAGGTTTAGGCATTACCCATTGGAAGGTGATGTACCTTTGCTTCTGGTGAGTTTTACTATGGTTGTCACGCCTTTTTTGTTAGTTCCACGTTTGCTACCCAATTTATTTCCATAGCCTTACTGGTTTATATTTGCTTCTTCCGCGAACAGGGATTTCTAGGCAGAAGGACACGAATATAACCTTGGCTGAAACAATGGATTGCAGGTATATTACGGGCAAGTGTTCTTTGGTTCATAAGTTTTCATGTGGATATGTTTCACCTTCCTCGCGATTGGACAGGAGTGGAACATACATGACGACCCTGATCAAACAGTACATGACATGTTTGTTAGTACGAGTACATGCTTAGTGAACTGTATAAGAGAAAATTGTGACTTTCAGTGTTGCTGCAGCTGAGCAAGCATTGCTGCTCCCCAAATTGTCGTATTTACAACTAAATTGATTTTTAGTGTTGCTGCAGCTGAGCAAGCATTGCTGCTCCACAAATTTTCGTATTCACAACTAAATTGATTTGTTTGCTTGCTTACAGCATGCTGCTCTTGATCTCCTTACTACTCGTATTGCGTGTAAATGAACATTCGTTTGTATTGCTTTCTATTAGATATGAAAAGTCCTATGTGGTTTAGAGTTATAATGATCATCATTGTTGCAAACTCCGCTCCAACGTTGACCGCTAAAGAAGGTAAAAGAAGAGGCAAGAGGTCGGGAGCCCGCATCGAAGCAAGTTGTGATGTTATTATCACTATATTAGTGGTGAAGAATTCATAAGCAGCTGGTGCAGGTTAGCTACAAGTTCTACAATCATACTGGCTCTCACTCGGACTATGGGTTCAGTCCTTCTACAGAAACATTCTTATGGTGCAGGTTAGCTACACGTTATAGAATCATACTAAGTCTCACTCACACTTATGGGTTCAGTTTTTCTACAGTAACATGTTTATCTAATAAATGAATTGCGCCTCAAGGGGAAAACACTGAATGTGTTAATTTTGATGCCATGAAGGTGGTTGTTTCAATAGCGATGATAAGATCTCAGTTTCTAAATTAGAATTATTTGTACATCGGTTCCATGTTAGTATCCCATGTACAGTGGTGTTCTCTGTCTAATTTATAATTTCAGATGATCGCAGGTTCTCTACAAGGATGGATTTATGCTATGTACTGTTGGGTTTCTTTCTTCCTTCCAGTTGAATATGTCGGTAGGTGGCATGCAACGAGTCGAGAAATTCACCCACAAGACATCAACGATTGTTTATCTTCCTGTCCTCCTACTCGTCGGTGTTCTTTGGTGGTATGTATCTTCCACATCTTCACCCCGGCCTGCTGCCCTGTGCCTCCACCTCGAGCCATGCAATCGCTCTGACTGCATAGCGCCTGAACTCAAGTTAATGCCATGTTGATGTATTGTCAGGATTAATGTGGATTGGTTACAGACTTGGCTATTCTGAGCAAGGTAATACATGAGGTCATCACCTTTAATTCTAAGCATCACCACAAGAAGGTGATTTCTTTGAGGCAGCGGCTTGGTTGGCGAAGCCGCGTTTATCCATATATGACAGTCGCCACAGGTAGAGCTTCCGGCCCTTACTGCCTGAAACAATGATGATCTGGCAAGCTACATTTACTACAGAAAGAAAATGTATGGAGAGAACAAAAAGAGTACTGATTTGTGTATTTGTTGCCTTTTCTTGCTCCGTTTAGTTAGTTCTTCCTATTCCATGTAAAATGGCACAACAAATTTTAAGCCCCATTGAAAAAATATTGTAGTGCCATTGGAATTTGTATAAAGAAATTGTTTTTAGGCAAAATTACATTGTGTTAGAAGATATTATTATCTGTGTTAGCATGAATAATATGATATGTATAAGCATGTCGTGACTTCCTTTTGATGTAATAATCAAGATTCTTAATTTTCTTAGATAGTACCGTATACGATTGTGCTTCTCCTGCCCTCTGTCCTTATCTGATGTATTCAAAATTATCAATATTTAAGCAGTGTTTCTGGTGTCAATTTGAGGTCTGCATCTTCTCCGGTTCATTCTATGTTGCCATACAATCCATCCTCCAAGTCTTGTAAATTGTCATGCTGCCTTCTTCCACCAATTTTTATTGCAATTTTATATTATGTTTGTTCCATGTTCGTATGCAACTGCAAACAAGCTTGTATGCTTCAACCAAATTGTGCACAGCCATCCAATTTTTCACTCTCTTAGCTTAAGGCACCGCAAACATTAATATATAAGTATATGTTCACATGAAAGTTGTAATGTTGCCCCAAGTGAAGATGAGTTAGGGCATCTCCAACCCCAAACCTTAAAATGCTCGCATACATCCGAACCACGCTATATGTCCGCTTAGGAGTTCGGACACCGGTATCCAAGAGACAAACGTGGGAAGCTTTACCGGAGTCCATACATGCACTTGACCAATCACATGCATGTCCTTTTTTTCTCTCTCACCTCCCAACCGCACATGATGCCCCCCCCCTTCTCTCATTCCTCTCAACCGGACAATAAACCATAAATATCCCACCACATGCATTGCATTGTCTTCACCTACTTTTTTTCCTCTCAGCCGGAAACTTTGCAATTAGCATTGGATGACTCTTTCCCGTATCATGTCCACGGACCACGTCCGGACATAGAAAGGGTCAAACTTTTGCAGGTCGGCGTTGGAGATGCCCTTACGTACTAAGAGCTATAGGAACAATCGGATTCTCTCTTTAGTTACATTTTGAAAACTAGGAAAGCATGATATTTCAAGCAATATAAGTAAATGTATACAAACTATATTATATCCCTAACAACTAAGAGCAAAATAGATGGGCGCGGCAACGCGCGCCATCAATGATCTAGTGGAAGGACTACAAGTACACCAGGTTTGAGCTCAGGGAGATAAGTATAACTGGCACTTGTAGTACATAGCTATATTCACTGCCAACATTTAGTTTTTCATGTACTGCTCATATTTTCCATATGAGCCTCCCATTTTTGGGTGTGGCAAGATATATTAGCATACTAGAGATTTTGTGGAAAAACTTGGGGACATTTGCATGAACAAAATAATGGGAGAGAGGAAGGAGAGGTGCTTCCATGGTAAAAAGAGAGGGAAAATGAGGGAGTTACCCCAAATAATTGAGCAGGGGCCATGGCAAAGTTACTGGAGGTAGAAGGGGGCTAGCACATGCTGTGGTAAAAAGTTAGAGGCAAGGAGATTCTTTTTGGGTCAACTTACCTTGTCCCCTAGTTTGTGGCAGAAGGTTTTGTGCTGTGTTTGGGCTAGGCAGAGGAACCCTATGGCCTTGATATTTATCAGGAGTAAATGGTAAGTCCAGCTGGTCCAGATCACAATTTTTTAGCTCATTTGAAGAAAGTTGATAATGCAAACTTGGTAAACCCTAGAAATGAGCAGAAACTGATTTTCTTAGATCCAATCATGCTAACCTATTGTCCTAAATGCACCACTTGGTGTGGTGGCATTATTTGGGGATTAGATCATGCCCACAAAGTTTTAGATCAATTGGAGAAAATTGGCAATGTAAAGTTGCTTCAATTTGGATCTGGATAGGAAGGGTTTTGGGGCACTTTTGTGAACCAAAACAATAGGGATTGATATGAAACTTTGCAAGATCATCACACATAGCATGTGCGACTTGCTAGAATTTTCCTGGATTTATTTGAGAATATTTCCTATAGAAACATTTCAAATGCTTGAAATATGCAGATATGGTTTTGGAGGGTTTTTTCCAATATTTTGAACATGACCATGTGTTGAAACTCGTATATATGGAAAATATATGCCCACTGAGTTTCCCTAAATTTTCTCAAATATTTTGAAAGCATAAAAATAATTTTTCCCTATGAAAGACCATTTCTTACCTTAATAAAAAGCCTTAAAAAATAGTAACATAATCTTTAAAAATTAACATTTGGGGGTTTTAGGAAGTCTTATTTATAATAGGTTCCAAATAAAGTGTTTGGGGAAAAACTTGCACCTTAATTTGAGGACTTGTAGTACAAACCTCAGTTCAGGGGGGTTTGAAAACCTAAATTGAATAAATGCTTTTTGGTTAAAATAATATTTGATAAAAATAGTTTTAGGTCCTATACACATGGCATGATAATTGGGCAAGGCTTTGGATCAAGGAGATGGGTTTTGAGAGTAGGAATAATCCTATGGACTAAAACACGAGAAAACAAACTAGCAATCAACAATCAAGTCAAGCATCACACGCACACAAAAAGTTTTTCTTGGCCCTAATTTTGTGAGCTATGTTAATTTAGTCAGAAGAGGCAAAAAACAGGGTGTGACAGACCTACCCCCCGTACAAGAATCTCGTCCCCGAGATTCCTAGGCTAGGCGTTGAAGAGATATGGAAATTCGGGTCTGAGGTGGTCTTCGCGTTCCCGTGTTGCTTCTTCCCGGGTGTGGTTGCTCCACTTGTCCTGGAGGTGCTTGACGATACGGCTTTGAGTGCATCGTTTTACTTCGTGTGAGGGGCGAACGGGGTTCTTGCGGTAAGCTAGGCTTGCCTAAAGGTCAAGGGTTTGGCTTGCGTGTGTATCCAAAGTCCGAATACGTGGCAGGGTAGTGTGTCTGTGTGCTGTTCCTGGAGTTACTCATGTTGGTTAGTGACATCTAGATGTCTCATGCTAGAATAGAAGGGTAGAGTCTTGGTGTAGCTTCCAGTCAACAGGGAAGTCCTTATCTTCCTTAAAGGAGGAGATCTTCAGTCGCAGGTGGTCTTCATCCTTGAGAGTGTTGAAGCGCGTCATCGTAGGATTCTCGTTGAGATCTTCTGCTTGAGTAAGTTGCCCAGGTATGTTCTTCATTCATCTTTGGCCATTTGTCTTCGTCGTTACGGACGCGCGTTTCTGGCGGATCTTCGAGTGTTTGGTCTACTTGTCTTCTCATTGTCATTTGTGGGAAGGTTGGACTGAGTCTCGTCCCTAAGACTAAGCTTAGAGATTTGACGCAAAAATGGTTCCTACCACCTAGGAAAGTTTTTGAGGGGGGTCCTAGACGTGGTGGCTACCCAAAAGTATAGACCAGCCTTCCAATCCCTAAGGTCTGAGGCTTGGCAAGTGGGGTGAACCACCTTTGACAGGGGTTTCACCATGATCCAGTCAGGATTCACGTCCTTGATTGGAACAAAAAGGGGCTCTTTAATTTCTCTTGATGTCCAAAGGCTTGATCGCGCTTGAATGTCGGTGCTTCTTGATATAATATAGTTTATGTACCCGACAGAGGAGTGGTGGTTGACTTCTCTTGCTTCTTCTTCTTCTTCGTCGTGTCTTCCAATCACATTGGTTCTTCATCTTACTTGGGTAAGATTTTCTTCTGCTGCAGGGAGGGTTCTTTGGGGAGTTTAACTCCCTTAAGGTACAACCGTACACTTCAGAGGCTTGGTAGTTGGTCCTTCTAGGGCTTATCCCAAAAAGGACTAAGGTGTTCCTTCCTCTCATTGGGTAAATACGTGTGTCATCCGTGTGGACAACAACATATTTCCCCAGGTATCACACAAACACATTGTTCGTGGGATAAGTGAGAGGAGTGGGCATTTGCTCTGGATGGTCACTTGTCTAGGGGTTTGTGGTCCACCGTAATCTAGTACTTTGTGTCCAAATTCTTCAAGTCCACCTTCCTTATGGATATGATTGGAGTGGTCATGGTAGAGTATTGGTCGTAGTCTTATGACTTAGAGCCAAGGCCTATGGTCATGATCCGACCATGTTATGGCTCGGTAAAACTTAGGGGTTAAGGATCTTAGGATGTGAGTGAACGTCTATCATCTTATCCTTGAGCACAGTTCTAGGATGCCAATAGTCCTACCTATTACTCCAAACAAAACCATCCTATATCACCGAGGGTATCATCCCATATAGGTCAACTCCAATATCACCCGTGCTATTCAACTCCAAGGTTTGAGAGAAGGACTAAAGCAAAGTCTCATATGTACTATAGCTAACTCATATATATCCCTATGTAAAAATCCTCGGGAAAGCATACAAGCTGCTAAGCTTGATCGTGACACTACAAATCCAAGTGCTTAGCCAATTTATTCAGGTCTAAGGTGTTGTATTTATATTGTAAGGAAACACGTAATACACCGATCCAAGACCTTGTTTCCTTCCTACGAATCCAATTTAATCGATCCAGGAATACCACCCAATATCACATCATCCATTACTGCTACAGATCTAGTACCGACGATTGTTCCATGTATCTCCTAGTGTTTCTTTAGTCCCCGAATCCTTGAAAGGACTATCTCATCACAGTATGTCCACCAATTCCCATCATGATGATCTAGTAGACTCTAATGTTAGGTGCATATATGTCCTCGAATCAAATCAGGCAACAACCCAGTGTTCCTACTTTATCTCCCATCAAGAAACATGGTATCAAGATCGAGATCATCGGACTAAATACAAATTGCTCCGAGCCATGTAGACTTTCTCAACATCAATACCCCACTAGGTTGACCTATTTAATCCAAACCTCATGTCCTATAAGAAATCCTACTTGTTCCTCCATGAATCTCAGCCTGTGATCATAATTGTCCTACTAAATCCAGTTTACTCGAGGAAGAAGTAAGTTATGCTACTCTATCAACGTGATCACTGATCTATATCTTAAAGACATCTACTGTGGCTGAATCAAATCATTTGCCTACTAATCATATATCCTCAAAACGATCTTCCTTGTGGCATGATAGTTAAAGTGCTAGATCAAGAACTAATGTGTTTGTTCACTATGATCTCTAGTTCCATAACAAAACCTAGTTGTAAACCAAGGTTATCGAAGCTTAACCGGTGTTCTCTCGCAAACCCGTATGTTAAGCACATGGTCAAGGGTTTGATCTAGGGTACTTGTGGGGTCTAGGTTGGTCTAGGGAGGCAGTTCTAACCTTGAGGGAAGAGTACCACTCTACGGGGTTGCACATGGTTGAATAGGTTGTCGTCAAACGTCTTTAGTACTAGTTGTCTGTAGAGGTGGATCCTTGGTGCATCTTGTGTTGCTTGTCTACAGTTGACGAAATAGGTGAGAGGGAAAAGTAGCATAAAGGGGAGGTGCCTAAAGGGGTTTCTATAGTGCAAGTGTAATCAAACAACTGCCGAAGAGGCCAAACACAAAAATTAAGATAAGGTAGATGATATAGTCACGTACTTGTTGCCTAGGGCAAAAGTGCGACTTATATCGAAGCACAAACAAGTAAAAACAAGCAGCACACAACATGGTTCCATTCGAACCATCACATGGACTCGACTTCGCATAGGGGATATATGACTAATCCTACCCTAGGGGTTCTCAGACTCAGTAGTCGTGCTTTGCTTCGTGTCTCGGTGACAAGAACTTCCAGTCTTCTGGGTCTTCTGCAGGTGTTGCCATGTCTCTTGTAGTTGTTCGATGAAACGACCCAGGTTGGTCCTGAAGAATCTTGGACAACTTATCGTCTGATAAGTCGACGGGATGAAGGTGATTCCTTGCGGCTGTCGTTGACAGGGTCTCGTGTTATCTTCTTAATCATGCCAATATCTCTTGTCTTCTACGGTATCGGGGTTCCAGGTGGGCAATCCGTTATGCAATGTCATTACCACAACATGGTAGAGGCCCATCTTGTCAGTTATGCTAACGGAAATATCGACACCAAGAGAGGGGAATGAAGAGAACCGTTTTCCTGCTCACTATAGTGAGGCAGACCAAATGGCGAGGTTCTCATCCACCGGTGGCTGCCGACTCATCAATGGTAATGACAGGGTTGCTCTACTAGCGATGCATATTATGATCTTGCATACCTTAAGCCCTGATTATTGTTGGCCAAGGTTGCCTCATCCTGGGGCAGTGTCGAGGGTGTCACAATCTTCCGAGTCTTGACGTCCTCATCCCTCGAGAAGGTATCTTCTATTGGTATCGTCTTGTCGTGGCGTCGCAAACTTGTTTTCAAGAGATGTGGGCGAAGGACTGGCAAGGTGTTTTCCTTCCGGTCCGTCCACGTGGATTTCATGGAATCCAATGGCTAGGGGCATAGGGCAGTAGCAATCGTTTGCAAGGTGTTGAAAAAGCAGACGAGGAGAGTCAAAGAGAATAAGGGTGGAAGTGCTAAGGCAAAAACCTTCGCTTCCTTTGAAAATTTAGGAGAGGTGAGAAATAGAGAGGTTTTGTAAGTGATTTTGAAGGGTCTGGAAAAATAGTCTTGTCCTAACTAACGTCCATGCTAACTAAGGGCTTCCTGTAGTCAGGAGGGCTCTGATACCAGCTCTCTGGGGACCCCGACTCATAAGTCGTGATCACCGAATGTACGTGCATAGTGATCCCAGAGATCAACGCTCATTGAAAACACAGAAACCGAATAATAAGAGTCTTACATCCATTACGTACCGTTTACTCAAATATGGCCTTTATGACCAAGTCTTCATTATATCGCAACGGAAACCTTCAACGATAGCGTGGACCCATGCCATCTGCCTTAACCCTACATGCATTCTAACTGGAAAGCGTCCTAGCTCGCATATTCGTCACCAAGGTAACCTTCATTATATCATGTTCTCTCATGCCTGGCCAATAAAATAACCAGTGGCAAGCCAATGAGTACTTTGAATGTACTCGCAAGCAACCCATGTTTGGAACAAGGTACAACAAAGCATGATATAGCACTAAGTAGGCTAGTTGCGGAAAGCTAATTTTTGATTGCAATGACATGATCAAACAACTTGTAAGCATGCATCATGAGGTCACAATATCCGTAATAAATAGGTTACATGTATCAATATACATCAAGTTTTGAACGTCCCATGTTCAATCATCACGTCGAGTCATCCGACTCAACCCAAGTATCTTCGTTTCTCCACACACACAGAGTTTTGTAAACGATGGACATAGTTTAAGCAGCACCACCCAACTATCCCTGACCGTGGACACGGCTATTCGAATAGTTTTACTCTGCAGAGGTTGCACACTTTACCCAAAAGACTCGGGGAACTTCCGTGTCAAGCCACGACTCGCAGTATATCACATACCCGAGGTAAGCACCCGAACAGTGCCTTTCCCTTAACGACACTAAACAAAGAGTCCACTCGTTGGTACCCAACCCTCATGATGTACATCCCATGAGCCTTCCTCTAGATCGTAACATCCTATAGGGGACACAATGGTGTGCCCGGTGTCTGTAAAAACAGCCCATGGTCGTCCTTTTCGGCACGCCCCCTTATCGAGAGTGACCACGTCACTCCCGCCACTAGTAATGCGGGCTCTCTGCTAGTACCAACCAAGGTAATCTACAAAGCCCCGTCCCATAAGGGATATCGTGGTTGTACATGTAAGGTTGGGATGGTCGCCAAATCTTAAATCTAATCCATTTTCGAAAACACACACACAACTTGCTCCGGTACACCACTTCTTTCTCAAGTGGCTACCTAGCTCATCTTCTCCCTCCGGCATTGGTGTCACCCGACGGGGTTTTTGAAAAGTCTTTGAAAGTACTTTTGTTTCCATAACTATGCATATTCCCTTCCCATTTTGTGTAGCACTACTAAGCATCCTACCTACTTTAACAACCTAACTACTCCCACCCGCATAACCCTCATAAGGAGGTAGGGCCATGCACGTTGCAAGTATCAACGCGAAAGTAATGAGGCATCCACCAAAGTGACCACCACATCATCATGATCAATTCATCAAAACATAAGGTGCTATATGACATGCATGAAAAAGTTTCTTAGGCATGGTCAAGGGGCTGCTTGCCTGGCTCAACAAAGTCTTCGGGGCCTTCTCACGCATCTGGTCCAAATCTGAGCACTCCGTCTACCTTGTCAACTACCGTCGGAAACAACTATAATAAGCAACACAACAAGCAGGGAAATAAAAGTGCTCTATAAATAGGGATTTTATTTTTCTTGGGTGTCTCTCGTCATAAGAAAAATACCTAAAATGGTACTACTAGAGCTGGATCAACAATGATTTTTAAAAGGTGGAAATGGAGGGATTAATAATTTTATAAGGAGTCTATAGATTTTTTTAGCAAAATGAGTGGGTACACTCATAAAATAGGACATGATTTTAAAAGAATTTAGAGAGTGGTTTCACTTGATTTGGAGTTGGGATTAATTTCCTATGATTTTCCTAAGATGGAATAAAGGAAAAATGGGCTATTTATGTGGTCTAGCAGAGTATAGCATGAGAAAAATGTTAACCATTGCTGGCAAGATTTTTGTAGTCTCGGAACAGTTGAATCACTCTATTTGGAGTTGTAGGAATTTTGCAAAGTGGGCTTGAATGATCCAAATTTGAAGTTTTGATTTGAATAGTACAATATTTCTGGAAAAATGTGCAATGCACATTTCTGGTTAGGCCATGATTTTTGGAATCTGTAGGAATTTGAATCACCAATTTTGGAGGTCTAGTGAATTTATTATACATTTTTGAACTCCTCTGATAAAAGAAAAAGGGAAATCCCTCACCTAAATGGGCTAAGAGGCACACTAGGCGGGGAATGGCTACTAGGCCGGCCCAGTAGCACAGCTGCGCACGCGCAGCGGCCACGCCAAAGGCGCATTCCAGGGAATGCGTCTCCCACGTAGGAAGGTGGCCGGAGGGAAAACCCGCTTCCACTTAACTCAGGAGGCCCGGTCGGCCGGTTGCTAACAGGCGGGGCCCGCCTGTCGGGTCCGTCCCCCACCTCACGCTCGCACAGGGAGACAAAGAGGAGGCGGGGCCGAGCGGCACCGGTGCCTGCCCCGATGGCTCCGGCCACCTGCGGCTGCGCTCCGGCCACCGGCAAGCTTTGGGCGGCTTGACGCACCTGCCTCGGTGGTCCTTGGACCCATGGGAGGTCGAGGTCGACCGCGGCGTCGGTCGAGGCGGAGGTAGTCGACGACGGCGATGGGCACGACACCGTAGCTGCAGAGGAGAGGAAATGGAGTGCGGGGGAAGGTGATGCGGTGAAGCTGGGGCACGTAGGTGGAGCTCAGAGGGGAGAAGAGAGGCGGGGCACCGACAATTTGTCCGAGACCGAGCCGGTTCCACAGTGGCCATGGGGAAAGGTGTCGAGCTCGGGAGCTCCAATGGTCTTGCTAGGGGGTCTGTGGGAGGGAATAGGAGTGGACTAGGGCTTCCAGAGTGCTCGGGGGAAGGTAGAGATAGCAGGGTGATGAGGTGGGGGCTCGGGTGCACCTTGGATGCTCTCGGGCGCGGCGAGCGCGCTGGTCAGAGCTGCCTTGGAGGCGTGCGAGCGTCGGGGAGGGGCATGGGAGATAAGGAGGGATTCCCTGGTGCGTTTTGGTGCTGTGCCAAGGTCGTACGCGAGCTACATGACAATCTCCATTTGCAGAGCGCCTTTCCTGCAGGTCAACAGCGTGCTCACCACGCCGTTACATGTCCAGGGCATCTCTCTGGCGGAAAAAGGTTGTCCAACGCGTGAGGCACGTATGCAGAAGGGTTCTGGTGAAGTTTCAAAGGAAATGGAGCTGGGTAGAAGTGGTTTCTACAGAAGGTAAGTTTGTAGCAGCAAACTTTGGGGACAGATCAGGGGTTTTTACTGGAAGGCATTTGGAATGAAACCTTGTCTAGTGGCCTTAGGTATGGAAGGACTACAAGTACCAAGTTTGAGCTCAGGGAGATAAGTATAACTGGCACTTGTAGTACAAAGCTATATTTGCTGCCAAAATTTAGTTTTTGATGTACTGCTCATATTTTCCATGTGGCAAGATGTATTAGCATACTAGAGATGCCGTGGAAAAACTTGGGGACATTCGCATGAACAGAATAATGGGAGAGAGGAAGGAGAGGTGCTGCCATTGTAAAAAGAGAGGTAAAATGGGGGAGTTACCCCCAAATAATTGAGAAGGAGCCATGACAAAGTTACTGGAGGTATAAAGGGGCTAGCACATGCTGTGGTAAAATGTTAGAGGCAAGGAGAATCTTTTTGGGTAAACTTAGCTTGTCCGCTAGTTTATGGAAGAAGGTGTTTGTGCTGTTTTTGGGCTAGACAGAGGAATCCTATGGCCTTGATATTTACCAGGCATAAATGGTAAGTCCAGCTGGTCCTGATCACAAGTTTTCAGCTCATTTGAATAAAGTTGATAATGCAAACTTGGTAAACCCTAGAAATTAGCAGAAACTAATTTTCTTAGATCCAATCATGCTAACCTATTCTCCTAAATGATCCACTTGGTGTGGTGGCATTATTTGGGGATTAGATCATGCCCACAAAGTTTTAGATCAATAGGAGAAAATTGGCAATGTAAAGTTGCTCTAATTTGGATCTGGACATGAAGGGTTTTGGGGCACTTTTGTGAACCAAAACAATTGGGATTGATATGAAACTTTGCAAGATCATCACACATAGCATGTGTGACTTGCTAGTATTTTCCTGGATTTATTTGAGAATATTTCCTATAGAAACATTTCAAATGCTTTAAATAGGCAAAAGGGTTTTGGAGGGTTTTGTCCAATATTCTGAACATGACCATGTGTTGGAGGCCAGGAGTCTTAGAGCCTTGTAGTTTAGCCAAATGAATCTTTGTCTCATATCCGATTGTAGTCACTGATATTTCCTTGTTTTCTGTCGGCAGAGCGCGTCTAAGATTGGGACCCGCTACAACGCCCTGGAGAAGGAGGTGTAGGACCTGCGCCTCAGCCTTCAGGCCGAGAAGGCAAAGAGCACGCGTCTGGAGCAAGAGAAGCGATCACTCGGAGGTAAGCGCTTTCTGTCCGACTATTGTAGCACTTATTCTTCTTCCCTGTCCGACTGCAATTACTTTATCAGATGTACATAGTGAAAATCTTCAACTTACTAAGATACTCCGGGCTTCCATTTCTATAGACACCATGAAGGAGGCCCTGGAGAAGAAAGACAACGAGTTGGCGTCTGCTGAGAAAGAAGCCAGCCGTAAGATGAAAGAGGCCGAGGACAAGATGAAGTCACTCGAGAAGTGAGAGGAGTAGAAGAAGGCTCTAGAGGCTGTTGCCAAGAGGTCTGCAGAGGAGGGTGCCGAGGCTGAGACGAAGTTGAAGCAGGTTTCATCCAAAAGACTCGAGCTGGAGAACTTCATTGAGGACTTCGGCAACAAGATGAATGAAAAGCTCGAAGGTATATCATTGACCTGGCTACACTTCGAGTTTCTTTGACTCTTCACTCGTCCCCTGACAAATCCCCTTTCTCCACAATTCAATAGAGTTCTGCGTGGATGCCGAGGAAGAGACTTCCAAGATTGAGAAGGAACTAGATCCAGCTGTGGGCATTCTTCGTGACAGCTCGGCTCTTGCTTTGCTCCGTTTGGAGGAACGCGTTGGGGAGGTGACTATCTTCCTCAATCGCATGCGCACTGCTGTCAAGGACATCGACCAAGAAGTCGCCCCCGAGGAGGAGTTCTCGAATGACTTAGACGCCCTCATCAGCCGACTACAAGACGTCCCTCGCCGAGTGCAATCATGGAAGAAATCCGCTCCTTGTGCTGGCGCTGACATCGCCCTCTTGCTCGTCCGCATCCATTGCAAGGGCGTGGATGAGGAGAAGTTGAAGTCACTGAAGGTCGTCAATGGGAAGAATGCAAAGATCGAAGACTTAATGGAGACGTTCCTTGCGGCTGCCACTTGGATCGCGGACTTCATTGACCTTGACACCTTCACTGACGCAGCATCTCCGACTACAACCGAGTGATCCTCGGCTAAAAAACTTTAAGTGGCATTTTTCTAAGTATGCCGAGTGGTTTATGTAACCGTACATTCGCCGTGACCTAGCGGCCACAACTATCTGCACCTTTGCTTTGAATTATATGCAGTTTGATTGCCTTTATTTGTCTATTCGAGCGTTTGGCCCAGTCCCCGAGTGTGGAGGGCATCCTCACTCGGAGTAACTTTAACTTCGGCGATTTCTGGATCGCGGCTAAGCCCCCCGAGTGTGGATGATGTCCCCACTCGGAGTAGTTTTTGACGTAGGCAATTACTTGATCGCAGCTAAGCCCCAGAGTGTGGACGATGTCCTCACTCGGAGTAGTTTTTTGAACTAACACTATTACTGGATCGCAGCTAAGCCCCCGAGTGTGGACGATGTCCTCACTCGGAGTAGTTTTTTGAAATTAGACGATTACTGGATCGCGCCTAAGTCCACGAGTGTGGATGATGTCCTCACTCGGAGTAGTTTTTAACTTAGACGATTACTGGATCGCAGCTAAGCCCCCGGGTGTGGACGATGTCCTCACTCGAAGTAGTTTTTAACTTTGGCAATTACTGGATCACAACTAAGCACCCGAGTGTGGACGATGTCCTCACTTGGAGTAGTTTTTTACTTAGGTGATTACTGGATTGCAGCTAAGCCCCCGGGTGTGGACGATGTCCTCACTCAGAGTTGTTCTTAACTTAGGCGATTACTGGATCTCAGCTAAGCCTCCGGGTGTGGACGATGTCCTCAATCGGAATACTTTTTAACTTAGGCGAAATCAGGTTCGCGACTATGTCCCCGAGTGTGGATGATGTCCTCACTCAGAGTAGTTTTTAACTTCGTCGATTACTGGATCACAGCTAAGCCTCCGAGTGTGGATGATGTCCTCCCTCGGAGTAGTTTTTAACTTAGGCGATTACTGGATCGCAGCTAAGCCTCCGGGTGTGGACAATGTCCTCACTCGGAATAGTTTTTAACTTAGGCAAAATCAGGTTCACGGCTAAGTCCCCGAGTGTGGATGATGTCCTCACTCGGAAAAGTTTTTAACTTTGGTAATTACTCTATCACAACTAAGTCCCCGAGAGTGGATGATGTCCTTACTCAGAGTAGTTTTTAACTTAGGCGATTACTGGATCGCAGCTAAGTCCCGAGTGTGGACGATGTCCTTACTCGGAGTAGTTTTTAACTTAGGCGATTACTGGTTCGCAGCTAAGTCCCCTAGTGTGGACGATGTCCTTACTCAGAGTAGTTTTTAACTTAGGCGATTACTGGATCACACATAAGCCCCCGGGTGTGGACGATGTCCTCACTCGGAGTAGTTTTTAACTTAGGCAAAATCAGGTTCGCGGCTCAGTCCCCGAGTGTGGATGATGTCCTCACTCGAAATAGTTTTGAACTTAGGTGATTACTGGATGGCAGCTAAGCCACTGAGTGTGGACGATGTCCTTACTCGGAGTAGTTTTTTAAACTTAGGCGATTACAGGATCGCGGCTAAGTCGATCCATGCACCCACTAGCGGTGAGGAAAGCTACAAGGATCACCGGGGTGAAAAAAGTGAAAAGTTTTGACAAAGTGTAAGAAAAGTAAATACTTTTATTCATCAAAGCCCCTTGGCAGTTCATTAGAGGAAGGACAGAGTGTTTTCCGTCTTAAGTGTGGAACTTGCGGAACAGATCCGCGTTCCACGTCCGGGGCTCTTCTGCCTCAGTTTTGAAGCTATACAACAGGTAAGCTCCATTGTTCTGGACTTTGGAGATTGCGTAAGGCCCTTGCCACAGAGGCACCAGCTTGTGTGGCTTCTGTTGGTCCAATCGGAGAACAAGGGCGCCTTCCTAGAAAGCACGCCCCCCTGACCTGTCTGTCATGATAATGCGTCAGGTCTTGCTGATAAAGCGTCGATCTGATTAGAGCTAGCGCTCTCTCCTCTTCCAAGAGGTCCAGCCCATCTTGACGTGCCGCTTCTACTTCAGCTTCATTATAAAGTTCCACTCGGGGAGCATTGTGACGTACGTCACTCGGTAAGACGGCTTCAGATCCGTATACCATGAAGAACGGAGTGCGCTTGGTCGAGCGGTTCGAAGTCATCCGAATGCCCCATAGGACAGATGGTAACTCTTCGACCCAGGGTCCTGCAGCGTACTCCAAATCCCTCATCAGCCGGCGCTTCAATCCTTGTAAAATCATCCCATTCGCTCGCTCCGCTTGTCCATTCGATTACGGGTGAGCCATAGAGGAATAGGTGACCCGAGTGCCGTGGGAGTAGCAGAACTCATGGAATTCGTCTGAATCGAATTTTTCCCGTTGACAGTGATGATATCATGCAGAATTCCGAATCTGAAGATAATCTGTCGAATGAAACTGGAGGCAGTCGATGCATCTAGGCTTTTGATGGGCTTCGCTTCGACCCACTTGGTGAACTTATCCACTGCTACCAGCAGGTGGGTAAACCCACTCGACCCGTTACGCAGAGGGCCGACCATATCAAGACCCCACATGGCAAACGACTAGGTGAGCGAGATGGTCTTCAGCGCGGATGCAGGTTTGTGCCTATGATTCTTATAGAACTAACACCCAACCTAGAGGTCGACCAAGTGCTTTGCTGCTTCAATGGCTCGGGGCCAATAAAATCCCGCACAAAACGCTTTCGCGACCAACGTCCGAGAGGACGCGTGATGGCCGCAGGTTCCCGAGTGTATCTCGTGCAGAATCTGTAGCCCTTCTTCCTGGGAAATGCATTTCTGAGTTACACCTGTAGTGCTCTCCTTGTATAACTATTCTCCCATCACTTCAAAGGATTTAGACCGCCGGACGAACCGTCGGGCTTCTTCTTCGTCCTTAGGGAGCTTTTGCCGGAGGAAGTATGCTAAGGAAGGTTGGGTCCACTCGGGTGTGATTACAAACATTTCATGGACAAGTTCCACCACGACTAGAATGTCAACCTCTATCGGATTTGAGGGTCCAACTGCTTGAGGGGGATCCTTAGTGAAAGGATCTTCTTTGACCGAGGGAGAGCACAGGTGCTCAAGGAATATGCCTTTTGGCACGACCCGCCGAGTGGAACCGATCTTAGCCAGGTCGTGTGTCGCCTGGTTCTTCGCTCGGGGCATGTGATGCAACTCCAAGCCTTCAAAGTTCTTCTATAGTTTCCTGACCACATTGCAGTACCCGGTCATGGACGGACTCCGGATATCACATTCTATCATCACTTGATTGGCAACGAGGTCCGAGTCACCGAATATCATCAAACATCAGATACCGAGTGAAATGGCCATTGGGAGCCCGTACAGGAGGGCATCATATTCGGTCTCTTTGTTAGACGAATCAAAGTGGATTTGAAGGAACTAGCTCAATCGGTCTCCCTAGCGAGAGACGAGAACCACTCCGGCACCGGACCCTTGGAGCATCTTGGATCCATCAAAAAACATGGTCCAGTGTTCGGGGATACTTGAGGCTGGCTGTTCTTTGTTCTATCCACTTGGACAAAAAGTCCACTAGCGCTTGAGACTTCATTGCCTTCTTGGATTCAAACTTGATCTCCAATGGGAGGAGCTCAATTCCCATTTTCCACTCGGCCCGTGGCATCTCTGTTATGCAGGATTTCCGACAGGGAGGCACCGCTGATAACTGTGGCCGAATGCTCTTGGAAATAATGAGCCACCTTCTTAACAGTGAGGTAAATACCATAGACCAGCTTCTGGTAGTGTGGATACCTTTGTTTGGAAGGGGTCAAGACTTTTGAGATGTAATAGATGGGTCTTTGCACTTTGAATGATTTTCCTGATTCCTCGCGCTCCACAGTGAGGACAGTGCTGACCACTTGGCTGGTAGCCGCGATGTACACGAGCAAAGACTCGGCTGCTACGAGCAGCTAACACCGGTTGGGTGGAAAGCAAGGCCTTGAGCTCATCGAATGCGGCTTGCGCTTCAGGAGTCCACTCAAAGCTATCGGACTTCTTCATCAGTCAGTAAAGAGGCAATGCCTTCTCACCGAGTCTAGAGATGAATCTACTCAAGGCTGCAAGGCACCCCATGAGCTTTTGCACGTCATGCAGACGTACTGGTTTCTTCATGCAGACAATAGCACCGATTTTGTCAGGATTAGCATCGATTCCACATTCGGAAATGAGGAAACCGAGTAACTTGCCTGATGGCACTCCGAATGTGCATTTTGCGGGATAAAGCTTTATCTGAAAGCGCCGCGGGTTCACGAAGGTTTCGGCGAGGTCTGCCAGGAGGTTGGAACCCTTCCTGGACTTGACCATGATGTCATCCATATACGCCTCCACGTTACGACTGAATTTCTATTGCAAGCATTTTTGGATCATGTGCATAAAGGGCGCCCCGTCGTTCTTGAGACCGAATGGCATAGTGATATAGTAGAAACACCCGAATGGGCTGATGAAGGCTGTTTTTATTTCATCTCGTCCATACATTTGGATATGGTGGTACCCGGAGTACGCATCCTGGAACGATAGAAGTTCGCATCCGGCAGTGGAATCTACTATCTGGTCTATCCGGGGAAGGGGAAAATGATCTTTCAGGCAAGCCTGATTGAGGTGCTTGAAGTCGATACACATTCGGAGGGATTTGTCCTTCTTGGGCACCAATACAGGGTTGGTGAGCCACTCGGAATGGTACACATCGCGAATGAACTCTGTAGCTAGGAGCTGAGCGATTTCTTCACCAATCGTCTTGCGCTTCTCGATGGAGGATCGACGCAAGTGTTCCTTGACCGGTTTGATATTCGGGTCGACTCGGAGTCGGTGCTCAGCCAGTTCCCTGGGAACCCCCAGCATGTCAGATGACTTCCACGCGAAGATATCCCAGTTCTCACGGAGGAACTGGATGAGCTCGGCCTCCTATTTTTCACCGAGTGTCCTCGAGATGTTCGTGGGAGTGGCACTCGGATCGTTCGGGTGAATGTGGACTTGCTTGGTCTCTCCGGCCGACTGGAAAGCTGAATAAGTAGTCGGTCGTTTGGACTTGAGCAAATCCGCAGTGTCCACCGTCTTCTTGTACCCGTCGAATTCGACTGTGAGTACTTGTTCGCTAGCAATCTTGGAGCCCTGCCGGAGACACTCCTCGGCGACTATCCGATCGCCAGTCACTGTGATCACTCCTTTCAATCCGGGCATCTAAAGTTTAAGATACACATAACATGGACGGGCCATGAAACATGCGTAGGCTAGCCTACCTAGAATGGCATGATAGGCGCTGCGAAAATCCACCACTTCGAATGTCAGGCGTTCCTTTCGGAAAATTTTCTCGCTTCCGAACATGATGTCCAGAGTGATTTGGCCGAGTGACTCAGCCTTCTTCACAGGGATGACCCCATGGAAATGCATGTTGCTCTTGATCAATCGGGACATTGGAATGTCCATTGCCCTGAGCGTGTTAGCGTAGATTATGTTGAGCCCACTGCCTCCATCCATCAGGACTTTGCGCAATCGGACTCCATTGACGGCCGGGTGAACAACCAGCGCCTGCCTCCCAGGGGTTGCTATGTGGGCCGCATGATCCAACTGGTTGAAGAGTAACTGGGGTCTTTGCCCAATTGAGGTACTTGACAACAGTCGGAGCTGCCATGTTTACCTCCCGATTGAAAACCTTCAACCGACTCTTGCTTTCGACGTCAGCAAAAATCATGTTGAGGACCTTGTCGATGTTCGGATACTCGGGAGCATCCTCATCTTCGTCATCGTCGTCCTTCTTTGTAGAGGTCTCTCTACCCATCTCTTGCTTGAGCATTCGACACTCCCGAGTGGTGTGCTTTGGGTAGATTACATTGCCCTCCTCATCTTTTTCGTATGGACAACACAGGGTTGATCCAATACCTCGGATTTGTACTCGGGCTTCTTCTTGGTAGCCCATTCCTTCTTCTTCTTCGGCTTAGGCTTCCCCTGGCCAGGAACCGCCGCAACTTCTGCTTTTCCCGGATGACCAACTTTCCGTTTCTGCTTTTTACCAGTGTTTCCCCCCGATTGAGGGGTGTCACCGGCTCGCCCTTTGCCGCTTCGGAGGAGGTCTTATTCTTCACCATTGGCATACTTATTGGCGATTTCCATGGCCCGGCTGAGGGACACATCCCCAGATCGGCCGAACATTAAGATGAGCTCTCGGTACCGAGTGCCTGCCTTGAAGGCGCAGACGGCTTGGTGCTCGGTAACGTTCTCCACAATATTGTGCAGTGTGGTCCAACGCTGAACGTACTCTCGGAGAGTTTCATTGCTCTTTTGTACACAATGTTGCAGCTCCGTCAGCCCACCCGTGCGCTTGTAAGTGCCCTCAAATGTCTTGATGAACACCTTCGCCAGGTCCTCCCAGTAGTAGATGCTGCTAGAGGGCAACTGGTTCAGCCAGGCCCATGCTGATCCCTCCAACATGAGAGGAAGATCTTTCATCACGACAAATTCATCACCGCCACCAATTTGGATGGCCACTCGGTAATCATCAAGCTAGGTTTCCGGCTTGGACTCACCGTAAAACTTTCCGAACCCTGTTGCCAACCTGTAGTTGGAGGAGATCTCGACCTCTCAGATGTACCTACTAAAGCACTCGAGACCAGAAGTTCCCCATCCACTCATCCGATCTCTGACCAGTCTGTTCTTGTCCACCACATTCTGCGTTGTGATGGATCTTGCATTAAGAAGTGGGGGTCGATGGCCACCTTCTTCATAGCCCCTGGGTCGAGTGGGACTCTGATTGCGGTCTTCTCGGTGAGGTCGACCGCCGTCGTAGGGTCACTTGCCATACGAACCGCCCCTCGGAGGGGGCGTCCGACTGACGTCATAGTCATCGCGCCAACGTTCTCCATTCTGGCCTCTCGGAGGAGGAGGAGTATGCCAGCGCTTTCCGTATGCGTACGGGCTGTGTGCAGACTGGACTGTATCAGCTTGAACGGACTTGTTGTATATGCGCTGATGCGATTGTGATACCTCACAATTCTGTCTCAGGGCGGTCTTCAGCGGAGTCTGGATCTGCCGAATGCCCTCCCCAGCTGCAGAACCAGACGGTTGAATAGATTAAGCAATCCGAGTGGCTGCGGCCAGGTTCTCCATCGGTGTGTGCATCACCGGGATCTTGGGTAGTCTATCATTCCGAGATAATTGCCGCCGATTGCGACTGGAGCTAGTTTGCTCTCTGGCCGCGTGGTCATCGACTTACCATTGGAGTCGCTCGAGGCGATCGTGCTCAGCCAAAGTGGCTTGGCGCGTGGCTTCCAAAGCTATCTCCTCCGGGGAAGTCCCCAAGATGGGAGTGAGCAGGACTTCGTCGTCTCTCCTCCTTGTCTCCTCCCGCTGCTCCCAACTGAGAAGCTGGGGAAAATAGGCGTCGGTGTTGCCATCGTCGCGGCCACTGTCTCGGCCACGGGAACCGCCTGTGGAGTACCCAGGAGGTTCGTGGTTGGTGGTGTTGGCCATCAGTATCTCTGCAGCGTTTTCGCTGCTTTCGCACTCGGACCCATCGGACAACTTGTTGCCCGATGAGGGGGACAAGCTGACGGTGGTCTCGCCAGAATCGAGCATGGCCACATGCTCGGACGTGGCCTGACGCATCATGACATGCTTGGGCCATCGCTGCAGCCGCGAGCGCCCGAAGCACTTGCGGCGGCTCGCAACGGGATGAGTGAGCATGGAGCCATAAGGCTCCAACGGCTGTCGAAGGAGAACTCCATGCCCCGCCGCGCTGAAATCTGTTGCACCGCGGGAGGGGAACGCGTTCGGGTCCAACGTTGCCTCATGCAACCATTCCGAACCGTCGGCAATGAAGCGAAGGCTACCGAAGATGATTTCGCCGCTGAGTGCCATCATGATGACCGGAAAAGTTAAATATCCACCTGTGCCGGAATTTGCTAGACGTGGTGCCCCACGGTGGGCGCCAACTGTCGTGGGAGTAAGACTGACAGTAGTATGGGGGGTACGTATGAGTAAGGGATAAGACTAGCTACGGCGCAAGTGTAACACTCGGATGTACGAGTTCAGGGCCCACTCGGAAGTGGAAAAGACCCTACGTCTCGAGCCCTGAGGCTTAGTGTTTGCTTATGAGGGTATCTGATTACAACGAATTCGGAACCCTCACTCAGGCGCCAGGGGGTGGCTTATATAGAGTATGCCACCACCGGCCGAGCGCCATTACAAGGGCAATTAATGACAGTAACTGCCGGAGTTACTAGAAACTGCTGCTTTAACTAGGAGCGTTACAGGTAACGTCGTATTCACTGCGCTTTATGTGAGTTAAGTCCCTCGAACGTTGAAGCTCCTGCGTCGCCTCTGCTTCTTCTCGTCCGAGTGCCGAAGCCTGGCACACTGGCTGAATGACGTCCAAGTGACCTCCAAAGATCCGAGTGGATCTAGTAGAATCATCCGAATGCTAAAGTAGCCAAGTGACTTCCATGATCATGTGGGACCCCAAGTGAGCCCTAGATGTCCGGTCTTTGACCCTACCTCGGGCAGGTGACCTCATCAGTTGGTGAGTGATCTTGTTATAGTGTAGGTAGACCACCTACCAAATTTCGTCGCATTCGGGGTCCGTTTGATACCCCAACCGTTAAACATATAGCACTATAGCCGGTTTAATTGTCAGACGTTTTTAGATTTTCAATACTTGTTGTCGGGCTGCCCACTATTCCCTATCTTCTCATGCCTAGTCTTTCTGCACAATGCACATACCCCTCGTGCGCACCCGATAACGTCCCCAAACCCGGAATGCCCGCCCGCGACCAGTGGCTCCGGATCAACCCCGAGATACCCCCAAACATCCGTGGTTTCCTATTTGGACAATCCTAGCCATTTTATCTCGACCGTCCGATTTAAATCAGAGGGTCATCCTAGACCCTAAACCTGCCACTGTACGTATATATATACTACCTAACCCTAGACCAATCCCTACAAATCCTCCTCCCACCCCATCGTCCGCCGCCGCCGCAATCACCTCCCCCTTGGGATGCTCCCAGATCCACCTACCCAAACCATCGTCGCCACCAGCCCGCCTTGCAATCCGTGCCTGACCAACCGTGAACCACCTAGTGCCCGCATCCTTCCCAAGCTCGTCCTAGAACCCCTCACTGGCGACCCTCGCCGCCCCTCTCTTTTCTTCGTGCCTCCGCCTTCTTCTATCTTTTCTTATCTCTCTCTCCTTCTCTGAACTCTCTCTCTTCTTCAGATACCACATCCCAGCACCAAGCCGACCTCGCCTCGCCATGCTACTCTTGCCGGAGCTGGACCCAGGCGCCTCCTCGGCGACCATGAACACCAAGCCACGCCGGCTCCCCTCGCCTCGACTCCGGATGATGGACCTGCAGCGTCGCCCGATGCCATGGAGCCCGCTCGACACCTCCACCTGTGCGCAGCCGGCCACCTCGCTGGAGACGAGCCCCACTAGATGGGCTACCGCAACATCCCCCGGAGTTGGAGCCCACAGGTCACCACCATCTCCCCTCCTCCTTCGGTTTCTCTCTCTCTGATGGCCTCCCTCTCTTTCTTTTCTCCAACAGGAGCTCCATGCGCCATGGCAGGACCTCGAGCTCCGCCAATTGCCGCCCGATCTGGTCGCAGGCGCTCCTCCCCGTTGGATCCGCGCCACCTTGCCGTTCCCCACCTTCCTCCGCCGCCTCACGTCATCGAAGATGCCTGCTGCCTCTCTCTGCATCACGCTGCAACTGATGCTCTGCTTAATGGGAGGAAACGAGACAACGCGCGTCGTGCCCGTTGACCGTGCCTCCCGCGTCCTGGCCACGACAGCCAAGTCCCAGTAACCGGGCCCCAGCCTAGCGCCAAGCCGCTCCTGCGCTAGCCTGCCCAGCCGGACCACTCCACCGACCTAGGCCAACCCAGCAAGGTGAGCGTCGCCCAGCATGCCTTTGTTTTCTGTTGGGCTGGCCCATGAGCACTGTTTCCTATATGACGCTCCGTGCGCGAGGTAGCTATTCTGCATCCATGCACTATTCCAGCCCAGTTTGAGATTCAGCCCATTCATGTTTTTTTACTGTCTGCGAATTTGACTAATTAACAAGGGAATTACAGATTTGCAGAAAACCCCTCAAATTTCATGCATTTAATATCTCACAAACCGTGCATCGGATTAAAATGTTTTATATATAAAAAATGTTCAGAATTTTGGGTAGATTAATAATATCCAACTCTCACATGTGTTAAAAATGTTTATACTTGCTGTTTGATTAAATTTGCATCAATACCATGCTAAAATGATTTATTTCATATCTAAGTAACCGTAGCTCCGAATTACATGAACTACATATGTAACTTGACTAGAAAAATGTGTAGAATAAGTTGGTGCACTTTTTTTCCTGTTTATTAAATACAAAATATGTGATAGGAAGATCTGTACCAAACTTAAAATATGCATATGGGGACTTTTCGGAATTGTTATTTGTTGTTTCCTGCCTCATTTAAACATGCCCAAATGTCTTGCTTATTTATGATTCACCTTTTGCCATGATAAATAACATTTAAACTTGTTGGGTACCTAAACGAGAGTGAACTAAATATTTGAATGTGAAATTTCGTCTTGAACTTCACTTAATGTGTAGTAGTTGATTGTTGTGCTTGTCATGCGTTGCATATTTAAACTTGACATGCATCATCCTTGTTTGTGCATCATGCCATGAATATGTTGTGGTGTTTACCGTGTCATTTGTTTGTTTTCGGATTTGCTTCTCGTCGCTAGAGTTCCGAAAGCGTTTCGAAGTGTGAGGATTCGTTCGACTACGTTGGTTCGTCTTCTTCGCGGAGGCGTTCTTCTTCCAAGGGGGATCTCAGGCAAGATGACCATTTCCCTAGATACCACTACTATCATTGATATGCTAGTTGTCTTGTTTCTATCGCTATGTCTCGCTACCTACCACTTGTTTGTCAAGCCTCCCAAAATGCCATGATAAACCTCTAACCTTCCACCTTCCCCGCAAACCATTGTATGGCTATGTTACCGCTTGCTCAGCCCCCTCTTATAGCGTTGCTGGTTGCAGGTGCAGGTTGTTCCATGTGATAACATGGAGATCTTTGGAATATCACAATATTCTTGCTATTTAATTTAATGCTTCTATACACTTGCTAACGGGAGGGAGGCTTGGACTTTTTTCTTTGTGTTTTGTTCCACTCTTGCCGCCTTAGTTTCCGAGTACCGGTGTTATGTTCCATATTGAGTGCTCCTAACAAGCTTGGCGTTGTTATGGGGTCCCCTTGATTTTCGTTTTGGGATAAAACTCTTCCGGCAAGGCTCAACATTGATACTATATTTGCTCAACAACTAATAAAATTTGCATAGGGCATGATCACCCCATGGATAATTAATTAACAACCCGGGCCAGTGCTCCTCATGAGTGTTGGTCCAAAATGGTAGTAGCCAGGGACACCAATGAGTGTGCCAGCCAGAAACTTAGCCAATCCAGCTGTGTCCTGAGAATGAGATACGCGGCTCCTATCGGATTCGTCGACATGTCAGGCGGTCTTGCTGGATTTGTTTTACCCTTCTCAAATGCCTTGTGCACCGGGATTCCGAGGATACTTCGGGCTATCCCGTGGTTGAGTTTTCCACCAAAGCTTGTGGCTAGTTTGTGATGGATGAGTTGGAGCACCCCTGCAGGGTTAAATATTTCTGAGAGCCGTGCCCGCGGCTATGTGGCAACTTGGAAATTATAGAATACCCGATAATAGAAAACTTGAAGTAAACTCAAATAAAATACACCAACCGTGTGCGTAACCGTGACCACCACTTCTTGTGAGGTTTGAACCAAGAAGGGAACATGGTGGGGTTATGATTGACTCATAAGTAGGTGTTCAGGATCACTTCTTGATCATTACTAGTTCATGTCCATTTATGCGTAGATCACTCTTCTTATTCTTGTACTCGTAAGTTAGCTAGATATCAAATGCTTAGTGCTTGATGCAGCCTCAGCACTTAACAATACTTCACCCATTAAGCTTCGCTAGTCTTGATACACTTGCAAATGAGATTGCTGAGTCCCGGTGGCTCACAGATTACTACAACAACAGGTGCAGGTACAAGTAAAGCGACCATTTGACGTGAGAGCGATGCTTGTTCTATTTGGAGTTTCTTCTTCTTTGTCGTCGATCATAGGACGGGTTCCAGGCCGGCTGCTTGGGATAGCAGGGTGGACGTCGTCTCTTTTTCGTTTGTTTTTATCCATAGTCAGATGCTGCTCTTCTGTATGACGATTGAATGTATTGATGTGATCATGTTGTAGCTTGTGGCGAGTGTAAGCCAAATCTTGTATACTCTTCTCTTCAATAAATGTACTTGTGACAATATCCACCTTGCAAAAGCATCTCCGATATGCGCTTCTATCCCTGTTGAGGCTGTCAAGTTTCCGCGAGGATAGGACCGCATATTGGGCGTTACACAATCCTCTCTGAGTTTATAAAGCACAAGCCGGAGATGTTCTGCATGTTCCTCTTAAGTTTGGGAGCAGACAAGGATATCATTGAGGTACACCGAAGGTAGATAATATGAACTTCATCATCCGAGAGAAGGTTGGAGGAGAATTTGGAACACCAAAGGACATAGCAGTGTACTCATAAGAGCCAAAGCTTGTCCTGAAAGCAGTTTTGGGAATATCTTCGCGAATATGGATTTGGTGATATCCCATTCGAAGATTGAGGTTTGAGAAAACCTTGGCACCTTTCAATTGCTCAAACAATTCGTTGATGTTGGGGAGTGGATACTTACTCTTGATTGTCTTTTTATTCAATGGACGGTAATCGACGCAAAGTCGTTCCGTGCCATCCTTATTCTTGACAAAGAGAACACTCTAATCAGACCTAGACGCTCTTGCTCATCCAGTTGCTTCTTCAATTCATTCAGCTCTTCAGGGCCAAGTTTATTAGGATCCTTGCAAACTGTTTCAGTTACAGACTCGAGTTCAATCACAAACTCCACTGGCGGTGAGGAGGCATTCCTGGCAATTCTTCTAGAAAGACATCTTCATACTCACGGGCGACGGAGACATGATATATTATAGAGGTTTTGCCTTTCTCACTGAGGGAGAACAAACAAATAGTGTCATCACGAGAAACAAATATAATCAGTTATTCAGAAAGATGGGTTTATTGGATTTCCTTGGCCGCACAATCAATTTGAGCCTTGTACGCCTCAAGACAATTCATACTCAGAATTAGATCAACTAGTCAAGTCTTTAGTTTATCTATTTATTTTGGCATAAATAATATCTATCATAAAAGGAAGAAAGTGGAACACCTGCCACTAAGAAGAACTAAGCTTCAGAGGCCACTTTAACGGTTCATGGTATGAACATGGATTTACCATAGAAAAGTTAGCTACTTTATTGGTAAGACAGAATGCCAACTACTTGTCAGTCTAGTAGTTATATGAAGTAAAATGTTGTTTCACATATATCTAAGAATTATATATGAAATATATCATTGTTCTAGTTACTACACAATTTATTTAGTACACAAAAAATGGTATTTCATATGATATCTTGATATTTTGAATTGCGAGTTGTAGTTGCGGAACATTTCAAGAGGTGTACCCGAAAGCCAAATACTACTTGTCGATGAATGTAATCCCTAAGTGCGTTTATAACTTCATATAGGCTCTAAGTGCTTTCTATCATATACCCATTTGAGTTAAAGAGCGCCATCGTGTTGATGGTCATCATCATTGATACCCTTAGCATCAATGAGCCATGTGTCATTGCCATGAATGTGTTGCAGCAAAACACAACACATGTGAAGCCGACATATGAAGTACTTCAATTTTTCCACCAGCGTTAATAGAAAAAAAGGGAAATTATAGATCAACCCTGAATTGAAAGAAAATTATTGAAAAATATATGGATAAAAACATTGGTGTCAATGTCGCCATTATAACCTGGTCTTCATGCAAAAACTGATGGTTGTACATGCATTGATGTGTTTGTATCAAGACTACAGATTAAGGATCTACTGCTCACGGAGCTAACTTTAGGTAAGCTTTAAGTTGATGGTGATGCTTCCTAGCCTACATGGATCACCAACGGCATTGTCTGGCTCATGCATTCGGTGCCAGTTGCATGGAAGAAAATTTCTTTATAGTCCAAGTGATACATGATTGATGTAATGTATTCAAGTTAAATGTGAAATCACACACATGCTTCAACAATAGTACAATATTCACCAATTTTTTTCATCTGTATAATATGTACTAATCGGATCTCCTTGAGCCCTATTTTATTTGGTACATGGTTTACTGTAAAAATCTTAATTGTATTTTTCATCACAAAAATACTATCTTTATCCTTTTATTAATAGTGGAATTTAAAATTTCGTGTGCTTGACAACTCCACTGTTTACTACTCAGTCACATTAATATATGATGATATTGGGTGGAAACCCTCAATGGCTCTTTTAAGATCACCTAAAAATTGAAGAAAAAATGTTTTTTTAAAGTTTCATAAAAACTACACATTTAGATGTGTGCTGTCTAACAGTAAACTTTATTAGAATTTGTTTTGTATGTTATGCTGAAAGACCAATAAAATACTTTTTGATCATACATACACTAGTGGAAAAAAGCTTAGCTATGGCGCGGCAAAAATGGCCTTACTGCCGTGGACACCCGACGCCACCAATATGGCGCCACAGTTAAAAAATAGTGCCGGCGTTGGAGCTGACACCAGTAGTATATTACATGTTGCTGGTTTCCACATACAACGCCAGCAATTTGTTTTTTTATAATACGCCAGCAATTTGTTTTTTTTATAATAAAAAAATATTACTTCAGAAACTAAGAGCTCAAACTTCACAAAAGGTACTGATCAATTAAACTTACTCATAAACTTCAGAGTTCAAAACTTAGTACTAATCAACTAAACATACTCATAAACTTCATATAGTTTAAAAGTTCACAAAAGGTACTGAAATAACTAAACTACTCTTCATCGAGGATTATCCTCAGCTGGCGAATATTCTCCCGATTGCTCTCGCCATCTTTTTTGAACTGAGCAACGTCTGTCTGTAGGTTAGTCCTCTCTATCCTAAGTTATTTTTTCTCCAGCTTGAGTTCATCCCTCGCGTCCGTCAACTTATCCCGCAGCTCCCTCAGTTTGTTTAACTTAGCGAGGGCATTACAACCCTCTGTGAGCATACTATCCCTTTCATTCTTCACCGCGGCATTGTTTTCTTCGAGTCTTTTGATCCTCCACTCTGACTGCTCTAAGAGCCACTGATTCCACTTCTCCATGTCGTCCACCGATTCATTGTTGCTTGATGAATTATCCATATTTGCTATTTCAAATTATGTAAACAAGCAAATTAAAACTTGTAATGAAAGCTCACCATCTTAGAATGGAGAATTTAAAAATAACATGCAGAATTTTGAAAGCTCATATTTGTATTACGAATCATTCCATAGTTGATCCTAACATGGTTGATTTAAACTCTTTGGTTCCTTACTTTCAGATCTAATAAGAATTAAACATTAGGTTGATCCTTTACATCCAAATTTGTTAGCAAGAACTAGAATTGTACTACATGTTCATGACAATTTGTACCCACACCGTAGATGTCACTACACAATTAAAGGGGAAACACGAAGACATATGTGATGAAAAATATGTGTTTAGAAACTACATCCGCTTAAGAACTATGCGCATGACCTATAAACTAAGACGGAGGGAGTACCTAATTTCGAACGATTTGGTGGGGACAACAGATTTGATGTACCTGTGTTTGTGTGTCGGGCGGGGCGGCGTCGGGCGAAGACGGCATCAGGCAGGGCAGCGTTAAGCAGTTAACAACGAGGAGAGACGGGTGGAGTTGGGGATCGAGAGAGTGAAGGATAATATTTTTTTTACTGTGCCGGGAGCTCTTAAAAGCAACTACTGCTGGCTAGGCCTAATGGGCCTGAATGTGCAACGCCGGGCCTAATGTGCAACGCGAGCACTAAGCAAATAGCCATGGCGTACGAATTTAGTCAACACCAACACTATTTGAAAATATTAGTGCTGGCGTTCATGAAAAATGGCGCGCAACTAAGAAGAGCTGTGGCTAGCCATTTCTCCACTAGTGATATATACGTAATGCACATTTACATGTTGTAAAAAAACAGGAATTTCAAAAAAATTAGAGGGATTTGATTTGCTTTTTGATTTTTTTCCTATTTCAACTTGGTATCACAATATTTGCACTCGATAGCAATCAACCACACTATTATCTTGGAAGAAATTAACAAAGAAAAATATCTAACACACAATGTTACCGTGTTTTGAAAAATAGAAGTGTGTAAAAAAATACATAGACATGAGTCATGCATGTAACACATAATTATTTTCATCCATAATTAGCTATAGAGATAAAACTGTACATGAGTACATCTATTAAAAACAGCGAGTATCTTTGTTGAGTGTGAACCACATATGCTATTAACTCCGGACAAAAG
This sequence comes from Elymus sibiricus, assembly GCA_039707655.1. Taxonomy (NCBI): domain Eukaryota; kingdom Viridiplantae; phylum Streptophyta; class Magnoliopsida; order Poales; family Poaceae; genus Elymus; species Elymus sibiricus. The sequence goes on along the minus strand of CM077665.1, from coordinate 267,221,487 downwards.
GATGTTGTTTCTACTATTCTTTCTCCAGCAATAGGAAATCAACGCTAGCACCAGTCCTCCAAAAAGTATGGCTTGTCTCCGACCGTCATGTGTGCTCGTGGCTATCTTTTACATCCCAATAAACATGGTTTAGCTTCGGCAGCAGGTATATGTGCAATGGTGCCATCTTAGAATCCGTCAGAAAAAGCTAGAGAAGATCATCAAAGTTAGCTAGCAGTAGTAGCAAAGAGTGAAGGAGCATGATGGGAGTTCATCAGGGAAAAAGAAAGCTGACTTTCAGAAAGAGGTTGATTGATTCTGTCTAGTTGCGCTAGCATCTTACATATGTAAGTTGGTACATGTAACAAATGTTTCTCTTTCTGCCGCTGACATTGCCAGTGTTGTGTAGATGAAACCTGCTTGATAACATCAATTATGTTAACTTGTTACAGATGCCTCTCTCTGCAGAGTCGTTGTTGAAGGTTTTGTTGAAGAAGACAAGATGAAGAGCGCCTTTAGGAATAATCAGCATCAACATAATCAAGAACATGGAACCCACGTGAATGCCATACCTAGATAAGTTGTATGATTTGAGTTCATTGCTTCATGCATATGGATTGGAAGGTGACTGCAGTTAGTTGGGAATATCCATCCTAATGAATTTCGCTCATCGTAGATCAATCTCGTCTTCCTCTGATATCCTCTGCTCCAGCAACGCGAGGAGCAGCCAGCCAGCGCCCGCCCCTTGTCTCCACAACACAATGGTCCTTGTACCAGACTATTGAATTCCTTGGATAAGAAAAAGAACGAAGGTGATGACATAGGAAGGCCAAGGTGGAACAGGAACAATAATCCACAAAACAACGAATTGCATGGCATTGGCATCGAGAGGCTAGTTGCCTGGAGGTTGCTTCTGGTTGTTTCCTACGTGGAGCTATGGATTGATTATTGTAAGATAGGAGTTTTTTATCTTTACAACTGAGGAAAGAGATCGCGAGTTTTTTTTTTGCGTGAGGATTATTTGGGAAGGATCAATCATGAAGTTTTATATAGGAGCAGTATACGATAGATTGTTTTCTTTTTTTGACAGGTACCCTAGTTTGGTTTTTTACGGTTGCGTTCTGTTAGCATATATTGGTTTTTCCTTAGATTGTAGGTATTATATGGGTGCATCCGCACCGTTATAACTTGCTCCCATCAGATTAACGGTCGGTAATTTCTAATTAATGCGGGAATTTCTAGGGAGTGCCTGATTAGTATAAGTATAGATGTCAGAATTACCGAGAACATTTGGAGAAGCCAAGAAAGAATAACTTCCCATCTTGATAGAAACATCCGGAATCATCATGGTAGCCTTCACTGACATACCCCGAGAAACAACCCCCAAAGGTCTACCCAATGGTTGGCTAATATTTCTCCCAGAGAATGTCTAAATGCTGCAAGGCAATATTTTGGCCACCCTTTCTTCAGAGAGGTGGTTTATTTGTCAGCATGGAACATTTGGTTGCTTAGAAATGGGAAAATCTTCAGGAATGAGAGGCCCTCTTTTGCTGCTTGGAAGAGAAATTTGTCCATGACATCACGTTGCTATCTCACAGATTCAAGGCCAACATGAAGCCTCTGTTATTAGACTAGATTAGCTCCCAACCATAGATGGACTTTACTATGTATTTATGTAAATATTATTGGGTGTACATAGGTAAGTAGGTGTACCAGCTCTTTTCCCTTTTCTTTTGATACTACTTGTTTTTTCAGTTTTGTGAGTTTTGAATAAAGTGTTCTGGGCTGTTGCCTCACAGTTTCTAGTAAAAAAACACTTCGGAAGCTAGATCATGCTTAAGAACAAATGGTCTTGACGTAAAACAATGCGGTGCACCTGAATCGAACTAGACTTTTACAGGAATAGACTTAACCAAGAGACTACCCATTATCATTTCAGGAGATTCCTCTGCTTGTGTTGCATTGACCATGTTGACTCGGGATGACATGGGATTATGCTTCACCATTGCATTGTTGGAGGCCTGGTAGGAGGAGGAGGTGGAAGACACCGCTCAGGACACTTGGGAGCATAGTGACCTTTGGTGCCACATTTGTGACAAGTAACCTCTGAACGCAGAGGAGAGTGGGTTGGAGGAGAACCACCTGTCCTAGGCGCCTGAGTCTCTGCTGGCTCACTGGGTTGGGTGGGTGGGAAGAACCACGGCCACCATTCTACTTCTCCTGCTGAGGACGAAAAGGAGGAGGAGGACGACGACCTGAGAGGAAGACGACGAGGGGTTGGACTCTCTGAACTGCTTCTTGGAAGCCTCGGCCTTGAATTGAGCTGCTTCTAGCCTTAGAGCCAAGTTGTAAAACTGATCAAAATCGGTCGTATCAGCGAGAACAAGTGCAAGCGGAAGTTCTTCTCTGAGGCCCCTTCGAAACTGATATATTTTACTCTTCTCGTCTGACACATCTTGCTTGGCATAGCGGGCGAGGTTCTGGAACTCTGAGTTATACTGATACACAATCATGTTGCCTTGCTTGAGCTGTCTGAACTTCTCAAGCATATCCTGAACAACGCTGGTCGGGATATGGTGAGCCCTGATGTCACGGTAGAACTCGTCTCAGTTGTTCACACGACCTCCTCTAGAGTCCTTGTACTACTTCCACCAATCTGCGGCCTGGTTCTTGATCTGGAAGGTCGCAAACTTGACGTAGCCCTAAGGCCTGACATTGCGGCACTCAAAATGCTTGTTGATATCCATGAGCCAATCGTCGGCATCAAGAGGCTGAATACATGCACTGAAAGGCTTAGGATTGTTGTCGATAAACTGGTTGAGAGTTGCATATTGCGGCTGATTGTTTAAATTCCCTTGAATGCCTTGGTTACCTTGATTTCCTTGGTTTCCTTAGTTCCATTTGTGCATGAGAAAGAGCATAATCTGAGTATCCGCATTGGCCGTGGCCATTAGAGCTTGCCAAGCCTCTGGAGGCGGAGGTGGAGGTGGGGGTGGTGGAGGGTCAGACTGCTCCCCCTCACGACTCGGGTTTCCACGAGTTGATGGGGCCATCCTGAAGATGGACATGAAGATTATAACACAATTGACAAAGGGGATGAAGATAAGCTAAATTAAATGGCTCAAAGTGTTGCAACAGGTAATCTCATCAATTGCATCCAAACTAAAAATTAGTAAGAATGCTCTCTGCAGATGAGCGATATCATCATTTTAACATGAGGCCACTTGAATGAACAGCAAAGTATTTAGCTAAGATTTGCTCGTAACAAATACATAACAGAGATTTCGCTCGAAATCTTCATGGTAAGGCTCACACGGGCTCGATCTTACAGTAGCCATCGTGTACAAGGTAGTGCACATGACATACGAAGCTTCCTCAAACCGTAGCAAGCTACAAGGATTATTTAATACAAAACGAGAATCGATATAAGAAAGACCGTCGACAAGCGAACCACTTGATGTCGAACCCCAACCTCACATCGTGTATCTGTTGGAAGATAAACCTAGGTGACTACATGACTTCCCACCTGAGAACTCCCGAAGTCATTTGGTTATGCAATCAGGTCCACGGATACACGGAGTAAAATCCATCACTCAACTCCTAGGATGATACTACTCTCCAATGTATCACATCCGTCAACACATAACCAGAGGCCTCGGAAATTCATCTACCTCAGACCCACAACGATACTAAACATGGCAGTACATCTGGACGCTCTCCCTAGTACTAGTTGGTGCCAAACTCCTCTCGCCACAAGTAGTATTGAAGCAACTTCGAATATCTTTGTCCTGAGATACTAGGGAAACTGAATGATAGCTGTGTGACAAGAATCCCCTAGAGATCAACTCCCTGGGACACTTCTACCCTAAATTGACAGGAGGCACTAGGAACAAAATCCCGGTCACACCGCCATCGTATAATTTCCAAAATACTCGCATGATCCAAAAAAATTGAGTGAGAAGAGGAGGAGAATTAGAATTCCTATGTCACGAATTCTCACCAGAGCGACGAAGGGAAGAGGAATAAAAATAATTCCTACTCTCTGATATATAACTAGACTCAAAATATAGTTTTTCACTAGTTATGACTCGGCCAAGTTCTGATCAAGCAAAGGGGCTCCTATGGTCGGTACTGCTCTGATACCAACTTGTCATACCAAAATGCGGTACAATCCTAATGAACACACGAAGGCCATGATATGGATTGAAGCGCATTTCGAGTCTCTTGGCAAGAATGAATATCATCACATTACATGTAAATAAGAGATGAGTATATGGAGTTGGCTTACACTCGCCGCATGCTACAACATTTAATATTCGAATACAAACATCCATACAAGCATCATCCAGAAGAACGGGGTCCGACTACGGACGAAATCAAACGAAAAAGATGATATCATCAAGCAAATCCTAGGCTGCCGACCAAGGCTTCCCTTTCTGCTTGTCGGGGTAAGTCACGTACATCCACCCACGTTCTTCATCATACTCCTAATGGAGTGTTGTGGCATCATCATCGACAAGAGCATCTGTACCTAAACATGTGGTGTTGTAGTAGCCTGTGAGACATGGGGACTAAACAATCATATTACCCGGGGTACCGAAACTATCCAAACTTATAGGTGGGATATGGTGAAGTGGTGAGGTTGCAGCAGTGCTAAGTAGTTTAATTAGCTAACTTACGAGTACAAGAGTAAGATGAGTGTTCTTCGCATGCCGGTCATTATCTAGTTATGATCAAGAAGTGATCCCGAACACCTACTTACGATCAAGCATAACCCTACCGTGTTCTCTTCCCGAACTCCCTCGAAAAGAGACGATCATGGTTACACACACGGTTGCTGTATTTAAATTTGATTTACTTCAAGTTTTCTATTACCGAGTATTATAAAATTTCCAAGTTGCCAGATAACCGCGGGCATGGCTTTTTGAAAGATTTAACCCTGCAGGGGTGCTCCAATTCATCCATCACAAACTATCCACAAGATACGGTGGAAAACCTCAACCGCAGGATGTACCATCGTATCCTTGGAATCCCGGTGCACAAGACGTTACTCAAACGTAAAACAATCTAGCAAGACCGCCCAGCAGGCCAGATCCCGATAGGAGCCACACATATCTCGTTCTCAGGGCACTACTGCATGAGCTAGCGTACACTGGCCAAATTAAACACCCAAGTTGTGTCGTGGTGGCCCTGCACGGTGCTCTATTTGGATCAACACTCATGAGGAGCACTAGCCTGGTTTGTTGATTAATTAGCCAACGGGTTGATCATTATCTATGCAAGTTTTATTACTTATTAAGCAAATACTACCAATGTTGGGCCTTGCCGGAAGAGTTTTATCCCAAAACGAAAATCAAGGGGGTCCCCATAACAACCCCAAGCATGTTAGGAGTGCTCAATATGGAACATAACACCAGTACTCGGTAACTAAGGCGGCAAGAGTGGAACAAAAGACCAAGCAAAAGGCCAAGCCTTCCACCCTTTACTAATATATAGATGCATTAAATTAAATAGCAAGAATAATATGTGATATCCCAAGATATCCATGTTATTACATGGATCCACCTGCAACTGCAACTAGCAATGCTATAAGAGGGGCTGATCAAGCGGTAACTGAACCAAAATATGTTTTGCGACGACGCGGAGGGTTAGAGGCTTATCATGGCATGTTGGGAGGCTTGACAAACAAGTGGTAGGTAACAAGACATAGCGATAGCAACGAGAACTAGAAAAGTAAAGATGGTAGCTGTATCCAGGGTAATGATCATCTTTCCTTTTGATTCTTAAGTGGTATAACAAGCTTGCTCCTCATAAGCGTTCTCGACAGGATCCTCGAACTCAGACTCGTCACCCGGAACTACCCACAAGAAAGAATAACATACAATAAACACACAACCATAGAAAATTTCTCAAACAAGAATTATGCATGACAATTTAATATATTTATGATGGCAATCCTACTCTAGACACATTAAAAGATGTCTTGATCCATGTGAAGCATGGATCAAGCAACACTTCATATGCACTTTAGTTGTTCTTAACATTCTTGACAGAACATCAATATGGTTTATTATTACTTGCACGAACATGGCAAAAATGGATTCTACTCATGAAAACGATGCAAATGCATGTAAATATCATCACAATCGGAGCTACGGTTCTCTCGGAACACTCATGACAAAATACAGATACAAACAGAGATAGATCTGGACAAAAAGAAGGATAGTGGCAAAATCTTGGCATTCCAAGTATTCCACTGGATAGGATATGGAATTCTAACTGAAATGCATATAAAGAATATTAAAAAACCAATGCATAGAACTCACACAATGATCAAAACAATATTGCAATGAAATCTGCCATAAACAGCATCAAGGCACTTTGCAACCACCAAAACAGCAAGCTATAGTTTTTTAAATTCTCAACAAAGACATGTGGCTATAGTAGATATAATGCACAATATTTCATCCAAAAGGGTTCAGGTGGTTTAGATGCATGGATCAATTGGAAATGAGCTCACAAAATGGCTATATGAGTAAACAGATTATGACTTAGTGAAAATTGCAAATTTTCATAGAACAATGTTAACATGTAGGCTGGTTCACAACAAGTTTTAGATATTCTACAAGACTTATTATGGAATGAAATTTAACAACATGGTAGTAGACATAATGGACTACAAATCATGCAACATGAGCATGTTCAAAAGACTCACAGATTCATGGCAATCATCAAGGCAAAAAGCTATGTTTCAATATTAGTCTCAAGAGAAATTTAGCTATTTTCAAAACAACAGTTTTGCCTAGGCATGTTTACAAGGTGATAACAATAGATTAACAAGGATTTCATGGGCATACAAAAATACCAGGAGCAAGTTCATATGAAAATGGTAATATCACATGTTCAAAGTTATTTCATATGGTGCATGGATTAATTCACACAAAAATCACAAAATGCCTAATCATACAAAAATGGCTTGCACCAGAACTTGCTCAAAATTTAAAATTAATGCCACATATGAATTCCTTGGATTTTCTACCACAAAATCATATATAATATGTATATGTTACTGACAAGAAAAATCCAAAAACAATTACGCAAGTTTTTAACATTTTCTCAAAAAACTAGAGATTAACAGAAAAAATGAATTTCAAATTAAATAAATAGAAATGGCTAGGGTTACCCAGGGGGTGCCCAGTAGCTGAGACTTCCTGGTGGGCCCGGCAATGCTGGAGAGAATGACATGTGGGTCCGGAGTGTCCCACATGTGAGTGGTTCGGAAAAAACTCAAAAATGGGGGGAAACCCGTGCGCCTGGCGGGCTCGAACCCGCACCGTGGCGCTGCTATGCAGCAAATAGGACCAGCTGGGCTACACTTGTGCGCTCGTTAAGGGAAGGGAGCACATGGTTTTGAGTTAACCCACGGCCTGGCAGAGGGGGCCCGCAGGTCACTGACTAACGATGGCGACACGGGCGCTACGACTGACTTTTCAACGGACAGATCTGGACCACTCCTAGCAGATCTGGATGGTGGACGTCATGCGTGCAAGAGTTTAATTGAAAAAGCTTAGGCCTTGCCGGTAGAGACCACAGGGGCGGTGGAGCTCCCACCGGAGGAGTACTCCGACGTGCTTAGGGCGCGGGCGAGGCACAGATGGAAGCGGACGACATTGCCGCACCTCCGGGGCCCATGCGAGACCCCGTACGTCGATGAAACGACGCCGGCGACACACTGGAGTGGAGGTCGGTTCGGGCACGGAGGAAATCATGCGGCTACAAGCTATCTACGACCACCGATGGTAAAAACGGGATGCTCCAACTACGGCGGAGCTGTGACGCGAGCAAACAGGGGACAACAGTCACCGAAGCAAGGCCGGCGATGACCTCTGGCGGAGGAGCTATCGGCTCTCATGGCAGCTAGCAATGGAGGAAGCAATCGAAGGGGAAAACGCGTGGGGTGGTTCGGGTGCTCACCACAAGCACACTGGCGTGCTTGGATCATCGGAAGGAGGACAGGGTCGTCGAAATTTGACAGAGATGTCGAGGCGGTCGACGGAGAAGAAGATGAAGGCATGGTCAATCTAGGCATCCCTCGGCTCCGTAGTCGATGTCGAGGACGTCATGGAAGAAGACATGGACGGAGAGGCACGCCGACAACGACGCGGCTCCATCTCTCTCTCTCTCTCTCTCTCTCTCTCTCGGGTCTAACTTGGAGAAGGAGGAAGAAAAACGGGATGAGCCCCTTGGGTGGTGGCGCGAATGCAAAAATCTAGGGAGGGAGCGGACGTCGAGGCCTTCTTATAGGGGTGCGGTCAAGCTACTGCCGCCGTGGCCATGTGCTCAACGCCTGGCCCTGCTCGTGAGAGAAAGAGGGGGACCAGAGGAGGAAGTAAAGGTGGGGATGGACTAGCTGGTAGGTGGGGCCGCGCTCACGTCCATGCTGGAAAGAGATGGGCTCACGGGTGTTGGCGCTGGGAGCCTAGGAGGTCGGCCCAGGTAAGTGGCCCAGCGCCCCCTTCTCTGTTTTATTTATTTTAAATATAACAGAGTTTAAACAAATGCCCAGATTTAAAAGAAAGGAAGATTTTGAAAAGTGAATATAGTTTTGGAGAGTTGGGAAAATATAGAATTTGAATAAAATATCCTGGAAATTTTTAAAGAAAGAAAAATAATTCAAGTTTTAATTAAATTCAAACTTGCATCATTTTTGAATCTGTCCAGAACATTTTCAAATGAGATGCAATTTGGAGGAGGGAATAATGGCATGGTCTAGCATTTTTTAAAAATTAGTGGACATTAAAATAAGGCTGGTAGTAGCACATTTCAAAAAAAAAAAGAAGAATAGTAAGGAAGGGTTTTTTGAGATGAACGATTTGGAGGGGTTTTGCAAATTGATCAAAAGCCAAAATGTTGGAAAGCATATCACTCAAACACACCCACATCACAACACACATTAAACACAAAAAACAAATGATGCCATGATGCAATGATGACATGAGATAACTTCATGCATTTCAAATTCAAAACAAATAGGAAGCCATACAAAGGTTGATCACATGGATGGTTACAATATTAAGGAATGTTACTCTTGGGTTGTTACAAACTCTCCCCCACTACAAAGAGATCTCGTCCCGAGATCTAGGAACGAAATAAGTCGGGATATTCGGAACGGAGAAGGTCCTAACATTTCGAAGTGGCTTCATGGTCGGAATGATGTGACCACTTGACTTTGAGAAATTTGATAGAATTGTTACGAGTTTTGCGCTCGGTTTCTTCAAGAATAGCAATGGTATGCTCACGATAGGATAAGTCCTCTTGGAGATCAATATCTTGGAAGTCAATGGTACGTTCGGGAGTCTGGAAGCATTTGCGGAGCTGAGATACATGAAAGACATCATGGACATTTGAGAAGTGTGAAGGGATCTCAAGTTGGTAGACAAGATCACCTCTTTTGCCAATTATCTTGAAAGGACACACAAATCATGGTGCAAGCTTGCCCTTGATTCCGAATCTTTGAGTGCCTTTCGTAGGAGAAACACTAATATAGACATGGTCTCCAATACCGAACACCATATCAAGGTGGTTGCTATCATAATAGCTCTTTTGACGGGACTGAGTAGCTTTGAGGTTTTCACGGATTACATGACACATGTCTTTAGCTTCAGAAATCATTTCATTACCAACGAGTTGACGTTCACCGATTTCAGACCAGTTATGTGGGGTACAACACTTCCTGCCATAGATAATTTCAAAAAGGACCTTGCTCGAACTTGCTTGGAAGCTATTGTTGTATGAGAACTCAGCAAACGGGAGGCAATCTTCTCACTTCATGCCGCAAGGAATCACAAAATCTCTTAGCATATCTTCAAGAATTTGATTGACTCTCTCCACTTTGCCACTAGTTTGAGGATGGAAGGGTGTGCTAAAGCGAATCTTGGAGCCCATAGCTTTCTGGAAGGAATCCCCAAACGTGGAAGTGAAGATGCTTCCACGGTCTCCGATGATCAACTGAGGAATACCATGCAAGGAAACTATTCTTGATGTGTACAACTCTGCCAACTGAGCTGCAGTTATTGATTCCTTGACCAGAATAAACTGAGCGACTTTTGTGAGCTTATCAATGACCATCAAGATGGCATCATTTCCCCTCTTGTACTTGGGAAAACCGGTGAAAAAATCCATGTCAATATGATCAAATTTCCACTCTGGAATAGGAAGAGGTTGAAGGAGGCCTGCTCGATGTTGGTATTCCGCCTTCACTCTGTAGCACATGTCACACTCATTGACAAACTGAGCAATCTCATGTTTCATACGAGTCCACCAGAAGGTTTGTTTGAGATCTTGACACATTTTGGAGCTGCCTGGATGAATGGATAGGAGAGAATTGTGTGCTTCATCCATTATCACTTTTCTGAGCTCTCCCTTTGGAACCACAAGACAATCCTCAAAGAACAAAGTATCTCTGTCATCAACACGGAAGCACTTATACGTGGAAATGCCCTTGGCGACACCATATTTCACCTTCTTCACCATAGCATCAAGAAGTTGAGCTTGGCAAACTTGATCTTCCGAGGTCGTAGAAAATGGAAGGTTGGCAAGAAAACCTTGAGGAACGACTTGAAGGTTGAGTTTCTGGAATGCTTCACAAAGATCACGTTGGAATGGCTTGAGAATGAGATTGTTGCAGTAAGACTTTCTGCTCAAAGCATCTACAATCACAATTGCTTTTCCTAGAGTATACTCAATGCTCGGAATATATTCTTGGATCATTTCCACCAACGTGTTTGCCGGAGATTGAGGTTGGGTTGAGTGAAAATGTACTTGAGACTCTTGTGGTCGGTGAAGACTTCAACTGACCTTCCGAACAACAGGTGTCTCCAAGTCATCAAAGCATGAACAACTACCGCCAACTCGAGATCATGAGTGGGGTAGTTCTTCTCATTCGGCTTTCAGCTGACGAGAGGTATAAGATACCACTTTCCTGTCTTGCATGAGAACTCCACCAAGTCCTTGCAAAGATGCATCATAGAATACTTGGAATGGCTTGGATTCATCGGGAGGAGTGAAAACTAGAGCTGAAGGCAGCTTTTCCTTGAGTGTATTGAACGCAACATCACATTGAGGAGTCCATACATATTTGACATTCTTCTGGAGAAGGTTTAATAGAGGCTTAGCAATCTTGGATAAGTTCTACACGAATCGTACAATAACTTGCAAGCCCGGATAACCTTCAAAGCTGCTTGACATTCTAAGGAGGCTCCCACTTCACAATGGCTTCAACCTTTTCAGGATTCACTTTGATGCCCGTAGCATAGATGACATGTCCAAGGTACACCACTTCATTGCGCCAGAATTTGCGCTTTGAGAATTTTGCATAGAAACGATACTCTCTGAGCTTATCAAGCACAAGCCGGGATGTTGTGCATGTTCCTCACAAGGATATCATCGAGGTGCACCAATACGAACACATTCTTGAAGGGAGATAATATGAAGTTCATCATACGAGAGAAGGTTGGAGGAGCATTTGCAAGACCAAAGGACATAACCGTTTACTCATAAGAGCCAAAGTTTGTCCTGAAAGCAGTTTTGGGAATGTCTTGTTCTCGAATACGGATTTCGTGATAGCCCATCCGAAGAACGAGCTTTGAGAAAACCTTGACACCTTTCAATTGCTCAAACAATTCGTTGATGTTGGGGAGTGGATACTTATTCTTGATTTCCTCTTTATTCAATGGGCGGTAATCGACGCGAAGTCATTCCGTGCCATCCTTCTTCTTGACAAACAGAATACCACATCCCCAAGGTGAAGAGCTTGGTCTAATCATATCCAGATGCTCTTACTCATCTAGCTGCTTCTTCAATTCTTTTAGATCTTCAGGGCCAAGTTTATAAGGGCTCTTGCAAACAAGTTCAGTTCCAGGCTCGAGTTCAATCACAAACTCCACTGGCCCGTGAGGAGGCATCCCTGGCAATTCTTCTGGAAAGACATCTTCATACTCACAGACGACGGGGACTTGAGATATTGCAGAAATTTCACCCTTCTCATTGAAGGAGAACAAACGAATAGTGTCATCGCGAGCAGCGAATATAATCACTTCTTCAAAAGGATGGGTTAATTGGATTTCCTTGGCCGCACAGTCAATTTGAGCCTTGTACACGTCAAGCCAATTCAACCCAAGAATTAGATCAATGTACAAATTACCGAGAACATATGGAGAAGCCATGAAAGAATAATTGCCCATCTTAATAGAAACATCCGGAATCATGATGGTAGCCTTCGGTGACATACCTAGAGAAACAACCCCCAAAGGTCTACCCAACACTTCAGAAGCTAGATCATGCTTAAGAACAAATGGTCTTGATATAAAACAATGCGATGTACCCGAATCGAATAAGACTTTTGCAGGAATAGAATTAATGAAGAGACTACCCATTATCACTTCGGGAGATTCCTCTGCTTGAGCTGCATTGACCATGTTGACTCTGGCTGACTTGGGATTATGCTTCGCCATTTCATTGCTTGGAGGCCTGATAGAGGAGGAGGTGGAAGATGCCGCTGAGGACATTTGGGAGCATAGTGACATTTGTTACCACATTTGTGAAAACTAACCTCTGAAAGCGGAGGAGAGTGGGCTGGAGGAGGACCACCTATCCTAGGCGCCTGAGGTCTCTGTCGGAGATTGGTTTTGTGCCTATCGGAAACGTCTCAAGAACCCGGTCCGAACACTAGGGAGCTCTTCGCACTCTACAACCTAGCCTCGATGACGGTGGACCTACGCATGCAGGGAATGAGAAGGACACGGGGGTTTACCCAGGTTCGGGACACTGTGCGGTGTAAAACCCTGCTCCTGCTTGTTGGATTGCTTTCTCTCTCGGGTTGCACAAGTGTTACAGGTTGTGAGGAAGAAGAATGCTCTTCTCCTTGGGGGGAAATGATAGCTCCATCTCCCTATGGTGGCTGTCTGAACCTCTTATCCTTGCCATGGGCCACTCTTCCCAAAATGTTGGCGGGAAAAGGGCGACCACAGGGCGGCAATTCGAAGGGGGACAAATGCGTAGTCTTCCCTGACAAAGTTGGTCTTCACGCTGCCAAAGCCTCCATCCATGACACGCTCGTGGGGTATCCGGTGACGCCCGTCCTGGTGGCCAGCATCATGTTGGTCTCCTTGCATAGATGGAGTAATCTTTGGGACTCACCTTGGAGGAGGACAACAACCCTCTTTCCTTTTAGCACGAATCGGGAAAGATTCTCTTATACCCGCTAGCGCCGTCGTTGCAGCCTTTGCTGGCGCAGTACGCCACCCACGTGGCAGGCAGAACATTTGTGTGGCTAGCATTGAACAACCCCTCCAAACGGAAGGCTTTACAGGGGCAGCCTCATGTGGGAGACCTCGTGAGGCCTCTCACATCTTGCGGACAAGCATCTAGTGGGCCCCTCTTAGAGAGAGAGAGAGAGAGAGCTTCGGGGAGCCAGAGCCTCGCGGGGTGATTGTCAGAGTCTTCAAGTGGGCACCTGCTGCACTGGGACTTCTTCGTATAGCCGAGTGGGCCGATAGTGGATGGGCCATGGTACCCTGGTTCCACTGGACCGACAGTAGGAACCGGGCCCGCGGTGCACACGTTCTGCCCGTTGAGCGCGAACAGCACTGGTAAAAACGCCGTGATGTCTATCAAACTACCGGGCCTAGAGGTGACGCGTGGCAGCCTTGATGGGATGGGGCGCACCCACTTCTCCCACGACGCCTCGGTAACTGCACGTTTGCCTTAAGACTGCCGTGCGCGTCGGGGTGAAACCATCATTGCCTTCCTTCCTCCGAACGCTTCCTCTGTGCATGCTCCCCTTCCTTGCCCACACCTTGCCTGCTTCTCTCCTTCTCCGCCTCCAATCTCATGCCGTCATCGCCATGGCTTCTAAGAAGAGGAGCACCGCCGCCACCGGAGCATAGGTGGAGCCAACCCTGCTGCCCTCCACCATCAAGAACAAGGAGGGGCTGGACAAGTTGGTTCCCCTGATGGCAAATGCTCGCAATGAGCATGGTGCCACCAAGATCTGGCCGGGCTCGAAGCCAGCCAGGGAGTTGACGGTGACAACATTCCTGTTCTTCTTCCACTTCATCTTTGGAGGTCTGCTCCCTCCGTTTTCTGACTTCTTCTACGCAGTGCTCAAGCACTACCAGATCCACGCCCTCCATCTTCACCCCAATTCCGTCTTCCTCATCGCCACCTTCGCCTTCCTCTGCGAGGGCTTTCTGGGGGTGATGCCCTCGGTGCCCCCTTTCCACACCTTCTATAGCATGAGGTGCAAGAAGGGCTACAGTGTGGGGTGCGCCTCCTTCTGCAAGGTGGACAAGATGTTGGAGCGCTTCATTGAGATGGTGACACTCATGAAGGTGGAGAACTTCCGGGCGCGCATTGTTGGGTTCTGCGGTAGGTGCATCGGCTGCAATACAAAATTTTCCTATGCGCAGAACAACCAAGATCATGCTTTAGAGATGGATCCTAGATCGTTACCACTAGATGCGCGGTGCCGTGGAGTGGAAATAGAGTTGGGGGCAGCGCATCCAGATCCGTCTCCTCCTCGTTCGATGTCCCTCGAACAGCCAGTCATCTGATCCCATCTAAAGGTTTGCCGGAGCAGTGCAACTGCACCACCTCTAACGGTATCCACGCGTGCAGGAGGAACACCATGCGGCAGACTGCTAGCTCCGATCACAAAGTCGGTGGCGAGTGGAGGTGGCTACTTGCAACACATGCAAAGCCCTAATGACGCTGCCGAAGCGATCCACCGAATGATTGTGCTGCACCTCCACTATATATAGGCATCCGTCGCGGGCTCAACACTTGGCCCTCGCACGGATCCTAAAGCCCATAAGTTCCTTCCTTTAAGCGCACGACCCCTTAGGTTCTCTTTCACTTGGTCGCGAGTCTGGTCACATCCGTCTCGGCAAGTCAGTAGCAGCCTCTAGCAAAGCATGCTGACTCCAAGTGTCTGATGAAGCTGGTTAGGCGAACCTGTACTTCACACTTATGTTCCCTTTTCCACATGATATATGTTGTCATTCTCAAGGCGACATGGCCATCCTTGTTGTAACATGACCACTTTCTCGTTCTGGTGAATCCGACCAACACTTCAGATTATCTCATAATCCTCATCGCATGTCCATGCTTATCTAGGTCAGATCATCCGAGGGGGCCCAGAGTATATATCTCCTGATTGAGGGGCAAATCCCATCTTGCTCAACCATGTCACGCAACATGGGTCCGAACAAGCCCGAAACCTACCTTTATAACTACCCAGTTACGGAGTAGCGTTTGGTCGGCCCAAAGTAGCTCTATCACCATCACGAGTACATGCGCCTGCTCAGGTCTTAGGACATAGAACATATGTTGTATTAGAGACTCACGGATGACCTATCGCTGAATCTTGTAGTCGGGTCTGTCCAACACAGACCCTATCTCGACTCGGATCCGACCATGTCGAATCTGACCAAATCTTTCTGAGTCCATATTATCCGTCTAGCATCCAATGCTACATGATCAGTGAGAACGGAACATCCATCGTGTCATATGCTAGTCTAACTGGTTGCGCCTCCACACATCCCTTTCGACTAGGGACCATTTAGGATAGTCATCATACAATGCATAGTCTCACAAACAAGTCACGTACTTGTTAATACACACCATTGATAACGTCCAACGACTATCTTTATTCATAAACACATAGGAAACATCATCATACATGGTTGCCTCTAGGGCATATCTCCAACAGTCTCCCACTTGCACTAGAGTCAATAAAATAGACATCAAATGCTCATAGCTCTAACGTGCCCCTCATGCTTGGGTTGTGGAAGCGGCTTAGTCAACAGATCGGCAGCATTTGCATCTGTATGAATCTTGCATAAATTAGTATCACCATTGTTTACGAGCTTTCGTATCAAGTGATATTTTTGGTCTATGTGCCTGGTCTTATGGTGTTGTCTCGGATCCTTAGCATGTGCGATGGCACCTGAATTATCGCAATAAAGGTCAAACAGTTTTGACCAGCCCGGGAACACACCAAGATCCTCCAGGAACTTCCGAATCCAAACACCTTCCTTTGTGGCTTCACAAGCTGCAATGTATTCGGCCCATGTTGTGTAGTCGGCCACCGTATCTTGCTTGGAACTTGTCCAGCTCACTGCTCCTCCATTCATGACATACACGAATCCAGTTTGCGATCGACAATCATCCCTGTCGGGTTGGAAACTAGCATCAGTGTAACCCCTCATGCAGAGCTCCTCCTCACCTCCATAAACTAGGAACATCTCTTTAGTCCTTTTCAGGTAATTTAGAATAGTTTTCCCCGCCTAGTGACTCTCACCTGGGTCGGCCTGGTATATACTTGTTAACCTTATTGCATAGGCAACATCAGGACGAGTACATAGCATGGCAGACATGATGGATCCTATTGTCAAAGCATACGGAATCCTACTTATCCGGTTTCGGTTATCAGAAGTCATAGGACTCTGAGTCTTCCTTAGCCTTATACCACGTGAGATTGGAAAGAACCCTTTGTTGGCCTCACTAAGTTGAACCGCTTCAACACTTTGTCTATGTACGTGCTCTGGCTTAACTCGAGCAGCCCCCTAGATCTATCTCTCTAGATCTTGAAGCCTAAAATGTACACTGCTTCTCCAAGTTCTTTCATTGAAAACTTGCCATTCAATGATTCCTTGACCGAGTTCAGCATCTAAACATCATTTCCGATAAGCAGTATGTCATCCACATACATGATCAAAAATACTACTAAGTGTTCACACCATATTTTTACACGGAGAAAATCATTATTAAGATGGATTCAAATGATGAAGTGCTCCACACAAAAAAGTTCTGTAGTGTTGACATGAACATCTTTGAAGTTTGGGTCATCTCCTTCTGATCTCATCTCGAAGGTCGAAACTATGCTGAAAGTACTAAGATTTCATATTTAGAGCACTGTTCGGCCGATTAAACCCCCAAGACGACCTCGTATGAAAACATGATCAACACTGATTGTCTTCGTCTCGTCAAGTCGATCTATTTTGATATAAAAATCATCTCAATCCGACATCGTATGCAAAATTTAGATTCATTGGAGCGCGGCCCTACCACGAGGCCAAAAGTGGCGCGCCAATCAGACACATCTGCGATATGTAGCGCCACCGATTGCTTGTTTCGCGTGACCTGTTCGACCCTCAAGACGACCTCCAGTGCAAAAACTTGGAACAGGAAAAAGTTTCGCCTCGTCGAGCCGATCAATTTTGATATATAATTCGTCTCAATCCGAGGTCATATGCAACTTGGAGAGACAATACAAAGATCAGGCTAAAGCTTGAGTCGGAAATCTTCTATTATATGTAAAAAGTATTTGATGTGTTTTGATGGGTTAACCAGATAATAGAGAATTAAACTAGAAAATCCCATATAAATCAGAAACATCCGGCCATTAATATATGTGGGTCCTTTTTAATTAACAAACTGGGCCGTTAGATTTATTCTGAAAAAAAAACTAGACATGTGGATTTTACTTAAAAAAAGACCTACAGATTTGTTCGCTCCTTCAATCCCTAGATTGTTTGATTCTTTACGCATATCTTCTTGATACCTTGTCGTCTACGGCCCTCCACTCACTGCCATGAATCCATGATCAATTTTTCGATGGCCACTCCTAGCGAGGAACAAGCTGGCGCTGCCAAGACAACTTGAGCGCACATGTACGTTTTCAAGCTGGATCGAAGGATTGGCTATTGGCTGATGGTTTAGCCAGCAACAAGTGCACGTACATACCCTGTTGACCTAAGCAGCTTGAATGATTCCTCTAGCTACGTATAAACACAAGCAATGCATGTAACACGATTACGGCCGGCCAGAAACACATGAACACACGACACGATTTGATCTCGCAGCTGATGACTACGACAAGGGATGGCCGCTCAATTCTATCTCATGCATCTCAGCATTGTCAAGTCTCAGGTTTTCCGATCTTTTACCTAGCTTAATGAATAACATGTATTTCTTTTTTATGATGTGAAACATATGTAATGCTTACATGTCCAGACGAGGAATGCATATAACCTCAGTCGGGTTGGTTCGATTCTGAATTGATGTGCTTAGATCGATGGTTCAGTGTCCCAAAATAAATAGAAATTCGAATTCGATAGAACGTGAATACACCAAATTTGTAGGGTCCTTAAACTAGATGTCTTCATCTATTCTTGCTACTCGGCAATGCTCATAATATTTTTCTTAGTTTTTATATATCCAAATTAATCTTATTTGCGCAGCCACAAAATATATTTATACAGATAATATGTCAACAAAGCTGTCATCCGTTGAGAGGGGTGTAGTAGATGTACGCTAAGGTACAACTCTTTATTTTGTTTCTAGAATCATACAAGTATGCCTACATGCCCTGTAGGAGGTTCTTTTTTGTCCTGCATCCTTTCTGCCCGGGCCTTTGAATTGTAACAAGATCTCCATTGATGAGTCGTAGGACACGATAAGATACAGAACCAGCAGGGCAACAACCGGCACACTAAGGCTGAGTTCATCTATGTTACTTCTGTAGTACATCCATTACAACTTACAAGTGCATCTAAGACAAGAAAATTAAGCATCAAATACTTTATATATATAATATAATTCTGGATTAAAATCTAGGCTTGCAATCCGTGCATCCACGAACCTTCTCACAGTTCTGTATATTTCCTCTTGAGCACTTGGCGGATCTGAACCTTCTAGATCACCATCCGTGCGTCCACGAACTTCTCCATCAGGATGTGCTTCAAGGAAGTCCTGGGATACTCCATGCAGCCCCTGAAACCATAGTTGAATTGGATGTTCCTGGAGTCGGTGAGGTCCAATCGACAATATATTGCTGCCATGTACTTCACCTGGTGTTCTTTTGTTGATTTTTGGAGCAGACACGAGATGCAAGTTTAATTCAAAGACTGTATGTAGTATGTAGTCAAGAGAGCTAGATATTAGTATGCCACAAATTTATCCATGTTAACATTTAATTAACTAAACACAGACCACATGGCATAGGCATATAGGTATCATACGTTTAGCCAATATACGGAATAATAAATTTTAGAAAGTGAGAACACTACACAAAAAGTAACTAACATCACTACAGACGCATATGGTACACAAAATTGACGGTGGTGGCAAACATGAAAAAGTATTTAGATGTTTAATCACATGTGTATCGTGTTGCATTTGTTCTATCTACTTCTTGACGAAAGAAGAACACAATCACTTGAAAACATTATATTAAAAAGCAGAAATAGGAGACACATTTCTAAATTAAAGATCCAATAAAAATGTGGATCTCCTTTTGATGTTATACAGACAAAGCATATATTTGATGGAATAATAAAATAAATTTTCCATATCACAATAGAAGCACATGAGAAGAGTCAAGTAATGCAAATTATTTCGATAAAAAAAATGCAAAGTGGGATGAATTTGTATGATTTCTATAAATGTGTAGGCCTTTCAGATTGAAAGCTGGGCATACATGCGGTCAAGTGGCGCATGTCAGGATATCGAAGGTTTCATACTTGGTAAAGAACAAAGGTTACGTATGTTTCATCTCATGTAGTTCTGAGTTAATGCCCAACACATGAACATATTAATGTTATTCAGTGCCTCCTCAATTACTTCAAAGCTATATTTTGTTCGTTGTGATATGGGAGATGTACTACTATATTAGTTGATTGACAATAAATATGTATAGTGTCATCTTTTACATCAAAATTATTGGGTTGTGAAGTCACAAACCTCACTACGGAAGAGGTTTATGGTGACGTTTCACTAATTAAGCATATCAATAGATGTATCATTGGACAAAAACATGAACAAATAGGCTTGCAATAAAGCAGTTGAAATGGAAGCTAGAGAAAATGATAGGAGGTGTGCAAGATGAAGATCAGAAAATTATATTGATCTAATTTTTGAACACATGCATATTAAAAGACACATGTTGGATATGAACTGTCATTATTCATTTCGAGAAACCATGGGATCTGAAAATATATAGTTGTCATACAACAAAAATTTTTACATACAAATGTGATTCCAAGTTTATGTTTTCTATCTATACTTTTGGTTATGTCTTAGGTTTTCCTGTAAAAATGGGAAAATTCGCAAAATGAATTTCTATACTTTAAATATTAAAAAAGATATCATATCATATACTTCCTCTGTTCCTAAATATAAGTCTTTTTAGACATTCCACTATGGATTACATACGGATGTCTATAGACATACTTTATAGTGTAGATTCACTCATTTTGCTCTGTATATAGTCCGTAGTGAATTCTCTAAAAGGCCATATTTTTAGGAATGGAGGGAGTATCATGTAAAGCACAATAGCTTTCACAACATTTAGTCATCGCAACATAATATCAAATACCTAATTGGCAAATTCATTATAAAACTCTTTGTGAATGAAAACATATATTGCCAAAACTATGTTTGCAAAAGGATCATATTTTGTGGATCACATTTGGTACCAAATTACTGTACACAAATCAAATGATGTTTTTCTCATAAAATAAATTGTGAAATTCTAGCCTGCACATCGGGCGGGCCACTGTGATAGTTCTGAATAAAAATGCTTGTTGGCAAAGTTGCCGGCCGTGGAAAAGGCTTGCTGGGGAAGAGCATGTCGGCTAAAAATCTTGCCGGGTAAATAGCTTGCCGAGTGAAAAGCTTGCCGGTTGGAAAAACTTGCTTGCCGGGCCAGAAGCTAAAGACAGGCTCAAACAACTATGTGGATGACCTCGTATGGAAAAGTGTTCTACATGAAAGTTGTGCGTATCATCGAAACAGTCAAGTTTAGTATTTATGTCATCATCATTTGAGATAATATGCAGCCTACAAAATCTGTACAAAACTCGGACCGCCTAGTCAGCTACAGGACCAAATCCGACTAGAAGTTAAAGATGACCTCGTGGAGTATTCAAGATGGCCTTATTTTGAAAAGTGATCAACAAAAGAAATGTTCGTATCGTCGAAATGATTGATATTTATATTCAAATTGTCTCAATCGAAGGTCATATGCAGATTTTGTGGCCCGTGCAAGGAGCAAGACAGGAGTTTCGGCAAGTTTTGGGTTGAATCCGAGTTAGACAAGGGCTAGGACTTTAGGACGTGAATTGATGTAATTTTCTTGTAAGGAAATCCTAGATGAATCCTTTGCTTGTACGTGAAGTCCAGTCGCCTCTTATATATAGTGGAGGAGACGATTGATTGAAACAACACACAATCGAACAAATCAATCTATACTTTTTACCCTAGTCTTTACATCTCTCTTTGTTCTTTCTCCCTCGTTCTTCGTTCGTTCTTCGTGTTGAAGGGCAGCGACCCTCGAGGATATAGGGGCGGGCAAACTGACCTAGGGCATCCCATAGCCACCGTGCGTCCAGACGGGGTCCCTCCCGGGCGTGTGCGGTTTTGGGTCTTCAAAAGCACCTGTCGACTGTTTTGCGTATCGCGTTGTCGGTCGGGTCTCCTTCGACATGAGCTGCGGTGCATAACCCCTAGCATCGAGGGTACACAGTGATGTGTTTGTGTGTCAACACACTTTTTGGCGACTCTGCTGGGGATGAACGATCAAGAATCATCATCAACCATGTATAATCTCCCCCAGCCCTCAGAAGTTAACCGCGAGAACATCATTAAGCCCAGTCTTGATGAACTATCGGATGAACATCGGCAAGCCTATGAAGCGCACAAGAAACAGCGTGAAGAGGTTTTTGAGGCATTCTAGAAGAAGCGCGAGGAGGAGGATTTGCAGGCGTTTCTTGCAAGTTTCAAGAAGGATCGTCAAGGCAACATCACTCCGGTTGGAAACGTTAATTTCCCTCCTCTTATTGACGAACAAGATGAAATCACTATGAGTAATGTTTTTTCTCCAGAGCAAGTGGCCCTGATTGAAGGTCTTGTTAGAAAGGGTAATGAGATGACGTACAATTATTTTGTGGCAAATACTACTGCTAAGAAAAATATGCCTCCGTCATCTAGTGGTACTGTTGGTATATCTGAAAACCGCAGTCTGACTTTACCTATTTAATCGGCGCCTCCTATGCAACAACAATATAATATGCCATTGAATTTTTACCCTAGTCAAACCAAGCAGCTTGTGGCTGCACCTACATATCCTATTATGAGTGTGCCCAATTCGGCGTCAACGTCGAATCACTTTGTCACACCACCCATAGGTACAAGCATGTTTGGTCTTTCGCCAAATTATGGTTCGGCGCCAATCCCACAAGTTGCGCCACTAACTAGTACTCAGGTTGCTCCTATGTCATTGCCACAAGCATCTTCATCTACCTCGGATCCAATTCTAGCCAAATTGAGGGGGGACTTGCATAAGATGTTTCAAGAAACTTTTGAAAACGAACCGAAAGTAAAGAGTCGTGTGTACCAAAAGCCTTATGCTGAACACTTCGATGCAGTTTTGTACCCTCAAGGTTACAAGGTTCCTAATTTTGTTAAATTTAGTGGAGAGGGCATGAAAACAACATGGGAGCATGTGAGTCAGTATCTAGCACAGTTGGGTGAAGCAGGTTCCATAGAAGAATTGAAATTGCGTTTATTTCCCTTATCTTTAACTGGCACCGCATTTTTCATGGTTTGCTGCTTTGCCACATGGTTCTATTCTCTTATGGTCATAATTAGACCAGAAGTTCCATAATCACTTTTATAGCGGCGATAATGAGCTAAAATTATCACATCTTACATCGGTTAGACGGAAACATGATGAATCGGTCACCGATTATGTCAAGAGTTTAGAGATATAAAAAAACGATGCTATAGTTTAGTGATAACTCAGAGAGACTTAGCGGATCTTGTGCTTAATGGTTTGAAACCATACATCAAAGAGAGGCTGGAAAGTTATGAGTTTTTGAGCATTAACCAAGTCTTGCAAAAAGCATATGGTTGAGTATAATGATGATCATTCGGACGATGAGGCTGATGTCTATACTACTGAATTTGCTTGGTCCTCAAAGGCCAAACCCTATACCTGCAATGCTCTTAAGCCAATTCGCAATAATCGTGATGAGGATATGAAGTTTACTTTTGATATATCTAAGTGTGATAAAATATTTGATGCTCTCTTGCAAGATAAGATGATCAGAATATGACACACCATTCCGCCGTTTGAGGAGCTGAAATGGCGTGCTTATTGCAAGTACCATAATTCATTTTCTCATGCTACTAACGATTGCAATGTTTTTCGACGACAGATACAATCAGCCATTAATGACGGACGATTGAATTTTTCAGAGATGCAAGTTGATAAACAACCTCTCTCGATAAACACCATGGATTTGGAAGGGAAGAAAATGTTAATTCGGCCTAACATAGCCGAATCTGCTAATAAAGATAATATTGTTATTAGTGAGCCCATGAAAGGCAAGGAGGGTGGCAAAGTCTTGGGAAGATAGGTTGTGCTTGAGAAGCAACCCGATGGCAAGGAAGTATTGAAGATCACCATGAAAAATCCTGCACTCGGGGGACAACCGCAAGTACAAGAGGATACTCTTGATAAACTTATCGAGCCCATGAATTCATAAGTTGGCAAGTGGAAAAAGAGTAAAGCTGAGGGCAAGCGAGTAAAACCAACGTTTGATATGTTGCTATCCAAATATGCCAATCAAGCGGCCGGTTCTAGCTCTAATCTGCCATCACATTTGAGGCATTCATTATCACCTTCGAAGCAAGAATTTTGACGCTATCCAAGGCCATATGGGTCATGGGCACCAGGACCATGGATGTCGCCACCCCCTATGCGCCATATTACAAAGGAGACTTCAATGGAGGATGGGGGCAGCCCCCAATGGCTCCTTACTCTTTTCATATGGGGTGGGCAGCACCTAGAAGGCCTACTCGTGAGAGGCTTTATTATCCCACACAAGGCCGTTTGAGCAATGGTGCTAACCGGTCAACAAAAATTTCTCCAAGCAGGGTCAATAAAAAAGTGTGGCGTAATAAGTCATCTAATGCGGAAATTTTAGAATAGGACAAGCGAAAGGAGATCAAAAAGCCGATTGTTGGTAATCTCGCTAATTCTAATGGTGGTATTGTTATTGCTCAGTAGGGCTCCATGTCAAATGATCATGAGGCTAGCACAAGCAAAGACAAACCTAGGGATCCCAAATATACTCAACCTAAGTGGTATCCTCCTAGTTTAACTAAGACCATGAAAAGGAGATTACAATGCATGAGGAACCAAGAGAAGGTAGAGCACAAAGAAGAGAAGCGAAGGGACGAATTGCTCAATGAAATTTGGCCCATGCCACTCACAAAATAAGTGTGGAGGCCTAAACAAAAACAAAATGCAGATGCTTCTACATTAGCTACAGCCACACCTACACCACCAAAAGAGGATGATGCGACCCCTATTACATCGTCCACGCCACCAGAAACATCCCCTTCAACTGTGGAAACTTCAAGTCCAATATACACATTGGGAGATGAAGATGGGATGGTGGATTACGAATCTACACCGGTTCGGCAAGGTATGGATATTAATATGGTGTATTACATACCTTCCGAGTTTCGTGCTATAGGTGAAGGAGGGGAGGTGGCCCAGATAGATTTTGGTCCAAAGAACGCTATCTTTGAGAAGCCAAAAGAACCGGTGAAACACTTGAAGGCATTGTACTTCAAGGGTCATATTAACGGATCACCGGTTCCTAGGATGCTCATTGATAGTGGTGCTGTGGTAAATCTTATGCCCTATTCGGTCTTCAAGAAGTTGGGGTTACTTGATGATGCATTGATGAAGACCGATATGGTACGTAACGGATTTGAGGGTAAAGAAAAGAAAGAGGCCAAAGGTGTGATGTGCATGGAACTCACTATCGGAAGCAAAACTTGGCCAACACATTCTTCATCGCTGAGGTGCAAGGTAACTATAATGTTATATTAGGTCGTGATTGAGTTCATGCTAACCAGTTCGTGCCATCTACCATGCATCAATTCTTAATACAATGGGTCGATGATGAAGCAGAAGTCATTCACGCGGATAATTCAGCTTGTGTTGCTTTGGCCGATGCGTCAGTGGATTGGAATCATCCCGACGTTACCTGCTTAACAGAGCGTGACCTATCAGAGTTTGATTTCCTTAGTGCTACAAGGAACTGGTTCATTCCCATCTCTTTAAAGCCTTGGTGGTAATCGGTTCCAAGGTATGATGTAAACAAAAATTTGAAGTCAATGGCCGATATAGAATTATCGCCCTAAGCATATAAAATGGCTGATGGAGTGTTGACATCATCCTTAGAACAAATACATTGCAGATTATTTTTCGCCATACAAGTTTGCCGAAAAACAGGGGGGCATGTGTTGACACCAGATTATGACACGGAGAAAAACATTATTAAGATGGATTCAAAGGAAGAAGTGCTCCACACGAAAAAGTTCCGTAGTGTTGACATGAACATCTTTGAAGTTTGGGTCATATCCGTCTGATCTCATCTCGAAGGCCGAAACTATGATCAAAGTACTAAGATTTCAAATTCAGAGTACTGTTTGTCCGATTAAGCCCCCAAGACGACCTCGAATAAAAAAAATGTTCCAATTGGATTGTATTTTTCTCGTCAAAACGATCGGGTTTTTTATAAAAATCATCTCAATCCAAGGTCGTATGCAAAAGTTAGAGCCATCGGAGCGCGGCCCTACCATGAGGCCAAAACTGGCGTGCCCAATCAGACACATGTCTGATAGGTAGCGCCAGCGATTGCTTGTATCGAGCGAGCTGTTCGACCCTCAAGACGGCCTCGAAAGGAAAAACATACAACAATAAAAAGTTTTGTCTCGTTGGGCCGGCCGATTTTGATATATAATTCGTCTCAATCCGAGGTCATATGCAACTTGGAGAGACAAAACAAAGATCAGGCTAAAGTTTGAGTCGGAAATTCTGAATAAAAAGGCTTGTCGGCAAAGTTGCCGGCCGTGGAAAAGGCTTGTTGGGGAAGATCTTCTCGGCAAAGAGCTTGCCGGGTGAAAATCTTGCCGAGTTGAAAAACTTGCTTGTCGGGCCAGAAGCTAAAGATGGGCACAAACGACTATCTGGTTGACCTCGTATGGAAAAGTGTTCTACATGAAAGTTTTGCGTATCGTCAAAGCGGTCAACTTTACTTTTTATGTCATCATCATTTGAGATAATATACGGCCTGCAAAATCTCTACAAAACTCGGAGAGCCTAGTCAGCTATAGGACCGAATCCGGCTGAAAGTTAAAGATGACCTCGTGGAGTATTCAAGATAGCCTTATTTGGAAAAGTGATGAACAGAAGAGTTGTTCGTATCATCGAAAGGATTGATTTCGATATTAAAATTATCTCAATCGGAGGTCATATGCATATTCTATGGCCCACGCAAGGAGCAAGACAGGAGTTTGGGCCAGATTCGGGTTGAATCCGAGTTAGACTAGGGCTAGGACTCTAGGACGTGAATTGATGTAATTTTCTTGTAAGGAAAGCCTAGATGAATCCTTTGCTTGTACAGGAAGTCCAGCCACCTCTTATATATAGTGGAGGTGACAACCGATTGAAACAACACACAATCGAACAAATCCATCTATACTTTTTACCCTAGTTTTTACATCTCTCCTTGTTATTTCTCCCTTGTTCTTTCTTCATTCTTCATGTTGAAGGGCAGCGATCCTCGAGGGTCTAGGGGCGGCCTAACCGACCTAGGGAATCCCATAGCCGCCATGCGTCCAGACGGGGTCCCTCCCAGGCATGTGGGGTTTCGGGTCTTCAAAAGCACCCGCCGACTGTCTTACGTATTGTGCTGTCGGTCGGGTCTCCTTCGACGTGAGCTGCGGTGCATCACCCCTGGTGTCGACGGTACACGGTGACATGTGCGTGTGTCAACACTGAGCTCCCACTAGACTTCTTGTATAATCAATAGTCCTCTTTGTTCTTGATGAATCCAAGGTCAATGATGACATCATCAAAATGAATATTCCAACTCCGAGGCGCTTGCCTCAATCTATTAATGGATCTCTTGATATTGCATATTTTACCAGTGTTATTTGGATAGACAAAACCTTCAGGTTGTATCATGTATACATCCTATTTTAAATTTCCATGAAGGAAACTCGTTTTGACATCCATCTGCCATATCTCATAATCAAAATATGCAGCTATAGCTAGTATGATCCTAACCAACTTTAGCATCGCTATCGGCGAGTAAGTCTCGTCATAGTCCTTGAACTTGTCCATAAGTTTTAGCGACAAGCCGAGCTTTGTGGATCTGAACATTTCCAATCACATCGGTTTTCTTCTTAAAGACCCATTTGCTACCAATGGCAATTATGCCAAGCGGCAGATCAGCCAAGTCCCATACTTGATTGTCATCCATGGACATTAACTTGGATCTCATGGCCTCAAGCCATTCCTCGGAATTTGGGCTCACCACCGCTTCCGCATACGTGGCCGGCTCGTCGCTTTCTAGCAACAACACATCGCACAGTCTGCGCAATCTTTCTGACCTCCGTGGTTCTGGTGCCGACTCCACTATGGGTTCCCGGACCAACTCCGGTATGATGTTATCACAAGCCGAGTCATCTCCGAGTGGCTCTCGAATTTCTTCGAGTCAAACTGTTCTACCACTGGCCTCCCGACTGAGAAACTCTTTCTCTAGGAAAACCCTGTTTCGAGCATAAAACATTTTGTTCTCTTCTCAGTTGTAGAAGTTGTATCCCAAGGTTTCCCTCGGATATCCCACGAATATGCATTTATCTGACTTGGGTGTAAGCTTATCCGACATGAGTCGCTTGAAAAATGCTTTATAGCCCCAAATCTTTAGAAAAGACAAACTAGGACTCTTCCTAGTCCACATCTGATGTGGTGTCTTGTCTACAAATTTTGATGGTACCTTGTTAAGTGTGAAAGCTTCAGTTTCTAGAGTGTACCCCCATAATGACAAGGGTCAATATGATTTGCTCATCATTGGTCGGACCATGTCCAACAAGGTTCGATTTCTTTGTTCTGACACATGGTTTCTCTGTGGCGTACCCATAGGTGTGAGCTGAGGTACTATACCTCGGCTTTTCAGATGATCATCAAATTCCTGGCTTATGTACTCACCTCCGCGATCTGATCGCAGAAGCTTTATCGTCTTGTCGGGCTGATTTTCAACCTCATTTTGAAACTCTTCGAACTTCTCAAAAGTTTCCGACTTGTACCTCATCAAATAGATATACCCATATCTACTTAAGTCGTCGGTAAAAGTGACGAAGTACTGATAGCCACCTCTGGCCGTTATGCTCAATGGACCACACAAATCACTATGTAGAAGCTCCAATAGCTCGGACACCCTTTCACAACTCTTTGCAAAAGGAGACTTAGTCATCTTGCCGAGCAAGCATGATTCGCATGTCTGGAACGAACCGAAGTCGGGCGAAGTTAGGAGTCCAACATCATGGAGCTTCTTCATTCGTTTCAGACTAATATGTCCAAGCCGGCAATGCTAGAAGTAAGTCGGATTTATCTCATTAGGCTTATGCCTCTTGACATTCATGTTGTAGACTGGTTCCGTTTCTAGATTCAAATTAAATAGCCCATCTACAATGGGTGTATAGCCGTGGAACATTCCATTTTAATAAAATTAACAACCATTGTCCTTTAAATTGAATTCATAACCCTGACTCATCAAGCATGATGCAGAAATTATGTTCCGACTAAGTGCGGGAATGTAATAACAATTATTCAATTCCAAAATAAATCCAGAAGGAAGCTGGGGCTGCATCGTGCCTACCTCAATGCAACAACTCTTGCTTTGCTGCCGACCCATATGTCAATATCCCCTTGTGCCACACGCCTAGTTCTTACTAGCCCCTGCATCGAGTTGCAAATATGAACAACCCATCCGGTATCAAATACTTAAGAGCTACTAGGTATGTCACCAAGGTAAATGTCTATACCATATGTAACAAGTGTACCTTTGCCTGAAGAAGCATTTCCGGCCTTCTTGCCATGCTCAGCAAGCCACTTTCTATAGTTCCTCTTCCAGTGACCAGTTTCCATGCAATGAAAGCAAATGATCTCCGAGTCTAGTCCTGACTTCCGCTCAGCGACAGAGATAACCTTCTCTATGCCCTTTGCCTTACCCTTTTTCTTGGACCAACTCTTCTTCAACTTAGCCAAGTTCTACACCATCAACACTTGATGCATGGCTTTCTTAATATCTTGCTCTGCCACCTTGAGCATCCCATGCAATTCTAGGGAGCTTCTTATCCATGCCGTGCATATGATAGTTCGAGATGAACGTCCCATAACTAGGTGGAAGAGAACCTAGAATTGCATCCGTGGACAGCTCGTCCCCAAGTGGGAAGACCAACCGATCCAAAGCTTGGACATACCCGATCATCTTGATCACATGCGGGCCTGTGGATCACCCTTTTTCACCTTACAATCCGTCAAGGATAGCTTGACGTTGAACCTTTTGGTGCTAGCCTACACCTGAAACATGCTCTTGAGACTCTCGATCATATCGAAAGCCTCAACGTTTTTGAAATGCTGTTGTAAATTGGGCTCCATACAAGCCAACATGAGGCAGCTGATCTCGTTCGATTTATTAACGAGTTTCTGGTAGGCATTTTTGGTTGTGGCATTAGCATTATCGACAGGTACCTCTATAAGTGGATCCCCTACAACATGTTCCTTTTTATCGTGCTTGAGAACAATTCTCAAATTTCTATACCAGGTGGTAAAGCTTGTTCCATTCAGTTTATCCTTTTCCAGAATTGATTTCAACGCAAAGTTTTTTTGAGCAGGTGGTGCCATTGATCTACAATAGAAAATACGCAATCACTAAGCATTGTGTTTATGTAGAGTAATTCAAGCCTTAAACATAACTACTATCACTGAAGTCGGCATCCCTCTGCAAACTCTTAGTGATTCAAGATCCGACTAGCGCAAGCGACTAGTGAGCTTTACCGTCGCTACTAGCCAACTTGCCTATTCGGTAAGCAACTCCTTGCAAATCGTATCTCTATACGACTCATGTCGGTCGGGTAGGTATCTTATACCCCGGCTCCCGACCTTCTTTGCCACAAGGCCCAAAACCTTTTTGATAGCCTTGTCAAGTTAACCTGATGCAGTGCATGTCTGTGTCCGACACGAACCCTCCAGTTCAAGGACCCCTAGTAGCACCTCAATTTTATGAGCCCACTACTATATGTACTTAACGTGCGAAGGTGCAACATTGGGAATGGCAATGTGCTTGATAATAATGAGGGATCTTTCTACCATTTTAACATGCATAGAAGCAAGAAGCAATATCAATCACATATAAATATAAATATGTGAAATAGTATGGATCCTTCATGGACGTCCTTCCAGGCTGGCTCCGACTCCGATCACCAGGGCGGAACTCCATCTTGTTTGTCACATCGGGCGCCAAAGCCTCGAACTTGATCTCTGTCCTCCAAGTACTACAAATAGTAATGAATTTTACACCTAATCATAAGTCGACACGCAGGTCGTTATACATTATAATGGCAGCACTTTGGTTCCTACCGACAGACAATCATGACACGCAGGTCCTGTTAAATTACACACATGCATCACATACATATGAGCCATACTACTCACATTAAACCTGCAAAACAAAGTTACGCGTAGAATCACATTCTCCTGGTTTGAGTGATCATGTATGAAATATACGATGCTATGCACACGACGAATCTGTACTCTGATCATGCCGAATTTTTTGATCTGACCGATCTCATCGATCATCGTGAATCCGATTCAGATTTACGTTTCACTGTCAACCCCGATGGCGGAACAGACCGGTAGGGGAAGGTTGTGTCACGACCTCATCAATTCCGATTGACAGAAAACATGGCCTCAACGATCCCCATGTTCAGTTGATCTCATCAACCATGCACATATCCGATCTCATAAAAGACGGACAGATCTCACCTGCCACCTTCACATATGAAATATGCATCCGATCTGAATCCAAATCCTATAACAGAGGCTCTGATACTACCGTTGGGTTCTACGGTAGGTGCATCGGCTGTAATATAAAATTTTCCTACACGTAGAACAACCAGGATCATGCTATAATATGGATCATATATCGTTAACACTAGACGCATGGTGACATGCAGTGGAAGTAGAGTTGGGGCAGCGCGTCCAGAGTCGTCTCCTCCTTGTCCGATCTCCCTCGAACAACCGGTCATCGGATCCCATGTACAGGTTCACCGGAGCGGCGCAAGTGCACCTCCTCTAACGGTATCCGAGCATGTAGTAGGAACATGGTACGAAAGACTGCTAGGTCCGATCACGCAGTCGGCGGCGAGTGAAGGTGGCTACTTGCAACACATGCGAAGCCCTAATACGAAGCTGAAGCGATCCACCGAATGAGTGTGCCGCACCTCCACTATATATATGCGTCCATCGTGGGCTCAACACTTAGGCCTCGCATGGATCCTAAAGCCCATAAGATCCGTCCATTAAGCGCGCTACCCCTTAGGTTCTCGTTCACTTGGTCGTGAGTCTGATCACATCCAGCTCGACAAGTCGGTAGCAGCCTTTAGCAAAGCATGCCAACTCCAAGTGTCCGATGAAGCTGGTTAGGCGAACCTGTACTTTAGACTTCTGTTCCCTTTGTCACACGATATATGTTGTCATGCTCAAGGTGACATGGTCATCCTTGTTGCAGCACAACCTCTTTCTCGTTTTGGTGAATCTGACCAATACTTCGAATTATCTCATAATCCTCATCGCATGGCCATGCTTATCCAGGTCGGATCACCCGAGGGGGCCCAGAGTATATCTCTCCCGATCGGAGGGGCCAATCCCATCTTGTTCAACCATGTTTCACAGCATGGGTCCGGACAAGCCCGAAACCTACCTTTATAACTACCTAGTTATGGAGTAGCGTTTGGTCGGGCAAAAGCAGCTCTATCACCATCCCGAGTACATGCGTCAACTCAGGTCTTAGGACATAGAATGCATGTTGTACTAGAGACTCACAGACGACCTATCGCTACGTCTCGCAGTCGTGTCTATCCAACTCAGACCCTATCTCCACTCGGATCCGACTACGTCGAATCTGACCAGATCATTCAGAATCCATATTATCCGGCTAGCATCCAATGCTGGCCAGTGAGACCAGACCATCCATCGTGTCATATGGTAGTCTAACTGGCTACTCGTCCACACATCCCTTTCGACTAAGTCACGTACTTGTTAATACACACCATTGATAATGTCCAAGGACTATCTTTATTCATAAACACATAGGAAATATCATCATACATGATTGCCTCTAGGGCATATCTCGAACATGCTAGATCTACATGGAGGTAGGCGAGAGAATCCCTCTGTTCGCGCCTCCCATTAGGCCCGCCATGAAGAGATCCGACTGGGAGCACTCCAAGCGGACGGACTTGAGGCTCGGACCCATCACCGCCAGGCTATAGGCGCTGCGGGTAACTAGGCTCACGAGCGCGATGGTGGCTCGGGAGTTCATGCGCAGCCGCTTCGCCCTGCTCTAGAAGCGCTCTCTCCCTGTGTGGGAATATGAGGGTCGCACCGACAGGACCCGCCTTTGCAATGACACCCTCCAGGAGGCAAAACTAGAGGTGATCCTGCAGACCCTCTTCATAGAACCCGTGCCGAAGGAGATGGTGGCCGAGGTGCTCCCTCTGCACTGTCGTGGTGACGGGGAGGAGATTCAGGCTGAAATGCATATGGTTGATGAGTTGGGCTTGGTCCCCGAAGGCCATGTTGGGCCTCGCGACAACCCCATCCTCATGGTGCCCACCTCTGGGGACTTCGAGGATGTAGGTCCCTTCTCAAGCACCGGTGCCGGCAGTAGCAGGCATGAACGCATGCCGAGCCGCCGCAAGCTACTGCTGGGGGACATCAATGACGACGACGACGAGGAGAACCCTCAGTTCGTGGTTGTGCCCTCCAGGCGCGTGGTGGAGGAAGATGACGACGAGGTGGTGGTGGTGGAATACCCATGAAAGGGGGCGACAGAAGGGGATGTCGAGCCCTTAAGGAGACGGGCCAGCCCTGCGGGGCTGGGGCGACCTCCGACAGGCCTCGCGGGAGTGGCAGCAGCAGCCGCTCCAACCCCCTCCTAAATAGGAGGCACTAGGTCGCACCGACGAGTATGTTCAATTCACTTGTCTTTCTTTTCCTTTTTGCTTGGTGCATTCGGAGCTCCGAGTTGAGGCATTGATCTTGCAGGGCGCCCGCGCGCAAGAGAGAGAGGGTCGCGACATCGGTGTCGCCCTCGCGCGTAGCGCCTGCTGGGGGAGCCCGTGTGCCCCCACCAGGCCTTGCGGGGCACGAAGAAGTCACCCCCATCCGAAGGCCGAGGTGGAGTGCACCATGGTGGAGGAGGAGCACGAGGTGCCTCCTGCCCCACGTGAAGACTTGCCTCCCGTGCCTGGGAGGAGGTGGAGAACATGCCTCCTGAGATGCCTGACGCAGGTGGCGCCACCGCGATGGAGGCGGAAGACGAGGCGGACCTCACGACGGGCAATGCACCTGCCGGGGAGAATGATACCCACCAAGGAGGGCGACAAGCCCCCTGCACGCGCTGCCATGGCTGGGTGAGGAGGAGAACGGGCGCAGCCCCCAGCACGCGGCCGACAGGGAGGCCCTTGCCAAGGGCAAGGGACCTGCGGAGGAGGAGGCCCCCGCAGGACCCTCGCGGATGATTGCCACGGGCGGCGGCGCTGAAGAGTGTCCGTGTCAGGCCCTGCAACTTATCAATGGCAACACCCTGGTCAAGCACGGGGCCTTCCTGTGCGCCAGGGCAGCGCTTGATGCGCGACCACCAGGCAGAGAAGGCATGCCTCTTGGCCGAGCGCCTGGTTCTTGCCGTCAGATGGCGCAAACTGCAGCAGGCCATAAAGCTGGGCCATCGACTTGACGAAGCCACCAAGGAGAAGAGGGCCAAGGCATCCCATGATGCCAAGGAGCTCTGGAACAACATTGTCCATGACATGGAGGCGGCCAACCTGCGGCGCCAAGAGGCAGAGGCTCGCGCCAAGAAGGTGGGGGAGCAGATCTTCCTGCGGGAGCAGGAGCTCTGAGCACATGAGGATGCGGCCGTGGCGCGCGAGCGGCACTACCCCTCCCGCGAGGAGGAGCTGGCCAAGAAGGAGGAGACCCTCGTCGGCCGCGAGGAGGACCTAGCGATTCGGGAGGGCAAGGCCGCCAGTACCACATCCGACCAAGAAACGGAGAGCGCGCTTGACGACCCAAGAGAACAAGGTGTCGGCCGCCCAAGCCGCCTTCGAGGAGGCTCTTGCCAAGGCCAACGCATAGCTGGAGAGCAAGGAGGAGAAGATCTAGGCGTGCAGACTCGTGAAGGAGCATCGCGGCAAGCTGAAACGGTAGGAGGCCTGCTTCCAGGCCATGCGCGAGGAGCTCTAGAAGGAGGTCACCGAGGTCAAGAAGCGGCTCCAGCAGGCAGAGGCCTATCTTGAGCTTGCCCTCAAGGGCAAGGAGGACGCCGAAGGGGAGCTGCAGTCACTCTAGGCGCAGGTCGGCGACGTCTGTGAGGTCACCAAGAAGGCCAGGGAAAAGGTTGTGCGCGCGGACGATGTAGTCCCAGTGCGCCAAGCTGTTCCTGGGGCTCGCCACGCGCGCTCACGGGGCACTCAGCCACTTTGTTGAGGATGTCCCGAGCCTGCCCATCACGGAGTGTGATGGCGGCTACTTGGATTTCTTCACCAAGGTGGTGGAGACGCTGGAGCGGGGAGTATCCAATCAGGACACCGCTATTGAGGACAGGGCCCGCGACCTCATGGACTAGGCAGCGACGCGGATCTTCAGCAACCTCATCCATTGTGACCCCTCCTTCCACATCGCGCGCGTGGTGTATTCTGTGCTTGTGTAGCTCCAGGACCAGCTCAGGAGGGAGGTACACGATCACGTGGACTACATGATCGAGCGGTTCACGCCTGTTGTCGAGCCTTCCGAGGAGGGTGGCGACGACGCCTCCTCGGCCTGAGCCTTATCTTTCTTTCTTTTTTCCTACTGCATCACAGTTTGCGAGGCCCCGTGGGGGCGTAGAGACAATTTATTTTTGTAATCGTACTAAGTGCTTAATCTTTTGCTGCTATCTTGTTGATTTCTTGTGAGGTTTGCTTTTCCTTTTTTACATTGTCTTTGTTTCTCTACGTCTCTTGGACCCGCCCCCTAGCTTGCAACGACCGTCGCTGGTATGTTGGGACGTGCGTGCAAAAAGGCCAGAGGGTGTAGGGCTCTGCAGGGCAATAAGGGCTTCTTAGGCGCGATGCTCAGGATGTCCCCCCTCTGACACGCGAGTAGCTGGTGCTAAGAAGAAAACAAAGGTCCTTGAGGAGATACAAAGGGCAAAACTCAAGAAATTCCAAAGATTTCGCGAAGGTTCTGGACATAACTTTCCTTGAGGCCTGAGTCTTGAGGTATCGTGGCTTGCTGGTACTAGCCCTCGCGAGGCGCGAGCCCCCGAGGCTTCCCACTAGCACTTGATGGTAGCCGCAGGTTGCTCCGTGAAGTCCTGGAGGTTTGCACCTGCGGTGATCATACTCCAACAAGTTTCACAAGTGATTGAATCAGCGTGCGCTCACTAGTTCACTTGTGGGTGTCACGCGAGGAGACAGAGCACCAATGACCTTGGTGAGGTGATGTGCCCGGGAGAAAGCCCGTGAGCCAGGGCTCAGTCATTTGGGTTTTGCAGCGCTGCTGGGACTCACACAAGCACATGCACCATGTCCAGCCCCCGCTCGTGTGGTATGCACGAGGAAAATCGCAAGCGCGAACAACTCAGAAGCCGTCAAGTGCTTACCAAGCACACCACAAGTTTGAGGAATAATACTTTACTGTTGCATAAGAGATTACATTACACAACCAAAAAAGAAAACACTTGCTCCCGTGATTGACACGGGTCAGCTTGAGGATGTGATGCAACCAGGCGGTGCCCTGAAAAGGTGGACAAAACCGCTGCCATGACGGACACGGATCAGCTTGAGGATGTGATGCAACCAGGCGGTGCCCTGAAAAGGTGGAAAAAAACGTTGCCGTGATGGACATGGATCAGCTTGAGGATGTGATGCAGCCAGGTGGCGTCCTCAAAAGATCGACAAAAACGCTGCTGTGATGGACACGGGTCAGCTCGAGGATGTGATGCAGCCAGGCGGCACCCAAGTGTCACATTCCCGCCATGTCTGAGCATGGTGGCACCACTTGGGCGTGGGTGGGAGCTCTCGCGGCCTTGTGGAGACCCAGAAAGAATGGCTCCGGGGCGTGTACAACCCCCTTGTGTTCGTACTCGTGAGGTCACAGATAGAACTTGCGGAGATGTTGGATGTTCCATCTGTTTTGTATCGGAACACCCTCCTCCGTCTCCAGCCTTGCTGCGCCAGGCCGGGAAAAATGGGTGACCCTGTACTTGCCTTCCCACATTGGCGAGAGCTTGTGGAGTCCTTCCCAAGAGAGGATCCATCACAGGACAAGATCGCCAACCCCAAGCATGCAGGGGCATATGTTGCGACTGTGACAGCAACGCAGCGCCTGCTGATACCGGGCCGTGCGGAGAGCGGGCTGGCAGCATGATTCCTCGAGGAGGAGCACATCAACTTCCCGTAGGCCCTCCTAATGCTCCTTGTCGAAGGTCAGGACCCGCGGGGACCCGTGCTTGAGCTCGATGGGTAGGACCGCTTCCACCCCGTAGACAAGGAAGAAGGGTGTTTTGCCGGTAGACTTGGTAGCTGTTGTGCGGATCGACTGTCGGTGTCAAAACCGGCAATCTCGGGTAGGGGGTCCCGAACTGTGGATGTTGGATCGATGGGGAACATGATGAAGGAGGGACAATGTTTACCCAGGTTTGGGCCCTCTCGAGGAGGTAAAACCCTACGTCCTTCTTGATTGTATTGATATGTGTATAACGATTACAGAGTCGATCGACCACGAGATCAGATGAACTAAGCCCTAGATGGGTATTATGATTCTGTGTCGTACGTGTTGGGTTCTACCGTAGGTGCATCGCATGCGAATTATGAAAATTTCCTACGCGCAGAACATCCAAGAACATGCTACGGAGATGGATCACAGCTCGTTACCACTAGACGCGCAGTGCCGTGCAGTGGAAGTAGAGTTGGGGAAGCGCGTCCACGTGGTACGGCTCCTCCTCGTCCGATCTCCCTCGAACAGCCGATCCGATCTCCCTTGCACAGCCATTCGCCGGCTCCCAGGTATAGGTTCGCCAGAGCGGCGCAAGTGCACCGCCTCTAATGGTATCCACGCGTGTAGGTGGAACACCGTGCGGCGGACTGCGAGGTCCGATCACACAGTCGGCGGCGGGAAGTGGAGGTGGCTAGTTGCAACACCTGCAAAGCCCTAATGATGGCACCGAAGCAATCAACCAGATGGGTGTGCCGCACCTCCACTATATATAGGCATCTGGCGCGGGCTCAACTCTTGGGCCTCGCACAGATCCTAAAGCCCACGTGTTCGTTCCCTTAAGCACGCGACCCCTTAGGTTTTCATTCACTTGGTCACGAGACAGATCACATCCGACTCGACTAGTCGGTAGCGACCTCTAGCAAAGTGTGTCGACTCCAAGTGTCCGATGAAGCTGGTTAGGTGAACCTGTACATCACACTTCTGTCCCCTTTGCCAGACGATATATGTTGTCATGCTCAAGGCAACATGGTCATCCTTGTTGCCGCACGACCTGTTTCTCGTTCCGGTGAATCCGACCAACACTTCGGATTATCTCATAATCCTCATCGCATGGCCATGCTTATCCAAGTCGGATCACCCGAGGGACCCAGAGTATATCTCTCCTCATCGGACGGGGAATTCCCATCTTGCTCGACCACGTATTGCAGCATGGGTCAGGACAAGCCCGAAACCTACCTTTATAACTACCCTGTCACGGAGTAGCGTTTGGTCATCCCAAAGCAAGTCTGTCACCATCCCGAGTACATGCGTGATACGTCTCCAACGTATCTATAATTTTTGATTGTTCCATGCTATTATATTATCGGTTTTGGATGTTTTATATGCATTAATATGCAATTTTATATTATTTTTGGGACTAACCTATTAACCTAGAGCCTAGTGCCAGTTTCTGTTTTTTCCTTGTTTTTGAGCTTCGCAGAAAAGGAATATCAAACGGAGTCCAAACGGAATAAAAACTTACGATGATTTTTTATGGACCAGAAGAAGCCCACAGGGCATTGGAGTTGGGCCAGAAGAGCCACGAGGCCACCACAAGCCTAGGCCCCCCCTAGGGCGCGCCCCCCTGGCTTGTCGCCGCCTCGTGGATCCCCCTGACGTGATTCCAACGCCAAATATTCTTATAAATACAGAAACCCCCAGAAAGAAACCTAGATCGGGAGTTCCGCCACCGCAAGCCTCTGTAGCCATGAAAAACCAATCGGGAGCCCGTTCCGGCACCCTGCCGGAGGGGGAAACCATCACCGGAGGCCATCTTCATCATCCCGGCGGTCTCCATGACGAGGAGGGAGTAGTTCACCCTCGGGGCTGAGGGTATGTACCGGTAGCTATGTGTTTGATCTCTCTCTCGTGTTCTTGAGATGACACGATCTTGATGTACTGCGAGCTTTATTAATATAGATGAATCATATGGAGTTTTCCCCTCTCTATCTTCTTGTGATGAATTGAGTTTTCCCTTTGAAGTTTTCTTATCGGATTGAGTCTTTAAAGGATTTGAGAACGCTTGATGTATGTCTTGCGATGGGATATCCGTGGTGACAATGGGATGTTCTATTGATCCACTTGATGTATGTTTTGGTGATCAACTTGCGGGTTCCGTGACCTAGGGAATCTATGCATAGGGGTTGGCACATGTTTTCGTCTTGACTCTCCGGTAGAAACTTTGGGGCACTCTTTGAAGTTCTTTGTGTTGGATTGAACATGATGAATCTGAAATTGTGGGATGCATATCGTATAATCTAGCCCATGGGTACTTGTGGTGACATTGGAGTATCTAGGTGACATTAGGGTTTTGGTTGATGTGTATCTTAAGGTGTTATTTTAGTACGAACTCTAGGGCTGTTCGTGACACTTATAGGGATAGATCATAAGATTGATCGGAAAAGATAACTTTGAGGTGGTTTCGTACCCTACAATAATTTCTTCGTTTGTTCTCCGCTATTTTTGACTTTGGAGTGAACTCGTTGTCGCACGAGAGGGATTTACATATGATTCAACTATGTTAGTATTGTTGAGAGAACTTGCACTAGTGAAAGTATGAACCCTAGGCCTTGTTTTCAAGCATTGCAATACCATTTTTTTCTCAGTTTTGTTACTTGCTACGATGCTGTTTTTATATTTTCAGATTACAAAAATCTATATCTACTATCCATATTACACTTGTATCACCATCTCTTCGCCGAACTAGTGCACCGATACAATTTACCATTGTATTGGGTGTGTTGGGTACACAAGAGACTCTTTGTTATTTGATTGCAGGGTTGTTTGAGAGAGACCATCTTCATCCTACGCCTCCCACGGATTGATAAACCTTAGGTAATCCACTTGAGGGAAATTTGCTACTGTCCTACAAAACTCTGCGCTTGGAGGCCCAACATGAGTCTACAAGAAGAAGGTTGCGTAGTAGACATCAAGCTCTTTTCTGGCGCCGTTGCCGGGGAGGTGAGTGCTTGAAGGTATATCTTTAGATCTTGCAATTAAAACTTTTAGTTTCTTGTTTATCACTAGTTTGGTTTTATAAAAGAAAACTACAAAAAAATGGAGTTTAGGTTGCATCAATTGGTTCGTCTTTTTAATGTCTTTCGTGAAAATGATGGTTTGGAAAATTGTGCTCAATTGGTAGAGGAAGAAATTATGAAAATACTTAATGAGAATTCCTTGAATGATGAGCATGATTTCAATATTGCTAGTATGAATTCTCTAAATATCCATGATGCTAATGATATGCAAAGCCACAAGCTTGGGGATGCTATGTTTGATGAAGATGATATTTTTAGTCCCCCAAGTTTTGATGAGCAAATATATTATGATGATGGCATGCCTCCTATCTATGATGATTATGATGATGACATGTATGCTATAAATATTGATAGTAACCATGAAACTTGTCATCATGATTTTAATATTGAATGTGGTTATGTCAATCAAGTATCTCATGATAG
Organism: Elymus sibiricus; assembly: GCA_039707655.1. Lineage (NCBI taxonomy): Eukaryota > Viridiplantae > Streptophyta > Magnoliopsida > Poales > Poaceae > Elymus > Elymus sibiricus. Next base: position 267,181,320 of record CM077665.1, on the reverse strand, counting down.
TTATTTTGTTGAGTTTACTCCCACTATTAGTAATGAGAAGAAAATTGCTTATGTGGAGAGTGAAAAATTTTCTATGCTTGTAGATCATGAAAAGAATGCTTTATGTGATAGTTATATTGTGGAATTCCTTCATGATGCTACTGAAAATTATTATGAGAGAGGAACATATGCTTGTAGGAAATGCAATAATATCAAGTTTCCTCTCTATGTGTTCAAAGTTTTGAAGTTATGCCTGTTTTGCCTTCCTATGCTAGTTGATTCTAGTTCCCATAAATTGTTTTCTCACAAAATCCCTATGCATAGGAAGTGGGTCAGACTTAAATGTGCTAGTCATATGCTTCATGATGCTCCTGTTATGTTTCAATTCTTATCTTTTATGTGAGCATCATTGAAATCATCATGCCTAGCTAAAAAGGCATTAAAGAAAAGCGCTTGTTGGGAGACAACCCAATATTTATACCTACTGTTTTTGTGTGTCCACATGATTAAGCTACTGTATAATCATGTTTTATAGCTTTTGTTTCAATAAAGTGTCAAGTAAAGCCTTTGGGATACTGTGGATGATAGTTGACTTGATTCTGTGCAAAAACAGAAACTTTTGCTCTCAGTCCAGGAATTTTGTAAATTCACTGGACGTGCTTTTGATCTGACTTTTTTTACACATGATTGATATACAAATTTCCTAGATTTTCCGAAATTTTTAGAATTTTTAGAGACAGGGAAGTATGGTTACACTACAGATCTTCACAGACTGTTCTGTTTTTGACAGATTCTGTTTTGCATGCATAGTTTGCTTGTTTTATTGTTCCCACAGCTTATATTCAGTGATATAAATTATGGGAATGATAGAATACAGTAGGTATCGGAACAATTATGAATCTTGTCTTGACAGTACCTAAGTGAATGATCTTTATTTATTATACTAACCCATCTCACGAAGTTCCGTTAAGTTTTGTGTGATTGAAGTTTTCAAGTTTTGGGTGAGACACCGATATGAGGAGAATAAGGAGTGAAAAGAACCTAAGCTTGGAGATGCCCAAGGCACCCCCAAAGTAACATCCAAGGAAGACTCAAGCGCCTAAGCTTGGGGATGCCCCGGAAGGCATCCCCTCTTTCGTCTTCAACACTATCGGTATATCTTACTTGGAGCTATATTTTTATTCGTCACATAATATGAGTTTTGCTTGGAGCGTTATTTTATTTTCTTGTTTTCTGTGAGGTGTTATTTATAATCTTGTTTTTCAATAAAAAGTTCCAAGAATTGTCTTAGGATGCTTGCATTGCATGTTTGATGTGTTCTGTGTAAAAAACAGAAACTTTTGCTGTAGTGTTTGAATTTTCATATTTTACTGGAACGTGGAAAGTTTCTGAAATTTTTACACAGTATTGTCATATAAATTATTTAGCTTGTCCTAAATTTTCATAATTGTTTGAGTTACGGAAGTACACTGTTTTCATAAATTTCTACAGACTGTTCTGTTTGGACAGATTGCTGTCATAGTTTTGTTATCTACTTATCCTCTAGTTTCCATAGCCTATATTGGTAGATATAAATTGTGGAAATGATAGTAAACAGTATATTATGTTTGGAAATTATTATGCAACTTGTCTTGGCAGTACATGAAGTGTTGATTTATTGTTATGTGTACTAACCTATCTCACGAGTTCTTTTCGAGTTTTGTGTGGATGAAGTTTTTGAGAATAGGTGAAACCATGATATGAGAGGATTGAACGAGACACAAAAACTCAAGCTTGGGGATGCCCAAGGCACCCCAAGTAAATATTTCAAGAAGTCTCAAGCATCTAAGCTTGGGGATGCTACGCATCCCACCTCTCTTCATCAACAATTATCGGTTAGCCTGTGTTGAGCCTAAATTTTTATTCGTTCACATGATGCGTGCTATTCTTGGAGTGCTATTTTTATTTTGCTTGCTGTTTATTAAAGTACTTAAGATCTGAAATTCTTAGATGAGAGAGTCTTCACATAGATATTTAATTGTTGGCTACTCATTGATCTTCATTTATATCTTTTTGGAGTAGTTTGTCTTTTTCTCTAGTGCTTCACTTATATCTTTTTAGAGCACAGCGGTGGTTTTATTTTATAGAAATTGTTGAACTCTCATGCTTCACTTATATTATTTTGAGAGTCTCTAAACAGCATGGTAATTTTCTTAGGTTGTGAATTTAGTCCTAATATAATGGGCATCCAAGAGGGATATAATAAAAACTTTCATATAAACTGCATTGAATACTATGAGAAGTTTGATTCCTTATGATTGTTTTGAGATATAAAGATGGTAATATTAGAGACATGCTAGTGAGTAATTGTGGATTGGTAGAAATACTTGTGTTAAAGGTTGTGATTCCCGTAGCATGCACGTATGGTGAACCGTTATGTGACGAAGTCGGAGCATGATTTATTTATTGATTGCCCTCCTTTGTGTGGACGTCGGGATCGCGCGATGGTTAACTCCTACCAACCCTTCCCCTAGGAGCATGCGTGTAGTACTTTGTTTTGATAACTAATAGACTTTTGCAATAAGTATGTGAGTTCTTTATGACTAATGTTGAGTCCATGGATTATACGCACTCTCACCCTTCCACCCTTTGCTAGCCTCTCTAGTACCGCACAACTTTTGCCCGTGCGTTAAACCCACCATATACCTTCCTCAAAACAGCCACCATACCTACCTATTATGGCATTTCCATAGCCATTCTGAGATATATTGCCATGCAACTTCCACCGTTCCGTTTATGACACGCATCATCATTGTCATATTGCTTTGCATGATCATGTAGTTGACATCGTATTTGTGGCAAAGCCACCGTTCATATATTTTTATACATGTCACTCTTGAGTCATTGCACATCCCGGTACACCGCCGGAGGCATTCATATAGAATCATATTTTGTTCTAAGTATCGAGTTGTAATTCTTGAGTTGTAAGTAAATAAAAGTGTGATGATCATCATTATAGAGCATTGTCCCATGTGAGGAAAGGATGATGGAAACTATGATTCCCCCACAAGTCGGGATGAGTCTCCAGACTTTACAAAAAATAAAAGAGGCCAAAGATGCCCACCAAAAAAATACTGAAAAAAATGAAAAAAATGAGAGAAAAGAGAGAAGGGGCAATGCTACTATCCTTTTTCCACACTTGTGCTTCAGAGTAGCACCATGTTTTTCATATAGAGAGTCTCCTATATTGTCACTTTCATATACTAGTGGGAATTTTTCATTATAGAACTTGGCTTGTATATTCCAATGATGGGCTTCCTCAAATTGCCCTAGGTCTTCGTGAGCAAGCGGGTTGGATGCACACCCACTTAGTTTCTTTTTGAGCTTTCATACACTTATAGCTCTAGTGCATCCGTTGCATGGCAATCCCTACTCATTCACATTGATATCTATTGATGGGCATCTCCATAGCCCATTGATACGCCTAATTGGTGTGAGACTATCTCCTTTTTGTCTTCTCCACAACCACCATAGTCTATTCCACCTATAGTGCTATGTCCATGGCTCACGCTCATGTATTGCGTGAAAGTTGAAAAAGTTTGAGAATACTAAAGTATGAAATAATTGCTTGGCTAAAACTGGGGTTGTGCATGATTTAATACTTTGTGTGATGAAGATGGAGCATAGCCAGACTATATGATTTTGTGGGGATAACTTTCTTTGGCCATGTTATTCTGAGAAGACATGATTGCTTTATTAGTGTGCTTGAAGTATTATTGTTTTTATGTCAACATTAAACTTTTGTTTTGAATCTTATGGATCTGAACATTCATGCCACACTAAAGAATATTACATGGATAAATATGTTAGGTAGCATTCCACATCAAAAATTCTGTTTTTATCATTTACCTACTCGAGGACGAGCAAGAATTAAGCTTGGGGATGCTGATATGTCTCCAACGTATCTATAATTTTTGATTGTTCCATGTTATTATATTATAGGTTTTGGATGTTTATATGCATTAATATGCTATTTTATATTATTTTTGGGACTAACCTATTAACCTAGAGCCTAGTGCCAGTTTCTGTTTTTTCCTTGTTTTTGAGCTTCGCAGAAAAGGAATATCGAAGGGAGTCCAAACGGAATAAAAACTTACGATGATTTTTTAAGGACCAAAAGAAGCCCACAGGGCATTGGAGTTTGGCCAGAAGAGCCACGAGGCCACCACAAGCCTAGGGGGCGCGCCCCTCCTAGGGCGCGCCCCCTGGCTTGTCGCCGCCTCATGGATCCCCCTGACGTGATTCCAACGCCAAATATTCTTATCAATACAAAAACCCCCAGAAAGAAACCTAGATCAGGAGTTTCGCCGCCACAAGCCACTGTAGCCATGAAAAACCAATCGGGAGCCCGTTCCGGCACCCTGCCGGAGGGGGAAACCATCACCGGAGGCCATCTTCATCATCCCGGCGGTCTCCATGACGACGAGGGAGTAGTTCACCCTCGGGGCTGAGGGTATGTACCAGTAGCTATGTGTTTGATCTCTCTCTCTCGTGTTCTTGAGATGACACGATCTTGATGTACCGCGAGCTTTATTAATATAGATGAATCATATGGAGTTTTCCCCTCTCTATCTTCTTGTGATGAATTGAGTTTTCCCTTTGAAGTTTTCTTATCGGATTAAGTCTTTAAAGGATTTGAGAACACTTGATGTATGTCTTGCGATGGGATATCCGTGGTGACAATGGGATGTTCTATTGATCCACTCGATGTATGTTTTGTTGATCTACTTGCGGGTTCCGTGACCTTGGGAATCTATGCATAGGGGTTGGCACATGTTTTCGTCTTGACTCTCCGGTATAAACTTTGGGGCACTCTTTGAAGTTCTTTGTGTTGGATTGAACATGATGAATCTGAAATTGTGTGATGCATATCGTATAATCAAGCCCATGGGTACTTGTGGTGACATTGGAGTATCTAGGTGACATTAGGGTTTTGGTTGATGTGTATCTTAAGGTGTTATTTTAGTACGAACTCTAGGGCTGTTCGTGACACTTATAGGGATGGCTCATAAGATTGATCGGAAAAGATAACTTTGAGGTGGTTTCGTACCCTACAATAATTTCTTCGTCTGTTCTCCGCTATTTGTGACTTTGGAGTGAACTCTTTGTCGCACGAGAGGGATTTACATATGATTCAACTATGTTAGTATTGTTGAGAGAACTTGCACTAGTGAAAGTATGAACCCTAGGCCTTGTTTTCAAGCATTGCAATACCGTTTTTGCTCACTTTTGTTACTTGCTACCTTGCTGTTTTTATATTTTCAGATTACAAAAATCTATATCTACTATCCATATTACACTTGTATCACCATCTCTTCGCCGAACTAGTGCGCCGATACAGTTTACCATTGTATTGGGTGTGTTGGGGACACAAGAGACTCATTGTTATTTGATTGCAGGGTTGTTTGAGAGAGACCATCTTTATCCTACGCCTCCCACGGATTGATAAACCTTAGGTCATCCACTTGAGGGAAATTTGCTACTGTCCTACAAAACTCTGCGCTTGGAGGCCCAACACGAGTCTACAAGAAGAAGGTTGCGTAGTAGACATCAATGCGCCAGCTCAGGTTTTAGGACGCAGAACGTATGTTGTACTAGAGACTCACAGATGACCTATCGCTTCATCTCATAGTTGGGTTTGTCCAACTCAGACCTTATCTTGACTCGGATCGGACTACGTCGAATCCAACCAGATCTTTCTGAGTCCATATTATCCGGCTAGCATCTAATGCTACATTGTCGGGGCACGGATGCACACGATCACCTATGGGACCAAGGGCCCCTTTGTGGTTCGGTAGGGGTGAGGTCAACTTGCACAAAGAGCAGAGACCATGGGGCAGCACTATGATGGTATGCTGGTGTTTTTACACAGGTTCGGGACGCTGAGAAGCGTAAAACCCTACTCTTGCTTTGGTGGATTGATTGGAGGAACACGAAGCACACGCAACGCTCGAACCTGGCAAGGTTGCCTTCGGGGGAGCTACTACGCAAGTATAAGTGTCCAAAAGTCCGAATCTTGAGCTAGTTTGCCTTGGGCCTCCTTTTATAGGACAAGGAGCAACCACAGTGGCAAAACAGTCATTACTGGTGATTACATAGCTAACAAAGCTATCATACCTAACTCTGGCACTTAGGACAAAATGCCATAAATTCTAGCCTAGGAGGCGTGTGGGGATGCATCCCCGGCAAGCTTCTACCACCGCTTGGGCGCCTGGTGCTTAGTTTCTTGACACGCCTCTGGACGGGTGTCGTATGGATATAATCTGTCTTCCGTTGAGTCACCACGTCCTTAGCGAGAGCCACTTAGCCACCTGAGGGCTCGACACCGCATCGACATGTGACTGGCATCGCGATGCGGTGGAGCGGTCGCCGATCGGTTCGCGCCTGCCGGGAGATGGCTTGCCAGGTCTTCTTGAAGATGCGCGTGCCTCGGCCCCTGGTAGGCACCGGAGACGTGGCTGGCGCGTTTTGGGCCCCTCTTGGGCCGTTGCATTGAGCTTGCCGGTGTTGGTAGCCAGTGTAGGCTGCCTCTGCCGGGGTCTTGGTTTTCTCGATGCGCTCCTTAATCACACTTAGAACGGCTTCGCTGGTTTGGGCCAGCTCTCAACGGGGTTTCTCTACTATTGCCTGTGCATAAGTCAGGGGCACTGGGTACCCCATTCCTAGTGCACCGACAGGAGCCCCCGGGTCTGGCCTAGACACGCTCGTCCAGCGTCATTGGGTCAGGCCCAAAATTTATGCACAGGCGCGCAATGTGAGGGAGTAACTGCCAACTTTTAAGCCAACACTTACTTGTTACCTCAGGCCGTTTCCGCCATGCACGCCGCATGCATTGCGGGGAGTTAGCGGTGGATGGGCATGTCCCACAGGCGCGGGAGTGGCAGAAACTGCAGCGTCAGGGATTGGAGCAATGGGGCGGTTACCTGTTCGCCCGTGATAGTGGGTAGTGGGATTGGTGGAGATGGGCGGCTGCTTTGGAGCGGAGGAGAGCCAGCCCCCGTGCCCTCCCCTATAAATTGGGAGGCCACAACGGGTGATGCTCATCCATCCCCTTCTCCTCCTTAATCCCAAGTCCAGCTTGCTTGCCCTTCTTCTCTGGGTTGTCTTTGGATGCGCTAGTTCTCGCCATGATGAGGGGGCAAGGGCGACTCTCAGCTTCTGCCGCGGCGACGAGAGCTTCCCTTCGGGATCATGCCGCTGCTTCAGCCGCGGCGACGGGAAGTGGTCCCAGTACGCGCGATGGGAGAGCTGGAAGAGGCCGGGGCTAGCGGGGCTCGTGGCCGGGGGAGGCGGAGCGCAGCCCCTGACCCTCATCCGGTGGCGGTTTCTTCCCCAGCAACTGAACATACTGAAAGCACGGCGCTGGAGTTCGTCATCGGGTTGTGTGGCCCTCCTCGTAGTCGCTTGCGACTCCCTCGTCTTTTCGCCAGGGTGATGGAGGTCGACAAGCCGCACGCGATGTGGTTGCGCATGCAAGGCTGCTGCAATGGCACTGTGCGGGCCGACGTCGAGTTCGTGGCGCCCTGCCTCATGTTCCTCAGGCGCGGGAGGAAAACCTTCACACGCGCTCACAACTTCACGGGCAGGTACGTCCTCCGCTTCAAGCTGGTGGAGTCCGACACGCTCTCCATCAAGATTTATGGGCGCTTGGGCGCCCGTCTCGGCTGCTGTGAAGAAAGCTCGAGTGACGATGGAAGCTCCTCCTCGAGCGTTAGCGACGAGGAGGACAGTGCCGGTGACGACGGCGACAACAAGCTCCAGGCCGTCAAGTCAGAGTACGACGACCTAGACTCCAGCTGACCGCCGATCGCACCATCACCGTCAGCAAGCCCCCCCCAACAGACACCCAACAGAAGAGAGGCAACACCACCAGAACGCCCTCACGAGGCGACACACCACTGTACTAGTTCATCCACCACACCTCCACGTGAGGCAATCCACCAAAGCAGGAGTAGGGTATTACGCTTCGCAGCGACCCGAACCTGGGTAAATCATCGTGTGCATCTGCTTCCTCGCCATCGTGCGAGTTCCTCGTCCTATCCATCGAGTAGTGAGCTAGGTAGGGCAAAGCTGCGGGGGATCTTCGCACACGCCCCTGTGTTCGAACCTTGAGGGTTTCGCGGAGCCCGAAATCCGACAGCCATCTTCGGTCTCCAGACGGACTGCGCCAGGTCTGATGACTCGTGCTACCCCGTAAGGGCCTTCCCACTTCGGCGTCAACTTGTTGGTACCCTTGGCGGACTGAATGCGCCTAAGGACAAGGTCACCTTCCTCAAGGCTCCGGGCGTGGACCCTGCGGCTATGGTAGCCGCACAAGGCTTGCTGGTAGCGTGCAGCACGCACAACGGCTCGGAGACGATCTTCCTCGAGGAGCAAGGCATCGTCATGCCGTAGCTGCTTTTGCTCTACATCGTCGTAGGCAAGTACTCGAGGTGACCCGTATATGAGTTCTGTGGGGATAACTGCTTCCGCCCCATACAGTAGGGAGAAGGGTGTCTGGCCTGTAGCTTGATTTGGTGTCGTTCTGAGGGACCAAAGAACCACCGACAGCTCATCTATCCAACGCTTGCCGCATCTCTACAGTCTATCGAAAGTTCTTGTCTTGAGCCCACACAACACTTCAGCGTTCATCCTCTCGACTTCCCCGTTGCTCCTTGGGTAGGCAACAGAGGCGAAGGAGACCTTGCTTCCAAGGTTTTGGATGTACTACATAAAGGTGCGTATCGTGAACTGGGTGCCATTATTGGTGATCACCCTGTTGGGCACTCCAAAATGGCACACCAGTCCTTTCATGAACTTGATAGCTGACTGCGCGGTCACCTTCCTCACTGGTTCCACTTCTGGCCACTTTGTAAACTTGTCAATTGCTACGAACAAGAATTCAAAGCCCACGGTGATGCGGGGGAAGGGGCCCAAAATATTGATCCCCCAGACCGAGAATGGCCAGGATAAAGGGATCCTCTGGAGAGCTTGCGCTAGTTGATGGATGCTTTTGGAATGGAACTGGCAGGCTTCACATTTGGTGAATAGCTCAGTTGCATCTTGGAGGGCAGTGGGCCAATAGAAACCCTGCCGGGAGGCTTTCCCGGCAAGGGCTCTTGATCCAATGTGAGACCCACACACACCTCCGTGTATCTCTACCAACAGCTACAGTCCATCTTCCCGGCGAATGCACCTCAATTTCACCCCGTTTGGTGTTTTTCTGTACAGTGTGTCATCGACAAACTGGTACATACTTGACTGTCGGGCTACTTTTTCGGCTTCTTCTTGTTCTTCGGGAAGTTCTCCTGTTTGAAGGAAATGGACTATGTGATGTGCCCAAGCTTGAGCATGTGGCTCGACAACGAGGACTAAAGGCATCTCCTCGTTCGTGGGAACGCTTGCCTCGACCGCATGGACTTGGGGTTCCACGGGAGGGAGCAGCTCACCAGGCAAAACGAGACTGTCCCCGGTAGCCTCTCTACCGGTGGCTTCGGGAAGCTCTGCCGGGAAATGCTTGCCGGAGTTCAGTTTTCTCCTTTTCTGGGTCATCGTTGACAGGGATACTGATGGCTGAGTGAGGTGGAGGACAAAGATTCCTGGTTCCATAGGGAGCTTTTGTGCAGCGCACTTTGATAGATGATCAGCGATGCTATTTTCCTCATGGGACACGTGTTCTGTTTGCAATCCATCAAAGTGCTCCTCCAGCTTCCTCACCTCTTCCACGTATGCTTCCATCAACGGACTCTGATAATCCTTGTTGACTTATCTCACCACGAGTTGAGAATCTCCTCGGATGATCAGTTTCTTGATCCCTAAGTCCACCGCGATCCTGAGTCCGGCAAGGAGCCCCTAATACTCAGCGGTGTTCTTGGTGGTTTCCCCCCGGGGACCACATACCTGAGATACTCTCCAGTAGGGGCAACGAGGAGCACGCCTGCTCTGGCGCCCTGAAGTGAGAAAGCACCATCAAAGTATATGATCCACTCTTTAGGCGCTTCCTTGCCGGGAATAATTGTCTATGGAACCTCTTCGTCCGGTGTTGGGGATATAACCCCGTGGTGAGACTCAGCCAGGAGGGGCCGGGTCATGAGGTTGACGGCTTAACAGTGAGAACTTAAGCAGGCTAGAAGATCAAGACAAGGCCCGAAAGTGACTTGCCAGACGGGCCTGGCTGAGGCCCAGAGCCGGAAGGCAACATGTGACCCGGAGGCGTAAGCCGCCGGGAGACGGCTTGCCAGACAAGGCAAGGATAGTTAGAGATAAGGTCGGTTACTAGATGTAACCCGGCCCGGACTCTTGTAAGCCTAGGGCCTCGACCTGCGTATATAAAGGCGGGTTCCCTGGGCGGCGTAGGCCACGAAACCCTTTGATCGAGTACTAGGTCAAGAAAATCTGCTCCCTTGTAATCGATACCCAATCAATACAACTCAAAGTAGGACGTAGGCTATTACCTCCTTCAAGAGGGGCCGAACCTGGGTAAACCTGTGTCTTTCGTCCCGATCAACCCCTTCGAGTTAACCGCCGTAGCGATGGCTTCACCCCTAAGTCCTTGCACTAGGACATCTGCCGTGATAAAACCATGACAGTTGGCGCCCACCGTGGGGCAGATGCTCGGCGGTTTGGAGTACTCGAAGGGCTATCTCCCAGGGATCGAGGGATACGCCGTTGGCAGGATGACTAAGAGTCTTCGCGGCAAACTCTACATCGACGACGCTGGCTGGGGCCCCGAGGCCGACTCAATTGAGTACGGGCATCAGGTCCCCTTCGGCGGAATTCACGTTTTCATCGGGAAGATCGGCGGATCTAAGCCCAGGCCGGACATCTGCACCAACCTCGTCGAGTCGGCCCGGCGCACGCAACCCGTGAAAGCACATTTGCTCCCTTGGTGGTTTTGGTAATTTATAACAACATATAAGTCATTGAACTAATGTTTTCCACTAAGTATATTTCAGGAAAAGTTCAATGATAGGGATGGCAAAAGGATTGTGAAGATTGTGGAAATACCCCAAGATGCAAGGAAATAGGTTGGCAAAGCTTCAAGCAAGAGGACTCTACACTTTACATTTGTGAGAAATCACTTTGAGTCCATAGGAAAGCCAATACTATTAAAAGGGGGTAAGGTTTTGATTGGTGAACAAAATGCTCATACGTGCACAAGTGATAGTCACCAAATACACCCACAAACTCTTCCACCAAAGTCTGTCCATAGCCATATACTCAACATCGGTGCAACCAACATTTCCATCCCGGTGCCACCGATTCTCAACCACAGACAGACTCAGCCAAACCCTAGCCACTTCGGTGCAACCGATTCCATACCGGTGCCACCGAGTTTATGTTGCCAACTTTCTGTTACGCAAATTCACAATATCGGTACCACCGAGATTGTTGGATCGGCGTCACCGAGATTGGGAATCTGAACATTGGTCACCTTATCGGTGCAACCGAGTTTCCTATATCGGTCTCACCGAGATTCAAAAGTTGCCACTTTTTGGTCACTTCGGTACCACTGAGATTAACACATCGGTGTCACCGAGTTTGTCATTTTGTGTGTAACGGTTGGATTTTTGGGGATGCCTATATAGACCCCTTCACCACCACCTACTCGAAAGAGAAGCACTCAGAACTATTCCATACTTGCCCCATCCAGTTTTCTGAGAGACAACCACCTACCCTTGTGTTGAGGTCAAGATTTTCCACTCCAACCATATGGATCGTGATTTCTAGCCTCCCCAAGTTGCTTTCCACCAATCCCATCTCTTCCACCAAGCCAAATCTGTGAGAGAGTGATTGTGTGTTGAGGAGTCTATCATCTTGAAGCACAAGAGCAAGGAGTTCATCGTCATTACCGAGCCTATTACCTTTTGGAGGGTGGTGCCTCCTAGATTGGTTAGGTGTCGCTTGGGAGCCTCCTACTTCGTGTTGTGGAGTGAACCAAGAAGTTTGTAAGGGCAAGGAGATCGCCTACTTCGTGAAGATCTACCCATAGTGAGGCTAGTCCTTCGTGGATGGAAGCCGTTATGGAATAGTAAAGGTTGCTACTTCGTGGACCCTTATGGGTGGAGCCCTCCATCGACTCTCGCGACCGTTACCCTCCGTGGGTTGAAGACTCCATAAACGTGGATGTACGATAGCACCACCTATCGGAACCACGGGAAAAATCATCATGTCTACAATTGCGTTTGATCTTCCTACCCTATTCTTTCTACTCATGCTTGTTGTTACTTTCCGCTGCTATACTCTTAGACTTGCATGTGTAGAGTGTACTTGACTTGCCATGAAATGCTAAAACTGCCAACTCTAAAATTTGGGAAAAGGCAAAACTTTTATTTGGTCAAGTAGTCTAAACACCCCCCCTCTAGACATACTTTCGATCCTACAACCTGCCCGGATCAACCCGGGCCGGAAGCACGTCTTCGTCGGCTTCACCCAAGGCGCGGAGCTTGAGGAAGTCTCTATGTCGCAAGAGGAAACCCTCATCTGCTCCGAGGATGGATCCTCGAGCGGAGAGGCGGAATCAATCTACCAGCTTCACAACGACAGGCTTGGGGGCTACTTTGAGGGTTACCATGACCCGGAGCCCTATGAGCCGCCGAGCCAAGACGCCGTCTTCATGGCTGGATCGGCACCGGCTTCTAGCAGCACGGCGGCTGGGACAGCGGCCGCTGGCGCAGCAGGATCCGGGTCAACCAGGCCGCCGGCTCAAGTTTTGCTGGATCTGATGAACGAACTTACAACTCTGATGGGAACCGAGGTCATAGCGGAAAACCAAGCAAACCGTAACGCGGAGATCGCGAGGTTGAGGGACCAGATGACCAGGGCCCAGGAGGAAATCAACACGTTGCAGGCTCAGATGGATGCAGAGTCGGGGCATCTCAGGGCTGAACCTTTTCGCCTTAATCTGGATCAACAAGCCTCAGATGCAGTTTTTGGGATGAGGCATCAGACCCGCCTGCCTGATCAGTATGAGCCCAGAAATCTTTTTAACACCCCGGGAGAAATCGGATTACTAATAAAATCATTATTATTAGTGTTGGAGAAGTCACACAACTTGGTATTCTCTTGAGTCATCGTGACAAAGCAAGCAATCTAGCACACAAGCAAACAAAAAAGCAAACGGAAAGACGAACGGAAGAAGGGCGAATAAAAAAGGCAAATCTTTTTGGTTTTTTTTTGAAAATCGTTTTCGAAGTGGGGGAGAGGAAAATGAGAGGCAAATGGCAAATAATGTAAATGCAAGAGATGACTTTGTGATGGGTACTTGGTAGGCTTGATGTAGATCTCCCCGGCAACGGCGCCAGAAATCCTTCTTGCTACTTCTTGAGCATGCGTTGGTTTTCCCTTGAAGAGGAAAGGGTGATGCAGCAAAGTAGATAAGTATTTCCCTCAGTTGTTGAGAACCAAGGTATCAATCCAGTAGGAGATACAAGCAATTCCCCAATAGATGTACCTACACAAATAATCAAACACTTGCACCCAACGCTATAAAGGGGTTGTCAATCCCTTCACGGTTACTTGCAAGGATGAGATCTGATAGAGATAGATATAAAAGATTGCTAGAACGTAAAGTAAAACAAAAGTAAAAATAATGCAGCGAGGTATTTTTGGTATTTTTGGTTTATAGATCTGAAAATATAAGATGGAAAATAGACCCGGGGGCCATAGGTTTCACTAGAGGCTTCTCTCATGAAGGAAAATAATACGGTGGGTGAACAAATTACTGCTGAGCAATTGATAGAAAAGTGAATAATTATGACGATATCCAAGGCAATGATTATGCATATAGGCATCACGTCTGTGTCAAGTAGACCGAAACGATTCTGCATCTACTACTATTACTCCACACATCGACCGACTCCTGCCTGCATCTAGAGTATTAAGTTCATGAAGAACAGAGTAACGCATTAGGTAAGATGACATGATGTAGAGGGATAAACTCAAGCAATATGATGAAAACCCCATCTTTTTATCCTCGATGGTAACAATACAAATACGTGCCTCGCTACCCCTACTTTGTCACTGGGTGAGGACACCGCAAGATTGAACCCAAAACTAAGCACTTCTCCCATTGCAAGAATTACCAATCTAGTTGGCCAAACCAAACCAATAACTCGAAGAGACTTGCAAAGATATGAAATCATGCATATAAGAATTCAGAGAAGATTCAAATAATATTCATAGATAAGCTGATCATAAACCCACAATTCATCGGATATCGACAAACACACCGCAAAAGAGTATTACATCGGATAGATCTCCATGAATATCATGAAGAACATGGTATTGAACAACAAAGAGAAAGAAGAAGCCATCCAGCTACTAGCTATGGACCCGAAGGTCTGTGGTAAACTACTCACGCATCATCGGAGGGGAAATGGAGTTGATGTAGATGCCCTCCATGATCGAATCCCCCTCCGGCAGATTACTAGAAAAGGCTCCAAGATTGGATCTCATGGGAACAGAGGCTTCCGGCGGCGGAAAAGTATTTCGTGGCTCTTTTTGGTATCCAGGGAATATTTGGGAATTTATAGGCCGAAGAATAGGGTTAGGAGGGCTGCCATGGGGCCACAAGCCAGCCCCCCCCCCTAGGGCGCGCCCTGGTGGCTTGTGACGCCACGGCAGGTCTGCTGCCTTCATCTCCAAGTCTGCTGGGTTTCTTCTGGTCCAAGAAAAATCATTCCGAAGATTTTATTCCGTTTGGACTCCGTTTAATATTCCTTATCTGCAATACTCAAAAACAAGGAAAAAAACAGAAACTGGCACTAGGCTCTAGATTAATAGGTTAGTCCCAAAAATAATATGAAATAGCATATTAATGCATATAAAACATCCAAAACAGATAATACAATAGCATGGAACAATAAAAAATTATATATACATTGGAGACGTATCAAGCATCCCCAAGCTTAATTCCTGCTCGTCCTCGAGTAGGTAAATGATAAAAACAGAATTTTTGATGTGGAATGCTACCTAACATATTTATCCATGTAATATTCTTTATTGTGGCATGAATATTCAGATCCATAAGATTCAAAACAAAAGTCTAATATTGACATAAAAACAGTAATACTTCAAGCATACTAACAAGGCAATTGCGTCCTTTCGAAATAACATGGCCTTAGAAAGTTATCCCTACAAAATCATATGGTCTGGCTATGCTCCGTCTTCCCCACACAAAGTATCTAAATCATGCACAACCCCGATGACAAGTCAAGCAATTCTTTCACACTTTTTATGTTCTTAAACCTTTTCAACTCTCACGCAATACATGAGCGTGAGCCATGGATATAGCACTATAGGTGGAATAGAATATGGTGGAGGTTGCGAGAAAAAAGGAGAAGATAGTCTCACATCAACTAGGCGTATCAACGGGCTATGGAGATGCCCATCAATAGATATCAATGTGAGTGAGTAGGGATTGCCATGCAACAAATGCACTAGAGCTATAAGTGTATGAAAGCTCAAAAAGAAAACTAAGTGGTCGTGCATATGATGAAAAATTCCACTAGTTATATGAAAGTGACAAAATAGGAGACTCTCTATCATGAAGATCATGGTGCTACTTTGAAGCACAAGTGTGGAAAAAGATAGTGGCATTGTCCCTTCTCTCTTTCTCTCATTTTTATTATTATTTTGGTGGGCATATTTGGCCTCTCTTTTTTATTTGGGCTTCGCTGGCCTCTTTTATTATTTGTAAAGTATGGAGACTCATCCCAACTTGTGAGGGAGTCATAGCTTCCATCATGCTTTTCTCTCACGGGACAATGCTCTAATAATGAAGATCATCACACTTTTATTTACTTACAACTCAAAAATTACAACTCGATACCTAGAACAAAATATGACTCAATATGCAATATGAAAGTGATGGTGCGTGTCATGAAAAACAGAACGGTGGAAGTTGCTTGGCAATATATCTCGGAATGGCTATGGAAATGCCATAATAGGTAGCTATGGTGGCTGTTTTGAGGAAAATATATGGTGGCTGTTTTGACGAAGGTGGGTTTGATGCACCGGCGAAAGTTGCGCGGTACAAGAGAGGCTAGCAAAGGTGGAAGGGTGAGAGTGCGTATAATCCATGGACTCAACATTAGTCATAAAGAACTCACATACTTATTGCAAAAGTCTATTAGTTATCGAAACAAAGCATTAGATGCATGCTCCTAGGGGAGAGGTTGGTAGGAGTTAACCATCACGCGCTCCCGACCCTCACACAAAGGTTGGCAATCATTAAACAAATCATGCTCCGACTTCGTTACATAACGGTTCACCATACGTGCATGCTACGGGAATCACAAACTTTAACACAAGTATTTCTTCCAATTCACAATTACTCACCAGCATGACTCTCATATTACCATCTTCATATCTCAAAACTATATGCAAGGAATCAAACTTCTCATAATATCCAATGCACTTAATATGAAACTTTTTATTATATCCCTCTTGGATGCCCATTATATTAGGACTAAATTCATAACCTAAACCAATTACCATGCTGTTTAAAGACTCTCAAAATAATATAAGTGAGGTACGAGGGTTCAATAATTTCTATAAAATAAAACACCACCATGCTCTAAAAAGATATAAGTGAAGTACTAGAGCAACATTGCCTAGCTCAAAAGATATAAGTGAAGCACATAGAGTATTCTAATAAATTCACAATTCAGCGTGTGTCTCTCAAAAATATGTGTGCATCAAGGATGATTGTGGCAAACTAAAAAGCAAAGACTCATATCATACAAGACGCTCCAAGCAAAACACATATCATGTGGTGAATAAAAATATAGCCTCAAGTAAATTTACCGATGGATTGAAGACGAAAGAGGGGATGCCTTCCGGGGCATCCCCAAGCTTAGGCTTTTTGGTATCCTTGAATATGGCTTGGGGTGCCTTGGGCATCCCCAAGCTTAGGCTCTTGCCACTCCTTATTCCATAGTCCATCAAATCTTTACCCAAAACTTGAAAACTTCACAACACAAAACTCAACAGAAAACTCATGAGATCCGTTAGTATAAGAAAAATAAATCACCACTTTAGGTACTGTTGTGAACTCATTCTTTATTTATATTGGTGTAATATCTACTGTATTCCAAATTATCCATGGTTCATACCCCCCGATACAACCCATAGATACATCAAAATAAGCAAACAACACAAAGAAAACAGAATCTGTCTAAAACAGAACAGTCTGTAGCAATCTATAGACTTCGAATACTTCTGTAACTCCAAAAATTCTGAAAAATTAGGAAACTCATGGAAATTTGTATATAAATCTTGTGTAAAAAATTCAGATCACAAGCACGTTCCAGTGAATTTACAAAATTACTGGACTGAGAGCAAAAGTTTCTGTTTTTCAGCAAAATCAAATCACAAACACCGTAGACCATCCCAAAGGTCTTACTTGGATCAAACACTAATTTAAACAAGAAAACACAATTACTACAGAGGTAATAATGTGAAAAACACTCAAAAACAGAAGCCAAAAAAAAATCATAAAAATAAAATTGGGTTGCCTCCCAACAAGCGCTATTGTTTAACGCCCCTAGCTAGGCATAACGCAATAGATCTAGGTATTGTCATCTTTGGTATGCAATCCATAAGTAGCTCTCATGATAGATTCATAAGGTAATTTTATTTTCTTTCTAGGAAAGTGCTCCATGCCTTTCCTTAATGGAAATTGGAATCTAATATTTCCTTCCTTCATATCAATAATTGCACCAATCGTTCTAAGGAAAGGTCTACCAAGAATAATAGGACATGTAGGATTGCAATCTATATCAAGAACAATGAAATCTACGGGAACATAATTTCTATTTGCAACAATAAGAACATCATTAATCCTTCCCATAGGTTTCTTAATGGTGGAATCCGCTAGATGCAAATTTAAAGAGCAATCATCAAATTCACGGAAACCTAGCACATCACATAAAGTTTTTGGAATCGTGGAAACGCTAGCACCCAAATCACACAAAGCATGGCACTCATAATCTTTAATTTTAATCTTAATAGTAGGTTCCCACTCATCATAAAGCTTTCTAGCTATAGAAACTTCCAACTCAAGTTTTTCTTCAAAAGATTTCATCATAGCATCCACAATATGTTTAGTAAAAGCTTTATTTTGATTATAAGCATGCGGAGAATTCAACATGGATTGCAACAAGGAAACACAATCAATCAAAGAACAACTATCATAATTAAAGTCCTTGAAATCCAAAAGAGTGGGTTCATTGCTATTTAAAGTTTTGACCTCTTCAATCCCACTTTTATCAATCTTAGCATCAAGATCTATAAACTCCGAATCATTGGGACGCCTTTTAACTAAAGTTGAATTATCTCCAGTCCCATCTTTATCAAGATTTACATTAGAAAACAAAGATTCAATAGGAGTCACATCAATCACTTTAAGATCTTCATCATTATTATCACGAGAACACACTTTTTCAAGCCATTCATGCTTAGCACGTATTCTAGCGGTTCTTTCCTTACACTCATCAATAGAAATTCTCATAGACTTTAAAGACTCATTAATATCATGCTTGGGTGGAATAGATCTAATTTTCATAGAATCAATCTCAAGAGAAATTCTATCAACGTTCCTAGCCAAATCATCAATCTTGAGCAATTTTTCTTCAATCATAGCATTGAAACCTTTTTGCGAGCTAATAAATTCTTTAATATTATTCTCAAGATCAGAGGGCATCTTATTATAATTTCCATAAGAATTTTTGTAGGAATTACCATAATTATTAGAGGAATTACTAGGAAACAGCCTAGAATTGAAATTACCTCTATACGCGTTATTACCAAAATTGTTCCTACCAAAAAAATTCACATCCATAGATTCATTATTATTTCCAATCAAAGAAGACAAAGGCATATCATTAGGATCAATAGGAGCACTCTTACTAGCAAACAATTTCATCAATTCATCCATCTTTTCACTCAAAGTATTTATTTCTTCAATAACACGCACTTTTTTACTAGTAGGAGATCTTTCGGTATGCCATTGAGAGTAATTTGCCATAATATTATCTAGGAGTTTAGTAGCTTCTCCTAATGTGATTTCCATAAAAGTACCACCCGCGGAGCAAAATTCAATCCCGCATAGAAAATTTGTATAATCATCCATAAACTCAAACCATGCGCGGGGCAATTTCTAATCATTAGTTTCATCCTCTCCCATGATTGTGCAACATGCTCATGATCAAGTTTCTTAAAATTCATTATATCATTCCTAAGGGAGATGATCTTAGCGGGCGGAAAGTACATGGAAATAAAAGCATCTTTACACTTATTCCATGAATCAATAGTATTTTTAGGCAAAGATGAAAACCATGTTTTTCACGATCTCGTAGTGACAACGGAAATAGCTTCAATTTAACAATATCATTATCCACATCTTTATTCTTTTGCATATCACACAACTCAATGAAAGTATTTAGAGGGGATGCGGCATCTTCACTAGGAAGGCCGGAAAATTGTTCTTTCATAACAAGATTAAGCAAAGCGGCATTAATTTCATAAGATTCCGCACGAGTGGCGGGAGCAATCGGAGTACTAATAAAATCATTATTATTAGTCTTGGAGAAGTCACACAACTTGGTATTCTCTTGAGTCATCGTGACAAAGCAAGCAATCTAGCACACAAGTACACAAAAGAGCAAATGGAAAGATGAACGGAAGAAGGGCGAATAAAAAAGGCAAATCTTTTTGGTTTTTTTTAAATCGTTTTCGAAGTGTGGGAGAGGAAAACGAGAGGCAAATGGCAAATAATGTAAATGCAAGAGATGAGTTTGTGGTGGGTACTTGGTAGGCTTGATGTAGATCTCCCCGGCAACGGCGCCAGAAATCCTTCTTGCTACTTCTTGAGCATGCGTTGGTTTTCCCTTGAAGAGGAAAGGGTGATGCAGCAAAGTAGATAAGTATTTCTCTCAGTTGTTGAGACCCAAGGTATCAATCCAGTAGGAGATACAAGCAAGTCCCCAATAGATGTACCTACACAAATAATCAAACACTTGCACCCAACGCTATAAAGGGGTTGTCAATCCCTTCACGGTTACTTGCAAGGATGAGATTTGATAGAGATAAATATAAAAGATTGCTAGAACGTAAAGTAAAACAAAAGTAAAAATAATGCAGCGAGGTATTTTTGGTATTTTTGGTTTATAGATCTGAAAATATAAGATGGAAAAGAGAACCGGGGGCCATAGGTTTCACTAGAGGCTTCTCTCATGAAGGAAAATAATACGGTGGGTGAACAAATTACTGCCGAGCAATTGATAGAAAAGCGAATAATTATGACGATATCCAAGGCAATGATTATGCATATAGGCATCACGTCCGTGTCAAGTAGACCGAAACGATTCTGCATCTACTACTATTACTCCACACATCGACCGACTCCTGCCTGCATCTAGAGTATTAAGTTCATGAAGAACAGAGTAACACATTAGGTAAGATGACATGATGTAGAGGGATAAACTCAAGCAATATGATGAAAACCCCATCTTTTTATCCTCGATGGCAACAATACAAATACGTGCCTCGCTACCCCTACTTTGTCACTGGGTGAGGACACCACAAGATTGAACCCAAAACTAAGCACTTCTCCCATTGCAAGAATTACCAATCTAGTTGGCCAAACCAAACCAATAACTCGAAGAGACTTGCAAAGATATGAAATCATGCATATAAGAATTCAGAGAAGATTCAAATAATATTCATAGATAAGCTGATCATAAACCCACAATTCGTTGGATCTCGACAAACACACCGCAAAAGAGTATTACATCGGATAGATCTCCATGAAGATCATGAAGAACATGGTATTGAAGAACAAAGAGAGAGAAGAAGCCATCTAGCTACTAGCTATGGACCCGAAGGTCTGTGGTAAACTACTCACGCATCATCGGAGGGGTAATGGAGTTGATGTAAATGCCCTCTGTGATCGAATCCCCCTCCGGCAGATTACCGGAAAAGGCTCCAAGATTGGATCTCACGGGAACAGAGGCTTCCGGCGGCGGAAAAGTATTTTCCTGGCTCTTTTTCGTATCCAGGGAATATTTGGGAATTTATAGTCCGAAGAATAGGGTTAGGAGGGCTGCCTTGGGGCCACAAGCCAAGGGGCGCGCCCCCCTAGGGCACGCCCTGGTGGCTTGTGATGCCACGGCCGGTCTCCTGCCTTCATCTCCAAGTCTGCTGGGTTTCTTCTGGTCCAAGAAAAATCATTCCGAAGATTTTATTCCATTTGGACTCCGTTTAATATTCCTTATCTGCAATACTCAAAAACAAGGAAAAAACAGAAACTTGCACTAGGCTCTAGATTAATAGGTTAGTCCCAAAAATAATATAAAATAGCATATTAATGCATATAAAACATCCAAAACAGATAATATAATAGCATGGAACAATAAAAAATTATAGATATGTTGGAGACGTATCAACCCGCCCATTGTCAATGCTCAAGCAATTGTAGATCATGCCAGAGCTCAGCGTGAGGCGGCAGCGGCCGTACTTAAAACATTGAAGGCTTTGCGCAAATAACCCGGGAGTCTTCGGATTCGTACCTTTGAGAGGGGGGCTTGACCCTTGGGTTCCTTCGGGGAACCCTCTCGAAGTCCTCAGACTCTTTATCAGAGTCTGAACTGTCGTCGGGCAAGATCAATCTCGCCCGGCGCGCCCTCTTTAGGGCAGGAGGGGCAGCAGCCTCCGCGGCGTCCGGCGACGCCGCCCTCTTCCTCGTGAGGGGGGAAACGCCTCCCCCCTGTCTTCATGCTCCTCCTCATGACAGGAGGAGGCATTGGTTTCCTTGGACGCGGCGTCCGGCTGGTCCTTGATGCGGAGGCCCTCTCTGGCCTTCTTTTTCTTCTCCTTCTTCTCGGCGCCACGACGAGGATCGCCGCCAACAACTCCGACCTGGGGTCTTCGGGTTGTGGAGCCGGGCAGTTAACCCTCGCGGTTTTGCTCAGCCACTTCTGCGAAAGTAAGGGAGAAGGCGTTCAGACTTTTTGCCGAAGAAACAAAGTCAAGGAATTGAAATTATACCATACCTTGGTCGGTGGGTTATCGGCGCTTAGGCCCGTATCCTCTTCCTTGGCCGGCCAGCTTTTCCGAGGCTTGAATAATGCCTTCCACAACTTCTCAGGAGTGGTACGGAAAAGTTGGCGCACGGTAGGCTCATCCTCAGACTGATAAGACCACATTGGGGAAGCCCGGCGCTGGCAGGGAAGGATACCGCGGTGGAGCATGACCTGGACCACGTTGACCACCTCCACCTTGGCCCCGATCACCGAGGTAATGCGCTTCTGCAGCAGCTTCACCTCAGCGTCCGACCCCTAGTCAAGGCCCTTCTTGAGCCACGAGGTCAATCTCGTTGGGGGTCCAGATCTGAATTCGGCGGGCGCCGCCCAGCTCTCATCCCTTGGCTCTGTGATGTAAAACCACTCCTTCTGCCAGATCTTGATTGTGTCGATGAAGGTACCGGTAGGCTACTCGGCGCAGGCGAGCTTGCTGATTACCGCCCCTCTGCAGTCTGCGTGCTCGCTGGCCATGGTCTACGGCTTGACGTTGAAGACCTTGAGCCACAAGCCGAAGTGCGGTTCGACCCGCAGAAAGGCTTCACAGATGATGATGAATGCCGATATATGCATAAAGGAGTTCGGTGGGAGGTCGTGGAAGTCCAGCCCATAGAAAAACATGAGACCCCTGACAAAGGGGTGGAGCAGAAAGCTCAGTCCCCAGATGAAGTGGGGGACGAACACCACCCTCTCGCCTGCCTTGGGGGTGGGAATCACCTGGTACTTCTCCGGGGCGCGGTGGAAGACATTGGTGGGGAGGTAGCCGGCCTGCTTTAGGTCCCGGATATCCTGGTCAGTGACCGTGGAGGCCTCCCACTTGCCATTGGAGCCCGAACCCGCCATGGTTAAGCTCGGAGGAGGGGGCGAGGAAGAACTGGATCTGGGCTCTCGGAGCTTGGGGAGATTGAGGAGGCGGAGGATGCGAATGAGAAGCGTGAATAGGCCTTGGGTTTTTTTTCCTTTTTATGAGACGTGCCACTGATTAGCCTCCCTTACTGCGCCGCGAATCTCTCCGCTTCCCAAGACTTGCGTGCCGTTATACGCGCATGGAGATTAATCATATCCCGTGTGAAACGGAGCGCGATTTGTGCAGTGATGAGTCGTGTCACTGTAAAGATGGCCTCGAACCGCGAATCGAGTTTTTGTAACTGGTTTAGTGGTCGTGGTAGGCCACGACTCTTCGTCGGAGGGGGGTGTCAGAAAACACTGTTTACACTTTGGCGATTGGCCTTCGGGGCTAAGCAATTCATGGTGTTCGGTCAATCATATGATCGGAAGAAATACGTGTCATCGGAAACCGAACTAGTCTCAGCCGATCATGGAAAGGGAAGAAGAACTCACCCCACAAGCCGAAGACTCTGATCATATGAAGCAGCTGGAGCTGAGACCCTTGGCGTTGGGGGCTAGTTCGGGGGCTACTGAGGGAGTCCTGGACTAAGGGGTCCTCGGGCCGCCGGCTCATCTCTTAATAGGCCGGCTTGATGGGCCGTTTTGTGAAGAAGGGACGGACACGTCAAGACTCCACGTTCCAGAAGGGAGCCCCGAAGGCACGTCGTGCACTCCAAGTCAAGATGAGGAAGTCGACATCTCCGTCCTCGGCAGGAGGCCTATCAGGTGTAAACCCTAGGTACCCCCCGGTGTCTATATAAACCGGGAGGGTTTTAGAATGTAGGACACAGGAACCCATCTAGGGTTTTAGCTAGTCGATCTCGAGGTAGATCAACTCTGTAACCTTCATACCATCAATATAATCAAGCAGGACGTAGGGTTTTACGTCCATAGGAGGGCCCGAACCTGGGTAAACATCGTCTCCTTCGTCCCTTTGTTACCATCGATCCTAGTCTCACAGCTCGGGACCCCCTACCTGAGATCCGCTGGTTTTGACAACGACACCTGCAGGGTTAAATCTTTCGAAAAGCTGTGCCCGCGGTTCCGTGGCAACTTGGAAACTTTGTTTAACACCCGGTCATAGCAAACTTGAAGTAAACTCAAATAAAATACACCAACCGTGTGCGTAACCGTGACTGTCTCTTCTCGTGATTTCTGAACCGAGAGAGAACACGGTGGGTTTATGTTTGTTCGTAAGTAGGTGTTCAGGATCACTTAGTGATCATTACTAGTTCACGCCGGTTTATTCGACAATCATCCCCCCTTATTCTTGTACTCGTAAGTTAGCCACTCAAATAAATGCTTAATGCTTGCTGCAGCCTCACCACTTAACCATACCTCACCCATTAAGCTTTAATAGTCTTGATACCCTTGGAAATTAGATTGCTGAGTCCCTGTGGCTCACAGATTACTACAACAACAGTTGCAGGTACAGGTATTGCGATGCTTTGATGTGAGAGCGATGCTTGTTTGATTTGGAGTTCTTCTTCTTCATCGATCATAGGATGGGTTCCAGGCCGGCAGCCTGGGATAGCAAGGGTGGATGTCATTTTGTCGTTTGATTTCGTCCGTAGTCAGACCCTGCTCTTCTGTATGATGTTTGGATATGTTGTTGTATTGATGTGATGTTGATGTAGCCTGTGGCGAGTGTAAGCCAATTCCATATACTCATCTCTTCATTACATGTACTTGTAATGATATCCATTCTTGCAAAACGACGAGAAGCGCTTCTATCCCTGTCGAGGCCCTCGAGCCAAAATAAGGATAGGATCGTATCTTGGGCGTTACAATCATTGATGTGTATTAACAAGTACGTGACTTGTTTGTGAGACTATGCATTGTATGATGATTGTCCTAAATGGTCCCTAGTCAAAAGCGTTGTGTGGACGCGCAGCCAGTTATACTAGCATATGACATGGTGGATGGTTTGGTCTCACTGACCATGTAGCATTGGATGCTAGCCGAATAATATGGACTCGGAACGATCTGGTCGGATTCGATGTAGTCGGATCCGAGTCAAGATAAGTTCTTCTGAGTTGGACAGACCCAACTATGAGACGCAAAGATAGGTCATCTATGAGTCTCTAGTACAACATACGTTCTGTGTCCTAAGACCTGAGCTAGCGCATGTACTCAGGATGGTGACAGACTTGCTTTGGGCCGACCAAACACTACTCCGTGACAGGGTAGTTATAAAGGTAGGTTTCGGGCTTGTCCAGACCCATGCTGCGAGACGTGGTCGAGCAAGATGGGATTTGCCCCTCCGATGAGGAGAGATATACTCTGGGCCCATCGGGTGATCTGACCTATATAAGCATGGCCATGCGATGAGGATTATGAGATAATCCGAAGTGTTGGTCGGATTCACCGGAACGAGAAAGAGGTCGTGCGGCAACAAGGATGACCATGTCGCCTTAAGCACGACAACATATATCGTGTGGCAAAGGGAACAGAAGTGTGATGTACATGTTTGCCTAACCAGCTTCATCGGACACTTGGAGTCGGCATGCTTTGCTAGAGGCCGCTACCGACTAGTCGAATCGGATGTGATCTGACTCGCGACCAAGTGAATGAGAACCTAAGGGGTCACGCGCTTAAGGGAAGGAACACGTGGGCTTTAGGATCGGTGCGAGGCCCAAGAGTTGAACCCGCGCCAGATGCCTATATATAGTGGAGGTGCGGCACACCCATCTGGTTGATCGCTTCGGTGCCGTCATTAGGGCTTTGCATATGTTGCAACTAGCCACCTCCACTTCCTGCCACCGACTGTGTGATCGGACCTAGCAGTCCGCCGCATGGTGTTCATCCTACACGCGCGGATACCGTTAGAGGCGGTGCACTTGCGCCGCTCCGGCGAACCTATACGTGGGATTCGGCGACCGGCTGCGCGAGGGAGATCGGATCGGCTGTTCGAGGGAGATCGGACGAGGAGGAGATGTACCACGCGGACGCGCTGCCCCAACTTTACTTCCACTGCACGGCACTGCGCGTCTAGTGGAAACGAGCTGTGATCCATCTTCATAGCATGTTCTTGGATGTTCTGCACGTAGGAAATTTTCATAATTCGCATGATATGCTCCTACGGTAGAACCCAATAGTGGTATCAGAGCCTCTGTTATAGGATTTGGATTCAGATCGGATGCATATTTGATATGTGGAGGCGGCAGATGAGATTTTTCGTCATTTATGAGATCGACTATGTGCACGGTTGATGAGATCAACTGCACATGGGGATCGTTGAGGCTAGATTTTCTGTTAATCGGAATCGACGAGGTCGTGACACAACCTACCCCTACCGGTCGGTATCCACCATCGGGGTTAACAGTGAAACGTAAATCCGAATAGGGTTCGCGATGATCGATAAGATCGGTTAGATCGGAAAATTCGGCGTGATCCGAGTACAGGTTCGATCTGTGATTTCTGAAAATGTCGGGACCGCCGTGTGCGTAGCGCCTTGTATTTGGTACACGGTCACACAAACCGGTAGAATGCGATTCCATGCATAACTTTGTTTTGCAGGTTTGATGTGAATAGTCTGGCTCATGTGTATGTGATGCATGTGTGTAATTTAACATGACCTGCGTGTCATGATAGTCAGCCGGCTGGAGCCAAAGTGCTATCATTATATTGTACAACGACATGCGTGTCGACTTGTGATTCACTTTAAAATTCATTACTAGTTGTAGTACATGGAGGACAGTGATCAAGTTCGAGGTTTTGGCGTCCCGGTGTGACGAACAAGATGGAGTTCCGCCCTGGTCATCGGAGTTGGAGCTGGCCTGGAAGGATGTCCATGAAGGAGCCATACTATTCCACATATTTATGTTTATATGTGATTAATATTGCTTCTTGTTTCTATGCATGTTAAAATGGTAGAAAGTTCCCTCATTAATATCAAGCACATTGCCATTCCGGATGTTGCACCTTCGCACGTCAAGTACGTCTAGTGGCGGGCTCATAAAATTGAGGTGCCACTAGGTGTCCTTGAACTGGAGGGTTCGTGTAGGACACAGACATGCACTGCATCAGGTTAACTTGACAAGGCTATCAAAACGGTTTTAGGCCTTGTGGCAAAGAAGGTTGGGAGCCGGGGTATAAGATACCTACCCGATCGACAGGAGTCGTATAGAGATACGATTAGCAATGAGATGCTTACCGAATAGGCAAGTTGGCTAGCAGTGATGCTAAAGCTCACTCGTCGCTCACGCTAGACGGATCGTCAATAACTGAAAGTTTGCGCAGGGATGCCCACTTCAGTGGGAGTAGTTCTGTTTAAGGCTTGATGAGGCTTGAATTACTCTACATAAACACATTGCTTAGTGATTGCATATTTTCTGTTGTAGATCAATGGCACCACCTGCTCAACCCAACTCTGCATTGAAATCAATTCTGGAAAAGAATAAACTGAATGGAACAAACTTTACCACCTGGTATAGCAATTTGAGAATTGTTCTCAAGCACGATAAAAAGGAACATGTTCTAGAGGATCCACTTCCAGAGGAACCTGCCGATAATGCTAATGCACAACCAAGAATGCCCACCAGAAACTCGTTGATGAATCAAACAAGATCAGCTGCCTCATGCCGGCTTGCATCGAGCCCGATTTGCAACAGCATTTCCAAAACGTTGAGGCTTTCGATATGATCGAGAGTCTCAAGATCATTTTTCAGGTGCAGGCTAGGACCGAAAGGTTCAACGTCTGGCAATCCTTGAAGGATTGTAAGATGAAAGAGGGTGATCCACTAAGCCCGCATGTGATCAAGATGATCAGGTACATGGAAGCTTTGGATCGGTTAGGGTTCCCACTTGGGGATGAGCTGTCCACGGATGCAATTCTGGGTTCTCTTCCACCTAGCTATGGGACGTTCGTCTCGAACTATCATATGCACGGCATGGATAAGAAGCTCACTGAATTGCATGGGATGCTCAAGGTGGCAGAGCAGGATATTAAGAAAGGCACGCATCAAGTGTTGATGGTGCAGAAATTGGCTAAGTTGAAGAAGAGTTGGTCCAAGAAAAAGGGTAAGGCAAAGGGCACGGGGAAGGTTGTCTTCGCCACTGCGCCGAAGCCGGGACCGGACTCAAAGACCGTCTGCTTTCATTGCAAGGAAACTGGTCACTGGAAGAGGAACTGTAGCAAGTGGCTTGCTGAGCATGGCAAGAAGGCCGGAAATGCTTCTTCAGGCAAAGGTACACTTGTTACATATGTTATAGACATTTACCTTGCTGACATACCTTTTAGCTCTTGGGTATCTGATACCGGATCGGTTGTTCATATTTGCAACTAGATGCAAGGGCTGATAAGAACTAGGCGTGTGGCACAAGGGGAGACTGACATCAGGGTCGGCAACAAAGCAAGAGTTGCCGCGTTGGAGGTCGGCACGATGCACCTCAAGCTTCCTTCTAGATTCATTTTGGAATTGAATAATTGTTATTACATTCCTGCACTTAGTCGAAACATTATTTCTGCCTCATGTTTGATGAGTCAAGGTTATGAATTCAATTTAAAGGACAATGGTTGTTCACTTTATTTGAATGGAATGTTCCATGGCTATACACCCATTGTAGATGGGCTATTTAATTTGAATCTGGAAACAGAACCAGTCTATAACATGAATGTCAAGAGGCATAAGCCTAATGAGATAAATCCGACATATTTCTGGCACTGCCGGCTTGGACACATTAGTCTGAAACGCATGAAGAAGCTCCATGATGATGGACTCCTAACTTCGTCCGACTTCAGGTCGTTCGAGAAACGTGAATCATGCTTGCTCGGCAAGATGACTAAGTCTCCTTTTGCAAAGAGTTGCGAAAGGGCGTCCGAGTTGTTGGAGCTTATACAGAGTGATATGTGTGGTCCAATGAGCACAACGGCTAGAGGTGGCTATCAGTATTTCGTGACTTTTACCGACGACTTGAGTAGATATGAATATATCTATTTGATGAGGCACAAGTCGGAAACTTTTAAAAAGTTCAAAGAGTTTCAAAAAGAGGTTGAAAATCAGCTTGGCAAGACAATAAAGCTTCTATGATCAGATCATGGAGGTGAGTACATGAGGCAGGAGTTTGATGATCATCTGAAAAGCCAAGGTATAGTACCTCAGCTCACACCTTCGGATACGCTGCAGAGAAACGGCATGTCAGAACGGAGAAATCGAACCTTGTTGGACACGGTCTGATCGATGATGAGCAAATCGGATTTACCCTTGTCATTCTGGGGATACGCTCTAGAAACTGCAGCTTACACACTTAATAGGGCACCATCAAAGTTTGTAGATAAGACACCACATGAGATGTGGACTGGGAAGAGTCCTAGTTTATCTGTTCTAAAGATTTGGGGTTGTGAAGCATTTGTCAAGCGACTCATGTTGGACAAGCTTACACCTAAGTCAGATAAATGCATATTCATGGGATATCCGAGGGAAACCTTGGGATACAGCTTCTACAACCGAGAAGAGAACAAAGTGTTTGTTGCTCGGAACGGGGTTTTCCTGGAGAAAGAGTTTCTCAGTCGGGAAGCCGGTGGGAGAACGGTGCGACTCGAAGAAATTCGAGAGCCACTCGGGGACGACTCGGCTGGTGATGAGATCATACCGGAGTCGGTCAAGGAACCCGTAGTGGAATCGACACCGGAGCCACGGAGGCCAGAAAGACTGCGTAGAGTGCGCGACGTGTTGCTGCGAGAAAGCGACGATCCGGCCACGTATGCGGAAGCAATGGTGAGCCCAGATTCCGAGGCATGGCCGGAGGCCATGAGATCCAAGTTAAAGTCCATGGATGATAATCAAGTCTGGGACTTGGTTGATCCGCCACCTGGCGTAATTGCCATTGGTTGCAAATGGGTCTTTAAGAAGAAAACCTATGTGGATGGAAATGTTCAGATCCACAAAGCTCGGCTTGACACTAAAGGTTATGGACAAGTTCATGGAATTGACTACGACGAGACTTACTCGCCGGTAGCGATGCTAAAGTTGGTTAGGATCATACTAGCTATAGCTGCATATTTCGATTCTGAGATATGGCAGATGGATGTCAAAACGGCTTTCCTTCATGGAAATTTAAAGGAGGATGTATACATAGACAAAGTGTTGAAGCGTCTCAACATGAGTGAGGCCAAGAAAGGGTTCTTGCCCATATCACACGGTATAAGGTTAAGCAAGACTCAGAGTCCTACGACTTCTGATGAGCGAAACTGGATGAGTAGGATTACGTATGCTTCGGCAATAGGATCCATCATGTATGCCATGCTATGTACTCGGCCTGATGTTGCCTATGCAATAAGCTTAACAAGCAGATACCAGGCTGACCCAGGTGAGAGTCACTGGGCAGCGGTGAAAACTATCCTGAAGTACCTGAAAAGGACTAAAGTGATGTTCCTAGTTTATGGAGGTGAGGAGGAGCTCTTTGTAAAGGGTTACACTGATGCTAGTTTCCAAACCGACAGGGATGATTGTCGATCGCAAACTAGATTCGTGTATGTCATGAATGGAGGAGCAGTGAGCTGGACGAGTTCCAAGCAAGATACGGTGTCCGACTCCACAACAGAGGCCGAATACATTGCGGCTTGTGAAGCCGCAAAGGAAGGTGTTTGGATTCTGAAGTTCCTGGAGGATCTTGGTGTGTTCCCGGGCTGGGCAAAACCGTTGGACCTGTATTGCGACAATTCAGGTGCCATCGCACAAGCCAAGGAGCCAAGACAGCACCATAAGACCAGGCGCATAGACCGAAAGTATCACCTGATACGAAAGCTCGTAAAGAATGGTGATACTAATTTATTTAAGATTCATACGGATGAAAATGTTGCAGATCCGTTGACTAAGCCGCTTCGACAACCCAAGCATGAGGGGCACATTAGAGCTATGGGCATTCGATATCTATTTGACTGACTCTAGTGCAAGTGGGAGACTGTTGGAGATATGCCCTAGAGGCAATCATTTATGATGATATTTCCTATGTGTTTATGAATAAATATAGTCCTTGGACATTATCATTGATGTTTATTAACAAGTACGTGACTATGCATTGTATGATGACTGTCCTAAATGGTCCATAGTGAAAAAGGTTGTGTGGACGCGCAGCCAATCAGACTAGCATATGACACGGTGGATGGTTCGGTCTTACTGACCATGTATGTTGGAGCACTAGGAATGGGGTACCCAGTGCCCCTGACTTATGCACAGGCAATAGTAGCAAAACCCCGTTGAGAGCTGGCCCAAACCAGAGAAGCCGCTCTAAGTGTGATCAAGGAGCGCATCAAGAAAACCAAGACCCCGGCAGAGGCAGCCTACACTGGCTACCAATGGCGGCAAGCTCAATGCAACGGCCCAGGAGGGGCCCAAAACGCGCCAGCCACTTCCCCGGTACCTACCGGAGGCCGAGGCATGCGCATCTTCAGGAAGACCTGGCAAGCCATCTCCCGGCAGGCGCGAGCCGATCGGTTACCGCTCCACCGCATCGCCACGCCAGTCAGTTGTCGATGCGGTGTCGAGCCCTCAGGTGGCTAAGTGGCTCTCGCTAAGCACGTGGCGATGCACCACAAGACAGATTATATCCATACAACACCCGTCCAGAGGCGTGTCATGACACTAAGCACCAGGCGCCCAAGCGGTGGTAGAAGCTTGCCGGGGATGCATCACCACACGCCACCTAGGCTAGCATTTATGGCATTTTGTCCTAAGTGCCAGAGTTAGGTATGATAACTCTGTTAGCTATCTAATCACCAGATAATGACTGTTTTGCCACTGTGGTTGCCCCTTGACCTATAAAAGGAGGCCCAAGGCAACCTAGCTCAAGATTCGGAGTTTTGGACACTTATACTTGCGTAGTAGCTCCCCCGAAGGCAACCTTGCCGGGTTCAAGCGTTGCGTGTGCTTCGTGTTCCTCCAATCAATCCACCAAAGCAGGAGTAGGGTTTTATGCTTCTCAGCAGCCCGAACCTGGGTAAAAACACCATCGTACCATCGTTGTGCTGCCCCATGGTCTCTGCTCTTTGTGCAAGTTGACCTCACCCCTGCCGAACCACAAAGGGGCCCTTGGTCCCATAGGTGATCGTGGGCATCCATGCCCCGACATCTTTGGCGTGCCAGGTAGGGGGGCATGCTTCATTCGCGCGAACCTGAGGCCATGGACAGCGCGTTGATCTTCATCACCGTCTTCTTCATCCATGGCTCCCAAGAAGAAGACCGGCACGACCACACATCCTTCAACTTCGAAGTCTCCCTCGCACGCAGCCGCGGGCGCCACTGGCACCGCGGCGGCGGCGAGTAAGGCGGGCGCTGTGGGCGACACGACTAGCGCAGGCGGCGCCCTCGTCATGTCCCCCGCGGCGGAAGCTGGGGCGAGGAACGCCGAAGAAGAGAAACAACAACATTCTGACGAGCTCGACCCTAGTGCCGCGGGAGGAGGAAACATTCGGTCTCCACCTCCCCGGCGCATTGGTGGCCGCGGCCACAACATTGGCGCCCAATCTGGGAGCAGCCGTGATCCTCCAGCAGCGCCTGTTGCAGGTGCGGCTGTTGGGCACGTGCCTCGCCCAGAGCAAGACGGGGCGCCAAGCAGAGCCGTAGACCCACAAGTTCGACCTCCTCCACGAGAGACTGCCTCGGCAACCGACGCAAGGCGGCAAGGACGCGGCGACGCTCCTCTTGGTTCCACTAGGAGTCGAGCGATGTCACGGTCCGCCTCCTTAGCCATGCTGACCACAGCAGCAGAAGCTATGGCGCGGGCTCAACTACTGCTGAACTTCCCGCCGGCGGCTGACAAGATGGACGAGTGGAGAGCCACCATCTAGAGTTTGATCGGTTTCATCGAAACCAGCAAATCACAGCATGCAGAGCCATGAAGATACCCGCGGACGGCGACGGTGGCCCAGACTGACGGTCGCATCGAGGGGGCCACACCAACGGTGCAATCCCCTCCGCAACAACAGGCCCAGAGGCAGCCACAACAAGCCCCACATGCCAACGAGCCCGACGAGGCATCTATGGTCTCGTCCGGCTCGCACGATCATCGGGACCAGGGGCGTGTCCTGAAGGACCGGCGGAGGGAAGACGCGTGCATCACCATCGAGCGATGCCGGGAAGCACACCGCCAATCTGACAGGCGCAACGGCTGAAAGAACATTTGCTCCCTTGGTGGTTGTGGTGATTAATAACAACATATATATCATTGAACTAATGTTTCTACTAAGTATATTTCAGGAAAAGTTCAATGATGTGTTGGCAAAAGGATTGTGGAGAAACCCCTAGATGCAAGGAAATGGATTGGCAAAGCTTCAAGCAAGAGGACTCTACATTTTACTTTGTGAGAAATCACTTTGAGTCCATAGGAAAGCCAATACTATTAAAAGGGGGTAAGGTACTGTTCAATAAGATGCTCCACGTGCACAAGTGATAGTCACCAAAAACACCCACAAACTCTTCCACAAAATTCTGTCCAAGCCTACCATGAAAATAGGTGCTACCAAGTATTTCCACTCGGTCCCACCGATTCCCAAACTCAGACAGATCCTAAGCCAAACCCTAGCCCTTAGGTGCAACCGATTCTGCATCGGTGCCACCGAGTTCAGTTGCCAACTTTCTGGTTAGCTATTTTCAAGCATCGGTACCACCGAGTTTTGCCAATCGGTCTCACCTAGATTTGGACCAACTTCCTGGTTAGCCATTCAGAAGAATCGGTACCACCGAGTTTTGTGAATCGGTCTCACCGAGTTTTTGGACCAACTCTCTGGTTAGCCGTTGTCAAGAATTGGTACCACCGAAATTTGAGAATCGGTCTCACCGAGTTGTGCAATCTGACCGTTGGTCATCTTATCGGTACCACCGAGAGTTATGTATCGATCTCACCGAGATTCAAAAGTTACTGCCTTTTGGTCACTTCGGTACCACCGAGTTTTACAATTCGGTGTCACCGAGTTGGTCACTTAAGGTGTAACGGTTGGATTTTTGGGGATGCCTATATATACCCCTTCACCACCACCCACTCGAAAGAGAAGCACTTAGAACTATTCCATACTTGCCCCATCCAATTTTTTGAGAGAGAGCCACCTACTCATGTGTTGAGATCAAGCTATTCCATTCCTACCATATGAATCTTGATCTCTAGCCTCCCGAAGTTGCTTTCCCCCAAATCAATCTCTTCCACCATAGCCAAATCTGTGAGAGAGTGATTGTGTGTTGAGGAGTCTATCATCTTTAAGCACAAGAGCAAGGACTTCATCGACATTGCCGAGCCTATTACCTTTTGGAGGGTGGTGCCTCCTAGATTGGTTAGGTGTCGCTTGGGAGCCTTCTACTTCGTGTTGTGGAGTTGAACCAAGAAGTTTGTACGGGCAAGGAGATCGCCTACTTCGTGAAGATCTACCCATAGTGAGGCTAGTCCTTCGTGGACGGAAGCCGTTATGGAATAGTCAAGGTTGCTACTTCGTGGACCCTTATTGGTGGAGCCCTCCGTGGACTCTCGCGACCGTTACCCTTCGTGGGTTGAAGACTCCATAAACGTGGGCGTACGATAGCACCACCTATCGGAACCACGGGAAAAATCTTCGTGTCTTCAAATTGCATTTGATCTTCCTTCCTACCCTCTACTACATATGCTTGTTGTTACTTTCCGCTGCTATACTCTTAGACATGCATGTGTAGGGTGTACTTGAATTGCTATCATTGCTAAAATCAGCCAACACTTAAAATTGGGAAAAGGTAGAATTTTTATTTGGTCAAGTAGTCTAATCAGCCCCCCCCCCTCTAGACATAATTTCGATCCTACAAGTGGTATCAGAGCTTTGGTCTCCATTGCATTGGTCTCACAACCTAGGAGAGTAGGGCTTCTAGTGAGGGAAATTATCACCGTAGAGGTCCGTCCTTTGATGGCACAAATTTTGCTATTTGGAAGCACAAAATGAAAATGCGTATTCTTGGTCATAACCCCGCCGTTTGGGCTGTCGTTCGTGTTGGCTTGCAAGGTGAATTCTTTGGTGATGGAAAGGAACCGGATCGTGAAGCGACCGTAGATGAATTGAAGATGTTGCAATACAACGCTCAAGCATGTGACATTCTTTTCAATTGCCTATGCCCCGAAGAATTCAACAAAATCAGCCGTCTTGAGAATGCAAAAGATATTTGGGATACTTTGGTTGATATGCATGAAGGTACCGAATCCGTGAGAGAATCCAAGTTGGATGTTCTTCAAAGTCAGCTTGACAAGTTCAAGATGAAGGATGGTGAAGGAGTCGCGAAGATGTACTCTAGGCTAGCTCTCATCACCAATGAGATTGCCGGCTTAGGAAGCAAAGAAATGACCGACAAATTCATCATCAAGAAGATACTTCGAGCCTTGGATGAGAGATACAACACCGTGTGCACATTGATCCAAATGATGCCCAACTACAAAGATCTCAAGCCTACGGAAGTCATTGGAAGGATTGTTGCTCATGAGATGACACTCAAAGACAAAGAAGAGCTTCACAACAAGTCTAGCGGTGCTTACAAAGCCACAAGTGATGCTCCCACAACTTCAAGCGACAACCTTGTCACCAATGAAGATATAAGCCTCATGGTCAAGAAATTCAACAAGTCCTACAAGAATAGAGGCAAAGAACGAAGCTCCAACTCAAGATATGAAGAGAAGCGTTCGTCAGGTCATGATCGAAACTGCTACAATTGTGGGAAGCCCGGACACTACTCCAATGAGTGCACGGCTCCCTACAAACGAAGAGAAGAGTCACCTAGAAGACGAAGCTCAAGGAATGAATCACCTCAAAGAGAGAAGAAGGAGTAGAGATGATCGTTATGAACGAAGACCCTCAAGGAGAAGTAGGGACTCAGAGAAGATGGACAAGTAGACCAAGAGCTACTCAAGAAGAAGACATCAAGCTCATGTTGGTGAATGGGTTTCTAGCTCCGAATCCGACAACAACTCCGAGAGAAACTATCACTCCAACTCCGACTATAGTCAAGATCAAGGTGTTGCCGGACTTGCACTAGTGACTACCAACTCCTATGATCTAGTTGATTCACCGAATGAAGGGAGTGGAAGTTGCTTCATGGCTAAAGGCCCCAAGTTATCACACCCCGAGTATCTTGATTTGAATAGTGATGAAGATGATTTACTTGGTGATGATGACTTGCTCTTTGATAAAACTAGTGATGTTAGTCAAAATGAACTTGATAATTTTCATGGTAGTCAAGATAAGTCGTGTGATGATGATAAGATGGAAATAGAACGACTAACTAAATAATTAAACACTCTTAAGTTATCCCATGAATCTACTCTCGAAGATCATAGAGAGCTTGTAAGGACTCATGAGAAGCTACGCTTCGAGAAGCTCACCTTGGAGCAAGAACATGAGTTTCTTAAAGCTATCAATGACGATCTCTGAAAGAAGACTTCATCTTATCTAGCCAAACGATTACTCGTGTCTACATTCATGCCACAAGTTAAACCTAGACAAACTAGTAACAAAGGAAAGAAAGGTTCTTCATCTAGTAGCAACAATAAAAATGCTAAATCTAATGATGTTGCTTCTAGTAGTTCTATTGATTCCACTAATGATGATTCTCTTAGCCAAGTTACACTTGAGCAAGAAAACGATTTATTGAAAGGGATTATAGAGAAAGGTATCTACAAGAGTCTTGCCGGGTGTAAGCAATTTGAGGAGATTGTACGCAAGCACGGAGGATACCGGAAGAACCATGGCATTGGCTACTTCAACGCTAATGGAGTTGAATGGGAAGAAGGTCAATACCCCAAGCCCAAGTTTGTTCCTCAAAGGGAGAAGTATGAACATACTCTTCCAAAGGGAACAAACACTCAAGATGACCTTCCACCACAAGACCACAAGGTCAAGGGCAAGAACAAGCTTCAAGAGGACATTGACTCATATGAAGATGAATCCCAAGCTTTGGTGGACTGGGTTCCCAAAGTAACTTCAAGCTCAACTTCTACAAGTGCCACTCCAACACCAAGGATCCCTATCAAGTTGATGTGGGTCCCCAAGAAGAAGAACTAGAGAAGTTCTTGAGGGGTGACTCCGCCAATGAAATTCACTCACATTCATTATTGGCAAGAACTAGTTGCAATCAACGTCAACAACATGCAATAGTTCAAGGAGTCACACATTCAAGCAAGGGACAAGGTAATCAACAAATCCACGGACATCATCATGTATGCTTTGCACTCCATGTCCATAGATATCCTTGTATTTGTCTCTTGTGTGTTGGGACTAACCCATGTAGGTGAGAAGAGTAAGGAAACAACAAGGATTCTCCCAACTCTTGGTGATCTTCATCAACCTTGAGCATCCACCACTACATCACACACATGAAGTCTTCTGCAACAAACCCAAGGTTAGTTTATCCCTCCTATGGGGGGATGTCACATCAAGGGGGAGCTTTACTCTAAGACTTGAGTTAAAGCATCTCTTAGAATGTGACAACATTAAATGCTTTATGTAAAAGTGGTAACCCCACTTGTGCTTAAACGATGAGTATGACCTATGATCAAGTATTCTTACTTGGCTCCTAAGTCAATATACTCATATATAGATGACTCCGTCATCGCCAAAATGCTTGATAGATGGTAGTATGTATGTGCATGTTTGCCATGATTTCATTTGACATCTTATTGTGTGAGCATGTTGGTCTGCATTTCTTTATTCATTCAAGGACATCCAATTGTTGCTATTTGACTTTTGATTATTCTTTTGCCAATTGGATGGACAAGAATGCCTAGGACCACTCTCTAGCTATCTATGCTTTCTCGTCTCATATTCCATACTTGCTACATCACAAAATTTGAACAAGTACTTTTCGATCTCTCTGTATGAGGAGCACTAGGAGTTCCGTATCGACAAAGGACTGACCATTAAAACCTCCCAAGTGCATCTCGGTGGAACCAATACCAAAATCTCGGTCTCACCGAATGCCTAGGGTTGATCTGGTTTTCAATCTCGGTAACATCGATTCCTTATCCTCGGTTACACTAAGTTTCCCTGTCAACTGCCAGTTGAGAAACTTGGTGGCACCGACAATTTCGAACCGGTGTCACCGACAATTTCGAACCGGTGTCACCGACAGCAAAGGGTATATTACCTGGCGGACCCGACTTTTGAAATTCAACCGCAAAAGTCTGTTTCCTCCAACCCTAAGCTGCCTCTCCGGACCCCTTGGTCGTCGCCTTTGCCTCCCCGTGCACCTCCGCCGTTGGGAATCGCCGCCGTCGACGGAATCTTCACCACCGTCGTCGCCGTAGCGGATCCTTCACTGAGTTAGGGTATGGATCCGGCCCTCTTTGGGCTCCCCTTCCGATTCATGCGCATTAGAGTAACTTTTATCGATAATCCACAGATTGAAATCCTCTCAATCCTCAAGAAATCTCATTAGCTTAGCAAACAAAAGATTTTTAGATCTAGTCGTCCGCAAAACCGAATCTCAGTGATACCGAGTCAGAAAAATCGGCTCTACCGATTTTGTTTTGGAATACTGAGGATAGTCTCGGTGAAACCGAGTGGCAATTTTTGGTACGACCGAAATTGCTGCCAAGTTTCTGTAAAGAGTTCTGTGTGTCTCGGTGGTACCGAAACTTTTGACTCAGTGATACTGAAATCCCTTTTTTGCTGAAAGCTATATCTAAGAATTTCTTTGTTCAAACCTTTGAAAAATCTCTGCATTTTGTGATGACTCAACCTATCCACTATTCTATACTCTATTTCACAGGGTCAGAGATGTTAGGTTCAGATGATAGCCAGAATGACTTCAGAGAGAGAAGTGTTGACATGAGCTCAGGCACTAGTTCTGAAGGGAGCTATGATGATGTTCCTAGCTCACCTGATCTGCCCAAGGCTGCAACTAGGGCAAGAAGGAAGCTCAACTCAGATGAGGAGGATGAAGATTTCATACCTGAGGAGTTGTCCAAGAAAGATGATGCTGCCAAGAGCACTACTGCTGTCACTACTTCCAAGAAGAAGGCTATAAGGAAAGAGTATGCTAGCTCAGGGTCAGTGAGAGCACCAGAGAGTGCCAGGGCAACAATGTCTGTTGAGCCCTCCACGAAGTCTTTGCCTAAGAAGGCTGGGGAGAAGAAGAAGAAAGAAAGGACAAGATATGTTAAGGCTAAAGTTCTTCCTTATACTCCAGAGTATCTAGATGAGGAAGAGGGGGAGGAAGAGCCAGCTGCAAAGGCTCCTCCTAAGAAGAAGAAGAAGCTCATGGCTGATGCTATGCCTAAGGATACATCATCCAAAGGCACCAAGACTGCCCCCAAGAAGGCTACTGCAAATAAACCCAAGAGGTTCCCCAAACATTCCAGCTGCTTCCAAGAACAAGACCTCCACTTTTAGGGGAAGCTGAGGATGATGCTATGTCAGCTTTAATGAAGCTAAGACCACACCTTCCATAGCACAATGCCAGTCACTTGCTAGCTGAAGACATGAAGAAGAGGAAGGACTCAGGTTTGAGAGAGTGGAGAGCCATTGATCCATATTCACAGAGGAGGAAGACTGCTGTGGACTACAGGTTCTATACAAAGGAGCAACAAGATTTCTATGAAACAATCTTTCTTGATAAGAGCCCTGCTGTGAGTGATATGAGGTATGTGGACTAGAAGTACATCAAGGACAATGAGGACTACTTCCCAAGTGTGCAAGACAACTTTCATTGCATTGGACTTGATGAGTTTGTTGGTAAGGAGTTTACTGCTTGGAATGATGAAATGATCATGCAATTCTACTCCACTGCTCATTTCTATGGAGATGGTAGAATTGTATGGATGACTGAAGATGCAAGATATGAATCCACAGTTGAGGAGTGGGCTGCCATCTTAGGAGTCCCAGAGGTGGAAGATGGTGACATTAATGTATACAATGAGCCCAAGGCAAACCACAATGCCATGAAGAACATGTACAATGAGATCCCTGCTCCACATGTGAAGTCTCACAAGGTAGGATCTATCTATTTCCTCCAGGATGGTCTACGCACGATCAACACTATCTTAAGGCATACCTTGATGCATAAGTCTGGAGATGAGAAGATGATTAGAGGATACTCCATCAACATGCTGCTCCATCTAGATCAACATACGAGATTCAAAGTAATGGATCTGATAGTGGAGACTGTAAAGAGGGTTGCTGCTGATTAGAAGCGTTCATGTTGCTATGCACCCTATATTCAGATGCTTATCAACTCCAAGTTGGAGAAGCACATATTTGCACTTGACCGACCGCATTTGCCACTATTGCTAGAGCTAGAAGACAACGTTGTGGTGATGGACCTAGATCATCCCACCTCAACTACAGCACAGGCACATGCAGAGGCTGCCAGAGACTCCAGTTCTCAGGTGCCAAGGTCTAGGAGTGAGCAGATGGATCTCCTACTTAGCTCTGTGCTCAGCATGCAGAAGGACATCAGTGAGATATTAAAGAACCAGGCGAGTCTTGCAAGGATTGTTGACACCAAATTTCATTCTCTCAACAACAAGGTGGATGAGCTCACAGTGACTATGAATGAGCTCAAGAAAGAAGTTGACGCAGTGCCTAGCCCTCACTCTATAGATGATGATGATGATGAGGATCGTGCACCTCTCAGGACGAGCACTCAGTTCACTACTCAGGCTAGATCAGCTACAGTGTCAGCTCCAGAGTTGAGACCTTCTTCATCAGCACCTGCTATAGCTTCTTCAGCTACATCAGCTCCTCCAGTTCCTCCAGTTGCTACTCCGACTCTGTCCATGACGTATGCAGACATCTTCGCTGATGCCGTTCTCTCGACTCTTTCATCGGCCATCGGAGGAGATCAGCCCCAGAAGAGCGCTTAGATATATGCCTTCGAACTTTCTGGTAACTTGTTGCCAAAGGGGGAGAAGATGTATATAGATCTTTAGGCTTCGAGAGAGAGAGAGCGTTGCTTTTTTATTGCTTTTCAAAAACATTGAACTTTTGGTTGGTTTGCTTGTGTTAAACTTTGTTGGTGTTTGATCATACACTTGATGTATATTGCTACTATTTCCTATCCTTGTGATGCTTATGAAATGATCATTCACCTTTGCTTGATTGTGTTGTGCTATGATACTCATTCTTATTATTCTCGCACACCACCAAGTTGTATGTGACATGAAAGAGTGCCCCATGTACCTAATCGATTGTGCATTTGCATTCAAAAGCAAATTCAAAATAATGCACAAATTTAGGGGGAGCTCTTACTTATCACATACTTCTCAAAGCGATGATTACATTCATTGATTATATCACATGTCGAAGCTTTGATCTATATGTTGTCATCAATTACCAAAAAGGGGGAGATTGAAAGCACATTTGCTCCCTTGGTGGGTTTGGTAATTAATAACAACATATATATCATTGAACTAATGTTTCTACTAAGTATATTTCAGGAAAAGTTCAATGATGTGTTGGCAAAAGGATTGTGGAGAAACCCCTAGATGCAAGGAAATGGATTGGCAAAGCTTGAAGCAAGAGGACTCTACATTTTACTTTGTGAGAAATCACATTGAGTCCATAGGAAAGCCAATACTATTAAAAGGGGGTAAGGTACTGTTGGTGAACAAGACGCTCCACGTGCACAAGTGATAGTCACCAAAAACACCCACAAACTCTTCCACAAAAGTCTGTCCAAGCCTATCATGAAAATCGGTGCTACCATGTATTTCCACTCGGTCCCATCGATTCCCAAACTCAGACAGATCCTAAGCCAAACCATAGCCCTTCGGTGCAACCGATTCTGCATCGGTGCCACCGAGTTTAGTTGCCAACTTTCTGGTTAGCTATTTTCAAGCATCGGTACCACCGAGTTTTGCCAATCGGTCTCACTGAGATTTGGACCAACTTCCTGGTTAGCCATTCACAAGAATCGGTACCAGCGAGTTTTGTGAATCGGTCTCACCGAGTTTTTGGACCAACTCTCTAGTTAGCCGTTGTCAAGAATTGGTACCACCGAAATTTGAGAATCGGTCTCACCGAGTTGTGCAATCTGATCATTGGTCATCTTATCGGTACCACCGAGAGTTATGTATCGGTCTCACTGAGATTCAAAAGTTACTACCTTTTGGTCACTTCGGTACCACCGAGTTTTATACTTCGGTGTCACCGAGTTGGTCACTTTAGGTGTAATGGTTGGATTTTTGGGGATGCCTATATATACCCCTTCACCACCACCCACTCGAAAAAGAAGCACTCAGAACTATTCCATACTTGCCCCATCCAATTTTTTGAGAGAGAGCCACCTAATCATGTGTTGAGATCAAGCTATTCCATTCCTAACATATGAATCTTGATCTCTAGCCTCCCCAAGTTGCTTTCCACCAAATCAATCTCTTCCACCATAGCCAAATCTATGAGATGGTGATTGTGTGTTGAGGAGTCTATCATCTTGAAGCACAAGAGCAAGGAATTCCTCGACATTGCCGAGCCTATTACCTTTTGGAGGGTGGTGCCTCCTAGATTTGTTAGGTGTCGCTTGGGAGCCTTCTACTTCGTGTTGTGGAGTTGAACTAAGAAGTTTGTAAGGGCAAGGAGATCGCCTACTTCGTGAAGATCTACCCATAGTGAGGCTAATCCTTCGTGGACGGAAGCCTTTATGGAATAGTTAAGGTTGCTACTTCGTGGATCCTTATGGGTGGAGCCCTCCGTGGACTCTCGCGACCGTTACCCTTCGTGGGTTGAAGACTCCATAAACGTGGACGTACGATAGCACCACCTATCGGAACCACGGGAAAAATCTTCGTGTCTTCAAATTGCGTTTGATCTTCCTTCCTACCCTCTACTACATATGCTTGTTGTTACTTTCCGCTGCTATACTCTTAGACATGCATGTGTAGGATGTACTTGAATTGCTATCATTGCTAAAATCTGCCAACACTTAAAATTGGGAAAAGGTAGAATTTTATTTGGTCAAGTAGTCTAATCACCCCCCCCTCTAGAAATACTTTCAATCCTACAACCGCCCAGACGCTGGCGACCCCGCGCCCAGTGTTGGCGGGTACCTGCCTTATGAGGTTGGGTGCCCTGGCTTCACTTGCGAGGTGCGGAAGCTCCGCTGGCTATCGACCCGAGCCTTCAAGCCTGAGCTGACGGAGAAGTGCGACGGGAAGCTAAACCAGACAGAATTCTTGGGCATCTATACTATAGCTGTTCAGGCCACCAGAGGAAGAGATGAGAAGGTGCTCGCCAACTATTTCCCTTTGGCACTCAAGCCAAATGTGAGATCATGGCTGATGCACCTGCCGGAGAACTCCATTTCATTATGGGCTGACTTGTGCAATGAGTTTGTCGGCGCCTTCATAGGTGGCCACTGATACGTCTCCAACGTATCTATAATTTTTGATTGTTCCATGCTATTATATTATCTGTTTTGGATGTTTTATATGCATTAATATGCTATTTTATATTATTTTTGGGACTAACCTATTAATCTAGAGCCTAGTGCCAGTTTCTGTTTTTTCCTTGTTCTTGAGTATTGCAGATAAGGAATATTAAATGGAGTCCAAACGGAATAAAATCTTCGGAATGATTTTTCTTGGACTAGAAGAAACCCAGCAGACTTGGAGACGAAGGCAGGAGACCTGCCGTGGAGTCACAAGCCACCAGGGCGCGCCCTAGGGGGGGCGCCCCCTGGCTTGTGGCCCCACGGCAGCCCTCCTAACCCTATTCTTTGGCCTATAAATTCCCAAATATTCCCTGGATACCAAAAAGAGCCACGAAAATACTTTTCCGCCGCCGGAAGCCTCTGTTCCCGTGAGATCCAATCTTGGAGCCTTTTTCGGTAATCTGCCGGAGGGGATTCGATCACGGAGGGCATCTACATCAACTCCATTGCCCCTCCGATGATGCATGAGTAGTTTACCACAGACCTTCGGGTCCACAGCTAGTAGCTAGATGGCTTCTTCTCTCTCTTTGTTCTTCAATACCATGTTCTTCATGATCTTCATGGAGATCTATCCGATGTAATACTCTTTTGTGGTGTTTTTGTCAAGATCTAATGAATTGTGGGTTTATGATCAGCTTATCTATGAATATTATTTGAATCTTCTCTGAATTCTTATATGCATGATTTCATATATTTGCAAGTCTCTTCGAGTTATTGGTTCGGTTTGGCCAACTAGATTGGTAATTCTTGCAATGGGAGAAGTGCTTAGTTTTGGGATCAATCTTGCGGTGTCCTCACCTAGTAACAAAGTAGGGGTAGCGAGGCACGTATTTGTATTGTTGCCATCGAGGATAAAAATATGGGGTTTTCATCATATTGCTTGAGTTTATCCCTCTACATCATGTCATCTTACCTAATGCGTTACTCTGTTCTTCATGAACTTAATACTCTAGATGCAGGCAGGAGTCGGTCGATGTGTGGAGTAATAGTAGTAGATGCAGAATCGTTTCGGTCTACTTGACATGGACGTGATGCCTATATGCATAATCATTGCCTTGGATATCTTCATAATTATTCGCTTTTCTATCAATTGCTCGACAGTAATTTGTTCACCCACCGTATTATTTTCCTTCATG
Source organism: Elymus sibiricus (assembly GCA_039707655.1). Classification (NCBI taxonomy): domain Eukaryota; kingdom Viridiplantae; phylum Streptophyta; class Magnoliopsida; order Poales; family Poaceae; genus Elymus; species Elymus sibiricus. Next base: position 267,136,848 of record CM077665.1, on the reverse strand, counting down.
AGAGAAGCCTCTAGTGAAACCTATGCCCCCCGGGTCTATTTTCCATATTATATTTTCAGATCTATAAACCAAAAAACCAAAAATACCTCGCTGCATTATTTTTACTTTTGTTTTACTTTACGATCGAGCAATCTTTTATATCTATCTCTATCAGATCTCATCCTTGCAAATAACCGTGAAGGGATTGACAACCCCTTTATAGCGTTGGGTGCAAGTGTTTGATTATTTGTGTAGGTACATCTATTGGGGACTTGCTTGTATCTCCTACTGGATTGATACCTTGGTTCTCAACAACCGAGGGAAATACTTATCTACTTTGCTGCATCACCCTTTCCTCTTCAAGGGAAAACCAACGCATGCTCAAGAAGTAGCAAGAAGGATTTCTGGCGCCGTTGCCAGGGAGATCTACATCAAGCCTACCAAGTACCCATCACAAACTCATCTCTTGTATTTACATTATTTGCCATTTGCCTCTCGTTTTCCTCTCCCCCACTTCACCAATTTGCCGTTTTCTTTGCCCTCTTCTTTGTTTGCCCTTTTTCTCGCCGGATCTCTTTGTTTGCTTGTGTTGCCATGTGCCTTCTATATGCTTGCATCTTAGCTTGCTAAAAATCTATTGATATGGATCCTCATGCACTTGCTAATCTTTTTAAAAGACCAAACTATGATGAACCAATTGCTAGTGAGTTGAGTGCACTTGATTATCTCTATGAAGTTTTGCTTTAAAATCATGAATCTGAAAATTTTGATGAAGTGTTGAAAGAAGAAATCTATAAGGTGATTCATGATAACTCCTTGATTGAAAAGGATGATTGCAATGATGTTACTATAAATTCTATTAATGTCAATTACGCGAATGATATGCAAAGCCACAAGCTTGGGGATGCTATGTTTGATGAAGATGATATTTTTTGTCCCCCAAGTTTTGATGAGCAAATTCATTATGATGATTGCATGCTCATGCATCATGAAAAGAAAGATTTATGTGATAGTTATATTGTTGAATTCGTTCATGATGCTACTGAAATTTATTATGAGAGAGGAACATATGCTAGTAGGAATTGCAATAATATCAAGTTTCCTCTCTATGTGTTCAAAGTTTTGAAGTTATGCTTGTTTTGCCTTCCTATGCAAGTTGATTCTTGTTCCCATAAATTGTTTGCTCACAAAATCCCTATGCATAGGAATTGGGTTAGACTTAAACGTGTTTTTCATGAGATTCATGATGCTCTTTTGCATATTTATGTGAGCATCATTGAAATCATTATGCCTAGCTAGGGGCGTTAAACAATAGCGCTTGTTGGGAGGCAACCCAATTTTATTTTTATGCTTTTGTTTTTGCTTCTGTTTTTGAGTGTTTTACACATTATTACCTCTGTAGTAATTGTGTTTTCTTGTTTAAATTAGTGTTTGAGCCAAGTAAGACCTTTGGGATGGTCTACGGTGTTTGTGATTCGATTTTGCTGAAAAACAGAAACTTTTCCTTTCAGTCCAGGAATTTTGTAAATTCACTGGAACGTGATTTTGATCTGAAATGTTTCCACACGATTGATATACAAATTTCCCTGATTGTCCTAATTTTTCAGAATTTTTGAAGTTACAGAAGTATTCGAAGTCTATAGATTGCTACAGACTGTTCTGTTTTAGACAGATTCTGTTTTCTTTGTGTTGTTTGCTTATTTTGATGTATCTATGGGTTGTATCGGGGGGGTATGAACCATGGAGAAGTTGGAATATAGTAGATATTACACCAATATAAATAAAGAATGAGTTCACAACAGTACCTAAAGTGGTGATTTATTTTTCTTATACTAACGGATCTCATGAGTTTTCTGTTGAGTTTTGTGTTGTGAAGTTTTCAAGTTTTGGGTAAAGATTTGATGGACTATGGAATAAGGAGTGGCAAGAGCCTAAGCTTGGGGATTACCAAGGCACCCCAAGCCATATTCAAGGATACCAAAAATCCTAAGCTTGGGGATGCCCCGGAAGGCATCCCCTCTTTCGTCTTCAATCCATCGGTAAATTTACTTGAGGCTATATTTTTATTCACCACATGATATGTGTTTTGCTTGGAGCATCTTGTATGATATGAGTCTTTGCTTTTTAGTTTGCCACAATCATCCTTGCTGCACACATCTTTTGAGGGGGACACGCATTAATCGTGAATTTATTAGAATACTCTATGTGCTTCACTTATATCTTTTGAGCTAGGCAATGTTGCTCTAGTGCTTCACTTATATCTTTTTAGAGCACGGTGGTGTTTTATTTTATAGAAATTATTGAACTCTCGTACCTCACTTATATTATTTTGAGAGTCTTTAAACAGCATGGTAATTGGTTTAGGTTATGAATTTAGTCCTAATATAATGGGCATCCAAAAGGGATATAATAAAAACTTTCATATTAAGTGCATTGAATACTATGAGAAGTTTGATTCCTTGCATATAGTTTTGAGATATGAAGATGGTAATATGAGAGTCATGCTAGTGAGTAATTGTGAATTGGAAGAAAGACTTGTTTTAAAGTTTGTGATTCCCGTAGCATGCACGTATGGTGAACCATTATGTAACGAAGTCGGAGCATGATTTGTTTAATGATTGTCAACCTTTGTGTGAGGGTTGGGAGCGCGCGATGGTTAACTCCTACCAACCTCTCCTCTAGGAGCATGCATCTAATGCTTTGTTTCGATAACTAATAGACTTTTGCAATAAGAATGTGACTTCTTTATGACTAATGTTGAGCCCATGGATTATACGCACTCTCACCCTTCCACCTTTGCTAGCCTCTCTAGTACCGCGCAACTTTCGCCGGTGCATTAAACCCACCTTCCTCAAAACAGCCACCATATATTTTCCTCAAAACAGCCACCATACCTACCTATTATGGCATTTCCATAGCCATTCCGAGATATATTTTCATGCAACTTCCACCGTTCCGTTTTTCATGACACGCACCATCACTTTCATATTGCATATAGAGTCATATTTTGTTCTAGGTATCGAGTTGTAATTCTTGAGTTGTAAGTAAATAAAAGTGTGATGATTTTCATTATTAGAGCATTGTCCCGTGAGAGAAAAGGATGATGGAAGCTATGACTACCTCACAAGTTGGGATGAGACTCCGGACTTTACAAATAATAAAAGAGGCCAGCGAAGCCCAAATAAAAAAAACAGGCCAAAGATGCCCACCAAAAAAATGAGAGAAAGAGAGAAGGGACAATGCTACTATCTTTTTCCACACTTGTGCTTCAAAGTAGCACCATGATCTTCATGATAGAGAGTCTCCTATTTTGTCACTTTCATATAACTAGTGGAATTTTTCATCATATGCACAACCACTTAGTTTTCTTTTTGAGCTTTCATACACTTATAGCTCTAGTGCATTCGTTGCATGGCAATCCCTACTCACTCACATTGATATCTATTGATGGGCATCTCCATAGCCCGTTGATACGCCTAGTTGATGTGAGACTATCTTCTCCTTTTTCCTCACAACCTCCACCATATTCTATTCCACCTATAGTGCTATATCCATGGCTCACGCTCATGTATTGCGTGAGAGTTGAAAAGGTTTGAGAACATAAAAAGTGTGACAATTGCTTGACTTGTCATCGGGGTTGTGCATGATTTAGATACTTTGTGTGGGGAAGATGGAGTATAGCCAGAACATATGATTTTGTAGGGATAACTTTCTAAGGCCATGTTATTTCGAAAGGACGCAATTGCCTTATTAGTATGCTTGAAGTATTACTGTTTTTATGTCAATATTAGACTTTTGTTTTGAATCTTATGGATCTGAATATTCATGCCACAATAAAGAATATTACATGGATAAATATGTTAGGTAGCATTCCACATCAAAAATTCTGTTTTTATCATTTACCTACTCGAGGACGAGCAGGAATTAAGCTTGGGGATGCTTGATACGTCTCCAACGTATCTATAATTTTTGATTGTTCCATACTATTATATTATCTATTTTGGATGTTTTATATGCATTAATATGCTATTTTATATTATTTTTGGGACTAACCTATTAATCTAGAGCCTAGTGCCAGTTTCTATTTTTTCCATATTTTTGAGTATTGCAGATAAGGAATATTAAACGGAGTCCAAACGGAATAAAATCTTCGGAATGATTTTTCTTGGACCAGAAGAAACCCAGCAGACTTGGAGACGAAGGCAGGAGACCTGCCGTGTAGTCACAAGCCACTAGGGCGCGCCCTAGGGGGGTGCCCCCCTGGCTTGTGGCCCCACGCCAGCCCTCCTAACCCTATTCTTCGGCCTATAAATTCCCAAATATTCCCAGGATACCAAAAAGAGTCACGAAAATACTTTTCCGCCGTCGGAAGCCTCTGTTCCCATGAGATCCAATCTTGGAGCCTTTTCCGGTAATCTGCCGGAGGGGGATTCGATCACGGAGGGCATCTACATCAACTCCATTGCCCCTCCGATGATGCGTGAGTAGTTTACCACAGACCTTCAGGTCCATAGCTAGTAGCTAGATGGCTTCTTCTCTCTCTTTGTTCTTCAATACCATGTTCTTCATGATCTTCATGGAGATCTATCTGATGTAATACTCTTTTGCGGTGTGTTTGTCGAGATCCGATGAATTGTGGGTTTATGATCAGCTTATCTATGAATATTATTTGAATCTTCTCTGAATTCTTATATGCATGATTTCATATCTTTGCAAGTCTCTTTGAGTTATTGGTTTGGTTTGGCCAACTAGATTGGTAATTCTTGCAATGGGAGAAGTGCTTAGTTTTGGGTTCAATCTTGCGGTGTCCTCACCCAGTGACAAAGTAGGGGTAGCGAGGCACGTATTTGTATTGTTGCCATCGAGGATAAAAAGATGGGGTTTTCATCATATTGCTTGAGTTTATCCCTCTACATCATATCATCTTACCTAATGCGTTACTCTGTTCTTCATGAACTTAATACTCTAGATGCAGGCAGGAGTCGGTCGATGTGTGGAGTAATAGTAGTAGAAGCAGAATCGTTTCGGTCTACTTGACACGGACGTGATGCCTATATGCATAATCATTGCCTTGGATATCTTCATTATTATTCGCTTTTCTATCAATTGCTCGACAGTAATTTGTTCACCCACCGTATTATTTTCCTTCATGAGAGAAGCCTCTAGTGAAACCTATGGCCCCCGGGTCTATTTTCCATATTATATTTTTAGATCTATAAACCAAAAAAACCAAAAATACCCCGCTGCATTATTTTTACTTTTGTTTTACTTTACGATCTAGCAATCTTTTATATCTATCTCTATCAGATCTCATCCTTGCAAATAACCGTGAAGGGATTGACAACCCCTTTATAGCGTTGGGTGCAAGTGTTTGATTATTTGTGTAGGTACATCTATTGGGGACTTGCTTGTATCTCCTACTGGATTGATACCTTGGTTCTCAACAACTGAGGGAAATACTTATCTACTTTGCTGCATCACCCTTTCCTCTTCAAGGGAAAACCAACGCATGCTCAAGAAGTAGCAGCCACCAAGAGCCAGGACAGCCCAGCGACCTGCAAGTCCTCCCGCGGAAGGAGGGAGAAACTTTGCAGAAGTACATCCAGAGATTCAATCGAGTGCATCGTAACATTCCGAAGATACACCCCGAAGCCGTGATTGTCGCGTTCCATTCAAACGTGCGCAATAGGAGGATGCGAGCCAAGATGAATGTAAAGCTCCCCAAGACCGTCAATGAGCTGTACACATTGGCGGACAAGTGTGCTCGTGCTGAGGAAGGAAGGCGACTCCCCGGAGAGGAGGCTGCTGTCGAAGTCGACTCCGATGCCGACTCCGATGCCCCTAGCTCGGAAGGGAGAAACCGAAGGTGCAACAAGAAGCACAAAGGGAAAGCGGTATTGGCCGTTGAGGGCTCTGGTAATCTCGCTGCCGGCAAGAAGGCCAAGGCCAAGAGCCCCGGCAAGGGAGCTGCCGCATGCACTGATTGCCGGGAGGCCGCAGCAGCAGAGAAAATCGTAAAGTCCAACGGGCGTACTGCAAGATCCACCGCACTAAGGGCCATGATCTCCAAGAATGCCGCCAAGTTGAGCAGCTTGCTGAGAAGCAGAAGGCTGAATACGAGAAGCGTGACACGGAGAAAGGCCAAGATGGTGTTGCCGGGAAGGGCCGTGGTGGTGGAGGAGGCCGTCGTGGCAAGGCCCCACAGCAGAAGGAAAAACCTGCTAGAGGCCGTGAGAGGAAAGAAGAAGATGATATGAGTGATGATGGGGATGATGAAGAGTCCAGTGATCGAGAATTCTAGAGGGAAATTGAAGCCATGTGTGTTGACGGGGGTGCATCCTTGCATTCTTCTCATCGCCAGCTCAACCTGTGGGCATGCGAGATCAATGCTGTGGAGCCAGCTGCAGAATCTAGAAGGCCACTCAAATGGTCCCGCACGCCTATCATATTTGATGAAGAGGATCATCCTGATCGCACCACTGCTATCGGATGTTTGCCGTTGTTGGTCTCCCCAACAATCCGCAACCTCAAAGTAACCAAGATGTTAGTTGACGGCGGGGCGGGGTTGAACTTGATCTCCCCTAAGGTGGTTGAATGGCTGCAGATTCCTGACGGAGAGCTCAAGGCTACGGGTACATTCCAAGGAGTCAACCCCGGCAGGAACCGACCCAAGGGAAAGATCACTTTGCCTGTGACGTTTGGTGGGGAGTTGAACTACCGCACTGAGAAGGTGGTGTTTGATGTGGTTGAGCTCCCCCAGCCTTACAATGGAATTCTTGGTCTCCCAGCTCTGGCGAAGTTCATGACAGCATCCCACTATGCTTACAACACTTTGAAGATGCCAGTGCCCATGGGAATTATCTCCATCCCATCTGATAAAAAGGATGCAGTCATATGTGTGGACAAGATGTATAGAGACGCGATAGCAGCTGAAGTTGCAGGGGCACCAGCTCCCGCCAAGGAATCAAAGAAAGAGAGGAAGCCTAGCAGAGATGCCGGCAAGGACTCCGGGAAGCGCGCCTCTTCGGAGTGCGCTGCACCCATCGATGACCTGCCGAAAAGTTCCACTATCAAGAGATCCAAGGTCGCTTGCTCTGCAACGAAGAAGGTCCCGGCAAGGCAGGATGGCACTGATGGTACGTTTACCATTAGTGCCACCCTTAATGACAAATAGGAAAGCGCGCTTGTTGCGTTCCTGTGGCCGAATGTTGATGTGTTTGCATGGCAACCATCTGACATCCCCGGTGTTCCCAGGGAGGTAATTGAGCACCACCTTGCTGTTTGCCCTCATGCCAGACCTGTCAAGAAGAAAATTAGAAAGCAAGCCTTGGAGCGGCATTAGTTCATTGCCGAAGAGATCAAGAAACTTGAAGCAGCTGGTTTGGTCAGAGGAGTGTTGCATCCGACATGGTTAGCCAACCCGGTAGTGGTGCGCAAGGCAAATGGGAAATGGAGGCTTTGCATTGATTTCACTGACTTAAACATAGCATGCCCGAAGGACCCTTTTCCCTTGCCGCGCATCGATCAGATTGTTGACTCCACTTCCGGGTGTGACTTGCTTTCCTTCTTGGACGCATACTCCGGATACCACCAGATATTCATGGCCAAGGAAGATGAGGAAAAGACCGCGTTCATAACTCCGTGCGGCACGTACTGCTTTGTATGTATGCCTTTCGGGTTAAAGAGCGCTAGTTCTACCTTTACAAGGGCCGTGCAAATTGGATTTGAACCTCAGTTGCACAGGAACGTGGAAGCTTACATGGATGACATAGTAGTCAAGACCAAGGATGAAGCAACTCTCATACAAGACTTGGAAGAAACTTTTGTCAACTTGCGCAAGATCAACTTGAAGCTCAACCCTGAGATGTGTGTGTTTGGTGTCCCATCCGGTAAGCTGCTTGGGTTCTTTGTCTCTCAGTGAGGAATAGAAGCCAATCCCGACAAGATCAAAGCAATCGAGTTGATACAGGCACCTAAGTCTGTCAAGGATGTAAGGCGCCTGGCCGGATGGATTGCCGCGTTGAGTAGGTTCATCTCCAAATCCGCTAAGCGCGCCCTGCCGTTTTTCAAGATTCTGAAAAAGGCCGGCCCGATGAAGTGGACCCCGGAAGCAGAAGCAGTGCAGCAGGACCTGAAAGCTTACCTTTCCTCCGCTCCCACTTTGGTCGCGCCTAAACCGCAAGAACCGTTGCTGCTATACTTAGTGGCAACAAATCAAGTGGTTAGTGCAGCGCTGGTGGTGCAGCGAGAAGTGGATGAAGGAGCAGCTGCTGCGACTAATGTCGCCGGGGGTGGAATCGAAACATCCACGGGAGGACCAAATACAAGCCAAGGGGAACTTGAGCCGGCAAGCGAAGGCAGTTTCAAAGAAGTGGCAAAGAAGAAAGTGGTACATCGACCGGTGTACTTTGTCAGCTCCTTATTACAAGGGGCTAGATCAAGGTACTCTGGAGTGCAAAATATGATCTTCGGCCTTCTCATGGCCTTGAGGAAGTTGCACCACTACTTCCAAGCCTACGAAATCACCGTTGTCACTCGCTTCCCGCTGCAGCGTATATTAAGGAAACCCGAAGCCACTGGCAGGATCGTTGAATGAGCGCTAGAGTTGTCAAGTTTTGGTTTGAAGTATGAGAGTACTTCCACAATCCAGAGCAGGGCATTGGCGGAATTCATTGCAGAATGGACACCCACGCCAGATGTCGTGGTTTTATCACGGCAGATGTCCTAGTGCAAGGACTTAGGGGTGAAGCCATTGCTACGGCGGTTAACTCGAAGGGGTTGATCGGGATGAAAGACACAGGTTTACCCAGGTTCGGCCCCTCTTGAAGGAGGTAATAGCCTACATCCTGCTTTGAGTTGTATTGATTGGGTATCGATTACAAGGGAGCGGATTTGCTTGACCTAGTACTCGATCAAAGGGTTTCGTGGCCTAAGCTTCCTAGGGAACCCGCCTTTATATACACAGGTCGAGGCCCTAGGCTTACAAGAGTCCGTACCGGGTTACATCTAGTAACCGACCTTATCTCTAACTATCCTTGCCTTGTCTGGCAAGCCGTCTCCCGACGGCTTACGCCTCCGGGTCACATGTTGCCTTCCGGCTCTGGGCCTCCGCCAGGCCCGTCTGGCAAGTCACTTCTGGGCCTTGTCTTATTCTTCCAGCCTGCTTAAGGCCTCACCGTTAAGCCGCCAACCTCATGACCCAGCCCCTCCTGGGCGGGTCTCACCACGGGGTTATATCCCCAACATTAGGCCCCAGATTGATTTGAACTCGTTCATGTCAATCTTCAAGTCCTCTACTTGGTGAGTCTTGCAGTCTTCATAATCACCTAACCTGCAATAAATCTTCATGACCCGCCATGTCAAAATGGATGACATCATCTCTGATAAATCCAAAAGATCTTAATGACATCACAACGGATCTTTGCATTAACTAGTCCACCCAAAAATCGAGGCGTTTTCTTGGTTAATCATCATTTTGTCTCCTCGATTCCCGTGCGAGGGTGTTGTTGTTTGATACGTCTCCAACGTATCTATAATTTTTGATTGTTCCATGCTATTATATTATCTGTTTTGGATGTTTTATATGCATTAATATGCTATTTTATATTATTTTTGGGACTAACCTATTAATCTAGAGCCTAGTACCAGTTTCTGTTTTTCCTTGTTTTTGAGTATTGCAGATAGGGAATATTAATCGGAGTCCAAACGGAATAAAATCTTCAGAATAATTTTTCTTGGACCTGAAGACATCTACCAAGCTCGGAGACCAAGGCAGGAGAGCCGCCGTGTGGCCACAAGCCACAGGGGCGCGCCCAGGGGGGTAGGGCGCGCCCCCTGGCTTGTGGGCCCACGACAGCTCCCCCAACCCTATTCTTCGGCCTATATATTCAGAAATATTCCCTGGATACCAAAGAGAGCCACGAAAACACTTTTCCGCCGCCAGGAGCCTCGGTTCCCGTGAGATTCAATCTTGGAGCCTTTTCCGGTAATCTGCCGGAGGGGGATTCGATCACGGAGGGCATCTACATCAACTCCATTGCCCCTCCGATGATGCGTGAGTAGTTCACCACAGACCTTCGGGTCCATATCTAGTAGCTAGATGGCTTCTTCTCTCTCTTTGCTCTTCAATACCATGTTCTTCATGATCTTCATGGAGATCTATCCGATGTAATACTCTTTTGCGGTGTGTTTGTCGAGATCCGATGAATTGTGGGTTTATGTTCAGATTATCTACGAATATTATTTGAGTCTTTTCTGAATTCTTATATGCATGATTTCCTATCTTTGCAAGTCTCTTCGAGTTATTGGTTTGGTTTGGCCAACTAGATTGGTAATTCTTGCAATGGGAGAAGTGCTTAGTATTGGGTTCAATCTTGCGGTGTCCTCACCCAGTGACATAGTAGGGGTAGCGAGGCACGTATTGTATTGTTGCCATCGAGGATAAAAAGATGGGGTTTTCATCATATTGCTTGAGTTTATCCCTCTACATCATGTCATCTTACCTAATGCGTTACTCTGTTCTTCATGAACTTAATACTCTAGATGCAGGCAGGAGTCGGTCGATGTGTGGAGTAATAGTAGTAGATGCAGAATCGTTTCGTCTACTTGACACGGACGTGATGCCTATATGCATAATCATTGCCTTGGATATCTTCATAATTATTCGCTTTTCTATCAATTGCTCGACAGTAATTTGTTCACCCACCGTAATACTTGCCATCATGAGAGAAGCCTCTAGTGAAACCTATGGCCCCCGGGTCTATTTTCCATCTTATACTTTCAGATCTAAAACCAAAAATACCAAAAATACCTTGCTGCATTATTTTTACTTTTGTTTTACTTTCTGTTCAAGCAATTTATTCTATCTATCTCTATCAGATCTCATCCTTGCAAGTAACCGTGAAGGGATTGACAACCCCTTTATAGCGTTGGGTGCAAGTGTTTGATTATTTGTGTAGGTACATCTATTGGGGACTTGCTTGTATCTCCTACTGGATTGATACCTTGGTTCTCAACAACTGAGGGAAATACTTATCTACTTTGCTGCATCATCCGTTCCTCTTCACGGAAACCAACGCATGCTCGAGAAGTAGCATTGTTCCACCCCCCTTATAAATAGGCACGTGGGGTCCTATCCTTTTAACTTTCCCCCGTCGCCGCCTCTCTCTTGTTCTTCCTCCAGACGCTCGTGCAGCCGAAGGTCCTCCGCGCCGTCCGGACCTCGCCGTCGTCCTCAACAAGGGCCGTTGCATCACCCTAACTGTGTCCAGAGATCTCCGGCGCTCGCCCGCTCCTTCTGCATCCTCCATGTTCCATCTTCTTCCCCATTAGTTCATCGGGTTTCTTTGAGCCCGCCGCCGCTCGTCGGAGCACTTGCTTTAGATCATGAAGGAAATACTCCTCTTCAGTTCCGAGACCATAGGTCAAAATATGCAACCATTTTGTATCTATTCCGCACTCAGTGTAGATTGTTTCTTCACCGGAATCCTTATAGGAACTTCCCTGTTCTTCATTGTCGTTTTTAGATTTAGGAAATATTTTCCTTTTTTCTTCGTCCGTAGATCTTGTAACTGCAACCGTGATTGGTGGAACTTCTTTGTCCACACTTAGGAATATTTTCAATATCTTACTGTCAATTTGACCCGCCATCATGCTGCCGGCTCTCCTTGTAGCGATGTAATCTGCCTCATTCCTGTAGTCGGCGGCGGCTCATAACTTAGTAGTGACCCGCCAAGTAATGTTGTTATTTTAGAGTCATAGCTGTTTTGGTCATGCAGCGTTTTTAACCCGCCACATTTTCATGCCCTTCCACAGCCTTTTAACCCGCCATCATGGCTAAAGCCCCCGCTTCTTGCGATTGGGTAGGCTCTTGGGTTACCGAGGAAATGCTCAATGATTTTGTAGTCATGGGAGTTTTACGGCTCAGGATGTCATCCATTGGCGGGTTCCCGGCAACGAAATCACTCACTACTGGAATCAGGTGCTTTGCCGTCCGCCATGGTGAACAGCAAAGGGTAGGTCCACTGACGGCAAAGCCTTTGCCGTCCGCCAGCGGACGGCCAAAATTTTGGCACTGTGAACTCCGGTAAAGGGGTGCTTTGCCGTCTGCCTCGGCTCAGCGGACGGCAAAGAATTTTTGCCATTAGCCTGTAGACGGCAAAGAGGCTAGACGGCCTATCACTGGAGTTAGCCCCGTTAGTGGCTAACGGTAGCCTTCGCCGTCTGCCACTGACGGCAAAGAGCTACGTCCCTTTGCCGTCCGCCCCCGGACGGCCACGCCACACGGCCCTTTGTCGTCTGCCCCCGGACGGTCACGCCACACGGCCCTTTGCCGTCTGCCCCCGGACGGCAAAGAGACCAAATGGCCCTAGGCCTGCTGCTCCCAGGTTGTACAGGGGACTGCCACGTGCCACCTTTGCCGTCTGTGGCCGACGGCAAAGAGGCAGTATTGCCCCTGTTTTTTCTATTTTTTTTATATCCAACAATTTTCACAGGCAAAATATGATATATATACATATATTTCACAGAAACCATATTCTTGCCATACTGATGATCATCCAACAAACATACCAAATCAAAAGTATCAAATGTCACATTGTTCACCATATTACAATAGTTTCATCCATACATACATAGTTTCATCCATATGTAGCAAGTTTCACATTGTTCATCGATACAAAATAAAAAAAAACAAGTAACAGAAGCATCCATCAACCACAAGCACTCCATCAATGCAAGCTTCCGTGAAGTGAATCTAATCTGCAAAAAGGGAAATAAGTAAGTGTCAGCGTTCTGGGAACGGGGGTACCCAGACCTGCCTACCTGCGGCCCAGGGCGTGGTCCACATCATCAGCCAAGCACAGCAGGACGCATCCCCACTCAAGACAAGGCCCTCGCGAGGACCCTAGGCTCGCGAGGAGGAGCAGCATCAAGACCGACAAAGGATGGGCCTCCCCAGGTCCCCTCCGGAACGGCGGAGATCTCTATGCAGGACCCGGCCTCAGGAGTTAAGGGTGACGCAAGGACAGACAGGCGGGCGCCAGCGCGCCAGGCGCTGCAGTTTCCCCTTAGGTGCAAAGGGGGCAAGGACGTACGCGGGTTCCCAAAGCACCCCCAAAGGTTTCCATTCCGGTGCAACAAGACAACAACCACGAGCCCCGTAGGACGGATGTCATCACTGAGCCCACCTCTGCATCATCGACAACTACTTTGCAGGTGAAGACCGCCTTTGGACAGGGCGGGATGTACTCCTGTCCCCCTTCAAATTTGGCCGTTATGGGATCCCTTCCTGCCATTGCGATAAGGGAAGAGGACCCGGGCCACCGCTATATATAGAGGCTAGGCTGAACCGTAGAGAGGGGACCGAAAACCAGTCGATCCATCCGATCCACCGCAGAGCTAGCAGAGAGCCGAGAACACCTCGGGGACGCCCTCACGAGGCTCCTCAACCTTGTACTAGCAGAGAGCCGCCGGGGCCAGCGCCGGCGCCGCGCAGCCTCGCCTCTGCCTTCTCTGTCGTGGAAGGGAAGAAGAGGAGCGGGGAGGAAGAGAGAGTCAACGCGGGCCCCGCCCGTCAGTGGCCTAGCCGCGGGCCCGCCTGCTTAAGTGGACACGTAAAGTCCAAATTACGCTTTCCCACTCGGGAAACGTATTTCAGGCGTGTCCGTTTTCTCCTCTGGGAAAACGTTTCAACCAGAAATAAGCTTTCTACCCTGCTAGGCGTATTTTTGGCCGAGGCGCCACCAAACTTCCAGCCAGGGACCCGTATGTAAGCATCTTAATTACAGAAAGGTCCTTCCACTTCAACCCCTCGTATCTTTTTGCTCGAAACTCCGATCGAGGTGATTCCAACGCCCACATCTTCATCTCGTCGAGCCCGTTCTTTTGGTATCATTTACACAAGGTGGTCACACAGTGGAAATGACCATTTTGCCCTTGCCTTCCATCAGCCCCCTCCGAGAGAGAACAGCTTCCGGTGATCCTTTCCGTGGACCCTCCGCATTTCTTCCCGGAGTATTCTTCGACCCCAGGCAAGCCGACCATCTGACATATGCTCTAAAGCATCGCTCTGTGTTATTCTTGCGTGTTTAATCATTGATTATGCCTATGATAGAAGTAATTTAATTCCTGTTATATTGCACCTACTGTTTTCATTACTTTTATACTTCAAAGTAAACTAAGTAAATTCCTAGTTGCTGCCCGCATAAGTTATTTTGGTGAACCACATGCCTACTTAATGAAACCTAGTTGGTTGATCTTGAGTCACCTGTCCGGGCTTACCCGTGCAACCACATTTGCCGGTATGGGACGGCCTTGACTTGGCCTGACTGCGTGATCTTTCACCGGTACCTCCAAAGAAGGAGGGTTATGCGCGCGCGCTACCCTGGCCCGGTAGGCGGCGATAATCCTGTGAGCCCAGTTGTTGTTTGTTTGTGCCTGCGTCCCCGTTTGGGACAGATAGCCCCCGTTTGGGACTATTTAGTTTGGGCACGACGGTGGCAGGTGTCATGAGGACACAGGGGCCACCCAAGGCAGACCTCCATGGGGGAGGATGAATGCCGGAGGTACGATGAGAGAGTCACGGGTCAGGCAGGTTTTGTTGATGCAACGCTGGTCCACCCGAGTGGGATCACGAGGACAGGTGCTTCATGGTGTGGGTAAAGTGCACAACCTCTGCAGAGTGTAAAAATCTATTCGAATAGCCGCGTCCACGGTATTGGACAGCCCGTCCAGGCCTCACTAGGTGGTAAACCGTAGTAATGATAATAATGATGGAAGAACTCGTCTCGTGCAGACATCAGATGATGTCAGGAATATGATATGTTAGCCATGGGATGGCTATGAGATGAGTGGTCGGATGACCACATGATTTGGATTGGATTTGGGTCAGATTCAGATTGGATCATGAGAATGTTCGGAGTATGGAATATTTACTTAGTATGCTTTACTTTACTGTATTTATTTCAGTAGTTATCTTGCTAGATAATCCTGTTATGCCATGATAGTTAATATTGCTCTAATAACAAATGCATGCTTGAATGCCATGGATTGCTTTGCTTGGTGTATATGTTAGTTTGGTTTGCTTGCGAGTACATTCAAAAGTACTCAGCGGCCTTTAACATGGCCAGGTTCACATAAGGATCCGTCATCCGTCAGCAAGGAGTCGGAGCATTCGCGGGCTAGAAGAGTAACCTAGTCAGATCCCTGTGGATTGGAGCCGCACCAAGACCATGCTGCCTTAGATAGAGCCTTTCCGCTGCCATCACCCCTTGTATCATATCTTGTAAGACTCATATATCCATTAATATAAATGCCTCTGTTCATGATACTTGTTGTAAACGCGCATGCCAGAGTGATTTCCTGGCCTGGTATGCGTGGCGACCGTCTGGCTACAGTGGTAATCAGGCGGAGCGCCACAACGAATGGTATCAGAGCAGACAGGATGATTATAGGCTACCCTAGCCAGACTTCACTGTCTTGTGCGAAGTAGAAAGCCCAGATGGATTTCAGCCATATTTGCCATCTGGCATGACTACTACTGATCATAAGGCAACCCCATAGGTCTTTGGCTCCATCAAACCCCAACTCTCGTGGCCTTTGTCTCCGGTGTGAAACGCTTGCACCCGGCAATGACCCGTGAGCCCTGAAACCCCTAGGTAAACCAAATACCCCTACCCTGCTTGCTAACCATGGCCTTTCTCTTCTTACTCCAGTTTCCTTTGGGAAACGCCTATAAACTCTATCTCTCCTCGACAACCCTAGGATCGTTGACCAAGCCACTTTTGCTATGGTCCTGCGTCGAGTGTGATGCTCCCTAAGGAAGTAGTAGGAGCTTGACACCAGTGCTACCAGGAGCATTGTGTGGTTTCACTCTAAATCCTTAGAGGTGCACCGAGTGCGCTATATTAGTTATACTAGTGAATCTTCGGCCATGTGTGTAAGGTCCGCAACATTTGAGCTTTATTTGGTTTTTGGATTTTTGCGGTTCTTGTTTCTTTTGTCGGTTCCATTTCTTCGCTCCGACTGGATCCATCCGCAAGTGTCGTCAAGAAGATCATCATACAACTTGGATAATACCCAATAATCCAGATTCAACAAAGGTCAAGCCATGCCAACTGCCTGATATTCAGAACAGCAACCTCGGATCTGTCAAGGACGAAGAATGGGTCAGAAGCAAAATATGTGTACAACAGACAAAGCCAGAATATACCTGAGAGAGTTGGCCTCAGAACCGTTCATACCCGAGGAGTAGTCAGATGAACTACCAAGGATAAACACCAGTAGGGACAAATGACTCCGTCCGCGATACAAGGATTATTTCAGTCAGTGAGGTGGACTGAGTCTTTCCTCAATGGACCCAAGGATCATTTATTACCCACGGAAGACATATTTCGAGAATGTGAAGGTGCTGAGAACAGCAACAAAACTCCGGTGTGCTGGTACAAATTTCAAAGCAAATCTTGGAATTCACCGGTATAAATACAAAATTTTCTGGACACGGTGAACAAGGTTCGCAAGGAACAGGGATAAGTTCACGGTTGCCAGAATCAAGGAGCACCTAACATGCTTGGAAGCTCAGCTAAACCGAATGGAATTATCTATCGACTGCTTATTATCGGCAACACTTGGGTTGAATACAAGGGGTATTCCGAATTAATTAATTACCGCCATGAAGTCTGCATCAGTTGTGCAACCGTTATAGCAACAATAATCAGACCAGTAGGAGGACAAGCGATGTGCGTGACCATCGGAATATCTTCAGTCAAGGTATGGCCTACACCAAATTTGGCTCTGCTATGGGTAAAATTCTGAATACTTCGTAAGGAAGCCAGAATCGGCCATAGACCCGACTGTGTACACAAGGCTTCTGGTATAAGGTGCCCAGCCTTCCCCCGCAAGCTACCAAGAAGAGTTTATGATACCAGACTACTAATCTTCCTCGGTTTGCCACCCGGTGAGAGATCATTTTGGGATACGGCACTCCCGTCTTTCACAACATGCTACCGCGGAAAACTTCCAGCATAAGGCACATGACCTTCCGCAGTAAGCCACATGAAGGAAAACTTTTAGGCACGATACCCAGCCTTCTTCAGCACACTACCCTGGCAAAAGCTTTGAACATAAGGAATTCAGTCTTCTTCAACACACCATCATGCGCAAACAAGCGTGTCAGCAACAAGAACTAGTCTGTACACACATTCGCCTCAGAACTCAGTGGATATGAACGGAATAACTTACCCCTGCATATGTTGTGAGCATGCAGTCCAGTGTATCAGTTCATGCGAGCCACTCGTACACGGGAATGACTATGTTCAGAGGAACATTGGCCCCATGTTTAAAAGAAGAATATGAGCCCAGCAACCTCTATGAGATATTCAAGAGTAAGTTGTGAGAACAAGCCCGACAAACCGGGAAAACAACCAAGGAGCCATGTTGGCAGGTTATGACAAGTTCATCAAAGGAATCCTCAAGAACAAAGAAGTTGTGGACAAACAACCTTCGCGACAGTCAACAAGATACAGCTTCATGGACGGAGTGGTAATACCAATCCTTGTCAGACTCTTGCATATACGGCCACAACAATGCAACCAGCATGTCATACTCATGAATATGGGCCATCAACCAAGATAAGAGGCTATGCTCCGAAATATACACCAAATGACAACCATACTATGCTCAGCTCAGTGGTCATAGCACGAACTACAAAGGCTATATATGACAGAGCCCTCTCCACGAGCAATAGAGTTTGAAACAAGATATTCAGATAGAATGGCTCAAAACATGTCAGCACCAACAGCTTAGAGCCATCATGACATCATAGGAATACAAGACTACAGTGTATGATTATTTTGTGATCATGCCTGACATTGCAGTTAAAGATATAGCAGCCATAGTTCAGTCATGTTGATTCCTTGAATTATGGGTCACCTAAGGACAAGGCCAGGATGCCGAAGACAAAAGGAACTTACAACCATACTGAGCACCCTGACACGGCAAAAGAAAGCCACTCCCATTCACTCGAGGCCATACGAGCACGTGAGCCTGGTACCAGGAAAGGATGTCTTACCCATAACAGTCAGGGTACGAAGCATTACAATAAAACCCAAAGCAGATACTTCCAGGCCCTAGAAATCGAGCTGTCTGTTGGTATTACCCGCTACCCCACCCAGCCATACCACTACCAGGACAAAAGGTACACCCGACAGGAAAGAGAAGGATTCAAGGAAGTTGTGTTCAAAGACAACCCATGGTCCGTCAGAAGAGGCAGTTAAAGGGTCAGTGAACCAACGAAGACAAGACCGCCGATGGATCCAAGTCGCACACAGGTAAGTCCCCCTTCACAGGGAGGTAAGCCCGGAAATCTCGAGGACGAGATTTTCTTAAGGGGGGTAGGTTTGTAACACCCTGGTTTTCGCTCCTGTTTTTTTCTCTTTGCGGGATTCGACTCCCGTCCTTTTTCTCGGTGTTATCGGATTTGTCTAGCTCTTGGGTATATGAAGATGGTAATCTAGCCTTGCTTTTCCCATCCAACCAGAGATTATCTCCAGTTCCACCTTGCCACCCAAGATCTATCATCCGGACTTTTCCTTCGAAACCCTACCTTCCGAGTTACCCGAAGGGAAACCCTAATTCTTCCAGTTTCAAAGGAACCCCAATTTCCTTTGATCTTCTGCCTCCCAAACTTTTTCCAGAGATCATCCTTCATCTATAAACCCTGGATATGCAAAAGTATTGCCAAGTCATTTGCAATATTTTTCATTTATAATTAATTCCTTTTTCTGTCAGTTAAATGAATTAAATCCAGGAAAATATCTATCCATCTCCAGAGTTCATGAAAACTTGTGGAGATATTCTTTGTGATCATTTTGAGCTTCCACAAAAATATTGGCCATAATTAAATAAGGAAAATTGCCTTTTCCTATTTAATGGTAATATTGCATTTTGGGCACTTTCTAAAGGAACTACCATTTTGGTAACCAGGAAAATTCCCAAATAAATTGTGGAGCTTCTCATATCCATATATTCCCCATTTCCATCAAGATCCCAAGTTCCATAGTTCAAATTTTGAGCACCACATCAATTTGCAGATTCTGTCCAGTTGGGCAATTTGCAAAGGAAGTGCTTTATCCGTTGACCTATTTGAGCTAAAACTTTTCATGGTGGTTATAATTGATAAATCACCCATGGAAACCAAATATCAGCTCAATCTCTCTAGCCATTCTCTCATAGCAATTTTTCTCAAGTTCCTGTGCATTTGAAAGCTCTGTGAAGCAAGTACCATTTTGGTATTTCTAAATGGCATGAAACTTTTACAGAGTCTTAGTATCATCAAATAATTGGTCTCCACCAAATTCCAGCTGTTTTCAACTAGCCAATTTTTCCCAACACCCTCTTTTTAATTTCTGGTCAGTTTACCAAATTGCAAAGGAGGTGTTATCTAGAGTGGCCCATTTGTGCTAATATTTTGCAAAAGTGATCACCCTAGTGGATGATCAGGAGCATCCAAAGGACATGCCAAGAGGAGCCCTGTGCTGGCCATGACACCTGTCAAACACCCTGCTGCCAGCACATGTTTGAGCAGTGTGTGGTCACACCAGGTCTCCTTGTGTCTATCTGGTAGTTCAAACCATCAATTTGAAGATAGACACGGATGCTGGACAAGATGGAACGTGCAGGAGTCATCCAGAGCAGCTAGTACGCGTGGTGACCACGTGAACGTCGAGCAAAAACCGTGCCCCACGCGGTCGTCGCGTCGGCCAGCTCGCTCCGGCCGGCTCTGCCTTGTCCGAGCATGTCAATCGGCTCCGCGGCGTCCACGTACCCCTCCCTAGACCCTTCTCCCCTCCAGATTCTTCTTTCCCATGCCATGGCAGTCACCGCCACGGCACTGTCCCGCCCGTGACGCCGTCATCTTCCTCCCTCCCTTGGTTCCTTCCTCCCTGAGACGTCCCCTCCCTCTGAGCGGGTCAGGTCGTCACCAACCGGCGCTAGCCACCTCGCCGGAGGCGCCAGGATGCCGATAGGCATGCCACGGCGGCCATGCCTATCCATCCCCGCTCGGCCGGCTATAAAAGCCACGGTCGAGCCCCTCCCCGAGCATCCCCAGCATCCGTAGCCTCCTTCCCTCCCTTGTAGCTCTCCTCTGGATCAGGCAAATGGGCTCGAGGAGCCCCATTTCTTCTCTCTGGCCGAAGCTCCGCCGGCAGCCACCGCTCAAATTTGAGCTAACCGGAGTCCCATTTCCCCTCCTCTCCCATCTAGTGAAACCACCAGAGCTCTGCGAGCCTTCCCTTATCCTCGTTCCGTCCCTGGGTCATTCGTGGCCTCGCCTCCGAACCTGGCCGGAGGCCTCACCCACGGGAGCCTACGCCGTCGCCGTTCGGATCCTCGTCGCTGTCCGTGTTCTAGCAGGACGGAGGCGGCGTTCTCTTCTGAGCACGCCGGTGGCCGGGGCGCCTCGGGGGATGGCCAGAGCCGCCGGGGCCAGCGCCGGCGCCGCGCAGCCTCGCCTCTGCCTTCTCTGTCGCGGAAGGGAAGAAGAGGAGCGGGGAGGAAGAGAGAGTCAACGTGGGCCCCGCCCGTCAATGGCCTAGCCGCGGGCGCGCCTGCTTAAGTGGACACGTAAAGTCCAAATTACGCTTTCCCACTCGGGAAACGTATTTCAGGCGTGTCCGTTTTCTCCTCTGGGAAAACGTTTCAACCAGAAATACGCTTTCTACCCTGCTAGGCGTATTTTTGGCCGAGACGCCACCAAACTTCCAGCCAGGGACCCGTATGTAAGCATCTTAATTACAGAAAGGTCCTTCCACTTCAACCCCTCGTATCTTTTTGCTCGAAACTCCGATCGAGGTGATTCCAACGCCCACATCTTCGTCTCGTCGAGACCGTTCTTTTGGTATCATTTCCACAAGGTGGTCACACAGTGGAAATGACCATTTTGCCCTTGCCTTCCATCAGCCCCCTCCGAGAGAGAACAGCTTCCGGTGATCCTTTCCGTGGACCCTCCGCATTTCTTCCCGGAGTATTCTTCGACCCCAGGCAAGCCGACCATCTGACATATGCTCTAAAGCATCGCTCTGTGTTATTCTTGCGTGTTTAATCATTGATTATGCCTGTGATAGAAGTAATTTAATTCCTGTTATATTGCACCTACTGTTTTCATTACTTTTATACTTCAAAGTAAACTGAGTAAATTCCTAGTTGCTGCCCTCATAAGTTATTGTGGTGAACCACATGCCTACTTAATGAAACCTAGTTGGTTGATCTTGAGTCACCTGTCCGGGCTTACCCGTGCAACCACATTTGCCGGTATGGGACGGCCTTGATTTGGCCTGACTGCGTGATCTTTCACCGGTACCTCCAAAGAGGGAGGGTTATGCGCGCGCGCTACCCTGGCCCGGTAGGCGGCGATAATCCTGTGAGCCCAGTTGTTGTTTGTTTGTGCCGGCGTCCCCGTTTGGGACAGATATCCCCCGTTTGGGACTATTTAGTTTGGGCACGACGGTGGCAGGTGTCATGAGGACACAGGGGCCAACCAAGGCAGACCTCCATGGGGGAGGATGAATGCCGGAGGTACGATGAGAGAGTCACGGGTCAGGCAGGTTTTGTTGAAGCAACGTTGGTCCACCCGAGTGGGATCACGAGGCCAGGTGCTTCATGGTGTGGGTAAAGTGCGCAACCTCTGCAGAGTGTAAAAATCTATTCGAATAGCCGCGTCCACGGTATTGGACAGCCCGTCCAGGCCTCACTAGGTGGTAAACCGTAGTAATGATAATAATGATGGAAGAACTCGTCTCGTGCAGACATCAGATGATGTCAGGAATATGATATGTTAGCCATGGGATGGCTATGAGATGAGTGGTCGGATGACCACATGATTTGGATTGGATTTGGGTCAGATTCAGATTGGATCATGAGAATGTTCGGAGTATGGAATATTTACTTAGTATGCTTTACTTTACCATATTTATTCCAGTAGTTATCTTGCTAGATAATCCTGTTATGCCATGATAGTTAATATTGCTCTAATAACAAATGCATGCTTGAATGCCATGGATTGCTTTGCTTGGTGTATATGTTAGTTTGGTTTGCTTGCGAGTACATTCAAAAGTACTCAGCTGCCTTTAACATGGCCAGGTTCACATAAGGATCCGTCGTCCGTCAGCAAGGAGCCGGAGCGTTCGGGGGCTAGAAGAGTAACCTAGTTAGATCCCTATGGATTGGAGCCGCACCAAGACCATGCTGCCTTAGATAGAGCCTTTCCACTGCCATCACCCCTTGTATCATATCTTGTAAGACTCATATATCCATTAATAGAAATGCCTCTGTTCATGATACTTGTTGTAAACGCGCATGCCAGAGTTATTTCCTGGGCTGGTATGCGTGGCGACCGTCTGGCTACAGTGGTAATCAGGCGGGGCGCCACAGGGCCGGACGCGGCAGTTACTTGATTTCTTTTGGATGTTCGAATTGCCATTTTTTGGAATGAAGTTTGAGAATTTCGCAACTCTATATTTAAAAGAAAAAGGGGCGGGAACTTTTCTCTTTGTGTTCTCTCGTTTTACCGGTCTTGAATTTTCTCTTTCTGGATTGGTGTTTCGCAAGGAGCCGCGCGCTCCAGGCCTCCCCGAGGCACCTCGGGGCTGGATAACGAGGCCCTGTCGCCTCAGGAGCACACATCTTTTATCCGTCGACCCCCGCTCGGGGGCTCCGACCACAGCACGGCACTGAAGCATGGAGCCGCGGGAGGCCCCTGGGCCTCCTGAGGCAGCAGCCGGCAGGACGGAATGGGGGATCACTCGAGCGTCAAGGGGGGCTCCTGAGCATTACGGCTCAGGAGCCTTACCGGTCATATAGCCCCTCGCCCCCTTGATGTCGACCTTGGTGATCCGGTCGGCATCAAGGGTGTCGAGGCCTGACCCCGTAGTTGTATCCTTGGTGATCCGGTCGTACACTACGGTGCTTGGGAAATGTGCGGGACTGGGACCTGCCGACGTAGAGCGGCTTGAGCGTCAAAGGGGGGCTCCTGAGCAGCATGCCTCAGGAGCCTTACCGGCATATAGCCACTCGCCCCCCTTGATGTCGTCCTTGGTGATCCGGTCGGCATCAAGGGTGTCGGGGACTGACCCCGTAGTTGCGTCCTTGGTGATCCAGTCGTACGCTACGGTGGTCGGGAAATGTGCGGGACTGGGGCTTGCAGACACAGAGTGCCGAAAGGGCCCCCAAACCGTCCCACAAACAAGGAGGAAGCGTCCCAGACGGAGCCGCGGACTATATGGATAGCCCGGTCATGCCTCACGGCGCAAGCAAGATCGTCGCCACCCCACAAGCTAAGTACACTACCCAACCAAGCAGGAACCCCCAGATCTAATGACGACCTGAGGACGGGATAAGAGTTGCGCGCATTAATGTGGGAATGCAGGTACTGCGGGCCATCACGTGCGGCGACCAAGCCCCCTGAGGCCTGAGGCGCCAGGAAAAACAGCACGAGGGAAGGAACCCAGCCGTGACGAGCAGCAAGGCCGCCGACCAGGGGAGCGGTGGCCACAAGCAGCACCTCGCAAGAAGACACCTCGCGATGGCCCTGACGGCCGCTGTCGCCAGGCCGTAGCAGCACTAGCATCAAGCCCCGCACGAGGAAACTAAACCACGACAACGGCGAGATGGCAACGAGCAATTTAAGACGAGGAAGGACGCAAACCAAGGTAGTACGCAATAGACTAACGCCCACGGGGGCAGAGTTCTTCTTCAAATATTACAAGCACCAAGAAAAGAAGACAGGGGATGCTTAGAGGGAGGAGTCGCTGTCGCCACCCGCGCCGCCGGCCGCCTCAGCGTCGGAATCGTCCTAACCGCCAGAGGCGGGCACCTGGACGAACCGCTCCACCAAGGACTCCACGTGGGGGCGCACCTCGTCCCGGAGGGGCCGCTCGAGCTCATCAGGCACCCACTCCACGACGCGCCGGATGTCGAGCTCCGGGGCGTGGCGGCGCAGGTTGGAGAAAACGAGCGTCAAGACGAGGTCGAGGAGGTCGCGCGCGTCGGACTCGTTATCCGCGTTCACGCGGGAGACGCCGGTCTCCAGCGCCTCCACCACCTTCCGAAAGAAGTCAAGATAGCCCCCGTCGGCGTGCACGTACGGCAACGCGGGGGCTTCCCCGACGAATCAGTTCACCGCGCCGGCCGCACGGTTGGCGATGTCCAGGTACTGCTTGGCGCATTGGGATTCCAGCAGCCTGGCGTGCGCCGCCTCGTCCTGGGCGGCCTGCATGGCATCAGCCGCCTCCTGGACCTGGGACTGGAGGGACGCCAGCTCCGCCCTGGCCTCCGCTTCGCCCCTGAGGGCAGCTTGGAAGGCGGCATCGACGGTCGCCAGCCGGGCCCGCAGTGCCTCCACTTCCTCCTGAAGTTCGCCAAGCCGGCGCTTCTTGGCCGCAGGTGCCCTGAAAGGAGGAAAGAGTCATGCCCGGATCACTGGGCGGGACGACAAAGGAGGAGGGAGGTGGCGGAGTACTCACTCATCGACCATGGCCCAACGCCGGCGAACATGCGCCAGCCCCGAGGGCCCCCCACCTCTGCCTCCGAAGGAGGAAGAGGGAGCCGGCGGTGCCGCGCGTTTGCCCGCAACCGCAGCGCTTCTTCCAGACACCATGGAAGACGAGAAGATGGGAAGAGGAGAGGGCTTTCTCGGCGGAGCAAAGGACATAGGAAGATGCCTCAAGGCTGCAATTCCCCTCCCCTGCCAGGGGCGGGGCGGATTTATAGGCGTAACTGCAGCCGTGAGGCGTCGTGGGAGAGCAGGCGTCGTGCGCCTCTCGGGCGCCGCAGAGCGATTCGATCGGTGCAGTGCCGTTCGTGTCGCTTCTCCTGCCGATTGATGGGTCACATCCGCGTGGCCCAAGGAGTAGAGGCTCGAAGCAGCAGCAGCATTCTAGAAACGGCAATGATAGCCGGCACTGCGCACGGGCGTCGCATCAATTTGACTTGGAGTGCTTCCTGACGCCCTTGGGGAGCGGGGGCATCGCCGCCCCGGCGCTCGACGCGTGTAAAGCCTGGCCCGCAGGC
The DNA here is from genome assembly GCA_039707655.1 of Elymus sibiricus. Taxonomy (NCBI): domain Eukaryota; kingdom Viridiplantae; phylum Streptophyta; class Magnoliopsida; order Poales; family Poaceae; genus Elymus; species Elymus sibiricus. Next base: position 267,111,804 of record CM077665.1, on the reverse strand, counting down.
GTTTGGGGCATGCGGCGCTTCGGGCCGCCCTCGAGGCTTCGCCCAGAAGCCAGCTCGAGCGCGCCTTGGGCCCGGGGGATACTGTCGGCGTTCTGGGAACGGGGGTACCCAGACCTGCCTGGCTACGGCCCAGGGCGTGGTCCACTTCGTCAGCCAAGCACAGCCAGACGCAGCCCCACTCAAGACAAGGCCCTCGCGAGGACTCTAGGGTCGCGAGGAGGACCAGCATCAAGGCCGACAAAGGATGGGCCTCCCCAGGTCCCCTCCGGAGCGGCGGAGATCTCTATGCAGGACCCGGCCTCAGGAGTCAAGGGTGACGCAAGGACAGACAGGCGGGCGCCAGCGCGCCAAGCGGTGCAGTTTCCCCTTTGGTGCAAAGAGGGCAAGGACGTACGCGGGTTCCCAAAGCACCCCCAAAGGTTTCCATTCCGGTGCAACAAGACCACGACCGCGAGCCCCGCAGGACAGATGTCATCGCCGAGCCCACCTCTGCATCATCGACAGCTACTTTGCAGGCGAAGACCGCCTTTGGACAGGGCGGGATGTACTCCTGTCCCCCTTCAAATTTGGCCGTTGGGGGATCCATTCCCGCCATTGCGATAAGGGAAGAGGACTCGGGCCACCGCTATATATAGAGGCTAGGCTGCACCATAGAGAGGGGACCGAAAACCAGTCGATCCATCCGATCGACCGCAAAGCTAGCAGAGAGCCGAGAACACCTCGGGGACGCCCTCGCGAGGCTCCTCAACCTTGTACTAGTTCATCCACCATACCTCCATGAGAGGCAATCCACCAAAGCAGGAGTAGGGTATTACGCTTCGCAGCGGCCCGAACCTGGGTAAACCACCGTGTTCATCTTCTTCCTCGTCATCGTGCGAGTTCGTCGTCTTAGCCATCGAGTAGTGAGCTGGGTAGGGCGAAGCTGCAGGGAATCTTCGCACACGCCCCTGTGTTCGAACCTTGAGGGTTTTGCGGAGCCCTAAATCCGACAGTAAGTTAGATGAAGAATACTAGAAGAAGAAGAAGAAGAACAAGAAGAAGAAGAAGAGGAAGAAGATGAAGAAGCGTTTTTCTTCTCTTTCTCTTTCTCCTCTTGTTTTTCTTCTTCTTATTGCTTATTTGTGTCATTTTAGAGCTAACCTAGTAATTACCCCATTTTTTACCTAACTAAGCTTATTGTGTCATTTTGCAAGAAAATAAGCTAAGTATATGGCATTTATGAGGTTACCAAGTCTATTATGCCATTTTTGAGTTAACTAAGCTTATTATGTCATTATGGAGGAAACAAAGCTAAGTATAGGTAATTCTGGAACTAAGTGAGCTTATTATCTCATTTTGTAGGAAGCAAAGCTAAGTATAGGTCATTTTAGAGCTAACTTAGGTCAAATAGGTCATTTTGGAGGTAAGTAAGCTTACTATGTCATTTTAGAGGAAACAAAGCTAACTTAGGTAAAATATGACATTTATGAGCTAACCAAGGTTATTATGCCATATGTTCAGTTTCACTTTTGGTCTTTTGAAGTTTTCCTTAGAAGAACTCTCATTCCTCATGGTGTGTATGGTGCACACTCACTCACACTTATATGGTGGTGTATGTTGGTGGACACTACCTAACACTAATATTTCGACCATTGGTGATGGTCGTTTCCCCTTCTCCTCTCCCGCAATATACCAAGGTATATATCGAGAGAAGGAGAAGAAGAAATGACCCCCGCGACAACAGTCGGGATTCCTCCATCAAGAAGAGACATGAAACTCTCACAAGGAGCTCCGACAGACCGAAAGTACGTAATTTTGTCTAAGTGCTAAGTTTGTCTTTCTTTGAGAAAATGAGCCAAGTAAGTGGCATATTAGGGCTTACCGTGCTCGTCATCACGGAGGTGAAGCACCGGGCTTCCTCGGGCCGGTTTCACCTGGAGAAGGGTCGTGCAATGCGTTTCGAGAGATATTCTGCACCAAAGATGATTTGCAATGTCTCGTTAGCATGATGACACTAAAAGATCATTGCATTCAAATGAAACTCACCGTTCCAGCCATGGTAATGACTGGCATCGACGGAGGGATCTGGCCGGTCTTGTCGCACATAGACTGCACATTTGGTTTTCACAAGTCAATGATATTAGTTATTAATGAAACGAACATTAAATGCAAGATTTGACAAATATGAAGAAGAAACTTACCACCAAGAGCTCGTAGATGGCCCGGTGAGATGCATCGTTCCGTGCCCTCTCCTCCTCCAACAACCTAGCCGTCCTCTCCTCCATGTCCTTATCCTTCGCCGCCATAAGCCTCTGTGTTGCCTCTCTCTCTTCCTGAATAGCAGCCTGCAACACAACTCCTCGTTAGCATTGTAATCATCTTTGTTCACACACACAACGTAATGAGGAAAGATATCTGAGTCCGTATAACTAACCTCGATGGCGAGCTCGACTGGCCGTGGACGAGCCCTTATCTCAGGACAGGAGCTCGTTTGGCGCGCCTTGATCTGCGAGAGAGTGCTAGGACAACGTATAAGGCCATCTCCAATGGCCATCGAGCCATGGGGCCTCCCGCCGCCAGCTATCATCACCAGCTCTGGATCAATAGGATGCTGGCTCGGGTTAAAGTCCTCCCCGTTCAATGCCTTCCCCACATCTCAGTACTTCACGAGCTTGTTGTGGGAGGAGATGTTGGTGAAGTTCTCAAGATGATCGAGGTCAGACACAGAGAATGCCTTGACCTTCTTGTACGAGGCAGTATGGGCCATCGCATAGAGGTCGTACATCTGTGGCACTGATGTGTTATTGAGATGCGCCTAAAAGAGAGAGAGAGGAACAAAGTATTAGTAAAGGGCTCAAGCTAGAATCAAGAATGAATTGCATGAATCATGAAGCAAACCACATACCCAGTTCTGACCAAACTGATTTAAGTTGGCGCTCCCTTGATGGTGTGGCACACCAACCATTTTGGCACGCCGGTCCTGGGCATTGTTGTGGACGGCTAGCCATTGTTCTAAGCACCAGCCATCCACCAACGCCTCCCAACAATCCATCTTATCCGCACACCATCTCGGGGGCACCTAAGTTAATAAAGAGATATTTGAGCGCTACGCATATGAATCAAATGAAGGAAACTAAGTACAAGAGGCCTTAAGAATACGTAATTACCTTCATGTAATGCTCCTTCTCCATCTTCTTTCCGTGGCACGTCGACTTCTCCTTCCTAATACGCCGTGAGGCGTAGTAGTCTCGAATGGCCTGCACCCGAGCCTCGTGCCGTAAGTTTTGCAGTAGGCGCCTGCATTCGTTATCGATAACCTTTGCCGCGGCCTCCTCCTATCCCTCCTGACACCTGTAGAAGGTCTGCAATCAAACGAGACAACACTTATTAGTACAATAACTAGCTATTGTTGATTTTTAATTGTGTAAAGGAGAGATTACCCAAAACTGTCTGATCACCATGTCTGCCCTCGTGTGGCACAAAACACCGTCGATCCTCTCCTCCGGCAGGGCCGGTGCAGCCAAGTAGTGCTCCCAGGTCATTCCTAACTCTCGAACCTGACCCTCACCGGGCAATGTGACAAACCCCGGGAAGTTTTGCCTGATAAGGACACCAAGGACGCTGTTGGGCCTGCGGGCATCCTTGGGGTGATCCCAACCCCTGCAATATGACAAAGCCAACAAATTAGATGTTTGAAAAAACGTGAAGGAAAAAGGTTAAAAAAGAGTACATGCACTTACTTGTCCCCATCAGGCTTAATAAACCACCTCTGCTCGCGGGTCGCCGGCAGGGCAGGAGCCGTGTACTACCACGCTGGTAGACGGTGGGCCCCTCAACCACCTCCTCATCGCTATCAGAAAAACGATCCCCGCCACCATCAGCATGGCCACTAGGCTCCTCCAGCCAGGTATCCCATGGGGTCTGCTGGGACGTGGCCTCATCCCTCCTCTACTCCGGAGTCTTGTGGGACGAAGCCTCTAGGACAGGAGTCTTGTAGGTCGAAGGCTCGTCCACCCGAGGCTCTTGGACCGGAGTCCGCGTAGCCTCCTCCTCAGACGGGTCCACCCTAGCAGTCCTGTGCTCGGGTGAATTAGTGGGGGGTGACGGTGAGGAAGGCGTAGCAGCCACCCTACCTTTCCCGCGGCCTCCTCTCGCACGTGTACCTATACTTCCTCTCTTCTTCCCCCGACCTCCTCTCACGGGGGTCGACGAAGAAGCGGGCACCGGTGTATGCAGACTAGAGAGCAACGCTCTCCGGAGAGACTCGACAGGAATGGAATTACCCATCCCACAACCCTTCGACGAAGAAGGAGCCGCGGAGTGTTCTTGACCCTTTCCCACCATCTTTCAACAACTGCCATGACAAATAGTTAACGGAATTAGTACAACATAAAATTGAATACCGACATGAATAGTAAAATGTATATAATTTAAGTGTATCATCATATACCTAACATGAACTAAATATATATATATGTATAGAATAAAAGTAGATTACCTGACATGAATTAATAATAATCTTGATCGTCTATATATTCTCCGGGATCAATAAATGCATCATCATCATCACTATCATCAATAAATGCATGATCATCATCACTATCGGGAACAACGTGTGGAAGGCCTACTTTATATAATCGGTCAAGCATTGACAGGTCATCCGCATCAGTAACCTCTTCTTGTTCCGGCTCTTCCTGTTCCGGCTCAGCGGTTAAGTCATGCGTCGAGTACATGTACCACACATGCATTTTGAAGTTTTTTTGGTAGCGGCGTCGTATGTCTTGATCCCATTATCCTAAGCTTCTTGCAATTCATCCTTAAGCGGTTGCATGTACACATTCCTATTCTTTCCCGAATAGTTGGCCCTGGAATTATCAACGTCAGGAAAATGTTCTTTCTTTTCATAATCTCTCCGGGGGGGGGGGATTGAGTGGAATGACAAATACAGGCCAACAACTGTATTGGGTTTCCGTCATATCAAACACATTGAACCCATCCGTGCTGATGGCGACTCGAGGATGTCTTGGATCTGCCGCTTTATCCTTATGTAATGAATCGAAGTGCTTCCACGCAAAAGCGTCTGAAGTGTGTACCAACATCTGATTCCCATCTGCATCTAGTTCGGTTCGTTTGCCAAATTTGTGCCATGTCATCTGTCTGGCCGTCTCTTCGACCATGAAAAGACGTTGAAGTCTTGGTACGATTGGCATATAGCGAAGAACGTTAACATGGATTTTTGTTTGAATCTTCTCACCCATACCGTTGTCTACGACAACATACCTGGAAGACTTGCAAATGGGACAATAGTTCAAGTCCGCATACTCAAGCCTAAATAAGGCACATCCATTCTCATAGGCATCTATCTTCTCATAGGGCATCTTAAGTACCCGGAGGATTTTGTCCGACTGGTACAGGTTTGCAGGCAGTACATGGCCTTTGGGTAGAAAGCGTCCAAATATTGTCATCATCGCGTCATAGTATTCTCTACCCAAGTTGAATTGAGCCTTCAAAGCCATTACTTGCGCGATGGCATCCAGCAGAGAAAGCTCAGTGTGCTAGTGGAGACGACATTTTGAAGACTCCAACATTTCATAGAATGCCTTTGCAGATTCCTCCATCTCATCGTCCGAATCCCGAGCATCATCAAAGTCTTGCACCATGTCTTCGATCCTAGTACCATGCTCGTCGGTGCGACGACGAACCACCTCAGCTCTGGCACGTTGGGCAGACTCACCATGAAAAGTCCACACTGTATAATTAGGCTTAAAACCCCACTTCTGCAGGTGTTTACCCATTTCACCCTTTATCTGCCTTTTAAAGTTGTCGCACCGGGGACAGGGACACCATGTTTTTTCCTGGCCATTTGCAAATGCAGCTCTCACAAACCCCTTGGTATTTGTTAACCATTCTTTGGTCATGTCTTTCTGACTGGTGTGACCGGTGTACATCCATGCACGATCACTCATCTTGCCTAGCTACTGGACACACAAGAAATATATATATATATATAATTCAGCATATATATTCATCAGTTAATCAAGTTTGTCAGTGTTATTACGTCCATGCAACCTACACGCTAATAGGTAAAGATAGGTCCTAATCCCACCTGAGTATGTGTAGATTGGGTTCGTTTTCCCATGCTCTGCTCCGGATCCGACGCAGAATTTTGACAGCACCTCCCCGCTGTTCTCCTGATACACATCTGGGCTATAAGCAGAGAGGATGTGTACCCGGAGAACAACAGGGAGGCACTGACGAAATTCGGCATCGGATCCGGAGCAGAGCATATGGGAAAACGAACCCAATCTACACATACTCGTGATGTCCGTGGATAACGTTGGACAATTCAAAAGGATGGCGGTTATAAATATGCAAGGACATGCATATTTATAGATGCATCCCTTTCGAACGGGAGACGCATACTGTTCATTTGAAGACACCTATAGCTAGCAAGTTTCATCGGCACAAAGACCGGAACAGAGCAAATTAGGGGGGGGGTGAGGAGATGTCATTTGTGTTCACCCACGAACGCAGCAGGGGAGCTCGTCCAACGCACGGGGTAGGTCATTAAACACCAAACCCTCGCAGTGACGAAACAACTGCACATTGAAATCCACCCGATCAACACAAATATAATGTTTTTCATAACAAAATCGGAAAATATATCACCTAACACATAATTTACAAAACTATGACCCCGTCGGTCTCAGGAAGGCCGAAGAGCACCTTCTCGGTCAAAGAGGGTTGGGGGTCGGGGGTAAGTGGCGTCGGGGTTTAGTGGCGTTGGGGGTCAATGGCGTCAGGGGTCAGTGGCATCGGGGGTCGGGGTGAGTGGCGTCGGGGGTCAGTGGCGTCGGGGGTCAGTGGCACCATTTCTTCCTCTTCTTCTTCTCCTCTTCTCCTCTTTTTCTTCTTCTTATTCTTCTTCTTCTTCTTCTTCTTCTTCTTCTTCCTCCTCCTCCTCTTCTTCTTCTTCTTCTTCTTCTTCCTTCTTTTCCTTTTTTCCTATTCTTTTCCTCTTCTTCTTCTCCTCTTCTCCTCTTCTCCTCTTTTCTTATTTTTCTTCTTCTTCTTCTTCTTCTTCTTCTCCTCCTCCTCTTCTTCTTCCTCTTCTTCCTTTTTTTTCTTTATCCTCTTCTTCTACTTATTCTTCTTTTCTTCTTTTTTTTGCACTAACCAAATTAACCTAAACTAACAGTAACCTAATTAACACGAACATAATTACCAATAACAGTAACCTAAACTAACATATATATGCAATGAAATGAAAAAAAGAACAAAAAAATAAAGAAGATGAACATGCAACTTACCGGAGGAAGGCTAGTGCAGGAGGGCCGGCGCAGGGGAGGGATGGCTCGCCGCGGTGGGAGGGAGGAGGTGGGGCGCCGCGGGGAGGGGGCGCTCGCCGCAGGGGAGAGGCAGGCTCCGTTGGCGGGGCTGGCTCCGGCAGCGAGGCCGCAGGGAGGGAGGAGGTGTGGTGGGGGGTAGAGAGAGAGATGTGGGGAGAGGGGGAAGAGAGAGGGGCTACAGGGAGGGGGGCTCACCGCGGGGCGGCCGGTGGGTGGGGGCGGCTGCCGGTGGGCGTCGGGTCAGGGCGGGACCGGCGGGAGGGAGAGAGAGGGTGGCGGCGCGGTGGTGGGGGGCGGGATCGGGATGCGAGAGAGTGAGGGTGGAGGTGGATCTGGCCATTATCGACGGCAAAGAGGGGGGGGGACCGGGGGGTGGGGCCCCGCCATGACCGTTAGGGGGGCATCCTCTTTGCCGTCCGTTAGCGGACGGCAAAGAGAGTGGAGGCAGACGGCAAAGATGTACCCGACGGTGACGATGTACCCGCGGTGCGGTGGGGCCCGCCCATGACCGTTGCCGTCTGCCTGCCCCATCTTTGCCCTCCGCTAGCCGACGCAAAGGGTAGGCTGATGGCAAAGGCTTTCTTTGCCGTCTGCCTTACCTTTGCCGTCTGTTTTCGGCAAGCTGATGGCAAAGGCTTTCTTCGCTGTCTGCCAGCAGATGGCAAAGACCTGGTAGACGACAAATGATCTGATTCCAGTAGTGACTCCCAAACTCAAGGATGGGGAGGTTATTGTCTTCACAGACCATCTTCTCCGTGGCTTCTCACCGCCCGGATCAAAGTTCTTCCGCGATGCACTGCACTTTTACAAGCTGCACCCTCAAGACATTGGCCCCAACTATGTTACCAATTTGTGCCAGTTCCAGATTTTCTGTGAAGCATATCTGCAAGAAGAGCTGTCCGTTGACCTCTTCAGGGATTTTTTTCTATATCAACCGCCAAACTGAAATTGCTGATGGGCCGAGCCTTGCCCTCGGTGACGTTTCTATTCAGAGGCGGAGGGATGTGTCTTTTCCAGTGGCGATTCTGCCTAGCCACCCCAAGGACTGGAATTATACTTGGTTTTACTGCAAAGATACTTCTCCAGCCGGAGAAAATCCTCTGTCGGGTTATCGTCCCTACCAGCTTTGCACCGAAAGTGAACTTCCAGACCGGCTAACTGCCGCTGAGCATGCCCAATACGGTCCAACATTTTCAGAGATAAGGGCCCTGTTAGCCAATGGGTTAACTGGCATTGATCTAACCTGCTGCTGGGTTTCTTGGAGAATTCTACCGCTGAGCCGCCGTAATGGCTTAATGTGTCAATACATTGGTGAGGTGAATGACCCTCTTCGCTTCAACCAGACACCTTTGACAGACAGGGACCTCAATGCAATCGTCAAATCACTGCTGGGAGAGCCGCAAGAAGTTTGCAACAAGACAGGGTTAAGCCCCTTTTATGCTCTAAACCCAGCTCCTGAGGTGAACCTTTTATTTCAATCTCCGCTCTTCTTCCTTTAAATGCTGTATGCCTCATTTTAACCTTTCTGCAAATCCATTTATTATACGCAGGCCGGCTCTTCCTTCTGGAATAAGAGACTAAACACAACCTCTACCTCTAAGAAGAAGAAAAGCAAAGCCACTAAGAACCGGGCTCCGGCTCGTAAGAAGAAACCATCAGCTAAAGAACTACTTGAATTGGACGACTCGGAGGTAGAACTTGACTCTCTTGGCCTTCTTTTCATGCAACTTATTGACACTGACTCCTCTCAGGGTGACGCGGAAACAAGCGAAGACGGTGCTGTAGAGGTAACTACCATCTCCTCCGACTCAGAACCTCTGCCAACAGAGAAAATTCGGCGGTTCATACGGAAAGTAAATTTTTCACATCCTCTTGCTCACTTGAATCCCGACTTTCTTTTGAATAAATAGCAACATGACGCTAGACGTCAGACCCAGAGCGGCGGCTCTGAAGACCTGGTGGCCGGCTTGCCTGACACTCCCGCTCGTCGGAAACATCGTAACGAGGTAACTTATAACTTTGTTTGTGTTTCACTTGCCTGCTAGTCTTTATGCAGCAAGTCTGATCATATTGCTCCATTTTAATTGTTTTCATGATACTCCTCCTTCCTCTGGTGACTCAACCGCCTCCAAACTGCCTCCTCTTGTTATCAACCCGTGGTAAATTTCTTTGCATCCCCTTTCTGCTTATTAATGTACTGTCCTTGCATGTGACTAATAATGAAATCTTTGCTCATAGGGCCCAGGCTAAGAAGAGCCGGAGAATCTGAAGCTTGGCACTCCTGAAGCTCAAGTCGAGCCCTCTGAAGCTTCTCAAGGCACCCACGATGAAACTCCCCAGCCTATTGAGCTGACGGATGCTGACATTATAATTCCTGAGGCTAACCCGGAGGCTGATCCAAAGCCGCCCAGCCCTCTGCTGACAGCTCAAGATGTGACTTCTCATGAAGAGGAGGTTACTCTCACTGGCACAGCCTATACAGCTCCAGCCCCTTCCAACATGCTAACCAAACACATCAGCAAGGATGAAGCGCCTTCACCCGAGAAGGAGAGGGCTAAGCTTGATCTGCCCAATCTGGAGAAGCTTACTACTGACGAGCTGCACTCTGGATACCTGAGCCGCCTTGCTGCAAGCCAGGACATGGAGGCCAACTTAGTTGTCATGATGAAGAGGAAATATGAGTTACTCACTTTTCTACTCTCCGTATATCCTTACGTAGCCCCCAACGGCTTATTTTCTCGAAGATAAGTCGGGTCTTCAGTAATATGTAGATTTCAATAGACCAACATGTAGCCCCCAAGGGTCAGGTCATTATACAAATAATGAGCCGGCACTTACTGCCTTGATATAAACAAAAAATGCCAAGTGTAGCCCCCGAGGGCCGGGTTATTTCGTAAACATGATCCGGGTCTTATTTATACTGTAGACTTTGAAAGAACTGATACACATTAGCCCCCAAGTGTCAAGTATATTGCTTGCAATCTGCTTGAGACTTGTAACAACCCTCTGCAGTTCCTCCAAGTACTATTGTAAACCGGACTGGTGGCTTAAAATTGATAAATTTGCTGTTGACAATTGTCTTGTGCGGGGGGCTTTAAATGTGGCCGAGTCTAGTATGGCCGATCTTAGGAAGAACCTGGCTTTGCAAGAAGAGGCCTGAGCTGAAGCTGACACAAAGTGGCGGGCCTCGTCGACAGAACTAGAAAAAATCAAGGCAGACTTTGAGGCATATAAACAATCTGCTGAAGCCAACCAAGCCGCCTTGACAAAGCGTACAGAAGACGCCGAGGGCCGACTTAACCCTCTAACCGAAGAGCTGTCCAGCTTGAAACGCCATATAACCCGGATGACTGAAGCTGTCTTTGGTAAGCATTGCTGACTATGTTATGAGTATTATTTTCCAAATGTTCTTATAAAGACTCGCCCGGCGACTTACAAATTTGATCTGTTTCCAGGCCAATGAACTCGCTAGCTTCCGGATGACAGCTTGCTGAAGCTGAAGGCGTTATATGCCTTCACTGAACAGCTGTACGCTGGGAGCCTTTTCACCATCAGGGCTGTTTTTGGTGAAAAAGGGATTCCAATGCTGATCAAGGACATGCTGAAGTGCCTCTCCACCATCCCCAGACATTTTGAGGAGATGAAGAAATCAGCCGCCCGCAAGGGCGCAATATCTGCTTTGAGCCGGGCTTTGGCGTATGTGCCAGAGCTTAACCCGGAGGAGATGGTGGGAGGTTTCCCGCAGCTGAAGGCCGACGGGTCAGAATTCACTCAAGATGACTACCCTCGTTGTTTCAGAGCGTCTCGAGTATTGGCCAGCCAATTAGCCGCAGAAGCTGATCTGAAGACATATCAGGCGGCTTATGATGACAACAACACACGAGTCCGGGCGCCCACATTTGAGCCGAAGGACCTGACTCCTCAACGTCGTAAGCACATCTTTGCCCCTGATGTTGACCCGTCTCCAATCTTGCATGACGAAGCTGAATTTTAAGCTTTAATCAATTGCAACTGGGATGTGGACAACCTTCTGATCCAGGAAAAAGAAGACCCTGCGCGGGATGACCCGTCGAAGAGCTAGGCGAGGAGCTGGTCTCCAATGAAGTTAACTCGGGCAATGCTGAGCCGCCGGGTTACAATTTGTGCAAAAAACTTGAGTCATACATTTTGGGCCCTCTGGAGCCTTGTAATATCCGTAGTAAAAACTTGATTGCCTGTGCCGTGCCTTCGTGCACGTTTTGAGTTTTAACAACTCATATACCGGAAGCTTTGGCGCTTCAAAAAATTTCCAGCGTAAATGTCTTGATATGATTATATGCCTCAGTATCAATTCATCAATTCCCACTCGTGGGTTATACTTCATGAGCAATACTAAGCCAGGATTACCGAAGAACTTAGAATCTTATCATGAAAAACTCCTACAGAATAACAAGCAGAAAATACATGTATAGTTTAGGCGGCTTTGAAGGCACAGCCCAAAGAGATCAACTCTTATATTTTAGAAAAAAGTCAAATTTTTTGCTTCAAAGAAGCTAGGCACGAGTGCCCAAAATCCCATAAGCCGGCTCTCACGTGACATAAATCCGTCGTTTTAACCTTAACCAGTTCAGGGTCTTAAAAATGATTGACTGTTAAGAGTACGAACAGGCCACATAGCGGAGAGACTACAACATATAGGTGAGTTTGTCCTCACTCTCTATAAGCCGGCTCTCACGTGACATAAGCCGCCGGTATAACTTTTCCAAGTTCAGGGTCTTGAAAAAGATTGACTATCAAACGTTCGGCGGGTCACTTGGCGGAGTAGCAAGTTGCAAACAAGTAGGTTTAACTCAAATATGGCATATAAAGCCGATCAAGAGGGTATGAAAGCTAAACCCAGTGGGTTGGAAGCCCCCAAGTGACCTTATGAATACTCAACTCTTTGCACCATCAACTGTTGCATGAAAACGGCAGAGGCCCCGAATTATGGGGATGCCGGCTTTATTATATTATAAAAAGTGGTATATACAATGACAGAAGTATGTACATTGATGAGAGCCGGTGCCTCAAGTGTAATAAGGCCGCAGATGAGCAATGTTCAACAGCCTGGCAGTCTCCTCCCCAGAAGTACGTGACTTGTCACTCTCCTGTATATCAATGAGATAATAGGAACCATTGTTGAGATTTCTGCTGATCACAAAAGGTCCTTCCCAGGGGGCTGATAACTTATGCATATCTGTCTAGTCTTGAATCAGACGAAGCACTAAGTCGCCCTCTTGAAATGTCCGGGTCTTGACTCTACGGCTATGATAGCGGCGCAGATCTTGTTCATAAATCGCCGAATGTGCAGCTGCAAGATCCCGTTCTTCATCCAAGGCGTCCAGTGCATCATGACGCGCCGTCTCATTATCAGCTTCAACGTAAGCCGCCACTCTGCGCAAGTCATGACGGACATCACTAGGGAGAACAGCCTCTACGCCATAAACCATGAAGAAAGGCGTATAGCCTATTGATCTGTTGGGGGTGGTTTTGAAGCTCCAAAGAACGAAAGGTAACTCCTCCACCCAACAACCCGGTGTTCGTTCCAAAGGAACCATAAGCCGGGGTTTTATCCCTCTGATAATTTCCTGGTTAGGACGCTCCGCTTGACCATTAGACTGTGGATGAGCCACAGAAGAAACATCAAGGCGGATGTGTTCACTGTCACAGAACTCTTTCATAACCCCCTTGGACAGATTTGTACCATTGTCAGTAATGATACTATGAGGGTAACCAAACCGAAAAATCAGCTTTTTGACGAACTGAACTGCTGTTGCTGCGTCACACTTACTGACCGGCTATGCCTCAACTGACTTAGTAAATTTATCAACCGCCACCAAGAGGTGGGTCTTCTTATCTTTAGACCTCTTGAACGGTCCAACCATATCCAGCCCCCAGACCGCAAACGGCCAGGTGATTGGAATCATCCGCAACTCTTGAGCCGGCACATGGGCACGTCGTCCAAATTTTTGACACCCATCACATTTGCTAACCAATTTCTCTGCATCTGCATGAGCTGTCAGCCAGTAAAATTCGTGCCGAAAAGCTTTGGCCACCAAAGATTTTGCCCGGCGTGATGACCACAATCGCCAGCATGTATCTCTTGCAAGATTTCAAGGCCCTCCTCCGGAGAAACGCACCGTTGAAAAACGCCAGTTACGCTGCATCTGTGGAACTCGCCATTGACAATAGTCATGGATTTAGACTGCCTTATGATTTTCCATGCCAAAGTCTCATCCTCGGGTAACTCGCCAAGAGTCAGATATGCCAGGTAAGGCAGCATCCAATCAGGGATAGTGCGGTGAGCCGCCACTAATTGTCCTTCCGGGTCAGGTATAGCAAGATCCTCTTCAGAAGGCAACTTAACTGACGGGTCATGTCGTACATCCAGGAACACATTAGGCGGCACCGGCTTACGTTGAGACCTCGGTCTTGATAATGCATCAGCCGCCTCATTCTTCTGACGATCAATATGATCCACCTGATATCCCTTGAAATGACCAGCGATGACGTCAACCGCCTGGCGATAAGCCGCCATACGAGGGTCCTTAGAATCCCACGTACCCGACACTTGCTGGGCCACAAGGTCTGAGTCGCCGAGACATCTGACCCGGCTCAAATTCATCTCCTTGGCCACACGGAGCCCATGAAGCAAGGCTTCATACTCAGCTACATTGTTAGTACAAGGAAACATTAGCCTTAACACATAATAGAACTTGTCACCTCTAGGGGAAGTTAAAACAACCCCAGCGCCTGAGCCTTCCAACTGTCTGGATCCATCAAAGTGGATTGCCCAATATGTATTGTCCGACTTCTCTTCAGGTGCTTGACACTCTATCCAGTCATTGATAAAATCTACCAGGGCCTGAGACTTGATAGCCGTTCGAGGCACATACTTCAAATTAAGAGGTCCAAGCTCAATCGCCCACTTAGCAATCCTGCCGGTGGCTTCTCTATTCTGAATAATATCTCCCAAAGGAGCAGAGCTGACCACTGTGATTGGATGTCCAAGGAAATAATGCTTCAATTTGCGATTTGCCATGAACACTCCAAAAACCAACTTTTGCCAATGCGGATACCTTTGCTTGGACTCTATCAATACCTCACTGACGTAATAAACCGGCCGCTGGACTGGATACTCTTTGCCTGCCTCCTTACGCTCCACAACGACTGCAGCGTTGACGGCTTTATTATTAGCCGCCACGTACAGGAGCAAAGGCTCTTTTTCCATGGGAGCATCTAAGACATGCGGCTCAACCAACTGTTTTTTGAGCGCTTCAAACGCATCTGTCGGCGTCCTGGGAACGGGGGTGCCCAGGACTGCTTGCCTGCGGCCTAGGGCGTGGCCCACTATAAAGGCCTGGTACGGCCCAATGCGGCCTCACTCAAGACAATGCCCTCGCGAGAGCCCTGCGCTCGCGAGGAGGACGGCGCCAAGACCCTCAGAGGGAAGAGGCCTCCCCAGGTCCCCTCCTGAGCGGCAGAGATCTCCATGCAACACTCGGCCTCGGGAGGTCAAGGATGACGCAAGCTGGGCCAGGCGAGCACCAGCGCACGCAGAGGAGACAGTTTCCTCTTTGGTGCAAAGGAGGCAAAGGTATACGCCGGTTCCCAAAGCACCCCCCAAAGGTTTCAACTCAGGTGCAACGAGACCAAGACCACGAGCCCAGCAGGACGAACGTCATCACCGAGCCCACCTCTGCATCACCACCAGCTACTTTGCAGGCGAAGACCACCTTTCGTCAGGATAAGATGTACTCCTTGTCCCACTTTGAAATTGGCCGTTGTGGGATGCCTTCCCGCCGATGCGATAAGGGAAGAGGACCCGGGCCGCTATAAATAGAGGCTAGACTGCTTCGTAGAGAGAGAGGGATCCAACACCGCCCGAGCGCCCTCACGAGGCAACTCACCACTATACTAGTTCATCCACAAACCTCCTCGTGAGGGTATCCACCAAAAGGCAGGAGTAGGGTTTTATGCTTCGCAGTGGCCCGAACCTGGGTAAATCCTTGTGTGCTATCTTCTTCCTTGCAATCGAGCGAGTTCATCGAGCTAGGCTATCGAGCTGTGAGCTTGAGGCCGAAGCTGGTGGGGATGTTCGCACACGCCCCTGTGTTCGAACCTCTTTGGGTTTTGCGGAGCCTGAAATCCGACATTTTGCGCTCCACGTAGGGGGCGTGTCAGAGTCTTCTGCAAGCTTCGTTTCTTCTTCGCCCCGTCATGTCGATGACCGACGCCCGACAAGCTTCCTTCGGCCCCGGCGGATCCACCTTCACCAACCTTGCCGCTACCGCCCAAGACGCACGCCCTGGCAGCTTGGTGCTGGGCGGTCGTTACCAGGCCACCAGCGTCGTCTCCACCGCCGTCGCTGCTCGTGCCGGCCAGGCACACGGCGGGCGAGCGGCGCGCACGGGACCGACAGCACCCTGTACCCACGTGGGAGACCTCGACGCGCATGATGCACTGCTGATGGCGAGCGAGATGCTTCGTCATCGCCCGACGCACGGGGCTTCGACGCCTGGGCCGACCACATCGCCGAGTTGGTCACCGTCGCGAGGAGGGCCTGGGTTCCGCACCCCTCTACTCGACCACCGACACTGGGCACCGGGGGCTCGCTCACCGTGCCTCTCACCTCATCTGCAGACGGCGTGCCCGCCCCGTGCCCGGGCGAGACCGGGCAGGGCCCGCCGCACACCGTGCTCCTTCTCCTCCGGATACCGCTGACTGGCTTCGGGGCGCCGTCCGGTCCCGCTAGTGGTGCCTCCGAAGGAGGTGAAGGGGCGCTCCGCGCGCGCCTCAACGCGTGCACTCATGCCCCGGTGGATCATCAACAGCCTGGGTCGTCCCGGCGAGAGCGTGCTAATCGGCACAGGGACCAGGCGGCTCAGGCTTCCGGGCAGGCAGGTAACCATAACGGAGGCGCGATGGATAACCAGGGAGGCAACCCACGTCAAGATACACGCGACCAACCCCACGGTGACGGCAGAGGTAAGCAACTTCGAGCGGAGGCTCGTCGCAGGAGGGTTTGTGGGCCGCGCGCCTAGGGCAGCATCGCCTTGCCACCCTGGGAGGCTACCCATGGGGCGCACGGAGAAGGTTCAGGAGGAAGCCAAGGCCTTTACATAGAGGCCTATGTTCCGAGCTATGTCATACCTGCGGATGGCGCGGTGGATCACGCGCCCCCCGCGGGAGCCAGCATCCTCCCGGATTAGGGACATGTCCCGGACATCCTCTCCAAGCCGGCCCTGGGGGCTTCCACTGAGTTGGCACCAGGCCAGGCTGGTGCAAGCAAGGGGGTGTCCCGGGATGCGCGGGGGCGTGGCATAGCCGCCACCCTCGCGAGCAAGCAGCACGCAGCGGAGCCCTCTGGGCCGTAGGGGCAACCGCCTAGGGGGACTAGCAGGGTACGAGCAGCGCGGGCCACACGTGGCAACGGGGGCACCGGCGCGGCCCTTAGGAGGTAGGGCCTCGCAAGGTCCTCGGGGCGTGGTCTGGCCGGCGCCCCAATGCCTCACAAGGCGGCTTCACCGACACAACACCCCTATGGCTGCGTTGGTGCATTGTGCTCATGTTTGGGCTGCGGGAGCGCAATCCCGCGGCTACGCGGGGAATGATGCACTTAGGTTTGGGCTGTAGGGGCGCGCAATCGCGCAGAAATGTGCGGGATGGCTCTTGACTGAGTTGGGAACACCTAGGCCATGCGCCTGGGGGCTTGCCGAGGTATCTTCGGCCGTGACACTCTCACGTAATAATGAGTGGGCTGTATACGCCCGGAGCCCCCCGAGGACGCGGAGGGGTTCCATCCCACACCCAAGTGGAAGCCCCATGCTCCGCGCTGGCGGACAACACTGTCCTCCAAAGACTATGCCCACGCAACGTGGATGCCATATGCTCCGCGCTGGGGGAAGTCGAAGACGAAGACTAGCCTAGGTGCCGGACGCGGCTGTTGCTTGTTCCTTTTTGTATTCAAATTGCCACTTTTTGAAATGAAACTCCAAAGTTTGGTAACTCTATTTAAAAAAGGGGTGTGGATTTTCTCTCTTTGCGATTCTTTTTCTGGTCTTGAAATCTCGTTTTCTGAATCGACACCTATCGGTCTCCCCCTCACGCACCCCGCGAGCGGGGGCGGCACGGGCACGGTGTGCACACCTAGCCATGGCCCTGGCACGTTGGTCCTCCCGTGGCGCCTCTGGGCAAGCCGGCAAGGGCCTGTTGCCTCCGAAGCACCCATCTTTTAGCGGCCGACCCTCGCTCGGGGGCTTCGGCCGTGGCCCGGTGCGGCATCATGGAGCCTCGGGAGGCTCAGGAACCTCTCGGGGCAGGAATCGGCAAAAAGGTATGGGAGCCGCTCGAGCGTCAAGGGGGACTCCTGAGCAACGCGTCTCAGGGGCCTCACTGGTCATGCAGCCCCTCGCCCCTTGGTCTCGTCCTAGTGATCCAGACGCCCCAACGGAGGTCGAGGTATGCGCGGGATTGGGCTCCGCCGACTTAGAGCGCCGCTTGAGCGTCAAGGCGGAGTCCTGAGCAACGCACCTCAGGAGCCTCACTAATCGTGTAGATCCTCGCCCCTTGGTCTTGTCCTGGTGATCCGGACGCCCCAACGGCGGTCGAGGTACGCGTGGGATTGGGCCCTGCCGACGTAGAGTGCCGAAAGGGCTCCCAAACTGTTCCGCTCGCAAGGAAGAAGCCTTCCCAGGTGGGATCCTCGAGCTCCCTGGACGCCCCAGCTGCGCCTCACAACGCATGAGCTCGCCACGGCCTGCCAAGTTAAGTACCCCAACCATAAAGAACAGAAACTTTTTGATCCGATGATAGCCTGAATGCTGGGTATGGGACAGGAACGCTAACATAAGAATGCAGGCGCTACGGTTACTACGTTCCCCCATCAGGCCTCTCGCAGCTCCAGGAACAGGGAAGGGCAGCAAAAGGGATGGAGTCCGGCCTCTCCAGGCGTCGTCGCTAAAGCCTCGGTCTTGGGGCAGCACGCCCCCCCCTCAGGGGGGTCCATCTCATGAGGCCCCGATAGGCTGTCATCGTCGGGCATAGTGCGGCACCCCCGCGGACCTCTCAAAGGACGCCGGGTGCGGAGCGGCGGCACAGACGGACGGGCGAAGGAGCGAGGGGGTGCGCGGGTCCGCACCGACGATGACACAAAGCTCCGCGCAAGAGACGAGGGCACGTCACACAAAACAAGCAACCGACGGTTTGAAAGAAGAAGAAGGAAGATGAAGGTAAAACACAAAAGTTTATCGCCCTCAGGGGCCAAGTATTCCTTGATGTAACAGGAACCAGAAGAAGAAAACAGGGGAAGCCTAGGCGGAGGAGCCGCTATCGTCATCCAGGCCCCCGCCCGCCTCGGCGCCGGAGTCGTCGCCCTCGTCGGAGGAGGGCTCTTGGACAAACCGCTCCACTAGGGACTCCACGTGCGGGCGCACCTCATCCCTAAGGGGCCTTTGGAGCTCCTCACGCACCGGCTCCATGACGCGAGGGAGATCAAGCTCCAGGGCGTGGCGACGCAGGTTGGAGAAGACGCGCGTCAGCGCAATGTCCAAGAGGTCGCGCGCGCTGGACACGTTGTCCTCATCCACTCGGGAGACGCCGGTTTCCAGCGCCTCCACGACCTTGCCAAAGAAGTTGAGGTAGCCTCCGTCGCCGTGTGCGCACGGCAGCGCGGGGGCTTCCCCGACGAACCGGTTCACCGCACCAACCGCACGGTGGGTGATATCCAGGTACTGCTTGGCACGCTGCGCCTCCAGCATCCTCGCGTGCGCCGCCTCGTCCTGGGCGGACTACATGGCGTCAGCTGCCCCCTTGATCTTGGACTGGAGGGACGCCAGCTCCGCCTGGGCCTCCGACTCGCCCCTGAGTGCGGCCTAGAGGGCGGCCTCGGCGTCCGGCAGCTGGGCCCTCAGCTCGTCCGCTTCCTCCTGGAGCTCGTCGAGCCTGCGCCTCTTGGGCGCAGGTGCCCTGGGAGGAGGAAACAATCAGGTCCAGCGTGTCTGGCGAGATTGCAAGAGAAGGGGATGGGTGACGGAACACTTACTCGTCAATGATGGCCCAGCGCCGGCGAGCTTGGGCCGGCCTCGAAGGCCCCCCGCCGCTGCCTCCGGAGGCCGACGGGAAAGCCGAGGACCCCGTGTGCTTGCCCACACCTGCTACACTCCCTCCAGACGCCATGGAGGATAAGGTAAGAGAGGAAGATGAAAAGGATATCTCTGGAAGGATGGGAAGCGAGAGGGCGCGTCACGATGGCAAGCCCCCCCGAGCGGGGCGGGTTTATAGGCGCAACTGCTGCCCATGCGGCGTCGTGGGGAGCGGGGGCGCCGTGCGCTCCTCTGGCGCCGCGTGCCAGACTCGGTCGGCGTGCTGCCCTACTTCACGTCGCTTCGCCTGCCCTTGTCGTGTCACATCCACGTGGACCGAAGGGGGGGAAGACACAAGGAGACAGCCGCATTCAAGGAAGGGCAATGATGGCCGGCGCGGCACGCAGGCTTCGCGTCAGCCTGACTCGGGGCGGTTCCCGGCGTCTTCGGGGAGCGGAGGCGTCCCCGTCCCATTGTGCGCCACGCGTCAGGTCGGGCCCGCAGGTGATTGGGGCCAGCGGCGCCTCGGGCCATCTTCTTCGGCTTCGCCTCGAAGCCAACTCGAGCGCGCCTTGGGCCCAGGGCCTACTGTCGGCGTCCTGGGAACGGGGGTACCCAGGGCTGCCTGCCTGCAGCCCAGGGCATGGCCCACTACAAAGGCCCAGTATGGCCCGGCGCGGCCTCACTCAAGTCAAGGCCCTCGCGAGAGCCCTGCGCTCGCGAGGAGGACGGCGCCAAGACCCTCGGAGGGAAGAGGCCTCCCCAGGCCCCCTCCTGAGCGGCAAAGATCTCCATGCAACACTTGGCCTCGGGAGGTCAAGGATGACACAAGCCGGGCCAGGCGGGCACCAGCGCACGCAGAGGAGAGGTTCCTCTTTGGTGCCAAGGAGGCAAAGGCGTACGCCGGTTCCCAAAGCACCCCCCAAAGGTTTCCACTCTGGTGCAACGAGACCAAGACCACGAGCCCAGCAGGACGAACGTCATCACCGAGCCCACCTCTGCATCACCACCGGCTACTTTGCAGGCGAAGACCACCTTTTGTCAGGATAAGATGTACTCCTTGTCCCCCTTCGAAATTGGCCGTTGTGGGATCCCTTCCCGCCGATGCGATAAGGGAAGAGGACCCGGGCTGCTATAAATAGAGGCTAGACCGCTCCGTAGAGAGAGAGGGATCCAACACTACCCGAGCGCCCTCACGAGGCAACTCACCACTTTACTAGTTCATCCACAAATCTCCTCGTGAGGCAATCCACCAAAAGGCAGGAGTAGGGTTTTATGCTTTGCAGCGGCCTGAACCTGAGTAAATCCTCGTGTGCTATCTTTTTCCTTGCAATCGAGCGAGTTCGCCGAGCTAGGCTATCGAACTATGAGCTTGAGGACGAAGCTGGTGGGGATCTTCGCACACACCCCTGTGTTCGAACCTCTTTGGGTTTTGTGGAGCCCGAAATCCGACAGCATCATTGGGCGCATCACTCCAGACAAAATCATCTGTCTTCTTCATCATCTGATACAAAGGAATAGCCTTCTCTCCCAGGCGGCTTATGAACTGGCTTAAGGCGGCAATACGACCCACCAAGCGTTGGATATCATTAATGCACGCCGGCTTAGATAATGAGGTGATGGCCTTTATTTTATCCGGGTTAGCTTCAAAGCCCCACTCTGAAACCAAAAATCCCAGGAGCTTGCCTGCAATTACGCCAAAAACACATTTAGCCGGGTTAAGCATCATCTTGTAAACCCGCAGGTTATCAAAAGTTTCCTTCAAATCGTCAAGTAGAGTCTCCTTATTTCTTGACTTGACCACAATATCATCCACATAAGCATGAACATTGTGTCCAATCTGGCTATGAAGACAGTTCGGCACACAGCATTGATAAGTCGCCTGCGCACTTTTGAGTCCAAAAGGCATAAACACGTAGCAGAAAGCTCCAAAATGCGTGATGAAAGACGTCTTCTCTTGGTCTTTGACTGCCATCTTGATCTGATGATAACCCGAATAAGCGTCTAGGAAACATAAACTCTCACAACCCGTCGTTGCATCAATGATCTGGTCGATACGGGGGAGAGCAAATGGATCAACCGGACACGCCTTGTTGAGATCTGTGTAATCTACGCACATGCGCCACGTGCCGTTCTTCTTAAGTACCAGCACGGGGTTAGCCAACCACTCTGGGTGAAAAACCTCCACGATAAACCCTGCTGCTAAGAGCCGGGCTACCTCTTCCCCAATAGCTTTACGCCGCTCTTCATTGAAACGATGGAGGAATTGTTTGACCGGCTTAAACTTAGGATCCACATTAAGGTGGTGCTTAGCGAATTCTCTCGGTACACCCGGCATGTCAGAAGGCTTCCATGCAAAGATGTCCCGATTCTCATGGATGAATTCGATGAGTGCTGTCGGCGTTCTGGATACCGGGGTACCCAGACTTGCCTGCCTGCGGCCCAGGGCGTGGCCCACCTCGAAGACCGAGTATGGCCCAGCGCGGCCTCACTCAACACAAGGCCCTCGCGAGACCCCAAGCTAGCGAGGGAGACAGGGCCAAGACCCGCAGGGGATTGGGCATCCCCAGGCCTCCTCCCGAGCGGCGGAGATCTCTATGCAAGGGTGACGACAGCCAGGCCAGGCGGGCGCTAGCGCGCCAGAGGGGACAGTTTCCTCTTTGGTGCAAAGAAGACAAGGACGACCTCCAGGCCAGGCGGGCGCCAGCTCGCCAGAGGGGACAGTTTCCTCTTTGGTGCAAAGGAGACAAGAACAAGCGCAGGTTCCCAAGGCGCCCCGCCAAAGGTTTCCATTCCGGTGCAACGAGACCGGGCCAGCGGGCGGGGCAGGGCGGATGTTACCAGCGAGCCCACCACCGCGTCACCACCACCTACTTTGCAGGCGAAGACCACCTGTCGTCAGGATAAGATGTACCTCCTGTCCCCATTCAAATTTGGCCATTGTAGGATCCCTTCCCGCCATTGCGATAAGGGGAGAGGACCCGGGCCGCTATAAATAGAGGCTAGGCTGCTCGGTAGAGGGGGATCCGCGACGACCACAGAGCGCACTCGCGAAGCAACTCACCACTGTACTAGTTCATCCACAAACCTCCTCATGAGGCAATCCACCAAAAGCAGGAGTAGGGTTTTACGCTTCGCAGCGGCCCGAACCTGGGTAAACTCCCGTGTGCTATCTTCTTCCTCGCGGTCAAGCGGGGTTATCGCGTTGTGAGCTTGGAGGGGGGGAAGCTGTTGGGGATCTTCGCACACGCCCCTAGGTTCGAACTTCCTAGGGTTTTGCGGAGCCCAAAATCCGACATTTGGCGTGCCAGGTAGGGGGCGTGTCGAAATCTTCCTCAAGCCTCGCTCTTCCTCCGCCTCACCGCTCCGATGGCTGACGCCCGCCGAGCACGCGCCGACCGCCGTGCTGCTCTCGTCGCCCAAACGGCGGGCGTGGGCCGCACCGCCACGCGCCGGTCCGCCTCCCCTGTGGCCAACGCCGCCACGGGCCCAGAGGCCCACGAGCAGCAGGACACGTCGCAGCCGGTCACAGCGCAGCGTGACGGCCGCACTGCCACTCCGTCGATCGTTCCAACTACTGGGTCGTCCTCCCACGCTCGCCCCGGGCCGGCACGTGGGTCGGGCGCACTCCTCATGGCGCGCGAGCTCCTGCGCTACCGCCCTGCCCCCAACTGCTATGACGACTGGCTCGGGCGCATCGCAGAGCTCGTCAGCGCCGCCGGCGACGCTTCGGCGCTCTCCTACTCATTCCGACCCCAACCCTCCCTGGCAGGCGACGAGGCCCATGATGTGCCACCTCCTCCTCCCCAGCGCAACGTCGACACCAAGCCTAGGCGTGAAGCACGCCCACGCGACCAGCCGCGCGGGCCACCGGCGTGGGTGAGAGATGAAGTAAGCTGCCAAGGGGAGCCACGGCCGTGAAGTGACGTGCGTGCGCTCCCTGCGCCGGTGCATCAGCGACCAGACAGAGCGCCCCTAGAGGCAGCCGCGCAGGAGCATCAAGACCGGGTTCCTCCCGAGCGCGCGGCGCCCGTGGGCCCTGTGGGCTGCCGTGCCATCGCCCCGGAGCTCCATCTGGCTGTGTTGCCCAGCAAGTTCAAGCCTGACTTACCTCCTCGCTACGACGGCACCACAGATCCCGCCGAGTTCCTACAGCTCTACTCGTTGAGCATCCAGGCGGCCCGCGGGGACAACAAGGTCATGGCGAGCTGGTTCCCCATGGCGCTCAAGGGTGGTGCGCTCTCCTGGCTACTCATCCTCCCGGAGGGATCAATCACCTCCTGGGAAGACCTGCGCGAGCGCTTCGTCGCCAACTTTCAAGGCACTCGCGACCGCGCCCTTGGAGTGGGTGACCTACGTCTCGTGAAGCAACAACCTGACAAGACCTTGCACAAGTTCATACAACGCTTCACGACTGTCCGCCTCAAGATCCCGAGGGCGTCAGATGAGGCCATCATCTCGGCATTCACCGACGGCGTCAGGGACCTCAGGATGAGGGAGGAGCTCGCTATCAACAACAACCTGAGCTCGGCTCTGGAGATGTTTAACCTGGCCAACAAGTGTGCTAAAGTGGAAGAGGGCCGCCTCTCACTCCGCGAGCTTCCAGAGGCGGAACCAGAAGACAAGAAGACCAAGGCCAAGGAGCCGAAGCGCAAGGGCCCCGCGGTGCTGGCAGCCGAGCCCGACGCAAAGCGCAGCCGGGACGAAGAACCTCTCCCGGGAGGGCGACCATTCTGCATCTTCCATGGCACCAATAGACACAACACCATCGACTGTCAGGAGCTCAGGGTGGTCCGCGACGAGCATTCCGGTCGGTGCACTCGGTGTAGCGACCGAGGCTATGGACGTGGCGGATGCCGCGGCGGAGGACGCTGGGACAATCGAGACCCGCGTCAGGAGTGGCGAGACCAGCCTCGGGAGGACCGTTGGTGCGATCAAGCTCGGGAGGAGCGCTGGCACAACGAACCTCCAGAGGGGTCACGTCGAGGCCAGCCTCGTGAGGTCCGCCCTCGCGAGGCCGGCCTTCCGCCACTGCCGCCGCACCCAGGAGGAAGGAAGAAGACAGGCAGGACGACGCGGCTGGGGGCTTCCAGGAGGTCAGGGCAATAGCTTGCATCCTGGGCGGCGCCCAAGCCCCGGCATCGAACCGCATCTTCAAGCAGTTTTCGCGGGAAGTGAATGCGGCTCTCCAGAAGCTCGAGGCTGCGCGCCCCCTCAAGTGGTCCCAGTGCGCCATCACCTTTGACTCCAAAGATCAACTCAGGTGCTCAGCCATGGCGGGCGCACTCCCCATGGTGTGCACCCCCACCATCAGCAATGTCCTCATCACCAAGACCGTCATCGACAGCGACGCCGGGCTCAATGTCCTCTCCATCGAGACGTTTGAGACGCTCCAAATGCCTTAGGACCAGCTCATGCCAACCAAGCCTTTCTCAGGGGTCACTGACGGCTCCACAGTCCCCATCGGGCAAGTGCGGCTGCCCGTCACCTTTGGCGGGCGCAACAATTACCACACCGAGCTCATCATCTTTGACGTCGCCCACATCCACCTCCCGTACAACGCGATCCTTGGGTACCCAGCCCTCGCCAAGTTCATGGCAGTGGCCCACCATGGCTACAACGTCCTCAAGATGCCGGGGAGTGGCGGCGTCATCACTGTCGCCTGCGATGAGAAGGTCGCCGTTTGCTCCCTCGAGCGCGCCTACCGAGCTGTGGCGGCCGAGCACTCAGACGACGAAGGAGGCGTCCTGCCCCGTGAGGAAATCCCCAAGAAGAAGAAGCAGCTCCTTTCCAAGGGATGCTAGGGGGCTGAAAACCGTAAGGACGGCGCCTCAGGGTCCGCGCCCGGGGCCAAGGCCCCTTCCTCCCTCGCATAGGAAGGCGCGCCCAGCGCCTCCCTTGGGTCGGGCTTGGGGGCTTCCACCCGAAGGACTACCGGCCTGACTAGTGAGACAAGGGAGGTGCTCGGGCACAACTTGGGGGTGTGTGTTGGCGCGCACCCATCCAAGAAAGGAGCACGGTGCCAGGCGCCAAGTTCGTGGGAGTTCGTCACCAGAGCAATCGAGGAGCTTCAGGAAGCACAGGCCATGCGAGGCGGTTGCGGCCCTGCACCACCAAACGCGATCGCCGTCGTCGACCCGGGCGGTGTGCCGCGCATCTGCGTCAACATACCCAGCATAAACAGGGCCGCATCAGAGGACGTCTTTTGGCCAACGCGCGTCAGTCATGGTAGGGCCTACCTGTGCAAATACATCCGCATGCCCTTCGACCTGGCGAACGCGGGCACCACGTTCCAGCGCCTTGCCTAGGCCATGCTCGCACCGTACCGGGCCAGGCACCGCGAGGAGTTGGAGGAGGTGCCGGGCCCGAGCGGGTGCCCCGAACCTCCTGAGGCGCCGGGCTCGTGAAGGCCAAGCTCGCGGAGGCGCAATGCCAAGTTCCGACGACTACCTCCACGCTTCAACGGCATTGCCGCCAGGTGATCCTTTTTGGCCCATACTAGGTAACTTTTTGGTTTGCTCAGTTTGAGGGCCCATCGGGCTGCATTATCCTCAGGCGGCCAGAGCTCATCTCAGCCGCGTCGTTCCCGCATGTATCGGACCTTTACATGCATTTGATCTATTTCCTAAATATTCCAACCTGCATGCTCGGTGCTTCGCCGCCATGAATGTCGTCGCGCCCTAATGATCCTGCCCTCGACCGCCTCATGATTAAGGGCTGGCATGACGGCTGTGCTCGGGTTCGTCCCTGCAGCGTCGACAAATCCAAGTGGTCGAGCTCTGTCTCACGGGCTAGCCCCGTGCATGTCACCTCCCATGGCCCTCGGTGCTTCGCCCTCGCATGAGCTAATCGGGACTGGGTGAGTCAGGGCGCGCGGCACGGTTCCAGTCGGCCTTTCGCCACCGTGGGAGCCGCGCGCCGGGTGTTTTCTCCTCGGAGTTGTCGCATGAGAAGACTGGGCACGGCGTCTGTGCTCGGGTTCGTCCCTGCAGCGTCGATAAATCCAATGGCTGAGCTCTTTCTGGCGGGCCGACACCGTTCATGTCACCTCCTGGGGTCATTGGTGTTTGGCCTTCTCATGCGATGGCCCTTGGAAATCCATTCGGCGCAGGTTTCTCAAAAATGTACAGGACTTCAAGCGGCGCTTTCCACCGGAAGATTCAGGCACAACCCGCCTTTGAGGTAGGGCCTCATAAGGCCTGAGCTGCCTCACGACGCCCAGATACACCTCCCAGTTCTACCGTGTAGGCCACGCGTACGAACTTAATGGGCTGTACACGCCCGGGGGAACTTAATGGGCTGTACACGCCCAAGTGGAAGCCTCATGCTCCGCGCTGGCGGATGACACTGCCCTCCAATGGTTATGCCCATGCAACGTGGAAGCCCTATGCTCCGTGCTGGGGATAAACAACTGAGGGCGCCTTAGCGGGTGCATTCAACCTTAGGATGACCCCTTGCAACTCCATCTCGCAGCATTCCCTCGACATGCACGCGTGAGGGGGCTGCGTGGGGGCTACGCTCAGGCCAGCCCTGGCGCACGCCACCTCCCCAGGTCCCTGGTACCTGGTCTTCACGCGTCCCTCTCAAATGAAAACTGGCGAGGAAAGGTATGGGAGCCGCTCATACGTCAAGGGGGACCCCTGAGCATCGCGACTCAGGGGCCTCACTGGTCACGTAGCCCATCGCCCCTTGGCATAGTCCTGGTGATCCGGACGCCCCAACAGCGGTCGAGGTATGCGCGGGACCGGGCCCTGCCAATGCAGATCTCAAGGCGCTCCAAATCCCCAAGTCAACCCCATCTTTGTCGCGTTCCCTTCATGAGGGCTGCTCGTACGTCAAGGGGGACCCCTGAGCATCGCGACTCAGGAGCCTCACTGGTCTCGTAGCCCCTCGCCCCTTGGCACCGTCCTAGTGATCCAGACGCCCCAACGGCGGTTGAGGTATGCGCGGGACCGGGCCCTGCCGACGCAGAGCGCTACAGCAAGTAGGAAGGAAACGAAGCGAGGAAATAAAACATCATAGCTTAGCAGTCATTACAAGCATTAGAATGTCTCCAAAAATGCAAAGAAGTCTAACGCCTCCACGAGGCACGATGAACATTATAGGGGAAAACCCTGGAAAAGAAGCTAGGAGGAGCTGGCACCACCGCTCGTCCCAGCCGCGAGGAGCTCGTCGTCGACATCGCTGCCGCTGTCACCATCGTCACAAACCCTCGCAGCCATAGGAGAAGGTGAGGGAACGGCGACGCAGGCGAACTTCTTCATCAGCGCCTTCACGGCGCCCTCCACGACTGTTGCCGTGGCGGCGCGAACCCCAGGATCAACCGGGTGAATCACGGAGCCGAAGTCAAAACTCGGCTCGCGAAGGTAGATGTGGCTGAAGACGCGCGTCGCGGCCGCAGAGAAGAGGTCGCGGCACTCACTCTCTAAGACGTTCTCCACCCGGGCAACGACATCCTCAAGCACCTCGGCAAGCTTTGAAGAGAGCCCCGCAAAGCCACTATCACAAGCTACCAAGGGTTCTGTAAATCCCCCCCGGCAGATGGACTGCAGCGCCTGGCGAAGCCTGAGCTCGACAGAGGGGAGAGCGTCGAGCTCCGCAGCCTTCTTCTCCTCGGTCGCGGCAAGGGTCTTCTCCCTGGAGTCAAGCCGGGCCTTCTCCGCAGCCACTTCCTCCCTCAACCTGTCCTGCTGCTTGCGTTTCGCTGCTTGGTCGGCCGCCGCCTTGGCAACGCAGAGTCACGGTCGGCAAGCTTGGCCTCGCAGGTCTTAAGGTCTTCCTCCCACTGGCGAAGCCTCTCCGCGAGCGCGGACCTCTCCTCATGAATAGCCTTTAGGTGGGACTCCGCCTCGGAGCAGCGCTTCACGGCAGACGCTGCATCGGCCAGCGCCGCGTCGCGGGCTGCCTTGGCCGACGCGGCCACCTTCCTGCTCTCAGCCTCAGTGGCCTCGGCTTTGCTCCAAACCGTCATGGACGAGGCGTCAGACTGGAGCCACCCAGAAATAAGACCCAAGCGCTCCCTCGCGAGGCGACCGTCGGCGCTCCCGAGGGCGTCTCGGACCTGATCCAAGATGGCATAGGCCCCATCCATAGCGCCTGACTCGACTGGAGGAACACGAGTCGGTAGCACCAGGGCGCGGCCCGGAGATGGCGCCCGCATGGCGGTAGGAGCTGCCTCCAGAGGGGCAGATGCGTGGAGAGCAGAAGACACCGGTGGCTGCGCCACTACCACAGACAAGGCAGGGGTGAACGGCCCTACACCCAGCTGGCCCTCGGGGGCTGGCCCGTCAGGCAGCGGTATGGACGCGCCCCCAAGGGCGGGAGCAGCTCCTCCAACGGGCATCGGGGGCTCCGTGGCCATCGCAAGGAGGGTCGCCACGCGAGCCCCCTCGCCCGCGACATCCGGCGCCTCATCAGGTGACGGCGAGGCATCAGGAGCGGGCATCACATTGGAAGGCGCCCTCGGCTTGACGCAGGCCTTCTTCTTCTTTGCCTTTGGCGTAGGGGCGGCCCTGATTACCAAGCAAGGAAGGGACCATCAGCGTATAAACCACCGGAAGGCGGCGGGAAACCAAGCAGGACTACTCACTCCTCGACGTCGACCCACTTCCTCCTTCTTTCCACCTCGGCGAAGGCGGGGATGCCCCCGTCCTTCTCCGGGGAGGCGCCGCCGTGTGGAGAAGCGGTGGAACCGATCGAAAGGGCCGCGACCGGCAAGGTTGGGCCAACCCTAGACACGGCCGCCTCACCCACAAGCTGCGGCTCGGGCAAGGGCGAGGCGGGCGCTTCGGCCACCATGCCGGCGTGAGCTGGGAGCTCTGGAGGAGGCCCAGCCTCACGCTTCCTCGGGGTCACCCGGCAGGCGGATCGTGCGGCCCAAGGTGTGGGACCCAGCCCCCTGAGGACCCTGGTAAGTCGCGGAGGACTTGTAGCAGGGGGCTCGTCGGCGTCGTCGTCATCGAAGCCGTGGAGAAGTGCACTCCGCGACGGAGGAGACACTTCCTCCAGATCCTCATCCGCCGTCTCCTCCGAGTCTTCCTCATCTGCGGTGTCGGAGGAGGACACCGCGATAGGGGCGCCAGGGCACTCAGCCGGAGAGAGCCCCAGCTCGTCGAAGATGGGCATCGCGACGACCAGATCGGCCTTGTCGTCGTCGTAGTACAGCGGGGCGTAGGCCTCAAGAAGGTCCCCGGGGTCGCCGTTGAGCAGGGTCGCCATAACCCTGTTCAACTCCTCGGAGGTCAGGCGCGCAGAGCGGAGCCTCATGTCATCACCACCACCCTGATAGTCCCACATGGGCCTCGAGTGAGACTGGAGAGGCGCCAGGCATTGCGCCAAGAACTCCTTCATTATCATTCCCCCAGTCAACTTCCTGGCGCTGATGTCTCGAAAGATCCGCTCCAGGACGGGCTTGGCCAGGAGGTCGGAGAGCTTCGCTGAGCTCAACGCAGGAGCCTTCTCCGACAGCCCCTTTGGAAGCTCCAGGCGAGGGTTAACGCTCTTGAGATCCAAGAAGACCCAGCGGTGCCTGAAGTTCTCCACCTTCTTCCCGGCCTTGAAGAGCATGTTTCTGCTCTGGACCACGACGAAGGAGATGCAAGCCGAGCGCTGGGCGCCGTCATGAAGCCGCAGGCTGAAGAAATGGCGGAACAGGGCCACCGAGGGCTTCACGCCCACAAAGGCCTCGCAGTAGAAGGCAAAGACAGACAGAAGCAGGATGGAGTTGGGTTGAAGATGGAGAGCCTGGATCCCGTAGTGCTCGAGGACGGCGGTGAAGAACGCAGAGAAGGGCGGAACGAGCCTGGAGAAGACGCTGTGGAGGAAGAAAGGGTAGGCCGACTTGGCCAGGCGGTGCCTCTCCGCGGAGCCGCACCATATCAAGGTCCGCCCCCGCTCATTGGTGTCATCCACCATCGATGGAAGCACCGGGGCGAGGTCCCCGTCCTTGGCCATGGTGGACTCTGAGAGTGCCGGCGAGATGGTGGCGGAAGCCTAGCTCTGAGCTTCCGGTTTCGACTTGCCGGCAGGAGCCATCGAGAAGCCTTTGGGGCCAAGGACCATGGGAGGGCGCACGGATGGCCTTTGCAAGGACCATGGTGCACTGGCCGAAGCTCCAGCCGACCAAGATGGCCACCGCACCTCCGCCTCTAGACAAGAGTCATAGGTGCCCCGAGCTATACTTCCCCCATGTAATGGAGGGTGCTCGGGCAATAGAGACCCAATGCTCCAAAGATGTTTTGTATGAATGAGCGCGATGTAATATGTCCGAAGACTTTAATGCTTTATAATTAGTGTTGCATGGTTTATCATGTCTTATAAGTAGTTTATGTTTATTTAGACTCCTATGTGGCCGGTTCATCTGAAAGCAGCGAGTCGTCGGCTTCAGCCCCCACGTAGATACTACGCGGGGTGTCTCTGTATCCACATTTTTACCCTTAGCCGAGGTATCGGCGCCCGAAGGCGGTAGTGTGAGCGGGACAAGGCAATCGGACTATGGTGCTTTATTGCTTTCACTTAGCCGTGGGAGTGTAGAAAAATGCGAGGGCCGATGACAAGCTCCTAGTGTTTTGTGATGTTCCGATGTATCAGGACCGAAGCCAGCATCACATGGTTTGTACTAGTACAAAACCCATCGTATAACACGGAATAACCGCTCTCGGTTTTTTAGTATGACACTTATGCTCGGATTCGCAGACCGGTTCTCGCTTACTATGACAGTCAGTTTTCGGCTTTCTCCACTGAGGTGCTTGACCAGACAAGCTGGAAGCACAATCCCAGTGGTTCTCCCTTTGCCCTTTTAGCCGAACGAGCGGAACGTAAGAGGGCAAGCACAGGAGTCGGGCAACCCAACTATTGACCCAAGACATAGTTCGGATCCGATGCATATAAAGCAAAACCCAAGACGCCGAACACACAACCAGTTTTTACTGGGGTGATGTTCAAGGCGATTTTAAATTCGAGCCCCCGATCTATTAGCCGGTTGCATCATAATATATACCGAACAGTTTTCGCAAGAAGCGTTACCAAGGGAAGAACAGAGGATGTATAAAAGACAACGAAGTGGCCATATATAATGGTTTTGTACTTGCTCAATAATTCTTATAACTTGGATTGCCGAAGCAACTGTTTACAGCTAGATGAAATATAAAATTTACAGAGGGGAGGCTGTACCAGGAATCTTCGATTGATGACATGACATCCTCGATGTGCCTTGTCGCCTATCCGTTCATATTCCTCTGGGGGGTTGCATCCCTTTAAGAGTGATGCTATCGCCGAGCGGACCTTGGGAAGAAGGTCTTGATAAGTCGCCGAAGTGTGGATGAGCTTTATGCTTTTAGCAGGTCCTTGATGGAACCTGTGTTTTGTCCGAGGACGTGTATTGGTATTGGTCGGTCCAGCCAAACACTTACCATTTGATGGTTGTTCCCCATTGCTGCCCATGGAATCTTGAGCGCGAAGTTGTGCTTTCTTGGCACGTGTTTGGCGGTCGTTAGGGCTGTGCTATGGGGGCGTGTCCCTATTTCTGGGGAGGGGGGGAATCTGGGAGTTCGGATTGAAACCGAACTCGTTTGTCGACCTTGCGAGCCTTTATGGTGGATTTAGGTGTTTGCCGACCGTCCTCGTAATGGAATTCGGCCGCCAGGGCCAACACATGTTCCTCTGTTCGGAGGGAACGCTCTGTGTTGCCATTGACGGTGATGACCCCCTTGGGCCCCAGCATCTTGAGCTTGAGGTATGCGTAGTGTGGGACGGCGTTAAAGCGAGCGAACGCTGTACGGCCCAGCAGGGCGTGGTAACCGCTGCGGAAAGGTACGATGTCGAAGATAAAGTCCTCGCTGCGGAAGTTATCGGGCGAGCCGAACACTACTTCCAGGCTAACAGAGCCTGTGCACCGGGCTTCGACTCCTGGGATCACTCCTTTAAAGGTAGTGTTGCTAGGTTTTATCCTTGACGGATCTATGCCCATCTTTTTCACCGTATCTGAGTAAATCAGATTTAGGCTACTTCCTCCGTCCATTAGGACTTTAGTGAGGTGATACCCATCGATAATGGGGTCTAGGACGAGGGCCGCCGAACCTCCATGACGGATACTGGTCGGGTGATCTCACCGATTAAAAGTGATCGGGTAGGCCGACCATGGGTTAAACTTCGGGGCAACAGGCTCTACAGCGTAGACCTCTCGAAGGGTGCGCTTCCTCTCCTTTTTAGGTACATGAGTGGCGCATATCATGTTCACAATTTTTACCTCTGGAGGGAACTGCTTCTGACCTCCATTGCTCGGACCGCGGGGCTCCTCGTCGTCCTCGCTGTGTGGGCCTTTGCCTTGGTCCTCGGCTGCGAATTTGCCGGCCTGTTTAAATACCCAACAGTTACGGTTGATGTGGTTGGCGGGCTTGTCAGGAGTGCCATGGATCTGGCAAGGCCTCTCCATGATCTTGTCCAGCGGGGTGGGTCCGTCGCGGTTGCCTTTAGGAGGCTTCTTCCGTTGCCCGGATCTTGGGTTGCGGAAACTGGCGTTAACAGTCATGTCATCGGCGTCGCTAGTGTTGTGCCGACGTTTGTTTTTGTTGCATCGCGGTTTCCCGTTTCCGTCCCGGACTTCGGAAGTGCCGGGGTCTTCGGGGTTGTGGCTTCGCCTCGCTAGCCAGTTGTCCTCGCCCGCGCAAAAGCGTGTCATGAGTGATGTAAGGGCGGACATGGTCCTAGGTTTAAACTGACCGAGCTGGCGAGCCAGCTATTCGTCCCGAATATTGTGCCTGAAGGAGGCTATAGCCTCGGCATCCGGGCAGTCGACGATCTGGTTTTTTTTGGTCAAAAACCGGTTCCAGAATTGTCGAGCGGACTCACCTGCCTTTTGGACGACATTGCTTAGGTCGGAGGAGTCCGGGGGCCGCACATAGGTTCCCTGGAAGTTAGATCTGAATGCATCCTCGAGATCCTCCCAGCTCCCGATAGAATTTTCGGGGAGACTGTTTAGCCAGTGCCGAGCTGGTCCCTTAAGCTTAAGGGGGAGGTACTTGATGGCGTGGAGATCATCTCCTCGTGCCATGTGAATGTGGAGGAGGAAATCCTCGATCCACACAACTGGGTCAATTGTGCCATCGTATTGCTCGATGTTCACGGGTTTGAATCCTTCCGGGAACTGATGCTGCATCACCTTGTCGGTGAAGCACAATGGGTGGGCAGCGCCTCTGACCCGGGCTATATCGCGCCGGTAATCGGCATCTGTTCTGGCCCGGTTTTGGTCCCGAACTCTATTGTTTCAGTCGATCCAGGGTCGGTACTCATCCCGTCTATCGGGGGAGTACCCTCTGGATCCGTAGATAGATCTCGTGCAGCCTGTTCTATAATCCAGGTCGCATCGTAGGTCGTACCTATCATCCGGCTCCATTGGCTCCTTTCCCCTTCTGCGGGGTATCGCCGGCCTATAACCGGCCTCGCCAGCCGTCCTATCTCGTCCTCGGGGAGGGCGGTCCGGCTGGTCATATGGAGTGTGCTTGGGGGACGGCGTATTGGGGAGCTCGTCGTCGAATTGTGGCAGCAACCGCCGGCGTGGGTAACTCTTGGGTTGGTCCCATAGCCGGCGCCGTGTTCTTCCTCGGCTGATAGAACCCTTGTCCATCTATCGTTGAGGGTGTCTTGTTCAGCCTTGAGCTGCCGCGCTTTTGCCTTTAGGCTCTGGGCAGTGGCTAAAAGCTTTTGCCTGAACCGTTCCTGATCCTCAATGGTTTCGGGGACGATGAGGTCCTCGTCTTCCGGGCTGTCCTCCTCCTCTATAGGGGGAGGTAGTTGTCATCCTCGAAGTCGTTCGGATCTTCGGGGTCGCGCTGGTCCTCCAGCCTTTCCTGGTCCTCTAACGGATACTCGGGTATATCGGGATCGCCGAGGTCTTCCGGGGTATCGTTTTCCTCGGTGCCAGCAATAGCTTCCCTCCCCTTTTTTGTCTTTGACCGCTTACGCGGTTTCCGGCGCCTTGACGGCACCTCACCTGAGTCATCGCCATTGTTAGCTGGTGTGCGCTCGCCGTTACCGGCTGGCGTATCCACCATGTAGACGTCGTAGGTGGAGGTGGTGGTCCATCGCCTGGTGTTAACGGGGGTGGGAGCGCGATCCTCTTACTCCATGTCTTCTGCCTCCTCGGAGGAGTAGTCCACCATATCGGTTAAGTCTTCGATAGTGGCTACTAAGTGGGTGGTGGGTGTGACGAAAAATTCCTCTTGACCCACCTCAAGACCGATCTGAGTGTGGATCGGGATTGGGTCATCAGTAGTTTTCATCAAGGAGATCTGATCTAGAGCTTCGCCGAGTGTCGAGAGCTCGATCGGGTCAATCTGCCCGGCGCATCTGGAGTTAATCTCTGACGCGTCCACACGAGAAGTGTATTCGGCAGGGGTTGATGCCCGGCCATCTGGCGCTATAGCCGGATCCGGATTGAAGTCCAGATCATCATCGGGATTGGCCCCATAAGCGGGATTGAAAACGACATCCAAGGTTAAGGCCTCGGAGTCCTCGGGCGCGTCAGATGAGCCTGCGAGCCCGGTGAGCAAGAGATCGCCCTGAGGGTCTACAGAGAACTCCAAGTTCCCGAATCTGACTTCTTGATCAGGGGCGAAACTTCCGACCCGGCCAAGGCGGCTGGTCGGGTCAGCGTGCAGCATGATGCTGCCGAAAGCGAAGATCTATCCAGGGACAAAGGAGTCCATGCTACGGACCTCTTCGTTGATGAAGACGCGAGCCATCGATTCCTTGGGCGATCACAGCGGAACTCTCAATGGAAGCACCAATGTCGGTGTCAAAACCGGCGGATCTCGGGTCGGGGGTCTCGAGCTGTGAGACTAGGATCGATGGTAACAAAGGGACGAAGGAGACGATGTTTACCCAAGTTCGGGCCCTCCTATGTAGGTAAAACCCTACGTCCTGCTTGATTATATTGATGGTATGAAGGTTACAGAGTTGATCTACCTCGAGATCGACTAGCTAAAACCCTAGATGGGTTTCTGTGTCCTACATTCTAAAACCCTCCCGGTTTATATAGATACCGGGGGGTACCTAGGGTTTACACCTGATAGGCCTCCTGCCGAGGACGGAGATGTTGACTTCCTCATCTTCACTTGGAGTGCACGACGCGCCTTCGGGGCTCCCTTCTGGAACGTGGAGTCTTGACATGTCCGGCCCGTCTTCAGAGAACGGCCCATCAAGCCGGCCTATTAAGAGATGAGCCGGCGGCCCGAGGACCCCTTAGTCCGGGACTCCCTCAGCAGGGGTGCTCCAACTCATCCATCACAAAGTAACCACACGCCGCGGGAATAACCTTGACCACAAATCCCGTTATTTCCTAGGAAATTCCATTGGAAAACCGCAACCTCGAGATAACCCGAAGTATTCTCGGAATTCCTCGCACAAGACGTTCGAGAAAAGTAAAACAAATCCATCAAGGCCGGCCGATGTGTCGACGAACCCGATAGGAGCCGCGTATCTCGTTCTTAGGACACGACCGGATTGTCCAAACTTCCTGTAGGCCAATCACAGAGTTGCCCCTGGCGGCCACCGGCGGTTGACAGGTTTGTACCAACACTCATGAGGAGCACTGCCCCGGGTTGTTGATTAATTAACCACTGGGTCCGGAAAGTCCCTATGAAATTTTATTAGTTATTAGGCAAATGTAGCACCAATGTTGAGCCTTGCCAGACAAGCTTTATCCTAAAACAAAAGTCAAGGGGGTCCCCATAACAACCCCGAGCATGTTAGGAGCGCAAAATATGGAACATAACACCGGTACTCAAAACTAGTGCGGCAAAAGTGGAACAAAACACCGGGCAAAAGGCCAAGCCTTCCACCTTTTTCCAAGTATATATGTGCATTAAATTAAATAGCAATAATATTGTGATATATCAAAAATATCCATGTTGGCACATGGAAACATTGCACCTGCAACTAGCAACGCTATAAGAAGGGCCGAGCAAGCAGTAACATAGCCAAACAATGTTTGCTGGGATGTGGAGGGGTTAGAGGCTTATCATGGCATTTGGGAGGCTTGACAAACAAGTGGTAGGTAGCGAGACAAGCGATAGAAACGAGA
Organism: Elymus sibiricus; assembly: GCA_039707655.1. NCBI lineage: Eukaryota > Viridiplantae > Streptophyta > Magnoliopsida > Poales > Poaceae > Elymus > Elymus sibiricus. The sequence goes on along the minus strand of CM077665.1, from coordinate 267,075,295 downwards.
CATCTAGCATGGCAATGATACTAATGGTATCCAGGGAAATGATCATCTTGCCTGAGATCTGGCTTGCAAGAAGAACGAGTCCATGAAAAAGACGAACCAACGTAGTCGAACGAATTCTCACACTCCGAACACTTTCGGAACTCTATCGAGAAGAAGCAATCCGGAAACAACAATCAACACATGATAAACACCACAACATATGCATGACATGATGCACAAATAAATATGATGCATGTCCGATTTAATATGCGAGGCATGGCAAATCACAACAATCAATTACTACAAATTAAGTGAAGTTCAATATGCAACGAGTTGCATATTGACGAAACTCCATGTTCGAATTATTTAGTTCCTCTCGTTTAATTACACAACAAGTTTAAATGTTGTTAAACATGGCAAGAGGTGAAGCATAATAAACTACACTAACTATGCATCTTAAATGAGGTCGGAAACAACTTATAGTATTTCCGAAGCGACCTCATATGCAAATTTAGAAATTGGTCCAGATCTGAACTAATCATGTTTTATAATTATTAAACAGGGAAATAAAATGCAAAATGTGATTCTACTCGTCATTCTAGTCGATTTACATATATAGAACACACGAAACGGAGCTACGGTCTAGAAGTTACGACACACACAAGATGAACATGTCATGAATGCAAAATGCATGAAAATGACAACCACAAGCACTTCAAAACATGGATGCAACATGACAAAATGATACTACATGCAATTCTAGGCAATATTCATATATGGCATGCCAAAACAGAGCTACGGTTCAACCACAATCACCACTACAAGTTTTAGTTCAAATCTGTCCAAAACAGCAAGATAGCATATTGCACACATGAGAACAACAAGCCACAAGATCCTAATATGCAGAAACTAAGCATGGGGCAGTAGTATATAACACACACTTCATATCATGTTCACATATCATACTCAAAAGAGTCATGGATCACATGGTAGGAAGCTCACAACATGGCAATAAAACATAGCAGATTAGGACTTAGTGAAAATAAAAGGTTTTAGCATAGCAGATTTCCATGAAGGCATATCGGCAGCAATAAAACTATATGCTACAGGGCATATCATGGCATGAAAATTTACAGCATGGTAGAGGACATAATGCACAACAAATCATTCCATGGTGGCAAGGTCTAATTATGCATAGAATCATGGCTAGCAACAACACAACATGACATTATGCAGAAAACAGATTCTCAAACTTAGTGAAAATTAGAGTAGACATGTACAGCAGTTTTTAACAGATTGACATGTTGGTCAATGAATATAACTATGATGCAAATTCTATACATGGCATCAAAAGACACAACCTGGTAGACAACAACATACTTAACAAAAGACTCTTTGGGAGCAACCACAAAAGACTCCTAGATCAATAGAAAATCACATGACAACATTGCAACAAAATAACAGTTTTTCAGACTTAGAAATATTTTGGACTCTCAAAACAGTAGTATTTTATAGCATGTTGGCAACAAGAAAATAACACCTAAACATGCATATCTTTAGCAACCAAAAATACCAGGGCCTAGGACACATGTCCAAGGGCATATATCATGTTTGCAACTATTCAAAAATATGCATGGATTTATTCACACGAAATAAACGAAAGAGCATCATAGCAAAATAACATGCACACCTATTTGCTCGAAATACAAAACTAAATGCACAGTTAAATTCTATAGATTTTTCTACCCCAAATTCATATATAATATGCGAGTTTTTACTATAAAACAAATGACACAATAATTATGCGAGATTAGGACATAAACCGTTTTAGCAAGTTATTTATGCAAATTAAACGCAAACATCACATCGACCATTTTTATCATGCATGAAAATGGGTCATAAATAATCTAGACATTTTTCATATATGTTTTGTTTAATTCCGATGCACGGTTAAATAAATATGTGTAATGCAAAAACATGATATTTATGTAAATTACAAGGAACAACATGTTAAACTATTTTTATCATGCATGAAAGTGAGATATTAATAATGTACACAAAATTTTGAACATTTTACATATACAAAACATTTTAATCCGATGCATAGTTTATTAATTATTAGCAATGCAAATTAATGGCTTTTTTCTGAAAGTATGCAATTCACTTGTTAACTAGGAAAAATCAGAGACAGTGAAAATATATTATATGGGCCGAATCTGGTGAACTGGTCTACACAACAGTTGAGCGCAATATAACAGAATTGTGCCCCGGCGAGGGATAGGAGCTGGGGCTGCTCACCTCGTGGCCTATTGGGCCGGTCGGTGAGGAGGCCCATGGGGTGAGGAAGGCCGGTGCTGGGCCTGGGGCGGCGCTGGGGTAGCCAAGGCGAGGCCCAGCTGGCCCACGCGGTCGCTGGCAGCGGTTCAACGAGCGGGACGAGGCGTCGTCGTCCTGCTCCTGCACAAACAGGGAGCGGGCGGCCATGGCGAGGAGGTCACGTGGGAGGGGCCGGTATCGGCGGGAACGGGGCCATGGAGGCCGGATCTGGGAGAAGGAGTGCCGGATCTGGCCGGTCTGAGGCAATGGCGGAGGCGGGCTTGGGTGGGGCGAGGCCACGGCGCTCCTGGATGCAACGGGAGAGGGAGAGGTTAGGAGACAGGGAGGAGAAAGAGGAGCACGGGGGAGAAGAAGAGGGGGCGGCGCTCATCTGCTGGTCGCCGGAGGCGACGCGGGGACGGCCTTGAGCAACTCCGGCAGCTCACCGGTCGGTGGAGACGGCGGGGCGACGGCTGGAGACGAGCAGGGCGCCACCATCGGGCGCGGGACTAACGGGAGCTCGGGCGCGCAGGTCCTGCAGGCTCGCGGGCAAGTGGCGGTTCGGGACTAGATGGGCTCCCCAGGGCCCGATCTGGGTCCTGGCGGGCTTGGCGGCTGCGGGAGGGAGACAGGGGTACGTGGCGATCCGTGATTGCCTCTAGGGCATATCTCCAAAAGTATGAACTAAAACCCTCTAGTTTATATAGACACCAGGGGTACCTAGGGTTACACGTGGTCGGTTATCATCAGGGAACGAATATGCTGAATCTATTATCTTGACATGGAGGGCACACCAAGGCACCGGAGATTTCCTTCTCGAACACAGAGTTGTCTCATGGCTCGGCCTTCCGATAAGGACCATAGAGCGGCCCAACTATCCGGTCTATGCGAGATAGACCGGCGGCCCGAGGACCCCGTAGTCCCGAACTCCCTCAGTAGCCCCCGAACTAGCCTCCAATGCCGGGGTATATGGCCCCTAGTAGCTCCATGCACCCCGAATTTCCGGCTTGCGGGGCGAGTTCTTCTCCCCTTCCTTCATTCGACCGGTAACAATTCGGCTACCGATGACTTCTTGATTTCCGATTAGTTCATAGTACTTAACCTCAAAGGCCAACCGTCCAAGCGGAAATAGTTCCTTCTCCTGACAACTTTCTGCGAAAGGCCATGGCCAGTGGTAACCACATACCAGTTACGAAGACTCGAATTGCGGTTCGAGGCGGTTCCTCTATTGGCACGTCCCATCAATATGGAGATCGTGCCCTGCTGTTTAAGGGATATGATAAATGATCCAGGCCATCCCAGACGCGCATAACAACACGATAATATCGGGAAGTGTCGAGGCTTGCAGCGCATTAAGGGTACTCTAGGCATTTCTGGCTGCTTTATAAAAGGAAGTAGCCACCAAAATTTCCACACGCTTCTCCGCTCCTTTATCGCCATAACCTTCCCAACCTCTTTAGCTCAAGAGCCCAGATCCAGTTTCCCCCCAGCCCCTCCCAAGCCGCACTCTCAGTTCGGCCATGGCCGGCTCAGGTTCTAGAGGAAAGTGGGAAGCTTTCTGCGTCACCAACAATGACATCGTGGAGCTGAAGCATGCCGGTTACCTTCCGGCCGACGTTGCTCACCGCGCTCCCGAAAAGGGTCAGGTCATCCCCACACCCAGGCAAGGCGAGAGGGTAGTGTTCATCCCCCACTTCATCCGGGGTTTGGGCTTTGCACTTCACCCCTTTGTAAGGGGGCTTATGTTTTCCTACGGGTTGGACTTTCATGACCTTCCCCTAAATTCCTTCATGCAAATTTCGGCTTTCATCATGGTTTGCGACGCCTTCCTGCAAGTCCAGCCGCACTCCAGCTTGTGGTTGAAGGTCCTCAATGTCAAGCCGAAGAATGCCAACACGCAATCTGTGGGGGGCGATGATTAGCAAGCTCCCCCGGGTTGAATGACCGGACGGTACCTTCATCGACACCGTCAAGATTTGACAGAAGGAGTGGTTCTACATCACCGAACCACGCGGCGCGGACTGGGCAGCACCCGCGGAATTCAGATCCGCCCCCCACCAGGTTGGTATCCTGGATCAAGAAGGGCCTTGACTGGGGGTCAGAGGCAGACGTGAAGTCGCTGCAAAAGCGCATCTTCCAGATGATAAAGGAGAAGATCGAGCTGACCAACGTGGTTCAGGTCATGCTTCGACGTTGCCTCCTTCCGTGTCACCATCGGACCTCCTCGATGTGGTCCTACAAGCTTGACGAAGCGACCACCGTGCTCTACTTCTTCCGCAGTACCCACGAGAAAGCTGTGGAAGGCGCTGTTCAGGCCCCAGAAGGAATGTCCGCCCAAGGAGGAAGACACCGGCCTCAACGCCGCTAATCCTCCCAAGGAGGTAAGACAAAGTTCTCCGATCTTTTGTTCGGATATTCCCCTTTTAACAAGTAGCTTCACCCTTTCCTCCTTGCTCTTACAGAACTGGCTGAACAAGGTTATGCGGATCAATGGTCCGGCCCCGCTGCTCGAGGACCCCAAGACGCCCTTGTTGGAGGCGTTGCTCGTCGAGGCGTTGTACCAGGCATCGGAGAAGAAGGAGAGGGAGACTCGAGAAGGTCTCCGTTCAAGAGGAATCCCAGACACTCTGTCCGGGGTAACCCACGCCTCTTCCACTCACGACGAAGAGCAAGGAGAGGATGGGGAGGAGAGTGATTCCTCCCGAACAAGGAAGAGGGTGGCGTTTGACGACGTCGAGGAGGATCTGCCTCCTCCTGCCCCGAAAAAGTACTGCAGGGCCAAGGTGACCATGGCCGATGATAGCTCGGACTCCGCCGGGGAGTCTGAGGCCTAAGAAGGGGTTCCTCTAAGGATCCCCAAGGTCAAGCCCCTGGCCCAAAGGTATGCATCTGAAGACTTCTTAGTACCTTCACATTAAGTTCGTTACTAACCTAACGAACTCCATCCATACTGTAGCCCACCGCGTGACCTCCCCACTAATCGAATCTCGGAAGGGGAATCCCCGCCACCTGAGCTCGCGGAGAGCGGGACCGCCTCACGCAATACACCTCCTCTAGTTGCCGAGGAGCCCGAGGAGGTGTTGTCCCGGAAGACCCCGCCAGGAGCGAATACGGAGGGTGGGGGTGATGATGTCATGGCCGAGGTAAATACCTCGGTCGCCGAAGACCAGGAGAGGGGATCCCTCCTGGCAAACAAAGAGGGGGAGCTCGGTCAATCCGAGCTCTATCCGAGGATGGCCCCGGAGGCCCCAAGACCCCAGGAGCGATCTATTCCGGACTACACCAACAGGGGAGCGGGTGCGTCGTCACTAGTACCATTCGTAGCAAAGCGGACTGAAATTGGGTGGCCGGCCATGATGGAGGAGGCCTTGAATAGCTCGTCCATCACCGAAGAAAATCGCGCTCTTATGGGTGCGGTTTTACAAAGCATTCAGTCTACTGACAGCGGCTGAAGCAAGCTTTCGGAGGCCTCTTGACGGGCGAAAGCTGCTGTGCAGGCCTCGTCTTCGGTAGCGGTCGCCAATGCCATTGAACTGGCCGAGGTGAATCGGAAGCTTAAGAGCTCTGATGAGGAACTTTATCGCCTCAACAAGCGGTGTGACGAAGCGCAAGGTGAGTCAGAACTAGATTATTTAATGCCCTGGTTTTTCTTATTAAGTGAAATCTTCGGGTTTTATACCTAAATCTGGGATGCCTATTATGATTGCAGCTATCGCCACGGAGGTTGAGATCCTCAAGGCCGAGCTGAAGAAGGCAAGGGCAAGATTCCACTGAACAGAGGACGGCAGTCGAACAGGCAACCGCCAAGCTGTCGTCGGCAAAGACTGCCAGTGAGAAGCACGAGATCAGGGTGGCCGAAGTGCAATAGGAGCTCAAGGACATCGTCACTAAATGTGAGGTCCTTGAGAAAAATAGTAAGGATCAGGCCTCCGAGCTAGACTCGTTGAGGTCGGCGATCAAGGAGGTGCGAGGCAGCCAATAGGAGCTCCGCGAAGTCCGGCTTATTGCGGATGGTAAGCCGTACTTACTACAATGTGTCTTCGGTGGTAGCAGGTTCGCGTTGCTCACCCGAGTGTGGCGTTCCTCAGGCGCCTTCATGGATCTTCCGAGGAGTGTGGCGGATGCGTCAAGGTACTTTGCGTCCCGGAATGGGAAGGTCGAGCAAAAGCTTTTCTGAGCACAATTTCAAGCCCCCGAGCATCCTCCCATCCTCACTAGCAAGATGAAGCAGCTGATGGAGTTGCATCGAATGGCGGAGCCGGCCATGAAGGACCTCTGTATCAGGTTATGGCCTTCTGAGCCAATGCCGAGCAGCTATTTCGGCTTAATGCAGAAGTTGTGCGATGCTGCGCCCTGGATTGATGTCCTGAAGTGCTCCACATGCATTGAGGGAGCTCATCTGGCATTTGCGAAGACCATGGTGCACTGGCCGAAGCTCAAGCCGACCGAGATGGCCACCGGACCCCCGCCTCGAGTATAGGCGCCCTGAGCAGTACTTTCCCGTCATGATGGGTGGTGCTCGGGCAATAGAGGCTCAGTGCTCGAAAGATGTAATTTTAGAATGAGCGTGCTATCATGTATCAAATGATATTGAAACTCCGTGTGCTTTAAGCTGTTGCATTGGACGATATGTCATGCTTTGTTTTGTTTTATTTTGATTCCTTTGTGGCCGTTTTAATCTGAAAGTTGCCAGTCGTCGGCTTCAACCCCTTGTAGATTCTAGAAGGGGTGTTTCGACCTCCGCACTCTGACCCTTAGCCGACGTATCGGTGCCCAGAGGCGGTAGTGTGTAAGGGAAACAAGGCAATCGGACTATGTGGCTTTACTACTTTCACTTAGCCATAGGAGCTTGACTGCGGGGGCTAGTGACTAGCCCCCAGTATATTGTGATGTTCGGGTATGCCGAGGTTGAAACCATTATCACATGGTCTGTGTGAATGCAGAACCTTCGTATAACACAGCCTAACCTCCATCGATTTTTAGTTTGACACTTGTCGCCAGATACCAGTTCATGCTTATTATGACAGTTAGTTTTCGGCTTTCTCCACTGAGGTACTTAACCAGGCTAGCTGGAAAGACAATCGCAGTGGTGCTCCCTTTACCCTCCTAGTCGAATGCGCGGAACGTAGGAGGGGAAACACAGGAGCCGGGCAACCAAACTATTGACCCAAGATATAATTCGGAACCGATTCATAAAAGGCAGCATTCGTGATGCCGAGCACATAGGATGGTGTCGGGGATGTAACTCCACGGTGTAACCTGCCCTATTAGGCCGGGTTAACCTATTGACGGCTCTATGATCAAGTTTAAGATGGGCCGTGTCATGAAGACAAGACAAGCAAGGCGGTGGCTAACTAAGTCGCCGGGCGGCCCAACACCTGAAGACGGCGGCTCAAGGCCCACAGGGCGGAAGGCGCCGGTTGTTTTCCTTGCTTAAGGAGCAAGGCGAGTTAGAGACATTATAGCTTACGAGTCACGATATGACCCGAACTCTATTGTAAACCCTAGGGTCTTGACCTGTATATAAAGGCAAGCCCCTACACTACTAGGGAAAAGCCTAGCAGTAGCGCGGTTTTTAGGTGTATCAGTAGCACGGGTACCCGCGCTACTGATACGGCTCTACAGCTAACTTGTAGCAGTAGCGCTTGTCGACCCGTGCTACTGCTATACATGGGTAGCAGTAGCGTGCTTTATCGGGACGCGCTGCTGCTAATAGCTGTAGTGCTCTAGAGTAAGACGCGCTACTGCTAAACATGGGTAGCAGTAGCGAACTTTACCGGGACGCGAAGCCGCGCTACTGCTAGTTTTATTAGTTTCTGATTTTTTTGTGCATATTTGTTTTGTATTTGTACTGGCTTTATACAATAATATCTAGCATATCATACACATACAAATGTAATCATAGCATACACATACAAATAGTCTTATCAATTCATGTCATCATCATAATCATCATCCAACACAAACTGGTCTCTCGTCATCATCTCTCGAAAATAGCGATATAAGTCTCGAATACTTGCAACTACATCGTCATCCATCTAAACAATGATATACACGAGAAGAGCTATCACTATGAGTGAGAGCGAAACTATGCAGTACATGAGGCGGCGGTTATGAGTCCTCTCTCGCGCTAGCGTGAGCCTCCTCAAGTAACTAGCTTCTGCTTCTTGTCTGCTTTTGAAGCCTTTATGGCTGGCGCCCGAGACCCCCTCCACTTGCGCCTGACACTCGGACCACTCGTCGTATACTCCCGGAACCTTCCCTTTGTACACGACATAGCACCGGTACTTCGCCATCAAGAATCTAGGTACCTGTTAGAGATGCATCTTCATCAAGAGAATATACTTGAGCAACACGAAAAAGAAAGGGTTAGCAACTAGATGCAACATATAGTAAACATAAATAATCAACGCAGTTTCATCATACGCAAACTAATTAACTAGAGCTACCCAGGTCATCGTACCCAACCTAACAAAGTAGCATTACGCAAGTTCGGTAGGGACCGTGGACATCACAAAGTTTCATCGCTACAGAAAGTATACAAGTTCAACCGACACATATCATCATCATCGGCATCGTAAATCACTAGAACTTCCATCCTTCCAGATCATCGAGGATGCACCCTAGCTTCTTGAACGGCGTGAGGTCCTAACGTTGCATGCCTATGCGAGTTCAGACGTCACCTCGCGATATAGGGCCGTGGTGGAACATCCCCTTCTCTTCGACGAGTTCTTTCATGATGATCGTCGCAATGTCCCTCTGGATGCGAAATAAGTCATCTCTAAGTTTATAATCCGCTTCTCCTTGAGATTCTACCCACTTGCGGATATGATCATCGTTTCTGGTTGTCATGCGAAGCTTTTGGTGATCCCTTCTGAACACCATCATGAGATGGAGGAGGTAGAATCCATCGTTCCTACTTGATTTCAGGACATGGATGCAACATAAGTTGGTTTTATGCGAGAAACCCCTCTTGCGGTTCCTTTGTTTCCTGATCTACATGTGGCCACCCCTGAAGCTGATGCCTTGGAGAGCATCATCTAGAATATTCATTACGTGGGTGTTGTCCTTCTTCTCGTAGTTTCTGGTAGGGTCGAAATACGCGGCGTGGGAGACTCGCGGGTAAAGAACGATAAGGATGGCGCGCCCGTTGCTACGGGGAAAAGAACACCTCAAATTATTCTCCATATGAGCGAGAAGGAATGATTGAAATGTACGAAAGGGTTGTCTGGCACTGACTTACTTTGGATGATAAGGCAGGAGGACAATTTCCTGGTCCTTATTCTGTACCATGAAGTTTTTGAGGTACTCCCTATCAGTTTTACGCTCAAAGTCGCCGAGACTCAAGAAGGACTCGTGCATGTAGTATGGATCCGCCACACTGATTTGCGAGACGACTTCTGTCTTCATGACGGAGCTCATATGTAGCGCAAAAAGGTGGACGATTGTAAAATCGAGCCGCCTTGTCAGAAACATCTCGAAGATATGGTCAAACCGCAGGAAGAACACCTCCGCGGGCCATGTGTCAACGTAGCACTTCCCCTCGGGCACACGAGCCGTGTATGTCGGATATCCTGGATCCTTCGAGGCTAGTAGGCTTTTCTCAGTCGATAGCACATGGTCGTGCAGTCTCCTGAGATCCCCTGATATTGCCTCCAGCGGTTACGGCGGTAGGATCAGCTCGCCCGTGACTTGGATCATTGCCGCACCTTTGACGGGTACACGCTCTTCAAAATCCGCCGTCTGGCTGCTATGTCCTCTAGCTTCTTTGTAGGCAGTAGAGCCTTTCTTCGGCGGTCTCCTCCTCTCCTTTTTCTGCTTGGGCTGACCATCCGGACTCTCCTTTTTCTTGGCTGATCTTCCAGACCCTTGCTTAACCCCTGCCATAGTGTTGTCGGGCTAAGCACTGTACGACCCCCGGCTAGTTGAGCCTGTGTTGAGGCGGCATCTTCAGGCGTGTCCTGTGAGGAATCCATGAAGAGAGACTTCTTGCAATCAACCCTGCTAGGACGTTCCTGCCCGGGCAGATCATCCATCTCCTCATCAGCATGCTGATAGCCCGAGTCGTCATATGGCTGACTCATCAACAATTTCAAGTCATCGTCATAGGCGCCTGTATTGAGGAACTGAAGAGGGTTGATACGTCTCCAACGTATCTATAATTTTTTATTATTCCATGCTATTATATTATCTGTTTTGGATGTTTTATATGCATTAATATGCTATTTTATATTATTTTTGGGACTAACCTATTAATCTAGAGCCTAGTGCCAGTTTCTGTTTTTTCCTTGTTTTTGAGTATTGCAGATAAGGAATATTAAACGGAGTCCAAACGGAATAAAATCTTCGGAATGATTTTTCTTGGAACAGAAGAAACCCAGCAGACTTGGAGACGAAGGCAGGAGACCTGCCGTGGCGTCACAAGCCACCAGGGCGCGCCCTAGGGGGGGGCGCCCCTGGCTTGTGGCCCCACAGCAGCCCTCCTAACCCTATTCATCGGCCTATAAATTCCCAAATATTCCCTGGATACCAAAAGGAGCCACGAAAATACTTTTCCGCCGCCGGAAGCCTCTGTTCCCGTGAGATCCAATCTTGGAGCCTTTTCCGGTAATCTGCCAGAGGGGGATTCGATCACGGAGGGCATCTACATCAACTCCATTGCCCCTCCGATGATGCGTGAGTAGTTTACCACAGACCTTCGGGTCCATAGCTAGTAGCTAGATGGCTTCTTCTCTCTCTTTGTTCTTCAATACCATGTTCTTCATGATCTTCATGGAGATCTATCCGATGTAATACTCTTTTGCGGTGTGTTTGTCGAGATCCGATGAATTGTGGGTTTATGATCAGCTTATCTATGAATATTATTTGAATCTTCTCTGAATTCTTATATGCATGATTTCATATCTTTGCAAGTCTCTTCGAGTTATTGGTTTGGTTTGGCCAACTAGATTGGTAATTCTTGCAATGGGAGAAGTGCTTAGTTTTGGGTTCAATCTTGCGGTGTCCTCACCCAGTGACAAAGTTGGGGTAGCGAGGCACGTATTTGTATTGTTGCCATCGAGGATAAAAAGATGCGGTTTTCATCATATTGCTTGAGTTTATCCCACTACATCATATCATCTTACCTAATGTGTTACTCTGTTCTTCATGAACTTAATACTCTAGATGCAGGCAGGAGTCGGTCGATGTGTGGAGTAATAGTAGTAGATGCAGAATCATTTCGGTCTACTTGACACGGACGTGATGCCAATATGCATAATCATTGCCTTGGTTATCTTCATAATTATTCGCTTTCTATCAATTGCTCGACAGTAATTTGTTCACCCACCGTATTATTTTCCTTCATGAGAGAAGCCTCTAGTGAAACCTATGGCCCCCAGGTCTATTTTCCATATTATATTTTCAGATCTATAAACCAAAAATACCAAAAATACCTCGCTGCTATTTTTACTTTTGTTTTACTTTACGATCTAGCAATCTTTTATATCTATCTCTATCAGATCTCATCCTTGCAAATAACCGTGAAGGGATTGACAACCCCTTTATAGCGTTGGGTGCAAGTGTTTGATTATTTGTGTAGGTACATCTATTGGGGACTTGCTTGTATCTCCTACTGGATTGATACCTTGGTTCTCAACAACTGAGGGAAATACTTATCTACTTTGCTGCATCACCCTTTCCTCTTCAAGGGAAAACCAACGCATGCTCAAGAACTAGCAAGAAGGATTTCTGGCGCCGTTGCCGGGGAGATCTACATCAAGCCTACCAAGTACCCATCACAAACTCATCTCTTGCATGTACATTATTTGCCATTTGCCTCTCGTTTTCCTCTCCCCCACTTCTAAAACGATTTTCAGAAAAACCAAAAAGATTTGCCTTTGTATTCGCACTTCTTCCGTTCGTCTTTCTTTTGCTTTTTGTTTGCTTGTGTGCTAGATTGCTTGCTTTGTCACGATGACTCAAGGGAATACCAAGTTGTGTGACTTCTCCAATACTAATAATAATGATTTTATTAGTACTCCGATTGCTCCCGCCACTAGTGCGGAATCTTATGAAATTAATGCCACTTTGCTTAATCTTGTTATGAAAGAACAATTTTCCGGCCTTCCCAGTGAAGATGCCGCATCCCATCTAAGTACTTTCGTTGAGTTGTGTGATATGCAAAAGAAGAAAGATGTGGATAATGATATTGTTAAATTGAAGCTATTTCCGTTCTCACTACGAGATCGTGCTAAAACTTGGTTTTCGTCTTTGCCTAAGAATAGTATTGATTCATGGAATAAGTGTAAATATGCTTTTATTTCCAAGTACATTCCGCCGCTAAGATCATCTCCCTTAGGAACGATATAATGAATTTTAAGCAAATTGATCATGAGCATGTTGCACAATCATGGGAGAGGATGAAACTAATGATTAGAAATTGCCCCGCGCATGGTTTGAGTTTATGGATGATTATACAAATTTTCTATGCGGGATTGAATTTTGCTTCTAGAAATCTTTTAGATTCCGCCGCGGGTGGTACTTTTATGGAAATCACTTTAGGAGAAGCTACTAAACTCCTAGATAATATTATGGCAAATTACTCTCAATGGCATACCGAAAGATCTCCCACTAGTAAAAAAGTGCATGCTATTGAAGAAATAAATACTTTGAGTGAAAAGATGGATGAATTGATGAAATTGTTTGCTAGTAAGAGTGCTCCTATTGATCCTAATGATATGCCTTTGCCTTCTTTGATTGGAAATAATAATGTATCTATGGATGTGAATTTTGTTGGTAGGAACAATTTTGGTAATAACGCGTATAGAGGTAATTTCAATCCTACGCCGTTTCCTAGTAATTCCTCTAATAATTATGGTAATTCCTACAACAATTCTTATGGAAATTATAATAAGATGCCCTCTGATCTTGAGAATAATATTAAAGAATTTATTAGCTCGCAAAAAGGTTTCAATGCTATGATTGAAGAAAAATTGCTCAAGATTGATGATTTGGCTAGGAACGTTGATAGAATTTCTCTTGAGATTGATTCTTTGAAAATTAGATCTATTCCACCCAAGCATGATATTAATGAGTCTTTAAAGGCTATGAGAATTTCTATTGATGAGTGTAAGGAAAGAACTGCTAGAATACGTGCTAAGCGTGAATGGCTTGAAAAAGTGTGTTCTTGTGATAATAATGATGAAGATCTTAAAGTGATTGATGTGACTCCTATTGAATCTCTGTTTTCTAATGTAAATCTTGATAAAGATGGGACTGGAGATAAGTCAACTTTAGTTAAAAGGCGTCCCAATGATTCGGAGTTTATAGATCTTAATGCTAAGATTGATAAAAGTGGGATTGAAGAGGTCAAAACTTTAAATAGCAATGAACCCACTCTTTTGGATTTCAAGGACTTTAATTATGATAGTTGTTCTTTTATTGATTGTGTTTCCTTGTTGCAATCCATGTTGAATTCTCCGCATGCTTATAATCAAAATAAAGCTTTTACTAAACATATCGTGGATGCTATGATGAAATCTTTTGAAGAAAAACTTGAGTTGGAAGTTTCTATACCTAGAAAGCTTTATGATGAGTGGGAACCTACTATTAAGATTAAAATTAAAGATTATGAGTGCCATGCTTTGTGTGATTTGGGTGCTAGCATTTCCACGATTCCAAAAACTTTATGTGATGTGCTAGGTTTCCGTGAATTTGATGATTGCTCTTTAAATTTGCATCTTGCGGATTCCACTATAAAGAAACCTATGGGAAGGATTAATGATGTTCTTATTGTTGCAAATAGGAATTATGTGCCCGTAGATTTCATTGTTCTTGATATAGATTGCAATCCTACATGTCCTATTATTATTGGTAGACCTTTCCTTAGAACGATTGGTGCAATTATTGATATGAAGGAAGGAAATATTAGATTCCAATTTCCATTAAGGAAAGGCATGGAGAACTTTCCTAGAAAGAAAATAAAATTACCTTATGAATCTATTATGAGAGCTACTTATGGATTGCATACCAAAGATGATAATACCTAGATCTATTACATTATGCCTAGCTAGGGGCGTTAAACAATAGCGCTTGTTGGGAGGCAACCCAATTTTATTTTTATGCTTTTGTTTTTGCTTCTGTTTTTGAATGTTTTACATATTATTACCTCTGTAGTAATTGTGTTTTCTTGTTTTAATTAGTGTTTGAGCCAAGTAAGACCTTTGGGATGGTCTACAGTGTTTGTGATTTGATTTTGCTGAAAAACAGAAACTTTTGCTCTCAGTCCAGGAATTTTGTAAATTCACTGGAATGTGCTTTTGATCTGAAATTTTTACAAAAGATTGATATACAAATTTTCCTGATTTTCCTAATGTTTCAGAAGTTTTGGAGTTACAGAAGTATTCGAACTCTATAGATTGCTACAGACTGTTCTGTTTTAGACAGATTCTGTTTTCTTTGTGTTGTTTGCTTATTTTGATGTATCTATGGGTTGTATCGGGGGGGTATGAACCATGGAGAACTTAGAATACAGTAGATATGACATAAATATAAATAAAGAATGAGTTCACAACAGTACCTAAAGTGGTGATTTATTTTTCTTATACTAACGGATCTCATGAGTTTTCTGTTGAGTTTTGTGTTGTGAAGTTTTCAAGTTTTGGGTAAAGATTTGATGGACTATGGAATAAGGAGTGGCAAGAGCCTAAGCTTGGGGATACCCAAGGCACGCCAATCCATATTCAAGGATACCAAAAAGCCAAAGCTTGGGGATGCCCCGGAAGGCATCCCCTCTTTCGTCTTCAATCCATCGGTAAATTTACTTGAGGCTATATTTTTATTCACCACATGATATGTGTTTTGCTTGGAGCGACTTGTATGATATGAGTCTTTTCTTTTTAGTTTGCCACAATCATCCTTGCTGCACACATATTTTGAGGGGGACACGCATTAATCGTGAATTTATTACAATACTCTATGTGCTTCACTTATATCTTTTGAGCTAGGCAATGTTGCTCTAGTGCTTCACTTATATCTTTTTAGAGCACGGTGGTGTTTTATTTTATAGAAATTATTGAACTCTCGTACCTCACTTATATTATTTTGAGAGTCTTTAAACAGCATGGTAATTGGTTTAGGTTATGAATTTAGTCCTAATATAATGGGCATCCAAGAGGGATATAATAAAAACTTTCATATTAAGTGCATTGAATACTATGAGAAGTTTGATTCCTTGCATATAGTTTTGAGATATGAAGATGGTAATATGAGAGTCATGCTAGTTAGTAATTGTGAATTGGAAGAAATACTTGTTTGTGATTCCCATAGCATGCACGTATGGTGAACCGTTATGTAACGAAGTCGGAGCATGATTTGTTTAATGAATGTCAACCTTTGTGTGAGGGTCAGGAGCGCGCGATGGTTAACTCCTACCAAACTCTCCCCTAGGAGCATGCGTCTAATGCTTTGTTTCAATAACTAATAGACTTTTGCAATAAGTATGTGAGTTCTTTATGACTAATGTTGAGTCCATGGATTATACGCACTCTCACCCTTCCACCTTTGCTAGCCTCTCTAGTACCGCGCAACTTTCGCCGGTGCATTAAACCCACCTTCCTCACAACAGCCACCATATATTTTCCTCAAAATAGCCACCATACCTACCTATTATGGCATTTCCATAGCCATTCCGAGATATATTGCCATGCAACTTCCACCGTTCTGTTTTTCATGACACGCACCATCACTTTCATATTGCATATAGAGTCATATTTTGTTCTAGGTATCGAGTTGTAATTTTTGAGTTGTAAGTAAATAAAAGTGTGATGATCTTCATTATTAGAGCATTGTCCCGTGAGAGAAAAGGATGATGGAAGCTATGACTCCCTCACAAGTTGGGATGAGTCTCCGGACTTTACAAATAATAAAAGAGGCCAGCGAAGCCCAAATAAAAAAAAGACGCCAAAGATGCCCACCAAAATAAAAAAAATGAGAGAAAGAGAGAAGGGACAATGCTACTATCTTTTTCCACACTTGTGCTTCAAAGTAGCACCATGATCTTCATGATAGAGAGTCTCCTATTTTGTCACTTTCATATAACTAGTGGAATTTTCATCTTATGCACAACCACTTGGTTTTCTTTTTGAGCTTTCATACACTTATAGCTCTAGTGCATTCATTGCATGGCAATCCCTACTCACTCACATTGATATCTATTGATGGGCATCTCCATAGCCCGTTGATATGCCTAGTTGATGTGAGACTATCTTCTCCTTTTTCCTCACAACCTCCACCATATTCTATTCCACCTATAGTGCTATATCCATGGCTCACGCTCATGTATTGCGTGAGAGTTGAAAAGGTTTGAGAACATAAAAAGTGTGAAACAATTGCTTGACTTGTCATCGGGGTTGTGCATGATTTAGATACTTTGTGTGGGGAACATGGAGCATAGCCAGACCATATGATTTTGTAGGGATAACTTTCTAAGGCCATGTTATTTCGAAAGGACGCAATTGCCTTGTTAGTATGCTTGAAGTATTACTGTTTTTATGTCAATATTAGACTTTTGTTTTTAATCTTATGGATCTGAATATTCATGCCAGAATAAAGAATATTACATGGATAAATATGTTAGGTAGCAGTCCACATCAAAAATTCTGTTTTTATCATTTACCTACTCGAGGATGAGCAGGAATTAAGCTTGGGGATGCTTGATACATCTCCAACGTATCTATAATTTTTTATTGTTCCATGCTATTATATTATCTGTTTTGGATGTTTTATATGCATTAATATGCTATTTTATATTATTTTTGGGACTAACCTATTAATCTAGAGCCTAGTGCCAGTTTCTGTTTTTTCCTTGTTTTTGAGTATTGCAGATAAGGAATATTAAACGGAGTCCAAACGGAATAAAAGATTTGGAATGATTTTTCTTGGACCAAAAGAAACCCAGCAGACTTGGAGATGAAGGCAGGAGACCTGCCGTGGCGTCACAAGCCACCAGGGCGCGCCCTAGGGGGGGGGCGCCCCCTGGCTTGTGGCCCCACGGCAGCCCTCCTAACCCTATTCTTTGGCCTATAAATTCCCAAATATTCCCTGGATACCAAAAGGAGCCACGAAAATACTTTTCCGCCGCCAGAAGCCTCTGTTCCTGTGAGATCCAATCTTGGAGCCTTTTTCGGTAATCTGCCGGAGGGGGATTCGATCAGGGAGGGCATCTACATCAACTCCATTGCCCCTCCGATGATGCGTGAGTAGTTTACCACAGACCTTCGGGTCCATAGCTAGTAGCTAGATGGCTTCTTCTCTCTCTTTGTTCTTCAATACCATGTTCTTCATGATCTTCATGGAGATCTATCCGATGTAATACTCTTTTGCGGTGTGTTTGTCGAGATCCGATGAATTGTGGGTTTATGATCAGCTTATCTATGAATATTATTTGAATCTTCTCTGAATTCTTATATGCATGATTTCATATCTTTGCAAGTCTCTTCGAGTTATTGGTTTGGTTTGGCCAACTAGATTGGTAATTCTTGCAATGGGAGAAGTGCTTAGTTTTAGGTTCAATCTTGCGGTGTCCTCACCCAGTGACCAAGTAGGGGTAGCGAGGCACGTATTTGTATTGTTGCCATCGAGGATAAAAAGATGGGGTTTTCATCATATTGATTGAGTTTATCCCTCTACATCATGTCATCTTACCCAATGCGTTACTCTGTTCTTCATGAACTTAATACTCTAGATGCAGGCAGGAGTCGGTCGATGTGTGGAGTAATAGTAGTAGATGCAGAATCGTTTCGGTCTACTTGACACGGACATGATGCCTATATGCATAATCATTGCCTTGGATATCTTCATAATTATTCGCTTTTCTATCAATTGCTCGATAGTAATTTGTTCACCCACCGTATTATTTTCCTTCATGAGAGAAGCCTCTAGTGAAACCTATGGCCCCCGGTCTATTTTCCATATTATATTTTCAGATCTATAAACCAAAAATACCAAAAATACCTTGCTGCATTATTTTTACTTTTGTTTTACTTTACGATCTAGCAATCTTTTATATCTATCTCTATCAGATCTCAACCTTGCAAATAACCGTGAAGGGATTGACAACCCCTTTATAGCGTTGGGTGCAAGTGTTTGATTATTTGTGTAGGTACATCTGTTGGGGACTTGCTTGTATCTCCTACTGGATTGATACCTTGGTTCTCAACAACTGAGGGAAATACTTATCTACTTTGCTGCATCACCCTTTCCTGTTCAAGGGAAAACCAACGCATGCTCAAGAAGTAGCAAGGGTCGTCGTCCATCTCATCCTCCATTCTTTGTTCTACGGGGGCGATTACATCAGCCACTATTGGACCCCCTTCCTTGCGTCGTCCGCCGATCTCACCCGGCACTACTACAGGCACTGGTAATTGCGTAGGCGGGGTGGTGGTCTTCATACCTGCTTGCTGATGTGTGGTTATTGGTGTGCTCTCGGTCGGCTCCAGACAAAGAAGATTCTTCGACCATAGCAGCACCCAACCCTTGCAGTTTCCAAGCCGCGTCGGGGTCTCGTCGTCCTCTCCCCTAGCCGTACTGGAGGAGGCAAATCCTCGTGCCCCGATTTCACACTCGACAAGGTAACCCTAAAGTGCCCACCGGGCATCGGCTGGCCGTGGAACGTGAGTTCCAAGGGCTTCGTTATCACTGCCTTTCCCACGTCCACCTTCTGGCCTTTGATCAAGTAGAGTACGGTGCATGGGTTTCGTCGGCCTGCAAAGACATGTGTACGGCGTAAAACATCCGAAAGGCAACGAAAAACGGAATATTCTAGATATATGTTGGTGCGACATGTAATTACCGTGAGGGCGTCGAGCTCAGCCAGAGACGAAAGCCCGCCTAGCGCGCCAGAGAATGAGGACGGGCTGCTATGAGCGGGTGCGGGTGCGGGTGCGGGAGCAGGCGCGGTTGCGTGAGCAGGTGATGGTGCGGTTGTGTTGTTCACCGAGTTGCTCCCGACGAAGCTGGGCATGGCTAAATCATCTACCGTCTTGTCTGGATTTTCCTTTGTCCAGTTGATGATAGCCAGGACCAAGTTAGTAGCGAAATCATTTCTGCAGTCATCTATAGCTGCAGCGACTGCCTGCTGTAGCAACTCATTTCTCTCCTCGGCTGTTTTTTTCGCATCCTCAGCTGCTTTTTTCTCGACCGCAAGGTTCACCTTCTCGTCGATGTCCGCCTGACTGAACTTCTTTTTCTGCTTCTTGGCTTCCGGGCCCTCGTTGTAAAAGACCTTCCACATGGCGCCGTCTCCGGCGCCGTGCACACGTCCATATTGCGGCCGCTGGTCCAAGGGAGTCCCTTAAGTTCGTTCAAGGCCCAGTTGAGAGGGGTGTCCCACTTGGGCCTCATCGACGAAGACTGGCTTTCGGCTGCTAGCTTGTGTTGCTTGTCCTACAGAAGGAACGTGAACCGTTTACGAATGTGTAGTCGACTTGATCAGAAGCTAAATGTAAGGTGGTAAAAGAATAATTACCAGTATTCTCATCAATTTCCTCGTGATCGGGTTTACGAATGTGTTGTAGACTACTAAGTTTGCACTGTCAAAGTCGTTGCGTCGATCTGAGTAGGCCACATGCACTTCCCTGTGACCGTTGGAGTGACCTTCTCCTTTGAGCCTCCCAACATGCTTCTTAACGGGCAAACCAACACCAGGAAGGTCTCCGCCATATAGATAATTCTGGCAGAAAGAGATGCACTCTTGTGTCAGATAGCCCTAGACGATGCTTCCATCCGGACGGGATATGTTACGAACGAATCCTTTGATGACCCCATTCATCCTCTCGAACGGCATCATGTTATGCAGGAATGACGGCCCCACGTCTATTATGTCGTCCACAATATGGACACACAGATGCACCATGACATCAAAGAACGCGGGCGGGAAGTACATCTCAAGCTCATTTAGTATCACAATGATCTCTTCCTGTAGCCTTCGGAGCTGCTTCATACTGATCGACTTTCGAGAGATGACGTCGAAAAAGTTGCAGAGACCAATAAGCGTCTCACGGACGTGCTTGTCCATTATCCCTCTAAGGGCAACAGGTAGTATCTGCGTCATCATCACATGACAGTCATGGGACTTCATCGCGCTGAACCTTTTCTTCTTCGTGTCTAGAAATCTGCTTATCTTCCCACAGTAACCAGAACTAACTTTGATTCCAGTAAGGCACTTGAAGAATTGATATATCTCAGCCGGACTTAAGGTGAAGCAAGAAGGGGGGCAATAATCCTCTTCCTTCACTTTTTTGCCCTTCTTCTCCAGCGCCTCCGTCAACGTCTCTGTCTCCTCTGACTTTTTAAGGGGCGGCATGTGCAGATCTGCCCTGATATTCAAATCTTGCAAGTCTCTTCTTGCCTTCGGCCCATCCTTGGTCTTATCCGGCATGTTCATCAGTGTCGCAAGCAAGCTCTCAAGGACATTCTTACATATATGCATTTGATCAAGGCAATGTGGCTTGTCGAGTTTGTGCCAGTCCTCCAAGTCCCAAAAAATAGACCTCGTCTTCCATACCTTCAGCAGCGGCTCCAGCGCCTTTTTCATCATCTTTCCCGGCATGGGGCACTGTTCCCACTTTTTCAAGAGCTCATCGATTTCGGCGCCGCTCCGCTTATGTGGAGGTCCTCGATGCTCAGCCTCACCATTGAATAGATCTCCACGGTCTCTCCATGGGTCATCCTTCTCGAGCCATCTTCGATGCCCCATGTACACGATTTTCCCAGACCCTCCATCTTTTGTTGATGTTAGCTACTGAGACGTCGTATCATCCATGCACCGCGTGCATCCGCAATATCTGTGGCACACCTGGCCTGCGACATATCCGTAACCGAGATAGTCGTGCACCGTCGTCATCAGCGCGGCTCTCATATAGAAATACTCGCCTTTGTTGGCGTCCCATGTCTTGGCCGGTGTTTTCCATAATGTGTCTAACTCCTCTTCAAGTAGCCCCAGATACAGATTATTATTATTTCCCGGTTGTTTCGGCCCTTGAATCAGCATGCTCATGTGTATGTACTTCGACTTCATGCACAACCAGGGGGGGATGTTGTACATCCATACAAACATGGGCCATGTGCTATGGTTGGTGTTCTGGTTGCCAAACGGATTCATGCCATCGGTACACGCGCGAAGCACGATGTTCCTTGCATCACATGCGAAATATCGATATTCGCCATTGAACGCTCTCCACTGGCTTCCATCCACGATGTGTCTTAACTTCGGATCATCTCCATCGTCGGTCTTTGTCCTCTCCGCGTGCCAACGCATGAGCTTTGCTTCCTTGGGATCTACAAAATAACGTTGCAGACGGGGAGTGATCGGTATGTACCATACAACTTTCTGGGGAGATTTCTTCCCGGCCTTCTTGTATCGAGAAGCATTGCACACCGGACAGCTGGTTTTTTCCGCGTGCTCCTTCCGATAAATTTTGCAATCATTGATGCATGCATGGTATCTAACGTGCGGCACACGATCTTCTTGGCCTCATCCACACTAGTAGGACATAGATTCCCCGCGGGAAGAACATCCTTTAGGTACTTGAGAAGCTCATCGAGGCTAGTGTCGGTCCATTTGTTTTTAGCCTTCGTCTTCAGAAGTTTGAGCGTGAAACTCAAGCGGGTCACCTCGGGATCGCAACCATCATACAATGGAGTGTTCGAGTCAACCACCAGTTGCTGCAGCTTGGTCTCCTCTCTAGAAGCACCTCTGTCAGTACTCGTCTCCTTGTGTAGCAGTTCTTGAACATGAGGGTCCCGCATGATTGAACTTAGTACCGACGAAGTGCGCGGCGTGGAGTCCACGTTTTCTCCGCCGCCATGTCCGACCTCTTCTCCGCCACCATGCCCGGCCTCTTCTCTGCCGCCATGTCCGGCCTCTTCCCCGCCGCCATTATCGGTCATCTCTTCGTCTTGCCCCGTGTCGTCATTGCCTGCCCCGTCGGCGTCCTCCTCCTCCTCATCATCATCATCTTCAATTATCCACCGATTATAGCCATCCATGAAACCAGTCATGAGCAGGTGCGCCATCACATGACCATCCTCATAGGGGTCGAGCCAAACTCCTCCTTTGCATCTTCGACACGGACATATAATCTCTTTCCGGTTATTTTCATTCATGTCCTGCACCGCCGACCGCCACCACCTTTCCACCATCGTTCCACTGACCATCATGAACGCTTGCATGGTAATAATAAACAAATTGATTATAAAAATGCATGCATGCATCAAAGTCATACAAAAATTCTGCATGACCTTCCCTAAAAATAGGACATATAGAGTTTGCCCGAAATTCGTCGAAACGGAAATAAATCGACATTTCGGCAAAACATAGGCAACTCAAGCACAATTCGGCAGCAACTCATGCCACACACACAATTTCCATCATATCGCCCGATTATGTCATATCGCACAAATACACATATTTCCATTCTTGCAAAAGCACAAATTTTTAATCACCTATCTCGAGATCGAGCACGGTGATGATGATGTCGATCGGTGTCGCCACACCACCTAGGGGAATGATCAAAAGTGGACAAAGCTTACTTCCATCACATGGCTAGATCTAGTTAGGGAGGTACATAGGTCACTTCATTAAATGCTAGATCTACCTAGCTATTTTGGGAAGGAGATGAGTTCAACTACCTAGTGGAGGGGGAAGGAAAAATAGAAAGGAGATGCATTAATGGAGGTGGTGTAATTAGCTAGGCGCAATAAAGAGAGAGAGAGGGAGGTAGAAGAAGGAAAGTAATGGGGGGAGAAGTAGTGAGGAAGAAGCAAAGTGAGGGAGAGAGGAGGTGCGAGCTAGGGGAAAGTGAAGGAAGAGAGGATGATGGGGAGGGGGGATGGGGGGAGGAAAAAGGTGGTGGCTTGGCAGAAAACGCGCTGCTGCTAAAAAGATAGCAGTAGCGCGCCTCAGGGAGAGGCGCTACTGCTAAGTGGGGCCCGCCATGTGGCCAGGTACAAACTTAGCAATAGCGCCCTAAGCTGGAAACGCGCTACTACTATTCTTTTAGCGGTAGCGCGTTTCTCCGGTGCGCGCTACTACTAAACCTAGCCTGGCGGCAACGGTGCAGGCAATATTAGTAGTAGCGCGTTTTTGAAAAATGCGCTACTGATAACTTTTTAGCAGTAGCACCTGTTCTGCACGCGCGCTACGGCTAAGTAGCAGTAGCGCCTCTTTTTAGCCTGCGCGACTGCTAAGTTTCTGTGTATAAGGTTTTCCCTAGTAGTGCTAGGACCGAAAGAATCAAGTTACAATCTCATGATAGCTAGGTTAGCGATTTCGCACCCTTGTAATCAAGATCTATCCATCAAATACACACAAAGCAGGACATAGGCTATTACCTCCATTGGAGGGGCCGAACCTGGGTAAACCCAACTCTCGTTCCCGTTTAACCCCTTTGAGTCGCCACCTAGCGGCGATGGCTTCACACCTAAGTCCTTGCACTAGGACATCTGCCGTGATAAAACCATGACAGTTGGCGCCCACCGTGGGGCTCTCTACCGGTGGAGTTGAGTTCTCAAAGGGAGCCCTTTCGGGGTTCGGGAGCTATGCGGTTGGTCGTATGACTAAGAGCTGCGTCGGCAAGATCTACATCGACGACTCTGGCTGGGCGCCCGAAGACGACTCGATCGAGTACTGCTACCGGGTCCCCTTTGGCAAGATCCACGTCTTCATCGGCAAGATCGGCGCGTCGGTGCCCGAGCCGGACATCTGCACTCACATCATCGAGCCGGCTCGGCTTGCCCAATCCGGCCAGCATCAAGCCGGCCAACGTCACGACGTTGTCAGGCCCTCATGGTGGGTCAGTCCCTTGGACGAGCCGGCTGTGAAGGGAGCGATCGTCGTCAATACGGAACCCAAGCTTTGGGGATCGTTTGGAGCAGAGGCCCTCGAGGAACTTCACGGTTTCCCCCTATAGGCCTCAATCCGAGCTACGGTTAGCGCGGCGGCACAAGCATCGCTCGTGTTTGGACCGTCAGGCGACTCTGAGATGGCCCATGGCGACTCAGGAGCGAAGCTTCAGCAGCATGATTGCCAAGGCACTTTTCAGAAAAATCTGAAGCACCTAAATTTTGGTCAATACCACGTGTTTACCACCAATACCTGCAAGAGGGACAACAAGGTCAAGAGTAGGGCCGTCAACATGGCTGAGCCGGCGGTCCCCAGGTACCTCAACTGGTCCGAACACGCAATCACCAGGAGTAGCGAGGATCATCCCCCCCCCCCGGGTTGACAATCTGGGCGGCTTAGCTTTGGTGGTGGCGCCTCAAGTCGGCGAGTATACCTGTGGCACCCCGGCTCAGAGAACCGGATTACCAGTGTTGCCAACCCAGAGATCATGTCTTCTGGAAACACACAACAACGTGGTATAGAACAGAACTGAACTTTATTGATAGATGTCGGGTACAAGCTGATATTTTACAATGATAACGAGGCCAAAGGCACCCTCGGTGCTATAACAGTATCCACATTATTTATGGGACATAGCAGGGCCTCAGAACTACTAAGTACTTCTACGGCGTAGCGGAATATAGCGGCAACTCCATCCACAGGGACACTGCTGTGGACACGTCCTAGCTAGTGTAGCATGAACCATCGGGACCTCCGTCCTCGGCTTCTCCTGCATCTGGCATGATACGCCAGGTGAGTACTTTGAATGTACTCGCAAGCTCACGACAACCAAGTAATGCAGCAAACAATAGCATGGCAATCAACATGTTAAATACTTAAGCAATTCACTTACTATACCGGTCATTAACTTACTCTCATTCGGGTTGTCCCACAACCCCCGGAATACTCATAAGCCCTCGAGTACTTCTGATTATACGAAGAGTTCTTCCATCATTACTAACATTGATATGGTTGACCATCTACTGAGGTCTGAATGAGCTGTCCAATACTGTGGACGCGGCTATTCGAATAGATTTTACACTATGCAGCGGTTGTGCACTTTACCCACACTATGAAGCACCTGGCCTCGTGATCCCAATCGGGTGGACCAGCGTTGCCTCAACGAAACCTGCTTGACCCGTGACTCCCCCATCGTACCACCGGCATTCAACCTCCCCTGGAGTTCTGCCTTGGGTGGCCCCTGTGTCCTCATGACACCTACCACCATCGTGGCCAAACTAAACTGTCCCAAACGGGGACGCCGGCACAATCAAACAACAACTGGGCTCACAGGGTTATCGCCGCCTACCTGATCAGGGTAGCACGCGCGCATAACCCTCCCTCTTTGGAGGTACCGGTGAAAGAGCACGCGGTCAAGCCAACTCAAGGCCGTCCCATACCGGCAAATGTGGTTGCACGAGTATGCCCAGACAGGTGACTCAAGATCAACCGACTAAATTCATCTTGCAAACATAGTGATTCATCACAATACTTAGGTATTTAAATATTGCTATGAATTATTAATGCAAACAAATAAACATAATGCATATAAAGATGCAATGCTATTGATATGCATTCATGAAATGCGTATCATGGCTTGCCTTGCTCTGTTGGGTTGTTCAAAAGCTCTTGGTCTTCAAATGCACCACAATCTCCTTCTGAAAATATTTTCAAAATGCAAATGAAAATGTCACATAAACCATTTTTGTTAACCAGATATTCTGTGGATAAGATAAAAACACCAAACTTGGTCAGAAATTAAAGGGGTTTAATACCAAAACAATGCAAAAAGAATCAACTAAATTGGAGTTATAAATAAAAAGTTATTCAAGGTCAAAGTCTGGTCAAAATTCTGGATTAAAATGAATTTAACCAGAAAATAGAAAAACTCCCAGCCGGCCACGTCGAAGGCGTAAAGTGGAGGTGCGCCTCCACTTATACCGCTTCGGGCGCGGGCCTGGGCCGCTGACGGGTGGGGTCCCGGTCTGTTTAAACAAAGGGAGAGGGAGGCAGGGAGGAACGGCGGCTCACCGGCGTTAGAGACGGCGACGGGGCTAGGAAATGGCCGAAACGGATCGGGCGCTCAATGGCGGTTCTCCCTGTACACGTAGCTCCTCCGGAGGTGGACGGACGGTGTCGCCCACTTCCTCTCCGGCGGGCGGAGCTCGCGGTGGTCGCCGGCGATGCCGATTCCGACGAGGATTAAGCTGGGCAAGGAGTAGAGAAGGATCAGGGAGACTTGCTGATCACGATGGCGGGCTCGAGAGAGACTAGGAAGGAGTGGAGGTGGCTGGCAACAGAGAGGATTCAAGCGGCGGAGCCTTCGCCGGAGCTGAGGGAGACGAGCTCCCGGCTCTTGCTGAGGCGCTCAGGAGGCAATTGATGGATGGCGAAGTGAGGTGAGGAGCTAGGAGGAGCAGGGCAGGGCCTTAAATAGGCGAGAGGCGAGGGCAGCCGAGCTCTCCCGAAGCGGCGAGGCTCGGGCACGCCACTGGAGCAAGGACGGCGAGCTGGCCGTCGCGGCGTGGGGGGGGAGGTGATGGAGGAGGGCAGAGGAGCGACGGGACGGGTCCTGCGCCATTAATGGCTTGCGGACGACCACAGTGGCTGAAGCCCATTGTTTTGCCCATGGCGGAGCTTGGCCGGGAGCGGCGGCGGCCTTTGCCGGCGTCCAGGAGGCTTCGAGAGGGGCCACGCGTCCGGCAGGGGCGCTGTCGGCACCAAGGGACAGGGGGGCAGCGAGAGACGGCTCGGGCGAGCACATCTGACGCGGGCGCCGTGCAGAGCGCGCGCTCTGGCATGCCAGCCCCGTGCTCACCACGGGTGCGGCCACCAGGAGGCCACGCACGCCTGGCGCACCCTGTCCACAGTGTAGTCCCTCGACCATCTAGCCTCCCTATGCCACTGGCTCGACTAGGTGCACTCTGTTGATGGGTATTTTCAGCAACAGTTCCTGGTTGCAAACTTGAGAGTGATCTAGAGATCATGTGAGCTGGAGATGAAGCCATAGGATATGTCCAGAGAGATCTACTTTGGAAGGACAATATTTGGCAAAGTTTGAGAGAATATGAAAAAGATTTGAGGGTAGTTCCTATGTAAACTACCATTCTGGTCCAGAATATAGATAAGCTTGTGGCACTCACATGGGTGTTCTGCTGCTGATGAAACTTGGTTGAGGGACGTTATTTGGGTTATAGGAGATGCTGCAAAAGTTTCATGGTCATTGGATACTCCTAGCTAACACTTCCTTCACAAAGGTTTAAAATGAGCAAAAACTTGACAGGGTCCTGCTGCTGAAAATTTGCACAGGACAAGATGATATTTTTGGATATTGTGGCTATATAGGATCCCTAGGAGCTTGAGGAATTTATTGGGAATTTTTTGAGATAGGAAAATAGAGAATGCTTCGCAATGGACCAATTCTAGCCAGACAAGAAATAATTATTCTGGCCATAATTTTATATTGGGCAATGGAATATTTTTGGAGATTATGGAATCATATGATGATGAGAAGGTGTGGAAAAAGTTTGGGAATTTATTGATCATCCAAACTATAGGTTGCTTCACAACCCATAGTGGTGACATAATTTCCCAACTAAAGAAAAGGGTTTATTGGAAAAGATTAAATATTGGAAATTGACCCAGGAGAGATGTAGAAAGATTTTGGCAAGATGAGGAGGGTTTTGGGTTACTTGGGAAAAGATTCAAAGAATCATAGATCCAATCAACTGGAAAAGTTTGAAAATGATCCAAATTTACAAATAAAATCCAAATGATCTTGAAAAGAAAAAGTTGTCAAAAATCAGGGTGTCACAAACCTACCCCCCTTAGGATGAATCTTGTCCTCGAGATTCGGTTGCTCAGGGAACAAGTACGGATATGCGGACCTCAAGAAATCTTCTCTTTCCCATGTAGCCTCTTCCTCAGTATGGTGCCCCCATAGCACCTTGTAAAACCTGATTAGCTTACTCCTGGTAGTTCTTTCCATTTCATCTAGTATCCTGATAGGGTTCTCTTCGTAAGTCAAATCCTTAGCCAGTTGTAGCTCACTCATATCTGCCTACTTGATCGGTGGTGCAATGCACTTCCTTAACTGTGATATGTGGAAGACATCGTGCACATCAGACAACTCCGGTGGTAATTCAAACTGGTATGCTACTCTGCCTCTTCTAGCAACCACTGGAAAGGGATCGATATATCTTGGTGCAAGCTTTCCCCGGGTATGAAACCTCTTTACTCCCCTCATGGGGGTTACTCGCAGGTAAGCATATTCTCCGGGCTCAAAGGTCACTTCCCGGTGCTTTGGGTCATAGTAGCTCTTCTGACGGGACTTGGCTGCTCGAAGACGCTCCTGAATATCCTTGACCTGCTTCTCGGCCTCGAGCATCAAGTCCGTGCCAAAGATATGGCTATCTCCTGTCTGGGACCAATTCAATGGGGTGCGGAACTTTCGCCCATATAATGCCTCAAACAGTGACATCTTCAGACTTGACTGATAGCTGTTGTTATAGGAGAATTCCGCATAGGGTAGGCTGTCTTCCCATTTGGGTCCATGGGTCAGAGCACAGGACCGAAGCATATCTTCCAATATTTGGTTTACTCGTTCGGTCTGTCCATCTGTCTGCGGATGGTACGCCGTGCTATGCTTCAGCATGGTTCCCAAAGCTTGATGCAATCGTAGCCAGAATCCTGAGGTGAATAGGGAGCCTCTATCTGAGGTGATAGACTTGGGTACTCCATGAAGGCTGACTATCCGGGACATGTAGAGTTGTGCAAGCTGATTTGCATTAAAAGTGGTCTTTACCGGAATAAAGTGAGCCACTTTTGTGAGTATATCCACAATGACCCAGATAGCATCATTGCCTCTTGTTGACTTGGGTAGTCCAACAATGAAGTCCATACATATGTCGTCCCACTTCCACTGGGGAACTGGTAAAGGTTGCAATAACCCAGCGGGTTTCTGGTGTTCCACCTTGACCTTGTTGCAGATGTCACAGCAGGCGACATAGTATGCTATATCCACTAGTAGAAAAGGGCCCATTTGTCCTGGTTCCAGAGGCCCATTTGTCCCGGTTCTGGAACCAGGACTAAAGGGTTGGGACTAAAGCCCAAAACCTTTAGTCCCGGTTCGCTTACGAACCGGGACCAAAGGGGCTCCACGTGGCCACTGCGGTGAGCCCAGGCAAGAGGACCTTTCGTCCCGGTTGGTCACACCAACCGGTACCAAAACGCATCCACGCGTCAGCATTTGGCAGGAGGTGGGGTTTTTGTTTTTTTTGAAAGGGGGGGTTTAGGGGGTTTTGGAGGGTTAATTTAGGGGTTTCATATTGTGTTAGCTAGCTAATAGAGAGAAGTGTCCTCTCTTTCTCCGTGCTTGGTCGACGGTAGCTACTATAGAGAGAACTCGACACGCTAGCTAGTAAGCAAATGAAGGAACCATTAAGTACACAAGATCGTCATGAACATATACAGAGAGAAGTGATCGACCTCTCTTTCTCTGAGAGATTGGTCGAACAACAAGTTTTTGTATATCTATCCGACGCTACTAGCTACATATATACAATATAAGATCTCTTACAATCCCTAACATCTAATGTCAAATTCCAGATGGTATTCTCCGGCTTTATTTATGACGTGGTCAAGAAAGAATCCCGCCAATTCCTCTTGAATTGCTCGTATGCGATCATGTGGTAGGAGTTCATCCCACATCTGCCACATCTAATTTGAAGAAGGGGGTCAATACATATATATGAATGAAACTCAACACAAATCATGGTAATAAAATAAAACTGTGAATATTATTGCTTACGCACTTGAAATTGTTTTTCAGAGTAGCCCCGCTTAGGGGTCGTCGCGTTGTAGATGAACTCGCAAACGTAGTATCCACAAAAATCATTCCCGGTTTCCTGCCACAAGCACTTTACGAGAAATAGAGTTCAATCAAACTGATAATCAAGCATGATAAATGGCATTGATGAAACTAGAATCAATGGGAGATCCGCGGAACTAGCTAGTAGTACTTACTTTCGGGTGTGTAAATCGCTTCTCCCTCGGCAGTGCCGGAACAATTGCGGTGACCTCTTTCCAAACCCTGCCAGACAAAGAAAATATTTACTTGATATCAGGAAATGAACAAAGTTGCCGATATGATGCGATAATGATCGATTGAACTTACTTCTGGAGCATTTCAGTCATGTCCGCATATTCCTGGGGATCTTTTCGCTTCGAGTCTAAGACGATTACTACTCCCCGCTCATGCTTAATCTCTAGCAGAATAAAGTGGAACCTGCGCACGCATGCATAACTCATCAATTACATTACTATAACCTCGAGTAATAAGGGAAACCGAATATGCACAAGACAGTAACACTCACTTGAAGTTGTAAGGAAAGAGTATTGTCTCTTTGTTTTGATTTTTAAGCAACGATTGTAGCAAGTTGTCCTCGGTTTGTGTGACATTGTTTTTAACCGTAAACTCATGTATGATATTTGGGTTAATGAACCCAATGTCATAGATTTGTGCTTTTCTGCATTCGACGATCTTCAATCTGCATAATATAGTGAGGATAATTATATATACATGCAATGAAAGAGCTGAGCTATATATAGAGACTTAATTACAGAAGTAGTACTTACAGACAGTAGCAAGTCAAGATTGTTTTGTCGAGGGCCTTTTGATTGTATAACTGGAATAACTCGTCAAATTCAACAGACAACTGATCCATTCCAACGAGGTCGTGCTCCTCTTTAATTCTCAGCGTCAAAGTATCCCTCCCAGACTCGTTGCAGGTTCTCATGTACCATTCATGGCATTTTCGCATCATCGTTGTTAGAGGAGAATGATCAGGTTTGACGAGAAGCTGCCCGTACCGGTAACTGAATTCGTCCACCTCCAACGGCTCAAACTGTACATCATCGCTCAGGTAATCACCAGGATTGGTACCGGGCAACATCCCCGGATGATTAGCGATGATATGGCTAGACACCTTGAGTGGGGGGCACGATTGGTTCGCTTGTTCGCCGAGCTGGGGAATTTTTTTCCCACTTCTTCGTTTTGCTAACCTTGCATCACTGGAAGTACTTCCCGACTGCCGCGCATCTTGATATGTCTTTTTAATATAGCGGACAAAGTTGGAATCCGGCGGAGGCGGTGGTGGTTGCTTCAGGGCATCGATAGTGCGCTTCACTATCACCGGATCTAGCTTCTCCTTCGGAGGTGGAGTTTTCTTTGCAAAATGGTCCCTCACTTGGGCACGACATATCTCCTCGTTTTTAGACTCGGTCCTCCCATATGGTAACTTTTCCAGAGGCTTGAGAGATGGACCGTATCTGAATTGCCTCCTGCCTCTGCTTGTACTGCTAGCCGCCGGACCGGCGGCGTCTCTCTTCCGTCGTTGCTTACGAGGCGGAGAAGGAGGCGGAGTGCTCCGACGCGCCGGAGGAGCCGGAGCGGCGGCGGCTGTCTTCCGCCATTGCCGACGAGGCGGAGGAGGAGGCGGACTGCTCCGTCGCGCCGGAGTAGGCGAAGGAGGAGGCGGAGTGCCCTCACGCGTCGGAGGAGCCGAAGAAGGAGGCGGGGTGCCCTGATCACTCGCCGGAGGAGGAGGAGGAGGAGGCGGAGTGCCCTGACTCGTCGGAGGAGGAGGAGGATGTGGAGGCGTCCAGTTTGGAAGCTTGATGTACTCCTTCTGACATAGACGTGTACTCCTCAGAGCACGAACCAGCTGATTCTCCCCTTCACCTGTAGAGTGGTCAAGCTCGAGCTCCTCAAATCCCTCCATTACTTCATCCACCATCACAACAGCATAGCCATGTGGAATCGGAAGGCAGTGAAAAGTTCCGTTGGGTTGAGGAGGTGCAACAGAGCCGACAGCCGCCTTGAAAGTGAGGTTCCGGCATTTCGTCATAAGCTCGCAATGTTGAGCCTCCGTGATAGTATCCACGGGGTAGATAGGAGCCGTGAAGTCAGGCTGAACGGGCTCCGTGGAATCCACGCTGCTTCTCCGCTGAGATGCCAGGGTAGCTTCTGGGGTAGCTTCGTGCCGCTGAGATGGTTGGCCGGCAGCTCGCTGGCTCTCAAGTTCTTCTACCTTTTGTATTCTTGCATTGATCTTCTGCATGTCGCTCAGCTCCGCTTTCCTCTTTTTCTCCCGACTTCTGTAACCGCCTGCATCGGGAAACCCAACCTTCCACGGAACGGAGCCTGGTGTGCCTCGTGTTCGTCCAGGGTGCTCAGCATTCCCTAGGGCCTCAGTGAGCTCGTCCTTCCTCTCTGTCGGGAATGAACGTCCCTTCCTGCGCTGCGGTGATATACTTCTGAAGCTTCGTGACGGGTATTGCAAGTTACTCGTCCATCCAACGGCACTTCCCTGTTTCAGGGTCCAAAGTCCCCCCAACCCCGAAGAACCAAGTCCTTGAACGGTCTGGCCAGTTCAATGTCTGTGGTACGACCCCTTTAGCAATCAGGTCATTCTCAGCTTTGTCCCACAACGGCCGGGCTTTGAGGTAGCCACCTGACCCCGTGTGATGGTGATACTGCTTCTTTGCAGCATTGTTCTTGTTTGTCTCTGACATTTTCTTACTCTTGTCCGATGTCTTGTAGGCCACAAATGCGGGCCAGTGATCTCTTATCTTCTCAAATCGACCGGTGAATTCTGGAGTCTTCCCTTTGACGACAAACTTTGATTTCAACTCATTCTTCCACCTCCTGAATAGATCTGCCATCTTCTTAAGAGCACACGCCTTGACCAGTGGCTCTATAACTGGCTTATTCGGATCCTCCTCTGGCGGTAGGGTGAAATTTGCCTTCAGCGCAGTCCAAAGATCATCTTTCTGTCTATCGGTGACATAATCACCTTCAGGGGCGTCGTCCTTAGGCTTATTCCATTGCTTGATGCTAATCGGGATGTTGTCCCTAACTATAGCTCCGCACTGAGTAGAAAATGTGTCCTTGGTCCGCTTGGGTTCAATCGGATGGCCATCGTCCGCGAGTGCTGTGATCGTGAACCTTTCATCCTTGCGCAACCTCTTCTTCGGGCCTCGTCTCGTTACCGAAGTTTGGCTCGATCCGGAGGGCTATAAAAGAAGAAAGAAGAGTTAATATATGTACATACCAAAACAATTAATGCATCAATTAGCTAGTGAGCACAGGCTTAATTAATATATATACCTCCCCGGACTTTGCAACAGCTCCCTCCTCCGTTCGGTCACCGGAGCCGTCATCATGGTCTCCTTCTTCCTCCGGCATTCAGTCACCGGAGCCATCATGATCATGTCCTTCCTCCTCCATTGTTCGATCACCGGAGCCGTCATCCTCTCCTTCCAAACCATCGGTGTCGTTGAGAAATGACAAGACATCACGTCCGGCGAGGATTATGTCCCCCAACACCTGTTCTTGTTCCAAGTCTCTTTGATCCATAGTTTCTGCAAATATTACAACATGGCAATTAATATACAAACATGAATGTCCGACGTCCGGACCGCCTCTCTCATGAATGTCAAACAAGGGATTCTTGATAAATCTATGTTACCGGAGTTTTCTATATGAACAAAAAAAATTCCACATGACATGTCCGACGTCCCCCCTCATGTCGAAGTTATCGGGGAGGGGGTAGATCGACAACGACGCTCTTTCTTCTAGGGTTTGGGTGGCCTCGATAGTTGGTCGGGCGAGTGGACCGCCTCTCTCTCATGCATGTCCGACGTCCCCCCTCATGTCCAAGTTATCGGGGAGGGGGTAGATCGACAACGAGGCTCTTTCTTCTAGGGTTTGGGTGGCCTCGATAGTTGGTCGGGCGAGCAGACCGCCTCTCTCACTCATGCATGTCCGACGTCCCCCCTCATGTCCAAGTTATCGGAGAGGGGGTAGATCGACAACGATGCTCTTTCTTCTAGGGTTTGGGTGGCCTCGATAGTTGGTCGGGCGAGCGGACCGCCTCTCTCACTCATGCATGTCCGACGTCCCCCCTCATGTCGAAGTTATCGGGGAGGGGGTAGATCGACTACGACGCTCTTTCTTCTAGGGTTTGGGTGGCCTCGATAGTTGGTCGGGCGAGCGGACCACCTCTCTCTCTCTCATGCATGTCCGACGTCCCCCCTCATGTCGAAATTATCGGGGAGGGCCGGGGTAGATCGACAACGACGCTCTTTCTTCTACGGTTTGGGTGGCCTCGATAGTTGGTCGGGCGAGCGGACCGCCTCTCTCACTCATGCATGTCCAACGTCCCCCCTCATGTCGAAGTTATCGGGGAGGGGGTAGATCGACAACGACGCTCCTTCTTCTAGGGTTTGGGTGGCCTCGATAGTTGGTCGGGCGAGCGGACCGCCTCTCTCTCTCATGCATGTCCGACGTCCCCCCTCATGTCGAAATTATCGGGGAGGGCCGGGGTAGATCGACAACGACGCTCTTTCTTCTACGGTTTGGGTGGCCTCGATAGTTGGTCGGGCGAGCGTACCGCCTCTCTCACTCATGCATGTCCGACGTCCCCCCTCATGTCGAAGTTATCGGGGAGGGGGTAGATCGACAACGATGCTCTTTCTTCTAGGGTTTGGGTGGCCTCGATAGTTGGTCGGGCGAGCAGACCGCCTCTCTGTCTCATGCATGTCCGACGTCCCCCCTCATGTCGAAATTATCGGGGAGGGCCGGGGTAGATCGACAACGACGCTCTTTCTTCTACGGTTTGGGTGGCCTCGATAGTTGGTCGGGCGAGCGTACTGCCTCTCCCACTCATGCATGTCCGACGTCCCCCCCTCATGTCGAAGTTATCGGGGAGGGGGTAGATCGACAACGACGCTCTTTCTTCTAGGGTTTGGGTGGCCTCGATAGTTGGTCGGGCGAGCGGACCGCCTCTCTCTCTCATGCATGTCCGACGTCCCCCCTCATGTCGAAATTATCGGGGAGGGCCGGGGTAGATTGACAACGACGCTCTTTCTTCTACGGTTTGGGTGGCCTCGATAGTTGGTCGGGCGAGCGTACCGCCTCTCTCACTCATGCATGTCCGACGTCCCCCCTCATGTCGAAGTTATCGGGGAGGGGGTAGATCGACAACGACGCTCTTTCTTTTAGGGTTTGGGTGGCCTCGATAGTTGGTCGGGCGAGCGGACCGCCTCTCTCTCTCATGCATGTCCGACGTCCCCCCTCATGTCGAAATTATCGGGGAGGGCCGGGGTAGATCGACAACGACGCTCTTTCTTCTATGGTTTGGGTGGCCTCGATAGTTGGTTGGGCGAGTGTACCGCCTCTCTCTCATGCATGTCCGATGCCCCCCCCCCTCATATTAACAGTAAATGCATCCATGGATACAAAAATACATATATACATCCATCGGAGTATATTAACAGTAAATGCATACATATATACAAAAAATGCTATGAACAAAAAAAATGCTATGAACAAAAAAATGGCAGCGGCGGCGGCGGCGGCAGCGCGGCGGCAACGCAGGGGCGGCGGCGGCGGCAGAACAGGGGCGGCGGCGGCAGCGGCGGCGGCGGCAGCGCAGGGGAAGGGGAGCTCACTGGGGATCGGTGCGTCGGGGCAGGGAGCGGTGGAGCGGCGGACGACGACGGCGACGGCGACGGCGACAACGGGG
The DNA here is from genome assembly GCA_039707655.1 of Elymus sibiricus. Classification (NCBI taxonomy): domain Eukaryota; kingdom Viridiplantae; phylum Streptophyta; class Magnoliopsida; order Poales; family Poaceae; genus Elymus; species Elymus sibiricus. Next base: position 267,039,490 of record CM077665.1, on the reverse strand, counting down.
AAGAGGCGACGACGACGGCGTGGGCGAGGGCGACGGCGAGCACGACGGGGGCGGCGGGCGACGATGGGGGCGGCGGGCGGCGGCGACGGCTAGGGCGACGGCGACGGTGACGGCGGGCGGTGGGCGGGCAGCCCGGCCGCGTCGATTTCGTCGGCATCGTCGGGGGCGAGATGAGAATGCTAAAAATTACTAAGTGTTGGCTTATATATGGAGAGCATTGGTACCGGTTGGTGGCAGCAACCGGGACTAAAGGGGCGCATTGGTCCCGGTTGGTGCCACCAACCGGGAGCAAAGGTCAGTTTTCAGCAGCCCAAAGGGCGGGAAACAGGGACCTTTGGTCCCGGTTGGTGCAACAAACCAGGACTAAAGGGGTGCATTGGTCCTGGTTGGTGGCACCAACTGGGACCAAAGGGTGGTGCTGCCCGGGGCCAAATTTTTAGTCCCACCGCGCTAGCCGAGAGAGCTCGAGAGTGGTTTATAAGCGCTGCGATGCACACCCTCCCGAGCTCCTCTCAATAGCAGGCCTCCGGGCCTAATCTGTCACTGCCTGTGGGCCTATTGGGCGTTCTGCGGGCCTGAACCCTGGCCCAACAAGCTGGTTGGGTTTCTAGTCGTATTCACGCCGTGGTGGCCCAGTAGGTGGCATTTGTTTTAAAAAATCCAGTTTTTTGTTTTGTGTTTTGCTTTATTTATTTTATTTTGTTCCTACTTACTGTTTTTCAGTGATTCTTTTTGCTTTTAGGTCACAAAAATTATAAACTTTCTGTTAGTGCCATTAGTTTTCAAATTTGAATAGTTTAAATTTGAATTTTTTGAAATTTGTGTGAATCACTAGTTTGTGAATAACTTTACTAAAAAAATATATTCAATTTGGTAAGTTTTAGGTTATTTTCCTGCTATTTAATATTACTGTGTTTTATCATTATATTCAATTTGGTAAGTTTTCGGTTATTTTAAATGTCTGTTTTAATCAAAAACAGATTTAGTTATTTTAGTTTGCTATTAAAGTTTCTAACAAAAAATTTCTTTATGAAAATTCTTTTTGCTATTAATGTTTTGAACAAAAAAATCTTTGATAATTTTAGTTGCATAAATTTTATATAATTTTAGTTTCAAAAATACTAGAGGTTTATAAAAGCTTTTTAGTTGATTCCTTTTGCTATTAGAGTTTTATAAAAGCTTTTTAGTTGATTCTTTTTGCTATTGAAGAATATTATAGTTTTGTTTTAGTTGATCATAACAGAATATTTTAATTGATTATTTTTAGTTCATTCTTTTTGCTATTAGAGTTTCATAAAAGTTTTCTATGTCATTCTTTGAGCTAAATGACCCTGAAATTGAAAAGCACTACAAATGAACTCTGAAAAGGTTGAAAGTTGGCATGGTATGATCATTTCACCCACATAGCATGTTATAAAAAGTTGAGAGGGTTACGGCAAAATCTGGATGCACTTCGTGTACAAAATGGACAATCTCTTTCGAAGTATCAGGGTTTCGGACGAAAACTCATCTGTTACAAAGGGATTTCATTTTTTTGAACCTATTTGAACTCCACACTTTTTGTGTGTTCAAAATGCACCATTCAAAGCCACATCATCAATTTTCAACCCTTTCTGACTTCATTTGGTATTTTTTATGCATTTACTGATTTTTTTGAGCTAAATGACCCTGAAATTGAAAAGCACTACAAATGAACTCTGAAAAGGTTGAAAGTTGGCATGGTATCCTCATTTCACCCACATAGCATGTTATAAAAAGTTGAGAGGGTTACGGCAAAAACTGGATGCACTTCGTGTACAAAATGAACAATCTCTTTCGAAGTATCAGGGTTTCGGACGAAAACTCATCTGTTACAAAGGGATTTTATTTTTTTGAACTCATTTGAACTCCAGACTATTTGTGTGTTCAAAATGCACCATTCAAAGCCACATCATCAATTTTCAACCCTTTCTGACTTCATTTGGTATTTTTCATGCATTTACTGATTTTTTTGAGCTAAATGACCCTGAAATTGAAAAGCACTACAAATTAACTCTGAAAAGGTTGAAAGTTGGCATGGTATCATCATTTCACCCACATAGCATGTTATAAAAAGTTGAGAGGGTTACGGCAAAAACTGGATGCACTTCGTGTACAAAACGAACAATCTCTTTCGAAGTATCAGGGTTTCGGACGAAAACTCATCTGTTACAAAAGGCATTTCATTTCTTCACATGTAACTGCAATGATATAGTTGTGGAGAGAAAGTCTTCACTTTTTCTTCGCTTGTGTCCTTTGCTTATTGCGCCGTAACCATGGATAATCTTCATCATTTAACAGGGTGCTTGGGTCAGCCTTCACTTTGAAGGGAGGAATTTCATGAAACTTTTCATAATCTTCAGACTTGTCTGTCTTGCCCTCCAATCCCACGATGTCTATTTTTCCTGAAAGAACTATGTGGCACTTTGGCTCATCGTATGATGTATTCGCTTCCTTATCTTTTCTTTTTCTCGGTTTGGTAGATATGTCCTTCACATAGAAAACCTGCGCCACATCATTGGCTAGGACGAATGGTTTGTCTGTGTACCCAAGATTGTTCAGATCCACTGTTGTCATTCCGTACTGTGGGTCTTGCTGTACCCCGCCTCTTGACAGATTGACCCATTTGCACTGAAACAAAGGGACCTTGAAATCATGTCCATAGTCAAGTTCCCATATGTCCACTATGTAACCATAATATGTGTCCTTTCCCCTCTTGGTTGCTGCATCAAAGCGGACACCGCTGTTTTGGTTGGTGCTCTTTTGATCTTGGGCGATCGTGTAAAATGTATTCCCATTTATCTCGTACCCTTTGTAAGTTAATACAGTCGAAGATGGTCCCCTGGCCAACGAGTATAGCTCATCAGAAACAGTGTTGTCACCCATGAGACGTTTTTGCAACCAACTGCCGAAAGTCCTGATGTGTTCATATGTAATCCAGTCGTCACACTGCTCCGGGTGTTTGGAGCGCAGAATATTCTTGTGTTCATCAACATACGGGGTCACCAAGGTAGAATTCTGTAGAACTGTGTAGTGTGCTTGAGACCAAGAATGCCCGTCCCTACATATTATTGAGTCCGCTCCTAGCGTGCCTTTTCCAGTCAGTCTCCCCTCATACCGCGATTGAGGGAGACTAATCTTCTTAAGGTCAGGAATGAAGTCAACACAAAACCCAATGACATCCTCTGTTTGATGGCCCATGGAGATGCTTCCTTCTGGCCTAGCGCGGTTACGAACATATTTCTTTAAGACTCCCATGAACCTCTCAAAGGGGAACATATTGTGTAGAAATACAGGGCCCAGAACGACAATCTCGTCGACTAGATGAACTAGGACGTGCGTCATGATATTGAAGAAGGATGGTGGGAACACCAGCTCGAAACTAACAAGACATTGCACCAAATCACTCCTTAAGCTTGGCAGGATTTCTGGATCGATCACCTTCTGAGAGATTGCATTGAGGAATGCACATAGCTTCACAATGGCTAATCGAACGTTTTCCGCTAGAAGCCCCCTCAATGCAACCGGAAGCAGTTGCGTCATAATCACGTGGCAGTCATGAGACTTTAGGTTCTGGAACTTTTTCTCTGCCATATTTATTATTCCCTTTATATTCGACGAGAAGCCAGACGGGACCTTCATACTGAGCAGGCATTCAAAGAAGATTTCCTTCTCTTCTTTGGTAAGACCGTAGCTGGCAGGACCTTCATACTGCTTTGGATGCATGCCGTCTTTTTCATGCACACGTTGTTGTTCCTCCCGTGCCTCCGGTGTATCTTTTGTCTTCCCATACACTCCCAAGAAGCCTAGCAGGTTCACGCAAAGATTCTTCGTCACGTGCATCACGTCGATTGCAGAGCGGACCTCTAGGTCTTTCCAATAGGGTAGGTCCCAAAATATAGATTTCTTCTTCCACATGGGTGCGCGTCCCGCATCGTCAGTCGGAACAGATAGTCCGCCAGGACCCTTTCCAAAGATTACTTGTAAATCATTGACCATATCAAGTATGTGATCACCAGTACGGAGGGCGGGCTTCTTCCGGTGATCTGCCTCACCTTTGAAATGCTTTCCTTTTTTTCGACATTGATGGTTGGTCGGAAGAAATCGACGATACCCCAGGTACACATTCTTCCTGCATTTGTGCAAATATATATTGTCGGTGTCATCTAAACAGTGTGTGCATGCGTGGTATCCCTTGTTTGTCTGTCCTGAAAGGTTACTGAGAGCAGGCCAATCGTTGATCGTTACAAACAGCAATGCATGTAGGTCAAATTCCTCCTGTTCGTTCTCATCCCACACACGTACACCTCTTCCATTCCATAGCTGTAAAAGTTATTCAACTAATGGCCTTAGGTACACATCAGTGTCATTTCCGGGTTGCTTAGGGCCTTGGATGAGCACTGGCATCATAATGAACTTCCGCTTCATGCACAACCAAGGAGGAAGGTTATACATACATAGAGTCACAAACCATGTGCTATGCTTGCTGCTCTGCTCCCCAAAAGGATTAACGCCATCTGCACTTAAACCAAACCATATGTTCCTCGGGTCACCTGTAAAGTCGCTCCACTTTCTCTCGATCTTTCTCCACTGCGACCCGTCAGCGGGTGCTCTCAACTTCCCGTCTTTCTTACGGTCTTTTATGTGCCATTGCATCAACTCGGCATGCTTTTTGTTTCTGAACAGACGTTTCAACCGTGGTATTATAGGAGCATACCACATCACCTTGGCAAGAATCCTCTTCCCGGTGCGCTGGCCCTCAACATCACCAGGGTCATCTCTTCTGATCTTATACCGCAATGCACCGCATACCGAGCATGCGTTCAAATCCTCGTACGAACCGTGGAAGAGGATGCAGTCATTAGGGCATGCATGTATCTTCTGCACCTCCATCCTAGAGGGCATAGAGCCTTCTTTGCTTCATACGTACTGCCAGGCAATTCGTTATCCTTTGGAAGCTTCTTCTTCATTATTTTCAGTAGCGAACTAAATCCCTTGTCAGATACACCATTGTCTGCCTTCCATTGCAGCAATTCCAGTGTGGTACCGAGCTTTCTGTTGTCATCTTCGCAATTTGGGTACAACCCTTTTTTGTGATCCTCTAACATGCGATCGAACTTCAACTTCTCCCTTTCACTTTCGCATTCTCTCTGTGCATCAACAATGACCCGGCGAAGATCATCATCGGGCACATCGTCTGGTTCCTCTTGATCTTCAGCTTCCCCCATTGCAGCATCACCGTATTCAGGGGGCGGGTAGTTGTCATCATCCTCTTCTTCTTCGTTGTCTTCCATCATAACCCTTCTTTCTCCGTGCTTGGGCCAAACATTATAGTGTGGCATAAAACCCTTCTCAAGCAGGTGGAAGTGAAGGGTTTTAGAGTTGGAGAAAGCCTTCGTATTCTCACAGACAGTACATGGACAATGCATAAAACCATTCTGCTTGTTTGCCTCAGCCGCTTCGAGAAAATTATGCAGGCCCTTAATATACTCGGAGGTGCGTCGGTCACCGTACATCCATTGCCGGCTCATCTGCGTGCGTTATATAATAAAGTGTATTAAAAACCAAATTAATAGAAATTCATCATCACATTAAAGCCAAAGTACAGTAGTGACCAAAATAAATACATAACGTTCATACATAGTTCTCATTATTGAACAACATATAGCTCTCTAGAGCATCTAATTAAAACATACATTGAAACTATAAAATTTAAATGCAACAACAAATGCGATCATAACCGCAACTAAGGTACCAATTGATCCAACGGCATAATGATACCAAGCCTCAGTATGAATGGCATATTTTCTAATCTTTCTAATCTTCAAGCGCATTGCATCCATCTTGATCTTGTGATCATCGACGACATCGGTAACATGCAACTCCAACTTCATCTTCTCCTCTTCAACTCTTTGTAATTTTTCTTTCAAGTAATTGTTTTCTTTTTCAACCAAATTTAACTTCTCGACAAGAATTTCTATGTCGGTTGGAATTTCCGGTTCACATACCTCCTAGATTAAAAAATCTATGTCACGTTGGTCGGCATAATTGTCATAAACACTAAATAAAACAAATAGTTATAAAAGATAATATATACCACATCCGAATCATAGACAGGACAAGGGCCGACGGAGGCGGATACCAAAACCATCGCACTATATAATAACAAACAATAATAAAAGTAAGAAAATTACACAAGTATCTATCTAAATCATACAAGTAAGAACTTTTTTCTTTTAGAAAGAAGATAAGAAGAAGAGGCTAACCATGGTGGTGCCGGCGCCGAGATGGGCGCGGGCGATCGACGGCGGTGAGGACAGGGACGGGACAAGACGGACCGCCAAACCTAGACAAATCTTGAGGAAAATGGAGCTTGGACAAGGAGCTTCGAGAGGAGAAAGCTTAAGTGTGGCTCGGGCATTTCATCGAACACCTCATGTGCATAGGAGGTGAGCTAGAGCACCACAAAGCTCTCCCAACGGCCTGCCAAAAAAATAGAGCAGTGCACTGCTCTGCTCGCGGGCAGGGGGTATATATAGGCCGACCATTGGTCCCGGTTTGTGGCTGGAACCGGGAATAAAGGACACCATTTGGTCCCGGTTCTAGCCACAAACCGGGACCAATGGTTGTGGGCCAGGAGCCAGGCCCATTGGTCCCGGTTCGTGTCTAGAACCGGGACCAAAGGGGTCAGACGAACGGGACCAATGGCCCACGAGTCCCGGCCGGCGCCCTGGCCTCACGAACCGGGGCTGATGCCCCCATGGGTCCCGGTTCGTGAGTGAACCGGGATTAATGGGCTTTTCAGGGCTGGACCAAAGCCCTGTTTTCTACTAGTGATCCCTTCGCATTCCTGGCCACCAAAATGTTTCTCTCAGATCCTGATACATCTTTGTGCCTCCCGGGTGGATAGAGTATGCGGACTCATGAGCTTCCCTGAGTATTTGCTGCCTCAGGTTATTCTGATCAGGCACACATATCCGTTTCTCAAACCATAGGGTACCTTGGTCATCCACGTGGAAAGACTTGGCTTTCCCTTTCGGAATTAGCTCCATGATCTTTTTGATTCCTTCATCTGGCTCTTGGGCCTTCTTAATTTCTTCCATAAGGGTAGGAGTAATTTCCAACGTATCCGAGGTAGTTGGGCCGCATAGCACCATATTGAGCTCAGCGAATTCTTCTTCTAACCTTGGATGCATACTTCCCATTAGTGCATTCACGGTGCCTTGTTTTCTGCTAAGAGCGTCCGCGACCACATTAGCTTTTCCCGGATGATAGTTTATCCCAATGTCATAGTCCTTGACTAGTTCAAGCCATCTTCGCTGCCTGAGATTCAGGTCAGGTTGGGTGAAAATATACTTGAGACTCTTATGGTCTGTGTATATTTCACAATGTTGTCCAATGAGGTAATGTCTCCAAATCTTCAGGGCATGAACTACGGCTGCTAATTCCAAATCGTGTGTGGGGTAGTTCTCCTCATGGGGTCGTAGCTGTCTGGATGCATATGCTACAACCTTCCCTTCTTGCATCAATACGCAGCCGATTCCACGTCTGGAAGCATCGCAGTAGATGTCGAAGCTCTTGTGTATGTCTGGAAGGACTAGGACAGGTGCTGTAGTGAGCCTGGTCTTTAGCTCCAGGAAACTGCTGTCACATTCCGTCGTCTAGATAAACCTTTGGTTCTTCTTGAGCTATTCCGTCAGGGGCTTGGCTATTTTAGAGAAGCCTTCTATGAAACAACGGTAATAGCCTGCCAATCCCAGGAAGCTACGGACTTTGGTCACCGTGGCTGGTGTCTTCCAATTCAATACCGTTGTTACCTTGCTGGGGTCGATGGCTACTCCTTGTTCTGACAGAATGTGCCCCAGAAATCCCTCCTCTTTTAGCCAAAATTCACACTTACTGAACTTGGCATATAGACGATGGGTTCTTAACATTTCTAGGACAGCACAGAGGTGCTATTTATGCTCTTCTTCATCCTTGGAATATATCAGGATATCATCGATGAACACCACCACAAATTTGTCCAGAAAGTCCATGAAGACTTTGTTCATCATGCTCATGAAGTAGGCTGGAGCATTTGTCAATCCAAATGACATGACTGTAAATTCATACAGACCATATCGGGTGGTGAACGCTGTCTTGGGTATGTCTTCCTTTCTGATTTTTAGCTGATGATACCCAGTTCGGAGGTCAATCTTGGAGAATACCCGTGCTCCGTTCAGCTGGTCGAACAAGTCATCAATGCGAGGGAGCGGGTACTTATTCTTGATGGTGACCTCATTCAGTTGGCGATAGTCTACGCACATTCGTAGACTGCCATCCTTCTTCTAGACGAAGAGTACTGGTGATCCCCAAGGCGAGATGCTTGGGCGGATGTACCCTTTCTACAACAATTCATCCAACTGCTTCTTTAGTTCCGCCAACTCTGGACCTGGCATACGGTAGTATTTCTTGTAAATCGGAGTGGTACCGGGAACCACTTCAATTGCAAACTCCAATTCCCGGTCGGGTGGCATCCCGGGTAATTCTTCGGGAAATACGTCCGGAAATTCGCAAACTACCGGAATCAAGTTCATATCCGGATGGTAGTTTGGTATGCCATTCCCTTCTTTGATATCATCTTGCTGGCAAGGAATTGGACTGTTTGTCCTGCCGGGTTAACTAGTGTCATTGTCCTGGTGGCACAGTTGATGCATACCCGATGGGGTGTCAACCAGTCCATCCCCAGTATCACGTCCAATCCCGAAGATTCAATGGCAATGAGTGCAACTGGAAATTTAACTCCATGCATTGAAATTTCCAGATCTCTATATATCAGATTTGTTTTGAGCAGGGAGCCAGGGGATTGTACCACCATGATTTTGTCCAAGAGCGAAGGGGAAAATTTCTGCAAGGTGGCAAAACTCCACGAAATAAACGAATGGGAAGCCCAGAATCAAATAAAATTACTGTAGGTATGTTGTTAATAGAAAACATACCAAGGACTACTTCTGGAGCTTCGCAGGCTTCCTCAGCGGAGATATGATGGACGCGTCCGTGGCTGAAGTTATGATTGGGGCGGCATCCAATAGTGTTGACCTGCGGCTTGACGTCGGAAGATGGCTTCCCGTTGTTAGCGGGGCACTGTTTGGAGTAGTGTCTGCTTTGGCCACAAGTGAAGCAGGTGTTGTTGCGGCGGCAGTCCTCTAGCACTGGCTGTTTGCCGAAGGTCTTATTCTGGCTCACTATCTTATTGTTGTTGCCATTGCTCCATGTGGGCTTGTATTCAGATGGACCTAGCTGCCAGGTACGTGGCTTCTGCGCAAACGGCTCACGGTTGTCCTTCTTGGGTTCAAACTTCCGCTTGCAGTCATCATATCCGGACTTATGTTCTCGTTCGGCTATGAAGGCCTTGTTTACCAGAGTCTAGAAGTCCGGAAAATCTAGCATGCAAAGCTGACAACGGAGGGCGTGATTCAGTCCTCCTAGGAACCGATCTATCTTTCTTTCTTTGGTGGCCACATCATAGGTAGAGTACCGTGCCAGATTGTTGAACTTGTTTAGGTACTCTGCTACCGACATATTTCCTTGTGTCAGAGCAAGGAACTCCCTTTGCTTCACCTTCATTATGCCAGTGGGGATGTGGTATTTGCGGAATAGCTCCTTGAACTTTTCCCAGGAGATGTCTTCTCCAGAAGGCCATGTTGCCTTTGTATTGTCCCACCAGATAGCTGCTGGCCCTTCCAGATAGTGGGTGGCAAAAGGAACCTTGTCGGATTCTTCGCAACGAGCTATTTCCAGCTTCTTTTCTATAGTCCTTAGCCAATCATCCGCTTCTATCGGGTCCACAGCTTGACCAAAATTGGGTGGTTTGGTGCGCTGGAAGTCGGACAATCTAGAATGTGTTCCATTGTGGTTGTGGTTCTGACCCACCATGGTTTGCATGCTTTTCAGAAATTCCATAAGGTCCTGGTTTCTCTTCTCCTGAAACATTCTCATAATCTGATCAGTGGTCGGTGCTTGAGGTGGTGGGGGTGGTAAATCTTCTGGTGGTTGTTCTGCTTGTCTGGCGGATCGACGAACGGGGGTTCCATCGCCGCCTTGGCTACAACTTCCCTTCATCCTAAATTTGTTCCCATTGCAAAATACCGAATCGATGAGCAACATCCATAAGGGAAACACAGGGGTATGACACCAGAAAGAAAATACGCGAAAAAGGGGAATAAAGCAAACAACATAATTATACAAGATAACCCAACATCATACATGGCAAGCTAGTAGGGGGATATCATGCTAGACTGCTCATACGGCGGTTGACATATGCAAAGATGCATGCATAACAACTCAAGCCTCTACTCTAGTGGCGCGGATGGCGTGAACACTGGCAGACTGAAGACTCCTCATCATCTGATCCTGAGTCGGAGTCGGAACTGATGATGTGGATCTCATCCTCCGGGTCAAAGGAAACACGACGACGCTGCTGGGACGGTTCTCCTTCCGAGGTGGAAGGAGCACGATGCCTCAGCATCGGAGCAGCTGGAGTGGCTAGGAGTGAGGCCCACTCTGCCGGGGTCTCACGGCGGCTACCAGACGGAAAGCCTGGCAGCACTGTAGAGCTAGAAGGAGCCTCAAACCTGGGTGGAGGTGGAACTGGTGGTGGATATATAGGTGGAAAGATAGGCTGAGGTGGAGGTGGAACTGGGGGCACGGCTGCAAGTGCCCCTAGGACCCGAGACAACTCCTCAGCCAAGGATATGATCGTGCGATAGCTGGCGTTCAGATAACGAGCCAGAACAGAAGTCGCACGATCACACGCCGGGTCAACTAGCGCGAAAATGACTCGCCCTGTCGTAGGCGACAGGGTGGGATAGTGGAAGAAACCTGGATGAGTCTGCATCTCAACCTCGTGGAAGCGCAAGTCGGTGAGAGCCTCCATCGCGGCAAACTGGATCGCCAGCTCCGGAGTAGAAGTCGTTCCGCCCTTGGAAGAGCGAGAATAGCTACCAAGGTCCGAGCTCGCGATCAGGAAAGCCTCTGCGTGGTACTCATAGACTGACTCAGCAAGCTGCTCCCGAAACACCTAGTACACTGGATCTTCGCCGTGGGGGTACAGTCGAAGCCAGACGTTCCCGAGCAGTACTCGAAAGGTGGATGGTGCAGGCTCAAACTGGTAGTGGTATGGAACTGGTGCCATCTATACTCACAATGCCAACGGTTAGTAAAACAATGAATCATGATGCACACTCAAAGCCCTATACTAATCGCGGTTCTAGCGCTGGTTAACTAGGGTGTCCTATAGTCAGCACGGCTCTGATACCAAGCGTTGTGGCACCCCGGCTCTGAGAACCGGATTACCAGTGTTTCCAACCCAGAGATCATGTCTTCTGGAAACACACAACAACTTGGTATAGAACAGAACTGAACTTTATTGATAGATGTCGGGTACAAGCTTATATTTTACAATGATAACGAGGCCAAAGACACCCTCGGTGGTATAACAGTATCCACATTATTTATGGAACATAGCAGGGCCTCGTAACTACTAAGTACTTCTACGGCATAGCGGAATATAGCGGCAACTCCATCCACAGGGACACTGCTGTGGACACGTCCTAGCTAGTGTAGCACGAACCATTGGGACCTCCGTCCTCGGCTTCTCCTGCATCTGGCATGATACGCCAGGTGAGTACTTTGAATGTACTCGCAAGCTCACGACAACCAAGTAATGCAGCAAACAATAGCATGGCAATCAACATGTTAAATACTTAAGCAATTCACTTACTGTACCGGTCATTAACTTACTCTCATTCGGGTTGTCCCACAACCCCCGGAATACTCATAAGCCCTCGAGTACTTCCGATTATACGAAGAGTTCTTCCATCATTACTAACATTGATACGGTTGACCATCTATTGAGGTCTGAACGGGCTGTCCAATACCGTGGACGCGGCTATTCGAATAGATTTTACACTCTGCAGAGGTTGCGCACTTTACCCACACTATGAAGCACCTGGCCTCGTGATCCCAATCGGGTAGACCAGCGTTGCCTCAACGAAACCTGCTTGACCCGTGACTCCCCCATCGTACCACCGACATTCAACCTCCCCCGGAGTTCTGCCTTGGGTGGCCCCTGTGTCCTCATGACACCTGCCACCGTCGTGGCCAAACTAAATTGTCCCAAACGGCGACGCCGGCACAATCAAACAACAACTGGGCTCACATGGTTATCGCCGCCTACCTGATCAGGGTAGCACGCGCGCATAACCCTCCCTCTTTGGAGGTACCGGTGAAAGAGCACGCGGTAAAGCCAAGTCAAGGCCATCCCATACCGGCAAATGTGGTTGCACGAGTATGCCCGGACAGGTGACTCAAGATCAACCGACTAAATTCATCTTGCAAACATAGTGATTCATTACAATACTTAGGTATTTAAATATTGCTATGAATTATTTATGGCAAACAAATAAACATAATGCATATAAAGATGCAATGCTATTGATATGCATTCATGAAATGGGTATCATGGCTTGCCTTGCTTTGTTGGGTTGTTCTAAAGCTCTTGGTCTTCAAATACACCACAATCTCCTTCTGAAAATATTTTCAAAATGCAAATGAAAATGTCACATAATGCATTTTTGTTAACCAGATATTCTGTGGATAAGAGAAAAACACCAAACTTGGTCATAAATTAAAGGGGTTCAATACCAAAACAATGCAAAAAGAATCAACTAAATTGGAGTTATAAATAAAAAGTTATTCAAGGTCAAAGTCTGGTCAAAATTCTGGATTAAAATGAATTTAAACAGAAAATAGAAAAACTCCCAACCGGCCACGTCGAAGGCGTAAAGTGGAGGGGCGCCTCCACTTATACCGCTTCGGGCGCGGGCCTGGGCCGCTGACGGGTGGGGTCCCGGTCTGTTTAAACAGAGGGAGAGGGAGGCAGGGAGGAACGGCAGCTCACCGGCGACGCTCACCGGTGTTAGAGACGGCGGCGGGGCTAGGAAATGGTCGGAACGTATCGGGCGCTCAATGACGGTTCTCCCTGTACCCGTAGCTCCTCCGGAGGTGGACGGACGGCGTCGCCCCCTTCCTCTCCGGCGGGTGGAGCTCACGGTGGTCGCCGGCGATGCCGATTCCGACGAGGATTAAGCTGGGCAAGGAGTCAAGAAGGATCAGGGAGACTTGCTGATCACGATGGCGGGCTCGAGAGATACTAGGAAGGAGTGGAGGTGGCTGGCAACAGAGAGGATTCAAGCGGCGGAGCCTTCGCCGGAGCTAAGGGAGACGAGCTCCCGGCTCTTGCTGGGGCGCTCAGGAGGCAATTGATGGATGGCGAAGTGAGGTGAGGAGCTAGGAGGAGCAGGGCAGGGCCTTAAATATGCGTGAGGCGAGGGCAGCCGAGCTATCCTGAAGCGGCGAGGCTCGGGCATGCCACTGGAGCAAGGACGGCGAGCTGGCCGTCGCGGCGTGTGGGTGAGGTGATGGAGGAGGACAGAGGAGCGACGGGACGGGTCCTGCGCCATTAATGGCTTGCGGACGACCACAGTGGCTGAAGCCCACTGTTTTGCCCGTGGCAGAGCTTGGCCGGGAGCGGCGGCGGCCTTCGCCGGCGTCCAGGAGGCTTCGAGAGGGGCCACGCGTCCGGCAGGGGTGCTGTCGGCACCAAGGGACAAGGGGGGACAGCGAGAGACGGCTCGGGCGAGCACATCTGACGCGGGCGCCATGCAGAGCGCGCGCTCTGGCATGCCAGCCCCGTGCTCACCACGGGTGCAGCCACCAGGAGGCCACGCACGCCTGGCGCACCCTGTCCATAGTGTAGTCCCTCGACCATCTAGCCTCCTTATGCCACTGGCTCGACTAGGTGCACTCTAGTTTGATGGGTATTTTCAGCAACAGTTCCTGGTTGCAAACTTGAGGGGGATCTAGATATGATGTGAGCTAGAGATGAAGCCATAGGAGATATCCAGAGAGATCTACTTTGGAAGGACAACAAGCTGGCAAAGTTTGAGAGAATATGAAAAAGATTTGAGGGTAGTTCCGATGTAAACTACCATTCTGGTCCAGAATATAGATAAGCTTGTGGCACTCACATGGGTGTTCTGCTGATGATGAAACTTGGTTGAGGGAAGTTATTTGGGTTATAGGAGATGCTGCAAAAGTTTCATGGTCATTGGATACTCCTAGCTAGCACTTCCTTCACAAAGGTTTAAAATGAGCAAAAACTTGACAGGGTCCTGCTGCTGAAAATTTGCACAGGACAAGATGATATTTTTGGATATTGTGGCTATATATGACCCCTAGGAGCTTGAGGAATTTATTGGGAATTTTCTGAGATAGGAAAATAGAGGTTGCTTCACAATGGACCAATTCTGGCCAGACAAGAAATAATTATTCTGGCCATAATTTTATATTGGGCAATGGAATATTTTTGGAGATTATGGAATCATATGATGATGAGAAGGTGTGGAAAAGTTTGGGAATTTATTGATCATCCAAACTATAGGTTGCTTCACAGCCCATAGTGGTGACATAATTTCCCAACTAAAGAAAAGGGTTTATTGGAAAAGATTAAATATTGGAAATTGATCCAGGAGAGATGTAGAAAGGTTTTGGCAAGATGAGGAGGGTTTTGGGTTACTTGGGAAAAGATTCAAAGAATCATAGATCCAATCAATTGGAAAAGTTTGAAAATCATCCAAACTTACAAATAAAATCCAAATGATCTTGAAAAGAAAAAGTTGTCAAAAATCAGGGTGTCACAATACCCTGTCCAAGGTCCTTATGGATGGAGGCAGTAACATCAACATATTATATTATGAAACCTTTCGTCGAATGAATCTCTCGGAGAGCAGGTTGCTTCCTTCAATGACAGTTTTTCATGGAATCGTTCCTGGAAAGTCTGCTTATCTGATCGGGCGGATTAAGCTCGATGTGGCCTTCGGAGATGCGTTAAACTACATATGCGAGCCTTTGATGTCCGAAGTTGTCAAGATAAAGAGCCCTTATCATGCTCTCTTTGGACGGCCGGCTTACGCTCATTTCATGGCCCGCCCGTGCTACGTCTATCTCAAGCTCAAGATGCCAGGACTCAAAGGCACCATAACCGTGGACGGGAACCGAAAGATAGCTTACGAATGCGAGGAAGGAGATGCGGCCTATGCCGATTCAGCCAGTGCGGCAGAGGAATTGAAGTTCTACACAGCGAATGTTGACCCGGCTGACATGAGGCCGCTCAAAAAACGTAATACTGAGTCGGAACCTACGCTTAAATTTAAGCCGCCCGAGGATACGAAGCAAATCGACTTCACGCCGGGCGACTCGTCCAAGCAGTTCACTATTGGGACCGGCTTGGATCCCAAATAGGAAAGCGCGCTCATCAAGTTCATCCGTGAGAATCGTGACTACTTTGCATGGAAGCCATCTGACATGCCTGGAGTCCTGAGGGAACTTGCTGAGCACCACCTTAATGTGGATCCCAAGATGAAACTCGTGCGCCAGGACCTCCGTCGTTTTAATGAGGAGAGATGCAAGGCCATTGGAGAAGAAGTGGCCCAGCTCCTAGCTGCCGGGTTTATTGTGGAAGTCTTTCACCCTGAGTTGTTGGCTAACCCGGTGCTTCTTCTAAAAAAGAACGGCACTTGGCGCATGTGTGTCGACTACACAGATCTCAACAAAGCTTGTCCTAAGGATCCTTTCACCCTCCCGCGTATTGATCAGATCATTGATTCTACGGCGGGTTGCGAGCCTTTATGCTTCTTGGATGCATACTCTGGGTATCATCAGATCAAGATGGCTGTTGAGGACCAAGAGAAGACGGCTTTCATCCATCCCTTTGGAGCTTTCTGCTATGTGTCCATGCCTTTTGGGCTCAAAAGCACCGGGGCGACTTACCAGCGCTGTGTCCAGAACTGCCTTAAGCCACAGATTGGGCGCAACGTTAACGCCTACGTTGATGACATCATGGTAAAATCTCAGAAGAAGGAGACTCTCTTGGATGACATCAAGGAAATCTTTGACAATCTTGTAGTGTACCAGATGAAGCTTAACCCGACAAAATGTGTTTTTCGTTTCCCTGCAGGCAAGCTACTGGGTTTCTTGGTTTCTGAGCGAGGCATCGAAGCCAACCCGGACAAAATCAAGGCAGTAACTTCGTTGTCTGAGCTAGCAAACATAAATCAAGTCCAGCGTCTTACAGGTTGCATTGCGGCCTTAAGCCGGTTTATAAGCCGCCTGGGAGAAAAGGCGAGTCCTTTCTACCAGTTGTTGAAAAAATTGGGCGACTTTAAATGGACGAATGCTGCTAATGAAGCCTTTGAAGCACTCAAACAACAGCTTTTTAATCCGCCCGTCTTGGCTGCTCCCGCCGAAAAAGAGCCTATGCTCCTGTATATTGCTGCCAACTCCAAAGTAGTAAGCGTTGCAGTTGTGGTCGAGCGGAAAGAGGAAGGAAAGGAATATCTGGTCCAGCATCCGGTTTATTCTGTCAGCGAAGTTCTAACCATGTCCAAGCAGCGGTACCCGCATTGGCAGAAGTTGGTCTTCGGGATCTTCATGGCAAGACGGAAGTTGAAGCATTATTTCCAGGAACACCCGATCATCGTGGTCAGTTCAACGCCTCTCGATGATATCATACAAAACCGGGAAGCCACGGGTAGGATTGCCAAGTGGGCCATTGAGCTTGGTGACCACCATTTGAAGTACATGCCCCGAACCGCTATCAAGTCCCAGGCACTGGTGGATTTCATCAATGATTGGACAGAGATACAGATTCCGGAAGATAGGGCAGATAACACGTACTGTTCTATACATTTCGATGGGTCTAGACAACTGGAGGGCTCGGGGGCTGGAGTCATATTATCTTCTTCGAAAGGTGACAAATTTTGTTATGTCTTACGGCTTATGTTCCCGTGTACTAACAATGCGGCTGAGTACGAAACCCGCTTACAGGGCTTATAATAGCCAAGGAGATGAATCTTAGCCGGGTCAGATGCCTGGGCGACTGAGATTTAGTGGCTCAGCAAGTTTCAGGGACATGGGATTCTAAAGACCCTCTTATGGCGGCTTACCGACGAGCAGTCTCTGATGTCGCGGGTCATTTCCATGGTTACCAAGTTGATCATATAGATCGCCGGCTTAATGAGGCGGCTCATGCCTTGTCAAGACTTGGTTCGCAGAGAAAGTCGGTGCCACCTAACGTGTTTTTGGACGTCCTTCATAGTCCCTCGGTCAAATTACCATCTGATGAGGACATAACTGTTCCTGACCTGGAGGCACACTTGGTGGTGGCTCTACATGCTACCCCTGACTGGACTGTGCCGTATTTGGCTTACCGAACCCGGGGGGAACTCCCAGAGGAAGAAGTCGACGCTCGACAAATCATCCGGCGGTCAAAGTCAATGGCAATCGTTAATGGCGAGTTACACCGTCGAAGCAGCACTGGTGTTTTTCAACGGTGTGTTTTGCCTGAGGAAGGCCAGGAAATATTTAATGAAATTCATTCCGGCGATTGCGGACATCATGCCGGCTCACGATCACTGGTAGCCAAAGCTTTCCGGCATGGTTTTTATTGGCTGACGGCTCATGCTGACGATGAAGAAATTGTGCGCAAGTGTTACGGGTGCCAAAAGTTTGGTCGACAGGCTCATGTACCGGCTCAGGAGTTGCGCATGATCCCAATTACCTGACCGTTTGCGGTCTGGGGGCTAGATATGGTTGGACCGTTTAAGCTGTCTTCCGACAAGAAAACCCACTTATTAGTGGCTGTTGATAAGTTCACTAAGTGGGTTGAAGCAGAGCCAATCAACAATTGTGATGCAGAAACTGCAGTCAAACTTTTGAAGAAGTTGATTTTCCGTTTTGGCTACCCTCACAGCATCATTACTGATAATGGTACGAATCTGTCCAAGGGAGCCATGGAACAATTCTGCCAACGAGAGCACATCCGGCTTGACTTAGCAGCAGTTGCACATCCACAGTCCAATGGGCAAGCTAAAAGAGCCAACCAGGAGATCCTGAGAGGAATCAAACCCCGGCTCATGGTGCCCCTTGAGCACACGCCGGGTTGTTGGGTTGAGGAACTCCCTTCAGTACTTTGGAGTTTCCGAACAACGCCAAATAGATCCACAGGATACACTCCTTTTTTCCTGGTTTACGGAGCCGAGGCGGTTCTACCAAGTGATATCCATCATGACTCGCCTCGGGTTACTGCCTATGTTGAGGCAGACAATGAGCAAGCACGCCAAGATTCCCTGGATGCCCTGGAAGAAGAGCATGACTTAGCAGAAGCTAGGTCTGCCATATACCAGCAAGACCTACGTCGTTATCACAGCCGTAGAGTCCGAAGCCGCAATTTTCAAGAAGGCGACTTAGTGCTCCGCCTGATTCAAGATCAAACAGGGATGCACAAGATCTCCCCGCCTTGGGAGGGTCCTTTCATCATCAGTCGAAACCTCAATAATGGTTCATATTACCTGATCGACTTACGAGAAGGATCATACACTTCTGAGGAGGAGACAACCCGGCCCTGGAATATTGCACACCTACGGCCTTATTACACTTAGGAGCCACCGGCTCATCTTTTTGTAATTTTCTCCCCCCCCCCCCCCCCCTCTGCAAAATTCTATATATACTTCTTTTATGTTCAAATATAATAAAGCCGGCATCCCCGAAACTTGGGGTCTCTATCGTTTCAGCCTATAAATTGAGCATGAGTCCTTATTTTTTGAAACATAGGTCACTTGAGGGCTTCCAACTCATCGAGTTTAGCTTTCTCACCCTCTCGACCCGGCAAAAACGCCATTAATATGGTTAAACCTTCCTGTATGCTTGATGCGACTCCGATCAGATGATCCCATGTACTCTAGAAAAGTTAATCCTTTGGGACCCTGAACTTTTAAGGTTAAAACATTGGATTGATATGTCTCCAAAATCATTTTAGAACTTTCTCCCCTAGATATGAAATACTAGGTCATCCTCTCCCTCTGAATCTTAGCATGTAGATATTGGGATTGGATAGGGTGAGAAAAGTCTAACATGAGTAGTCAAATGAAACAAACATATTTTTCTCCCAAACATAATTTTTCTCCCCCTACTTTGGTATTCTCCCCTTGTCTATGTAAGCATAAACTTTGATATTCTCCCCCTTAATTGTATCTCCCCCTTTGCATAAGCATGTATCTCCCCCATTAGCATTGAAGCTTTGGTATTTCTCCCCCTTTGGCATTAATTTCCAAAAAGGTCCATACACAGGGTTAGACACATGGATCATGGAGTAGGAAGGGATCCTTGAAAACAAGGGTCATAGAATGTAGGGTTCACAGAAATGAAAATTATAGAGAGCATTAAAAACTGAGTAAGACTTCTCCTCCTTTGAGTAAGGGATCCTTGAATAAAGTTTCTCCCTTTTTCTAATAATAAGGGATCATGGAAGAATCAAAGATATCACTTCTAGGATCACTAAAGAAACAAAGATTTGCTAATATGAACACAAACCAGAGAAGAAATCCAATCGGTGGCTGTGAGTCAAACGGGTCTATAGAACCGAGTCGTTGTTATGCAGCTCATCTGCTAAATCGGTAGAACCGAGAGGTTTGAGTCGGAGGCTCCGAGGGGTAAACAGAAACTTGGCAATGTTTGAGAAACTTGCAAATTAATTTGGAAAACTTGTAACAAAGTGTCAAAAGGATGATCAAAGAAAGTGCAAAAGACTTTACAAGGAGATAACAACTAGAGAAGATTTGAGTGGTTCCAAGAAATCTTGCAAAATAGAGAATGAACCAAACAAGATACTTAACTAGATGATGGGCGGTGACTAGGTCACCTATATTAGAGTATATTGACTTAGGAGCCAAGCAAGAATACTTGATCATAGGTCATACTCATTGTTAAGCTAAAAATGGGGTTACCATTCTCTGATTAAGCATTTTAATGTTTTCATATCACTTGAGTTGCTTTATCTCATGACTTGGAGTAAAGCTTGTTCAAGGATATGAGTACATACCTTTGAGTGATGTTGATTACGTGGCTTGTAGGTGAACTTGTTGAGGATGCTCGAGGTTGATGAAGTTCATCTTGAGTTGGGAGCAATCCTTCTTGTTTTGGTTTACTTATCACCTACATAGGTTAGTCACGCAAGGAAGAACACTATATATTAATTTGACATGATATCAAGTGAGAATTAGCAAATATGATCACATCAAATATATGTCAAGGATATGGTTGAGTTGTCTTCTTCCTTCCATCATCAAGAGGGGTTGCGGATACTTGGTCATCACAATATTGCTTATGGTTGGAGTTGTTGGCAATCTTGTGGAATTGAAATCTTCCAAGTACCTACAAAAGGTTAGATGCAATACAAGGGAGCATAGAATTCCATGGTATAAGATAACATGTCAAGTGTATCATGGAAGTATCATGTAAGCATATGCCCTTGCATGCAATCGAGTGAGCTTAGCTCAAGTTTGAAGCATCAATGATGTTCAACTCACTCCTCAAGTAACAAAACACTTTATCATCAAGTGGCTTAGTAAAGATATCGGCCAATTGCTTGTTGGTACGAACATGCTTAAGATTAATATCTCCTTTGGCAACATGATCATGAATGAAATGATGTCGAACTTGAATATGCTTAGTTCGAGAATGTTGCAGGGGATTATGACCAATCTTAATAGCACTTTCATTGTCACAAAGTAATGGAACATTTTTCACATGGATTCCATAATCCTTAAGCGTTTGTGTCATCCATACCAATTGTGCACAACACGATCCGACAGCAATATACTCAGTTTCGGCGGTAGATAGAGATACCGAGTTTTGTTTCTTGGAGGACCAAGACACAAGAGATCTACCAAGAAATTGACATGTACCTAGATGGATTTTCTATCAACCTTGTCACCGGCATAGTCCGAATCGGAATAGCCAACAAGGTTAAAAGAAGATCCCGTGGGATACCAAATGCCAAAGTTTGGTGTTTGTATGAAATATCTCACAGTACGTTTCACGGCCAAAAGGTGAAACTCTTTAGGTGCAGCTTGATATCTAGCACACATGCAAACACTAAGCATAATATCGGGACGGGAGGAACATAGATATAGCAATTAACCAATCATAGATCAATAAACTTTTTGATCAACCGGTTCATCCTCCTTGGTAAGATCAACATGTCCACTAGTAGGCATAGGAGTTTTCATACCTTTACACTCTTGCATGTTGAACTTTTTGATCAAGTCCTTGGTATACTGGGTTTGAGAGATGAAAGTTCCTTCTCTCGTTTGCTTGATTTGCAACCCAAGAAAGAATTTCAGCTCACACATCATGGACATTTCATACTTCTCGGACATCAACCTTCCAAATCTTTCACTAAATTGTGGGTTAGTAGATCCAAAGATAATATCATCCACATAGATTTGACACACAAATAATCCACCATTAACTCTTTTAGTGAATAAGGTTGCGTTAATTTTACCAATTTCAAAACCCTTTTCAATGAAAAACTTCGTTAAGCATTTATACCAAGCACGAGGGGCTTGCTTAAGACCATAAAGTGCTTTACGAAGCTTGTAAACATGGTTAGGTTTCTTAGGATTCACAAAACCAGGTGGTTGCTTGACATAGACCTCTTCTTCAATCTCACCTTTTAAAAAGGCACTTTTAATGTCTATTTGATAAAGTGTGATATCATGGTGATTAGTATAAGCAAGAAGAATGTGAATAGCTTCAAGTCTAGCGATGGGTGCATAGGTCTCACCGTAGTCCATACCTTCGACTTGCGTATATCCTTGGGCTACAAGACGTGCCTTGTTGCATACGACTTGACCGTCTTCATCTTGCTTGTTCCGAAACACCCATTTGGTTCCGATGATGTTGTGCTCGTCCTTGGGCTTCTCCACGAGTGTCCACACTTCGTTCCTCTCGAATTTGTGAAGCACTTCATGCATTGTGTTCACCCTATCCGGGTCTTCAAGAGCTTGTTCTACCTTCAAGGGTTCAATGCTAGAGACAAAAGAATAATGCTCACAAAGATTTCCTACGTGAGTTTTAGAGCGAGTAATTCTCTCGGTTTGTATGTCACCAAAGATTTGGTTTAAAGGATGGTTCGTGGTCACTCTTGCTCGAACTCGGGGTAGCTTTTGCTTGTTGGATGGTGGAGCTTCTTCATCATCATCATCTCCTTCGTCTTCGTTGTTGTTGAAGGTGTCGTTTCCTTGAGGTGGTGGTGAAGGAGGTTGTGGTGGATCTTCATGATGTACTCCCTCCTCTTCATCTTCTTGTCGTGTGCTGCTTGTGGATGCCTCCATGTCATGTTGAGGATCACCTTGACATGAAGTAGGGGCTTCCACTTGAGTTGATGAAGTACTTTCCTTCACCTCCATGGGACGAATCTTGCCGATGGACAAGTCTTGGATAGCTTCCGAAGGATCCTTATCTCCTACGTCATTTGGCAATTGTTCGACTTGCGAACCATTAGATTCATCAAACTTCACATCTACCATCTCTTCAACTTTTCGAGTGAAATTGTTGTAGACACGGTAAGTGTGAGTGTTCGATCCGTAACCAAGTAGGGATCCTTCATGTGATTTAGGAGCAAATTTAGTACGACGATGCTTGTCAAGAATGTAGCACTTTGAGCCGAATACCCGAAAGTATCCAACTTGGGGTTTGTTACCGGTGAGTAGCTCGTATGCCGTTTTACCGAGAAGCTTGTGAAGATAGAGTCGGTTAGTGGCATGACATGCTGTTTCCACGGCTTTTGCCCAAAAGTGTCTTGGCGTCTTGTATTCGTCAAGCATTGTTCTTGCCATCTCAATAAGAGTCCAGTTCTTCCTCTCAACAACTCCATTTTGTTGAGGTGTGTACATAGCCGAGAACTCATGTGAAACACCTTATTCGTCAAGAAAGGTATCTACATGGGTGTTCTTGAACTCCGATCCGTTATCGCTCTGAACCTTCTTGATCCTCACTTCAAACTGATTTTGCGCTTTGCGAGCGAAGTTCTTGAAGATCTTTTGTACCTGCGACTTATCATCAAGAAAGAATACCCACGTAAATCTGGAAAAATCATCAACTATAACAAGACCATAGGAATTTCCACCGAGACTCTTGTAAGCATTGGGACCAAAAAGATCCATGTGAAGTAACTCGAGTGGTCTCCTAGTAGTCATGATATTTTTAACGGGATGACTTCCGCCTACTTGCTTTCCAGCTTGACAAGCACTACAAAGTCTGTCTTTGTCAAAGATAACATCTTTAACACCAAGTATATGATCACCTTTGATAAGCTTGTCTAGATTACGCATGCCAACATGTCCTAGTCTTCTATGCCAAAGTCAACCTTTAGAAGAGTTTGCAATAAGACAAGTATGTGGTTTGGATCTCTTAGTGAAATCGACAATATATAGATCACCTCTACGGAAACCGGTAAAGACCATGTTATGATTATCTTGTCTAAACACTTGGCAATCTACTTTCGTGAATAGCACATTAAAACCGAAATCGGCAAGTCTAGATACGGAAAGAAGATTGTAGCCAAGGGATTCAACAAGCATGACGTTTTGAATAGAGCTATCATGGGATATGGCCACCTTACCAAGACCAAGTACCTTACCCTTGGAGTTGTCTCCAAAAGTTACATACCTTCGCGGTCCATGGTTTGGTGTGATCTCTTCAAGCATCTCTCTATATCATGTCATATGATCGGTACATCCACTATCGAGAATCCACTCTTTTCCTCTGGACATGTAATCCTTGAAGTTTGCCATAAGACTTAGATTCTTCATGATCTTCTCATGCTCGATGTCGAACAACTCATCTTCATCATAGTAGCCATGTTCCACATTGTCATCATCAAGCGGGAAATCCTCGTCACAAGGAACAAGAGATTTGTTAGGGTTGTGATCTTGACAATGTTCAAATTTATGAATTCAAATGGCTTCTACAATGATGTTTTTGATAGTTATGACATCTCCTTTAGCACGCATAAGGTCTGTAAGCTCAAATAGATAGTCATCAAACTTGGGATCACTAGGCATCATTTTGTGAAAGACAATAGTTTTATGAAGAATTTCATCAAGATTAGTCAAAGAATAACTCGGATATCGTTTCTCCAAGTCATTCCACAAAGTATAAGCACATTCCAAATTCTTCATTTGATTAAGCACAATCCTAGGCAATCCTCTAACGATAAGATTAACAGTTCTAAGATTGCATAGCATATCAATTTCCTCTTCGTGTGTGGGATGTAAAGGATCAATGGGAGGTACATAGGGGTTCTTAACATACTTGCTCAAATGAAATTCATTGAATAGCTCAAGCATCTTATATTTCCATTGACTATAGTACTCCCCATCAAGAATAGGCACTCTACAACTCAAACTCCCTATACTAGACACATCCATCTTCCTCCATGGTGATGAAACCGAAGCAATGGAGACCAATGCTCTGATACCAATTGAAGGATCACTAGAAGTGTGTGTCTAGAGGGGGGTGAATAGACTACTTGCAAATATAAAACCTAACCTTTTCCCAAGTTAATTGGTTGGCAGATTTTTAGCAATTATAGCAAGTCAAGTACACCCTACACATGCATGTCAACAAGTATGGCAGCGGAAAGTAAAGACATTGCACATGAAAGTAGAGAGTTGAGATAGGGAGATCAAACGCATGAGGGACACGAAGATTTTTCCCGTGGTTTCGATAGGTGGTGCTATCGTACATCCACGTTTATGGAGTCTTCAACCCACGGAGGGTAACGGTCGCGAGAGTCCACGGAGGGCTCCACCCATAAGGGTCCACGAAGTAGCAACCTTGACTATTCCATAACTGCTTCCGTCCACGAAGGACTAGCCTCACTATGGGTAGATCTTCACGAAGTAGGCGATCTCCTTGCCCGTAAAAACTTCTTGGTTCAACTCCACAACACGAAGTAGGAGGCTCCCAAGCAACACCTGACCAATCTAGGAGGCACCACCCTCCAAAAGGTAATAGGTTCGGCAATGTCGATGAACTCCTTGCTCTTGTGCTTCAAGATGATAGACTCCTCAACACACAATCACTCTCTCACAGATTTGGCTATGGTGGAAGAGATTGATTTGGTGGAAAGCAAGTTGGGGAGGCTAGAGATCAAGATTCATATGGTAGGAATGGAATAGCTTGATCTCAACACATGAGTAGGTGGCTCTCTCTCAGAAAATAGGATGGGGCAAGTATGGAATAGTTCTGAGTGCTTCTCTTTCGAGTGGGTGGTGGTGAAGGGGTATATATAGGCATCCCCAAAAATCCAACCATTACACCTAAAGTGACCAACTCGGTGACACCGAAGTGTAAAACTCGGTGGTACCGAAGTGACCAAAAGGCAGTAACTCTTAAATCTCGGTGAGACCGATACATAACTCTCGGTGGTACCGATTAGGTGATCAACGATCAGATTGCACAACTCGGTGATGCCGATTCTCAAATCTCGGTGGTACCAATTCTTGACAATGGCTAACCAGAGAGTTGACCCAAAAACTCGGTGAGACCGATTCACAAAACTCGGTGGTACCGATTCTTGTGAATGGCTAACCAGGAAGTTGGTTCAAATCACGGTGAGACCGACTGGCAAAACTCAGTGGTACCGAAGCTTGAAGATAGCTAAACAGAAAGTTGGCAACTGAACTAGGTGGCACCGATGCAGAATCGGTTGCACCGAATGGCTAGGGTTTGGCCTGGGTCTGTCTGAGTTTGGGAATCGGTGGGACCGAGTGGGAATTGTTGGTTGCACCGATTTTCATGAATGGCTTGGACAGACTTTTGTGGAACAGTTTGTGGGTGTTTTTGGTGACTATCACTTGTGCACGTGGAGCATCTTCTTCACCAATAGTACCTTACCCCCTTTTAGTAGTATTGGCTTTTCTATGGACTCAAAGTTATTTCTCACAAAGTAAAATGTAGAATCCTCTTGCTTGAAGCTTTGCCAATCCATTTCCTTGCATCTTGGGGTTTCTCCACAATCCTTTTTGCCAACCCATCTCCATCTATGGACTTTCATCTGAAATACACTAGGTAGAAATATTAGTCCAAGAGACAATGTATGTTGTCATGAATTAACAAAACCACCAAGGGAGCATATGTGCTTTCACAAAATGATTTGTGGTAGCATGCATCAACAAGTAACAGGTATCCGTTTGAACATGTTACAGATATCAATATGAATCAAGGTTTGAACATCTCATGTTCAGCCACCATGTCAAGTCATCTAACTTATCTCAAGTATCATCTCCGTCACCAAACCACACACACACACACTCCCCAAGTTTAGTGAACACTGGACGTAGCACAAGAGCGGTCATCCAACTGTGCTTGACCATGGACACGGCTATTTGAATAGTTTTACACTCTGCAGATGTTGCGCACTTTACCCACAAGACTCGGGAAACTTCTGTGTCAAGCCACGACTCGCGGTATATTGCATACCCGAGGTAAGTACCCGAACATTGTCTTTCCCCTGATGATACTGAACAAAGAGTCCACTCGATTGGTACCCAGCCCACATGATGTACATCACAAGTAACACCCATGCAGGGACCAACGGTGTGCCCGGTGCCTGTGAAGACAGCGCATGATCATCCTTACCGGCATGACCCCGTATCGAGAGTGACCACATCACTCCCGCCACTAGTAACGCGGGCTCTATGCTAGTACCCACCAAAGTAATCAACAAAGCCCTGTCCCATAAGGGGTATCGTGGTTGTACATGTAAGGTTGGAATAACGGTCGCAACTTACACCAATACGTTTTCGAAAACCACACACACTCACTTGCTCCGGTACACCACTTATTTATCAAGTGGTTACCTAGCTCAACATCATCTCCCTCGGGCATTAGTGGCACCCGACGGGGTTTTCGAAAAGTCTTTTGAAGTCACTCTTGTTTCCAACACCATGCATATTCCTGTCCCACTTGCGTAGCATCTACTAAGCATCCTATCTACTCCCACCTGCACAATCCTCATAAAGAGGTATGGTCATGCACGATGCAAGTATCAACGGTAAAAGTATCGGAGGCATCCCACCGAAGTGGTCACCACATCATCATGATCAATATAATGAAATAAAGTGCTATATGCCATGCAATAAAAAGGTTTCATAGTCATGGTCAAAGGGCTGCTTGCCTGGCTCAACAAAGTCTTTGGGGTCTTCAAAGTCTTCGGGTCCAACTCCCTCGTCAACAGTGCAATCTATCTTCGCGATAAATAACGATAATAATAAGAATCACAACAAAAACAGAGCACAAAACTCACTTCTAAAATGTTACCCTACTCTGTAAAATACTACATACCAAACTAAAAATATTTGCCTAAGGTTTTGTTGTGAAAAAGATTTTAAAAACTATTAAAATAGAGGCTAAAAATAATCAAAACTAGCATTTAAATAAAATCAGTACATAAAATGTTTTCAAAAAAATTCACAAATGGCATTACAAAATACTACAGATTATTCTAAGATTTATGGTGGAGAAATAATTGGAAATGGACAAATATATATTTGTGTGGGATTTTTGCAAATAATGCCAGAAAAATAAAAGGAAAAAGGGCACTGTGCCCTGGGCCAGTCTCGGCCAGCAGCTGGGCCGCCCCAGCGAGCCAGCCAGCCAGCCAGTTATCCTAGGCGCGCCCGTCGGTTTAAACCCGACAGGCGGGCCCCTGGCATGAGCGGCACATAGAGAGAGGGACAGGCGAGGAGGAGGCCGACAGGTGGGGTCCCCCTGTCGGGACCTTCATCCTCTTATGGACCAAGGGGGGAGGAGCTCACCGGCGAGGCTACTGGCGACGGCGAGGGTGGTGAAAGCGGGAATGAGCTCAGGGGGGCGCCGCGGGTCGAGGGGAGGTGGAGTTGGTCGCCGGGAGGGCCTGGGTCACCGGCGACGATGGGGCCGCGGCGGAGGAGCGTCGGGAGGTGGTCGCCACCGACGATTCCTGCAGCAAAAGGCACGGGAGGAAGGGGGAAACGCATCAGAGGGGCGTTGCGGTTCCAGATCGAGCAAAGAGGGAGGCGGAGGGGCTCTGTACCTGGAGCTCGCCGGAGTTCCGATGCGGCGGACCCCGAGCTCGATCTAGAGCATGGGAGCTCCTGGCGAGGAACGGGTGGACCGGGGGCTCGATTAGGTGGTAGAGGGGGTGAGGGAGGAGCAAGGGGAGGCCCGGGGACTCCTTTTATAGCGGGGGCGAGGGTTCACCGCGGACCCGTGCGCCGGTGAGGTCGGAACCGCCGCTGGAGGCTGCGGGAGGGGTTTAAACTGACTCGGGGGTGTTTGTGGGCGATGCCTATGGCCAGAGGGAGAGAGAGATGGAGCGGAGGGGGGCCAGAGGGCGTCGCCCGTGTGGAGCCCCCTGTTGGCCGGTTCGGGCGGCGTGGGCACATGCGGCTGCAGGTCACCGGAGAGAGAAGGTGGAGGAGGCCGACCTCTTGGCGTCTTGCGGACGTCCAGGAGGGCCAGGGGGACAAGCCCCCGCATCCCAAGGCGGTCGGGTGGCTCGGGATGGGTGCTGCTACAGTGCGGGAGCGCACTGTAGTGCGCTCCAGAGCGTGCAAATGGCCGGCATTGTCGTTGCCCGCACTCTCTGGAGTGCCCCCACGTTGTCCAGTAGCTCCTGGGGGTTGCTTAGATGCCCCTAGGATGCTTTGAGCTAGGGTGAGGGGAAGGAGAAAGAAAATGGAGGTGAGGAGCTCCTGTTTAGGCTGTCCAAGGGGATAAATGTGGGTTTTACCCCACTCCATCACTGATCTAAGTTATGAAAACATTACTGGAGGTCAAATATAGCAATATGGGACTGTGGTAAAAATTTGGGGGCAAGGAGAATAGTGGAAGGGGGTCAAACATGACTTTTACAAATCTGCCAGAACGTGTTTGATTGTTATTTGGCAAAGAAAATGAAGTTTTCTTGCCATGAGATTTAATAGGATGGAATAGAAGGTAGAATTATGGTTGATCACCAAGTTTGAGCCCATTTGAGCAAGGTTGACAATGGAAACTTAGAAAACCCTAGAATTTAACAAAATCAGATTTCTGTAGATCCGGGCATGAAATCCTATTCTCCCAAATCCACCACTTGGTGTGGTGTCATTATTTGGGGGTTAGAACATGCCCACAAAGTTTGGGGTCAATAGGACAAACTTCCCAATGTAAGGTTTTTCAAACTTGACTCTGGACATCAATGGTTTTGGAATATTTTGGTGGATCAAATCAATTGGGATTGAGATGAAACTTTGCAAGATCATCACATATAGCATGTGTGACTTGCTAGAATTTTCCTGCATTTTATTGAGAATATTTCCAATGGAAATATTTCAAAAGCTTGATTTAAGCAGAAAGGGATTCGAAGGGTTTTGCCCATTATTTTGAACATGACCATGTGTTGAAACTCACATGTATGGAAAATACATGTCCACTGAGTTTCCCTAAATTTTATCAAATATTTTTAAAGCATTTAAATAATTTTTCCCTATGAAAAACCATTTCTAGCCTTAAGAAAAAACCTTTAAATAAAATAGTAAAATAATCTTTAAAATTAATATTTGGTGGTTTTGGGAAGTCTTATATATAGTAGGTCTCAAATAAAGCCTTTGGGGAAAAAGGATCCACCCAATTTGAGGACTTGTAGTACAAACCTCAATTCAGGGGTTTTTGAAAACCTAATTTGAATAAATCCATTTGGCTAAAATAATACTCCCTCCGTCCCAAATTAAGTGTCACAGATTTTGTACTAAACTAGTACAAATTTTGTACTAGATCATCGACACTTATTTTGGGACGGAGGAAGTATTTGATAAAAATAGTCTTAGGTACTATACACATGGTATGATCATGGGGCAAGATGTTTGGATCAAGGATGATGAGTATGGAGAGAAGAATGACCTATGAGTGCCATAACACAATCAACCAAACAAGCAAGCACCAAACAACTTCAAACAAGCACATGGACTTAAAAAGTCTTAAATGGTTCCAACTTTTGTAAATCCAAAGCATCGCAAAGTGATACAAACACATTGTGTGATAGTTTACTTCTTTATCAAGTCCCAAGAAGATTGCAAGCAATATCCTTTACACTTGGGGGCTAATGCATATCAGTTTTTTCGAACCTAAGATATGGAGAAGACCCGACTCATCTCAAGAAGATGAGCCGACGCATGGGGGCTATAGGTCGAATTTCTTCAATCTTCAAGACCCGACTCATCTCAAGAAGATGAGCCGGCTCTTGGGGGCTACAGGTCGAATTTCTTCAATCTTCAAGAACCGACTCATCTCAAGAAGATGAGCGGGCCTTTGGGGGCTACAGGTCAAATCTCTTCAATCTTCAAGACCCGACTCATCTCAAGAAGATGAGCCGGCCCTTGGGGGCTACAGGTCGAATTTCTTCAAAGTTTTAAAACACCCGACTCATCTTGAAAAGATGAGCCGGCCTTGGGGGCTACACTGTTACATGCCTTAGCTATTTTATGAAACCAACTTATCATAACAAGCTGATCTTTGGAAGCTAATGATAATATACAAGATAATGGTAAAATGAGAAGATTGCCTCATATTTCTCCTTCATAGCATTTATCATGCTCTTCTCAATTTCCCGGCTCTCAGATAGCCGGGTCAAGTACTGCTGATACAAATCTTCAACACCAAGAGCGGACAATTCCGGGAATTCCATCTTGCCCTTTCCTTTGTCCAAATTTACTGGTTCATCCTTGCTCACGATTTTAGCTAAGGAGGTGGAAACAGTTGGGGCCTGGAAACTCTCTTTAACAAATACAACATCTGAAGTGTTGTGGTCAAGCGACGGCATAAATTTATCTGTATGGGCCGACTTGGACGGAAGGATGGATGATTCAGTCTTGAGAGGAACATCCATAAAAACCGGCTCATTTGGTTCGGATGTTTCAGTGGCGGCTGTCGGCTCCACCCTCATATCAGGCTCCTTTTCAACGGAAGGGCCAACCATCGAAGTTGTCTTTCCTAGCAGAAGGATTGGCGCCTCTTGGCCTGCTGTCTCAGAGGACGACCCGCCAGCCCATTTGGACACAACAGCTTTGGCCCTATGGATTGTCAGTAAAAAAAAGGTTATGACAAGTTGGAATTAAAACGATGAAGGGCATAAGGGAACACTGCAAAGATAGAAACTTACCCGAATTAACATTGAAAGGGGGGAGTTGTGACGCACTTGAGTTGCCCGATGACGAAGGAGAGTCCTGATAAAGGGAATTTGACGGGCTGAGAGGTTTTTTAAACAAACCGGCTCTAGGACGAGAATCAATTGGACTATGGTGCACCACAAGGCGTGGTTTACGAGCCGGCAGTGCGTGAGACAAACTAGGGTCTACGTTGTCCATGTCACCCTGGGTTTTACGTTTTGATGAGCCGGCAAACTGTGCTCTCTTCAAAGGAAAATCGGGAGCCAAATGAGCTTCTGGGCATGACAATTTAACTTCCCAGACGGTTTGTCTTGGTTTTCAGGGAACAAACGTTTCTGAAGAATTGGGGGAAATTGGAGTTACCTTGGGTTCGCCGGCTTGGCTAGATTCTGAGTCACCCTAATAAGAAGGTGTGTCGGCAAGCTCATTAAACAGGCGGCCGAGAGAGTCGAGTTCTACCTCAGATTCTTCCGCAGAAGATGGCACAGAGGCCGGGCTATTCTTTCTACCCGTCAAAGGAACAGAAGCTTGAGGTACAACTTTCCAAAATTTAGAATATGCCTGCAAATACATGGTAAATAATGGCGAGTCAAAGGAAACATTGACAAAAAAATATGAAAATGATCAATACCTGAGGCGGCGGATTGAGAAGATAAAATGGACCCAATCCGGTGACGCTGCATTGCTCTTTCGAGTTGGAGAAAAACAATTTTTGTTTCTTTGGTAAGAGCGTCGTCAGAAAGATTTTCACGAGAAAACCGCTGAGGATCGTTTGAGGCGCTAGAATAGTCACACATCAAGCCGTCCCTCAAGTTGATGGGCTGGATTCGCCACTTTAACCAACAACGAATAAGATCTATCCCGGTCAGGCCATGAGCAGTCTGAGTTCTCAGTTTTGCATGAAGAGGTGCTAAAGGAGCCCTCTCTTCGTCAGTTGGCCAGCCCGGAAATTCCGCCTTACCACTAAGTCTCTCCAGTGTGAAACTCGACAAGGGATTTTCTCCTTCAGGTGTAGTATTTTGGCAGTAGAACCAGGTTTTATTCCAGCCGTTCGGGTGACTCACCAGTTTTGATTCTGGGAAGGCGTTGTTGTTTCTTTTCTGGATAGAGACACCACCGATCTCACAAGCAGCACCATTCTTTTCCTCGGTTTGGCGGTTAAGGTAAAAGAATTCCCTAAACAGAGTGACGGACGGCTCAATCTGAAGATACACTTCACATAGCACTTGAAACTGACAAATATTGGTCATAGAATTTGGACCAGTGTCTTGAGGCCTGAGCTTGAAGAAATGCAAGAGGTCTCTAAAGAATTTTGAGCCGGGAGGATGGACACCTCTACGCAAATGATCAGTAAAGACCACAACCTCCCCTAGCCGTGGTTGTGGGAACGGCTCTTCTTCGGGAGCCCGCCATTTTATAATATTTCAAGCCGGCAAGAAACCTTGGTCCACAAGGTTATCCAAGGTAAGCCTGGACTCTTTGGTCTTGGCCCAGTTGCAAAATTTGGAGTTTTTTGAAGCCATGGCGGGTTATGCAATGGCTACAAGAGTAACAAGGAAAATAAGCTGGGGTGAATTATAAGTCGCCCATAATAAAGTGTTATTACTTTCCGGCAAAATCAGAGAGGGCCGAAGGGACATTTCCAACACTTAGCAAAGATGTTGGGTCACAAACAAGTTTCTATAAAGGTATCCTTATGGGCAGATCTGATTA
Source organism: Elymus sibiricus (assembly GCA_039707655.1). Classification (NCBI taxonomy): domain Eukaryota; kingdom Viridiplantae; phylum Streptophyta; class Magnoliopsida; order Poales; family Poaceae; genus Elymus; species Elymus sibiricus. Next base: position 267,006,626 of record CM077665.1, on the reverse strand, counting down.
AATTAGGAAAAACAACCAGATATATGTTCTAGCTGACGAAAAGACCGAAACTACGGCATTCAAAGGATAGCCCCGGATGGTTCATTCTAGATCTTCTTATGAGGAAAATACGGCGGAGATCAATCTAGAAACACGCGGCAATGAATGGATAGCATGTGGATCTACTAAATAAGTTTCGGACGAACACGGCGAGAACACCGGAAGCATCAAACCCTAAATGGAGGGGATTCATACCAGATTGTGTTGAAGCGGACACGAAGATGATCGCGTTCGCTCTGACGGTCGCCAAAAGGCTCGGTGACGTCGGCAATGAAGTCAGAGACCTCGGAGTCGCTTCGGGAGCTCTGGTGGTGCTTGGCTGATGGAGGAGCAAGAGGAGGAAGACGATAGGAAAAGTTACTGTGGAGCTCAGTGAACTTATTTACAAAGGGGGAAAATGAAATAGCGCTGAGAAAGACGAAACGGCCACGGTAAATTTGTGGCTAGGAGCGTGCCTCGATTTTCGCGTCTGCCTAGATTTGGTGCAGTTTTCAAAGGGACACGTTATAATGACTTTGAAGCACAACGGTCAGCAAAGATGACATCATTAATAGACAGACACCGGAGAGAAGACAAGTCTGGAAGCATTATAAGCCGGCGTTATGAGATTCATGGAAGACACAAATCCAATGATGAGCCGCCAAAAAAAGAAGAGAAATTGACATGAATGGATTCAAATCAATCTGGGGCCTAATGTCGGTGATGTAACTCCACGGTGTAACCCGCCCTATTGGGCCGGGTTAACCTATTGACGGCTCTATGATCAAGTTTAAGATGGGCCATGTCATGAAGACAGGACAAGCAAGGTGGTGGCTGACTAAGTCGCCGGGCGGCCCAACACCTGAAGACGGAGGCTCAAGGCCCATAGGGCAGAAGGCGCCGGTCATTTTCATTGCTTAAGGAGCAAGGCGAGTTAGAGAAATTATAGGTTACGAGTCACGATATGACCCGGACTCTAATGTAAACCCTAGGGTCTTGACATGCATATAAAGGCAAGCCCCTAGGACCGAAAGACTGAAGTTACAATCTCTTGATAACTAGGTTAGCGATTCCGCACCCTTGTAATCGGGATCTATCCATCAAATACACACAAAGCAGGACATAGGCTATTACCTCCATTGGAGGGGCCGAACCTGGGTAAACCCAACTCTCGTTCCCGTTTAACCCCATTGAGTCGCCACCTAGCGGCGATGGCCTCACACCTAAGTCCTTGCACTAGGACATCTGCCGTGACAAAACCACGACAGATAGTGTCGACATGATGCTTAGGGCGAGTTTTATAGTCGAGCCACCGGTCTATTAGCCAGATGCATTTAGGAAAATATGTGTCGAATTAGTTTGTTTCAGCATCGGAGTGCAAAGAAAAACAATTCAATGTAACTAACTGTAATATGACCAAAAATGGTCTTTATTTCCGATAAGCTCGTGACGTCTAACCGTAAGATCTGAACTGGTGAAGCAACTATTACAAATACTTATATTTAAGTATATACTTTTACCGAGGAAAGATTAGCACAGTGCTTTTTCTTAGTGGTTTGACATCCCTACTATGCCCTGCTACATGTCTGTGCCTTTGCACTCGAGGGATTCGATCCTTTGGAGGAGATGGTGACCGACGGATGGACCTTTGAGAGAGAGTCTTGAGAGGTCGTCATAGTTTGTTAGCTTGATGCTGGGTAGGTCCTATATGCTACCTCCTTTATGTCCGAAGACGTGCTTGACCATAGCTCGGTCAAGCCGAGCACTTGGTGATGCGGAGCATCCCACCATCATACCCATGGACTCTACACCATCACATCAAGCCACAAAGGGACCCATGACTAGAGCTCGGGCACGTGCTATTGAACACGAGGTGACATCTCTCCTATCTGATTCTCTCTTTGATATTCATGGAACTTGGATGCTACCTCAATCGGAGATTCTTTGCATGATCAGGTACGATGGTGATGGAGTTGGTCTAGAAGATGCTCGGAGCGGAGGACGTCAAGCTTGGAAGGAAAAGAGAGAAGCTGCAGACAAGGCCCAGCTCTCGGATGTCCGCACAACCTCGGACGTCCGACGCCTGAAGACCGACCTCGCCAGAAGACTCGAGGACACTCCAGCGTTCGGACGACCGACCCCGCCCGGACGTCCGACACGCTCCATCACTCGGACGACCGGACCCTTCCGGAAATCCGACGCCCCGACACCCACACTGAATCCTCGAAAGTCCGAAGACCTCCGGACGACAAGGCCCCAGACGTCCGACGCGCCCCGGAAATCCAAGAACCCCGTTTCAAAGCCGAAACCTCGGACGACCGGCCACCTCCGGACGTCCAGACCGCCGTGAAGCCTCGGACGCCCGACAGCGTCCGGACGTCCGGACCCTGTCCGCGCACCGACCCGCGGGCGGTGGCCCATGTACCCGTTCCTTTCGCCTAGGACTATATAAACTCCTCTTTCCCCTCTCTCTAGGGTTAGCTATTGTTTGGCAAAAGACTTTGTTGAGCAAAGCTCCATCACTTCCTTCTCCCTAGGAGATTACCCTCCATTGAGAGAAGATCCAAGCGATGCCAAGGCCCCTCTAAGGGAAGATCCCCACGGGATTCAAGACCTCCTCCTCCGGAGCGAGAAGACTATCGTTACTTGTATCCTTTTGTTGATTGTGGACCGTAATACTCGTGTACTCGTGTGATTCTAGTGGATGTGTGATCGAAGGTTGTCCTTGATTGTTTGATTTCCCCCTCGTGTTTCTCTTGTGTTCTTCGTGTTCCTCGTGAGATCCCCTCCAATTCGTGAAAGATCGACGCACACGGGCGTGCCCTGTATCATATCCCCTCCAATTTTGCTTTGACCTAATTTCGAAAATCCCCACAAAAATAGCCATACCAAATTTCTTGGATCCGTTGGATTTGAGGAGATTTTGTTGATTTTGATCCGTGGATTTCGTTGTGAAGAAGTGGATCTACCTTTTCCCCATATTCCCCATCAATTCCATCCGCAAAATCGCCAAAAATTTTGGCCGAAATTTTTCTTTGGTTCGAGTTCCTCCCGTGGAACCCGCAGGCTCCGGACGACCGACAGCCGCTGGACAACCCGGCCTCGGACGACCGGACGTTGGACGTTCGAGTAACTCTGACGAAGCTGCATTCTGCCCGAATTTTTTTCTTTCCCCGCCAGTTCTTCTGCCTTGTTGCTCCACCATTTCTTCCGCAGCCCTTTGCATTTAAGATTTTGAGCAGTTAGCCTCGCCACTTCAAACCACACCGTAAGCAAGGACGGTAACCGCGACGACTCTCTCTTCCGCCATATACCCTTGCCATTGCATTGTTACCTTGGGCCTATTTGCGTTACTTGCCTATAGAGACAAGACATTGAGTATTGCCGGGCTAGGCTACTTGTGCACTTTAGTGATACATACTCCGCATAGCTTCATTTGCGTGCATATATCTTAGTATCATCTTTTGTGTTACAACATAGTACCCGCATACATAATTTCTATCTCGGTGTGCACGTCCCGCATTGTGTCCATACAAAACATCATTGCAAAAGGAAAGAGAAGCAAAGTTTTTAAGCAAGAGAAAAAGAGCAATAGCATCGCAAGATTCGCATAGCATACTTGATCATCTTGGATCACTTGAGCGAGTGACACGTGCCGCATACACACATAGCAAGTCGGGCATCGGAAGACGACACTTTTGTTTCATTTTAGGGTGTGCACAAGTGCGTATCATGCCCATTGGAGCAATCATGCTACCGTCTCTCTAGTGTTGTGCAACGAGAGCATTTTCCGTGGATTCCACATTTTGGCTCATCCTTGGTTGCATGACCCTAATTTTCTTCCGTGCATGTGTTTCCGTGTATACCCATTGCTATTGATCTACATTGTCTCATTTGCGAATTTTACAAATGGGCGGTTACCATCAGGGAACGAATATACCGAATCTATTATCTTGGCTTGGAGGGCACACCAAGCCATCGGAGATTTCTTTCTCGAACACAGAGTTGTCTCATAGCTCGGCCTTCTGATAAGAACCATAGAGCGGCCCAACGGTCTATGAGAGATAGACCAGCAGCCCGAGGACCCCGTAGTCCCGGACTCCCTCATCGACCATAGCACGGACGGGAGTTTGTCGAGCCAGCCTTTGCCGCAGGCTGCGAGACTCTTGCTGAAGCTTCTTGTCTTGATGTCCTTGAGGACCTCAGCGTTGGCACGTTCGGCTTGGCCATTACTTTGGGGGTGCCACACGGAGGCATAGCAGATATGCGTGCCCAGGCTGGAGCAGTAAGCCTTGAAGATGCCGCTCATGAACCACGAGCCGTTGTCGGGGATGATGCGGTTGGGGACGCCGAAGCGACACACCAGGCCTTTGATGAACTTGACAACTGATGCAGCTGGGATAGAGCGGACAGGTTCCACTTCGGCCCACTTGGTGATCTTGTCGATGGCCACGTAGAGGAAACAGTAACCTCCTGCGACGCGAGGAAAGGGACCAAGAATGTCCATCCCCCATACTGCAAAGGGCCACGATAGGGGGATGGTCTGGAGCCCTTGCGACGATTGATTTATCTACTTGGCATGGAATTGGTAGGCTTCGCAGGACTGTACCAGCCTCAATGGCGTCTTAAAGCATAGTGGGCCAATAGAAGCCACTATGGAAGACCTTGCCGGCAAGAGTGCGTGATGGAGAGTGGTGGCCACAGTCTCCTGCATGTATATGAGCAAGTAGCTCGCGCCCTTGATCCTCAGATATGCACTATGGCGTCACTCCATTAGGGCACCTTCAGTAGAGATCTCCGCCCCCAAGGAAGTAGGATGCGGCTTGACGGGCCACACTCTCCACCTCAGCGTCATCCATCGGGAGAGTGCCGCTCTCCAAGTAGACCTTGAACACCGTGGCCCAGCTGTCAGCTTGTGGCTCTAGTGCCAGCAGCAGGCGAGCGCCCGAGGTGGGCCGCAATTGGGTGCGCCTATGGAAGGCGCGGGCGGCAGCTCCTCTTGAGGTGCCATGGCGCCGGCGGCTGGTGGTGTAGCGGATGGCTTCAGGAGCCGCTTCTCGAAAATCCCCGGGCCTTGTGGCTCACTGCAAGATACCCTCTTGGCGATGTTGTCGGCTTCCTGGTTGTAGTTGCGAGGGATGTGCTGGAACTCCATGCCCAGGAAACGGTTCTCAAGCTTGCGCGCTTCCTTGAGATAGGCAATCATGTGCTCGTCCATGGGCTTGAGCTTTTTTTTGAGAAGTTAACGAGGAGCTTTGAGTCGTCGTTGATGAGTATGCGCTTCACGCCGAGTGCGACGGCAGCCTCGAGTCCAGTGATGAGGCCCTCGTATTCGGCTATGTTGTTGGAGACCTTTTAGTCATGCCTAAAGCAGAGTTTCACTGCATAGTAGAGCTTGTCCCTTGTAGGCGAAGTGAGCACTACGCCAGACCCCACGCCCTGCTGGGAGAATGCCCCATCAAAGTGCATGGTCCAACCATCAAGGGCGTCCTTCCCAGGCAGGAGGGATTCTGCCTCGCGAGGCTCGTCGTGGTACAGATCCATCCACTCTGCCATGAAGTCAGCCAATGTCGCGCCCTTGATTCTCCTTGTAGTGAGGAACTCCAGCTCGAAAGGTTGCAGCTCAATGTTCCACTCTGCCACACATCCCGTGGTGTTGGTGCTGCGAAGGACTAGTTCTAGGGGATAAGATGTGATCACCTTGATTGGATGTCCCTGGAAGTAATGCCACAGCTTCCTGGGGGCGATGAGGAGCGCGAAGTGTAGCTTCTGCTGCATGTGGTATCGCTCACGCGCGTCCCGCAGCACCGTACTCACGAAGTAGACCAGATGCTCAATGAGGCGTGAAGTTGTGAGGGCCACAGCTTGATCTTTAGGAGATTCGTCAGGTGCCTTCCTGTGGGTCTCTTGAGGGGGTTCCTCGGCAGGCGCCGGAGGAGTGGCCTCTGGAGGCTCTAGGAGGCCCTCGGCAGGCGTCGGAGGATTGGCTTCTAGGAGCGTTGACTTGACCTCAGGTGGTGGCTTCCTCTTGACGGGGATTTGCTCTTCTCGCTCCACCACTAGGGCCGCGCTGGCCGTCTAGGGGGTGGCTACCAAGTATATGCGCAAAGGCTCGCGAAGTCGCAGGGCAACCATGATGGGAGGGCTTGTCAAGTACTTATTGAGGTCCTCAAATGTTGTGTCGGCTTTGGGAGTCCACTTGAAGGGGGTTGCTCTCTTCAGGAGCTTCAAGAAAGGCAGGGCCCTGTCGCCGAACTTGGAGATCAAGTAGTCAAGCGAGGCCACGCATCTTGTTAGCTTCTATATTTCCTTGAGGTTGCGAGGAGGATGCATCTGCTCGATGGCCTTTATCTTCTCGGGTTTGGACTCGATGCCACGGTGGGAGACCGGGAAGCCCAGCAGCTTGCCTGACGGGACTCTGAAGACGCACTTGGCGGGGTTGAGGTTGAGGCTGATCTCGCGTAGGTTGGCGAAAGTTTCCTCGAGGTCCTTGATGAGGGAGTTTGCTTAGCGGGTCTTGATGACGATGTCGTCCCCACGGGCATCCATGTTCCTGCCCATCTAGTGTCTGAGGCTGATGTGCATCAGCCTTTGGAAGGTGGCTCGTCCACTCTTCAGGCTAAACAATAGGAACACGTAGCAGTACACTCCGCAGGGGGTGAGGAAGGCCGTTTTCTCTTTATCTTGTGTCGCCATCTTGATCTGTTGGTAGCCTGAGAAGGCTTCCAGGAAGCACAGTAGATCACACCCAGTGGTCGATGCGGGGCAGCGGGAAGTGGTCCTTGGGGCAGGCCTTGTCGAGATCAGTGAAGTCGATGCATATCCGCCCTTCTCCACTATGTTTATGAACCATGACAGGGTTGGCGACCCACTCGGTTGGGATCACCTCGCGGATGAAGCCCGATTTTTGGAGCTTCTTTGTCTCTTGAACGATCAACTCTTGGTTTTCAGGCGCCATGCCTTTTGCTTCACGGGGCGTGCATTGGGACACACGGCTAGGTGGTGCTCGATCACCTCCCTCGGCACACCGGGCATGTCTGATGGTGTCCAGGCAAACATATCGGCATTTGCCTGAAGGAAGGCTACGAGCACGCCTTCCTATTTGGAGGAGAGTCCATTGTCGATGGTAACAGTGGGCCCGGAGCCACTGCCGTCCAGCGATACTTTCTTTGTCTTGGCACGCTCCTGGGAGAACAACTGCTTCTTCTTCGCGGGTGTGGCCTCAGGGAGCCCAAGGTCATCCTCATCAGTGGGATAGGCGGTGGCAGCAGCCTTGTAGGCATGCTCGAATGAGCGCACGTCCTCTTTCTCATCGCAGCGGATGGTGATGGTGCCGCCGCATCCCTTCATCTTGACGGTGTTGTAGGCGTGGTGGGTCACTGCCATGAATTTGGCGAGCGCAGGGTAGCCCAAGATCGCATTGTAGGGCAGTCCGATGTGTGCCACATCGAAGTCGATGAACTCCATGTGGAAGTTCGTGGGGGAGCCGAAGATGTCGGGGAGTTGCACCTGCCCCAGAGGCAGGGTGGATCCTTCTGTCACGCCGAAGAAGGGCCTTGTTTGCATCAAGCGCTCGTAGGGCACTTTAAGCTACTCGAAGGTGTGGATGGAGAAGACGTTGAGGCCTGCGCCGCAGTCGATGAGTGTCTTGGTGATTCCAACGTTGTTGATGGTGGGAGTGCACAACATGGGGATGGTTCCCACACCCCTCGTGGACTTGGGGTGGTCCTTGGAGTCTAAGGTGATCGCATATTGTGACCACTTGAGGGGCCTTGTGGCCTCATGTCCTGGGAGGGTGGCGTTCACCTCGCAGGAGAACTTCTTGAGGTGGCAGTTGGTGGCGGAGGCCTAAGATCCGCCAAGGATGCATGCTATCCCATGAGTCTCCTGGTAGCCCCCAGCGTCCTCATCAGGCAGATTGCCATTGTTGGCGTTGGGGTGTGGAGGGGCACAATTGGCTTGAGGGTTGGCACGACATGGGTGGTCCCGCCAGCCTTTGCGATTGTTGTTGCCACCGTTACCATTGTTGTTGTTGCGGTCTCCCTAGCATTTGCCGCTGCGGCCACCGCCGCGGCCTGTGCTACGAGCGTTGCTACTGGGGCAAAGGCTCTGCCCCTGCTAGCTTGCTCATGGCAGTCCTCGGTGTTGTGGTAGGCACAGAAGGGCTTCTTGGGAGCGTCATCACGGTCGCGTCTGCGTTTCTGCTCGGGCTCTACCGCAAGCACGACAGAGCCCTTGCGCTTGACGTCCTTGTTCTTTGCCTTGGCAGCGTCGGCGACGATGTCTGGGTCGGTGTGGGCGAAGAGGCGGCCCTCTTCAGCCTTGGCGCACCTGTCAGTGAGTTTGGACAGTGTGGCCATGGTGTCGATCTCATCATTGATGGGGAGCTTCTCGCACATCTTGACGTCCGTGACGCCTGCGGAGAACGCAAAGATGATTGTGGCATCGTACGCCCGCGGGTTCTTGTGGTGCACCTGGATGAAGTGCTGGATGTACTTGCGGAGGGTTTCACCATCTGCTGGCACACGGCGCTCGGGTTGTTGAGGGTGAGGGGACGCTCGTACGTGCCCTTGAAGTTGGAGACAAACTGCACGCACAACTTGGACCATGAGGAGATGAAGCCCTCGGGAAGGTTCATCAGCGATGAGCGCGTCGCGTCCTTGAGGGCCATGGACATTGTCATCGCCGTTGATGGTTTCGATTCTGATGGCATAGAGCTGCAGAAACTCCGTGGGGTTGGGGGTGCCGTCGTAGCATGGAGGCAGCTTAGGCTTGAACGGAGTGGACCACATCACGCGACGTAGCCCATAGGTGAAGGTGTGACATCCTTCACTGTCGGAAGGGATGCCACCTGCGAGAGCAGCATGGTTTTGACGCCCCGCGGCCGTGACGTCCTGGAGAGTGCATTTTTGGCGCTCGCGGTACCTCTCGAGCAGCACTCGCGCGTTTTGTTCCATGCGCTGGATGATTCTACAACTGGGATCCTCATGGGGTGGTGACGATGCTCCATGGGACGATGCTAGTGCGCGTGCATCGTGGCACCGACCATCGTCCTCGCTGGGTGGAGGAGGTGGAGGAGGCGCAACATGCTCCACCCTCGCGTCGTGCGATGCACAAGGAGGCATGGAGTGTGTGAGAGCCGGGGCATCTCCAGCGGCGTTGACGAGCTCAGTGATGCATCCGAGCCACGCATCATAGCCAGCCTCGAAGGGTCTGTAGCGCAGAAGCTCGAGCGCCATGAGGCGCACGGCATGTGGAGCCGGTGGGTCGAGGCGACCATGGGAGGACTCCATAGCGGTGCGTGCGGGCGGAGGGGCTACCTGCATGGACGAGTGAGCGAAGGAAGCCTACGCTTCCCTGGCCGCGGGCTCGGCGGCGGCGCCAGCGCGCCTGCGATTGCCGGCATTGATGGCGGGCTCAGTGCGGACCATCTCAGCTCTGCGCGTACTTCTCTTGGCGCACCTCGGCGATGTTGATGTCGAACAGAGCAGAGGATGAAGATGCGCAAGCAGCTCCCCTACCTGTCGCGCCAAATGTCGGAGATTGGTTTTGTGCCTACAGGAAACCTCTCAAGAACCCGGTTCGAACACTGGGAGCTCTGTGCAATCTACAACATAGCCTCGAGAATGGTGGAGCTGCACACACATGGAATGAGAAGGTCACGGGGGGTTTACCCAGGTTCGGGCCACTGTGCGGTGTGAAACCCTACTCCTGCTTGGTGGATTGCTTTCTCTCTCGGGTTGCACATGTGTTATAGGTTGTGAGGAAGAAGAAGGCTCTTATGCTTGGGGGAAAATGATAGCTCCATCTCCCTATGGTGGCTGTCCGTCGCTCTTATCCTTGCCATGGGCCACTCTTCCCAAAATTGTGGGAAAAGGGCGACCACAGAGTGGCAATTCGAAGGGGGACAAACGCGCAGTATTCTCTGACAAAGTTGGTCTTCACGCTCCCAAAGGCGCCGTCCATGACGCGCTCATGGGCTCTCAGGTGACGCCCGTCCTAGTGGCCAGCGTCATGTTAGTCTCCTTGTACCGATGGAGTAATCTTTTGGGCTCACCTTGGAGGAGGACAGCAGCCCGCTTTCCTTTCAGCACGAATCAGGAAAGATTATCTACCTATGCCCGCTGGGGCCATCCTTGCAGCCTCTGCTGGCGCAGTACGCCACCCACATTGGAGGCGGACCGTTTGTGTGGCCTGCATTGAACGACCCCACCAGGTGGAGGGCTTTATAGGGGCAGCCTCACGGAGGAGACCCCGTGAGGTCTCTCACATCATGCGAACAAGTGTCCAGTGGGACCCTCTCGGAGAGAGAGAGAGCTTCGCGGAGCCCGAGCCTCGCGGGGTGATTGTTTGAGTCTTCCAGTGGGTCGCCTGCCGCTCTAGGCCTTTTTTGCACAGCCAACTGGGCTGGAAGTGGATGGGACGTGGTACACTGGTTCCACTGGACCGACGGTCTCTGCTGGCTCACTGCGTTGGGTGGGTGGGAAGAACCACGACCACCAATTTTCTTCTGCTACTGAGGACGAAACGGAGGAGGAGGAGGAACCTAGTACTTTCTGTTGCTTGGGAACCACCTGAGAGGAAGGCGACGAGCGGTCGGACTCTCTGAACCGCTTCTTGGAAACCTCAGCCTTGAATTGAGCTACTTCTAGCCTTAGAGCCAAGTTGTAAAACTAATCAAACAAGGTCGTATCAGCGAGAACAAGTGCAAGCTGAAGGTCTTGTCTGGGGCCCCTCAAAACTAATAGATTTTACTCTTCTCATCTGGCACATCTTGCTTGGCATAGCGGGCGAGGTTCTGGAACTCTGAGTTATGCTGATACACAGTCATGTTGCCTTGCTTGAGCTGTCTAAACTACTCACACATACCCTCAACAACACAGGTCGGGATATGCCGAGTCCTGAAGTCACGACATAACTCATCCCAGCTGATCAGACGAACTGCTGTAGAGTCCTTGTGCTGGTGCCACCAATCTGCGGCCTGGTTCTTGATCTAGAAGGTCGCAAACCTTACATAGTCCTCAAGCCTGACATTGCTACACTCAAAATGCTTGTTGATATCCATGAGCCAATCATTGGCATCAAGAGACTGAATACAGGCACTGAAAGACTTAGGATTGTTGGCAAGTGTCGAGGTACGACAATCTATGGGACCGACAAAGGGCCCCTTTGCAATTCGACTGTGGGAATCAACGTGCGTAGAGAGCAGAACCAACTATCGACACACAAGGGTTTAGACCTGTTCGAGCCACCGCGAGGTGTAACACCCTACGTCCTGTGTTTTATGTATTATGTGTGTTGTCCAAGTTACAAGGAGCACAGCTTGCCGGCAAGGGTGCGTGGGAGTGCAACTACTATTTGTCAAAGGACAGGGGTTCGATCCTTGTAAAGGGTGCCATAGACCTTCTTTTATAGATCAAGGGGGTACCACAGTGGCAAGATACTAAAAACACTATGTTGGTAGTGGCTACAGTGCCACATACCTAACTCTGACGGATTAGGACACACGCATTAAATGCTCTGTCACGTGTCGTGCTAGCATCGTCTCTCGGCAAGTATGGCCTCTCTTTCTGTGCCATCCGTCCAACTACCTCTTATTCCTCTGCCACGCCACCAGGACAGGTCTTAATAAAGGTGCGTTAATCTTCCGGAGATGCCATGTGCCCCGGCAGGCTCTACCTAACCGCCTGCCCGCTCGACAACTCACTAATAAGTGACAATCAGGCTGATGAGGTGGAGCGGTGGCTTGGTAGTGGGAGCCTGCCGGCACGGAGCTTGTCGGGCCTTCTCCAGCCGAAAAGGTGGCCTGCTCGCAACTTGATCTTCAGCTTGGTATGTCTTGAACGTAGTTGTCATTCGGCAAGGCTTGCCTGGCGATGAGTTGCCATCGTTTGTGCACAAGTCAGGGTACTAAAAAGACCCATTCTTTAGTACACCGACAGAAGCCCCGGGCCTGGGCCAAACTTGTGTCCATGACGTTATTGGGCTAGGCCCAAAATAGTGCACAGAGACATGTGGCGGGGAGTTACTTTGTCATAATGATGACTTTTTACCGTCTACGCATAACGCGCATTAAATGCGGGGCGTGGGAGAAGTGGAGCGAAACAACGTCTGGGTCGCGCGCCTGAAAAGGCGCGGCCACATCAAGCAGAGAGACCCAGCCTCTGCGCCTTCCACCTTATCGAAGGGGGAATTTGCGGAGGCGCTGCTCATCTCACCTAGCCATCACTAGTGCAGAAAAGCTAGCTATGGCGTGGAAAAAATGGCCTTGCTGGCGTGGACACCCGACGCCACCAAATACGGCGCCACTATTAAAAAATAGTTATGGCGTTCGAGACGACGCCAACAGTATTATACGTCAGTAGTCGCATTGCATGTTAGTGCGACATCAACAATTTCATTTTCAGATTTAAACCAAATATGTACTGCAACGTGATCCAACCAGAATGACAACATAATAGAAGTTTTAGAACAGTTATTAAACACTACAATGCAAATACTAGAATATAAGTTCAACAATATCTATTTATTGACATTATTCAAAAAAGTGCCAAAAATAGGCAAATAACAGAAGTACACAAGTTCAACTAAAGTGGCAATGGTAACAACATGAGATATGCCATGCATGCATGCATACTAGCTATGCTACTTTGACATTTCGGCAGGCGGCCTTAGGATCATAGTCTGGAGTAAGTGAACCATCACCGCTGCCAGCAGGCCTGTAGTTGACCATGATCATGTCACGATCGTAGTTAATTTAGAACGTGGCCCTCTACCCAGCTTCCATATCGTAAGCAGTTGCAAGAGCTGTCCATCCAGGGCAACCAAAATAGGTATGATTTGACTCGTTGGTGACATGATAATTGAAACATTGGGCCGTCGGCATCTTCATGAGGGTGCACTGGAATGTGATGCTTGCATCAAGCGGAAATTGAGAGTTCTCTAAGAAGTCACGCCTTGCCCCGCAAGGGATGACTTGAGCAAAGTTGAAAATAATAATTAGTTAGACAATTTCGGGCACAACCTTACCATATGAAACTTAATCAGAACATGTTGAAGTAAATCATATATATACCGTCTTAGTGATGAAGTGTTTCGTAAGATCTATGAAGAACCTCCTATCCTTCTGGCACCTCAAAGCACCACATATCTCACACGGGGCATCCATTTATTGCTTTCAATATCGTTGACCAAAGTAAGCATGGATCATTAAACTAAATAACTAACACATCAAAAATGAACATATACTAGTAATTAAGCGATTCTATAAACGGTGCACGGTTCAAACATATAATCACATGCATAAAGTTAAAGAATCATTCATATACGAAATAGATAGTGCCACGTCCATCTAGCAAGCTATTGGCCAGAGGGACCGGCCTCGTGGTCGTCCCTGGCGGACCTACGACGACGCTGCATACAGAAGGAGCATCATCTTGTTGGTCTCTAAGAGTTTGTCATCTCTCGCAAGCTCCGTCAGTAATGGGCGGAACAACTTTTGCTCGGCCTGGAGGTTCTCCTTCTCCTCATCCCTAGTCCATATCCTTATGTTCTTCGGTGAGAGGAACTGCGCGTAATCACGGCAATCAGGGAAGTTCAGAATCATTTTTTCCTTATGATACTCAAGCGCTTTTGCATCGTAGGCGTTTGCCGCTAACTCTGGGGTGTCCTAGTGGCCAAGCTGGTTGACGACATTGCCCTTCGTGATGGTTGGTAGTACTTAGTCCCCTTCTATCGCACATAATGAAACTTCAGAGCCATCTGACTGTACCTGCAACACTTATATATATATATATATATATATATACAATCTAGACAATGTAATGAAACGTACGCTACAATCTTGCACTACAACTACACTACATTCTTACATTACTACTACAATTACACTACATTAAAAGTTTCTACCCTAGCTGTAACTACAATTACACTCGAAATTATGCACTAAAAATCTCACTAAAAAAATCTACACTACAACTGCACTAAAATTTGACACTACAATTACCCTAAAAATCTGCACTACGCAACTAGACTATAATTTGACGGTACAATTACCCTAAAATTACACTACATTCTTACACTAGAACTACACTACAATGTTACATTACAACTGCACTAAATTCTACACTTCAACTAGAATAAAATCTTTTATATGATAATCTCACTACAAATTCTACACAACAATTACAGTACAATTTTACACTACATTTACACTAAGAATTGTACACTACAACAACATTAAAACTGACCGACGATGGAGACAACGGGGCTCACGGGTCCTTGACTGCGGCGGTGGAGGCGAAGATCATGGCAAGGACGCAGTGGTGGAGGCAGAGACCACATAGAGGGGACAACATCAGAGAAGACGGTGACGGAGATGATGGGAGCGGAGACTGAGACGATGGCGGTGGACGCGCGGAGACGACGACGACGGCAGTGGAGGTGGAGATGGAGATGGCGGCAGTGGGGAATCGGAGATGGAGACGGCGGCCGAGGGCTTGGTCGTTTGCAGCGGCGGCGAGGTGGGGATGGATTTGGGGGTGTTGGTGGTGGGGAATAGATTTGGGTGTGTATATGGGTGGTCGTATTTGATGGGCGGTGGTGTGTTTGCTAGCGTCGTTGGCCCACGTGGCCAACACCATTGCTATGTACTTTTATTTTAGTTTATTTTTTTGGTACACATTATTTTGTATTTTTATATATGTTTAGTTTATTATTTATTACGTTATTATTTCATTAATTATGAATTTTTCATTTTCATTTTTTGTGAATACATAATTAAAATTACAGTTTAAAAGATCATCCATATATATGAGAACAACATATATTTTATTAATTAATCTGTCCCGCTTACAGAAATTACATAAGAATAATAAACAATAACAAATATAATTTACTACTACTACTAGATCTAGACTAAGAACATCATTAGTGTTGTTCTTGAGTGCATATCATCGATCCAGCTACCATCGATCCAGCTGAGAGAAATAGGCCAAGCATGCAATCAGCTAAAAGTGCATATCGAAGCATCTTGAATTTTATTATTTTGCCTTGCATCATATCGTTCTTGAGTTGCATCTCATCTATCTGTTGCCTTAGTGGTCCAATGGGGTAGTCGAGCAACTCGTTTACATACTTCTGGACGAGATCAACCCATATCCATATGAAGCAATATTTTCCCCTGTTTTCTGTGTATCACAATATATATACACGCATATTGACGTGAGCAACACTAGGTGAGTTGATTTGTGCAAATTAACTGATAATAGATAAAGATGTATTTTTTGTCATATACATACCTTTCCATGGTTAGCGCAGATGTAGAACTCTCGCTCTTGTTTCCATTCTATGTGCGACATATGCTTATAAATAGGTCGTCGACAGCCGCAAAGCAGCACATGTGCCCTCGCTCGATTCCTGGTATCTTCGAGGCTGGTGGCGTAGCTTCCAGATTGAACGGAAGTTTACCCGCTGCTGCGGCAGGATGATTCGCTGGACAGGGCCGACTGCATTGGCCGTGGCGAGCTCATGGCGTAGCCAACAGGACCAGACGACAGCTTGGCAAGGGCGATGGAGTCCCAAACTTTCGACATGCTCCACTAACGTGGGTCCATAACTAAGCGGAGCTAACTAGTTAGGGAGAAGAATTGGAAGTGAATGTATTTGAGAAACAAGGGACTAGAGGGATCACTAGAAGAGTGTCTAGAGGGGGGGTGAATAGACTACTAGCAGGAATTTAAAACCTAACCTTTTCCCAAGTTAATTGGTTGGCAGATTTTAACAGTTTTAGCAAGTCTAGCAGCCCTACACATGCATGTCAACAAATATGGCAGCGGAAAGTAAAGACATTGCACATGAAGTAAAGAGTTGAGATAGGTAGATCAAACGCAATTGGAGACGCAAAGATTTTTCCCATGGTTCCGATAGGTGGTGCTATCGTACGTCCACGTTTATGGAGTCTTCAATCCACGGAGGGTAATGGTCGCGAGAGTCCACGGAGGGCTCCACCCATAAGGGTCCATGAAGTAGCAACCTTGACTATTCCATAACGGCTTCCGTCCACGAAGGACTAGCCTCACTATGGGTAGATCTTCACGAAGTAGGCGATCTCCTTGCCCTTACAAACTTCTTGGTTCAACTCCACAACACGAAGTAGGAGGCTCCCAAGCGACACCTAACCAATCTAGGAGGCACCACCATCCAAAAGGTAATAGGCTCGACAATGATGATGAACTCCTTACTCTTGTGCTTCAAGATGATAGACTCCTCAACACACAATCACTCTCTCACAGATTTGGCTTGGTGGAAGAGATGGGATTGGTGGAAAGCAACTTGGGGAGGCTAGAAATCAAGATCCATATGGTTGGAGTGGATGATCTTGACCTCAACACATGGGTAGGTGGCTCTCTCTCAGAAAACTGGATGGGGCAAGTATGGAATAGTTCTGAGTGCTTCTCTTTCGAGCGGGTGGTGGTGAAGGGGTATATATAGGCATCCCCAAAAATCCAACCGTTACACACAAAATGACCAACTCGGTGACACCGATGTGTTAATCTCAGTGGTACGAAGTGACCAAAAGGTGGTAACTTTTGAATGTCGGTGAGACCGATATAGGAAACTCGGTTGCACCAATAAGGTGACCAACGGTCAGATTGCCCAATCTCAGTGACGCCGATCCAACAATCTCGGTGGTACCGATATTGTGAATTTGCGTAACAAAAAGTTGGCAACCTAAACTCGGTGGCACCGAAGCAGAATTGGTTGCACCGAAAAGCTAGGGTTTGGCTTAGGTCTGTCTGAGTATAGGAATCGGTGGCACCGAGTGGAAAGTGTTGGTTGCACCGATTTTGGATATTTGACTTTGGACAGACTTTTGTGGAAGAGCTTGTGGGTGTTTTTGGTGACTATCACTTGTGCACGTATGAGCATTTTGTTCACCAATAGAACCTTACCCCCTTTTAATAGTATTGGCTTTCCTATGGACTCAAGGTGATTTCTCACAAAGTAAAATGTAGAGTCCCCTTGCTTGAAGCTTTGCCAATCCATTTCCTTGCATCTTGGGGTATTTCAACAATCTCCACAATCCTTTTGCCAACCCTCTCTGTGGACTTTATCTGAAATACACTAGGTAAAATTATTAGTCCAAGAGACAATGTATGTTGTCATGAATTATCAAAACCACCAAGGGAGCATGTTGTGCTTTCAATCTCCCCCTTTTTGGTAATTGATGACAACATACAATCAAAGCTTCAAATAAAGATATGCATGGATATAATGAAGACTTTGAGAGACACATGACATAGATTTGCCCCCCCTTAATGTGTGATTCCTTTAAAGGATAGTTGCTTTGGAATGCATGGACACACATATAGTGGAAGGGATATAAGAAATCATGTGTATCTTGGCTATATGCATCAAATATATGTGAATGAGATGTATCCTTGTTCAAGACTTCACTCTTGCAAACAATATGTGCAAGAAGCAAGAGATCATCTTGATCAAAGATATGATGCATATACTTACCTTGAGTTCTTGAGCATTCTTGTAGTAGAAGTACACTTGAGAAAACAATGTTAGGAAACACAAGAGTATTCTACCAAGCAAAGGCAATAGAACTCAAAAGTACCAAGATATGGAGAACATATGGAAGATAGTATTCCTTAAGATTGATATGTATCCAAGATCATTTAGAACTTTCTCCCCTTAGATATGAAACTAGTAGGTCATCCTCTCCCCCTGAATCTTAGCATGCAGATATTGGGATTGGATAGGGTGAGAAACATCTAAGATGATCACAAAACAAACACATTTTCTCCAAATATATTTTTCTCCCCTTACTTTGGTATTCTCACCTTGTTTATAAAAGTAAGCATAATATCTGCTCTCCCCCTTGATATTATATCTCCCCCTTTGCATAAGCATGTATCTCCCCCTTTAGCATGAAGCTTTGTTATTCCCCCCCTTTGGCATTAATTTCCAAAAAGGTCAAACACAAGAACAGATACATGAATCATTGACTAAGAAGGGATCCTTGAGAACAAGGGTCATTGAATGTAGGGTTCATAGAAAAGAAAAATGAGGGAATCATTGAAAATAATTTCTCTCCCTTTTGAGATTTTGTAAGACTTCTCCTCCTTCGAGTTAGGGATCCTTGAATAAAGAATTTCTCCCCCTAAGAGATTTTTTTAAAATAAGAAGGGATCATTGAAGTAATAAAATCATCACTTGTAAGATCACAGAAGAAACATAGATTTGTAACTGCTAACACAAATAAGAAAAGAAAACAAATCGGTGACTCCGAGACAGATAAATCGGTGGTACCAAGATTTTGTGGTGCAGCTCATCTGCTAATTCGGTAGAACCGAATTATTTGTATCGGCGGCTCCGAGGCTAAAACAGAAACTTGGCAATGGGATTTTGAAATAACACAGAGTCAAAAGATATTTTCAAGAGAAATTTTCAAAATAAATGCAAAAGTTTTTACAAGAGAATGTCAACTAGAGAAGATTTGAGCGGTTCCAAGAAATCTTGCAAAATAGAGAATGAACCATCCAAAATACTTAACTAGATGATGGGCGGTGACTTGGTCACCAATATTAGAGTATATTGACTTAGGAGCAAAGTAAGAATACTTGATCATAGGTCATACTCTACGTTAAGCTCAAAATGGGGTTACCATTTTTTGATTAAGCGTTTTAATGTTTTCATATCTCTTGAGTTGCTTTAGCTCATGGCTTGGAGTAAAGCCTTTTCAAGGATATGAGTACATACCTTTGAGTGACGTTGATGACGTGGCTTGTAGGTGAACTTGTTGAGGATGCTCAAGGTTGATGAAGGTCATCTTGAGTTGGGAGCAATCCTTCTCGTTTTAGTACACTTGTCACCTACATAAGTTAGTCATGCAAGGAAGAACAATAGATATATCCATTTGACATGATACCAATTGAGATTTAGCGAATATGATCACATCAAGTATATGTCAAGGATATGGTTGAGTTGTCTTCTTCCTTCCATCATCAAGAGAGGTTGTGGATACTTGGTCATGACAAGATTGCTTATGATTTGAGTTGATGGCAATCTTGTGGAATGAAAATCTTCCAAGTACCTACAAAAGGTTAGATGCCATACAAGGGAGCATAGAATTCCATGGCACAAGATAACATGTTAGGAGTATCATGGAAAAGTCAAGAAAGATCATGCCCTTGCATGCAAATGAGTGAGTCTAGCTCAAGTTTGAAGCATCAATGATGTTCAACTCACTCCTCAAATAACAGAATGTTTTCTCATCAAGTGGCTTAGTAAAGATATCGGCCAATTGCTTGTTAGTGCGAACATGCTTAAGATCAATATCTCCTTCGGCAACATGATCACGAATGAAATGATGTCTAACTTGAATATGTTTAGTTCGAGAATGTTGCACAGGATTATGACCAATTTTAATAGCACTTTCATTGTCACAAAGTAATGGAACATTTCTAACATGGATTCCATAATCCTTAAGCGTTTGTGTCATCCATAGTAATTGTGCACAACACGATCCGGCAGCAATATACTCAGCTTCGGCAGTAGATAGAGATACTGAGTTTTGTTTCTTGGAGGACCAAGACACAAGAGATCTACCCAAAAATTAACAAGTACCCGAGGTGGATTTTCTATCAACCTTGTCACCGGCATAGTCCGAATCGGAATAACCAACAAGGTTAAAGGAAGATCCCTTGGGATACCAAATGCCAAAGTTTGGTGTTTGTATCAAATATCTCACAATACGTTTCACGGCCAAAAGATGACACTCTTTAGGTGCAGCTTGATATCTAGCACACATGCAAACACTAAGCATAATATCGGGACGTGAGGCACATAGATATAGCAATGAACCAATCATAGATCGATAAACTTTTTGATCAACCGGTTCATCCTCCTTGGTAAGATCAACATGTCCACTAGTAGGCATGGGTGTTTTCATACCTTTGCACTCCTGCATGTTGAACTTCTTGATCAAGTCCTTGGTATACTTAGTTTGAGAGATGAAAGTTCCTTCTTTCGTTTTCTTGATTTGCAAGCCAAGCAAGAATTTCAGCTCACACATCATGGACATCTCATACTTCTCGGACATCAACCTTCCAAATCTTTCACTAAATTGTGGGTTAGTAGATCCAAAGATAATATCATCCACATAGATTTGGCACACAAATAATTCACCATTAACTCTCTTAGTGAATAAGTTTGCGTCAATTTTACCAATTTCAAATCCTTTTTCAATGAGAAACTTCGTTAAGCATTTGTACCAAGCATGAGGGGCTTGCTTAAGACCATAAAGAGCTTTACGAAGCTTGTAAACATGATTAGGTTTCTTAGGATTCACAAAACCAGGTGGTTGCTTAACATAGAATTCTTCTTCAATCTCACCATTTAAAAAGGCACTTTCAATGTTCATTTGATAAAGCGTGATATCATGGTGATTAGCATAAGCAAGAAGAATGCGAATAGCTTCAAGTCTAGCGACGGGGGCGTAAGTCTCATTGTAGTCCATACCTTCGACTTGTGTATATCCTTGGGCTACGAGACGAGCCTTGTTCCGTACGACTTGACCGTCTTCGTCTTGCTTGTTCCGAAACACCCATTTTGTTCCGATGATGTTTTGCTCATCCTTGGGCTTTTCCACGAGTGTCCACACTTCGTTCCTCTCGAAGTTGTGAAGCTCTTCATGCATCGCGTTCACCCAATCCGTGTCTTCAAGAGCTTGTTCTACCTTCAAGCGCTCAATACTAGATATGAAAGAATAATGCTCACAAAAGTTAGCTAGACGAGTTTTAGAATGAGTGATTCTCCCTGTTTCTATATCACCGAAGATTTGGTTTAGGGGATGGTTCTTGGTCACTTGTGCTCGAACTCGGGTCAGCTTCCGATTGTTGGATGGTGGAGCTTTTTCTTCATCATCATCTCCTTCGTCTTCGTTGTTGTTGAAGGTGTCGTTTCCTTGAGGTGGTGGTGAAGGAGGTTGTGGTGGATCTCCATGATGCACTTCCTCCTCTTCATCATCTTGTCATGTACCGCTTGTGGATGCCTCCATGTCATGTTGTGGTTCACCTTGACGTGAAGTAGGGGCTTCCACTTGAGTTGATGAAGTACTTTCCTTCACCTGCATGGGACGAATCTTGCCAATGGACAAGTCTTGGATAGCTTCCGAAGGGTCCTTATCACCTACATCATTTGGCAATTGTTCGACTTGCGAACCATTAGATTCATCAAACTTCACATCTACCGTCTCTTCAACTTTTTGAGTGAAGTTGTTGTAGACACGGTAAGTGTGAGAGTTCGATCCGTAACCAAGTAGGAATCCTTCATGAGATTTAGGAGCAAATTTAGTACGACGATGCTTATCAAGAATGTAGCACTTTGAGCCGAACACCCGAAAGTATCCAACTTGGGGTTTGTTACCGGTGAGTAGCTCGTATGCCGTTTTACCGAGAAGCTTGTGCAAGTAAAGTCGGTTTGTGGCATGACATGCTGTTTCCATGGCTTCTGCCCAAAAGTGTCTTGGCGTCTTGTATTCGTCAAGCATCGTTCTTGCCATCTCAATGAGCGTCCGGCTCTTCCTCTCAACAACTCCATTTTGTTGAGGTGTGTACGTAGCCGAGAACTCATGTGAGACACCTTCTTCGTCAAGAAAGGTATCCAGATGGGTGTTCTTGAACTCCGATCCGTTATCGCTCCGAACCTTCTTGATCTTCACTTCAAACTGATTCTGCGCTTTGCGAGCGAAGTTCTTGAAGATCTTTTGAACCTGCGACTTATCATCAAGAAAGAATACCCATGTAAATCTGGAAAAATCATCAACTATAACTAGACCATAGGAATTTCCACCGAGACTCTTGTAAGCATTGGGACCAAAAAGATCCATGTGAAGTAACTCGAGTGGTCTCCTAGTAGTCATGATATTCTTAACGGGATGACTTCCACCTACTTGCTTTCAGCTTCACAAGCACTACAAAGTCTATCTTTGTCAAAGATAACATCTTTAACACCAAGTATAGGATCACCTTTGATAAGCTTGTCTAGATTACGCATGCCAACATGTCCTAGTCTTCTATGCCAAAGCCAACCTTTAGAAGATTTTGCAATAAGACAAGTACGAGGTTTGGATCTCTTAGTGAAATCAACAATGTATAGATCACCTCTACGGAAACCGGTAAAGACTATTTTATGATTATCTTGATGAAACACTTGCAATCTACTTTCGTGAATAGCACATTAAAACCAAAGTCGGCAAGTCTAGATACGGAAAGAAGATTGTAGCCAAGAGATTCAACAAGCATACCATTTTGAATAGAGCTATCATGGGATATGGCCACCTTACCAAGACCAAGTACCTTACCCTTGGAGTTGTCTCCAAACGTTACGTACCTTCGTGGTCCATGGTTTGGTGTGATCTCTTTAAACATTTCTCTATCCCCGGTCATATGATCGGTGCATCCGTTATCGAGAATCCACTCTTTTCCTCCGGACATGTAATCCTTGAAGTTTGCCATGAGACTTAGATTCTTCATGATCTTCTCATACTCGATGTCGAACAGCTCATCTTCATCATAGTAGCCATGTTCCACATTGTCATCATCAAGTGGGAAATCCTCGTCATAAAGAACAAGAGATTCATTAGGATTGTTATCATGACAATGTTCAAACTTATGAATGCGAATGGCTTCTACAATGATGTTGTTGATAGTTGTGACATCTCCTTTAGCACGCATGAGGTCTCTAAGCTCAAATAGACAATCATCAAACTTGGGATCACTAGGTGTCATATTGTGGAAGGCAATAGTTTTATGAAGAATTTCATCAAGATTACTCAATGAATAACTTGGATATCGTTTCTCCAAGTCATTCCACAAAGTATAAGCACATTCAAAATTCTTCATTTGATTAAGCACATTTCTAGGTAATGCTCTAACAATGAGATTGACAGTTCTAAGATTGGATAGCATATCAATTTCCTCTTCGTGTGTGGGATGTAAAGGATCAATGGGAGGCACATAAGGGCACTTAACATATTTGCTCAATAGAAATCCATTAAACAGCTCAAGCATCAAAGTTTTCCATTGACTATAGTACTCTCCATCAAGAATGGGCACTCTACAACTCAAACTCCCTATACTAGACACATCCATCTTCCTCCTCGGTGATTAAACCGAAGCAATGGAGACCAAAGCTCTGATACCAATTGAGGGATCACTAGAAGAGTGTCTAGAGGGGGGGGGTGAATAGACTACTAGCAGGAATTTAAAATCTAACCTTTTCCCAAGTTAATTGGTTGGCAGATTTTAACAGTTTTAGCAAGTCTAGCAAGTCTAACAGCCCTACACATGCATGTCAACAAATATGGCAGCGGAAAGTAAAGACATTGCACATGAAGTAAAGAGTTGAGATAGGTAGATCAAACGCAATTGGAGACGCAAAGATTTTACCCGTGGTTCTGATAGGTGGTGCTATCGTACATCCACGTTTATGGAGTCTTCAACCCACGGAGGGTAACGGTCGCGAGAGTCCACGGAGGGCTCCACCCATAAGGGTCCACGAAGTAGCAACCTTGAATATTCCATAACGGCTTCCGTCCACGAAGGACTAGCCTCACTATGTGTAGATCTTCACGAAGTAGGCGATCTCCTTGCCCTTACAAACTTCTTGGTTCAACTCCACAACACGAAGTAGGAGGCTCCCAAGCGACACCTAACCAATCTAGCAGGCACCACCCTCCAAAAGGTAATAGGCTCGGCAATGATGATGAACTCCTTGCTCTTGTGCTTCAAGATGATAGACTCCTCAACACACAATCACTCTCTCACAGATTTGGCTTGGTGGAAGAGATGGGATTGGTGGAAAGCAACTTGGGGAGGCTGGAAATCAAGATCCATATGGTTGGAGTGGATGATCTTGACCTCAACACATGGGTATGTGGCTCTCTCTCAGAAAACTGGATGGGGCAAGTATGGAATAGTTCTGAGTGCTTCTCTTTCGAGTGGGTGGTGGTGAAGGGGTATATATAGGCATCCCCAAAAATCCAACCGTTACACACAAAATGACCAACTCGGTGACACCGATGTGTTAATCTCGGTGGTACCGAAGTGACCAAAAGGTGGCAACTTTCAAATCTCGGTGAGACCGATATAGGAAACTCGGTTGCACCGATACGGTGACCAACGGTCAGATTGCCCAATCTCGGTGTCGCCGATCCAACAATCTCAGTGATACCGATATTGTGAATTTGCGTAACAGAAAGTTGGCAACCTAAACTCGGTGGCACCGAAGCAGAATCGGTTGCAGCGAAAAGCTAGGGTTTGGCTTAGGTCTGTCTGAGTAAAGGAATCGGTGGCACCGTGTGGAAAGTGTTGGTTGCACCGATTTTGGATATTTGACTTTGGACGGACTTTTGTGGAAGAGCTTGTGGGTGTTTTTGGTGACTATCACTTGTGCACGTATGAGCATTTTGTTCACCAACAGAACCTTACCCCCTTTTAATAGTATTGGCTTTCCTATG
Organism: Elymus sibiricus; assembly: GCA_039707655.1. Classification (NCBI taxonomy): domain Eukaryota; kingdom Viridiplantae; phylum Streptophyta; class Magnoliopsida; order Poales; family Poaceae; genus Elymus; species Elymus sibiricus. Next base: position 266,982,076 of record CM077665.1, on the reverse strand, counting down.
GACTCAAGGTGATTTCTCACAAAGTAAAATGTAGAGTCCTCTTGCTTGAAGCTTTGCCAATCCATTTCCTTGCATCTTGGGGTATTTCCACAATCTCCACAATCCTTTTGCCAACCCTCTCTGTGGACTTTATCTGAAATACACTATGTAAAAGTATTAGTCCAAGGGACAATGTATGTTGTCATGAATTATCAAAGCCACCAAGGGAGCATGTTGTGCTTTCAGGACTTCTTATATGTAGGCAAACCATAGTGCTAGTGTTCTCAAACAGTGAACATCGGCACTACATAAGATAGCTGTGACGTGGCAGGATATCCAACGCCACCAATGTATTCCGACTGGTGAGCTTAGCAGGGCCCACACTTTGGTGGCGTTCCAGTTTAAATCCATGCCAACACTACCTGTACAATGCTGGCGTACCAGTTTGTCCAAGGCCAGCGCTATTTAAAAAAAATTGTGCTGGTGTCACTTCATATTGGCATGCCACGAACATAAGTTGTGGCTAGCCATTTCTCTACTAGTGCATTCCACATCCCGCCACTGCTGTTGCCTTCCAACTTGAGCGCAATAGAGAGCTACGCCGCTTCGCCATTTCTGCTAGCTTTCGCCTTCCAACCTTCCGAACCCGCCATGGTGCCGAAGAGTTCGAAGCAGGCCGTCGCTCCGACCATGGAGAAGAAGGCCAAGAATGCCGTCGACCCCGAGGCAGAGAAGCGGAAGGAAGCCATTGCATCGGCATGGAGGACTCACGTCGTCTTCTACCCTTCCGTGCTGACCGCCAATGAGCTCATCAGGCAGTATGCTTATATGTTGGGGAAAGAGACCAAGGCGCGCACTGCGCCAGTGGTGCTTCCTAGCGTCGCCAATCCTGGCACAGAGAAGTACCCGTTCTTCACGGCATACTTCTACTACGGGCTTGTCCCCCCATTTTCTCATTTTTCATTGATTTTCTGTTGATGTACAACTTTAGACTCTTGGATTTTACGCCAAACGTCATCACCACCATGTCTGTCTTTGCGCATATGTGTGAGAATTTTGTCAGAGAGGTACTTAATGTGGCTCTGTTCCGGTATTATTTCTATCCGCGCGTATAAGGGGATGCCCTCTCTGGCAGCGTCACCTGGATTCCCCATGCCAACCACAAGGAGGTATACCCCGCCAGCAATCTACACAAGAAGTGGGAAGAATAGCGCGGAGAATGGTGTTACATCAAGGAGAAGGAGTACCCAGACTTCTACAAGCCCCGAAAAGAGCTGCCGGCCTAGAACAAGGAGTGGAGATATCTTGACGGGCACGACGTCAAGCTCTCCAACGCCACCACTCGCATCCTCCGACTGAAGGCTGCTGGGCTCACCAACGAGATGGTGGGCGCAGATTTCCTCCGGCGCCGCATTGCACCCCTGTAGCTTCGGGGGCACTTCGCCTGGGAATTCGTCAACGCCACTGATGACATGCGGCTACACACTGGTTTGGGCTCCAACATGATGGTGATGGAGCTCTCTAGCCTCTGCCGCCAACTCTTCTGTGTGGACGGCAAGTACAAGCTACCGCCCTCCATCATTCCCCTCTGTAACAACTCTGCCAAGGATGCCATCCTGGCAATAATGCCGACCGGCAACACGCATGGGGTCGACCCCACATGGCAAGCGTCGGCACCGGAACTGGTGCTGGGGTGGTTTCACAACTTGTCGAAGTGGGCCATCCGGGAGGAAGACCAACTCACCCGCGAGACCACCGATGAAGAAATCGAGTGGATCGGCTGAAGAACCGTGGAGGCGGGCTTGATGACAGGCGCTAGTAGCTCTGGTCATGCCGCGGTCGATAGGGAAGGTGAAGATGCCAGCGACAAGGAGAAAGAGGAGGAGGGAGAGGACAAGGCTCCGACAACAGACTTGCCGGAGGAGCTTTTCGGGGGCGAAGGGCACGAAGCCGCCCAGAAGCTGGGAATTGAGGAGCCCCCGGCTCCAATTGCGCCAAGGAAGAGGCCCTGTGCTCTCCGGAAGGCATCCACTCGGGAGCTGGTTCATCCATCGCCGCCGGCCGAAGAAGAGGACCCCACTGCTCACGTCGCCTATCCAAGGCGGACACAACACACTATCTCAAAGCGTCCGGCAGCGGCTTCCACCAAGGAAGCAGGGTCTTCTCGTGCCGCCACGTCTTTGTCTCATGGCAACACTCCTAATCTGCCGCTCGCTCCTGCTACCGGCCAGAAGCCCATCTTGGACTTGTCTGCCCTCAGCAGCTCAGAGGACGAGGAGAACAGTAAGTGTCCGCGCTTGTCTTGATTAATCTTGAATCATTGATGCATCTATTTTTCTCAATCTTGTTGGTGTCGTCTTCCAGGGACCAAGAGGCCTTGGCGAAGCGAGCGGCCAAGAAGGCCAAGACTGCTTCTGCCTCGGAGAGAACAACAAGCTCTACGCTGGAGGTGGAGGCTATCATCAACAGCCCCCCGCACAGCCCGCCGTGCAGCCCCCAACCAGAAAGTACTTTTCAGTACTCACTGGCAAGCATTGGCACGGGTGCTCCCACTTCCGCCGTTCCCTTGCAGACGGGGGAGGAGCGCCAGTGGGAGGACCACCCAAGGGTTGACATTCCCGAGGCAGCTCGGACGCACTCCACTCCGGAGAGGACTTCTCCAGCAAGGGCCGCTGCTGATGAGTCTGTCTGCACTGAGGAAGCCCAGCGAAGCTGTCGGCGGTGATGTAACAACAACAAATGTTGCCGGAAAAGAGGATACCTCTTCTCAACAAGTACCCATAGGTGTGCCCCCATTGCCGACTAAACCCCCTTTTTTCTTGAACTTCTTATGAATTCGATTTTCTGTTTCTTCCCCAACTTGTGTAGTTCTGCCCCCAAACGATGAGATGGACGTGGACGTCAATGTTGGTGAGATCACCAAGGAATTGGCCATTGAGGCCAGCCCAATAGCGACATAAGAGGAGGCCGCCAGGAAAACTACAGAGGAGGCCAGCAAGGAAGCTCCTGAGGAGGTACCTCCGGTGCTGCCACGGAAACTAAAGACAGTTCTGTCTCAGGAGCGCCCGACAAGGGCATGCTCATCGAGGCGAGGGCAACCAGCAGGGCTGTCACCGACCCATCGACATATGAAGTGCCTCCGCCCAGCAGGTATCTCAAGGTTGGCGACCTACAACACGTCAGTTCTCCCGGGTAGGCCATCCTTGAAGATTTTACTGAAGGGGAAACCCTTGACGGTGCTGTTGCCTCGGCTGGAGAGGCAGTGATTGTTGACCCATTCGGCGGCAACGACGAGGCCAAGGAGCACGCCATCCTTCTCTCCATCGGCAAGAATTTCTAGCAGCTCCAGACCCATTACAACAGGCGCTCGGAGAAGTTGGACTACCGGGAAGCCATCCTTGCCAACGAAGAGGCTGATTTCCAGACGTGCCTCAGCGAAACACATGCCTAGTTCACTAAGTGTCGCCAAGATCTCATCACCCGCCAAACGCAACTCGCCAAAGCTATGGAGGATTTCGTCTTGGAGAAGGCTGAGGCAGATATGACACTGGAGGAGGCTGAGCAAAGCATCGCTGCCGTTGACGCCGATCTCATCAAGCGCTGCCCTCGACTCTCATGAGGAGGATCTCGCCACACGGGAGGCAGCTATCGCTGCCAAACTCGACACTCAGCTGGCGCAACAGATCCAAGAGCTGGAGTAGAATCGAAGGAGGCCATCGAATCCCAAGCCACTGAGCATGTCGGCAAGCTTCAAGAGTCTTTTGGGGATGATGAAGCTACTGAGGCCGCTCAGGTTTAGGTGGACAACAAGGTGCAGCAGCTGGAGTTAGACCTTCCCGCTTCCGACAAGGAAATCTCGGAGTTGAAGGAGAGCATGCAGAAGGCACCTCACATCTTAGGGGAGCTGAAGACGACGATCTCCTGCAAGACCCAAGAGCTCACTGCTGCCGCCGATTCAATTCCTGATCTGAAGCTGAAGTTAAGCACCTTGGAAGAGCACCTTGAGGGCGCCAGGACCAAGGAAAGAGCCCTGCTTGAAAAACTCTAGGAGGAGAAGCAGCTGCTCGCCTCTACCGCCCACTCCTCTAACGAGGTGAGAAGAACTTAGCGCGCTGGATGGAGCTGCTCGTGAAGATCGCCGACAAGCTGTCACACCCTGTGTTTTGCCTCATGACTAAGTTAACATGGCTCAAAAATCAGGGCCAATTAAAACTTTTTGAGTGCACATGAATGCTTGACTTGAGTGCTATTTGCTTGCTTGTTGGTGCTCTATATTCGTAAAACTCCCTCCTACTCTCAAAACCCTCTTTCCTTGATCTAAACTCTTGTCCAATGATCATACCATGTGTATAGTACCTAAAACTATTTTTATCAAATATTATTTTGGCCAAAAAGCATTTATTCAATTTAAGTTTTCAAAACCCCCTGAATTGAGGTTTGTACTACAAGTCCTCAAATTGGGTGGATTGTTTTGCCCCAAAGGATTTATTTGGAACCTAATATATATATAACTCCCCAAAACCACAAAATATTATTTTTAAAGAATATTTTATTATTTTATTTAAAGGCTTTTTCTTAAGGCCAGAAAAAAAAAATCATAGGGAAAAATTATTTAAGTGCTTTCAAAATATTTGAGAAAATTTAGGGAAACTCAGTGGACAAGTAGTGTCCATATATAAGAGTTTGAACACATGGTCATGTTAAAAATATTGGATAAAACCCTCCAAAACCCTTTCTGCCTATTTCGAGCATTTGAAATATTTCTATAAGAAATATTTTCAAATAAATCCAAGAAAATTCTAGCATGTCACATATGACATATGTGACCATCTTGACAAGTTTCATATCAATCCCAATTGATTTGGTTCACCAAAATATCCCAAAACCCTCTCTGTCCAGATCCAAATTTGAGCAACTCTACATTGCCAACTGTCTCCAATTGATCTCCAACTTTGTGGAAATGTTCTAATACTCTCATAAGGCATCCACACCAAGTGGTGCATCAAGGAGAATGAATTTGCATATCTAGATCTAATAAAATCCATTTCTGCCCATTTCAAGGGTTTACCAAGTTTACATTGTCAACTCTCTTCAATCAAGCTCAAATCTTGTGGTCAACCTTGCTTTTACCTCCCATTCTATCCTGTTAAATCTCATATCATGTAGATCATCTTAACTTGCTCAAACCACCATCAAACACCTTCTGGTGATTCTCCAAAATCACTGTTTTTACCCCTTGTGGTATTCTCCTTCACCCCCAACCTTTACCACAACTTACTAGTGTTACCTTGCAACTCCAGTAAATTTCCCTGGCCAAGACTAAATCATAGGAGGAGGTAAAACCCCCATTTACCCCTAGGGACAGCTATGACAGCACCTGTTCTACCTCCCCCACTCTATTCTAGCCATCCCCCAGAGCATCCTATGCTCTCTCCCCCTTGTTAAACCCCCTAGGGAGCCCCTAGACATGCATGGCCGCGTCCAAGAGGCCAGTGGCATGCCATGGCATGCTATTTGGGCGTTCTGGAGCGTGCTATAGTGCCCCCGAGCACTGTAGCCACCACGCAACCCCCATCCCCGACAGCCTCGGGCCTCCCAGCATGTCCCCCGTGTCTAAGGATGGCAATGGATCGGGTTTGGTTCGGGCTGAACAATTTCAAATCCATATCCATATCCACGAAGACATTATGTGCCCGTCCATGAAAATATCCATGGGCACAAAATTATGCCCATGTCCAAATCCGATTAATATCCATCGGATCTGGATATCCATCGGGTTCTCCTAATATGTATACATAATACATAGAACAACATCCACTTAAGCTCCCAAATTCTCACAAAATAACATAGCACAAGTGCCTGACATCAAATATGCTCTTAGATTCTCATACATGACATAGTACAAGTGCACATCCCGAAATAAGCTCTCGGCTTCTCACAAAATGATATAACATCAAATAAACATAAGTGCACAATTCTCTGCCCTCACGTAATGACATAGCAATAACATAACATCATTTCTCAATCTCAGGTTCTTACAAAATGGCATAGCACAACATCAAGTAAGCACAGGTACAACTATGCATCATCTTCCATTCTTCACAAGTTACATAATGTCTGAACTTTAGAGATTTGGAAATATTGTGATATCAAATGGTAACTACAAACCTAAGTTATGTTTAAATATTTCTTCTTTTAAGGAATAAGGTAGATCTGCCCAGATTACAAATCAGATTCTAATGAATCTTAATCATTCACATCCCTTTAGATTGAAATACACTAATGTGGTAAAACCTAATTAGTAATTAACAAGTATTGGCATGGCCTCATCATCTTCTGGTCAATGGAATCTCCTGATCAAAGCTTGGAGAACAAACATGTATGTATGTATGCATACATGCAGATGCATATGGGAGAAATTAAGCAACATGTATGTACACTACTTTAGTATGTACAAGATCACCCGTACAAGATGCACACGCACAACACGACAAAATGACAAAAATACGAGAAAAATGACCAAAACCAACCGATGAAAGACAAGAACTGGATTACAAACCAACCACCACCGAAACACCTACCAGCTGAAGAAATCAAGTAGTCTGGACATGGCCTCGTCGTGTGTTCATCATTTGAACCTCCTCTAGGAGGAGAGTTCAGAGATTGGACCAAAGGGAGAGAAAACTATACAGTTCTCCAAGAAACATGCCAGTAAACGATTTCCTTCTCAAATAAAACTAAGCATTAACATATGGTATCTACAGATCACGCCATGTTCCAAATCTGAACTGTGCTCATTTGGTAACCAACAAAAAATATCTAACTCTATAAATCTCTTCTAGTTATTACTGTAACTACTAAACTGCAGGAAATACTTAATTTGTAGACATACATGAGAAGGATTCATGGAACAAAAATATGACTACTGCTCCAATTAGTACTGTATAAACTCCAAGAAATACTTAATTTGCTGACAAACATGAGAGGGATTCGTGGAATTTTTTTTACTACTGCTCCAGTTAGTACTGTAAACTAAAGGATATACTTAATTTGCACAAATACATCAGAGGGATTCGGGGAACAAAATAATTACTGCCTACTACTATAAACTGAAAGAGATATGTAATTTGCAGGTATACATGAGAGGGATTCAGGGAACAAGTTGCCAAGCACATGTTGCACACTCACGCACAGGAACATCAGTACATCACACATAGATAAGAGGGTTCAGGGAACAGAAAAACTTACACTGAATGCCGGTTGTTTGGTGTGTTCATCACCTTCTCGGCATGGTCATGCTCATCTTCTTGGTCTGTTCTTGTCTCCCTGCACCCCCATGCTGCCATGCTCCTAGTCTGGCACACAGCAGCGCTCTTGTACGTCGCGCCGCTCCGCATCTGTGTGCCCTGCATCGCAGCTCAGAGGCTCGCGCCGGACCGCCACGGTACACGTTCGTGCGAGGAGAAGCCTAGATGGAGTGGTCAAGAGGAATGGGAGTTGGGCTATCACGGGACAGTGGCGCTGGATGCTGAGGTGCTGCACGCCTGCACCATATGTAGAGGTAAAGGCTGGCGGCGCTGGTGGTTGCAGCTAGGGTTGCGGGATGAGTAAGTCAAGGGAACGGAGATGAATGATGATGCTTAATGACGAGTCGTTTAACGAAGAGTTTTCTTTGGGGAAGTTTAATGAAGAGTTAGAAGAATAAGAAGAGGCAGTGGAGAAAGTTACGGTGGGGGAATGGGGAGAGCTTGTGCAATTTCTTTTTCATTTTTTAATGAAGAAAAAATACGTTGGAAGATGGGTTAGTGGGGATAAGTGAATTTTTCCTCGTATGTCATACTAGCGGGTCGGGTTCGGATATATCCATGAATACATAATTATGCCCATGCCCTACCCACGAGCAATCGGGTCGGGTTTGGATGCTACCGATGGACGTAAAAACGTATCCAAACCCTATCCATGCGGGTCGGGTATCCGCAGGTATCCACGTCCATGGATAAAATTGCCATCCTTACCCGTGTCCCCCTCGACCTCCACACCACGGCACCCTGTCGGCCCCCTCCTCCCTCTCCCTCCAACGGCTCCCCTCACATGTGCCGCGGCCGCCCGAGTCGGCCAACCATGGGGCTCGCACGCGCGTGCGGCCCCCACTCCCTCTCTCCTTCCCGGGTCGTGGATGTGCCCCAGGAACACCGCAGACTCGCCCTTGCCCTCTCCCGTGACCTCCAGCCACGCCCACATCCTCGCCGGCGCACACGTCCATGGTGGACCAGCGCCTCGGCCATATAGGCCAGCCCCGAGCTCCCCTCCTCAGTCCTTTCGCTCTCTCTACCTCCCATAGGACCCCCTGGATGAGCCATTCGAGCTCTTGAGCTCCGGTTCTTCACCCATGGCCGAAGCCTTTGCGGCAGCCTCCACTCAAATTCGGGCTCCCCGCTGGCGCTCTCCTCCCCTAAACCTCACCTGGGAACCTCCGGCATCACCGCTAGCTCCCCCGCGCCCCTTTTCTTCCCTCGGTGTCCGGAGCACCGCTGCCACACCCGCCGTCATCGGCCTCCACCACGGTCGAGGTCCCTCTGCCCCCGACGCTCCCCGGCGAAGACTGGACCCCTAGGCAGGTGCGGATTTTCGCCCCGAACACGCCGGTAGCTGGAGCTCCGCCGGAGACGCCCAGAGTCGCCGGGATGGCTCCGGCGCGTGATCGGACCCGCCTCCCCTTCCTCTCCCCTGTTCGAGCGGGAGGTGTGGGACGATCCTGACCAGCGGGCCCCGCCTGTCGGCCAGTCGACCGGGCTGACGGGTGGGCCTGCCCCGTTAACTGGAAACGGACCCGGCAGGGAACCGCCTCCAAATGGGGAAAGCGTATTCCCGCGAATACGCTTCCGATGTCGCCACCTCGAACCGGCTGAGCCACTGGGCCGTCCCAGTTAGTTATCTTGCGCCCTGTGCGCACTATAGCAACTAGGTACAACCCCTTTTTCCTTTTTCATTTTCTATTTTTAGAAACTTGTAAAATCCGTAGAAAACTCATCCTAAGCCCAAATTTGATGATTCAAAATCCTAAATGTCTCTAAAATCATGGGCTAACCAAATACGTGCATTGCACATTTTTCCAGAAAATTTTGTGTTAGATTCAAATTCAAATTTGAACTTGAACCATGTAGAACCCTTATTGCAAAAATCCTTGAGCCTTCATATCAACTCCAAATGGAGTGATTCAAAATCCCAGATGCTCTAAATATCTTTGCCTATTTAATTAAGCCATGTTGAACATTTTATCATTCACCTATTCTGCTGGATCAAATAAATAGCTCCCGTTCTCCAATATTCCATCTTAGGAAAATCATAGGAAATTCATCCCACCTCCAAATCCAGTGAAACCACTTCCTAAATGCTTCTAATATCATGCCCTATTTGTTGGGACCATCCACTCCTTTTTACAAAAATATTTTCTGTGGACATCTTATAGGATCATCGCTTCCTTCATTTCCACCGTTCAAGACTGCCCCTTGATCCACACCCAATGGAACCTCCTTAGTCATTTTTCTTATGACCAAAGGCATCCTAGAAAAAAACTATTCCTTATTTATAGAGCACTTTTATTTTCTGCTTGTTGTGTTGCTTATTGCGGTTGTTTCCGGCGATAGTTGACGAAGTAGATGAAGTGCTCGGGGTGGACGATAAGCGTGTGAAGACCTCAAAGATGTTGCTAAGCCAGGCAAGCAACCCTTTGACCATGACTATGAGACCCTTTTATTGCATGGCATATAGCACTTTATTTCTTGATGATTGATCATGTTGATGTGGTATCCCCTTCGGTGGGATGCCTCCGATACTTTCTTGTTGATACTTGCATCATGCATGACCCTACCTCCTTGTGAGGGTTGTGCGGGTGGGAGTAGATAGGATGCTTAGTAGATGCTACGCAAAGTGGGACGGGAATATGCATGGTGTTGGAAACAAGAGTATTTTCAAAGACTTTTCGAAAACCCCGTCCGGTGCCACTAATGCCCGAGGGAGATGATATTGAGCTAGGTGACCACTTGATAAAGAAGTGGTGTACCGGAGCAAGTGAGTGCGTGTGTTTTTCGAAAAAGGATTGGTGTAAGTTGCGACCGTTATTCCAACCTTACATGTACGACCACGATACCCCTTATGGGACGGGGCTTTGTTGATTACCTTGGTGGGTACTAGCATAGAGCCCGCATTACTAGTGGCGGGAGTGACGTGGTTACTCTCGATACGGGGTCGTGCCTGGTAGGGCGACCATGCGCTGTCTTTACAGGCACCGGGCACACCTTTGTGTTCCTTCATGGATGGTACTATGTGGAGCGATGCTCGTGTTTGTACATCATGAAGACACAGACCAACGGGTGGACTCTTTGTTTAGTATCGTCAGGGGAAAGGCATTGTTCGGGTGCTTACCTCGGGTATGTAATATGCCGCGAGTCGTGGATGACACGGAAGTTCCCCGAGTCTTGTGGGTAAAGTGTGCAACCTCTACAGAGTGTAAAACTATTCGAATAGCCGTGTCCACGGTCAAGGACAGTTGGATGACCGCTCTTGTGCCACGTCCAAATGTTTAATAAACTTGGTGTGTGTGTGTGTGATGGTGACAAAGGTGATACTTGAGTTAAGTCAGATGACTTGACGTGATGACTGAACATGAGATGTTCAACCCCTTGCTTATGATGATATCTATAAGTTATTCATATGGATACCTATCAACAGTTGATGCATGCTTACTCAAGTTACTTGATCATATCATTGCACTTAAAACTAGCTTTCTGCAAAACTTTCCTACTTAGTGCTATATCATGCATTGTCGTACCTTGTTCCAAAACATGGGTTGCTTCCGAGTACATTCAAATTACTCATTGGCTTGCCACTGGTTATTTAATTGGCCAGGCATGGAAGAGCAGGAATACGGTGAAGAGTTCATTGGTGACGAACATGCGAACTAGGATGCTTCCCAGTCAGAATGCCTGTAGGTTTAAGGCAGATGGCATGGGTTCACGCTTTCGATCAAGATTTCTGCTGCTTGTTATGTTTAAGTGTTTGGCCCTTGCGGCCCTACCTATGTAAGACTTGGCCTAGTTGGCCTTTATTTGTGTAAGACGGTATGTAAGGATGTAAGACTCTTGTATTCCAGTTTCTGTGTGTTCAGTGAGCATTGATCTCTGGGATCACTGTGCACGTGCATTCGGTGACCACGACTTATGAGTCGGGGTCCCCACACAAGCTCTCCGCCCAGTTAGCCGCCATGGGCTTTGATGAGTGGTAGCTCTCTAGCGACGACAGGGGGGTGGAGAGCGTCAGGTTGTCCCTTTTCTTCAAGGGGCTTCGAGGCGTTGAAGAAGCATGAGAAGGACCAGGTCGACAACTTTGTCAAGGAGCCCCGCGGGGTCTGCCGCGACGTCATCCAAAAGATACTAGTGAAATACGCCTTCCGCAACCCTAGAATCGACCTGTCGAAGGCCTTCTCCAAGCTGCCAAAGGATGCTGACACCAGTGTTGCTGAAGCTCTTGTCGTGCCCATCTCTGAGAGGGACGGTTCCGTCAAGCTGAAGGAGTAAAAACCCTTCTCGCTTCATCCTTGCCTCCAGTGCTATACATGTATCAAAGACAGTTATCTTGAATTAGCACTATATTTTATTTGTGAATGGCCATTTTTCCTTATACTTGACTCTATACTTTTCATGCTTACGATCCCTATACTTGCCAGAAATACATGCCGGTGTGCAAATTCGTGTCGCGAGTGCTTTAGGAACATGTCCTTAGCATCCTGCCGGAAATGCCGCTGCCGACAAGATCACCTTGTCGTCCTTAGTGCAGCTACCTTGGTTGCTGAGCGGACTCAAAACAACCTAGGAGCACAATAGACTTCGGCAAGGGTCCTTCGCGTGCATGTTTTGTCAGACAAAATGTTGGAATAGTTCAAGGAAAAAGGAGCTTACGACAAAGCACTTAAAGTTTTATAAGTTGGATTTTCTTTGGTGTACTTCTTGTCGCAAAATGATCAACTTGAACGTCATTTGGGTATCCATACCATCACTCCCCCCGGGGAAACTTGCACGCGAGGGCCCCTTCTATCCTTGGAGAAAAACAAAGAAGAGAAAAGAGGAGGCTAGGAACCTTGCCGGCTCATCAACCATTTTAGGCAATTAAACATGAACACAACATTTCATACAATCATACATAATAATTTAAATATATACTTTGACAAAAAGGTGTAGAACACTTAGCTTTATTGATTATGCACAAGGTCTGCGCCTGGCTTTGTACAAAAGATTACACGCCCTTTTTGCAAACTTGTACAAAAGGTGTCACCAGGAGTCCCGGCAACTGCGCCTCACGGGTAGAAATTACGAAGATGCTTGATATTCCACGAGTTCTGCACCGGAGTGCCATCTCCAATCTCCAGGCGGACTGCGCCAGGCCTGGTGACATGTACCACCCGATAAGGGCCTTCCCACTTCGACGTCTACTTGTTTGATCCCTTCATGGACTAGATCCAGTGAAGAACAAGGTCACCTTCCTCAACACTTCTGTCATGCACCTTGTGGCTGTGATGGCGGCGCAAAGCTTGCTGGTACCGTGCGGCACGTAGGGCAACCCTAATACGATCTTCCTCGAGTAATGTGCAATCATCTTGCCACAGGTGCTCTTGTTCATTTTTGTAAAGGCTTGTACTCGAGGTGACTTGTATGTGAGTTTTGTGGGGAGCACCCCTTCTATACAAACTAGGGAGAAGGGCTTCTCGTCGGTGGCTCGATTTGGTGTCGTTCTCAGTGACCAAAGAACCGCTGACAATTCATCAATCCAGCGCCTTCCGCACTTGTGCAGCTTGTCGAAAGTCATTGTCTTGAGGCCATGCAGCACTTCAATGTTCGCCATCTCCACTTGGCCGTTGCTTCTTGGGTAAGCAAGTGACACAAAGGAGATCTTGGCACCAAGATCTTGGTAGTACTGCATGAAGGTGCGGCTCATGAACTGTGTGCCTTTGTCGGTGATGATCCTGTTAGGTACTTCAAAACGACAAACTATTCCTTTGAAAAACTTGACGGCTGCTTGTACTATTACCTTTCTCACTGGTTCTACTGCAGTCCACTTCATGAACTTGTCGATTGCAACAAACAAGAACTCGAAGCCCCTGGTAGCACAGGGGAAAGAGCCGACAATGTTGATCCCCCAGACTGAGAAGGGCCAGGAGAGTGGTATGGTCTGAAGGGCTTGTGCTTCTTGATGTATTTGCTTGGCGTGGAACTGGCATGCTTTGCATCTTTTCACCACAGCGAAGGCATTCTGAAGGGCCATCACCCAATAGAATCCTTGATGGAAAGCCTTACCGACGAGCGCAAGGGACCTAATGTTGGAACAACACATCTCCTCATGTATCTCTGCCAACAACTTTTTTCCATCTTCCCGGCATATTGTTTTGTCAATTTCACCCTGTTTGTTCTCCTCTTGTACAGAGGGTTGTACACAAATTGGTACATGGTTGATTGCCGGGCTACTCTTTTAGCTTCTTCTTGCTCTTTGAGAAGTTCTCCTATTTGGAGGTACTGGACTATTTGTTGCGCCCATGCTAGAGCCTGTGGCTCGACGACAAGGACTAAAGGCATTTCTTCTGCTGCGGGAGCGCTGGTCTCAATGGCAAGAGCTTGGGATCTTGCCGGAGCTTGCTGCTCACCACCAGGCGTGTTGTTTCCGGCAACCTTCTTGGCGCCTGTTGGCAGCTCTGCTGGAAAGTAGTCATCGGAATTGATCTTCCTCTTCTTGGATTGCCGCATTGATGGCGTAACAGATGGTTGAGTTAGTCAGAGCACAAAAGTACCTGGTTCCACAGGTAGCTACTAAGTGGCACATTTCGACAGGTCATCAGCAATGTTGTTTTCCGCAAGGGGTACGTGCTCCATTTGGAGACCGTCAAAGTGCTCTTCCAACTTCCTTACTTCATCCACATAAGTTTGCATCAAAGGGATCTGGTAATCCTTGTTTACTTGATGTACAACAAGCTGTTAATCTCATCGGATAATCAGTTTCCTTATGCCCAGGTCCACTGCAATTCGCAGGCCGGCAAGCAATCCTTCATATTCAGTCGTGTTGTTTGTCGATACCTCCCTAGGAAAGTGCATTTGGACAACATATTTAATGTGCTCTCCAGTGCGTGTGACAAGCAGCACGCCGACACCATGACCTTGTAGGGAAAAAGCCCCGTCAATGTACATAATCCATTCTTGTGTAGCTTCCTTGCTAGGGAGGGTTGTTTCTGATGTTTCCTCATCTTACGTTGGTGTCCATTGAGCAATGAATTCCACCAAGGCTCTACTATGAATTGTAGCTATGCTCTCAAATTTCAAATGAAAACTTGGTAGCTCCAACGCGCACTCCACTATCCTGCCGGTGGCCTCTAGATTCCTCAGGATGCATTGCGTAGGAAAGCGAGTGACGATGGTAATTTGATGTGCTTTGAAGTAATGGCGCAACTTCCTCGAGGCAATGAGAAGGCCAAAGAGCAACTTATGTATACCGGATTACCTTGACCTAGCCCCCTATGGGAGAGAGCTGACAAAGTAGACCGAGTGCTGCACCATCTTCTTCTTCACAACCTATTGATTTGATTCCCGCGCCAAGCTTGAGTTGTCGGCACCGTGACTTGTCGGAGAAGATTCTGGTTTGTCGGCTGACGGGCTTGCCGCTACTGCTTCATCTTCCTCTGCTTCTCTTTCCGCCACCAGCGCAACACTGACCACTTGATTGGTTGCTGCTAGATAAAGTTGCAACGGCTCTTGCGGCTTTGGCGCGACTAGTGTTGGCGTAGAGGACAAGTACCTTTTCAAACCTTGCAGGGCTGCTTCCGCTTCTGGGGTCCACTTCATGGGACTTGCCTTTTTCAATATTTTGAAAAACGGTAGGGTGCGCTCAGCAGATTTTGAAATGAACCTGCTCAGGGCGGTGATGCAAACCGGCAAGATGCTTTATATCCTTGACGCGCTTTGGTGCCTCCAACTACTCAATTTCTTTGATCTTGTCGGGATTGGCTTCAATGCCTCTCTTAGATACAAAGAACCCGAGAAGCTTGCCAGATGGGACGCAAATACACACTTCTCGTGGTTGAGCTTAAAGTTGATTTTGTGCAGATTTGCAAATATTTCTTCTAAGTCCCGGATCAATGTTGCCTTGTCCTTGGTTTTGACCACTATGTCATCCATGTATGCTTCCACATTTTTGTGCAGCTGGGGCTCAAAACCAATCTGAACAGCTCATGCAAATGTTGATCCGGCACTTTTTAGCCCGAAAGGAATACACTTAAAACAGTATGTGCCACATGGAGTGATGAACGCGGTTCTCTTCGTCTTCCTTGGCCATCAAAATCCGATGATACCCCGAATAGGCATCAATGAAGGAGAGCAAGTCGCAACCGGTAGTGGAGTCCATAATCTGGTCAATACTGTCGGATTTCGGGCTCTGCAAAACCCTCAAGGTTCGAACACAGGGGCGTGTGCGAAGATCCCCTGCAGCCTCGCCCTACCTAGCTCACTACTGGATGGTTAGGACGATGAACTCGCGCGATGACGAGGGAGAAGATGCACACGACGATTTACCCAGGTTCGGGCCGCTCCGAAGCGTAAAACCATACTCCTGCTTTGGTGGATTGCCTCTTGAGGAGGTGTGGTGGATGAACTAGTACAGTGGTGAGCGGCCTCGCGAGGGCGCTCGAGTGGTGTTCTTGGTTCTCTGCTTTTCTTGTTGTCTCTTTCGTCGTCCCCCCCCCTACGGTGCTACCTAGCCTCTATATATATAGCAGCGGCCCGGGTCCTCTTCCCTTATCGCAATGGCGGGAAGGGATCCCACAACAGCCAAATTCGAAGGGGGACAGGAGTACACCCTCGCCCTGCCCAAAGGTGGTCTTCGCCTGCAAAGTGGCTATCGATGATGCAGAGGTCGGCTCGGCGATGACATCCATCCTGCAGGGCTCGTCGTCGTGGCCTTGTTGCACCGGAATGGAAACCTTTGGGGGTACTTTGGGAACCCGCGTACGTCCTTGCTCCCTTTGCACCAAAAGGGGAAACTGCTCTGCCTAGCGCGCTGGCACCCGCCTGCCCCTCCTTGCATCATCCTAGACTCCTGAGGCCGGGTTCTGCATAGAGATCTCTGCCGCTCCGGAGGGGCCTGAGGAGGCCCACTCCTTGCTGATCTTGGTGCTGCTTCCCTCGCGAGCTTGGGTCCTCGCAAGGACCTTGTCTTGAGTGGGGCTGCGCAAGGCCGTGCTTGGCTCACGAGGTGGGCCATGCCCTGGGTGGCAGGCAGGCAGTTCTGGGTACCCCCGTTCCCAGAACACCGACAGTAGCCCCCGGGCCCAAGGCGTGCTCGAGCTGGCTTCCGGGCGAAGCCATTGAGGACGGCCCGAAGCGCCGTGGGCCAGGGTCGACACGCGTCGCACGCCTGGGCGCCGACGCCCCCATTCCCCGAGGGCGTCAGGAACCGCCCCAAGTCAAACTGACGCGACAGCCGTGCGTTGCGCCGGCCATCATTACCCTTCCTTGAATGCTGCTGCTACCTTGGGCCTCCACTCTTCGGGCCACGCGGATGCGACCCGACGGTGGCAGGTGAGGCGACGCGAAGCAGGGTTGTGCACCGATCGAGCCGGCCCTTCGACGCCCGAGGGGCGCATGACACCTGCTCTCCCATGACGCCTCATGGCCGCGGTTACGCCTATAAATCCGCCCTCCCCAGGGGGGGTCTTGCCATCTCGAAGCGCCCGTCTGCTCCCGTTGCTCTAGAGAGAACCCTCTCCTCTTCTCAACTTCTCCCTTTCTCCCATGGCGTCTAGAGGAAGTGCTGTGGGCGCGGTGAAGCGCGCGGGGCCGTCTGCTTCCTCGCCCTCTTCCGGAGGCAGCGGCGGGGGGCCCTCGGGGCCGGCGCAAGTTCACCGACGTTGGGCCATGGTCAACGAGTGAGTGCTCCGCCGCCTTCTTATTTCTTAGTTGTCATGTCCGGTGCGCCGGACCTGATCCTCTCCTTCTTCCAAGGCGCCTGCGGCCAAGAAACGCAGGCTTGGCGAACTGCACGAGGAGGTGGACGCGCTGTGGGCCCAGCTGACGACCGCCGAGGCCGTCTTCCAAGCCGCCCTCAGGGGTGAAGCGGAGGCCAGGGCGGAGCTGGCGTCCCTCCAGGCCCAGGTTAAGGAGGCAGCCGACGCCGTGCAGGCCACCCAGGACGAGGCGGCGCATGCCAAGATGCTGGAGTCCCAGCGCGCCAAGCAGTATCTTGACATCGCCCAACGTGCGGCCGGTGCGGTGAGCCGGTTCGTCGGGGAAGCCCCCGCGCTACCCTGCGCGCACGGCGATGGGGGCTACCTCGACTTCTTCCGCAGGGTGGTGGAGACGCTGGAGACCAGCGTCTCGCGCGTGAACGCGGACAGCGAGGCCGACGCGTGCGACCTCCTGGACCTCGCCTTGACGCGCGTCTTCTCCAACTTGCGCCGCCACGCCCCGGAGCTCGACCTCAAGCGCGTCGGGGAGTGGGTGCCTATGGGGCTCTAGAGGCCCCTCCGGGACAAGGTGCGTCTGCACGTGGAGTCCCTGGTGGAGCGGTTCGTCCAGGTGCCCGCCTCCGGTGGGGTGGGCGGCTCCGACGCCGAGGCGGCCGGCGACTCGGATGGTGACAGCGACTCCTCCAGCTAGGCCTCCCTTGTCTTCTTTTCCTAGTACCTGTAATGTTTTAAGAAGAACTCGGCCCCTGTGGGCGTCAGCCTTTTGCGTATTACCTTTGTCTCCGTCCTTCCTTTTCTTAAATCGCCGGTTGCCTGCTTGTCGTGATGTGATTTAGTTTCTTCACGCGGGGCTCGGCGCCGCTGCCAATGCGGCTCGGTGATGGCGGCCGGCAGGGCCCTCGCGAGGCTCTCTCTCCTGAGGGGCAGCTCATGGCCGCCACTCCCCGGGTTCATGGCCTTGCGGCTCATCGTGGCAGGGTCCCTCCCCTCACGCCGTTTTTCCTGGGGCCCCAGGCCTTAGGGGTCTCGGTAGCCGCGCGTGGTGGCCCGCAGTACCTGCATCCTCACATTAGTGTGCACAACCCTTATCCCGTCCTCGGGCCGCCATTAGATCAGGAGGCTCTTGCTTGGTTCGGTAGTGTACTTAGCTTGTAGGCTGGTGACGATCTCGTGCATTGCGAGGTGCGGCGGGGTTGTCCAGATAGTCCGCGATTCCACCTGGGACGCTTCCTCCTTGTTTGTGGGACGGTTTGAGGGCCCCTTTGGTGCTCTCTGTCTGCGGAACTCAACCACGAGCAGACCTCGCTCACCGTTGGGCCGTCTGGATCACCTGGACGAGTCCAAAAGGGGCGAGGCCTCGGCCTCCACTGGAGCGTCCGGGTCGTCAGGACGCGACCAGGGGGCACGGAGCCACGTGATTGATGATGTTTCCGGGGCACGGTGCCCATGAAACCCCCCCTCGACACTCAAGCGGTGCTCTACATCGATTGGACCCAGTCCCGCACATTTCTCGACCAACGTAATGTACGTCCGGATCACCAGGATGCAACTACGAGGTGAGGCCTCGACACCCTTGATGCCGACCGGATCACCAGGATGACATCAAGGGGTGAGTGGCTATATGACCGGTAAGGCTCCTGACGTGCACTGCTTAGGAGCCCCCTTTGACGCTCAAGCAGCTCTACGTCGGCAGGTCCAAGTCCTGCACATTCCTCAACCACCGTAGGGGCGTTCGGATCACCAGGACGTGACTACGAGGTGAGGCCTCGACACCCTTGATGCCGACCGGATCGCCGGGACGACATCGAGGGGTGAGTGGCTATATGACCGGTAAGGCTCCCGAGGCACGCTGCACAGGAGCCCCCTTTGACGCTCGAGCGACCCCCATTCCGTCCTGTCGGCTGCTGCCTCAGGAGGCACTGGGGCCTCCCGAGGCTCCATGTTGTGGTGCTGCGCTGTGGTCGGAGCCCCCGAGTGGGGGTCAACCGCCAAAAGATGCAAGTGCCTGACGCGACAGGGCCTTGCTATCCAGCTCCGAGGCGCCTCGGGGAGGGCCTGAGCACACGGGCCCTTGCGAAACACCAATTCAGAGAAAGAGACTCCAAGACCGGAAAAACGAGAGAATGATGAGAGAAATGTCCCCGCCCCTCTTTCTTTTAAAAATAGCGTTCCGAAATTGTCAAACTTCATTCCAAAAAGTGGCAATTCGAACACCAAAAGAAGCAAGCAACTACCGCGTCTGGTAGCTAGGCTAGTCTTCGTCTTCATCTTCCCCCAACGCGGAGCGTGGGGCATCCACGTTGCGTGGGCATAGCCATTGGTGGGCAGTGTTGTCCGCCAGCGCGGAGAATGGGGCTTCCACTTGGGCGTGGGAAGGAACCCCTCCGCGTCCTCGGGGGGCTCCGGGCGTATACAGCCCACTCATTATTACGTGAGAGTGTCACTGCCGTAGATAGCTGGGCAAGCCCCCAGGAACACGGCCCGGTTGCTCCCAACTCCGTCAAGAGCCATCCCATGCATTTCTGCTCGGTTGCGCGCCTTTATGACCCAAACCCGAATGCATTGTTCCTCGCGTAGCCGCAGGATTGCGCTCCCGCGGCCCTAACATGAGCAGAATGCATCCGGCGCAGCCATAAATGTGTTTTGTCAATGAAGCCGCCTCGTGAAGCGTCGGGGTGCTAGCCGGACAGTGTCTTGAGGGCCTCGTGAGGCCCAGCCTCCCGAGGCTGCGCTGGCGCTCCAGTTGCCGCGGGTGGCCCGTGCTACTTGTGTCTTGCTGCTCCCCCCCAGGCCGTTACTCATGAGGCCTCGGGGCTTGGCTCAGTGTTGCTTGCTCGCGAAGGCGACGGCTTTCGCCGTGGCCCGCGGGCCCGAGGGCGTCCTCCCTCCTTCTGCCGCTCGCATTGTCCAGGCTATGTGCTCCGTCGGTGGAAGCCCCCAGGCCCGGCTTGGGGAGGACGCCCAGGGTACCCTCTACTCTTCGGGGGTGTCGGCGCCTACAATAGGCGCCTGATCTATCCCACCGTCTGGAGGTATGACGTAGCTTGGTATGTAGGGCTCTACATAAGGGCCCGGTTCTCCTCCTGACACGTCCGGCGGGGCGCCGGGGACGGCCCCTCTGGGCGGCGGCGGGGCGCCGCCGTGTGCGCGCAGCCCGCAGACCCTCCTGCGACGAGCCTCAGACTGAAGTTGCTTACCTATGCCTCCGCCGTTGGGTGGGCCGCGCGTTTCTTGACGTGGGTTGCTTCCTTGGCGATCCGATGCGCCTTCGCCGCGGTTGCTTGCTTGCCCGGACGCCTGCGCCGCCTGCTCCCTGTGTAGGATGGCATGCTCCCGCCTGGTCAACCCAGGCTGTTGACGGTCCACAGGGTCACGGGGGCATGTGTCAGTGCGCACGCGGGGCGCCCCATTGTTCCCTCCGTAGGTTCCATCGTTAGGGCCGGGCTGCGCCCCAAAACCTATGACTGGAATTCAGAGGAGAAGAAGCACGGCGTGTGGTGGGCCCTGCTCAGGTTCGTCCGGGGCCCGAGGGGGCACGCCGCCGGCGGGCGGGGCGACAGGTGTGGCGAGTGAGCCCCCGGCGCCTGACGCCTATAGTCGTGAAGAAGAACGGGGGGCCATGGACCTCCGTGCGACGGCGACCAGCTCGGTGATGTGGTCGGCCCATGCGTCGAAGCCCCCGTGCGTCGGGCGGTGGCCAAGCATTTGGCTCGCCATCAGCAGCGCATCGTGCGCGTCAAGGTCTCCCACGTAGGTGCAACACGGCGTCGGTGCCAGGGGCGCCGCCCGTCCGCCGTGTGTTTGGGCGGTGCGAGGAGCGGCGACGGTGGAGACGATACTGGTGGCTTGATAATGACCGCCCAGCACCATGCTGCTAGGGCGTGGGTCTCTGGCGGCAGCGGTGGGATCGGTGAAGGCGGATCTGCCGTGGCTAGAGGAAGCTTGTTGGGCGCCGGCCATCGGAGCGGTGAAGCGAGAAAAAAGCGAGGCTTGAAGAAGACTTCGACAAGCCCCCTACCTGGCATGCCAAATGTCAGATTTCAATCCGCTGCGAAGCGTAAAACCCTCAAGATTCGAACACAGGGGCGTGTGCGAAGATCCCCTGCAGCCTCGCCCTACCTAGCTCGCTACTCGGTGGTTAGGACGATGAACTCGCGCGATGACGAGGGAGAAGATGCACACGACGATTTACCCAGGTTCGGGCCGCTGCGAAGCGTAAAACCATACTCCTGCTTTGGTGGATTGCCTCTCGAGGAGGTGTGGTGGATGAACTAGTACAGTGGTGAGCGGCCAAGCGAGGGCGCTCGAGTGGTGTTCTTGGTTCTCTGCTTTTCTTGTTGTCTCTTTCGTCGTCCCCCCTACGGTGCTACCTAGCCTCTATATATATAGCAGCGGCCCGGGTCCTCTTCCCTTATCGCAATGGCGGGAAGGGATCCCACAACGGCCAAATTCGAAGGGGGACAGGAGTACACCCTCGCCCTGCCCAAAGGTGGTCTTCGCCTGCAAAGTGGTTGTCGATGATGCAGAGGTGGGCTCGGCGATGACATCCATCCTGCAGGGCTCGTGGTCGTTGTCTTGTTGCACCGGAATGGAAACCTTTGGGGGGCGCTTTGGGAACCTGCGTACGTCCTTGCTCCATTGCACCAAAGGGGAAACTTCTCCGCCTGGCGCGCTGGCACCCGCCTGCCCCTCCTTGCGTCATCCTTGACTCCTGAGGCCGGGTTCTGCATAGAGATCTCCGCCGTTCCAGAGGGGCCTGAGGAGGCCCACTCCTTGCTGATCTTGGTGCTGCTTCCCTCGCAAGCTTGGGTCCTCGCGAGGACCTTGTCTTGAGTGGGGCTGCGCCATGTCGTGCTTGGCTCACGAGGTGGGCCATGCCCTGGGCCGCAGGCAGGCAGTTCTGGGTACCCCCGTTCCCAGAATGCCGACAAATACGCGGCAAGGGGAAAGGATCTTTGGGGCAAGCTTTATTAAGATCAGTGAAATCGATACAAAACCGCCACCTCCCATTCTGCTTACGTAAAACAACCGGATTGGCTAACCATGTAAGGTGGATCACTCCTCTGATCAAGTGTGCTGCTTCTAGTTTCTTGATTTCTTTAGCGATGAATTCTTGACGCTCCAAGACTTGCTTCCTGACCTTCTGCTCGACGGGTCTCGGATGTGGACAGACGGCAAGGTGGTTCTCAATTACCTCACTAGGAACGTCGGGGATGTCAGATGGTTGCCATGCAAACACATCGACATTCGCCCGCAGAAAGGCAACGAGCGTGCTTTCCTATTTATCGTCAAGGGTGGCACTTATGGTAAAAGTGCCACCGAAGCCATCCTCCTTTGTAGATGCTTGCTTCGTCTTGGGGGTAGCCACCTTCATTTTCTTGCTCCTAGTGGATGAGCCCTCCGAACGGTCCTCAACAGGCATGCCGCAATCTGCGGTGCGCTTCCCGGAGTCCTTGCTGGAGGTCATGCTAGTACTCTTGTCTTTCTTCCCCCGGGAGCTTTGTCGGCAGGAGCAGGTGCCTTGCCGACAGATGCCGCAACTGCCTCCCTGAAGAGCATGTCAACACAGAGGACTACGTCCTTCCAGCCGGAGTGGATGGTGATGATGCTCATCGGCCCTGGCATCTTCATCGTGTTGCCTATATAGTGGGATCCTGCCATGAATTTTTCCAGAGCCGGCCGACCGAGGATTCCGTTGTACGGTAGAGGTATCTTGACGATGTTGAAGACGGTCTTCTCCACCCTAAAATTGAGCTCGCTACTAAACGTCATAGGTAAGGTGATCTTGTCCTTAGGCTGGCTCCTCCCTGGGTTGATTCTTTGGAATGTGCCCGTGTGCTTGACGTCGTTGTCAGGGATTTGTAGCCTCTTGATCACTTTTGGAGAGATCAAGTTCAAGCCGGCCCCACAGTCAACCAATATCTTCATCACCTTGAGGGTGCGTATTATTGCTGAAACTAACAATGGCAAGCACCCGACCGCAGTGGTGCGATCATGGTGATCTCCGGCGTCAAAGATGATAGGCGTGTTGGACCACTTGAGCGGCTTCTGGGCCTCTATTGCCGGTTCCACATCATTGACCTCCCAGGCCCATTGCTTGAGCTACCAGTGAGAGGAGTGCAAAGATGAACCTCAGTTAATGCACATGGTGTCTGTCACCTTTTGGAATTCGTCATTGTCAGACTCTTCCTCGTCATCATGACCATCCTCTTCTCCTTCTTTCTTGTCACGGCCCCTACCAGGTTTATCCTTTTGCTGCTTGGCCTTGCCATGGAATCCTCCGTAGCCACCACGGTTCTTCTTGTCGAATCCGCAAGGACCGTCCTAGGCCTTCTCCTTATCGCCCTTTTCATACTCTTGTTTCTGATTTTTGGCAAGTTGCTCTGCCAGCCCAGCAGGAACTAGGGTACCGCGGCCCATTTGCCATGGCCTAGAGGATGAAGCGTGGGCCATCCCAAGTAAGATGGCCCTACCTAGGCCACCCAGAGGACGCTACCTTCGGAGCAATGAGCCCTGGAGGAGGCCACCAGGTGCCGGACCGCCTCGCGAGGCCAACTCACGAGGGCCCCTATCGGATTTCGGGCTCCGCAAAAACCCTAAGAAGTTTGAACTCAGGGGCGTGTGCGAAGATCTCCAACAGCTTCACCCCCTCCAAGCTCACAACACGATGACCCTGCTCGATGGCAAGGGAGAAGATAGCACATGAGGATTTACCCAGGTTCGGGCCGCTGCGAAGCGTAAAACCCTACTCCTGCTTTTGGTGGATTGCCTCACGAGGAGGTTCGTGGATGAACTAGTACAGTGGTGAGTTGCCTCACGAGAGCATTCGGGTGGTATTGGATCCCCCTCTTCCGGGCAGCCTAGCCTCTATTTATAGCGGCCCGGGTCCTCTTCCCCCATCGCCATGTCGGGAAGGGATCCCACAACGGCCAAATTCGAAGGGGGACAAGGAATACAACTTATCCTGATGAAAGGTGGTCCTCGCCTGCAAAGTTGCCAATTGTGATGCAGAGGCGGGCTGGGCGATGACGTCCGTTCTGCAGAGCTCATGGTCTTAGTCTCATTGCACTGGAATAGAAACCTTTGGGGGCCTCTTTGGGGGCCTGCGTGCTCCCCTGCCTCCTTTGCACAAAAGAGGAAATTGTCTCCCCTGCTTGCGTGCTCCCCAACCTGGCCCGCCTTGCATCATCCTGGGCCTCTCGAGGTCGAGCTATGCATAGAGATCTCCGCCGCTCAGGAGGGGGCTGGGGAGGCCTATGCCCCGCGGGTCTTGACTCTGCTTCCCTCGCGAGCTCGGGGCTCTCACGACGGCCTTGTGCTGAGTGAGACCGAGCTGGGCCGTACTTGGCTGTCAAAGTGGGCCACGCCCTCGGCCGCAGGCAGGCAAGTCTGGGTACCCCCGTTCCTAGGAC
This sequence comes from Elymus sibiricus, assembly GCA_039707655.1. Lineage (NCBI taxonomy): Eukaryota > Viridiplantae > Streptophyta > Magnoliopsida > Poales > Poaceae > Elymus > Elymus sibiricus. Next base: position 266,957,686 of record CM077665.1, on the reverse strand, counting down.
GCAGACAGTAGCCCCCGAGCCCGAGGCGCGCTCGAGTTAGCTTCTGGGCGGATCCATAGAAGATGGCACGAAGCGCCGTGGGCCCCAACCGCCTGCGGGCCCCACCTGACGCGTGGCGCACAGTAAGTCATAGGCGTCTCAGCTCCCTGAAGACGTCGGGAACCGCCCTGAGTTAAGCTGACGTGAAGCCTGCGCGCCTCCCCGGTCATCATTGCTCTTCCTTGAATGCAGCTGTCTTCTTGTGTCCCCCCCTCGGGCCACCCGGATGTGACCCGACGGAAGCAGGCGAAGCGACGTGAGGCAGGGTAGCACGCCGATCAAGTCTGGCACACGTCGCCTGAGGGGGGCACGGCGCCTCCACTCCCCACGATGCCCCATGGGCAGCGGTTGCGCCTATAAACCCGCCTCGCCCTGGGGGTCTTGCCATCCTGACGCGCCCTCTTGCTTCCCATCCTTCCAAGTTATCTTGCGTGTCCTCCTCCTTCCCTTTGCTCTTTGATGGCGTCCGAGGGGAGTGCAGCGGGCGCAGGAAGACGTACGGGGTCTCCTGCTCCACCGTCGGCCTCTTGAGGCAGAGGCGGGGGGCCTTCGAGGCCGGCTCATGCCCGCCGGCGATGGGCCAGCGCAGGAAGACGTACGGGGTCTCCTGCTCCACCGTCGGCCTCTGGAGGCAGAGGCAGGGGGCCTTCGAGGCCGGCTCATGCCCGCCGGCGATGGGCCATCGTCGACGAGTAAGCATTCCGTCTCCCCCCCTTCTCTTACAACCGCGCCCGACACGCCGGACCTGATTACCCCCTTCTCCCAGGGTGCCCGCGCCCAAGAGGCACAGGCTTGACGAGCTCCAGGAGGAAGCGGTCATGCTGAGGACCCAGCTAGCGGACGCCGAGGCCGCCCTCCAGGCCGCGCTCCAGGGCGAGGCGGAGGCCCGGACGGTGCTGGCGTCCCTCCAGACCCAGATCAAGGGGGCGGCTGACGCCGTGCTGGCCACCCAGGACGAGGCGGCACACGCGAAAATGCTGGAGGCGCAGCGCGCCAAGCAGTACCTGGAGATCGCCCACAGTGCGGGTGGTGCGGTAGGCCGGTTCGTCGGGGAAGCCCCCGCGCTGCCGTGCACCCACGGCGGTGGTGGAGGCGCTGGAGACCGACATCTCACGGGTGGACGAGGACAACGTGTCCAGCGCGCGCGACCTCCTGGACATCACGCTAACGCGCGTCTTCTCCAACCCGCGTCGCCACGTCCCGCAAGTTGATCTCCCCCGCGCCATGGAGCCGGTGCCCGAGGACCTCCAGAGGCCTCTCAGGGACGAGGTGCGCCCGCATGTGGAGTCCCTGGTGGAGCGGTTCGTCCAAACGCCCTCCTCCGATGAGAGTGACGACTCTGGCGCTGTGGCGGGCGACGGCCAGGGTGGCGACATCGGCTCCTCTGCCTAGGCTTCCCCTGTTTTCTTTCTCTGGTTCCTGTCATGTCAAGAAACACTTGCCCGTGAGGGCATTAAACTTTTGTGTTTTACCTTCGTCTTCCTCCTTTTTCTTTTAAATCGTCGGTTGCTTGCTTTGTGTGACGCGACTTCTTCTCTTGCGCGGAGCTTTGTGTCATCGTCAATGCGGCCCGCGCCCCCCCCTTGGGGGGGTCCGCGTGGGTGCCGCACCGTGTCCGGCGATGGCGGCCTGCTGGGGCCTCATGAGGCATACCCTCCTGAGGAGGAGCGTGCGGCCCCCAAGGCCGGGATCTCAGCGTCGTCGCTTAGCGAGGCCGGACTCCTCCCCTTGCGCCGTCCTTCCTGGTACCTGGGTCCACAAGAATACTGATGGAGGCACGTAGTGAACCACAGTGTTTGCATTCTCACATTAGCGCTCACACCTCCTACCCTGCATTCGGGCTATCATCTGATCAGAAAGTTTTCCGCTTTGTTCGGCGGGTGTACTTAGCTTATCCGGTCATGGCGAGCTCGTGCGTCATGAGGTGCAGCTGGAACGTCCAGGGAGCTCGAGGATCCCACCAGGGAGGGCTTCCTCCTTGTGTGCGGGATGGTTTGGGAGCCCTTTCGGCACTATGCGTTGGCGGGGCCCAAACCCGAGCTGGCCTCGACCACCGTTGGGGCGTCCGGATCACCAATACGAGACCAAAGAGGCGAGGCCTCGGCCACCGTTGGGGCGTCCGTATCACCAGCATGAGACCAAGAGGCGCGGAGCTACGTGATCGGTGAGGGTTCCGTGGCGCGTTGCCAGGGAAACCCCCCTTGATGCTCAAGCAGCGCTCTGCGTCAGCGGAGCCCAATCCCGCGCATACCTCGACCGCCGTTGGGGCGTCCAGATCACCAGGACGAGACCAAGGGGCGAGGGGCTACGCGACCAGTGTGGCTCCTAAGGCGCGTTGCTCAGGAGTCCCCCTTGACGCTCGAGCGGCTCCCATACCCTTCCCCCGGTTGCTGCTCTGGGAAGTGCCTGAGCCTCCCGAGGCTCTGTGCTGTCATGCCAGGGCTTGGCCGGAGCGCCCGAGTGGGTGTCGACCGTTAAAAGATGTATGCTTCCAAAGCAACAGGTCCTTGCCGGCCTGCTCTGAGGCGCCATGGTGGGGGGGGGGGGCAAAGAGCGCGGGCCTTGGCAAGGTGCCAATTCAGAGAAAAGAGACTCCAAGGCCAAAAAAAGGAATTGCGAAGAGAGAAAAATTCCTGCCCCTTTTCAAATAGAGTTACGAAATCTTCAAATTTCATTTCAAAGAGTAGCAATTCGAACACAAAAGAAGCAAGCAACAGCCGCGTCCGGCACCTAGGCTAGTCTTCGCCTTCGTGTTCCCCCAGCGCGGACCGTAGGGCATCCACGTTGCGTGGGCATAGTCATTGGAGGATAGTATTGTCCGCCAGCGCGGAGCATGGGGCTTCCACTTGGCCGTGGGATGGAACCCCTCCGCGTCCTCGGGGGGCTCCGGGTGTATACAGTCCACTCATTATTACATGAGAGTGTCACGGCCGAAGATAGCTGGGCAAGCCCCCAGGCGCATGGCCCAGGTGCTCCCAACTCGGTTTAAGAGCCATCCCGTGCATTTCTGCGCGGTTGCGCGCCCCTACAGCCCAAACCTGAGTGCATTGTTCCCCGCGTAGCCGCGGGATTGCGCTCCCGTGCCCCAAACATGAGCACAATGCACCCAACGCAGCCATAGAGGTGTTGTGTCAGTGAAGCCGCCTCGTGAGGCGTCTGGGCGCCGGCCAGACCGCGGCTTGAGGACCTCGTGAGGCCCTGCCCCCTGAGGGCCGCGCCAGTGCTCCCATTTCCACGGGTGGCCCGCGCTACTTGTATCCCACCGATCCCCCCAGGCGGTCGCTCTTGTGGCCCGGGGGGCTTTGCTGCATGTAGCTTGCTCGCGAGGGCGGCGGCCTGGCCTGGTACTCCCTCAATGGAAGCCCCCAAGCCCGGCTTGGGGAGGGCGTCCGGGACATCTCCCTACTCCGGGAGTGTGCTCGCACCCGCGGGGGGCGCCTGATCCATTGCCCCGTCCGCAGGTATGACGTAGCTCGGAACATAGGCCTCCGTATAAAGGCCTTGGTCGCCTCCCGAACCGTCCCCGCGCGCACCAAGGGCAGCCTCCCCGGGTGGCGAGGCGACACCACCCTGGGCACGCGGCCCACAGATCCTCCTGCGGCGAGCCTTCGCCCGAAGTTGCTTACCTCTGCCGCCCTCGTGGGGTTGGCCACGCGTGTCTTGACGTGGGTTGCCTCCCTGGTTATCCACCGCGCCTCCGTTATGGTTACCTACCTGCCCGGAAGCCTGAGCCGCCTGTTCCCTGCGCCGGTTGGCGCGCTCCCGCCGGGATGACCCAGGCTGTTGATGATCCACCGGGGTATGAGTGCACGCATTGAGGCGTGAGCGGAGCGCCCCTTCACCTTCTTGAAAGACACCGCTCTAAAGCCGGTCAACGGGATCCAGAGGAGTAGAAGCATAGCGTGTGGCGGGCCCTGCCCGGGCTCGCCCGGGGGTGAAGCAGGCACGTCGTCCGCAGATGAGGCGACGGGCACGACAAACGAGCCCCTGGCGCCGGTGGTCGCGAAGAGGGATGTGGAACCCAGGCCCTCCTCGCGACGGTGTCCAACTCGGCTATGTGGTCGGCCCAGGCATCGAAGCCCCCGTGCGTCGGGCGGTGGCGAAGCATCTCACTCGCCATCAGCAGTGCATCATGCGCGTTGAGGTCTCCCACGTGTAACAGCCCGGGACCGACACTCCAGAAGATTCCCCTTCTATTCAATTCATTCCGTTCTCGTCGTGTGATTCTTTTGTTTTTCGCAATCATCGTCGCATCATTCGCATCATCTACATAGCATCGTCACTCGTTTTTGAAAAACTTGCATCCGTTCGTAGTTGCCGTTTCTCTCCGTTCATGTCATTGAACGTTTCGAGTCCAACCACACACGCACGCGCCCGCGACACCGATAAAATATTGTTTTTAAAAGTGTGTATAAAACCTTCTTGGATTGGGTCGAAACTTGGCGTGTGGTCTTATTATATTGTAGGTAGACCGCCTGCCAAATTTCATCGCAATCGGAGGTCGTTTGATATCCGAACGGTCGACATAGCGGTACCGTCATCGGTTTATTTATCGGACGTTTTCGGTTTTGAAAACTCTGTCACGGGCCGCAAACCTCCCTCTCTTCTCAGCCCACACCCCCTCTACACAGCCCCACCTAGCCATTTTCGGACCAAAACCCTAGTCCTAGCTGTCCACGAAGCTCCAGCCGCCGCCACCTCGGGATCCGCGCACCCCAAGGCACCGGCCGCCACTTGGCAGCAGGCCCCGGGCCGCGCCGCCGCTAGCCACTGCGTCCCGGCCAACCGGGCATCGCCACATGGGCGCCCAGCACCTCCAGCCAGCTCCCTCCCCACGCCTGGCCCTGCGAAGCCCGCTGCAGGCCCGCCCCGAGCCCGATCTGGGCCGAGGCCGGCCCGCAGCGCCGCTGCACCCACGCGTCCCTGCCTCCCGAGCTGCCCCGACCCGCGACCCTTGCCGGAGGCTGCCCCGACCCGCCGCCGTGCCCTCCGGCGATCTCCAGTGCCGCCTCTCGCCGGCCCCAACCTCGCCTTGCTGCCGCGTTGCCACGGCCCGCGGGTGCCGCTCGTCGGAGCCGCCGTGCTGCCGCCGTCGCACCTTCGAGCCCGCCACCAGCAGCCGCCGCCCAGCGTCGCGCTCCCCGCCGCCGGCCACTCCTCCGGCAAAGATCCGGGCCCCCGCAGGCCGGATCCGGGGGATCCTGACCGCCCCGCCGCCATCTGCCCCGCCTCTGGCCTCCGGCCGGCCAACTCCGGCGCCCCCGCGGCCGTTGACCCCCCACCCCGACGGGTTTGTCCGGATCCAGCTGGGACCTGCCCGTCCCGCGAACCAAACGGCCGCCCGCCTCGTCCCGCTCCGCGCCATCCCGATTCTGCGAGGTCTAATTTCCACTAAGTCCCTTTTTTAAAAACTGCATGTTTAACTTCATGTTACCATATTGTGTGGCTTATATCTCGTAAACCGTGCTTCCGATGTCGAAGTGTTATATATGAAAAAGTATCTACATTTCATGCTCTACATGTTGGCATCATTTGCGTGCATTATAGGAATCATCTAAGTGGTCTAATCTTTGATACAAGAGTGCATCGTGTTGTTATGTGCAAAAATGTTATTTTATTCAATGTTGCGCGGATGATTGCAACTCATCGGTAGGTCTTTTGCATGTGGTGTCTTCATGAGAATTGCTCTATGTGATGTGTACTTGGATGCCATGCCTCTGGTTGCTAGGTAGGACATCATCATCATGTTCATTACTTGCTCTAAAGTTGTCATCATGTTAAAACTGAGATCTGTTAACGAAGAGTTCCATTTTCAGATGCTCGTATTAAGCAGTCCATGCCTACTTTTAGATGTGTCTTTGGAGTGTGTGCTAGTATGTCATGTCTACTTGTTGTTGGTAGGTTTGCCATGCCATGAGTATAGTGCTTAGGTGTAGATTTCATCATGAGAACATGCTTAACCAATGTTGCTGATTTGAGATGCTGAAATATTTCTAAGTCTGGAATCTGTAATATTTTGTTGCTGTCTTGCCATGTGTTTTGCTAGTGATCTGTAGGTTCTTTGTGGTTGGTGTAATGGAGTTATTTGTGGTTCATAATGTCCTCTAGCATGCTGTTAAGTTTCATGCCAATACGTGCCCTGTAGCATATAGTTTTGCTGCTTCTAATATGCCTTCGTGATAAAAACTGCTCTGTTTTAAAAAAACTGGGATTTTCACTAAGTCTGAAAACTGCTAGTTCAATATGTCTTCTTGTGAGCTTGCTGTCAATAGATGAATTGTTGAGCATCATGTAAGCTACAACCCCATGTCTTGTTGTGCATTTGTAGATGGTTGTAGCTTGTAGATTTGAGTGTGACAATATGCTATGTTGCTGTTTTGGGCAGATTTATACATAAACTTGTGTTGGTTGTTGTGGTTGACCCGTAGCTCCGTTTTGGTCATGCCATATATGAAACTTGCTTAGATTTTCATGCAGTATCATAATATCTTGCTGCATTCATGATTTGAAATGTTTGTGGTTGTCATTTTCTTGCATTTTGCATTCATGTCATGTTCATCTTGTGAAGGTCATATCTTTTAGACCGTAGCTCCGTTTGAGATGTTCCATATATGTAAATTGAGTAGAATGACGTGCAGAATTGCATGGTATACTTTATTTTCCTGTTTAATAAATATAAAACATGATTAGTTCAGATCTGGACTAATTTCGAAATTAACATATGGGGTCATTTTGGAAATGCTATATGTTGTTTCCGGCCTCATTTAAGATGCCTAGATAGTGTAGTTTCATTATGCTTAACCTCTTGCCATGTTTAACAATATTTAATATGGTTGTGTACCTAAACGGGAGTGAACTAAATAATTTGAATGTGGAGTTTCGTCAATATGCAACTTGTTGCATATTGAGCTTCACTTTATGTGTAGGAATTGATTGTTGTGCTTTGTCATGTCATGCATAACATGCATCATCCTTGTTGTGCATCATATCATGAATATGTTGTGGTGTTTATCATGTGCTGATTGTTATTTCTGGATTGATTCTTCTCGATAGAGTTCCGAAAGCGTTCGAAATGTGAGGATTCGTTCGACTACGTTGGTTCGTCTTCTTCATGGACTCAGTCTTCTTCCAAGCTGGATCTCAGGCAAGATGACCATTTCCCTGGATACCATTACTATCATTGCCATGCTAGACGTCTTGTTTGTACCGCTTGTCTCGCTACCTACCACTTGTTTGTCAAGCCTCCCAAATGCCATGATAAGCCTCCAACCCTCCACATCCCAACAAAACATTGTTTGGCTATGTTACCGCTTGCTCAGCCTTTCTTATAGCGTTGCTAGTTGCAGGTGCAAATTGTTTCCATGTGTCAACATGGATATCCTTTTGTTATATCACAATATTATTGCTATTTAATTTAATGCACATATATACTTGGTAAAGGGTGGAAGGCTTGGCCTTTTGCTCGGTGTTTTGTTCCACTCTTGCCGCCCTAGTTACTTGTGTACCGGTGTTATGTTCCATAATTGAGCGCTCCTAACATGCTTGGGGTTGTTATGGGGACCCCCTTGATTTTCGTTTTAGGATAAAACTTGTCTGGAAAGGCACAACATTGGTACTACATTTGCCTAATAACTAATAAAATTGCATAGGGACTTTCCGGACCCCGTGGATAATTAATCAACAACTCCGGCCAGTGCTCCTCATGAGTGTTGGTCCAAAAATAGAGCACTATGCGGGGCCACCCCAGGGCAACTTGGGTGATGTCTATCAGGCCACCGGACGCGTCGCTTATCCGTCGTGTCCTGAGAACGAGATACGCGGCTCCTATCGGGTTCGTCGACACGTCGGGCGGTCTTGCTGGACTTGTTTTACCTTTCTCGAATGTCTTGTGCGAGGAATTCCAAAAATACTTCGGGCTATCTCGAGGTTGCGGTTTTCCAATGGAATTGCCTAGGAAATCACGGGATTCGTGGTCGAGGTTATTCCCGCGGCGTGTGGTTAGTTTGTGATGGATGAGTTGGAGCACCCGTGCAGGGTTAAATCTTTTCGAAAGCCGTGCCTGTGATTACGTGGCAACTTGGAAACTTTGTTTAATTCCCGGTCCTAGCAAACTTAAAGTAAACTCAAATAAAATACACCAACCGTGTGCGTAACCGTGACTGTCTCTTCTCGTGAATTTCTGAACCGAGAGAGAACACGGTGGGGTTATGTTTGTTCGTAAGTAGGTGTTCAGGATCTGTTAGAGATCATTACTAGTTCATGACCGTTGATGCGACGATCATCCCCCTTTATTCTTGTACTCGTAAGTTAGCCACCCAAATAATGCTTAGTGCTTGCTGGAGCCTCACCACTTAACCATACCTCACCCATTAAGCTTTAATAGTCTTGATACCCTTGGAAATGAGATTGCTGAGTCCCTGTGGCTCACAGATTACTACAACAACAGTTGCAGGTACAGGTAATGCGATGATTTGACATGAGCGCGATGCTTGCTTGATTTGGAGTTCTTCTTCTTCTTCGTCGATCTAGGATGGGTTCTAGGTGGCAGCCTGGGATAGCAAGGATGGATGTCATTTTATCGTTTCTTTTCATCCGTAGTCGGACCCTGATCTTCTGTATGATGTTTGGATATGTTGTTGTTTTGATGTGATATTAATGTAGCTTCTGGCGAGTGTAAGCCAATTCCATATACTCATCTCTTCTTTACATGTACTTGTAATGATATCCATTCTTCCAAAACGACGAGATGCGCTTCTATCACTACTTGGAAAAGGGCTATAGCTGATATGGACATTAATGGCGCACCATGTATGTGGTGCGCCACTGCTATATAGCAGTGGCGCACCAGATACAGGTGCGCCATTAGTGTCCTCATTACTAATGGCGCACCAGACACACGGTGCGCCATTACTAGCAAATTTTGTTTTTTTTATTTTTCCAAAACTATTAATGGCGCACCAGGGCACAGTGCGCCATTACTAGTTTTAACTAGTAATGGCGCACCACACGCTCCGTGCGCCACTACTAACAATTTTTTTTTTTACTTTTTTTTTCAAAACTTGTAATGGCGCACCTGTGTGAAGTACGCCATTACTAGTTCAAACTAGTAATGGCGCACCACAACCACGGTGCGCCACTACTAATTTTTTTTTTTGCAAAACTAGTAATGGCGCACCCCTAACTGGTGCGCCATTAGTAACCAGGGTTACTAATGGCGCATTTTTAGGTGGTGCGCCATTAGTAACCTGAGACCAGCTAGATATTTTGGACAGCCACCTATCACACTCACTTTTCCCACTTCATTCTCTCCACCTCCTCCTCCAAGCTTGTCTCGGCTGCCTCCTCCTCCTCACCTCATTTGCACCATAGATTCACCCAAATTAAGTGGTTAAATTACCTTTTTTTGATAGGTAAATAAGGGGAAATCTTTCTTTATGTTGTAGATCTACTTTTTTCTCCCTCCAACAACGTGCACATGCACTTTTTATGGCCTAGCTAGATCTACGTATGTTTGTGGTGTTGCATATGTTTGTGGTGTTGCATATATGTTTGTGTTTGCAGGTACCGGTATTTGAAATGCGATAGTTGCCAATATTTTGCCGGAATGTTGATTCATTTCCGTTTCGGCGAGAATTTGGCACTATGCATTCTTTTTGGTCCTATTTTTAGGCAAAGTCATGCCAAATTTTTTCTTGGTTCTAAAATATCGTTTTGCTCTACCCCGCAGGCGGCGATGGTCCGCACGATGACCGAAGGCATCGTGAATAGGTTTTTGAGCTCCGCGAAGGCCGAGATGCTTCAAAAGAACGAGACGGAGATAAGATGTCCATGTCGAAGATGCAAGCTGAAGAGCCTTATTGCGGACCCGGATTCCGGGCAGGTGCGGGACCACCTGCTCTTGCGTGGTTTCATGGATGGCTATCGGTGGCAAGGTGATGAAGATGACTATGAAGTCGTCCATGGGGGCCAGGCAAGAAATGAGGAAGGGCAGCAAGACAACCACCGCGGCGAGGGCGGGCGAGAAGACGAAGAATCTCCAGGACATGATCACGACGGTGATGCAGTACATAGTCATCATGTAGAAGATGCCGGACATGATGATGAGGAAGATCAAGACGAAGGGCATGATCATGAAGATGAAGATGCCGGAGCAGACGACGATGGACCATCGATGGGCTGGGTGCAGGACCCTCATATTCAAGAGCTGCTTCTCAAGCAGACGGATAACGCAAGAGCTGCCGTCCGAGAGAAAGCCAAGCTGGATCAACTGGAGATAGACGCGGTTACTCCATTGTATGAAGGATGCAGGCCCGAGGATACCCGCCTGAAAGTAACGCTCATGGCTCTGGAGATGAAGGTAAAACACAAAATGACCGACGCATGCTTCGACGAGAACATGTCATTCTGGCACGAACGTCTTCCCAAGGGGAACAAGTGCCCGACCAGTTTCGAGGAGGCAAAGAAAATCGTGTGTCCTCTGGATTTACCGCACGTGAAATACCATGTGTGCATGAACAATTGCATCATTTATCGGGACGAGCACGCGGAGTCTACCATATGTCCGGTGTCCGGCGTCACTCGATACAAGAAGAGGAAGAAAGCTCCTCGAAAAGTGGTGTGGTACTTTCCGATCACTCCTCGTCTGCAGCGGAATTTCGCGGACCCTAAGGCAGCAAAGCTCCTGCGTTGGCACGCGGATAGGGAGGAGAAGAAGCGAGAAGATGACGGAAATGATCCGGAGATAAATAAAAAAGACAAGATGCTGAGTCACCCTAAGGATGTGAGCCAGTGGCAAGCGTTGAACTTCGAACACCCAGAATTTGGGGACGATCCAAGGAACATCATGCTGGGCGCGAGCACCGATGGAGTCAATCCGTTTGGCAGCCAGAGAAGCACACATAGTACCTGGCCTGTGTTTGTGTGGATGTACAACCTTCCCCCCTGGTTGTGCATGAAGAGGAAGTACATTCACATGAGTATGCTAATTGAAGGGCCGAAACAACCAGGGAACGACATCAATCTGTATCTGGGGCTACTGAAAGAGGAGCTAGACACGCTGTGGAAAACGCCAGCCAATATGTGGGACGCCGCAGAGAAAGAATATTTCCCTATGAGAGCCGCACTGCTCACGACGGTGCACGACTATCTCGGTTACGGATATGTCGCGGGGCAGGTGGTCCACGGATTTTCTGGATGCGTCAGGTGCATGGATGACACAACGTATCGCCAGCTAGATAGAGATCCTGGGTCTTCGAAAACCGTGTTCATGGGACATCGAAGGTGGCTTCGCGACGATGACTCATGGAGAAAATGCAAGGATCTGTTCGATGGTGAAACCGAACCCCGAAGACGCCCGCGTACGAGGAGCGGCGAGGAAATAGACGAGCTGTTGAAAAATTGGAAAGAGTGCCCACCGCCGGGAAAGGCGCCACCGTCGGGAAAGAAGCAAAAGGCGCCAGAGCCGCTGCTGAAGGTATGGAAAACGAGGTCTGTTTTCTGGGACTTGCCGTACTGCAAGATCCTCCATGTGCCTCACAGCCTTGATGTCGCATATCACGAAGAACGTGTGCGAGAGTCTGCTTGGTACCCTGCTCAACATGCCAGAGAGGACCAAAGATGGGCCGAAAGCAAGGGCAGACTTGAAATCAATGGGCATCAGGGAGGAGCTTCACGCTAATGATGATGATGATGATGATGATGATGATGAGGCGATGGACACGGAAAGTCGTCACAAAGGCAAAAAGGCCAAGAAGATCGGAAATGACTTCCCTCCTGTGTGCTTCACTCTAAGTCAGGAGGAGATCGAGCAGTTTTTCACCTGCCTCGTAGGAGTAAAACTTCCTTATGGTTACGCGGGGAAGATAAGCAGATACCTAGACTCAGCGAAGCAGAAGTTCAGCGGGATGAAGTCTCACGACTGTCACGTGCTGATGACGCAGATACTTCCAGTTGCAATCCGTAGGATCATGGACGCGCACGTCCGTGAAACGCTATTTGGCCTATGCAACTTTTTCGACGTCATCTCTCGGAAGTCGGTTGGCGTGAGGCAACTCAGAAGGCTACAGGAAGAGATCGTGGTGATACTATGCGAGCTTGAGATGTACTTCCCGCCCGCATTCTTCGACGTTATGGTGCATCTGCTGGTCCATATCGTGGAGGATATCATCCAACTCGGGCCGACGTTCCTGCACAGCATGATGCCGTTCGAAAGGATGAATGGTGTCATCAAAGGATACGTTCGCAACATGTCACGTCCAGAGGGAAGCATAGCCAGGGGCTTTCTGACCGAAGAGTGCATCTCCTACTGCACGAATTATCTAGGCATCGAGAACCCCGTTGGTCTGCCCGTCAACAGGCACCTCGGCAGGCTCGCTGGATGGGGTCACCGCGATGGTCGCCGCGAAATGCATGTCGACTTCGAGGGTCGACTCGCCGACTTTGAAAGAGCAAACCTAGTCGCGCTACAACACATAGACGTGGTCGATCCTTGGGTGGTAGAGCACAAAACCTTTATTGAGAAGACGTACAATGACCGAGGCCAACAGAGGACGGACGGAGATATAATCAAAGAGCACAACTCATGTTTCATGCGTTGGTTCAAGGAGAAGCTTCTGTCGTACCCTTTACATGAGGATTCTTCCGCGGAAGAAAAACTCATATTCGCCTTGTCACAGAGCGCCGAGCACAACCTGATGACCTATGAGGCGTACGATATCAACGGCTACACATTCTACACCGAGGAAAAGGACATGAAGAGCGATTATCAGAAATCCGGGGTAACGATGGAATCCTACACCGGTAACGACAAGGACAGATACTACGGAAGGATCGAGGAGATCTGGGAGCTGAGCTACGCTGGAGAGAAGGTCCCGATGTTCCGTGTCAGATGGGCCAAGAGCGTCCTAAAAGAAGACCGGTATTTCACCACCATGGTTATACCCGAAGCCAAATCCAAGATCGCGGGCGCAAACGTCACCGCGAAAAATGAGCCATGGGTACTGGCTTCCCAAGTGGACCAATGCTTCTTCATTACCGACCCGCCAAAGCCCAGTCGTGTTGTCGTGAGGAGAGGCAAAAGGAACATCATCGGAGTGGATGGAGTCGCCAATGAGCAAGACTTCGACAAGTACGGCGACCCGAAGATGGAAGATGACGACAATGATGAAGTACCATACACCACAAGAAGAAGCAGGACCACCCTACCTAAAGGACGTCCGTTCAAGAGAAGATCAATTCAAGGGGTTCCGGGGCTAAATTATTCAACCGCGAGAAAGAAGGGCAAGAAGATTGTGAAAAGATAGCTAAGATCGAATCATGACGTGTCGGCCACGTGTGTGTGTGTCAGTGGCAAGCTCAATTATTACATGCAACTAAATTATTACATGTATCACTTGATTTCAACCATGTCATCTAATTTTAAATCTTTGCACAATGGTTTTATCACTCCATTTGCATTTTCCTTTTCTTTTATCTCAAATCTTAAATTATCACAATGGTTCTATATTGTGATTGAGTAAAGGAGATGCATTGTAAAAAAATTATACGCCCTATTTTTAGGAATGAAGGGAGTATTAAAATTGCCATGTGTTTATTTTAAAGTGTTTGGATGTTTATCATAAGGTTAATTTTTTTTAAAAAGGTGCAAAAAATGGGGCCGCGAGGATTCGAACCCTGGCTGGCTGGCTAATGTATCAAGGGACCAACCACTAGGCTATGTTAGTAGTTGTGTCCATAACCACATGCAGACTGTTTTAACCTATTAGTACTAGCAGTAATGGCGCACCTCTCCTGGTGCGCCATTGATATGCGGCGTTTATGGCGCACCCCTCACATGTGCGCCATTGTTAGCCGGCCCTAAGCTGCTTCTCCTCCCCGCGCCTCCCTCCTCACTCCCGCACACCCAGATCCCCCCTCTCCCCCGCGCCGCGCCATCGCCTGTCGCCGTCGAGTCCGCCGCCACCACATGTCGAGGGTGAGCTCCCCCTCTCCCCCTCCTCCTCCCCCTCCCTCCCCCCTCCCCTCCTTTCTCTCCCCTCCACTTTCTCCCCTGTCTCTGACATCTCTCCCGTCCGGCAGCGCCCGCCCGCGACCACCAGGAGGAGGAGGCCCGCCGGAGACCACCAGGAGAAGGAGGCCGAGCTCGTCCCCAGGAGCACCACGACGTCCCTGTCCCCATCCCCGTCCTCGACCACCAGGAGGAGGAGGAGGCTCGCCGTCCCCGTCCTCAACTCCGTGATCCAGTCCCACCGCCGCGACCTGGTACGTCCGTCCGCCGCCCATCGAGTTCCCCAATCTGTCAGCTAGTGAGTGTGTTGAACTTCTGCAGAACTGAATCTTTGTACTCCTCTTTAATTCAGATTCAATGTGTAGGAAGTAATGTGTCATATCTATGTCTGAATTGTTCCAGTATGTTGATATTCCGTGGAAATTAAATGGATGGAAGCCTGGCTCGATTTCTGAATTTGGGTGGTACCAATGATGCATTTTAAATTTTGTTGCGATTTGTGATTGTTTGAACTTATCTGGTAATGCATTCTGGGCTGCTGACCGTAATGAAAAGTGCACAATGTTCTAGTATATTGTGAAGAGGGCAAATTTGTTTGTGGGTGGGTTAATTCAAGGACGTAGGATTGATGCAAAATGTCCTTTCAAGAGATACTCTGTTTATCTTGTCGTATCTTATATTCCAAACTTTCTAGGGTCTTGAAAGTGCATGTAAAAGAGCAACCATTTGGGCTTGCTGCTCTGTTGTGCCTATATGTAGGCCTTTTTTGTGCAGGTACAAAAAATTACCCCTTTCTCCCGAAATGTCGATTAATTTCCGTTTCGGTTGAGAATGGGGTCCTAGGTCAAGAAAATTAGCAAAGGTCATGCCGAATTTTTCCGTGAATTCGTGCATGAACTTTGTTAATTTTCTTGACCTAGTGCACTTAGTTTGGTGGCAGAAATATACTGGACAACATTCATCTTTTCTAGAAATGCTCAACCAAATGCCAAATGCCAAATACTACCCTGATCTCATCCAATAACTCTAGTAGCCTTTTTTCCTCTTTAGAGCGAACATGGCCGACAACGATGAGGTCGGCGGTTCGGGCGGCAAGCCATTCTGGGAGCTATCCCAGGAGATGGAGGGAGACCCTCACCGCTATGAGGACGCCGCGGAAGTCACCGATCCTGACTACACAACCCCTAGTGGCGTCGGGGATGACACCACTGATGGTGCCGCCGAGGATGCCACCACTGATGATGGCGGCGCACGCACAGATGGCAGCCAACCGAAGAGGCAACGGAAGGACCGGCGCCCGAACGTGCTCGGCACCATCAAGGAGGAATTTACTGAAGTGTCCTCCGAGGGGCATCCAACGGCGCCCAAAGAAATAGTCAAGGGGTACGCGGGACAGCTCGGGTGCATTCTCCGGAGCACCGTCTCGATCAACACCGAGAACCTAAGGCATCGTGACCGAGGGAATTTGCGCAACCTCCTCTTCACGAAGCTGCACGAACGATACAAGTTCCCCAGTGACTTCGCAAACACACGCCTCTCAGGGAATAAAGTGAACAGTGCCGCCCTCACGAAGATGAGCAAGGCCCTGGCTACTTGGAGAGGCGTGGTGAAGAGCATGATTGAAAAAGGTGATAGTTATGAGAAGATCAAGGAGAAAAATCCTTCGATCAGCGAAGATGACTACTGGGAGTTCAAGATCAAGTGCGAGAGCAACGCATCCGGGGAATCAAGTCAGTGGGGGAAAGATATGCGGGACTTGAACTTAGGGGTCTACAAACTCGGTCCCGGCGGTTACAGAGTGGCGGAACCTATATGGGACAAGGAGGACGCGGAGCGTGCCGAGCAAGGCCTACCGTCCCGCTTCGAGAAATACCGTGACAAGCAGACCAGGAACTATGTCAGGGCCCGGTACAAGATTGACCCGGTAACCAAGGAGCTTACCACGGATCCGAAGACCAAGGCGCTTGAGCGTGTTCTGGTAAGGAATACACCCCCGCGTAATTAGCTCCATATGGTTGCATTCTAATTAATGAAGCCAAATTTCTAAATGGTTCACGTTCCTTCCGTAGGACACTGAAAGCAGTAGCGCGGGGTCGTCTCAGAGCTCCCCTTTCGACACCCCTTTAAATAGGGCGTTGAACATAATGAAAAACAAGGATAAGCTCAGTAAGCCGTCGTCAGCTGGTCGTGTGGCCAGCCAAGGCTTGTCCACGAAATGGTCGGAATACTATACCGCTGGGCGAAAGGAGAGAAAGACCAGCTCAGAAAGCCAGCAGCGCGAGGTTCAACAACTCAAGGCACAAGTGGCGCGGATTCCGGAGATGGTCGAAGAGCAAGTGCGAGACCAACTGGGAGCGACGATCACCGCCATTATACCTACCTTGGTTTCTGGGCTGCAGGCGTGGGTGGCGGGCGGCCAACAGGGGCCGCCCCCGATTCCCAGCTTCACGGGCAGCAACTCGCGCAACGCGCCGGCGGCGCCATTGGTGTCTCAGGCGGAGGCGGCATTGGTGTCTCCCGCGGCAGCGCCATTGGTGTCTCCGGCGGAGGCGGCATTGGTGTCTCCCGCGGCGGCGCCGGCATTGCAGCTTAATGCACCCGGGTGTGGGAAGAATACGCCGGCCGGCACCTCGGCAGCAAGCGGCCCCTCCGTCAATTGCACGCCCGCCGTTGGCGGTGCCTCGACATTAGCCGAGCTCGACGCCATCACGGTAACTAATTAAGTCTCTCGGCCGATGACTTCATCTCCTTGCCTTTGACTGGGCATCCCTGACGCCCTACATGTTTTCGCAGGGCGCCGCCGACGTTCCATGCACTCTCCTGCACTTCGTGGGCGGCGAGTTGATCGATGTCGCCAAGGCCAGAATCGTTCAACCTGGCCGCCGCGTGTTCCACAGTAATCCGATGCCACCCACCGTGTATAGGGTTCAACTGGTTCGGGTGCTGTGGGGCTACGACGACTTGTTACCTCCGTTTCGACCCGCTGGGGCCGACGAAGACGATGTGATGACCCTTAGCGCCTGCTTAAGCTGGCCCCTGCTTTGGCCGAAGAGCCAGATTCGTTTGGGGGCGGGGGACACCACCCCACAGACAACACCGCCAGTCGTGCCGGCGCCAAGCCATGGCAAGACCGCCGCAACGCTACCGGACATGCCGGACATGCATATGGCACAGGATCCGGGCATGCATATGGCACAGGATCCGGACGACGACGACGACGACGACGGTACATTTACCAAAGTCGATAAGTACTTCAACGAACATGGGTGCGATGACGAATTCTTTGGGCCTCCTTCTCAAGAACCCAACCCTGCAAAAGACGATCGCGATCTACCTGGTACCGCGGAGAAACCCAATTGCAACAGGCGTCGTCTGGCGTTCAGTTCTCAGGAGACGCCTCCAGCTGCCGCCTTCACCGAGCCTCAGATAGCCGAGGTGCGAAATATTATCAGCCCCAACACACTCAAGAAGGCGGTCTCTCAGCAGAAGTCGATCCCATTACAGCAGAAGAAGAAGGGACGGAAAAGAAAGATTAAGGGTGCGAGCCAGCCGGCACCGAGTACGATCCGTGCTCAGGACGGGCCACCTTCACCTAAGGATATCTCGAGGAGGGTGCATGTGGCGGGTAGGCCGATGCTACCGACTAATCTGCTCAATGCTGCAACCGCTGCTATGCGGAGTCTGCATGACAGTGTTCTTTCTTTGGAGAAGCGGCGTCTCCGAGAGAATGATGTGGCATACCCGGTTTTTGTGGCCAAGGTGCCAGAGGGCAAGGGTTTGTCGATAGCACCATCGGGGGTATGATCGTCCTGCGGTTTGATGGCATCTTCGCTATGTTTAACCTTCATCCGCTGCACTACACCTTCATTCGGCTATTTTCGCTCAGTATGGAGATGCGGATCATTAGAGACAAGACCCCGGACATCGTGATAGTCGACCCCTTCTACATGCGTGCCAAGATCTTGGGCAGCGCTGGGGACCGGCAAGTCGCGAGTTCATACCTCGAAGGCGTCATTCTGGCGAACCCAGATAAGGATAACTTCCTCGTGACTTACTTTCCCGAGTAAGTCATCCCCTCATCGCCCCGTAACATATGATTTCTTAGATTTCGATCGTTCTTTTTTTTCCTAACATTCCATGTTTTGTGCAGTGACACACATTGCACACTCATCCTCTTAAGCCCGAAATATTCCATGTTTTGTGCAGTGACACACATTGCACACTCATCCTCTTAAGCCCGAAATATTCCATGGCCACGTATTTCAACTCGGACCGTCAGTTGAAGAAAGACTACACAAATATCAAGAAAGTTCTTGATGATGTTCTCCCCAGCTACGCCAGATCTGGAGGCACCTTCAGCAGGCCAATTCGTAGGTACGGTAAGCACGTGTTCACCCACAATACGACGTTCCCCTGCGTCAAGCAGCCGCCTGGCGGTCAGAAGGATGCCTACTACGCCTTCCATCACATGCGGGCGATTGTGCGGGACCATAATCACCTTCTGCTACCAAATAATCTCAAAGATTGGGCCGCAAGCTTGTCGGCAATCCAGGACACGGACATCAGACAAGAATTCTTTCGCATCCAGTCGGAGTTTGCGGAAATCATCCATCAGGATGTCCTTCGTACCTCGGGGCAGTTCTACCTTAGATATCAACCGTCCAACAGTGAGATAGAAACAACGCTACAAATGCAGGCTAACAACGACCGCGATTTCATGACCATCACGATAGACGGCGGCTTCATCCACGCTCCGGTCCCTGAGTCGAGTCGAAAGTAGTGATGCTATGTAGTTCTGAAATATCGATTAGCTCTCTAGTTTGGACAGTCGTTCAACTTATATGTAATCGATGCTATTTATTAGTAGGACCAGGAATCGTGCTATTAATGTGTTGCTTTTCTCTTCCGATCCTTTTGTTGCATACTTATATATTGCTTATGTATTGTCTGTGAATTGCTACTAACGTTTTGTTTGTCTAGTGCATAGAGATGCTGTCGTATGTCGTGTACAAGGGTAAGGTTCCCGGAGTCTACGACGACTGGGAGGAGTGTCGGAAACAGGTTTACCGTTTCAGCGGTAACAGTTACAAAGGGTACAACACTAGGGCGGAGGCGGAAGCTAGATACGCGCGCTATCTAGCGGGAGAGAGGAGGGAGCGGAGGAGGAACCGAATGAAGACTAGTTTCATCGCGATGATGCTCATCGTGATGACCGCAGCTCTCTTCTATGTGATGGTAGTTTAGATGATCGATATCGACTTGTAATGTGAAGACAAACTCGCTACTCGCGGTCTCGAGACTTGTAAATGTTCTAACTTTGTTCGGTCTTTTGAATTCGGAGACTAGCTAATATGATGAATTGTATTCGGAGACTAATCTTCTATTGTATTCGATGAATCTGCTGTTTATATGTTGTGCTGTCTATATTTTGTGCAGTAATATATTTTGTAACCTGCGCAAATATCAGAAAAGAAAAAAAAATCCTAATATTCATACTAGTGGCGCACCATACAGCACATTAGTGGCGCACTGCTATAAAAAATACTAGTGGCGTATTATCTGTTAGTGCGCCATTAGTAACCCAGAGCACAAGGTAAATATGGCCCCCTGGGAGGCATACTAATGGCGCACCGTGGGACTTACTAATGGCGCACTGCCTGGTGCGCCACTATAGTCTGGTATACTAATGGCGCACCAGGGGTGCGCCATTAGTATATGTTACTAGTGGCGTGATGATAGTGGCGCACCTGTAGTGCGCCATTAATGGCCAAAACAGGTGTGCCACTAATAAGCCTTTTCCTAGTAGTGTATCCCTCTCGAGGCCCTCGTGCCAAAATAAGGATAGGATCGCATCTTGGGCGTGACACCACGTTGGTACAGTGTGATGCCGGCCCCGTGGGCGCCGCTCATCCGCCATGCGCCTGGCCGGCACGAGCATCAACGGTGGTGGAAACGACGCTGGTGGCCTCGTAACGACCGCCCAGGACCGTGCTGCCGGGGTGTGGGTCTTGGACGGCAGGGGCGAGGTTGGTGAAGGCGGATCCGCCGAGGCCGAAGGGAGCTTGTCGTGCGTCGGCCATCGACATGACCGGGTGAAGTAGAAGCGAAGCTTGCTGAAGACTCCGACACGCCCCCTACCTGGCGCGCCAAATGTCGGATTTCGGGCTCCGCAAAAACCCTGAGAAGTTCGAACTCAGGGGCGTGTGCGAAGATCTCCAACAGCTTCACCCCCTCCAAGCTCACAACACGATGACCCTGCTCGATGGAAAGGAAGAAGATAGAACATGAGGATTTACCCAGGTTCGGGCCGCTGCGAAGCGTAAAACCCTACTCCTGCTTTTGGTGGATTGCCTCACGAGGAGGTTCGTGGATGAACTAGTACAGTGGTGAGTTGCCTCGCGAGGGCGTTCGGGTGGTGTTGGGTCCCCCTCTTCCGGGGAGCCTAGACTCTATTTTTAGCGGCCCGGGTCCTCTTCCCCCGTCGCCATGGCGGGAAGGGATCCCACAACGGCCAAATTCGAAGGGGACAAGAAGTACAACTTATCCTGACGAAAGGTGGTCTTCGCCTGCAAAGTAGCCAGTGGTGATGCAGAGGCGGGCTCGGCGATGACGTCCGTTCTGCAGAGCTCGTGGTCTTGGTCTCGTTGCACCGGAATAGAAACCTTTGGGGGCGCTTTGGGGGCCTACCTGCTCCCGTGCCTCCTTTGCACGAAAGAGGAAACTGTATCCTCTGGCGCGCTGGTGCCCGCCTGGCCCGCCTTGCGTCATCCTAGGCCTCCCGAGGTCGAGCATTGCATAGAGATCTCTGTCGCTCAGGAGGGGGCCTGGGGGCCTGGGGAGGCCTATTCCCCGCGGGTCTTGACGTTGCTTCCCTCGCGAGCTTGGGGCTCTCGCGAGGGCCTTGTGCTGAGTGAGACCACGCTGGGCCATACTTGGCTGTCGAAGTGGGCCACGCCCTGGGCCGCAGGTAGGCAAGTCTGGGTACCCCCGTTCCCAGGACGCCGACAACCCCCTCGCGAGGCCACCTCACGAGGCTCGGCGGGCGACCCAGCCGCGGGGCTACCACCCCCACCACATGGGTGACACAGAGGAGGATGACAAAGGTTGCGCCGATCGGCGCGGACAAGGAGGTTTCCCTCTTCGGTGATTAGGGGGCAACGTCCACTGCCCCTCCAAAAACAAGTTCCCCATAAGTTGCCATTTTGGTGAAAGAGGATCATGACAGATTGGTGCGCCAGGACGATGGTCATCGCCGAGCCCACGACCGCGTCATGAAGACTGCTTCATTATGTTAAGACCACCTTTAGTCAGGATAGTATTGGTTAATGTCCCCCTTCGAATTGCCACCCTGTGGCCACCCTTCTCTGCTGATATTTTCGGGGAAGAGGACCAAGGCACTACAAAGGGGGAAGGGCCACGTCCGTGTAAGGGGATCGAGTCATTCTCTCCCCCAACACCCGTGTACCAGAGCCTCAAGCTCCTCTCTTTCCAAGGCAACAGATCACACAGAGGAGTAGGGTTTGACATCGCACAGTGGCCCGAACTTGGGTAGCTGGTGTGTCCCTATCATTTTCGGTGAGGTAGAGCGAGCTTTCCATCGATCGTGTCATGCTTACCGTCGTGTTGCAGGTTGCCAAGCCAAGCCCCCAATGTTCGAACCTTGTTCTTCGAGAAGTTCTCGGACGCAGATCCTAGACTCTGACATTTGACGCGCCAGGTAGGGGGACTTGCCGTCTCCGCGCCTTCGACCGTGACATCAGCATCGACATGGACGATGTCGCCGCCCGCCGGGTGCGAGTCGCACGCCGAGCTGCCGCTAGAGCCGCCACGGCACCCGCCGCCCGTGGCGCCCCGAGCCGCCACCGAGTCGGTTGGAGAGCGTGTGGCCTCCTCCGTCCACCCGTCGGTGAATGAGCAAGCGCGTGGCCGCTCCACCACCATCTACTCGCCCGCGCGCTGTGACCCTCCAGCTCCGTGTGCCGCGCTACTCATGGCTCAGGAGCTCCTATGCTACCGCCTGCCAACGATGCCTACGATGCCTGGCTCGAGCGCATCACCGAGCTCGTCGACGCCCTCCCATTCCCTGCTCCCTCTGCCGTCGCGCGCCGACCAAGCGGAGCATGACGCTCCTCCTCCTCCTCCTGCCCGCGATGCACCCGAGCGGCAACCAGCGGCGCGTGTGGCAGAGTCGTTCCATAGCTCGTCTGTGCCAGCAAGCGACGATGACAGCTGCCTGATCATCCACCACGCTCCCCAGGACGCGCGCGTGCCCCTCAAGAAGCGCAACCGGCAGGATCTCGTTCTACAAGATGTCGCCGCTGCTGGACGCCAGAATCATGAGGACCTCAATGGAGGCGTCGCCATCACTAGGGGCTACCTGACCCTCTCTCCCGAGCTGTGTCACGTGGTGTGCGTGACAAGTTCAAGTAGGAGCTTCCTCCTCGCTATGAGGGCAACGCCAACCCCACGGAGTTCCTCTTGCTCTACACCATCGACATCCAGGCGACCGGGTCATGGCGAACTGGTTCCCCATGGCGCTCAAGGACGTTGCGTGCACATGGCTCCTAAACCTCCCCGAGGCGTCCATCTCCTCAGGGGAGGACCTATGCAAGCAGTTCATTGCAAACTTCACGGGCACGGGCGACTGTCCCCTCATGCTCAAAGATCTGTGCGCCATGCGCCAGCGCACTTACGTGCCCTTCTAGAAGTTCGTCCTGTGCTTCCGACGCCGTGATCGTTTCTGCCTTCACCAGCGACATCACCGACACGAAGATGCACGAGAAGCTCTTCGTCAGGGACGAGCTGGACTCCACAGCAGAGCTCTTCATCCTCGCCGACCACTACGCCAAGGCCGAAGAGGGGTGCCTGTTCCTCCACAATGACCCCGACGCCGAGCCTGGCGCGGTGAAGTCCAAGGGTGGCTGCAACCACAGCAAATCCAAGAAGGACGACCGCCCCGCCTACGCATACCATAATGTGAACTCCCACAACATCGAGGACTGCTACGAGCTCAGGCAGCTCCATGAGGGCCGCACCGACCACTGCGGCACGAGTTGCGGTGGCGACAATGAAGGCGGTCGCTGGGACGGCAACAACAACGGCACCCGTGGCAACAACAACAAATGGTAGAACGAGCCGCGGTAGGCCGACCCGCAGGCCAACGCCCCGCTTCCGCACGCCGGCGACCTCCCTTCCGCTGAGAATGTGGGGGGCTACCAGGAGCCCCGTAGGGTGGCATGCATCCTCGGTGGGGCCCTGGCCTCTCCATCCAACTACCACTTCAAGCCATTCTCTTGTGAGGTGAATGCGGCCCTACCGGCGTTCGAGTTTGCCGGCCGCCTCAAGTGGTCCAAGCTCCCCATCGCCTTCGATGGCAGTGACCACCCCAAGTCCACGATGGCCATGGGCGCTGTCCCCCTACTATGCACTCCTACTATCAGCAATGAGGTTGTCACCAAGACACTCGTCGATGGTGGGGCAGGGTTCAACGTACTCTCTGTGGATACCTTCGAGATGCTTCAAGTGCCCTAAGAGCACCTCATGCCTACCAAGCCCTTCTCGGGTGTCACCGACAGCTCCACCTTCCCGCTGGGGCAAGTGCGTCTCCCCGTCACCTTCAGCACTCACAAGAACTACCACACGTTGTTCATTGACTTTGATGTGGTGCACATCGGCCTGCCCTACAATGCCATCTTGGGCTACCCGGCGCTCTCCAAATTCATGGCCATGACCAATCACGCCTATGGCCTCGTCAAGATGCCCGACCGTGGCGGCACCATCACCATCTGCTGCGATGAGACAGACGCGGTGCACACCCTCGAGCATGCCTACAAGGACGTCGCCACTTCATACCCTACCAATGAGGACATCCTTGGGCCTGCCGACGAAGCACCCGCGAAGAAGAAGCCCCTGCTCCCTTAGGAGCGGGTCGGGCCCAAGAAGGCGTCGCCGAGCAGGGGTAGCGCAGGCCCCTCCCGCGTTGTCAGTGGCGCCCCCTCCCCAAAATAGGAAGGCACGCTTGTAACCTTCCTCCGGGCAAGGTCTGATGCGTCGTCATGGATAGCATTAGGCATGCTCGGCCTGCCAGTGGACGTGATCGAGCACCAATCAGCCACGCGCCAGAGCGCACGGCCCGTCGGCAAGCCTCAAGGTACAGGAATCACCCATGAAGCTCCCCACCCCAGGTGGACTGTTAACCCCACCCCCGTCTCCAAGCCATGCGGCGGTAGGTGCATGTGCGTCGATTTCGTCTCCCTCAACCAGGCTCGCCTCGCGAGGCCCTTCTCCCCTCCATCTCGACTCATGCGCATGCCTTTTGGCCTAGAGAATGCCGCAGCCACCTTCGCGAGGCTCGTGCGCATGAGCCTGGAGTCCCGCATCACGGAAGTGGTGAACAATCGCCGACCAGCCAACTGCGGCCCCACGAATGATGGCGGAGGGTGTTCCGTACAAAACACATGGAACGCCCTCCATCACCGTAAGTTCTATCCATGCTCCGCGGTTACAAGCGAGCCAGAGTTGTACACGCTCCGGGGCTCTCTCTACCCACGCTACCCACGGCACGTGAGAGCCCCTTCCCACTCTCATGTAAGACCCATGCTCAGCGCTAGCAGATACCCCATGAGCAGACATGGCGTACCTTTCGACAATGAGGGCGCTTTTCAGCGGTACCAACCTCAGGCTGACCGGTGTCCATAACGACAACATTTCTGCCAACTTTGAGGGGAGCCTCTCCGCCACAGCCTCAAGCCGACCCATTTCGAACACGGCGGCATATATCTTTCTATTATGTAATGAACTTGCTTCATGCATCAGTAAAGTATTTTTCCTCAAAAATTCTTGTGTGCTTGTAGTTGAGTACGCCTCAGGAGAGGTGGGCGCTCGTGAACTCCCCCGTGTCTGTCACGCGAGCGGAGGCTGGGCATGGTGTATGTGCTCGGGTCAGTCTCTGTAGCACTTCCAAACCCAAGCAATTGAGCTCTGGCCCGCGGGCCTGCTCCCATGTACGTCACGTCACCAGGTCCTTGGTGCTCTTGTCTCCTCGTGTAACACCCACGGGCAACCTCGCGAGCACGCCCTGTCGCGCTACTTGAACAACTTGGCAGTTTCCCTGATGCAGGATATTGGAGCCCTCCGGAGCTCCCCCTCGCGAGGCATCGTGAGCAGTGCCCCGTAGAGGGAAGGCTTCGTGAGGGACATGACCCATAAGCCGCTCTCTGCAGGGGACTCGCTCCAAGACGCACGCTGTGAAGGACCTAAGTATAAGCATGCCCCTCAGGATTTCTTCCTCTCGCTCCCTCTTGTGGCATCCCGATTTCCTTGGGACAAGCTGTCTACGCTCAAGGGGGGACCCTGAGCATCGCACCTCAGGGTCTCCTACAAGCCCTAACAGCCCTACACCCTCTGGCCTTGCGGAGCCGTTGCTTCTGGCATACTAGCGACGCTGTAGCCCACCTCGGGGGCTGGGTCCCAGCAACGCGGGACACAAAGGCAATGTAAAATGAAGAAGGAGGCCCCGGAGGGAGAACGGAAGCACATTAAACATGTCAAGCATCTAGTACTTAAAAGCAAGAGTTCCCTGCAAATGTCTTTCCGCCCCCACGGGGTTGGATAGTTCATAGTGCAACAGGAAAAGAAAGATGATATCTTAAGCAGAGGAGGCGCCGCCCTCTTCGTCGTCGCTAGGGAGGTCCCCACCAAGGCTGCCGCCCTCTTCAGAGGGCTCGACCTGCACGAACCTCTCAACCAAGGAGTCCATGTTCTCGCGCACCTCGTCCCTAAACGGGCCCTGGAGCTCCACAGGCACTGGCTCCACCATGAGGGAAAGTCGAAGGTGGGGTCATGGTGGCGACGGTTCGAGAAGACGCGCGTTGTTGCGCACTCCAGGTGGTCGCGGGCGCCTCCCTCGATGGCTTCGTCCACCTTGGAGACTCCCGCCTCCAGCGCCTCCACCACCTAGGTGAACAAGTCCAGGTAGCCCCCGTCGAAGTTTGCACGAGGCAGTGCCGGGACGTCCTCGACGAAGCGGCCGAGCGCACCGCTAGCGCGCATGGCGAGGCCCAAGAATAGCTTGGCGCGTTGCGCTTGCATTGTCTGCGCCTGCGCCTCGTCATCCTGGGCCCTCTGCACGGCGTCGGCAACTTCTCCAACCTGCACTTGGAGTGATGCCAACTCCGCCTCGACCTCCGCCTTGCCCTCGAGGGCGTCCTGGAGGTCGCTCTCGGCATCCTATAGCTGGGCCTTCAGCTCGTCGACCTCCTTCTGGAGCTTGTCGCGCTTAATTTTGAAGCGAGCTTCCTGCTGCGCCAGCTTATCGCGGTATTCCTCCAAAGCGGCCTCCCTCCTCTCGAGCTGGGTGTGTGCTGCGGCATACACCACCTCGAAGGCAGCCTCGTCGGCAAGGACCTGGCCGTCCAGGGCCAGGAGGCGCTCGCACTCCGCCTCTTGGTCGGAGCCGGTCCGAGCGGCCTCTCGCTCGAGAAGGGCCACGTCGGCCTCCTAGCCGGCGATGGCCTCCTCCCTCTGGGCCAGTTCCCCTTCACGGGCGGTGCACTGCTGCTCGTGCGCCCTTAGCTCCTGCTCACGGCCGGCAGTCTGCTCATCCGCTCTGCGGGCGCGGGCTTCGGCCTCCTGACGCCATTCGCCCTCCGCCCGAAGGTTGGCCTCGAGAGTGCCGAGAGCGGCGCGGGTGCTCCCGAAGGCCCCGTGCATGACCAAGGCGCTGCCCTTGAGGTACTGGGCCCCGGGGTGCCCTAATGCCGCCCCTGTGGTGGCCACCCGCGAGGTCCCCACGAGGGTCTCCCCCTCCGTAGAGCCCTTGCCCTTTGTCTAGGCCGGCGTCGTCGGCCACGTGATGGGGGCTCGCCTCGGCCCTCCGGTGGGCGCCCTCGGCATCGGACCCACCCGGGCCTAGGTCAACACATGGAGTGGGGGCCTCCCCGGTGAGTCGTGCCGGCGAAGGCTCCACGGGTGAGGCGGCCATCTGCCTCTTGTGCCCAGGCGTCCTGCAGGAGCCAGCGATTCAGTCCAAATACGCTCATCAGCGGCAAGCAGTGATAGATAAATGGGGCAGGAGAGCTTACTCGTCGTCGGCGGCCTAGCGCCTCTGCATATGGAGGGACCTTGTGCGTTGGCTGCCACCGCTTCCAAGGGAGGACGATAGTGGCGTGGACTCCGTCTGCACTCCGGCGATGGCGGCGCTTCTCTTCGCCGCCATGACGATGAAAGCCAGCAGTAGGGGCGGAGAAGAAAGCGGAGAGAAAGCGGCGAGCGGTGTATGCATAAGGAAGTAGGAGCGATGCGCAAGGGAGGCGTATGGGGAAGGCGAGCGATGATGGTTTCACCCGGCACACACAATAGTTTTCTAGGCAGGCGCACGTTTCCCGGGGCGTCGTGGGGGAGTGGGAACGTCTCGTCCCATCGTGGCTGCTGCATGTCACCTCCTAGCCCGGCAGCTTGTCACGGCCCGTGGTGCTTCCGCCCTCATCGTTTCATGCTTCACTCGCGGAGCGTGCGCGCCGTGGGTTCGGGGGCTACTATCGGCCCGGTGGAAACTAGGGTACCATGGCCCGTCTGCTGTTGGCCCGGAGGACGACGCGCGGGCTGGCACAAGTAAGATGGCCCTGCCTAGGCCGCCTAGAGGAAACTCCCTCCGGAGAAGTGAGCCCTAGAGGAGGCCACCAGGCGCCAGACCGCCTCGCGAGGCCAGCTCACGAGGCTCGGCGGGCAAACCAGCCGCGGGGCTACAGCCCCCGCCACATGGGTGACGCACCTGCACAGATGAGGATGACAGAGGTTGTAGCCCCTCGGCGTGGACAGGGAGGTTTCCCTCTTCGGTGATTAGGGGGCAACGTCCATTGCCCCTCCAAAAGCAAGTTCCCTAAAGGTTGCCATTATGGTGAAAGAGGATCAGGACGGATTGGTGCACCAGGACGAAGGTCATCAGGGAGCCCACGACCGCATCACGAGACTGCTTTATTAGGTGAAGAACAGCTTTAGTCAGGATAGATCTGGTTCCTTTCCCCCTTTGAATTGCCGCCCTATGGCTACCCTTTCCTACTGATATTTTCGGGGAAGAGGACCAAGGCAATAGAAAGGGAGAAGGGCCACGTGCATGTAACGGGATCGAGTCATTCTCTCCCCCAACACCCGTGTACGGGAGCCTCAAGATCCTCTCTTTCCAAGGCAACAAATCACAAGCAGGAGTAGGGTTTTACACCGCACGGTGGCCCGAGCCTGGGTAGCTGGTGTGTACATGTCATTTTCGATCAGGTAGAGCGAGCTTGCCATCGATCATGTCGTGCTTACCGTCGTGTTGCAAGTCGCCAAGCCAAGCCCCCAGTGTTCGAACCTGTTCTTGGAGAATTTCTTGGATGCAGACCCAAGAGTCTGACATGCTCCACTTCCCGGCACTCGTAGAGATTTGGCCCTTGTTGTGGTGGATCTTGCAGTATGACCTGTCAGTCTTGCTGGTCTTCTCTTCGGCTGCGGCTTCATCATAACATGAGTTGTGGGGACCCCGACTCATAAGTCGAAGTCATCGAATGCACGTGTACATTGATCCTAGAGATCAATGCTCACTGAACACACAGAAATTGAATAACAAGAGTCTTACATCCATTACATACTGTCTTACACAAATAGGACCTTTATGGACAAGTCTTCAAAGATAGGGTCAGGAAGGACAAAACACCAATAGTAAACTCACAACGGAAATCTTCAACGATAGCGCGGACCCATGCCATCCGCCTTAACCCTATAGGCATTCTGACTAGGAAGCGGCCTAATTTGCATGTTCGTCGCCAAGGTACTCTTCACCATATTCCTGCTCTTCCATGCCTGGCCAATTAAATAACCAGTGGCAAGCCAATGAGTACTTTTGAATGTACTAGCAAGCAACCCATGTTTGGAACAAGGTAATCATACATGGTATAAGACTAACCGGTAATTTTGCGGAAAGCTAGTTTTGAGTGCAATATCATGTCCTAACATTTGTAAAATCATGCATCATGAGGTTACAAATATCAATATAAATAGAGTTGGAACAACTCTAGTTTAATCATCTCATAAAGTCATCTAACTTAGGTCAAGTATTCTCCCCCCGACACACACACACCAAGTTTTGAAAACATCGGACGTAGTTTAAGCAGGACCACAAATTGTCCTTGAGTATGAACACGACTATTCGAATAGACTTACACTCTGCAGAGGTTGCGCACTTTACCCTCAAGACTCGGGGAACTTCTGTGTCATCCACGACTCGTGGTACCTTAGGTACCCGAGGTAAGCACCCGAACAATGCCTTTCCCTTGACAACACTAAACAAAGAGTCCACTCGTTGGCGCACGTCCTCATGATGCACACCTCAAGTACCATACAAGAGGGGACACAACGGTGTGCCCGGTGTTTTGTGAAAATAGCCATAGTCAACCTTCCAAGCACGACCCTGTATCGGGACAGTAACAAAGGTCTCCCGCCACTAGTAATGCGGGCTCTCTGCTAGCATCGACCAAAGTAATCAACAAAGCCAAGTCCCATAAGGGGTATCGTGGTCGTACATGTAAGGTTGGGACGGTCAGCATATCTTAAATCTCTCCGTTTTCGCAAACACACATGTGCAACTTGTCTCGGTACGTCACCCCTTTATCAAGTGGCTACCTAGCTCAACATCTCCCTCGGGCATTAGTGGCACCCGATGGGGTTTTCGAAAAGTCTTTGAAAACACTTCTTTTTCCATCTCTATGCATATCCCCGTCCCACTTGCGTAGCAACTACATGCACCTAACTACTTCCCACCCACATGACTCTCAATGGAACATAGAGTCATGCACAATGCAAGTATCAACGAAAAGTGCATCGGAGACCAACCTAGAAAGGTTGTCACCACATCATGATCATGCCTTTAATGCAAAGAAATAAAATGCTATATGACATGCATAAAAATGGTTTCATCAACATGGTCAAGGGGCTGCTTTCCTAGCTCAGCAAAGTCTTCAAGGTCTTCAAAATCTTCGGATCCAACTCCTTCGTCAATCACGTAATCTAACGTTTGCAAAATAAAGAGCACAAATAAAGCCACCGCAAAAACAGGGAAAATAAATTACTCATAAAAATGTCAACCTATTTTTGTTAAATACTAAAATTAAAACAAAAAATACCATATTTGTAAGTTTCACATTTGGGATAACAGAAATAGGGATTTGGATTTTAGTAAGTAAATTTAAATACCCAAATATGGATTTATTTTAGGAAAGTGCAAAAAGGTAGTCCAAATGGTGTGGAAGTTACAGCATTAAATAGGTTGGATTGAAACCAGATTTTAGGAAGTTGAATCAACTCATTTGTAAAATTATTTTGGAGTGCGGATATTTTGGAAAATCATTGGAAAAAGAAAAGGTGAATGGCACCAAGTGGTTGGGCTAGAACAGGCCTAGCTGGGCTGGGGAGCCTTGGCCCATGCGCATCGGCTGGCCTCCAGAGGCCACGTCAAACGCGGGGTGGACGATTACGCCTCCACTTGCCACACCACGACCCGGGTCAAACCCGATAGGTGGGTCCGAGGGCCCAGCGGTCGGCGATAAGAGAGTGGGGGGAGGATGAAAGACGGGACCCTCCATGGGTCGTCTTCAACCTCCAGCAGGGAAGAGAGGGAGCTCACTGGTGGCGTTCCAGGCAGTGGTTCATGGGGCCGAGGACACGAGCGTGCTTAGGAGACCCTAGCGTTTCCATGGGCGGTGGAGTTCGTCACCGGCTATGAAGGGTTCGACAACAGCGATGAACGTGAGCGGCGGTGAGAAAAAAGTGAAGACGGCGAGATCGATTCGACTGTGATTTGTCAAATGGATGGGGGTTTTAGTTCCCTAGGACACATAGAAAAAAGATGGAGGCAAAATGAATGAGTAATGGGCCTCGTACCGTTCAGACAGCGATGACCCGAGGCGGCGGCTCAGGGAGTAGTGGGGGGCGCTGGTAAAGAAAAAGGTGAAAATGATGCTGCCATGGGCAACCAGAGAGAGAAAGAGAGGCCTTTACCCCTTCAATAATTGAGCCATGGGAAGGAAAGACTTACTGGAGGAAGAAAAGGGCTAGGAGGATATGTGGTAAAAATTTGCACATAAGGAGAATACTTGTGATAAACAGTGATTTTGGAAAATCACCAGAAGGTCTTTGAGGTTGATTTGAGCTACATAAGTTGATCTCCTTGACATGAGATTTAATAGGATTGTAGAATAGGATCAAACGGACATGTCTACAAATTTGTAGCTCATTTTAAGAGAGTGGCCAATGCAACAGTTACAAACCCTAGAATTGGGCAGAAATGGATTTGCATAGATCTAGCTAAGCTAAACTCCTATCCTTGATGAATCATTAGAACATTTGAAAATGTCCACAAAGTTTGACCTCAATTGGTGACACTTGGCAGTGTAAAGTTGTTCAAATTTGAATCTGGACCGAATGGGTTTTGGGGCACTTTTGTGAACCGAAACAATTTAGATTGGGATGCTACTTGGCAAGATCATCACATGAGGAATATTTGACTTGCTTGAATTTTTCTGGATTTATTTGGCAATATTTCCTGTAGAAATATTTCAAATACTTGAAGTATCAAAAAAGGGTTTTGGAGGGTTTTGTCAAATATTTTGAACATGATCATGTGTTGAAACTCATATATATGGAAATTTATGTCCACTGAGTTTTCCTAAATTTTCTCAAATATTTTTGAAACATCAAAATAATTCTTCCCTATAGAAGACAATTTTTGGCCTCACAAAAATGCATTTAAATAAAATACGAAAATAACATTTAAAATATTTTTTGTGGTTTTGGGAAGTCTTATATATAATAGGTTTCAAATAAAATATTTGGGATATAATATTCACACTAATTTGAGGACTTGTAGTTCAAACCTCAATTTCGGGGGTTTTAAAAACCTAAATTGAATAAATGCTTTTTGGCTAAAATATTTTTGTATAAAAATAGTTTTATGTCATATACACATGGCATGATCATTGGGCAAAGATTTGGATCAAGGAGATGAGTTTTGAGAGTGGGAGGATTTTTGTGAATTAACTCACTTACAAGCAAAAAAGCAAATAACAATCAAGTCAAGCATCACACGCACATAAAAAGTTGTTGTTGGTCCTAACTTTTTGAGATTTATTAACTTATTCATGTGAGGCAAAACAAAGTGTGTGACAGATCAACCCCCTTACAAGAATCTCGTCGCCGAGATTCCTAAGCTAGGTGGTAAAGAGATGCGGAAATACGGATGTGAGGTAGTCTTCACGTTCCATGTTAGTTTTGCCTTGGCGTGGTTCCTCCGCTTCTCCTAGAAGTGCTTGATGATACGGCTTCAAGCACAACGCTTAGCTCCACCTAAGATGTGAACGAGGTTCTTGCGGTAAACTAGGTCTGACTAAAGGTCAAGGGCTTGATGAACGAGGTTCGGGCAAGGGTTTGGCATGCATGTGTATTCAAACGTCAGAATACATGGCAAAGTTGTGTGTTTGTGTGCGGGCCCTGGGGGTTACCCATGTGCGTTCATGACATTTTCATGTCTATGTTAGACTAGAAGGGCCAAGCCTTTGTGTAGCTTCCCGGTGACGAGGAATCATTAGCTCCTCTAAAATAGATGATCTTCAATCACGCATGGTCTTCATTTATGTGAGCGTTGAAGCTTGTCCATGTAGGCTCCTTGTTGTGATCTTTTGCTTGACTAAGCTGTCTAGGTACGTTCTTCAGTCATCCCTGGTCATTTGTCTTCGTAGTCATGGACACACATTCTCAGTATGTCTTGAAGTGTTTGGTTTACGGTCTCTTCATAGCCACTTGTGGCAAGGTTTGGGTTGAGTCTTGTCCCTAAGACATAACGTAGAGGTTTGGTAGAAAAAATGGGTTCATTCATCTGAGAAGGTCCCAGTGGAGTCCTAAGTAAGCTGACTATCCAGAAGTGTGGATCAGGCACTGGTCTCCATGGTGTGAGGGTTGGACAAGTGGGGAGGACTATCTTTGGTAGGTGGTCCATTATGATCCAGTCGGGGTCGGGTCCTTGATTGGTCCGAAAGAAGCTATTAGTGAAGTCATGACAATCGTTCCACTCCGTTCCAGGCCCTGGAGGCAGTATGGAAGTCATGCTCATCTTACTCCATCCAGGTGGTGGAGTGAGGAGTGCTATCAACTTCTGAGTTCCTTCCTAGTAAGGAACTGAAAGGTGACCTTTAAAACAAGGATCTATTTAATTCCTTTTGATGTCCAAGGGTTCCGTATTGCTTGAATGTCGGCGCTGCTTGACATAGTCTAGCCGAGGCAGCGGACAAGGGAGTGGTGGTTGACTGCGCACGCTTCTGCATCTTCACCATGGTTTCTTAACCCATTAATGGTTCTGGATCTGGTTTGGGGTAAGAATTTTTTCTGCCGCAGGGAGAGCGATTTGAGGGGTCCAACCTTCTAAAGGTAAAGCTTTAGACTTGAGTAACTTGGCAATCAGTGCTTTGGGGCGTGTCAAAGGTAGGACTAGGGTGTTTCTTCCTCTCCTTGGATAAATAAGTATGTCATCCATGAGGACAACAACGTATTTCTCCAAGTATCACATAAACACTTTGCTAATGGGACATGTAAGAGGAGCGGGCATTTGTTCCGGGTGGTCACTTGTCCAGGGGTTTGAGGTCCTTCTCAATTTAGTTCTTCGTCTCCACCTTCCTTAAGGACATGATTTCTGGTGGTCGAGGTGGAGTATTGGCCATAGTCTTTTGACTTAGAGCCAAAGACTATGGTCATAATGCGACCATGTTATGGGTCGGTAAAGCATAGGGGTTTCAAGGATCTTAGGATCTGAGCGAACGTCTATGATCTTATCCTTGAGCATAGTTCTTGGATGCCAATAATCTTACCTATCTCTTCAAACAAAAGTCATCTTATTCCACCCAAACATTACTTTATGTAAGTCAACCCCAAACATCACTCATTCATATTCTCATGGCTGTCGAAAGAAGGACTAAACAAAGATCACAAATGTTTACTATAGCTATCTCACATGCATCCCCATGTAAAAATCCTCGACTGGAGCATACCTGCTGCCAAGCCTGAAGAAAACACTACAAATCCAAGTGCTCTGCTAAACTATCCAAGGTCCAAGGTATTTGCATCTTTATCCTAAGTAAACACGTCTTATACCAATCCAAGGTCTTGTTTTCTTCCTATGAATCCAATCTAGTGGTTCATCAATTCCATCAGTCGTTACATGATCCATTAACTCTACAAATCCAATCTCGATGGTGTTCCACATAATCTTCTAGAGTTCCTAATATCCCCAAATCCTTGGAAGGACTATCTTATCACAGTAGATCCATGAATTTCCACTATCGTGAACAAGTAAACTCCAATGTCAAATGTATATGGATCTCTTAATCAAATCTTGACAAACAATCCAAGTCCCTAGTTTATCTCCCACCGAGAAATATATTGTCATGATCAAGATCACCTAACGAAATCCAAATTACTCCGAACCATGTAGTATCATTTATCATCAACACCTTATTAGGATCACCTATTTAACCCAATCTCATGTCCAACGAGAATTCCTACTTGCTCCCACAAGTCATCATCGTAATGTCACCAATGTCCTATCAATGTCATCCAGTGAAATCCAATTCTTATACCTCAAGATTTTTCAGCTTGTGATCACAATTGTCCTACTAAATCCAGGTTACTCCATGGAGAAGTAAATTATGCTACTCTATCAACTTGATCCACTAACTCTATCTACCTTCATAAAATTCTCATGACCCACCAACGAGTCTTAGCTATATCCACAAGACATCTATCATTGCCTCAACAACTTATTAGTCTACTAATCAGATATCCTCGAAACAATCTTCCCTATGGCATCGTCAGTTCTGGTGCTAGATTAAGAATGTAATGTGTTCATTCACTATGATCTCTAGTTCCATAATGATCCCAGTGCTGGTCAATGGTTGAAGCTTAGCTTGTTCTCTTGCAAATCCGTAGGTTAAGAACATGGTTAGGGGAGCAAGCTGGGGTAGCTTGAGAGGTCTGGGCTAGTTTAGGGGAAGGATCTCCAATCTTGAGTAAAAGTATAACTCTACGGGGTTACACTTGGTTGAGTAGGCTATAGCAAAAGTCTTCAATGCTAGTTGGTTGCCGAGGTGGAATCCTTGGTGCGTCTTGCCTTGATGGTCTTCAGTTGGCAAGATAGGTGAGAAAGGAAAAGTAGCATAGAGGAGATTGCCTGAAGGGGGTGGTATGGTGCAAGTGCAATCAAAGAAGTGCCGAAAGGGCCAAACACAAACATTAAGATAAGCTAGGTGATATAGTCGCGTATTTGTTGCCTAGGGCAAACATGTGACTTATATCAAAACATAAACAAGTAAAAGCAAGCAACACACAACATGATTCCTTTTGAACCATCACACGGACTCGACTTCACATAGAGGATACATGACTCATCCTACCCTAGGGGTTCTCCGACTCAGTGGTCATGCATGGCTTCATGTCACGGAGAGAAGGACGTGCAGTTTTCTGGGTCTTTGTCTGGTGTCGCTACGTATCTTGTAGTTGTTTGATGAAACGATCCGGGTTGGGCTTGAAGAATCTTTGACAACTTATCATTTGGTAAGCTGACGGGTCGAAGGTGATTCCTCGTTGCTGCCATTGACTTGGTCTTCTGTTGTCTTGTTAATCATGACAATGGTTTTTGTCTTCTAAGGCGTCGAGGGTTCTAGGTAGGATATCCTTATGCAGTGACATTAACAAGGCATGGTAGAGGTCCATCATGTCAGTGATGTTGAGGACCATATCGACACCAAGGGCAGGGGATGATGAGAACCATTTTCCTTTTCACTATGGTGAGGTGGACCAATTGGCGAGGTTCTCATCTACGGTAAAGACATGGTTGCTCTATTAGCGATGTATATCGTGATCTTGCATATCTTATGCCCTGATCATCGTAGGCCTAGGTTGCATCATTCTGGGGTAGTGTAGAGGGCGTCACTATCTTCTTCGTCTTCACGTCCACATTCCTTGAGAAGGTATCTCCTGTATAGTCATCTTGTCGTGGTGTCACCAACCTTATCTTCAAAAGATGCGGGCGAATGTCTGGCATGTTGGCTTCCTTCCAGGTTACCCACGAGGATTACAAGGAATCCAGTGGTCAGGGGCATAAGGGTACTAGTGACCGCTTGCAAAGTTTTTGAAATAGCAGATGAGGAGAGCCAAGAGAAAAATGGTGGGAGTGGTAAGGCAAAAATCTTTGGTTTCTTTGAAGAATTAGAAGAGGTAAGAAATATAGAAGTTTTGTAAATGATTAGAAGGGTCTGGAAAAATGGTCTTGCCCTAACTAACGTCCATGCTAACTAAGGCTTCCTGCAGTCAGGATGGCTCTGATACCATCTCTGTGGGGACCCCGACTCATAAGTCAAAGTCACCTAATGCACGTGTACAGTGATCCCAGAGATCAATGCTCACTGAGCACACAAAAACTGAATATAAAGAGTCTTACATCCATTACATACCGTCTTACACAAATATGACCTTTATGGCTAAGTCTTCATAGAGAGGGCCAGGAAGGCCAAACCACCAATCATAAACTCTCAGCGGAAATCTTCAACGATAGCGCAAACCCATGCCATCTACCTTAAGTCTACATGCATTCTCACTAGGAAGCGGCCTAATTTGCATGTTTGTCACCAAGGTACTCTTCACGATATTCTGCTTTTCCATGCCTAGCCAATTAAATAACCAGTGGCAAGCCAATGAGTACTTTTGAATGTACTCGCAAGCAACCCATGTTTGGAACAAGGTAATCATGCATGGTATAACACTAATCGGTAATTTTGCGTAAAGCTAGTTTTGTGTGCAATATCGTGTCCTAACATTTGTAAAATCATGCATCATGAGGTTACAGATATCAATATAAACAGAGTTGGAACAACTCCAGTTTAATCATCTCATCAAGTCACCTGACTTAGCTCAAGTATTTCTTTCCCACACACACACACTAAGTTTTGAAAAACATCGGACGTAGTTTAAGCAGGACCACCAACTATCCTTGACCGTGGACACAGCTTTTTGAATTGTTTTACACTTGCCAGAGGTCGCAGGCTTTACCCACAAGACTCGGGGAACTTCCGTGTCATCCACAACTCGCGGTACCTTAGGTACCCGAGGTAAGCACCCAAACAATGCCTTTCCCTTGACAACACTAAACAAAGAGTCCACTCGTTGGCCCACGTCCTCATGATGTACATCTCAAGTAACTTCCATGAGGGGACACAATTGTGTGCCATGTGTCTGTGAAAACATCCATAGTCATCCTTGTAGGCACGACACCGTATTGAGAGAGTAACTCAGGCTCTCCCGCCACTAGTAATGCCGGCTCTCTGCTAGCAAAGGCCAAAGTAATCAACAAAGCCCTGTCCCATAAGGGGTATCATGATCATACATGTAAGGTTGGGACTGTCTGCAGATCTTAAATCTCTCTGTTTTCGAAAACAAACACATGCAACTTGCCTCGGTACACCACTTCATTATCCAGTGGCTACCTAGCACAACATCTCCCTCGGGCATTAGTGGCACCCGATGGGGTTTTCAAAAAGTCTTTGAAAACACTTCTATTTCCATCTCTATGCATATGCCCATCCCACTTGCATGGCAACTACTTGCACCTAACTACTTCCCACCCACATGACTCTCAATGGAACATAGAGTCATGCATGCACAATGCAAGTATCAACGAAAAGTGCATTGGAGACCAACCTAGCAAGGTTGTCACAACATCATCCTTATGCCTTTACTGCAATGGAATAAAGTGCTATATGACATGCATAAAAATGGTTTCATCGACATGGTCAAGGGGAGTCTTGCCTGGCTCGGCCAAGTATTCGAGGTCTTCAAAAGCTTCTCGTCCAACTCCTTCGTCAATCACGTAATCTAACGTTCACAAAATAATGGGCACAAATAAGGCCACCGCCCAAATATGGATTTAATTTAGGAAAGTGCAGAAAAGGTTGTCCAAACGGTGTGGAAGTTACACCATTAAATAGGTTGGATTAAAACAATATTTTAGGAAGTTGAATCAACTCATTTGGACAACTATTTTGGACTGAGGATTTTTTGGAAAATAACTAGAAAAAGAAAAGGTGAAATGCCACTGAGTGGCCGGGCCAGAACAAGCCCAGCTGGGCTGGGGAGCCTTGGCCCACGTGCATTGGCTGGTGGCCAAAGGCCACGCCAAAGGCGGGGTGGAGGAGTACGCCTCCACTTGCCGTGCCATGACCCGGGTCAAACCCGATAGGCGGGTCTGGGGGCCCAGCGGTCAGCGATGAGAGAGTGGGGGGAGGATGACAGACGAGCCCCTCGATGGGTCATCTTTAACCTCCAGCAGGGTAGAGAGGGAGCTCAATGGTGGTGTTCCAGGCAGTGGTTCGGGGTGCCGAGGACATGAGCGTGCTCAGGAGACCCGAGCGCTTCCAGGGCGGTGGAGTTCGTCGCGGGCGGTGAAGGTTTCGACAACGGCGACGAACCCGAGCGACAGTGAGAAAAAGTGAAGACGGCGAGCTCGATTTAGATTGTGATTCGCCAAATGGATGGGGTGTTTAGTTCCGTGGGACACATATGTCACTCCCTGTGTTTTACCTCGCATGACTAAGTTAATAAAGCTAAAAAATTAGGACCAACAAAAACTTTTGTGTGCATGTGATGCTTGACTTGATTACTATTTGCTTGTTTTCTTGCATGTGAGATAATTTACAAATATCCTCCCACTCTCAAAACTCATCTCCTTGATCGAAATCTTTGCCCAATGATCATTCCATGTGTATAAGACATAAAACTATTTTTATACAAAAATATTTTGGCCAAAAACCATTTATTCAATTTAGGTTTTCAACAACCCCTGTATTGAGGTTTGAACTACAAGTCCTCAAATTATGGTGAATATTCTATCCCAAATATTTTATTTGAAACCTTTTATATATAAGACTTCCCAAAACCAAAAAGATATTATTTTAAAAGTTATTTTTGTGTTTTTATTTAAATGCATTTCTCTTAGGCCAGAAATTGTTTTTTATAGGGAAAAATATTTTAATGTTCAAAAATATTTGAGAAACTTTAGGGAAACTCAATGGACATATATTTTCCATATATATGAGATTCAACACATGGTCATGTTCAAAATATTGGACAAAACCCTCCAAAATCATTTCTTAATATTTTAAATATTTGAAATATTTATATAAGAAATATTATCAAGTGAATCTATGAAAATTCTAGCAAGTCAAATATGCCCCATGTGATGATGTTGCCAAGTTTCAACCCAATCTAAATTGTTTTGGTTCACAAAAGAACCCCAAAACCCTTTCTGTCGAGATTCAAATTTGAACAACTTTGCATTGCCAAGTGTGTCCATTTGTGCTCAAACTTTGTGGACATGTTCCAATTTTCTAATCATGCATCCACACCAAGTGGTGCATCAAGGAGAACAGTGTAGCTTAGGTAGATCTAAGAAAATCATTTTTTGTTGATTTCTAGGGTTTGAAACTTTTGTATTGGCCACTTCTTACAAATGAGCTCAAAATTCATGAGCAAGTTTATTTGATCCTAATCATCATTCCTTTTAAGTTTCATGAGTAATGGGATAACCTAGCTAGGCCAAACCAGGACCAAACACCTACTGTAATAATTTTGTGGTCAATGATTGGGGCACCAAATGAGTTCTCCTTGGGCTCAAAATTTTTACCACAGCTTGCTCTAGACCCATTGTACCTCCAGTAAAGCTTTAAAGTCAATAGCTCAATTATTGGTGGGTAAAAACCCTCCATTCCCTTCTATGTATAGCAATGTCGGCTCCATTTTTACTTATTCTCTTTTACCCAGCCACCTACCTAGCCTCCCCTAGCCATATGCACTTTGTCTGCACCCCCTAGATACCCCTAGACACTAGTGGACGCGCCAAAACGCCACGGACAATGCCATGGCGTGCAGAGTTCGCGCTCTGGAGCGTGCTACAGTGCCCCAACACTGTAGCTTGTCCAACTCGAGCCACCCGACGACCTAGGGCAGCGGGATCGTGTCCCTCGAGGTCGCCTCGGCGTCCTCACCACGCCACACTTTCACGCCCATCCTCCCTTGCCCTCCTCCTCCCCCGACAGGGCTCGCCCGAACGCCGCCCGTGGATTTCGTCCATGGAGAACCTCAACCTCACCATTTAAGGCCTCCTAGAGCTTCCTTCTATCGCCCTTCACTCCCTCTCCCCTCATGAAGCTCCAGGACGAGCCCCCTCTCTCTCCCGTGCCCGCCGGCCACTCCAATGGCCGAAGCCTTGCCAACAACTACTGCTCAAATTCGAGCACTATGGTCGCTCCCTTCCTCTTTAAGCCTCACCAGGACATCAACACCACCGCAACACCTTCCCCTGTGCTCCATTTCTTCCTCCCCGCAGCTGCAACGTCGTGCCCCATTCTCGCCATCGCCGCCGTCCACTATGGGCGAAGCGCAGCTCGCGTTCCCCCTCCCATGCATCCGTGGTGTACCTCAGAGGGCGCGGCATCCTCCCCCAACCACGCTGGTATGGCCAGGTTCCCCTGCCTCCCCCCCATTCGAGTGGGAGGAGGGAGATGAACCTGCCAGTGGGTTCCCGCCTGTCGGCCAGCCAACGGGGCTGGGCCACTGACGGGTGGGCCATGGCTCCTCTTAAGTGGAGACGATACGGCAGGGTGCTAGGGGGTACACCCGGAGTACGCGTTCGATGTGGCCGCTCTCCCGCCTGGCCGAGCCACCGGGCCGGCCCAGTTACTATCCTGTGCCGGCGTGCAGTTTGGCCTTTTGGTAATTTCCTTTGTCTTTTTCCCTTTCCAGAGAAGCAAATAATTCATAAAGAATTCAAATCAACTCCAAATTTTATGATTCAAATTTCTAGAGAATTCAAAAATCTTGCTCTATCCAAAACAATAGCTTGCACATTTTTTCTATAAACTTTCCTGTACTAATAAATTAAACCTTTTTTTTGTATCATGCACTGGACTTTGTGAATTCATAGGGAGTTCACCCTAGATCCAAATGCAATGGTTCAAAATCCTAGGTGGATCTAATTTCTTGAACTAAATTATGAACATTTTTCCATTCACCTCCTCTACAACCTAAATTATTGAACCATTTCTTCATCCATGGACCACTGTGCTAATCTCTGGGAAATTCATCCCAACTCCAAATCTAGTGAAATCACTTTCTCAATTCTTCTAAAATCATGCCTGAATTAATGGGTGCATTCAGTCATTTTTATAAAAATATATTCTGTGAGCTTCTTATAGGATCATCATTTCCCTTCATTTCCACCTTATTAATCTATTAAAAAATCTCTATTGATTCAAATCCAGTAGAGCCACTTTAGGTATTATTCTTGTGGCCAGAGATATCCTAGAAAAATGAAATTCCTATTTTGAGGACACTTTTGTTTTCCTCCTTGTGGTGTTGCTTATTTTGGTTGTTTCCGACGGTAGTTGACGAAGTAGACGGAGTGCTTGGTGTTGGAGCAAAAGCTTTTGAAGACCTCGAAGACTTCGCTCAGCCAGGCAAGCAACCCCTTGACCATGTTGATGAAACCTTTAAGCATGTCATATAGCACTTCAAATTGTTGCATTGAAATCATGATGATACGGTGAACACTTTGGTGGGCTGTCTCCAGTACGTTCCTGGTTGATACTTGCATTGCCATGACTCTACTTTCTGCTAGAGTTGTGTCGGTGAGAAGTAGATAGGTTGCTAATATAGTTGCTACGCAAGTGCGATGGGGATTTGCATAGTGACGAAACAAAAGTGTTTCAAAGAATTTTTCAAAAAACACATCAGGTGCCACTAATGCCTGAGGGAGATGTTGTGCCAGGTAACTACTTGACAAAGAACTGGTGTACCGAGGCAAGTTGTGTGCGTGTTTTTGAAAAGGGATTATATTTAAGATTTGGTAACCGTTCCCAACCTTACATGTACAACTACGATACCCCTTATGGGACGAGCTTTGTTGATTACTTTGGTCGATGCTAGCAGAGAACCTGCATTACTAGTGGTGAGAGGGCCCGAGTTACTACGGGGTCGTGCCTAGAAGGACGACTATGAATGTCTTCACAGATACTGGGCACACCGTTGTGTCCCCTCAAGGATGGTACTTGTGATGTACATCATGAGGGTTTGGTACCAACGAGTGGACTCTTTTCTTATTGTTGTCAAGGGAAAGACTGTTAGGGTGCTTACCTCGGGTATGTAATATATCATGAGTCGTGGCTTGACACGGAAGTTCCCCAAGTCTTGTGGGTAAAGTGTGCAACCTCTACAGAGTAGAAAACTATTCGAATAGCCGTGTCCACGGGCAAGGACAGTTGGGTGGTGCTGCTTAAACTATGTCCAGTTTTTAACAAACTTCGTATGTGTGTGTGTGTGTGTGTGTGTGTGTGTGTGTGTAGAGAGAGAGAGGAGTCCCTAAGTTAAGTCAGATGACTTGACCTGATTAATAAACTAGATTTGTTCCAAACTCTATTATATTGATATCTGTAACATGTTCATATGGATACTTGTAACCTCATGATGCATGCTTTACTAGTTGTTAGAACATGTCATTGCACTCAAAATTAGCTTTCCATAAAAGTACCTACTCAGTGTTATACCATGCATGATTACCTTGCTTCAAAACATGGGTTGCTTGTGAGTACATTCAAAAGTACTCATTGGTTTGCCACTGGTTATTTAATTGGCCAGGCATGAAAGAACAATAAAGTGTG
The DNA here is from genome assembly GCA_039707655.1 of Elymus sibiricus. Lineage (NCBI taxonomy): Eukaryota > Viridiplantae > Streptophyta > Magnoliopsida > Poales > Poaceae > Elymus > Elymus sibiricus. Next base: position 266,914,858 of record CM077665.1, on the reverse strand, counting down.
AAGAGAACCTTGGTGACGAACATGCGAGCTAGGACGCTTCCCAGTCAGAATGCATTTAGGGTTGAGGCAAATAGCATGGGTCCACGCTATTGTTGAACATTTCCGCTGTGAGTCTATGAGTGGTGTTTCCGCCTCCATGGCCCTATCTATGAATACTTGGCCATAGCGGTCACATTTATGTAAAACGATACGTAATGGATGTAAGACTCTTGCTATTCAGTTTTTGAGTGTTCAGTGAGCATTGATCCTTGGGATCACTGTACACATGCATTCGGTGACTTCCACTTATGTGTCGGTGTCGAGGTGCGACCATCTATGTGACCATCAGGGTCCCTTTGCGGTTCAATAGTGGGGATCTACGTATGCAAAGAGGCAACACCAACTAGAGCGCCCTGGAGGTTTACACAGGCTCGGGCTGCTCGGAAGCGTAAAACTCTATGTCCTGTGTATTTGTGATTGAATGTACGTGTTCAAGTTACAAGGAGCGCGGTCCCCCGGCAAGACGCTCGAAAGTGCTACTACGCATGCAATTGAACAGGGTTTCAACCCATGTAAAGGTAGCCATGGACCTCCTTTTATACGTTACCACAGTGGCTAAAAAGGGAAAATGCATCAGGGTGAATAGTAGTTATTATAGTGGGAAATACCTAACCCTGACGGATTAGGACATGCGCATTAAATGCGCCGCGAGGTCTCATGCTAGCGATGCTCCCCGGCAAGGATTGCCTCTCCTTCCGTGTCGTTCGCCCAACTACCTCTTATTATCTTGCCACGCCGCTGGGACGGGTGTCATTAAAGCTGTTGTAATTTCCTGGAGCCGCCACGTACCCCGACAAGGTCTACCTCCCAGCCTGCTCGCTTGACACCTCATTGATGGCAACGACCGGCTCGGTGAGCTGGAGCGGGGGCGTGATAGCAAAGCCTTACCGGATGCAACGGCTGTCGGGTCTTCCTCTCTGGTAACGAGGCTTGCCAGTGGCTCAGCCTTACCGCGTAGTGTTGGCTGGATGGAGTGTCGCCCGACAAGGCTTGCCGAGCCGAAGGAGGCTATCGCCTGTGCAAAACTCAGGGCGCTAAAGGGCCCGTTCTTTTGTGCACCGATAGGAGCCCCCATTCCTGGGCCATCTCAGAGTCCACAACGTCGTTGGGCTAGGCCCAAAACAGTGCGTAGACGCGTAGCCCGATCTTGACTGCAGTTGTAATGATGGTTTTACTACCCAGCCCACGACGCGCATTGAATGCGGGACGTGGGAGAGGTGGTTTGAAATGGCGCCGCAGGGGCGTGCCAAAAAAGGCGCGGCCACAATGGCCTGGGAGAGGTGGCCTCTGCGTATTCCTTCTTTTATAAAGAGAGGAACTCGCGGAACCGCTGCTCTTCCAAGTTGCAGTGTTCCCCATCCACCGCTTCCCCTGTTTCTTCTCCTGAGTAGTGCAGAGCCCCCGTGCCGTCCCCTTGTCCTTGTCGTCGTGCACCTTCGAGTCCTCCATGGCGCCCAAGAGGGCCGCACCCGCAACTGCACATGGTCCGGCGTAGAGGACCAGGAGAGCCGCTGGTCAGGAGGCGAATGCGAGAAAAGATGCCTTGGCGGCGGCCCGGTTGGGCGGTGTCATCTTCTACCCTTCTGTGCTGAAGGAGAAAGACCTTGCCTCGAGGTACGCGCTGATGTGGGGGAGGGCCAACAAAGGGCATCCTGCGCCGGTGGTGATCCCCGGCAATTGCCAACACAATGCAGGGAAGTACCCGTTCTTCTTGGCGTACTTCTACCGCGGGCTGGTTCCCCCTTCTCTGCCTTCTTCGTAGATCTGATGTTGACCTACAACTTCCGGTTGTTGGATTTTACTACGAATGCGATGACCACTTTAGCGGTCTTCACGCATTTGTGGGAAAATTTCATAGGGATAGTTCCCCATGTTTCCCTCTTTTGCTATTTCTTTTACCCACACATAGAGAACGATGCCCGCTCCGGGCGCATCACATGGATTCCCCGCGCTTCCCACAAGGAGGTGTATCCTCCCGACAATTTACACAAGAAGTGGGAAGAGTGGCGTGCCAAATGGTGCTACATCGTGGACGAGGAGGCCCCGGTCTTTTGAAAAATATGGAAGTCTGCACCTATCCATGACAAGCGGTGGAGCGCTCTTGCCCCCGATGACAAGAAGCTAGGCGTCGCCATCACGCACATGCTCCGGCTGAGGGCACGGATTTTCTTGGCAGGCGCATTGCCCCTCTGCAGGATCGGGGGCGCTTCGCCCGGGAGTATGACAATGTCGGCAACATCATGCGGCTGCGACCAGGGCTCGATGGCAACCTGACATCGTTGCAGCTCTCCTGCCTGAAACACTAGCTTTTCCGCCCCGACGGGAGGTTCACGCTCCCGATGACTGTTATCCCACTCCGCAACAACTCCGCCAAGGATTCAATCCTGGCGATGATGCATGTATGCAATGCACACGGGGTCGATCCCACGTGGCAGCCACCAGCAAATGAGACGGCACATTATTGGTTCGACAACCTAACGGAGAGGCGCATCAGGGACGAACGGCCCTTGATCCGCGACACCACCGAGGAAGAAATCGAGTGGATCGGCAGGAGGGTCACGGAGGTGGGCTTTAACGTGGGAGGCAGCTGCTCTGGTGTGGCAACACCCGTCGAAGAGGATGGAGAGGAAGCTACCAGGGATGATGAAGAGGAGAATAACGAAGAACCCCCGGCAACCGACCCGTTGGAAGATCCCATCGTGGACGAGGAGCCCGTGGCCACCGGGGCCGAAGTGCCTGAGGCTGCCAAAGCGGAAGTACCCGAGCCCGCCGTAGAAGAGGGGCCTGAGGAATTCCGAGTCTTTGATATCCAGAAGAGGAAGAAGTCCCGCACCCTTCACCGAGCTGCCACTCTGGAACTAGTCTGTCCAGCTCTGCCGCCAAAGGCCAAGGTCGATGAAGAGGAGGACCCTGCCGCTGACGTCGGGCATCCCCGGCGAACGTTGTAGACCGCTGCAAAGCGCCCAGCGAGCGATGTCACCAAGGAGGTGAAGTCTGCAAGCTCGACTACTCCACTGACACGCTCCAGGATCCCTACTCCACCACCTGGTCTGGTTGCCCACAAGAACAGGACGTGGAATTTTTCCACCCTTAGCTCGTCGGAGGCGAATCAAGAGTAAGTATCCATCCTTGCGATCATATCGACCTTCTCCCGCACATCACTTTCCTTCCTATTTTCTTGCTGAATCTTGTTGTTGGTTGTTCTTGCAGAGACAAAGGGCCCTTGGCGTAGACAATGGCCAAGAAGGCGGCTCTTACTCCCGTCGTACAAGGCGCTACAAGCTCCAGGCCAACAGCAAGCTCCCTGCAAGAGCCGAAAGTCATCATCATCAGCCCTTCTGCTAGCCCCCAGCAAGGGGCTGATCTTCAGTACCCGATGGTGGGCGCCGTCATGGATGCTACCACCACTGCCTCCATCCTTCTGCAGCCAGAAAGACCGCCCGGAGGTAGCACATGAACGCTCAATCCCGGAGAGGAGCTCTCCGACAAAGGTTCCCATTGGTGAGCCCATTCATGCCGGGGACACATCGGGCGACACTGCCAGTGGTCACGCGACGGCGACGGACATAGCGCGAGAGGGAGACGCCTCCCCCCCCCAAAAGGAGCCCACGGGTAGGTCCCTTTCTGTTGGAATCTTCATTCCGCTAACTCATTTTTCTACACCTTTTTTGTCTTCTCGAACTTCTCTTGAGTTCAATTTTCTTCTTTGCCTAGTTTACCTCAGATTTGCCCCCGCCCGAGACTCTGAATGTCGACGTCCACGCAGGGGAGGCGGATGCAGAGGCAAGTCGGGTCACAACAGAGGAGGAGGCTGCCCGTAGAGCCGACAAGGAGGCCGATAAGAAGATTGCCGAAGGATCGTCCTGGGGGGTGGCGGCGGACACTGAGGGCACTTCTGCCTCAGGAGTGCCAATGATAGGCATGCTCGGTGCGGCCGGGATGATCAGTGGATTTGTCGCCGGCCCATCATCGCCAGATGCGCCACCCCCTAGCCAATACCTCAAGGTTGGCGATCTGCAATTTGTTAGCTTCCCCGGTGACGCTATCTTCCAAACCTTCTGTCGGGCCCGTGGGACTGGGGGTGCCCAGGCAGGTCTGCCTACGGCCCTGGACGCAGCGCACGCCATGAGCCCAACACGGCCCACCACTGGACATCATGAGCAAGACCCTCTGGAGGGCCCCCGCACCGCGAGCCGTACGTCAGCAAGCATCGTCAAGAGCATCGCAAAGTCCCCTCGTGAGGTCTCTCCCCGAGGCTGCCCCGGGGGCCTCTACAGAGTGGACTAATCAAGGATGGCTCACCGGGGCCACATGATCCTGCACCTTCACATGGGCGATGTGCGCCACGCCAAGCGGTGCCATGAGCCATGCCAGCAGGCACGGACGAGGAAGATTCCCTCTTCTGTGCTAAGGGAGCGGGGCCAGCTCGCCCGCTCCCAAAGCAATCTCCAAGGGTTTCCTGTTTGGTGAAAGAAGACCAAGGCTGGGGGTTCGCCAGGACGGAGGTCATTCCTGAGCCCACCGGTGCATGTCGTGACCCCGATCCTAAGCCATAAGAATCCAGCATGTAACACCTCACATTACTTTGCGGCCTCATGCACGGTTATTTCCACGGCTGCGACCTTACCTGGGCCGGGACCGTTTGTGCCTTTTGGCTCACGAATGTGAATTTGTCGCTAGCATTCAAATGTCAAAGAACCCGGGTCGACATGACTAGTCATAAACCCAAGCGCCACATCCATACAGGAATATGCATACGTAACCCAGCAATGCAGGTGTAGGTCATCAACGTGTGTAGACGAGTCGTAGCAAGCTACAGGGACTCCATTATGCCATAAGACATTTCTGTCATTAACTGCGCGTAGACGAGTCATAGCAGGCTACAAGGACTCCGTTACACTGTGAGACATTTCCCCGAAGGGACAGACACAGCAGCAAAGAAGGATACATGCCGGTCAATCAATGTGTCCGGAGCAGTAGCAAGCTACCAAGGCTCGTTGGAAGCACAAAGAGGCATTTTCCTGTAAAGACTACTACTAAAGGCACACAACTAGGTGTCGAATCCCATACATATGGTTGCACGTCACACGTACGCATGCCATGCCCGATATGAATAGATACAACTATGGCATCACAACATAACCATATAACAATACAACATTTAATTAGAAGGCTCAGAAGAGCCTTGCATAATATGTTCATACAGGTAGGGGTCACATGACCCGACACTCAAGTCATACAAACAAAGTTATACAAGCTAAGCGGAAGCTTAAAGCTATCTGAGTACAGACAGATGAAAGGTAAAATGGCATAAAGCCTGACTATATACAGCCCATCCCAGGGCATCAGATCGTAGCTGGGATACCAACTACTCGTTGTTGTCGACGTCTAGATAGAACCCACCGGAGGGGTCCTGGTTCTCATCTGCAATAGTTATTAAGCCAACATGAGTACAAACGTACTCAGCATGTCTTTAAATCAGACCTAGTCTATTCATGCTCATGTATCAACAAGGGGAGTAGTGGGGTTCATGCAGCAATGCCAGCTTTGACTCTTGGCTAACCTGTACTATGACTACTAGTTCTTTGAACAAGTTTGAGATAGCGCACACGAGTCCACTAACACCACATAAATACTATACCATGGATCCGCTCCCGTCACCTATCAGAGTGCCATCCACGGTACTCACACTTGTCTTGATACTTTTATGAGCAGCCACTAAAATTGTCTATGAACAACATAAGTTCTCCAAGTAGTCCATATCCGAGGACGCGGCTATTTGAACAGATTCATACCCTGCAGGCGTGTACTCCTTCACACACGCTCTCGCCACTTATCGCTGAGTGCACATAAAAACAGGCACCTCGGCAACCTTCAAGCGGAAGCCCAGCAAGGGAGTCGGCCATGACTGTCAATCACAGAAGTCGCTAGTCCAGGGTATTACCTATTTGAGACTGAACCCGCACAGAAGTCCGGACGTAGTTTCCGCTACGGCCTCCAACGATGTGTGCAGGGTTCCCAAGACCACCATCTGGGTGACCCTTGGTACACCGTGCCACTGCCTACCACGTCGTAGCCCACCCTAAGGTCAGCGCTATGCACGACCTCTAGCATAGCTACAAACACCAGAAACTACTTGCAACTCCTGGACCAAGGAGTAGTTGATCAATAAGTCGAGCTGGGTCTTATTTCAGGGCCCAGCATGTGGTAGTAACTAGTCTTGGATCACAAACACGGAACTCAGTTCCTAAGAACGGTCCCAATGAGACAACCCGCTATGTACTCCTACATAGCCTCTCATTGCTTGATATGTCTGCATCGTATCTAATTTTCCTCACACTTTTGCCCTTGTTTTGGAGTCTAATTTGCGTGATTTGAATGAAACTAACCCAGACTAACGTTGTTTTCAGCAGAACTACATGGTGTTGTTTTTTGTGCAGAAATAAAATTTCTCGGAACTAGACGACACTTTTTGGAGATTTATTTTACAATAAATAAAAACTACTTGAGCCAAGAACCACAGGAGGGGGAGCCTTGGCCGGGCACAATACACCAGGGCGCGCCAGCCCCCCCCTTCCCCCGGCGCGCCCTAGTGGGTTGTGCCCACCTCGTTGCCCCACTGACCCTAATTCTGACGCTATAAAATCCTATTTTTGGAGGAAAAAATCAGAGAGGAAGTTTCATCGTGTTTTACGATACGGAGCCGCCGCCACCTCCTTTTCTTCATCGACAGGGCAGGTCTCGAGCCCGTTTGGGGCTCCGGAGAGGGGAATCTTTGGTCTTCGTCATCATCAACCCTTCTCCAGCGCCAATTCCATGATGCTCCCCACCGGGAGTGAGTAATCCCTTCGTAGGCTTGCTGGTTGGTGAGGAGTTGGATGAGATTCTTTATGTAATCGAGTTAGTTTTGTTAGGGCTTGATCCCTAGTATCCACTATGTTCTGAGATTGATGTTGCTATGACTTTGCCATGCTTAATGCTTGTAACTAGGGACTGAGTGCCATCATTTCAGATATGAACCGTTTATGTTATCACCATTATATCTATGCTCTTGATCCGATCTTGCTAGTTATACGCACCTATTACGTGTTCTGATCCGCAAACCCCGGAGTGACAATAGTCGGGATACTTTCCGGTGATGACCGTAGTTTGAGGAGTTCATGTATTCACCGTGTGTTAATGCTTTATTATGATTATCTATTAAAAGGAGGCCTTAATATCCCTTAGTTTTATGGACCCCGCTGCCACGGGAGGGTAGGACAAAAGATGTCATGCAAGTTCTTTTCCATAAGCACGTATGACTATTTACGGAATACATACCTACAATACATTTACTAACTGGAGCTACTGCTATGTCGCCCTAGGTTATGACTATTATATGATGACTATCGTCCAACAAGTTCACCGATCCAGTGCCTACGAGTTTTCCACATATTGTTCTTGCTGTGATACTATCGCTACTGCTACTATTAGACTTGCTACAAAACTATTTCTACCACTGCTACCGTTACTGTTACTATTACTACTGCTATCAAGCTATCATACTACTGTGCTACTGATTACTCTGCTGCAGATATTTAATCTCCAGGTTTGGTTGAATTGACAACTCAACTTCTAATACTCTATAATATTCTTTGGCTCCCTTTGTGTTGAATCTATAAATTTGGGTTGAATACTCTACCCTCGAAAACTGTTGCGATCCCCTATACTTGTGGGTTATGAAGACCTTTTTCTGGCGCCGTTGCCTGGGAGCATAGCTATATTTGTTGAGTCACTTGGAATTTATATCAATTGATCACTATGAAGAATCTGAAGGATCCAAAAACCAATATTCTTCCCTCTAAGACGAGGGGAGGTAAGGAACTGCCATCTAGCTCTGCACTTGATTCACCTTTTGTTATATGTAAGTTTTCAACACCACCACATGCTAGTAATCCTGATATGTCGCAAGTTATTGTTGATGCTACTTCTGCTATGAATGATGCTTATGATGATGCTAGTACCATGCTTGATGATAATGTGCCACTAGGTGAATTTCTTGATGAACAAATTGCTAGAGCTAAAGAGAATGAAATTATTGAAACCGATGAAACTATTGAAACTGATGAAGCCTTTGAAACTGATGAATATGAAACACCTATTAGCCCTAGCTCTCCTAGAGTTGAGATGCCTAAGATACCTGAAGGTTATGTTTTGGATGGAGAGATAGCTAGAGAAATCCTTTCTTTTAAGGATAGAGATGATCTTAAGAAATTGCTGCGCAAGTATAAGGAAAAGACTTCGAATGCTAGAATGAAATGTGATACTAAGTTTCGTACTTCACCTATCTTTGTTACCGATAAGGTTTATAAATTCTCTGTCAACCCAGAGTTAATTACTTTGGTTGAATCTGTTCCTTTCCATGGCTATGAAACTGAAACTATAGTGGCACATCTTACTAAGCTGAATGATATAGCCACCCTCTTTGCTCATGATGAGAAGATTCGCTACTACTATATTCTCAAATTATTTCCGTTCTCATTAAAGGGTGATGCTAAGACATGGTACAATACTCTTGCTCCTGGTTGTGTGCGTAGTCCCCAGGATATGATTTACTACTTCTCTGAAAAATATTTTGTTGCTCATAAGAAACAAGCTGCCTTAGAGGAAATATTTAACTTCGTGCAAATTGCAGAAGAGAGTCTCCCACAAGCTTGGGGGAGGCTTCTCCAATTGCTTAATGCTTTGCCTGATCACCCTCTCAAGAAAAATGAAATACTTGATATCTTCTATAATGGACCAACTAATGCTTCTAGGGATTTCTTAGATAGTTGTGCTGGTTGTGTTTTCAGGGAACGAACTGTTGAACAAGCTGAGGAATTATTGAATAACATATCGAAGAATTATCATGATTGGACTATTCCTGAACCACCACTTAAACCCACTCTGAAGAAGTGGGGTATCTTATTTCTCAGTCCTGAAGATATGCAAGAGGCAAAGAAATCTATGAAGGAAAAATGTATTAAAGCTGAGGATGTTAAGAATTTACCACCTATTGAAGAAATACATGGCCTTGACACACCACCACCTCCACAGGTGGTAGAGGTAAATTCTTTATTAAAGTTTGATGAAGGTGATATCCCTTACAATAAACATCCTAGCCAATGCTTATATGAGTTTGATAACTATATTATGAAACAAGATAACTTCAATGCACATCTTCTGAAACAATTGAAATATAATTCTGATATGATTCCTCGCTTGAGTGACTTGTTATTTAGAATCAGTAATGATGTTAGAGGTGTAGGAAAGCATGCCTCCATTGTTCAAACTCAGTTAGAACAAGTTGCTAAATCTCAAAAAGAATTACTTGATGAAATGAATAATAATATGAATGACTTTGCTACTAGAGTAGTAACTAGATGAGGTAGAATGACCCAAGAACAACTCTATCCTGAAGGTCATCCTAAAAGAATTGAACAAGACTCTTAGAGAATTAATAATGATGCACCTAGTCCTTCAAAAAAGAAAAAGAAAAAGAAAATGATAGGACTTTGCAAAGCTCTAGTGAACCTGAGATACGAAAACCTCCTGATGATAATGATGTCTCTATTTCTGATGCGGAAACTCAATCTGGTAATGAACATTTTTCTAGTGATAATGAAAATGATAATGATGATGTTCATGAGGATACGCAACCTAACAATGATAAAGAACCAAATAATGATGTTGAAATAGAGCCAACTATTGATCTTGATAACCCACAAGCTAAAAATAAATGTTATGATAAAAGAGACATTGTGGCTAGAAAACATGGTAAAGAAAGAGAGCCATGGGTTTAGAAACCCATGCCCTTTCCACCTAAACCATCTAAGAAAAAGGATGATGAAGAATTTGAACGCTTTGGTGAAATGATTAGGCCAGTATTTTTGCGTATCCGCTTAACTGATATCCAAAAGATGGCCCCTTATGCAAAGTACATGAATGACATCATCACTAATAAAAGAAAGATACCTGAAGCTGAAATCTCCACCATGCTTGCTAATTATTATTTTAATGATGGAGTACCTAAAAAACTTGGAGACCCTGGAATACCAACTATACCTTGGTCCGTTAAAAGAAACTATGTGAAAACTGCTTTATGTGATTTAGGAGCTATTGTTAGTGTTATGCCTTTATCCTTATATAAAAGACTTGATTTGAATAAACTCACACCTACTGAGATATCATTGCAAATGGCTGACAAATCAACTGCCATACCTATCGGTATCTGTGAGGATGTGCCCGTTGTTGTTGCAAATGTTACTATCTTAATGAACTTTGTCATTCTTGAGATGCCCGAGGACGACAATATGTCGATTATCCTTGGTAGACCCTTTTTGAATACTGCAGGGGCTGTTATTGATTGCAATAAAAGCAAGGTCACTTTTCATAACAATGGTAATGAGCACGCGGTGCACTTTCTGAAGAAACAATTCCAAGTGAATGGTATAAATGTTATTGAAGAATCTCCGACTATCACTATTGGAAGTTTTCAATTACCTCTACCTACTGCCAAAAAGAAATATGATATACTTATTGTTGGGGACATGCACATCCCCATTGAGGTAACTTAGTGTTTTACAAAAGTTCTTCGGTTTCATGCTAATCGGAAGTGGTTGTTAATAAGACTTGATCAACCTTATTAACGGATCATTTTTGAGAGGTATGAAGTTGATGAATCTAGTAGGCACAACTCTCTGCTCCCACCTTTTGTTTTCTGTTTTACTTAGTCAAATAAAATAAAATTCCATGTTTATCCTGTTTTTGTTTTCTCCGTGCAATAAAAAATGACCCAAAAATAAAAGTTCTCAGAATGTCCTGAAAATTTGATACGATTTTTTCCTGAATATTTCTGAATTTCTGGTACAAATAACATCAGAGGGGGTGCACCTGGTGCCCACAAGACACCAGGGCGCGCTAGCAACCCCAGGCGCGCCCTGGTTGGTTGTGGCCCCCACGTGGGCCCATCACTTATCCCTTTAGCCCATGTCATCCCTTACCTCCAGAAAAAATCACCATAGCTTCCATTCCCGTGTTCTTGCTCTCAAACCCGCGGATTTCGATCTCTTTGCTCGAAGCTCCGTTTCCGAAACTGTTTGGAGGGATTGCTACTTGGTATGTAACTCCTCCATTGCTCCAATTAGTTTTTGATTTAGTGGGTTATCTTTAGAGTAATTAGCTACTCTTGGTGCTGCTGTACATGATCTTGCATGTTGAATTCTTAGAGTTCTAAGTAGTTTGAATGCTTATTATGGCCTCTATGCATCCTTAGGAGTAGTTGCTATCAATCTTACAAAGTTTTGTTGACAAATTTTTGTAGGCTAAAATTTTCAGAATTTTTATTATAGGAATAAGATGGATTTCTTTAGGAAGTTTTCCTCCAAGGAAAATTCCAAAGGAGACATTGGGGAATCATTGGACAATGACCTCCACACTCCGAGAACGATAGAGGTGCGGTCGTGCGAATGGCCGCATGATGCCTTCATGGAGGAGGCCGTGTTCCATCAAGTGTTCACTCAATTTGTTACAAATGCTGGGCTGACCGAGTTCCTTGCAGCTAAGTGTGACAACCACCACATCCTTACAAATTCCTTTGTGCAAAGTTTTCATTTTCTGAGAAAGAATAATCCTCCTGAAGTGCAGTTTAAGCTTTACGCTGAAACTAACAAGATACCGCTAACTGACTTTTGCAACATATGCTTGATCCCCTCTGAAGGGGAATTAAGAGAACCTAGACCAGCGGAGTTCGAGGATTTTCTCCTCACTTTAACAATGGGTGAAGATAGAGGCGTGTCAAACGTTACTACTACCAGTTTGCAGTTTCCTTCTGTGCATTACTTTGCTTTGTTCATCGCAAAGTGGTTAACCGCTAGCGAGAAGGTTGGCGCACTCAGTGCCCCCGACTTCGCTATTTTATGCTGTGCACTGTACAATGATCACACCTTTAGTATGGGGGCTATTATTGCACGCCGCTTACACCTTAACAGGACTAAGGGAAAGATACATGGTGGTATTTATGCTACTCGCTTAGCAAGACACTTTAATGTTCAAATTCGCCCACATGATTATCTCTTGTCCCAAGTTTATCTAGATCACAAGGCGTTGCAGGATCACCAATTTATTGAGGCAAATGATTCTTTCCATGACATTCGCTACAACTTAGTATTCAGCGTCGAAACCCGTCATGTTATTCCGTTGCTTGCACCTTCTCTGTTTGATTCGATAGCCAGGAACGGATACAGGATCATGCCAGATGACATTACAGCCTACTGGAACAACCTAGCAGCTTCTGAATAGGAGCCCCATGGGTGGGACGCTCAGGTACTGCCTCCACCTCACTTTGACTTAGGACCGGATGGTTACTACGGATGGTGATTACCAAGCTAGGCCAAAAGCCTAAGCTTGGGGAGTACGTATTTCCACCGACATTACATTCATGTTCACACATTTCATTCCAGTTGTCGGTGTTCATACTTTTTCATTGTATTATCCATGCTAGATTTGTTTTCTCGCTTTCTTCATGTGTGATTGAAAAACTTTGAGAAAATCCAAAAATATTTCCTACTTCTTTTCGGTTTTTCTTTCTAGCTTAGTTTAATTGTAGTATCAAAAGAAACCCAAAAAGATTTCTCGTTTCTTCTTTTACTTGTTGGGAGCTTTCCCATGTAAATAGTTTTTCTCGTTTTTTCCCTCTTTATTTTGCTTTCTTCAAGAAAAACCAAAAACTCCAAAAATATTTCAGTGTGTTTCTCTGAAATTCTTTTTCTTTCATTTGAGTCGTACCAAGGAGAAGACCACGATGATAATGTTGAGTGGCTCTCATACGCACTATTGTTAATCTAACAAAGAGCCCATGTTACCTTGTCTTCCCCTCGTGAATAAAATGTTTGCAGATTCCAGCTTTGTCCACGGCATTCTTGCACTATTATTATTTCCTTATCATTCGGTCGTGCAAGTGAAAGGCAATAACGACGATATTTGATGAAGTGGCTGTGTCAGAGAAAAGCGGGTATGAACTCAACTTGTTTTTGTTTTTGTAAATATGTTTAGCCTAGTATCCTTGATTCAGCATATTATGATCAAACATGTTTGCAATGACAATTAGAGATTATAGTTTCCCATGCCATGCTTAAGTAGCTAGGAGTGGATAATGATTTATCTTGGATGTCAACATGCATTAAAATGATTGTGATGTAGTATGATGATATGGTATCCTCCTCCGAATGTTTCAAGTGGCTTGACTTGGCACATGTTCACGCATGTAGTTGAATCAAAACCAACATAGCCTTCATGATATTTATGTTCATGGTGTCCATATCCTACACATGCTAGTATTCAATGTTGATTATTCGTAATGCATGTTCATGACTGTTTTCGCTCTCTAGCTGGCCGCTTCTCAATCTATTTGCTAGCCTTCGCCTGTACTAAGTGGGAATACTGCTTGTGCATCAAAATCCAGAAACCAAAGTTATTCCAGATGAGTCCGCTATATTTACCTATATGCGGTATTACCCTGCCGTTCCAAGTAAATTTGCATGTGCCATTTCTAAAAATTCAAACGAACATCTGTTGTGTGTGCCTGGACCGCTCATGGAGCGACTGGGGGCGGTCAGTATCTTCCATGCTAAGTGGGTTATTCTCATGATGAGTGTTTGTTCACTTGTCCTTACACGAGAGGGGCGGTAATAGGGATTCCCAGTCCCAAAATCAAAAATTACAAATAACTAAACAAAACTCCCCCAGGAATGTTGTTGGTATGGACGGTACCTGTGGATTCGGCTAGCCGTGGAGTGTGATTGCTGGCGGAGGGGGAGTAAACCTTTACTTTTAACGCTTGGGAACTGCCGCTAATGTGTTTAGCATGGAAGATATTGATAAATCTTGGTAGTAACGTTGACAGGAAGGTTGTACCTCCCAAAATTATATCTATCTCTGTTTTAAACCTTGAGCTCTGGCACCACTACAAATCCATGCTTCCCTCTGCGAAGGGACTATCTATTTACTTTTATGTTGAGGCATCACCTTCTCAAATAAGCGCCAGACCTGAGAGCACTATTGTCGTCCTCATGCATTGTGTATAGTTAATGTTGGGTGCAGCATGGCTGGATCTTTTCTACCATGAATTACACTGTTTAGTCGCTGCTTGAACTTTGGAGGTGCTCTGCATTTATGTTTTGCGATCTCAGAAAGGGCTAGCGAGATACCACTGTTGTCATATTATATCATGATTGTTTTGACAAAGTGTTGGCGTTTGAGATATTTTATTATTGCTCGCTAGTTGCTTATGTCATTGATACGAGTTAATACAATTTGTAAGAGTTATTGCTGGCATGGTTAGTCATAATCTTTGCTAAAAACCTGGGTGCTACCTAAGCATATATATGTAAACAATAACAAAAGAGTTCGTAAAAGTTTTTGTTTATCACTTTCAGTTTGTCAACTGAATTGCTTGAGGACAAGCAATGGGTTAAGCTTGGGGGAATTGATATATCTCCGTCGTATATACTTTTCCTCACACTTTTGCCCTTGTTTTGGACTCTAATTTGCACGATTTGAATGAAACTAACCCGGACTGATGTCGTTTTCAGCAGAACTACCATGGTGTTGTTTTTTGTGCAGAAATAAAAGTTCTCGGAACTGGGCAAAACTTTTTGGAGATTTATTTTACAATAAGTAAAAAATACTGGAGCCAAGAACCACCGGATGGGGGGCCCTTGCTGGGCACAAGACACCACGGGTTGTGCCCACCTCGTGGCCCCACTGACCCTAATTCCGACGCTATAAAATCCTATTTTTGGAGAAAAAATAGGAGAGAAAGTTTCATCGCGTTTTAGGATACGAAGCCGCTGCCACCTCCTGTTCTTCATCGGGAGGCCAGATCTAGAGCACGTTTGGGGCTCCAAAAAGGGGAATCTTCGGTCTTCGTCATCATCAACCCTTCTCCATCGCCAATTCCATGATGCTCCCCATCGGGAGTGAGTAATCCCTTCGTAGGCTTGCTGGTCGGTGAGGAGTAGGATGAGATTCATCATGTAATCGAGTTATTTTTGTTAGGGCTTGATCCCTAGTATCCACTATGTTCTGAGATTGATGTTGCTATGACTTTGCCATGCTTAATGATTGTCACTAGGGCCCGAGTGCCATGATTTCAGATCTGAACCGTTTATGTTATCACCATTATATCTATGTTCTTGATCCGATCTTGCTAGTTATATGCACCTATTACGTGTTCTGATCCGCAAACCCCAGAATGACAATAGTCGGGATACTTTCCGGTGATGACCGTAGTTTGAGGAGTTCATGTATTCACCGTGTGTTAATGCTTTGTTCCGGTTTTCTATTAAAAGGAAGCCTTAATATCCCTTAGTTTCCTTATGGACCCCGTTGCCATGGGAGGGTAGAACAAAAGATGTCATGCAAGTTCTTTTCCATAAGCACGTATGACTATTTATGGAATACATGCCTACATTACATTTACGAACTGGAGCTAGTTATGTGTCGCCCTAGGTTATGACTGTTATATGATGAATATCATCCAACGAGTTCACCGATCCAGTGCCTACGAGTTTTCCACATATTGTTCTTGCTGAGTTACTATTGCTACTTCTATTGTTACACTTGCTACAAAACTATTGCTATCACTGCTACCGTTACCGTTACTGTTACTACTGCTATCAAACTATCATACTATTGTGCTACTGATCACTCTGTTGCAGATATTTAATATCCAGGGGTGGTTTAATTGACAACTCAACTGCTAATACTCTCAAATATTCTTTGGCTCCCATTGTGTCGAATCTATAAATTTGGGTTGAATACTCTACCCTCGAAAATTGTTGCGATCCCCTATACTTGTGGGTTATCATCGCTACCTTTACCAAATGAGGTTCGTCACTTAGTTCATCACATCAGAACAACACCGTTTCACTCCGGTTCATCACCCATATGAATCAGCCATGACACAACTCTGAGCATAGCAAGCAAGCAGGGTAAGGCACATCAAGGCTCAAGCATCTACCAGGTATGCTAGGTTGCTTGGTTTAGCTATTTACTGTCACAATGACAGGTCATGCAGAGGAATGGGTTCAACTACTGAAACAGGTAACAGTTGAATTGAGTAGTCCTAATGCAATAAACAAGAGCTGGAGGGAGAGAGTGGGATGTTCTCGGAATGATCAATGAGGTTGCTTGCCTTGCAGGTTGGTGGCAGGGTACTACCCTTCAGCTGGACACTCACGTGTATCCTCGGGAGCAGGACCTACCGCGATAAGATGAAGTAACAATCAATAAACGGCAAGTGCAACAATATGATGCATGATCATGGCATGGCAACATGTTTTGGATGAGCTAATGCACCTAGCATCAGGTTTAAATGAAGTTGGTTTGAAACTAGGTTCAAATTCAAACTCCATGTATTATGTCACATATTAAATTTATGCAAAATGTCACTGTTCTCCTATTTAGGTTGCTATATCATGCATGAAAGTAGCATCAATGGATTCATTGGATTTTTCTGATAATTTTTCGTATATAAATTATTTCCATCTTATAAACAGATTAATTTCTATGATTTTTCTAAGTTTTAACTATTTTCTGGAATTTCTCTAAACGAGAAAATCCTTTATTGCGTCAGCCTTGCGTCAGCATTGTGTCAGCAGGTCAACTGACCGTTTACAGGTCAAACCTAACATGTGGGGTCCCTAGGTAAGCCTCTCAGGGCTGGCTGGAGTCACTGGCAGGTGGGGCCTGCCTGTCATTGACTCAGGGATAATTCCCGAGTTGACTGGGGTTTGACTGATGACAGGGCCCACTGTCAGCTTCTGTTAGATGAGTTAATTAGTGTGATTAGTCACTAATGACGCTCCGCATTGGCCCCCACCGGAATCCTGCCGGCAGCGACCAAAACGACGGCGGCGCTTCGCCAGAGTTGCGCTATAGGCTGCTGTTGGGCGCACGGAGGCCACCAAAATTATGGTCGCGCTTGGCCGCATCCATCTAGGGAGTCATAGGGTCGAGGGATCGCTGGAATCTTCGCCGGCGTCAAGCCATGCGGTTGCCGGATCTCGGGTGAGCTCGGGATCGACGGCACAACAAGCAGGCGAGCTGGAGCTAAGCACTAACGGCATCTACACAACCTCACGAACTCAACGGCGGCCTCGGGTGGACCTGAGGAACACCGGAACATCGCCAGCGTTGAGCTCGCGCAGCGGAGCTCTTCGGGTGTCGATGAAATTGACGGTTACAGCTAGCAATCGATAGTGGGGTGAGGGGGAAACGGCCCGCAAGCTCACTGGGATCTCGTAGCCGTTGAGAGTGGGATCGGGGAGGCTCTGGTTCGACGGGGAGCTCCAGTTCATCGCCGGCGTCCAAAGGTTGAAGAAGGGATCGGCGGTGGCGCTTGGAGGCTTGTCTGGTCGGGTGATTTGGCAGAGATGATCAGCAGCTAAAGGCGGAGCTATTGAGCTAGTTGGGGGCGAGGGAGAGGCGCTGTGGCTACGTGGCGATGGCGGCGAGCGCTCGGGTGCAGGCGGCCATGGCGACAGAGGGCGAGGGAGGGAGCAGGGGGCATCTAGAGGAATCAGTACGGCTCTCCTCGAGCCTATCCGGCTTGCCAGCGCGACGAGGGAGGCCAGGCAGGCAGGAGGCATGGCGCCCTGGCCAGGCTCGCCGTGCCTCCCTTCATTTCTGCCTACTGGCAGAGGTAGGGGACGACTGGCATGGGCCAGGTGGGCCGGCCTACCCCTAGGCCTCAGGTAAGCTCTCTCCTTTTTTTATTTCTTTTGTTTCTGTTTTCTATTTTCAGACTTTTGTTTTATTTTCTGTTGGCAAAATTCCTTAGCACAAAAATCGTGAGATATTTTATGGGATGTAGTTTGAGTATTTCAAACTCGCACAAAAAGTTTCACCAATTTCAGAGCAACTAAAATTATTTTAATGCATTTATTGGTTATTTTCAGAAGCTTTGCTGAGTTATTTAAAATGCCAAAAAGGGTGTGGTAATTATAATTCACCTTTGATATGTTGTTGCCAACATTTTCCAGATATAGTGAACATTTTTAAGGGCATTTTGGATTCATTGAAAATCACAATTGTTTGAATTGGTTTAATTAAAGTGGGGTGCTAGGGTTTTGTCAATCCCAATTTAAGGTTAAATGAAAATTTAAACATGATGCATCACTCTAGCTAGCACAATGCAAGGGGGAAAACAAGGGATGTGACAGCGCGTCAGGGCAGGAGGCTTTTGCAGGCGAAGACTACTTTTGTCAGGATAAGCTGTAGTCCTATCTCCCTTCAAATTGGCCATTGTGGCAACCCTTCTCGCCTTGTGTTTTCAGGGAAGAGGACCAGGACCAGTATAAGATAGGGCAGGATGCCACCATAGAGGGGGATTGATCCCAGTTAGCCAGAACTCACCCTTGTACTCGTTCTCATCCCCAAGTAATCGAGACAAGCAGGAGTAGGGTTTTACACCACAAGGTGGCCTGAACCTTGGTAAACTATCGTGTCCACTGTTCTTCTTCCTTAGGTCGAGCACGCCAGAGCGACGCCATGAGGTTGCAAAGTAGAGTAGGGCGAGAGAACTTGCGCACCCGAACCTCACCGACAAGCAGGCCGACCTCACCAAGTCTATCGCCGAATTCATCAACCAGAAGGCCGAATCGGAGAAGATCTGGAGAGAGGTCGATGAGGGAATTGTCGCTGCTGAGGCAGACTTGGTCATGCGCAAGGTGCAGCTGGACACCCAAGAAGAGGAGCTTGCCACCTAGGATAAGGCCCTTGCCGACAAGGATGGAATTGAGGTGGAGAAGCACATCGAGGAATTGGAGCTGAGGCACAAGGACACCCTCGAGAAGCAAGTGTCAGAGCATGCCGGCAAGCTCCAGGAGGCCATCAGCGCTGCCAAGGCTGCCCAGTCTTCAACGAGGGGTACACCTTCTCCTATGATGCCGGGGAGGTCGCCCTCGAGGGACTACAGGTGGAACTGCTGGGAAGGCCCTTACCGGGTAGTATGAGTCAACAGACATAGGCCTCGAGGGGTACGCCTTCTCCAACGATGCCGGGGAGGTGGCAA
Source organism: Elymus sibiricus (assembly GCA_039707655.1). Lineage (NCBI taxonomy): Eukaryota > Viridiplantae > Streptophyta > Magnoliopsida > Poales > Poaceae > Elymus > Elymus sibiricus. The sequence goes on along the minus strand of CM077665.1, from coordinate 266,895,726 downwards.
GTGTCAGGTTGTCGATATTCCTCGGGAAGCACGTCGAGGCGCTGGCGAAGTACGAGGAAGGGCGGGCCGACCGTTTCCTCTAAGGTTCCTGCGAGCTTTGCCGCGAGGCTCTCCACAAGGTCTTGGTGAACGTCGCCTACCACAACACTGGCTTCCATCTGTGCAAGACCTTCTTCAAGCTGCCGAAAGGCTTCGACACTAGTGAACTCGATGCCCTCATCACCCACATTCCTGACAGGGTTGGCTCCGTGACCCGGAACTAGCAGTTTCTTCGTGGCGCATCTATAAAAAAAAATTACCCTAAATTAGCATCAAAACCTTGCTTTCGAATTTAATATATATCATTTGCTAGTATGAATGGCCACTTCTCCTTGTGTATGATTCCACACTTGCATATTTCTGCACCCTACGGTTATTAGGAACACCTGCCAATGCACACATATTAGCCGCGAGCGCTTTTAGGAACATGTCCTTAGCAGCCTACCGGCGATGCCGCTACCAGCCAGACCACCTCGTCGTCCTTGCGGCAGCTACTTCGGTATCGGAGCAGACTCAAAGCATTCAAAGAGCGTAGACAATTTCGACAAGGGTCCTTTGCGTGTAGGTTTTCTCATACAAATGCCAATATCGTTCAAGGGAAAAGGCTAAAGAATTTTTTTAGAGTTTCAATGACTTAGCTTCTCTTTACTGCACTTCTTGTCGTGGAATGATTGACCTTGTACACGCTCGTAAGTATCCATACCGTCACTCCCCCCCGAGAAGACTTGCACGCGAGGGTCCCTTCCGTCTGTTGAGAAAAAGAAAGACGAGAAAAAGAGAAGGCTAGGAACCTTGGGTTCAGCAATCACTCTTATGCAAAGATAAACACAACATTTCATGCAATATACATAAGATAAATATGTACTTGACAAAAGGTCGTTGAAACTTAGCTTTATTGACTACGTGCAGGGTCTTCACCTGGCTTTGTACAAAGGATTACACGCCTTGCAGACGAACTCGTACAAAAGGGGTTACTGGGGGTCCCGGCAACCACGCCTCACAGGGTATAACTTGCGAAGATGTTCAATATTCCTTGAGTTCTGCACTGGCGTGCCATCTTCGATCTCTAGGCGGACTGCGTCGGGCGTGGTGACTCGTACAAGCCGGTAAGGGCCTTCCCACTTTGGCATCAACTTCCTGGACTGAATCGTACGAAGAACAAGGTCGCCTTCCTTAACGCCCCTGGCATGCACCCTGCGGCTATGATAGCGGCATAGGGCTTCTTGGTACCAAGCGGCACGTAGTGCAGCCTAAAGACGATCTTCCTCGAGGAGCTTGTACTCAAGGTGACCCGTATGTGAGTTCCCTGGGGAGCACCGCTTCTGCTCCATAGACTAGGGAGAAGGGTGTCTTGCCGGCAGCTCGATTTGGTGTTGTCCTGATCGACCAAACAACCGCCGGCAGCTCGTCAATCCAGCACCTTCCATGCTTGTGTGGCTCGTCAAAAGTTCTTGTCTTGAGGCCCCACAACACTTCAGCAATTGCCCTCTCTACTTGATCATTGCTCATGGGCTGGGCAACTGAGGCAAAGCAGATCTTGGCGCCGATATCTTGACAGTACTGCAAGAAGGTGTTAGTGGTGAACTATGTGCCGTTGTCGGTGAGGATCCTGTTGGGTACCCTGAACCGGCAAATTAGTCCTCTAATAAACTTGACTTCCACTTGCGCCATTACCTTTCTCACTGGCTCCACCTCAGTTCACTTCGTAAACTTGTCGATTGCAATGATCAAGAATTCAAAGCCACCGGTAGCATGGGGGAAAGGGCCGACGCTGTCGAGCCCCCAGACTGCAAATGTCCAGGAAAGCGGTATGGTTTGAAGGGCTTGTGTTGGTTGATGTATTTTCTTGGCATGGAATTGGCATGCTTAACATGTAGTGACTACCGCCAAGGCGTCTTGAAGGGCTGTCGCCCAATAGAAGCTGTGATTTGCTTTCTTGACACGGGCACATGACCCGATGTGGGAGCCGCATATCCCTTCGTGTATCTCTGGCAACAGCCATTGTCCTTCTTCCCATGGGATGTATTTAAATTTCACTCCATTCGGTCTCCTGTTGTATAGAGTGTTGTCTACGAATTGGTATGTGCTTGACTGATAGGCTACTCTCTCAGCTACTTCTTGCTCTTCGGGAAGTTCACCTGTCTGGAGGTAATGGACGATTTGCTGGGCCCATGCCGGAGCCTGGGGCTCAACGACACTAACCAATGGAATTTCTTCTGGTGCGGGAGCGCTAGCTTCGACGGCAATGGCCAAATGGCCTATCGGAGCTTGGTGCTCTCCGGCAAGCGTTTCGTTGTCCTTGGTGACCTTCTTGGTGGTGGCTGGCAGCTCTGCAGGTAGATAGTCGACAGAACTAATTTTTCTTTTCTTTTCTTGCCACACTGATGGCATGACAGATGGTTGAGTCAATCGAAGTAAAAGTACCTGGTTCCTGAAGCAACTTTTGATCAGCTTGTTTTGACAAGTCATCTATGATGCTATTCTCCGCACGCAGAATGTGCTCTGTTTGCAGACCGTCAAAATGCTCTTCCAACTTCCTCACTTAATCCACATAAGCTTCCATCAGATGGCTTTGGTAATCTTTGTTCACTTGGCACACAACAAGTTGTGAATCTCTTCGGATTATCAACCTTCTGATGCCAAGGTCTACTACGATCTGCTGTCCAGCAAGCAGTCCATCATACTCAGCTGTGTTGTTTGTCGACACCTCCCGGGGAAAGTGCATCTAGATCACATACTTGAGGTGCTCTTCGGTGTGTGTGACAAGGAGCACTCCCGCACCGGTGCCTTGCAGCAAAAAGGCCGTGTCAAAGTACATGATGCACTCCTTTGATGTTTCTTTGCCTTGGTGGGACGACTCCGAGATTTCTTTGTCTGGCGTTTGTGTCCATTCTGCAATGAATTCCGCCAAGGCTCTGCTCTGGATAGTTGATGTCCTTTCAAAACTTTGATCAAAGCTGGCTAGCTCAAATACCCACTCAACAATCCTGTCGGTTTCCTCTGGATTCCTCAGGATGCGTTGCAACGGAAAGTGAGTGACGCAGCTTTCTGGAGGCCATGAGAAGTCCAAAAAGCAATTTCTACACGCCAGAATATCTTGACCTAGCCCCCTGCAGGAGAGAGCTGGTAAAATATATCAGGCGCTACACCATCTTCTTCTTTGGCACAGTCTGTTGCGATGTTTCTTGTGTTGAACTTGTGTTGGCGGCTCCTTGGCTTGCCGGGGCGAACCCGGCTTGCCGGTCTCCAGCTCGGGGGTTGCCGCCTCTTCGTCCTCAGCTTTCCTCTCTGCCACCAGTGCGGCACTAACCACTTGGTTTGTTTCCGCCAGATATAGCAGCAAAGGTTCTTATGGTTTAGGCACGACTAGTATCAGCGTCGAGGACATGTACTTCTTCAAGCCCTGCAGCGGTGCCTCCGCTTCCGGAGTCCATTTCATTGGACCCGCCTTTTTCAAGACTTTGAAAAACGGCAGGGCGAGTTCCGCGGACTTGGAAATAAAACTTTTGAGGGCGGCGATGCATCCCGCCCGGTGGCGCACATCCTTGACGCACTTTGGTGCCTCCAACTGCTCGATTGCTTCTATATTGGCGGGGTTGGCTTCGATCCCGCGTTGCGATACGTCAAACCCAAGGAGCTTGCTGGCCGGGTGACGTGGCTTGAGACTACATCGGTATTTCCCCAAAGAGGAAGGGATGATGCAGCACAGCGACGGTAAGTATTTTCCTCAGTTATGAAACCAAGGTATCGAACCAGTAGGAGGATCACCACCACCTAATAAACAGCATCGGCACACAAAGAACAAATACTTGCAACCCGACACGAAAGAGAGGTTGTCAATCTCTCTACGGTAAAAAGATAGATTAGGTACTGATAGATTGGAGAGATAGATCTCTCAAGAACACAAAATAAAAAGAGCAAATAAAAAGTGCAGCAATATATTTTTGGGTTTTTGGAATAATAGATCTGAAAACAAAAGAGGCAAAAAAATAGATCAGAAAGCAATATGTTGGAAAAGTAGACCCGGGGGTCGTAGGTTTCACTAGTGGCTTCTCTCATGAGTATATCACACGGTGGGTGAACAAATTACTCTTGGGCAATTGATAGAAGATCAAATAATCATGACGATATCCAAGGTGATGATCATTATATAGGCATCACGTCCAAGATAAGTAGACCGACTCCTGCCTGCATCTACCACTATTACTCCACACATCGACCGCTATCCAGCATGCATCTAGTGTATTAAGTTCATGGAAAAACGGAGTAATGCAATAAGAACGATGCCATGATGTAGAAATAGACCCTATCTTGTTATCCTTAATAGCAACGATACCTGCGTGCTCCGCTGCCCCTTCTGTCACTGGGAGAGGACACCGCAAGATTGAACCCATCACAAAGCACCTCTTCCCATGGCACGAAAAATCGATCTAGTTGACCTAACTAAACCAAAGATTCGAAGAAGAAATACGAGGCTATAAGTAATCATGCATATAAGAGATCAAAGAAGACTCAAATAATATTCATGGATAGAAACTGATCATGAACTCAAAATTCATCGGATCCCAACAAAGACACCGCAAAAGTTTACATCAAATAGATCTCCAAGAGACCATTGTATTGAGAATCAAAAGAGAGAGAGAGAGGAATCCATCTAGCTACTGCCTACGGACCCGTAGGTCTATGGTGGACTAATCACGCATCATCGGAGAGGCACCAATGAGGATGATGAACCCCTCCGTGATGGTGTTAGATTGGATCTTGAGGTTCCGGAACTTGCGGCGGCTGGATGTGTTTTTCGTCAACTCCCTTAGGGTTTCTGGAATATTTGGGAATTTAGAGGAATCAGAGGCGGTGGAGAGGGGCCCTGAGGAGGGTACAACCCATCAGGGCGCGCCTGGGGCCTCTGGAGCACCCTGGTCGGTTGTGGTCTCCACGGCCCACCTCTCTGGCACTTCTTTGGCCCACTGGGTGTCTTCTGTTCCAAAAAAATCTCCAAAAAGTTTCATCGCGATTGGACTCCGTTGGTACTGATATTCTGTGAAGTAAAAAACAGGCAAAAAAGCAACTGGCACTTTGGCACTATGTCAATAGGTTAGTCCCAAAAAGTGATATAAAGTTGCTATAAAGTGATTGTAAAACATCCAAGAATTATAATATAACAACATGGAACAAGCAAAAATTATAGATACGTTGGAGACGTATGAGCATCCCCGAGCTTAATTCCTACTCGTCCTCGAGTAGGTAAATGATAAAAACAGAATTTTTGATGTGGAATGCTGCCTAACATGTTCATCTCATATTCTTTTATTTTGTAGCATGGACATTTGGACTTTAAGATGGTTCAAAGCAATAGTCTAGTTTCAACATAATGACTTCAATAATCAAGCATGCCAGCAAGTAACCATGTCTTTCAAAATATCAACACTAAAGAAAGTTATCCCTAGCTCATCATGCTCAATCATTGATCCATCATGAAACACACTCAAATATTAGCTACACCCACTGCTCAATTACAATCATAGTGCCCCCTAGTTGGTGCTTTATAAGAGAAGATGCAGACTCAAGGTAAAAAATAAAAATTTGCATAAATTAAATAGATTGGCCCTTCGTAGAGGGAAGTAGGGATTTGTAGAGGTGACAGAGCTCGAAGTTTAAATTGAGAGAGAAAAATATTTTGACTGGCATGCCTTTCCTGTCAACGAAAACGACGAAGTAGTTCACAATAATTTCCATGCTAGATACATCATAGGCGGTTCCCAAACAGAAAATAAAGTTTATTCCTTTTTCCACCATTCTTTCACATTCCATGGATGGCCGTTTCCACGGTTGCCTTCCATACCAACACTTTCCAAGGGATTTATTATTTGACAACCTAAAGTAATTTTTTTCTTTTTTTCATTTCGGAAATGGGACTCCCTATTACCGCCGTACTCTCGTGCAATGACAAGTGAATAAACACTCATCTTGAGAATAACACATCTAGCATGGAAAAATATTGGACACCCCCTACCGTTTCATGAGCGGTACGAGCACACAAAAGAGGAATTTATTTTGAAAAGTAGAGGTGGAACATACAAATTTTCTTAGAACGGCATGGAAATACCGCATATAGGCAGGTATGGTGGACTCATAAGGCAAAACTTGGTTTAAGGATTTTGGATGCACAAGTAGTATTTCTACTTAGTACAAGTGGAGGCTAGCAAATAGATTGAGAAGCAACCAACCAAGAAACGAAAATTCACATAAGCGAGTATTGAGCATAACTAACACCGAATAATGCACCATAAGTAGGATGTAATTTCATTGCATAACTATTGACTTTCGTGCATGCATAGGGAATCACAAACCTTAATACCAATAGTCTTACTAAAGGATAATTACTCACTAACATGACTCACATATTACTATCATCATGTCTCAAAACTATTACAAGGAATCAAGTTTAATTTGTCCAATGATCATCATGAAAGTTTTTATTATATCCTCCTTGGATATCTATAACTTTGGGACTAGTTTCATATATTGCCATTGCTTTTGACAAGCTCCAACAAATTTAAGTGAAGCACATGAGCATAGAGATTTCATATCTCAAAATAGTATAACTGAAGCATGAGAGGATTTCTTCAAAATTTACTAACTCTCAAATTAATCTAAGTGAAGTATGAGAGTATTTCTTCAAAAGTTTCCAAGCACACCGTGCTCAAAAAGATATAAGTGAAGCACTAGAGCAATTCTATAGCTCAAAAAGTTTAAGTGAAGCATATAGAGCAATTCTAACAAATCATAGCATAATTTTCGCTCTCTCAAATAGGTGTGTCCAGAAAGGATACAAGTGAAAAACTAACAAGCAAAGCAAGCAAAGACTCAAATGATACAAGATGCTCCAAGCAAAACTCATGATATGTGACGAATAAAAATATAGCTCCAAGTAAAATACCGATGGTCGTTAGAAGAAAGAGGGGATGCCACTCGGGGCATCCCCAAGATTAGTTGCTTGTTTCTCTTGAGATATATCTTGGGGGTGCTGTAGCATACCCAAGCTTAGGCTCTTTTCACTCCTTATTCCTTCATCCATCGTGATCTCACCCAAAACTTGAAAACTTCAATCACACAAAACTCAACAAAATCTTCGTGAGATCCGTTAGTATAATAAAGCAAATCACTACTTTAGGTACTGTTGCAACCCATTCAAATTTTATTATTGCATTATAACTACTGTATTTTAACTTCACGATGGCCCATACCCTTCAATACAACCCATAGATTCATCAAAGAAAGCACACAATGCAACGAAAACAGAATCTGTCTTAAACAGAACAGTCTGTAGTAATCTGTACTCTAACCATATTTCTGTAACTGTACAAATTATGAAACATTAGGAGAACGTAAATAATTTGTATAGAAATACTGTGTTAAAATTTCAGCTCAATATCGCACTCTAGTAAAAAATGAAAATTCGGCCACTAGAGGCAAAGTTTCTGTTTCAGATTCAGCATTGTTTCTACTCATCTTATGAATCATCCTAAAGGTTCTACTTGGCACGAACACTAAATAAAACATAGAAACACAATCATAAGAGAGGCATAATTGTGTCAACACTCAAAACAGAAAGAAAAAGTGGAAAATAAATTTATTCATTGGGTTGCTGTCGGCTTTCTGGGAACGGGGGCACCCAGAACTGCCTGCCTACGGCCCAGGGCATGGCCCACCTCGTGAGCACAAGCGCGGCCTGGTGCGACCTCACTCAAGACAACGCCCTCGCGAGAGCCCGAGATCGGGAGGAAGGAGGTATCAAGACCGGCGGGAGATGGGCCTCCTCAGGCCCCCTCAAGAGCGGCGGAGATCTCTATGCAGCGTCCAGCCTCAGGAGTCAAGGGTGACGCAAGGAGGGACAGGCGGGCGCCAGCGCGCCAGACGGTGCAATTTCCCCTTTGGTGCAAAAGGAGGAAGGACGTACATGGGTTCCCAAAGCGCCCCCCAAAGGTTTCCATTCCGGTGCAACAAGACCACGACCACGAGCCCAGCAGGACGGATGTCATCGCCGAGCCCACCTTCGCATCATCGACAGCCACTTTGCAGGCGAAGACCACCTTTGGACAGGGCGGGGATGTACTCCTGTCCCCCTTCGAATTTGGCCGTTGTGAGATCCCTTCCCGCCATTGCGATAAGGGAAGAGGACCTGGGCCGCTGCTATATATAGAGGCTAGGTAGCGCCGTAGGAAAGGGGGAACGACCGGAGAAACAACAAGGGAAGCAGAGAGCCAAGAACACCACTCGAGTGCCCTCACGAGGCCGCTCACCACTGTACTAGTTCATCCACCACACCTCCTCGAGCGGCAATCCACCAAAGCAGGAGTAGGGTATTACGCTTCGCAGCGACCCGAACCTGGGTAAATCATCGTGTGCATCTGCTTCCTCGTCATCGCGCGAGTTTGTCGTAGAAATCATCGAGTAGCGAGTTAGGTAGGGCGAGGCTACAGGGGATCTTCGCACACGCCCCTGTGTTCGAACTTCTTGGGGTTTTGCGGAGCCCAAAATCCGACATTTGGCGCGCCAGGTAGGGGGCATGTCAGAGTCTTCTTCAAGCCTCGCTCTTTCCCTACTTCACCGCTTCGATGGCCGGCGCCCAACAAGCTTCCTCCGGCCACGACGGATCCGCTTCCACCGATGGCACCGCTGCCGCCAGAGACCCTTGCCCCAGCGGCATGGTGCTGGGCGGTCAGTATCAAGCCACCAGTATCGTCTCCACGGTCGCCGCCCCTCGCACCGCCCAAACGCACGACGGACGGGCGGCGCCCTCGGCACATGCATCGCGCCGCACTTACGTGGGAGACCTCGACGCTCACGATGCGCTGCTGCTGGCAAGCGAGATGCTCGTCCACCGCCCGACGCACGGGGGCTTCGACGCATGGGCCGACCACATTGCAGGGCTGGTCACCATCACACGGAGGGCCATGGCTCCTCACTCTCCTTCAAGGCCGTAGGCGTCAGGCACCGGGGGCTCATTCGTTGCGCCTGTCGCCCAGCCCGCCGGCGGCGTGCCCCCTCAGGACCTGGGCGAGCCCGAGAGGGGCCCGCCACACGCCGTGCTCCTTCTCCTCCGAATTCCGGTGACCGGTTTCGGGGCGTACCACGCACGGAGGAAACAACGGGGTGCCCCACGCACGCACCAACACGCGCCCCCGTGACCCTATGGACCGTCAACAGCCTGGGTGAACCAGGCGGAAGCGCGCCATCCTGCGCAGGGAGCAGGCGGCGCAGGTGTCCAGACAAGCAAGCAACCACAGCGAAGGCGCATCGGATCGCCAAGGAAACAATCCACGTCAGGTACCACGCGGCCCACCCAGCGGCGGTGGCAGAGGTAAGCAACTTCGAGCCGAGGCTCGTCGCAGGAGGGTCTGCGGGCTGCGCGCACAGGGCGGCGCCCCGACGCCGCCCGGAGGGGCCGTCCCCGGCGCCCCGCCGGGCGGCTTAGGAGGAGAACCGGTACCTTACGTAGATCCCTATGTACCAAGCTACGTCGTACCTCCAGACGTTGAGATGGAACAGGCGCCTGCCGCAGGCGCCGGCACCCCTCAAGAGTAGGGGGCACCCTGGGCGTCCTCCCTGAGCCGGGCCTGGGGGCTTCCGTCGATGGAGCACCTGGCCTGGACAACGCGAGCGGAAGGGAGAGGGAGGATGCCCCGGGCCCCCGGGGCACGGCGCAAGCCGTCGCCCTCGCGTGCAGGCAACACAGAGCCAAGCCCCGAGGCCTCAGGAGTAACGGCCTGGGGGAGCAGCAAGGCACAAGTAGCGCGGGCCATTCGCGGCAACTGGAGCGCCGGCGCAGCCACGGGAGGCTGGGCCTCGCGAGGCCCTCAAGACACTGTCCGGCCAGCGTCCCGACACCTCACGAGGCGGCTTCATTGACAAAACACCTCTATGGCTGTGCCGGGTGCGTTGTGCTCATGTTTGGGCCGCGGGAGCGTAATCCCGCGGCTACGCGGGGAACAATGCATCCAGGTTTGGGTCATAGGGGCGCGCAACCGAGCAGAAATGCGCAGGATGGCTCTTAACGGAGTTGGGAGCACCCAGGCCATGCGCCAGGGGGCTTGCCAAGCTATCTACGGCCGTGACACTCTCACGTAATAATGAGTGGGCTGTATACGCCCGGAGCCCCCCGAGGACGCGGAGGGGTTCCATCCCACGCAACGTGGAAGCCCCATGCTCCGCGCTGGCGGACAACACTGCCCACCAAAGGCTATGCCCACGCAACGTGGATGCCCTACGCTCCGCGCTGGGGGAAGACGAAGACGAAGACTAGCCTAGGTGCCGGACGCGGCAGTTGCTTGCTTCTTTTTGGTGTTCGAATTGCCGCTTTTTGGAATGAAGTTTGAGAATTTCGGAACTCTATTTTTAAAAGTAAAAGGGGCGGGGACTTTTCTCTCATCGTTTTCTCGTTTTTCCGGGTCTTGGATTCTCTTTCTTTGAATTGGTGCCTCGCAAGGACCCGTGTGCTCCAGCCCTCCCCGAGGTGCCTCGGAGCAGGATAGCAAGGCCCTGTCGCCTTAGGGACTTGCATCTTTTGGCGGTCGACCCCTGCTCGGGGGCTCCGACCACAGCGCAGCACTACAGCTGGGTGCCTCGGGAGGCTCTAGTGCCTCCTGAGGTAGCAGCCGGTAGGATGGAATGGGGGTCGCTCGAGCGTCAAAGGGGGCTCCTAAGCAGCGCGCCTCAGGAGCCTTACCGGTCATATAGCCAATTGCCCCTCGATGTCATCCTCACGATCCGGTCGGCATCGGGGGTGTCAAGGCCTCACCTCGTAGTCGCATCCTGGTGATCCGGACGCCCCTATGGTGGTAGAGGAATGTGCGGGACTGGGACCTTCCAACATAGAGCTGCTCGAGCGTCAAAGGGGGCTCCTGAGCAGCGCGCCTCAGGAGCCTTACCGGTGATATAGCCCCTCGCCCCTTGGTGTCGTCCTGGCGATCCGGTCGGTATCAAGGGTGTCGAGGCAACCTCCCCATTGGTATGTCCTGGTGATCCAGACGCCCCGATGGTGGTCGGGGAATGTGCGGGACTGGGTCCAGTCGACGTAGAGGACCGCTTGAGTGTCGAGGGGGGTTTCATGGGCACCGCGCCCCGGAAACCTCATCAATCACGTGGCTCCGTGCCCCCTGGACGCGTCCTGGCGATCCGAACGCTCTAGTGGCGGCCGAGGCCTCGCCCCTTTTTGACTCGTCCAGGCGATCCGGACGCCCCAACGGTGGGCGAGGTCTGCTCGGGGTTTAGTCCCGCAGACACAGAGCACCAAAAGGGGCCCCCAAACCGTCCCACAAACAAGGAGGAAGCGTCCCAGGCGGAATCGCGGACTATCTGGACAACCCCACCACACCTCGCAATGCACGAGATCGTCACCAGCCTACAAGCTAAGTACACTACCGAACCAAGCAAGAGCCTCCTGATCTAATGGCAGCCCGAGGATGGGATAAGGGTTGTGCGCACTAATGTGAGGATGCAGGTACTGCGGGCCACCACGCGCGGCTACCGGGACCCCTAAGGCCTGAGGCACCAGGAAAAACGGCGCGAGGGGAGGGACCCTGCAACGACGAGCCGCAAGGCCATGAACCTGGGGAGTGGCGGCCATGAGCTGCCCCTCAGGAGAGAGAGCCTCGCGAGGGCCTTGCCAGCTGCCATCACCGAGCCGCATCGGCAGCGGTGACGAGCCCCGCGTGAAGAAACTAAGTCACGTCACGGCAAGCAAGCAACCGGCGATTTAAGAAAAGGAAGGACGGAGACAAAGGTAATACGCAAAAGGCTGACGCCCACAGGGGCTGAGTTCTTCTTAAAACATTACAGGTACCAGGAAAAGAAGACAAGGGAGGCCTAAGTGGAGGAGTCGCTGTCACCGTCCGAGTCGTCGGCCACCTCGGCACCGGAGCCTCCCTCCCCACCGGAGGCGGGCACCTGGATGAACCGCTCCACCAGGGACTCCACGTGCGGACGCACCTCGTCCCAGAGGGGCCTCTGGAGCCCCACAGGAACCCACTCCCCGACGAGCCGGAGGTCGAGCTCCGGGGCGTGGCGGCGCAAGTTGGAGAAGACGCGCGTCAAGGCGAGATCCAGGAGGTCGCGCACGTCGGCCTCGCTGTCCGCGTTCACGCGGGAGACGCCGGTCTCCAGCGTCTCCACCACCCCACGGAAGAAGTCGAGGTAGCCCCCGTCGCCGTGCGCGTAGGGTTGCGCGGGGGCTTCCCCGACGAACTGGCTCACCGCGCCGGCTGCGCGGTGGGCGAGGTCAAGATAGTGCTTGGCGCGCTGGGACTCTAGTATCTTGGAATGCGCTGCCTCATCCTGGGCGGCTTGCACGGCATTGGCTACCTCCTTAACCTGGGCCTGGAGGGACGCCAGCTCCGCCCTGGTCTCCGCTTCGTCCCTGACGGCGGCTTGGAAGGCGGCCTCAGCGGTCGTCAGCTGGGCCCGCAGCCCGTCCACCTCCTCCTGGAGTTCGCCGAGCCTGCGTTTCTTGGCCGCAGGCGCCCTGGAAGAAGGAGAGGATCAGGTCCGGCGCACCGGACATGACAACTAAGAAAGAAGAAGGCGGCGGAGCACTCACTCGTCGACCATGGCCCAGCGTCGGTGAACTTGTGCCAGCCCCGAGGGCCCCCCGCTGCCGCCTCCGGAAGCGGGCGAGGAAGCCGACGGCCCCGCGCACTTCACCACGCCCGCCACACTTTCTCCAGACGCCATGGGAGAAAGGGAGAAGCTGAGAAGAGGAGAGGCTTCTCTCTGGAGCAACGGGAGCAGACGGGCGCTTCGAGATGGCAAGACCCCCCTGGGGAGGGCGGATTTATAGGCGTAATCGCGGCCACGAGGCGTCGTGGGAGAGCAGGCGTCATGCGCTCCTCTTGCGTCGAAGGGCTGGCTCGATCGGCGCGCAACCCTGCTTCGCGTCGCCTCACCAGCCATCGTCGGGTCGCATCCGCGTGGCCCGAAGAGTGGAGGCCTAAGGGAGCAGCACCATTCAAGGAAGGGTAATGATGGCCGGTGCATCGCACGGCTGTCGCGTCAGTTTGACTTGGGGCAGTTCCTGATGCCCTCGGGGAACGGGGGCGTCGGCGCCCAGGCGCGCGACACTTGTCGAGCCTGGACCGCAGGCGTTTTGGGCCCGCGGCGCTTCGGGCCATCCTCAATGGCTTTGCTCAAAAGCCAGCTCGAGCATGCCTTGGGCCCGGGGGCTACTGTCGGCGTTCTGGGAACGGGGGTACCCAGAACTGCCTGCCTGCGGCCAAGGGCATGGCCCACCTCGTGAGCCAAGCGCGGCCTGGCGCGACCTCACTCAAGACAAGGCCCTCGTGAGAGCCCGAGCTCGGGAGGAAGGAGGTACCAAGACCGGCGGGAGATGGGCCTCCTCAGGCCCCCTCAGGAGCGGCGGAGATCTCTATGCAGCGTCCGGCCTCAGGAGTCAAGGGTGATGCAAGGAGGGACAGGCGGGCGCCAGCGCGCCAGACGGTGCAGTTTCCCCTTTGGTGCAAAGGGATCAAGGACGTACGCGGGTTCCCAAAGCGCCCCCAAAGGTTTCCATTCCGGTGCAACAAGACCACGACCACGAGCCCAGCAGGACGGATGTCATCGCCGAGCCCACCTCCGCATCATCGACAACCACTTTGCAGTCGAAGACCGCCGTTGGACAGGGCGGGGATGTACTCCTGTCCCCCTTCGAATTTGGCCATTGTGGGATCCCTTCCCGCCATTGCGATAAGGGAAGAGGACCCGGGCCGCTGCTATATATAGAGGCTAGGTAGCGCCTTAGGAAAGGGGGAACGACCGGAGAAACACCAAGGGAAGCAAAGAGCCAAGAACACCACTCGAGTGCACTCACGAGGCCGCTCACCACTGTACTAGTTCATCCACCACACCTCCTCGAGAGGCAATCCACCAAAGCAGGAGTAGGGTATTACGCTTCGCAGCGGCCCGAACCTGGGTAATCATCGTGTGCATCTGCTTCCTCTGTCGTAGAAATCATCGAGTAGCGAGTTAGGTAGGGCGAGGCTGCAGGGGATCTTCGCACACGCCCTTGTGTTTGAAGTTCTTAGGGTTTTGCGGAGCCCGAAATCCGACAGTTGCCTCCCCACAAGCGCTATCATTTTACGCCCCTAGCTAGGCATGATGATTTCAATGATGCTCACATAAAAAGTAGAAATTCAAATATGCAAGAGGAGCATCATGAATCTCATGACAAGAACATTTAAGTCTAACCCACTTCCTATGCATAGGGATTTGGTGAGCAAACAATTTATGGGAACAAGAATCAACTAGCATAGGAAGGCAAAACAAGCATAACTTCAAAACTTTCAACACATAGAGAGGAAACTTGATATTATTGCAATTCCTACAAGCATATGTTCCTCCGTCATAATAAATTTCAGTAGCATCAAGAAGGAATTCAACAATATAACTATCACATAAATCATTCTTTTCCTGATGCACAAGCATAGATTTTTCATTACTCTCTAGATAAGCATACTCCTTTTCATCCATGGTAGTGGGAGCAAACTCAACAAAATAACTATCATGAGACACTTGATTGACATAAACACATTGCAAATTAAAATCATGATGATAAGTTTCATGGTTATCATTACTCATTATAGCATACGTGTCATCACCATCATCATAAATAGGAGGCATGCAATCATCATAATAAATTTGCTCATCAAAACTTGGGGGACTAGGAATATAATCTTCATCAAACATAGCATCCCCAAGCTTGTGGCTTTGCATATCATTAGCATCATGGATATTTAGAGAATTCATACTAGCAACATTGCACTCATGCTCATCAGTCAAGGAACTATCATTAATCACCTTATAAATTTCTTCTTTCAACACTTCATCAAAATTCTCAGATTCATGATTTTCAAACAAAACTTCATAGAGATAATGAAGTGCACACAACTCACAAGCAATTGGTTCATCGTAATTTGGCCTTTTGAAAAGATTAGAAAGTGGATGAGGATCCATATCAATAGATTTTTAGCAAGCAAAGATACAAACAAATAGAAGGCACATGGCAACACAAGCAAAGATAGCACACAACCAGACAAAAAGAGATCCGGCGAGAAAAAGGTGAACGAGAAAGAAGGAGGATAAAACGACAAATTTTTGTGAAGTGGGGGAGAGGAAAACGAAGGCAAATGACTATCGGATTTCGGGCTCCGCAAAACCATAAGGAATTCGAACCTAGGGGCGTGTGCGAAGATTCCCCAACAACTTCGCCCCTCCCAAGCTCACAACACGATAACCCCGCTCGATGGCAAGGAAGAAGATGGCACATAAGAGCTTACCCAGGTTCGGGCCGCTGCGACGCGTAAAACCCTACTCCTGCCTTTGGTGGATTGCCTCACGAGGAGGTTGATGGATGAACTAGTACAACGGTGTCTTTGCGGGGGGGTCGCTTTGTTTCTATACCGGGCTGCCTAGCCTCTATTTATAGCAGCCTGGGTCCTCTTCCCTTATCGCAATGGAGGGACGGGATCCCACAACGGCCAAATTTGAAAGGGGATAGGAGGTACATCTTATCCTGACGAAAGGTGGTCTTCGCCTGCAAAGTAGGTGGTGGTGATGCGGTGGTGGGCTCGCTCGTGACATCCGTCCTGCCGCGCTCGCTGACCCGGTCTTGTTGCACCGGAATGGAAACCTTTGGCGGGGCTCCTTGGGAACCCGCGTTTGTCCTTGTCTCCTTTGCACCAAAGGGGAAACTGTTCCGCCTGGCGCGCTGGCGCCCACCTTGTCCAGCTGTCATCACCTTTGTCCTCCCGAGGCCTAGCGTTGCATAGGGATCCCCGCTGCTCATGAGGAGGCCTAAGGAGGCCTCCCTTCTCCACCTTGGCGATGTCTTCCTCGTGAGGGTGGGACTCTCGCAAGGTTCTTGCCCTGAGTGAAGCCGCGCGGGGCCGTACGGACCGCCAGGTGGGCCATGCCCTGGGCCGTAGGCAGGCAAGTCTGGGTACCCCGGTATCCAGAACGCCGACAGTAGCCCCCGGGCCCAAGGCGCGCTCGAGACGGCCCCGAGGGGGAGCCGAAGAAGATGGCCCGGAGCGCCGCGGGCCCTTATTGCATGCGGGCCAGGTTTGGCGTGCGGTGCTTGGTGGGGCGAGGGCGTCCCTGCCCCGTGTCTCCTCGGCAACTGCCCGAACCGCAAAAGCCTGATGTCCAGTGCCGAGCCCTTATTGCTTTCCTCTTTCGCGCCCTTGCTCTTCTTTCCAGATCTCCATCCCTTGCGAGAACCTCCCCAGATCTCAGCACCGCTCCATCCTCCTTCTTGCTCCCTTGGCCCCGAAAGCTTCTCAATGGCTCCCGCCGGCAAGTCGAAACCCAAAGCCCAGAGCTCGGCTTCTGCTCCTATCTCGCCGCCGCTCTCAGAGTCCACCATAGCCAAGGACGGGGACCTCGCCCCGGTGCTTCCGTCGACGATAGATGACTCCAATGAGTGGGGGCGGACCTTGATATGGTGCGGCTCCGCGGAGAGGCACCGCCTGGCCAAGTCGTCCTATCCCTTCTTCCTCCACAGCGTCTTCTCCGGGCTCGTCCCGCCCTTCTCCGCGTTCTTCACCGCCATCCTTGAGAACTACGGGATCCAGGCCCTCCATCTTCAACCCAACTCCATCCTGCTTCTGTTCGTGTTTGCCTTTTACTACGAGGCTTTCGTGGACGTGAAGCCGTCGGTGGCCCTGTTCCGCCATTTCTTCAGCTTGCGGCTTCATGACGGAGCTCAGCGGTTGGCATGCGTCTCCTTTGTCGCAATCCAGAGCAGGAATATGCTCTTCAAGGCCGGGAAGAAGGTGGAGAACTTCAGGAACCGTTGGGTCTTCTTAGATCTTAAGGGCAACGACCCTCGCCTAGACCTCCCCAAGGGGCTGCCTGAGAAGATCCCGGCGTGGAGCTCCGCGAAGCTCTCTGACCCTCGGGCCAAGCCCGTCTTGGAGCGGGTCCTATGAGACATCAGGGCCAGGAAGTTGACTGGGGGAATGATAGTGAAGGAGTTCCTGGTACAACGATTGGCGCCCCTCCAGTCCCACTCAAGGCCCATGTGGGAATACCAGGATGGCGGTGACGACATGAGGCTCCATTCTGCGCTCCTGACCCCCGAGGATCTGAGCATGGTTATGGCGACCCTGCTCAACGGCGACCCCGGGGACCTTCCTGAGGCCTACGCCCCGTTGTACTGCCACGACGACAAGGCTGATCTGGTCGCCGTGATGCCCAGCTTCGACGAGGTGGGGCTCTCTCCGGCCGAGAGCCCCGGCGCCCCTGTGGCGGTGTCCTCCGACGACACCGCAGATGAAGAAGACTCGGAGGAGACGGCAGATGATGATCTAGAGGAAGTGTCTCCTCCGTTGCGGAGCGCACTTCTCCACAGCTTCGATGACGACGCCGCCGACAAGCCCACTACTGCAAGTCCTCCGTGAATTATCTGGGTCCTCAGGGGGCCGGGCCCCACACCTCGTGCCGCACGATCCGCCTGCCGGGTGGACCCGAGGAAACGCGAGGCTGGGCCTCCTTTGGAGCCCCCAGCTCGCGCCGGCAAGGTGGTCGAGGCGCCCGCCTCGCCCCTGTCCGAGCCGCAACTTGCGGGCGAGGCGACCGCATCCTGGGCTGGCTCGACCTTGCCGGCCGTGGCCCCTTCTAGCGGTTCCGCCGCTTCTTCCCACGGAGGCAACTCCCCCGAGAAGGACGGGAGCATCCCCGCTCTCGCCGCGGTGGAAAGAAGGAGGAAGTGGGTCGACGTTGAGGAGTAAGTAACTTCGCTTGGTTTCTGGCCGCCTTCCGGTGGTTTATATGTTGATGATCCCTCCTTTGCTTGGTGACCGGGGGCGTCCCCTTGCCGAAGGCGAAGAAGAAGAAGGCCGGCATCAAGCCGAAGATGCCTTCCGGCATGATGCCAGTTCCTGGTGTCTTGCCGGTGCCGGACGAGGTGCCGGATGTCGCGGGCGAAGGGGCTCGCGGGGTTACCCTCCTTGCCACGGCCGCGGAGCCCCCGATGCCAGCTGGAGTGGCCGCTTCCGTCCTTGGGGGCGCTCCTGCACCTCCGCCCGACGGGCCAGCCCCCGAGGGCTAGCTGGGCGTAGGGCCGTCCGCCCCCGCCTTGCCTATGGTGGGAGCGCAGCCGCCGATGTCATCCGCCCTTCATGCTCCTGCCTCTCCCGAAGCAGCCCCTGCTGCCGTGCGAGCGCCATCTCTGGGTCGTGCCCTAGCGCCTCTGACTCGTGTTCCTTCAGTCGAGACAGACACTCTGGACGGGGCCTATGCTGTCTTGGACCAGGTCCGGGACGCCCTCGCGAGTGCCGACGGTCGCCTCGCGAGGGAGCGCTTGGGTCTTCTTTCTGGGTGGCTCCAGGCTGATGCCTCAGCCGTGGCGGTTTGGAGCCAAGCCGAGGCCACCGCGGCTGAGTGCAGGGAGGAGGCCCACCTGAAGGCTCTTCAAGAGGACAGGTCCGCGCTCGCGGAGAGGCTCCGCCAGCGGGAGGAGGACCTCAAGGCCAGCGAGGCCAAGCTCGCCGACCGTGACTCCGCGCTGTCCAAGGCGGCGGCCGACCTAGCCGCTGACCGCGAGCAGCAGGACAGGTTGAAGGAGGAAGTGGCTGCAGAGAAGGCCCGGCTTGCCTCCCGAGAGAAGACCCTCGCCGCGGCCGGGGTGAGTTCTAGCCGCCTGAGGATAATGCAGCCCGATGGGTGCCCTCAAACTGAGCAAACCAAAAAGTTACCTGGCATGGTCCGAAAGGATCACCTGGCGGCAATGCCGCTGAAGCATGGGAGCGGTCATTGGAGCTTGTGTCATATTTCGGGCTAAGCAAAACCTCAAGGTTCGAACACAGGGGAGTGTGCGAAGCTTCCCTGCGGCCTCGCCCTACTTAGCTCGCTACACGATGGTGACTACGGCAAACTCGCACGATGACGAGGAAGAAGATGAACATGGTGGTTTACCCAGGTTCGGGCCGCTGCGAAGCGTAATACCATACTCCTGCTATGGTGGATTGCCCCTCGGGGAGGTGTGGTGGATGAACTAGTACAGTGTTTTCAAGCCTCGCGAGGGTGCTCGAGCGGTGTTTCTTGGCTCTCTGCCTTGTCTTGTGTTTGTTTGTCCGTCCCCCTCTACGGTGTGGCCTAGGCTCTATATATAGCGGTGGCCCAGGTCCTCTTCCCTTATCACAATGGCGCGAAAGGATCCCACAACGGCCAAATTTGAAGGGGGACAGGAGTACATCCCCGCCCTGTCCAAAGGTGGTCTTCGCCTGCAAAGTAGTTGTCGATGATGCAGGGGTGGGCTCAGCGATGACATCCGTCCTGCGGGGCTCGTGGTTGTGGTCTCGTTGCACCAGAATGGAAACCTTTGGGGGATGCTTTGGGAACCTGCGTACGTCCTTGCTCCCTTTGCACCAAAGGGGAAACTGCTCCGCCTGGCATGCTAGCGCCCGCCTATCCTTCCTTGCGTCATCTTTGACTCCTGAGGCCGGGTCCTGCATAGAGATCTCCGCCGCTCCGGAGGGGGCCTGAGGAGGCCCATTCCTTGCTGGTCTTGGTGCCGCCTCCCTTGCGAGGCTAGGGCCCTCGCGAGGGCCTTGTCTTGAGTGGAATCTCGCCAGGCCGTGCTTGGCTGACGAGGTGGGCCATGCCCTGGGCCGCAGGCAGGCAGGTCTAGGTACCCCCGTTCCCAGAACGCCGATAGTAGCCCCTGGGCCCAAGGTGCATTTGAGCTGGCTTCTGGCCAAAGCCTTGAGGACGGCCCGAAGCACCGCGGGCCCCAAACGCCTGCGGGCCAAGCTTTACACGCGTCGAACGCCTGGGCGGCGACGCCCCCGCTCCCCGAGGGCATCAAGGACCGCCCCAAGTCGAACTGATGCGACGCCCGTGTGCAGCGCTAACCATCATTGCCCTTCCTTGAATGCTGCTGCCGCCCCGGGCCTCTGCTCCTCGGGCCACGCGGAAGTGACCCATCAATCGGTAGGAGAGGCGACGTGGACGGTACTTCGCTGATCAAACCGCTCCACGGCGGCCAAGAGGCGCACGACGCCCGCTCTCCCACGACGCCCCGCGGCTGCAGTTACGCCTATAAATCCACCCCGCCCCTCGCAAAGGGGCGGGGGGAATTGCAATCTCGAGGTGCCCTCTTGCTTCCTTTGCTCTGTAGAGAAAGCCCTCTCCTCTTCGCAGCTTCTCTTCTCCCATGGCGTCTGGAGGGCACAACGCAGGCGCGGGGAAGCGCGAGGCACCGCCGGCCCCCTCGCCCTCCTCCGGAGGCAGCAGCGGCGGGCCCTCGGGGTCGGCGCAAGTTCACCGGCGCTGGGCCATGATCGATGAGTGAGTATTCTGCCGCCATCCTCCCTAGTCGCTTTGTCCAGCACTCCGACCATGATCCTCCCTTCCTCCCAGGGTGCCTGCGGGAATGAAGCGCAGGCTCGGCGAGGTCCAAGAGGAGACGGAGGCGCTGCGGGCCCAGCTGGCGACCGCCGAGACCGCCTTCCAAGCTGCCCTCAGGGGTGAAGCGGAAGCCAGGGCGGAGCTGGCGTCCCTCCAGGCCCAGGTTCATGAGGCGGCCGATGCCGTGCAGGCCGCCCAGGACGAGGCGGCGCACGCCAAGATGCTGGAGTCCCGGCGCGCTAAGCAGTATCTTGACATCGCCCGCCGCGCGACCAGCGCGGTGAGCTGGTTTGTCGGGGATGCCCCTGCGCTGCCATGCGCGCACGGCGATGGGGGCTATATCGACTTCTTCCGGAGGGTGGTGGAGGCGCTGGAGGCCGGTGTCTCCCGCGTGAACGCGGACAACGAGTCTGACGCGCACGACCTTCTAGACCTCGCCCTGACATTCGTCTTCTCCAACCTACGCCGCCACGCCCCGCAGCCCGACCTCCGGCGTGTCGTGGAGCGAGTGCCTGACGAGCTCCAGTGCTCCCTTCATGACGAGGTGTGCCCACACGTGGAGTCCCTGGTGGAGCGGTTCATTTAGGTGCCCGCCTCCAGCGGGGAGGACGACTCCGACTCTGAGGCGGCCGGTGGCGCGGGTGGCGACGGGGGCTCCTCCCCCTAGGCATCTCCTATTTCCCTCTCATGGTCCCTGTAATACTTTAAGAAGAACTCATCCCCGGGGGGCGTTAATCTTTTGCATGTTACCTTTGCCCTCCCATTTTTCTTCTCTCGTACTCACCGATTGCTTGCTTGCCGCGACATGACTTGGTTTCGTTGCGCGGTGCTCGGCGCTGCTGCCGACGCGGCTTGGTGGTGACAGCGGGCAGGGCCCTCATGAGGTCTTCCCTCCTAAGGGGCGGCTCACGGCCGTTGAGCCCCGGGTCCTTGGCATTGTTGCCCGCCAACGCAGAACTCCTTCCTTCGCGCCATCCCTCCTGGCGCATGGGACCGCACGGGCTTCCGCGGTGGCACACTGTAGACCGTGGTACATGCATTCTGGTGTTAGTACGCGCAACCTCTATCCCGGATTCGGGCCGCCGTTGGGTCAGGAGGCTCGTGCTTAGTTCGGTAGTGCACTTAGCTTGTCGGACGATGACGATTTCAGGCGCCACGTGGCGTGGCCGGATTGACCAGATAGTCCGTGACTCCGCCCGGGACGCTTCTTCTTTGCAAGTGGAGCAGGTGGGGAGCCCTTTCGGCACTCTGTGTCTGTAGGCCCCGGTCCCACACATTTCCCTTCCAACGTAGTGTACGACTGGATCACCAGGACGCAACCACGAGGTGAGGCCTCAACACCCCCGATGCTGACCGGATCACCAAGGACGACATCGAGGGGCGAGTGGATATATGACCGGTAAGGCTCCTGAGGCTCCTTGCTCAGGAGCCCCCTTTGACGCTCAAGCAGCTCTACGTCGGCAGGTCCTAGTCCCGCACATTTCCCTACCACCGTAGTGTACGACCGGATCACCAAGGACGCAACTACGAGGAGAGGCCTCGACACCCTCGATGCCGACCGGATCACCAAGGACAACATCGAGGGGCGAGTGGCTTTATGACCGGTAAGGCTCCTGAGGCACATTGCTCAGGAGCCCCCTTTGATGCTCGAGCGACCCCCATTCTGCCCTGCTGGGTACTGCCTCAGGAGGCACTGGAGCCTCTTGAGGCCCCATGCTGTGGTGCCGTGCTGCGGTCGGAGCCCCCGAGCGGGGGTCGACTGCCCAAAGATGCAAGTCCCTGAGGCGACAGGCCCTTGCTATCCAGCTCCGAGGCGCCTCGGGGAGGGCCGGAGCGCATGGCCCCCTGTGAAACACCAAACCAGAAAAAGAGAGTCGAAGACCGATAAAACGAGAGAGCATTGAGAGAAAAGTCCCCACCCCTTTTTCTTTTAAATATATAGTCCTGAAGTCCTCAGACTTCTTTGCAAAAAGTGGCGATTCGAACACAAAAAGAAGCAAGCAACCGCCGCGTCCGGCACCTAGGCTAGTCTTCGCCTTCGTCTTCCCCCAGCGCTGAGCGTAGGGCATCCACGTTGCATGGGCATAGCCATTGGATGGCAGTGTTGACTTGTCCGCCAGCGCGGAGCATGGGGCTTCCACATTGCATGGGTGGGAACCCCTCCACGTACTCGGGGGGCTCCGGGCGTATACAGCCCACTCATTATTACGTGAGAGTGTCACGGCCGTAGATAGATGGGCAAGCCCCCGGGCGCACGGCCCGGTTGCTCCCAACTCCGTCAAGAGCCATCTCATGCATTTCTGCTCGGTTGCGCGCCTCTATGACCCAAACCCGAATGCATTGCTCCTCGCGTAGCCGCAGGATTGCGCTCCTGCGGCCCAAACATGAGCACAATGCATCCGGCGCAGTCATAGTGGTGTTTTGTCGATGAAGCCGCCTCGAGGGCCTCATGAGGCCCAGCCTCCCGAGGCTGTGCCGGTGTCCTAGCTGCCGCGGGTGGCCCGTGCTACTTGCGTCTTGCTGCCCCCCCAGGCCAGCATTCCTGAGGCCCGGGGGCTCGGCCCTGCGTCGCTTGCCCGCGAGGGCGACGGCTTATGCTGTGCCCCGCGGGCTCGGGGGCGTCCTCCCCCTTCCTCCCACTTGTGTCGTCCAGGCCCGGTGCTCCGTCGGGGGAGCCCCCAGCCCCGACTTGGGGAGGACGCCCGGGGCTCTCCCTACTCTTGGGGGGCGTTGGCGCCTGAAGCAGGCGCCTGATCCACCCCGCCATCCGGAGGTACAACGTAGCATGGTACATAGGGCTCCACATAAGGGCCTGGTTCTTCTCCTGAGCCGTCCAGCGGGGCACCGGGAACAGCCCCTGCGGGCGGTGGGGGTGCGCTGCCCTGCGCGCGCAGGCCGCAGACCCTCTTGCGACGAGCCTCAGAGCGAAGTTGCTTACCTCTGCCACTGCCATTGGGTGGGCCGCGCGTCTCCTGACGTGGGTTGCTTCCTCGGCGATCCGACGCGCCCTCTCCGTTGTTGCTTGTCTGTTCGGACGCCTATGCCGCTTGCTCCCTGCACAAGATGGCGCGCTCCTGCCTGGTCAATCCAGGCTGTTGAAGGCCCACTGGGTCACAGAGGGGCGTGTTGGTGCATGCGTGGGGCACCCCGTTGTTTCCTCCACGCGTTCGGTTGTCATGGCCGGGCTGCGCCCCGAAACTGGTCACCGGAATTCGAAGGAGAAGGAGCACGGCATGCGGCAGTCCCCGCTCGGGTTCGCCCAGGGCTGGAGGGGGCACGCCGTCGGTAGGCTGGGGAACAGGCGCTGCGAGCGAGCCCCCGGCGCTTGAAGAAGAGTTACGAGCCACGGCCCTTCGCGCGACGGTGACCAGCTCCACGACGTGGTCGGCAGATGCGTCGAAGCCCCCGTGCGTCGGGCGGTGGCGGAGCATCTCGCTTGGTCCCCCACGTAGGTGTGGCGCGATGCTGGTGCTGAGGGCACCGCCCGCCCGCCGTGAGTTTGGGCGGTGCGAGGGGCGGCGACGGTGGAGGCGATACTGGCGGCTTGATACTGATCGCCCAGCACTATGCCGCTGGGGCGTGGGTCTCCTGCGGCAGCGGGGGGATCGATGGGAGCTGATCCGCCGCGGCCGGGGGAAGCTTGCTGGGTGCCGGCCATCGGAGCGGTGGAGCGGAGGAAGAGCGAGGCTTGAAGAAGACGCCGACACGCCCCCTACCTGGCGCGCCAAATGTCGGATTTCGGGCTCCGCAAAACCCTCAAGGTTCGAACACAGGGGCGTGTGCGAAGCTTCCCTGCGGCCTTGCCCTACTTAGCTCGCTACACGATGGTGACGATGGCAAACTCGCACGATGACGACGAAGAAGATGAACACGGTGGTTTACCCAGGTTCAGGCCGCTGCGAAGCGTAATACCCTACTCCTGCTTTGGTGGATTGCCCCTGGGGGAGGTGTGGTGGATGAACTAGTACAGTGTTTTCGAGCCTCGCGAGGGTGCTCGAGCGGTGTTTCTTGGCTCTCTGTATTGTCTTGTGCTTGTGTGTCGGTCCCCCTCTACGGTGTGGCCTAGGCTCTATATATAGCGGTGGCCCGGGTCCTCTTCCCTTATCACAATGGTGTGAAGGGATCCCACAACTGCCAAATTTGAAGGGGGACAGGAGTACATCCCCGCCCTGTCCAAAGGTGGTCTTCGCCTGCAAAGTAGCTGTCGATGATGCAGGGGTGGGCTCGGCGATGACATCCATCCTGTGGGGCTCGTGGTCGTGGTCTCGTTGCACCAGAATGGAAACCTTTGGGGGATGCTTTGGGAACCCGCGTACGTTCTTGCTCCCTTTGCACCAAAGGGGAAACTGCTCCGCCTGGCTTGCTGGCGCCCGCCTGTCCTTCATTGCGTCATCTTTGACTCCTGAGGCCGGGTCTTGCATAGAGATCTCCGCCGCTCTGGAGGGGGCCTGAGGAGGCCCATTCCTTGATGGTCTTGGTGCCGCCTCCCTCGCGAGGCTAGGGCCCTCGCGAGGGCCTTGTCTTGAGTGGAATCAGGCCAGGACGTGCTTGGCTGACGAGGTGGGCCATGCCCTGGGCCGCAGGCAGGCAGGTCTGGGTACCCCCGTTCCCAAAACGCCGACAGCTTAGCCTTGTGCCTCCGCAAGCTCGGCCTTCACGGGCCCGTCGCCTCAGGAGCCTCGGGGCTCCCGCTCGGGCCCGGCACCTCCTCCAACTCCTCATGGTGCCTGGCCCGGTATGGCGCGAACATGGCCCAGGCAAGGCGCTAAAACGTGTCGGTCGCGTTTGCGAGCCCGAAGGGCATGCTGACATAGTTGCACCGGTAGGCCCTGCCGTGCCTGTTGCACGTCGTCCAGAAGACATCTGATGAAGCGGCCATGTTGATGCTGGGTACGTTGACGCAAATGCACGGCGCACCGCCCGGGTCGATGACGGCGACGGCGTTGGGTGGTGCGAGGCCGCGCCCGCCTCGCACAACTTGTGCTTCCTGAAGCTCCTCGATTGCTCTGGTGATGAACTCCCGCGAACTTGGCACCTCGCGCCGTGCTCCTTGCTTGGATGGGTGTGTGCCGACACATGCCCCCGAGTTGTGCCCGAGCACCTCCCTTGTCTCACTGGTCAGGTTGGTAGTCCTCCGGGTGGGAGCCCCCAAGCCCGGCCCAAGGGTGGTTCCGGGCGCGCCTTCCTATGCGAGGGAGGAAGGGGCATGAGCCCCTGGCACGGATCCTGAGGCGCCGTCCTTCGGGTTTTCAGCCCCCTGGCGTCCCTTGGAAAGGAGCAGCGTCTTCTTCTTGGGGATGTCCTCGTGGGGCAGGACACCTCCTTCGTCGTCCGAGTGTTTGGCCGCCGCGGCACGGTAGGCGCGCTCGAGGGAGCAGACGGCGTCCTTCTCATCGCAGGCGATAGTGATGACGCCGCCACTCCCCGGCATCTTGAGGACGTTGTAGCCATGGTGGGTTACCGCCATGAACTTGGCGAGGGCTGGGTACCCAAGGATCGCGTTGTATGGGAGGTGGATGTGGGCGACGTCAAAGACGATGATCGAGGTGTGGTAATTGGTGTGCCCGCCGAAGGTGACGGTCGGGCGCACTTGCTCGATGGGGACGGCGGAGCCGTCAGTGACTCCTATGAAAGGCTTAGTTGGCATGAGCTAGTCATAAGGCACTTGGAGGGTCTCGAACGTCTCGATGGAGAGGACATTGAGTCCGGCGCCGCCGTCGATGAGGGTCTTGGTGACGAGGACGTTGCTGATGGTGGCGTGCACAGCATGGGGAGTGCGCCCGCCACGGCGGGGCATCTGAGTTGATCCTTGGAGTCGAAGTTGATGGCGCACTGAGACCACTTGAGGGGGCGCATGGCCTCAAGCTTTGGAAGTGCTGCGTTCACCTCCCGGGAAAACTGCTTGAAGACGCGGTTCGATGCCGGGGCTTGGGCACCGCCCAGGATGCAAGCTATTGCACTGACCTCCTGGAAGCCCCTAGCCCCGTCATTCTTCCTGTCCTCTTCCTTCCTTCCGGGTGGTGGTGGCAGCGGGGGAAGGCCTGCCTCACGAGGGCAGACCTCACGAGGCTGGCCTCGTCGTGACCCCTCCGGAGGTTCATCGCGCCAGCGGTCCTCCCAAGGCTGGTCTCACCAATCCTGACGCGGGTCTCCGCCGTGGCCTCCGTGGCGTCCATAGCCTCGGTTAGTGCGCCGAGGGCGCTGGCCAAAGTGCTCGTCACGGACCACCCTGAGCTCCTGACAGTCGATGGTGTTGTGGCTGTTGGTGCCATGGAAGATGCAGAATGGTCGTCCGCCCACGGGGGTTCCTCGTCCCAGCCACGCTTTGCCTCGGGCTCAGCCGCCAGCACCGCGGGGGCCTTGCGCTTTGGTTCCTTGGCCTTGGTCTTCTTGTCTTCGGGTTCCGCCTCCGGAAGCTCGCGGAGTGAGAGGCGGACCTCCTCGGCCTTCGCGCACTTGTTCGCCAAGTTGAACATCTCCAAGGCCGAGATCAGCTTGACTCACTTCGAGGCAAGGAGCATTGAGCCCAGCTCGTACGACATAGGCGGTGAAGTTGCCCGGCTCCTCTTCAGAATTGGAGGGACGGGGCTTGACGGAGAGGACAGGACTGCCGGCAAGGGCGAGCCTGGCGGAGGAGTTGGACTTGACGGGGGGCTGGGGTCCACCCCCTGCACCTTCCGTCGCTTGGGAGGGGATGCCTTAGCCTGAGTAAGGCAAGAGGATTGGCAACATGCTACTTCACGCCCGCCGCCCTTAGCGGTTGTCTTCTTCACCTTCGGGGAACCTCGTGAAGACGCGGGGGCCGTTTGCTCCCGGTTGGTGCGTAGACGGAGGCGGCGACCCGGCTCCGGAGCTTGGGGCCCCTCTTCGAACCCCTCCTCTACCACCTCTGGATCCTTCGCCCCCTCCGCTTCGCCCTCCTCCTGGGTCCCTGTTGCCGCGACATGTGAACCACTAGCCCCGGCAAGCTCCAGCCCGGCAGACTCCTCAGGAGCAAGGTTTTCGTCCTCATCCTCAGAAGAACCGTCGTCTCCGGACTCCTCCTCTCCTCCGGAGGCTGCTCCCCTGGCGGTCCTGATTGCCTTGTCCTCCGCGATTCGTCCGGAGATATAGGCCCTCTCCGCTTCCCTGGTCGACGCGGTCAAGTTGTCCTCCGGTTTGATAGCTCTCTCATCCAAGGCGGAGATCCACTCCATCTCGCTCTCCAGGGCGGGCAGCTCCCAGTCAGATTTAACACCAGAAGCATCGCATTCTGGCATCCACTGGAGGATCTGATTCCGAGCGGAATTGCGGTGCAATGGGATGACTCCCTCTGGCAGACGGTGTGTCCCGAAACGGCCAAACAGCTGGTCGCACAACCAGCCATGGCTGTAGGCTCTCAAGTTGTTGGTGGGTCCAGGATACAGGCGCATCCAATTGGCAGGACCATTGAACTCCCAAGCGAATCTATCCCTCTTCTGCAAAGGAGCGATGCGGCGGCAGAGGAAGTCTGCCCCCACCTGCTCAATGGTCAGCCGGCAGCCTTGAGGCGGATAATCCTGTTCAGCGCTAGACGGAGTTTCCTGTCGGTTCGGCCCAGCTTCCCCCAGTCACTGCCGCGCGTAGCGCATTCAGTCCGTGCCCGGCAGAACGCGGGGGCCTCATCATCCTTGATCCAGCAGTAGTCGCCCCTCCATTCTTCCCATTTCCTGCGCAGCTGTCCGGAATGGTACTCCTTCTTGTCCCCAGGGATCCAGCTTATGTTTCCCGAGCGGTGGGATTTGTCCTCAATCTGAGGAACTAAGAAGTGCTTGAACAAATCCACATTGGGGGCAACTCCAACAAATTTCTCGCACAGATGGGCGAATATCGCCATGCAAGACATCGCATTGGGCGTAAAGTCCAGAAGGTGGAATCCATATGCTGCCATCATGGCGCTGAAGAAATCAGAGAAGGGAGGGACGAGGCCGCAGTAAAAGTATGCACAAAAGAAGTGGTATGAATCTGAGGGTTTCTTCTACTTGGGGCTGTCCGGCAAAACCTGAGGTGCTTCGTGCCCCTTGGTCGCCCGCCCCCACATATAGGCGTACCTCTCGATCAGAGTGTTGCCATCCAGGCTCGACGGAGAGATAACCACATCTCCCTGCCGCCGCCTCTCGAGATCTTCTCCTTTCTTCTTCCGCTCCTCAGCCACCAGGTCCATGGATGTGGCCGCCAGCTTCCCCTTGTTGCCAGCCTTTTTTTGCCCCATCCTTGAAGCCTTCAAGGGCGGCGGGTGGTCTGGTGGCGCTCGGTGGAACGAGATTGGCGGTGGAAGCAGTTTCTTGGCTTGAGGAGGAAGATGAAGGACGGAGAAAAGGATGTGAATGAGCAGCGTCCCTGCGCATTGTCCTTTTTATTAGGGGACTTGCACGGGGGCTGGCTCTTCGCTATCTTTTCGGAAAACTGCCGTTTAATTACTGGCAGTTCCTTTTATTCTCCAACGGCTCCCGTTCATGACCCCACGACCTGCGATAATTGCGTGGAGTGGACGTGGGTGGAAGGACAGAACCCCTCCGTCGCATGTTCATGCACTGTTTGGGGCCCCAACGTGCCAAGCGACACGTATGGCTCAGGCCCGGGGGCTTCTGTCGGAGTAAACAAACAGGGGTGTTCTTTTCCCCTGACTTGTGCATGGACAGACAGCCACCGACGCCCAACAGCTACAACCAGCAGAAGGTCAAGCCAACCCGGCAACGATCAAGACCAGACTCCAGCAAGCTCAACGCGGCAGCCCAAGCCTGGACTACAAAGTGCCAAGCACGTCCCCAACGCTTGCCAGGGACCAAGACATGCACACCTCCCAGAAGACCCGGCAGGCCACTCCCCGGCAGGAGCGAGCCAGCCAGTCACCGCTCCACCGCATCGCTATGCCTGTCACTTATCGTTGCAGTGTCGAGCCCTCAGGTGGCAAATCAGCTCTCGCTAAGCACGTGGTGACGCATCAGAATGCAAGTTACGCTCGGTTGACACCCGCCCTGTAGCGTGTCAAGACCATCAGCAACGACCGGCCAAGCGGTGGCAAGAGCTTGCCGGGGATGCGCCCCCAAGTGCCACCTAGGCAGGTAATCATGGCATTTTGTCCTAAATGCCAGAGTTAGGTATGATAGCTCTGCTTAGCTATCTAATCAATAGATAATGACTGTTTTGCCATTGTGGTAACCCCTTGCACTATAAAAGGAGGCCCAAGGCAACCTAGCTCAAGGTTGGCATTTCGAACCCCCGAACACTTGTACTCACATAGCAGCTCTTTCCCCAACAGCAGTCCTTGCTGGGGGTAGGCGCTGTGCGTTCTTCGTGTTCCTCCAATCAATCCACCAAAAAGCAGGAGTAGGGTTTTATGCTTAGCAGTGGCCTGAACCTGGGTAAAATGCCTGTGTCCTGATCGTCGCACCGTCTCATGCTCTCAGCTCTTCGTGCAATGTGACCCCCCTTGCCGAACCACAAGGGACCTCTGGTCCCGTAGGTGATCATGAGCATCCGTGCCCCGACATCATGGCCTCGAGGAACCGGTGCCACTACTTCCAAGCCCACGAAATCACTGTTGTCACTCGGTTCCCGCTGCAGCGTATATTGAGGAACCCCGAAGTCACTGGCAGGATCGTTGAATGGGCGCTAGAGCTGTCAAGTTTCGATTTGAAGTATGAGATAACTTCCACAATTCAGAGCAAGGCGTTGGCAGAATTCATTGCAGAATGGACGCCCATGCCAGATGAAGAGGTTCCAGAGATAGCTCTCCCCGGCAAAGAAACACTTAAAAATGGATCATGTACTTTGATGGTGCTTTCTCACTTCAGGGCGCTGGAGCAGGCGTGCTCCTCATCGCCCCTACCGGAGAGCATCTCAAATATGTGGTATAAATGCACTTTCCCCGGGAGGAAGCGACCAACAACACCGCTGAGTATGAAGGGCTCCTTGCCGGACTCAGGGTCGCGGTGGAGTTGGGAATCAAGAAACTGATCATCCGAGGAGATTCTCAACTCGTGGTGAGACATGTCAACAAGGATTATCAGAGTCCGTTGATGGAAGCATACGTGGAAGAAGTGAGGAAGCTGGAGGAACACTTTGATGAATTGCAAACTGAGCACATTCCATGTGCAGAAAACAACATCGCTGATCATCTGTCAAAGTGCGCTACACAAAAGCTCCCTATGGAACTGGGAACATTCGTCCTCCACCTCACTCAACCATCAGTATCCCCGTCAACGATGACCAGAAAAAGAACAAAGCTGAACTCCGGCAAGCATTTCCCGGCAGGACTTCCAGAAGCTGCCGGTAGAGAGGCTACCGGGGACAGTCTCGTTTCGCCTGGTGAGCAGCTCCCTCCTGCGGAACCCCAGGTTCCTGCGGTCAAGGCAAGCGCTCCCACGAACGAGGAGATGCCTTTAGTCCTCGTTGTCGAGCCACATGCTCCAACTTGGGCACAACACTTAGTCCATTTTCTCCAAACATGAGAACTTCCCGAAGAATAAGAAAAAGCCGAAAAAGTAGCCCAACAGTCAAGTATGTACTAGTTTGTCGATGACACCCTGTACATAAAAAGACCAAACGGCATGAAATGAAGGTGAATCTGCCGGGAAGATGGACTGAAACTGTTGGCAGAGATTCACGGAGGCGTGTGTGGGTCTCGCATTAGATCAAGGGACCTTGCCAGGAAGGTCTTCTAGCAAAGTTTCTACTGGCCCACTGCCCTCCATGATGCAACTGTGCTAGTCACCAAGTGTGAAGCCTGCCAGTTCCATTCCAAGAACATCCATCAACCAGCGCAAGCTCTCCAGACGATCCCTTTATCCTGGCCATTCTCGGTCTAGGGGCTCGATGTTTTGGGCCCCTTTCCCCGCGCCACCGGGGGCTTTGAATTCTTGTTCGCAGCGATCGACAAGTTTACAAAGTGGCCAGAGGTGGAACCAGTGAGGCAGGTGACCGTGCAGTCAGCTATCAAGTTCATGAAAGGACTGGTGTGCCGTTTTGGAGTGCCCAACATGGTGATCATCGATAATGGCACCCAGTTCATGAGCCGCACCTTCATGCAATACATCCAAAGCCTTGGAAGCAAGGTCTCCTTCGACTTTGTTGCCCACCCAAGTAGCAACGAGCAAGACGAGAGGATGAACGCTGAAGTGTTGCGTGGACTCAAGACAAGGACTTTCGATAGACTGCGGAGATGCGGCAAGCGTTGGATAGATGAGCTGTCGGTGGTTCTTTCGTCCCTCAGAACGACACCGAATCGAGCTACCGGCCAGACGCTTTTCTCCCTAGTATATGGGGCGGAAGTAGTTCTCCCCACAAAACTCATATACGGGTCACCTCGAGTACTTGCCTATGATGAAGTAGAGAAAAAGCTGCTACGGCATGACGATGCCTTGCTCCTCGAGGAAAATCGTCTCCGGGCCGCTGTGCGTGCTGCACGCTACCAGCAAGCCCTTCGCCGCTACCATAGCCGCAGGGTCCACGCCTGGAGCCTTGAGGAAGGCGACCTTGTCCTTAGGCATGTTCAGTCCGCCAAGGGTACCAACAAGTTGACGCCGAAGTGGGAAGGCCCTTACCGTGTAGCACGAGTCATCAGACCTGGCGCAGTCCGTCTGGAGACCGAAGATGGCACCAAAGTGCTTAACTCATGGAATATTGAGCATCTGCGCAAGTTGTACCCGTGAGGCGCGGTTGCCGGGCTCAGTCCCCGGCAGCCACCTTTTGTACAAGCCTTGCCGCAGTTGCATGTAACCCTTTGTACAAAGCCAGGCGCAGACCCTGTGCATGTGATAATAAAGCTAGGCATTGCATCATATCATCAAATTGCATGTTAATTATGCATTTTCTTATGTTGCGATGTTATTGCTTTTAAGTTTTAAAAATCTGCTAGAGTACTTGATGAGCCTATGATCCTTGTTATTGCACTCTCTCTCTCCCAAGAGGACAGAGGCCTCTTACCTTACATGCTTTGCCAATAGGGAAGTGGCAAAGAAGGGTAAAGAGACAAGGACGGCGGCCCATCGTACTACAGAAAGGGATACTGCCTAAAAAGATAAGTCTAAACACATATCCCTAGCTGAGTGCTATTTGCTCCTGTAAGGAAACCTTTGATGTCCCTTTTTTTGGATGTAAACAGTGGAGTCTTTTACGCAGAAGTTCCTGTCGGGACGAGCCGTCCCCCAGATCCTATCACTTATCAGTACTGGGGGGTCGCGCCGATACCGACAAGGGACCTTGTCGGACGGTGATACTAGCCTTCTACCGGGGGCTCGCTCCTCGTTGGTGCTCGCCGCTAAATCTGACCCGGCAAGTAAATTCATGCGGCAAAGGCACACATGTTAATCCAGTGCACACAAAGGGGAAGAAAAAGGATAGGACTTAAGGAAGAGACACAACGTTCTTTCATCCATTTTCAGTACAAAATGGATAAAGATACATTGAAGGGCGCCTCCTTAATAAATCTTTATTTTACTTTCTCCCTTAGGAGCAAGCTACAAAAAGAAAAAGAGCGGAAGAAGGACCCAAGAAGAAGCCCAGCCTAACCCCGTCAGGACTGGCAGGACGCGGCTCGCCGGGACCGCCGGCAGAGAAGACGAAGCCGAAGTCCACGAGCCTGCCAAGGTCCAGCTGAGGAGAAGAGGCGGCGCCCAAGTCAAGAACCCCCGGAAAATAGCTCTGCCGGGGGGCTCGCTGACGATGATGGTGCGGCCGGTGGTCAGCTGGAGTCCAGGTCGTCGTACTCCGACTTAACAGCCTGGAGCTTGTTGTCGCCGTCTTCACCAACACTGTCCTCCTCGTCGCTATCGCTCGAGGAGTAGCTTTCATTGTCACTTGAGCTCTCTTCACTGCAGCCGAGACGAGCACCCGAACGCCCATAGATCTTGATGGAGAGCGTGTCGGCCTCCACCAGCTTGAAGCGGAGGACGTACCCGCCCGTGAAATTATGAGCGCGTGCGAAGGTTTTGCACCCGTGTCTGAGGAACATGACGCAGGGCGCCGGGAACTCGACGTCGGCCCGCACAACACCATTGCAGTAGCCATGCACGCGCAACCACATCGCATGCGGCTTGTCGACCTCCATCACCCTGGCGAAAGGACGAGGGAGTCGCAAGCGGCTACGAGGAGGGCTATGCAGACCGATGATGAACTCCAGCACCGTGCTTTCAGTATGTTCCATTGCTAGGAAAGGAACCGCCACTGGAGGAGGGTCAGGGGCAGCGCTCCGCCTCCCCCGGCCACGAGCCCCGCGCTGGCCCCGGCCTTTTCAAGCTCTCCCACCGCGTGCACTGGGACCACCTACCATCACTATGGCTGAAGCAGCGGCATGGTCCCGAAGGGAAGCTCTCGTCGCCACGGCAGAAGCCGAGAGTCGTCCTCGACCCCTCGTCATGGCGGATACTAGCACATTCAAAGACAAACTAGAGAAGAAGGGCAAGCAAGGCGGACGTGACATTGAGGAGGAGAAGGGGATGGATGAGCATCGCCCGCTGTGACTTCCTAATTTATAGGGGAGGGCACTAGGGCTGGCTCTCCTCCGCTCGAAGGCGGCTGCCCATCTCCACCAATCCCACTACCCACGATCACGAGAGAGCAGGTAACCGCCCCATTGCTCGAATCCCCGGTGCTACAGTTTCTGCCACCCCCACGCCTCTGGGCCATGCGCATCCACCGCTAACTTCCCGCAATGCATGCGGCGCGCGTGGCGGAAACGCCCTGGAGTAGTGAGTAAGTGATGGCTTAAAAGTTGGTAGTTACTCCCTCACATTGCATGCTTGTGCATAAATTTTGGGCCTGACTCAATGGCGCTGGACGAGCGCGTCTAGGCCAGACCCGGGGGCTCCTCTCGGTGCACTGGGAATGGGGTACGTAGTGCCCCTGACTTATCCACAGGCAGTAGAAGCGAAACCCAGTTGAGAGCCGGCCCTAGCCAGAGAAGCCGCTCTAAGTATGATCAAGGAGCACAACAAGAAGACCAACACCCCGACAAAGGCAGCCTACGCTGGCTACCAACGCCGGCAAGCTCAATGCAACGGCCCACGAGGGGCCCAAACGGCACCAAGCCACGTCCCCGGTGCCTGCCGGGGGCCGAGGCATGCACACCTTCAGGAAGACCCGGCAAGCCATCCCTCGGAAGGCGCGATCCGATCGACCACCGCTCCACCGCATCGCAATGCCAGTCACTTGTCAATGCGGTGTCGAGCCCTCAGGTGGCTAAGTGGCTCTCGCTAAGCATGTGGTGACGCGCCGGAAGACAGATTATATCCAGATGACACCCGTCCAGAGGAGTGTCAAGATACTAAGCGCCAGACGGCCAAGCGGTGGTAGAAGCTTGCCGGGGATGTGCCCCCGCACGCCACCAAGGCTAGCATTTATGGCATTTTGTCCTAAATGCCAGAGTTAGGCATGATAGCACTGTTAGTTATCTAATCATTATGTAATGTATGTTTTGCCATTGTGGTTGCCCCTAGACCTATAAAAGGAGGCCCAACGCAACCTAGCTCAATTTTCGGACTTTTGGACACTTGTCCTTGCGTAGTAGCTCCCCCGAAGGCAACCTTGCCAGGTTCGAGCGTTGCGTGTGCTTCGTGTTCCTCCAATCAATCCACCAAAGCAGGAGTAGGGTTTTACGTTTCTCAGCGGCCCGAACCTGGGTAAAACAACTGCGTCCTCATCGTTGTGCCGTCTCTGACCTCTGCTCTTTGTGCAAGTTGACCTCACCCCTGCCGAACTACAAAGGGGCCATTGGTCCCATAGGTGATCGTGTGCATCCGTGCCCCGACACACGGCATTTTCAAAATTGCATCAACTTTAGCTTTATCCACCTCAATACCTCGTTCAGATATTTTATGCCCCAAGACAATACCTTCATTAACCATAAAGTGGCACTTCTCCCAATGCAAGACGAGATTAGTTTGTTCACATCTCTACAAAACTCGATTAAGGTTGCTTAAGCAATCATCAAAAGAAGTTCCGTAAACAGAAAAATCATCCATGTAAACCTCCACAATGTTTTCACAAAAATCAGAGAATATAACAGTCAAACATCTTTGAAAGGTAGCAGGTGCATTGCATAAACGAAAAGGCATATGTCTATAAGCATAGGTTCCAAAAGGGCAAGTAAAGGTGGTTTTCTCTTGATCGGATTATGACACTGGTATTTGAGAGAAACCAAAATATCCATCTAGAAAACAAAAGTGTGTGTGCTTAGATAATCTTTCTAGCATATGATCAATGAAAGGCAGAGGGTAATGATCTTTTCTAGTAGCTTTATTTAATTTTCTAAAGTCAAGTACCATTCTATAGCCAGTGACAATTCTTTGTGGAATGAGTTCATTTTTATCATTAGGAACAATGGTAATACCTCCTTTCGTAGGGACACAATCAACAGGACCTACCCATCTACTATCAGGTATGGGATAGATTATACCTGCTTCCAGAAGCTTTAATATTTCAGTTCTTACCACTTCTTTCATCTTAGTATTTAATCGCCGTTGATGATCAACAACGGGTTTAGCATCAGGTTCCATATTAATCTTGTGCTGACATAGAGTGGGACTAATGCCCTTAAGATCATCAAGAGCATATCCAATAGCATCCTGGTGCTTCCTTAGAACTTTTAATTATCTTTCTTCTTCATGTTCTGAAAAGTTAGCACTAATAATAACAGGATATATCTTTTTCTCATCAAGATAAGCATACTTCAAAGTGTCAGGCAATTGCTTTAATTCAAACACAGGATCACCTTTAGGTGGAGGAGGACCTCCAATAGTTTCAATAGGCAAATTGTGTTTCAGGAGAGGTTGTTGTTCAAATAAAATTTTATCTGTTTCCTTTCTTTCACGCAAGTGCATATCATTTTCATGGTCAAGCAAATATGGTTCTAATGGATCAGTAGGAGGCACGTCAATAGAAGCAAGACCAATTATTTCATCCTTACTACATAATGCTCTATCTCAAGGTTGTCTACTAAACTTGGAAAATTAAACTAATGAGACACACCACCAAAACTGACACCGACAGTTTGTTTTTCTCAATCTATCTTAGCGTTGACGGTGCTCAAGAAAGGTCTACCAAAGATAATGGGACAAAAGTCATCTTGTGGGGAACCAAGAACTACAAAATCAGTAGGGTATTTTACTTTCCCAAACAAGACTTCAACAACTCTAACAATCCCAAGTGGTGTGATGGTGTCTCTATTAGCAAGTTCAATAGTAACATCAATGTCTTCTATTTCAGTAGGTGCTATTTCATCCATAATTTCTTGGTATAAGGTAAAAGGGATAGCACTCACACTAGGACCCAAATCACATAAACCATGATAGCAGTGATCTCCTATTTTAACTGAGACAACAGGCATGCCTTCTATGTGTCTAAGTTTATCTTTTTGATCGGGTTTAGCAATTCTAGCAACTTCATCACAGAAGTAAATAACATGCCCATCAATATTTTCTACCAAGATATCTTTAACCATAGCAACACTAGGTTCTACTTTAATTTGTTCAGGGGACTTAGGTGCTCTTATATTACTCTTACGAACCACAGTTGATACCTTAGCATGTTCCTTTAACCTAATATGGAAATGTGGTTTTTCAATATAAGCGGTAGGCACAACTAGATCAACATTGTACATGATGGTTTCATCTTTAGCTATGACCGGTTTTTTAATTTCTTCTTTAATAGGGGGTGATATTTAAACCACTTCTCCTTAGGGAGATCAACGTGAGTAGCAAATGCTTCACAGAAAGAGGCTACTATCTCAGAGTCAAGTCCATATTTAGTGCTAAACTTATGAAAAATATCGGTATTCATAAAAGATTTAACACAATCAAACTCAAGCTTTATACCTGACTCATTACCTTCGTCGAGTTCCCAATCATCAGAGTTGCGTTTAATTCTTTCCAAGAGATCCCACTTGAATTCAATAGTGTTCTTCATATAAGAACCAGCACAAGAAGTATCGAGCATGGCATAAAAATTATGAGAAAGCCGGGCATAAAAATTCTGAATGATAACTTCTCTCAGGATGTCATGGTTGGGGCATGAATATAACATTTACTTAAGCCTCCCCCAAGCTATAGCGATGCTTTCTCCTTCACGAGGCCAAAAATTATATATATAATTCCGATCACGATGAACTAGATGCATGTGATAAAACTTTTGGTGGAATTCCAATTGCAAATGATTCCAGTTCCACGATCCAAGATCATCACATAGCCTATACCATGTCAATGCTTTTCCCTTCAAAGATAAATGGAAAACTTTCTTCTTAACTTCATCTCCGGGTAAACCTGCAAGCTGAAATAATCCACAAATTTCGTTCACATATAAAAGGTGCATATCAGGATGTTCAGTTCCATCTCCTGCATAAGGTTTAGCAAGCAGTTGTTCTACCATACCAAAAGGAATTTCATAACCAATATTTTCAGTAGGTGCAGTAGGTTGAGGGGCAACTAATGGTGGTTCCGGTCGAGGTGAAGATACCCTGAACAAACCCCTCAAAGGATTGTTTTCCATAGTAGCAAGTAACAATTAATTTCAGCACGTAGTATAAGTTTTTCCTTACCAATTTCCACTTACCAAGAGTGCTTCACTCCCCGGCAACGGCGCCAGAAAAGAGTCTTGATGACCCACAAGTATAGGGGATCAATCGTAGTCCTTTCGATAAGTAAGAGTGTCGAACCCAACGAGGAGCAGAAGGAAATGACAAGCGGTTTTCGGCAAGGTAATTTCTGCAAGCACTGAAATTGTAGGTAACAGATAGTTTGATAGCAAGATAATTGGTAACGATCTAGTAACGGTAATGGTAAATAAGGTGCAGCAAGGTAGCCCAATCCTTTTGTGGCAAAGGATAGACCAGAACAGTTTCTAGTAATAGGCAAAGTGTTCTTGAGGGTACACGGGAATTTCATCTAGTCACTTTTATCATGTTGGTTTGACGTGTTCGCTACTTTGATAATTATATATGTGGGTGGACTGGTGCTTGAGTGCTGTTCTTACTTGAAAAATCTCCCACTTATGATTAACCCCCTCGCAAGCATCCGCAACTACGAGAAAAGTATTAAGATAAAATCTAACCATAGCATTAAACGTTTGGATCCAAATCAGCCCCTTACGAAGTAGCGTATAAACTAGGGTTTAAGCTTCTGTCACTCTAGCAACCCATCATCTAATAAATACTCCACAATGCA
The DNA here is from genome assembly GCA_039707655.1 of Elymus sibiricus. Lineage (NCBI taxonomy): Eukaryota > Viridiplantae > Streptophyta > Magnoliopsida > Poales > Poaceae > Elymus > Elymus sibiricus. The sequence continues at coordinate 266,857,108 of CM077665.1, read as the reverse complement.
TTCCCTTAGGCCCATCAATGGTGAAGTGTCATGTAGTCGACGTTCACAGGACACCACTAAGGGAATCACAACATACATATCATCAATATATCGAATCCATATCAAATTCACATGATTACTTGCAACATGACTTCTCCCATGACCTCAAGAACAAAGGTAACTACTCACAAATAATAATCATGCCCAAGATCAGAGGGGTATTGAATAGCATAATGGATCTGAACATATAATCTTCCACCAAATAAACCATATAGTAATCAACTACGCAAGGTAATCAACACTACTAGTCATCCACATGTACCAATCTGAGGTTCCGGTACAAAGATTGAACACAAGAGCTGAACTAGGGTTTGAGAGGAGATGGTGTTGTTGAAGATGTTGATGAAGATTGGCCTCCCAAAGATGAGAGGGGTGTTAGTGATGATGATGGCTTCGATTTCCCCCTCCGGGAGGGAAGTTCCTCCGGCGGAATCGCTCCGCCAGAGGGCAAAAGTGCTCCTGCCCAAGTTCCACCTCGAGGCGGTGGCGCTTTGTCCTGAAAGTCCTCCCTTTATTTTTTCTAGGTCAGAAGTGATTATATACTAGAAGATGGGCACCGTAGGTGGGCCGAGGACGGCACAACCCACGAGGGCGCGCCCTGGTGTCTTGTGCCCACCAGGGGGGCCCCCTCTGGTAGTTCTTTGCTCCAATATTTTTTATTAGTTCCAAAAATAATCTCCGTAAAGTTTCATCTCCATTGGAGATGTGCAGAATAGGTATCTCTGATATGTTTTTTCAGGTCCAAAATTCCAGCTGCCGGTATTCTCCCTATTTGTGTAAACCTTGCATATTATGAGAGAAAAGGCATTAAAATCACTCCCTAAAGCATTATTATTCAACAAAACATAATAAATAACAGTAGTAAATCATGATGCAAAATGGACGTATCAACATAGCACGAGACAATTCGCAAGAACACACGATGATGCAACATATATCATATTTCGTCAATTCGCATTTCATCAAATGGTTTGAGATAGTTTTTTACCGTCCGGATCTAGTGGGTCGGCTATTAGGAGGGCGCGGTGGGGGCGCCCATGAAGACTGCGCGATGGGGTGGTGGTGCGTGGCGGACGGGGCGGCCGTACAGGACGAGGGAGGAAGAGAGTAGACGGACAGGACGACGGAGGGAGAGAGTGGCCGGACAGGACGACGGAGGGAGAGTGGCCGGACAGGACTACCGTGGAGGGAGAGAGTGGCCGGACAGGACGACCGCGGAGGGAGAGAGTGGCCGTACAAGACAACCGCGGAGGGAGAGATTGGCCGGACAGGATGACGGATGAAGAGGCTCTTGGATGAGCGGGTGGGCCGGGGGAAGGGCTCGGCAGCGCGGCGGCACGTCTGGCGCAGGGTTCGGGCGCGTTTGGGTGACGGAACGATGGAGAACAGTGTTCGGTGGCAGGGGGAAGAAGGGGGGATCTAAGTTGTTCTCACAACAGTAGTGTAGCTAAAAGTGCGGGTTAGTCATTAGTGCTGGCGCCAATGACGTGGCCAAAGCCTACAGTAATTGGTGTTGTGTTAGCTAGGGTTGTTCTAATACTTGACAAATGGTGTGTGAAAATGCATACATCAATGTGGATGAAAGTATATAATAATGCAAATTAGGAGGTGCACACAAATGAAGTACACAATGTCGTGCGAAGTATTACGCAATGAAAAGTACAGAAAAGTGTAGTACACGAATAATGAAGCACAAAAATATCAATCAAGTAGTACGACGTCGTTTGACAATCCTCTCAACGACGGTTTGTGTCTTTTTAATCTTGCTTGAATACTTCCGTCCCGCGTTATGACTCTTTCGTAAGAAGGGACGTCCTGTCTCAGGCAAGGGAGTTCTGCTCCTTCTGGTTGTGTAATTTTCATCGTCATCATAGTTCTCCTCTTCTGCTGGGTCGACGTCAAACTGTTCATAGTCATCCTCGTTGGCCACTCCGTCCACCCCGATGATGGATCTCCTGGTTCTCCTAACGACAACATGACTTGGCTTTGCCATGTCAGTAATATAGAAGCATTGTGACACGTCATTAGTGAATGCCCAAGGCTCATATTTGCCGGTCGACCGCACGTAGGTTGGAGGGCGCCATTAATGGAGGGTTTGAAGGAAGATTTAATGCTAGTGGGTGGAGGAGAGAGCTATATATAGCTAGCTTAGAGAGTAGGTGTGTGGGGAGGCTAGCAAACGTAAAAAAACACATCAGCTAGCTAGATCTAACTACCTAATTAAGAATCATGATAAAATAATTGATTTTCTCAAGATGAGGAGGGAAGAGAGAGGAGGAAGAGGAAGAGCAAGAGGAAGAAGAAGGGGAATCTAGTGTATACACACAAGGGTTACCACGTGGTAGTAGTGCTGCGACTTTATTACTGGTGTTTCAAGACAACAGTTCGCCAACACTAACATGTATATTCCTGGTGTGCCATCGTGTGCTACGCCGATGTTATGTGGGTCCCAATGTTGACCTAAAAAAATGGACCCACAAAATAAACTGCTAGCGTATGGATGAAAGCAACGCCATATATATAGGAAATATTGTCGGCGTAGTAACAACCTGGTATGCCAACAGTAAGTTACTCCTGCACACAACCTTGGCGGCCACATACAAGTGGCGTTCCACGTACGTCCAGTGCCAGCACTAAGTAACTAGATATGTCGTACCAAAAAGGCCAATGCCAGCGATATTTGAAAAATGTAGTGCTGGCGTCGCCTGAAAACGGTGCGCCACCAACAACAGTTGTGGCAGGCCCTTTCTCTACTAGTGAGGCCATGCAGATGGCCGCGCTTGTTAGGGCCCCGCCTTGTCTTGCTTATCGTGGTTGGCGAAGCTCAGTAGGCTCTGAATGGTGGCCCTCCACTCTTCCATCTTCTTCGGCGCAAGAGGGAAGTTCAACAACAACTGGGCCTGCGCCAGGGCCTCCTCCGTGGTCTTCGGCATGCTGCGATGCGTAGCGTGGGTGGCGCTCCTACTCCTGATGGAGTCCGGAAGAGTGCTGCCGTGCCCCGATGCACGTTGCCTGTTGTCGCTAGGAGGTTGGCGATGGGCTTGGCCCTGAGCGTCCTAAGAGTGACGCACAGGGGTGTTGTCCGCACGTCTCCCGGGGTCGTTGTCATCCCGCGAGTGCCTGTCGCGGTTGTCCTGTGAAGGACGGGGTAGATGCCCCGCTGCCACTGCGGTCGCCTCCGCGACAGCCGCTACTACATCGTCCCTGGCCACCGTCAGCGTCCCCTTTGACGTCACGACAGCGGGGTCCGGATCACAGCTCGTAGAAGTGTGGTGGCTGCTCTCACCAGTGCGGTGAACGCATTGCTCGCCCCCGCCGCCGTCGCCAGTTGCTACCTGGGAGGGCAGCTTGGACGAAGACGGGGCGATCGCCGAAGTGCCCTTGGCTTTTTTGGGTGCCATGGGTGTCGGCGAAGCTGATGATGACGATTACGCAAAAAAGATGGCGAAGATTCACCTACGTGACCCCCTGCCCGGGGTGCCAAAGATGTCGATGTATGACCATTTATGGGACTATCGGGGTCCCTTCGCGGTTCAACTATGGGGATCTACATACGCAAAGAGTAACACAAACTAGAGCGTACTCGGGGTTTAGACAGGTTCGGGCCGCTCTGAAGCGTAACACCCTACGTCCTGTGTATTTGTGATTTAATATACATGTTCTAGTTACAAGGAGCACGGTCCCCCGGCAAGACGCTCGACAGTGCTTCTACGCATGTAATTGAACAGGGTTTCGACCCTTGTAAAGGTAGCCATGGACCACCTTTTATAGGCGAAAGGGGTTACCACAGTGGCTAAAATGGTAAAATACATCGGGGGTGAATAGTGGTTATTGTAGTGGGAAATACCTAAACCTAATGAGTTAGGACAAGCGCATTAAATGCGCCGCGAGGTGTCACGCTAGCGATTCTCCCCGGCAAGGATTGCCTCCCCGTCTGTGCCGTTCGCCCAGCTACCTCTTATTATCTTTCCATGCCACTGGGACGGGTATCATTAAAGATGTTGTAATTTCCTGGAGCTACCACGTGCCCCGACAAGGTCTACCTAACAGCCTGCTCGCTCGACACCTCATTGATGGCGACGACCGGGTTGGTGAGGTGGAGCGGGGGCGTGGTAGTGTAGCCTTGCCGGACGCAATGGTTGTCGGGTCTTCGTCTCTGGTAACGAGGCTTGCCAATGGCTCAACCTTACTGCATAGAGTTGGATGGATGGAGTGTCGCCCAACAGGGCTAGCCGAGCCGAAGGAGGCTACCGCCTGTGCACAAGTCAAGGCGCTAAAGGGCCCGTTCTTTGGTGCAGCGACAGTCGGGGTCCCCACAGAGCTGGTATCAGAGCTATCCTGATTGTAGGAAGCCTTAGTTAGCATGGACGATAGTTAGGATAGAAACTAGTCCCTAGACCTTTTAGACCACTTGCAAAACACCCTATATTTCTTACCTCTTATTAGTTTTCAAAGAAACCGAAGATTTTTGCCCTACCACTTCAACCATCTTTCTCTTGGCTCTCCTCATCTGTTATTTCAAAACCCTGCAAATGGCTGCTAGCACCCTTATGCCCATGACCACTGGATTCCTTGAAATCCTCATGGGTAACCTGGAAGTAAGCCCCCTTGGCAGACATTCGCCCACATCTTTTGAAAACAAGGCTCGCGACACCACAGCAAGACGACGTCAACAGGAGATACCTTCTCAAGGAATGAGGGCGTCAAGACTCAGAACATGGTGACACCCTCGACACAGGCCCAACATGATGCAACCTTGGCCTATGATGATCAGGCGCAATATGTGCAAGATCATGATATACATCGGTAATAGAGCGACCATGTCCTTACTGTTGTTGTGTCAGCAAACACCGGTGGATGAGAACCTCGCTATTCGGGATGGAGATGGCCAAACTAGTCGGGAGCTTCGGCATGGGGGCGGTAACAGTGCGAGAGTGCACTATAGTGCGCTCCAGAGAATGGTTATGGCCGGTATGGCATAAACAAAGGCACCACTGTGTCTGCTTGTGCCCTGGAGGTTTTGAAGATGCCCAAGGTGCTCAGGGAGTAGTGGGGGTGCTGGTAAAGAAAGAAGATGAAAATAGTGTTGCCATGGGCAACCAGAGAGAAATAGAGAGGCCTTTACCCCTCCAATAATTGATCCATGGGCAAGAAAGACTTCCTGGAGGAAGAAGGGGGCTAGGAGGATCGGTGGTAAAAATTTGGACCTAAGGAGAATACTTGAAGGGGTCAGAACAGTGATTTTGGAAAATCACCCGAAGGTGTTTGATGTTGATTTGAGCTAGATAAGTTGATCTCCTTGACATGAGATTTAACAAGATTGTAGAATAGGATCAAATGGACATGTCTAAAAATTTGTAGATCATTATAAGAGAGTGGCCAATGCAAAAGTTTCAAACACTAGAAATGGGCAGAAATGGATTTGCTTAGATCTAGCTAAGCTAAACTATTCTCCTTTATGCACTACTGCGATTAGACGCATCATTAGCGCATTTGAACATGTCCATAAAGTTTGATCTCAATTGGGACACTTGGCACTGTAAAGTTGTTCAAATTTGAATCTAGACAGAAAGGGTTTGGGGGCACTTTTGTGAACCAAAACAATTTATATTAGGATGATACTTATCAAGATCATCACATGAGACATATTTGACTTTCTGGAATTTTCCTGGATTTATTTGACAATATTTCCTATAGAAATATTTCAAATACTTGAAATATCTAGAAAGGGTTTTGGAGGGTTTTGCCCAATATTTTGAACATGACCATGTGTTGAAACTCATATATATGGAAAATATATGTCCACTGAGTTTCCCTAAATTTCCTTAAATCTTTTTGAGACATTAAAATAATTCTTCCCTATAAAAGACCATTTCTGGCCTCAGAAAAATGCAGTTAAATAAAATACAAAAATAACTTTTAAAATAAGTTTTTTTGTTGTTTTGGGAAGTCTTGCATATAATAGGTTTCAAATAAAATATTTGTGGTAGAATATTTACCCTAATTTGAGGACTTGTAGTAAAACCTCAATTTAGGGGTTGTTGAAAACCTAAATTGAATAAATGCTTTTTGGCTAAAACAAATTTGTATAAAAATAGTTTTATGTCCTATACACATGGCATGATTATTGGGAAAAGATTTGGATCAAGGAGATGAGTTTAGATAGTGCGAGGATTTTTGTGAATTAACTCACATACAAGCAAACAAGCAAATAGCAATCAAGTCAAGCATCACATGCACACAAAAAGTTTTTGTCAGTCCTAATTTTTTGAGCTTTATTAACTTAGTCATGTGAGGCAAAACACAGGGTGTGACAGACCTACAACCTTACAAGAATCTCGTTACCAAGATTCCTAAGCTAGGTAGTAAAGAGATGTAGAAATACGGATGTGAATTAGTCTTCACGTTCCATGTTGCTTCTGCCTGGCTTGGTTGCTACTAGTCCTAGAAGTGCTTGATGTTACGGTTTCGAGCACAATGCTTGGCTCCACCTAAGATGTGAACGGGGTTCTTGTCATAGGCTAGGTCTGACTAAAGGTCAAGGGCTTAATGAACAAGGTTTGGGCAAGGGTCTGGCTTGTCTGTGTATTTCAAAATCAGAATACGTGGAAAAGTAGTGTGTGTGTGTGTATGTGTGCCGGCCTTGGAGGTTACCCATGTGGGTTCGTGGCATTTTGATGTCTGTGTTAGACTAGAAGGATTAAGCCTTGGTGTATCTTCCCGGTGACGAGGAATTGTTGGCTCCTCTAAAACATATAATCTTTAGTCGCACGTGGTCTTCATTTATGTGAGCGTTGAAGCTTGTCCATGTTGGCTCCGTGACATGATCTTCTGCTTGACTAAGCTGTCCAGGTACGTTCTTCAATCATCCCTGGTCATTTGTCGTCATACTCACAGACGCACACTCTCAGTATGACTTCGAGTGTTTGATTTACGATCTCTTCGTAGCCACTTGTGGCAAGGTTTGTGTTGAGTCTTGTCCCTAAGACTCAACCTAGAGGTTTGGTAGCAAGAATGGGTTCCTTCATCTGAGAAGGTCCCAGTGGAGTCCTAAGTAAGCTGACTACCCAGAAGTATGGATAAAGCCAACCGGTAGAAATCTTGGGGCACTCTTTGAGGTTCTTTGTGTTGGATTGAGTATTATGAATCTGAAATTGTTTGATGTGTATCGTATAATTAACTCATGGATACTTGTGGTGACATTGGAGTATCTAAGTGACATTAGAGTTGGTTGATGCGTATCATATGGTGTTATTTTAGTACGAACTCTTGGATAGATCGTTCAGAACGGATAACTTTAAGGTGGTTTCGTACCCTACAAACAATTTCTTCTTATGTTCTCCGCTAGATAAGAACTTTGGAGTGATTCTTCATTGCACATTGAGGGATGGTTATGTGATCCAATTATATTAGCATTGTTGAGAGATTGCACTAGCGAAAGTACGGACCCTAGGCCTTGTTTTCAAGCATTGCAATACAGTTTGTGCTCACTTTTGTTACTTGCTACCTTGCTGTTTTTTATTGTTACTATTACAAAAAATCAATACCTACTATCATTACTACACTTGTATCACCATCTCTTCGCCGAACTAGTGCACCTATACAATTTACCTTTGTATTTGGTCTGTTGGGGACACAAGAAACTTTTTATTATTTGGTTGCAGGGTTGTTTGAGAGAGACCATCTTCATCCTACGCCTCCCACGGATTGATAAACCTTAGGTCATCCACTTGAGGGAAATTTGGTACTTTCCTACAAAACTCTGCGCTTGGAGGCCCAACAGGAGTCTACAAGAACAAGTTGTGTAGTAGACATCACAGCCGCGCAAGCTTCCCGCCCGGCTCGGCAAAATCCCTCAAACCCCCAATGCTTGCCGGCCTGCTTTATAAACCCTCATGGCCAGCGACTCCACATCGCATCCATCCCTTCCTTCCCCGTAGCTTATCTAGTTTGCTTCTCCCCAATGGCTAATGGCACCGTCTGTCGTCGTCGGTCAGCCACTCCTCCAGTGAACAACACTTGCTGGGAGGCTGCATCGTGTTGGCGGTGCAGTCCCCAGAAGTGTTTAGTGCGCGTGATGACCCTGTTTGCTATGTGCAACACACCCACCACATGCTTTGCCATCGTCGCCCGAGGATAGCTGCTATCGGCGGCCGCCGTGGCCGCCATCCCACCACCGGCCGCCGTTGCTGCCACCCCGCCAGCGACCGCCTTGGCTGCCACCCTGCAGTTCGTTGCTGGGGCCATCACCCTCTCCGCCACCATGGCCCGAAGGCGGGAGGAGAGGAGGCCGACAAAGTCCAGCCGCTCAGCTTTTGTGTCTGCGACCTTGCGTGCTACATCAACTTCCTCGAGGAGGAGCAGGATCGCCAGGACGCGCACGCAATGAAGCTCACCGTTGACGTGGCCGCAGCAGAAGCCGCAACAGTGGCACGGAATGCGGAGATCTATGTCGAGTCACGCCGCTTCGAGGAGGTGCATCAGGAGCGGAAGAGGGCAGCGGCAGAGGGCGACGGATTCGTCACCTCCAGCTCGTCTATAGGCTCATCCTCCTCTGGCTCTTACTGAGCGCGCTTGGCAGAGGAGAGGCTACTGGAAGTAGTACAAGGCCCCTCAATAGTAGTATTTAGGGGCTATTTTATTCAATTCATCAAACTATAGACAAGTTTTAACTCTACCGCATACTTTAAATTAGCTAGTATATATAGTTGAACTAGCTATTTCAGTATGTGGTTGGCAACAATTGGGGAGAAGTTTGTTTGGTTCAGCTGTCGAGTTGAACTGTTTTGTATAAAGAACGACTGCTTAATCTATGAATGAAATCTATGTTTACCAAATTTCAATTGCAAAATTACACCGTACCAGTGACTTTGTTCCTGCAAAATTTGACAAATGTCAGTGTTACTATCGGCATACGACAATCTATGGGGCCGACAAGGCCTCTTTCGTGGTTCGGCTGGGGAGATCCTCTGGCGCAAAGAGCATCATCGAATCATGCATGTTCAGGGGTTTAGACAGGTTCGGGCCGTCGGAGAGTAAAACCCTACGTCCTTTGTTTTTGTGGATTATGTGAGTTTACAGTACAGGAGCGTTACAACCCGGCAAGGGATGCTAAGGGAGTATCGCTACGCGTGTAGAATAAACGGAGTGTCGACCTTTGTAAAGGTTTCCATGGGCCTCCTTTTACAGGATAAGGGGCTACCACAGTGGCTAGAATGGTCATTACTCGGAGTAAACAATGTACGTTCTACTTGCCAAAATAACTGGGTAGAACTACAGTAGGAAATACCTAACTCTGACGGACTAGGACAGGTGCATTTAATGTGCTATGAGGTGTCACGCTGGCGACGTCTCTCGGCAAGGATTGCCTCTCCTTCTGTGTCGTTCGCCCATCCACCTCTTATTCCTTGCCATGCCGTCGGACGGGGGTCATTAAAGTTGCTGTAAATCCAGTAAGCTGTCATGTGCCCCGACCACCTCCACCTAACCGCCTGCCTGCTCGACACCTAGTCGATGCAGACAGACAGCCTGGCGACATGGAGCAATGGCTTGGCGGGTGGAGGCCTTGGGGGGCGCATTGGAAGTCGAGTACTCCGGCACGGAGGGCTTGCCAGTTCCCTCGGACCCTTGATTGATGCAGCTTGGAGTCCTTGCTTTGGCAAGGTCTTGCCAGTCCGGAGGCCGCAGTCGTCTGGTGCATATCCGGGTACTAGGGGCCCCGTTCTTTAGTACACCGATAGGAGCCCCTGGTCCTGGGCCAACCTGAATCCGTGACGCTGTTGGGCTCGGCCCAAAACAGTGCACAGACACACGCGGCCACTTTTCACTGTGGTTATGATGATGGTTTTTCTCCACCCCTTCCCACGATGCGCATTGAACGCTAGTCATGAGGAAGTGGAGCGGGGAGGCATTTGAAGGGACTTTCCTAAAAAGCCGCGCCGCGTAGGACTGGAAGAGGCGCCTCCTACGTATCGTGTCCCCACACGAGGCTCTGCATTGGGGGAGAGAGGCGGTCGCCCAAGCAATGCGCTTGGCACCGAACATTCAGCCTCCAAACCGCCCTACGCCGCTTGAGTGTCTTCGCCCATTCAGCTCCGTCTTCCTCCTTTTATTGCATCCCACGTGACGCATGTCATACGAAGGGTCTAGTATTGGCTAAGAAAGGCGGTCGCTGGCGTAGTGCATTTGCCAGTGCATATCTGCCCAGGGCTGTGAAGAGCCAGCGTCCTCCTCTTCCTCTCGCCATCTCTTCCAGCGAGCCACCCTCAGGATGGCTAGGGGTCGCGGATGTGGTCGAGGGTCTTCCCCCGTCGTGAGGATCGCCCCTCGGAGCCCAATGCGGATCGTAGTGATAGTGGCGGAACCCGGCTCAAGCTCTTGTGGAAGGACGGTGTCCAGGGGTCGTGGGAGGACACCCCCCCTCGAACCGTGGCAGCCGCGGTGTCGGTGGCGGCACGTCTTTCCCTCCCCCAGCGTGGTAGCTCATGCGGGGGAGGAAGCAAACAAGTTTGTCGTGGTGGTGCCCCGTCGGCCCTGGAGCTGGCTGCGCCTTCCAGACCCGTTCGCAAGGGCCATGGAAGGCAGCAGGCCCTTAGGCCTATGGCTCCTGGCGGACGGTTGCTGCAATGGGCCCGCCTAGGTGGTGGTCGACCTCTCCCCCGGAAGCACCATGTTCTTGACGTGCGGGTGGAAGTCGTTCGCCCGCTCCCGCGGTCTGGGTCCCGAGCATCTCCCCCAATTCAAGTTTGACGGAGCCACCACTCTCTCCGTGAAGTTCTTCAGAGCTTCTGGTATTCACTTGGAGTACTACGCGGAGAGCTCGAGCGGCAGTGACTACGACTACTCCAGTGACAACACGAAGACGGCAGCACCTTTAGCGTCAAGCAGGAGGAATCCGACTAGGCGCGCGCGGCGTTTAGCTAGGGCTTACCGATGGGCCGATTAATGCGAGAACAATGATCCATCCGCGAGACCTCATTTCCGGATCAATCGCCACATCGTAGTGGCAGATTTCCTTTTGCATTTAAATTGTACCCAATGTAGCCCTGCGAAAATGCAAAGAAAAACTTATTCGGTACATTGCGCCAAATGTCCAAGCTATTATTATGCCTTTATGAATGGCTATCCCTTCTTGAACGCAGTTTGTACTTGTGAGTTTTTGATCTCTACGCTTGACGGAAATGCCAGCCGATTCACGCATCCTTACCACGAGCGCTTATAGGAACGGATCCTTAGGAGCTTCCCGGTGATGCCGCTGCCGGCAAGGCCTCCTTTTCGTCCTTGCGGCAGCAACTTAGAATGTTAAGCGGGCTCGAAACAACCAAGTGCGCAAATAATTTCGACAAGGGTCCTCGCGTGCAGGTTTTCTCAGCCAAGCGTCAACTTCGTCCAAGGAGAAAGCTTAAAATTTTGAGAAGACTATGTAACTTAGCTTTTTTATTGTTGCATTTCTTGCCACAAGGCGATCGTCCTTGAACGCGTCTATTGGTGTCCGTACCATCACTCCCCCCAGGAAGACTTGCATGCGGGGCCCCTTCTCCCTTTTGAGAAAAAGAAAGAAGAGAAATTATAGGAGGCTAGGAACCTAAGTGGTTCAACCGTCACGTTACGCAAGTAAAAAGTCATCACAACATCTCATGTAAAATACGCAAGATAAATATGTACTTTGACAGAGAGTTGCGGAACACTTAGCTTTATTGACTACACACAGGGTCTTCCCCTGGCTTTGTACAAAGTATTACATGCCCTGCCGGCGAACTTGTACAAAAGGGGTTGCCGAGCGGCCCGGCAACCGCCCCTTATGGGTAGAACTTGCGAAGATGCTCGATATTCCATGAGTTTTGCACCGGGGTGCCGTCTTCGGTCTCTAGGAGGACTGTGCCAGGCCTGGTGAATTGTGCTACACGGTAAGGGCCTTCCCACTTTGGCGTCAACTTGTTTGATCCTTTCGCGGACTGAATCTGTCGAAGAACAAGGTCGCCTTCCTTAACGCTCCTTGCCGGCACCCTGTGGTTGTGATAGCGGCTCACGGACTGCTGGTACCGGGCGGCACGCAGCGGGGTCTGGAGACAATCGTCGTCGAGGAGCATGGCATCATCTTCCCGTATTTTCTCTTGTCGGTCCTCGTCAAAGGCCTGCACTCTCGGTGACCCGTGTGTGAGTTCCGTGGGGAGTACCGCTTCTGCACCATAGACTAGAGAGAAGGGTGTCTTGCCGATGGCTCGATTCGGTGTTGTTCTGATTGACGAAAGAACTGCCGGCAGTTCATCAATCTAGAGCCTCCCGTGCTTGTGCGGCTTGTCGAAAGTTCTCATTTTGAGGCCCCGCAGTACTTCAGCATTCGCCCCCTCTACTTTCCCGTTGCTCCTTGGATGAGCAACCGATGCAAAGCATATCTTGGCACCAATGTCTTGACAGTATGGCATGAAGCTGCTGCTGGTTAATTGCGTGTCGTTGTCGGTGATGATCTTGTTGGGGGCTCCGAACCGGCAAACTATCCCTCTAAGGAACTTGGCTACCGCTTGCACCGTCACCTTTCTCACTATCTCCACCTCAGTCCACTTTGCGAACTTGTCAATTGCAACGAACAAGAACTCGAAGCCCCCGGCGTTGGAGATATGCCCTAGAGGCAATCATGTGATGATTTCATTTCCTATGTATTCATGAGTATTTTGTATTGTCCTTGAACATCATCAGTGATATGTATCAATAAGTATGTGACTTATTTGTGAGACTATATATTTTATGATGATTGTTCTAATAGTCCTAGTTGTTAAGGTTATGCGGACACACATCCTTTACTAGTATACGATTCAGTTGATGACTACGTTTCACAAGTCATGTGCATAGAGATGCTAAACTAATAGTATGGACTCGAGGATCGAGATCACCAAGTCAGACATACCCACTTTGAGACACAGGGAAATAATGTCATATGTTAGTCTCAGGTACAATGTATATTCCATGTCCTAGACCTAAGGTCCTCACATGTTCTCGGGATGAGGATCGACTTACTTAGGGTCTATCAAACTCTACTCCATAACTGGGTAGTTATAAAGCTAGCTTTCGGGTGAGTCATGAGACATGCTGCGAGACATGGTTAACCAAGATGGGATTTGCCCCTCCGTGAGGAGAGATATTCTCTGGGCCCCCTCGTGTGATCAGATTCAAAATGCATGGCCATGCGACATGGGTTAAGTGTTAACCCAGTTCGGAAATCTGCATCACGGTTTCGAGAAGAGATGTCGAGCTACCACAAGGGTGACAAGTACTCCCCTTGAGCTCTACAACCTGTATCATGAGGCAAAAGGAATGTTGTATATGACACATTATCGAGGTTTGTCTAACGACTTTGCGCACACATGGGAGTTGGCATGTTCTGCTAGGAGCCGCTACCGACTATCGACTCGGGTCGTGTCCATGTGTACGTGAACCTATAGGGTCGCACACTTAAGGGATTGCATCCCATTCGGATTGGATCCGAATGGACATTGGGACTACACTCGTCGTGGCCTCAAGTGTTGAGCCCACCTCGGAGGTCTATATAAAAGTGTAACAGCCCGAGACCGACGCTCCAGAAGATTCCCGTTTTATTTCCGCTGTCGTCGTGTGTTTCGTTTGGTTATCGCATTCATCATCGCATCATTCGCATCATCAGCATTGCATCAGCACTCTGTTGCCGTCATGTTTTCAAAACCTGCATCCGTTCGTAGTCGTCGGTTCTCTCCATTCGTGTCGTCCATCGTTTCGAGACCAACCACACACGCACGCGCCCGCGGCATCGATAAAATATTGTTTTAAACGTGCATATAAAATGTTCTCGGATTGGGTCGAAACTTGGCGTGCAGTCTTATTATATTGTAGGTAGACCGCCTGCCAAATTTCATCGCAATCAGAGGTCGTTTGATACCCGAACGGTCGACCGTAGCGGCACCGTATCGGTTTAATTGTCGGACGTTTTCGCGGTTTAAAACTATGTCCCGGGCTGCCACCTCCCTCTCTTCTCAGCCCAACCCCTCTAACACAGCCCACTAGCCCAACAACCTAAACCCTGCGATCGGAGCCATCGGATCGCGATCGGAGGGCTCCAAATCGTCCCAAACCCTCAACCCTAGCCAAAAATTACTATAAATAGAGGCCTCCCCTGCCAAAAATGGCCTAGCCCCTCTCCCACCTCAATTTCCACGCTGGACCGCTCCACCGCCGCCACTTGTCACCGCAAAACCCACCTGCGCCGCCGCCCTCCACCAGTCCTAGGCCTCCACGTCACCCTGGCCTCCCCACCAGCCGCCGCAGGGCCATCCGAGCCCATCGCAGGCCCGCCCGGGCCCGAACCGCCGCCGCCGCACGAGCCCGCAGCCCCGCTCGTCCGAGCATCCTTCCTCCCTCGCGCCGCGCTGTTCCAGGGAGATGCACTCCCGAGCCGCATCGCCGCCTCCGCGCCGGACCTTCATCGGAGCATGCCGCCGGACCCCCTCGCAGGTCGTCGCCTCCTCCCTCTCCCTCTCATTCCTTCTCTTCTCTCTCTCCCCGCGCTAACTCCCTCTCTCTCCCTCGGTTGTGCAAGGATCCGCCGCCATTGACCCCGGCTCGCCCTCGCCTTGCCGCTCGCCGATGCCCTCATCCGAGGTCGCCAGCCTCTAGATCCGGCCGATCCGCGTCCGTTCCCAACCTCCCCGCACTCGGATCTGCCCCGCGGCCTCGCCGTGGCCTCCAAGCGCCGGCGTTGACCGCGCCATGGCTGCAGCCTCATGCAGACGCACGAGCGCCCGCGTGGGCTGCGCCTGCACAGCGCCGACCCAGCTGCCCTGGCCCGCACCACGCCTCCAAGCCCCAGCCGGCCCAGCTTCGCGGCGAAGCCAGCCACTACACCGACCTGGGCTGTGGCCCAGCAAGGTGAGCCCCAGCACCGCTTATCCAGCGCCCAGGGCAACATATTGCTATCTTGCGCTCACTTGCACTGTTGGCCCAATATGCTCTAGATTCAGCCCTGTTTTTAAATTGCTAATACTTATTTAACCGTGCAACGGATCGAAATGTTTTATACATGTAGACCGTGTAGAATTTTGTGTAGATTCATAATATGCCACATTCATCCATGTTTTAAAATGTTTAACATGTTGTTTTCTTTATTTTGCATAAGTATCATGTTTGTTGCATTGCGCATAATTATTGAATCGTGCATCCAAATTAACCAAACCTTGCATGTAAAAATGTGTAGCATTTTTATAGGCCTTTTTCATGCATGCTAAAAATATTTTATGTGTTGGTTGCATTTATTTTGCATACATAACTTTGCTAATAGGTTTATGCCATAAACTTGCCTAATTAATTGTGACATATTTTCCTACATGAACCTATGCATATTATATATGATTGTGGGGTAGAAAAATCCATAGAATTTATCTGTGCAATTAGTTTTGTCATTTGAGCAATTTGTTTGCATGTCATTTTTGCTATGATTCCCTTTTGTTTATTTCGTGTGCATTAATCCTTGCATATTTTGGAATAGTTGCTAACATGAGATATGCCCTTGGACATATGTGCTAGGCCCTTGTCATTTTGTTTGCTATAGCAATGCATGTTTAGGTGTTATTTTCTTGTTGCCAACATACTATAAAATACTGCTGTTTTGAGGGTCCAAAATATTTCTAAGTCTGAAACTGAGTTATTATGTTGCCATGTTGCCATGTGATTTGCTATTGGTCTAGGAGTCTTTTGTGATTGCTCCCAAGAGGACTTTTGTTAAGCATGTTGTGTTCTACCAGGTTGTGCCATTTGATGCCATGTATAAGTTTTGCATCATAGTTATATTCATTGCCCAACATGTCAATCTATTAAAAACTGCTGCACATGTCTACTCTAATTTTCACTAAGTCTGGATTCTGTAATATTTTGTTGCTGTCTTGCCATGTGTTTTGCTAGTGATCTACAACCCCTTTGGGGTTGGTGCAATGGAGTTATTTGTATTTAACAATGTCCTCTAGCATGCTGTTAAGTTTCATGCTAATATATGCCCTGTAGCATATAGTTTTACTTCTGCCAATATGCCTCCATGAAAATCTGCTCTACTAAAAACTGTGAATTTCACTAAGTCCTAATCTGCTATATTTTGTTGCCATGTTGTGAGCTTCCTACCATGTGATCCATGACTCTTTTGAGTATGATATGTGAAGATGAAATGAAGTGTGTGTTAAATGCTACTGCCCCATGCTTAGTTTGTGCATTTTCGAATCTTGTAGCTTGTTGTTTTCATGCGTGCAATATGCTATCTTGCTGTTTTGGGCAGATTCTAGATAAAACTTGTGTTGGTTGTATTTCTTGAACCGTGGCTCCGTTTTGTACATGTTGCATATGAAACTTGCTTAGATTTTCATGTAGTATCACAATATCTTGTTGCATCCATGATTTGACATGTTTATGGTTGATGTTTGCATGCATTTTGCATTCATGGCATATTATCTTGTGATGGTCATATCTTTTAGACCGTAGCTCCGTTTCAAATGTTCTATATATGTAAATCGACTAGAATGATGCATAGAATCACATGGTCCTCTTTACTTTGCTGTTTAATAAATATAGAACATGGTTAGTTCAGATCTGGACCAATTTCGAAATTAACATATGGGGTCGTTTCGGAAATGCTATATGTTGTTTCCGGCCTCATTTAAACTTGCCTAGATGTGTAGTTCACTTATGCTTCACCTCTTGCCATGTTTAACAACATTTAATATCGTCGTGTGCCTAAGCGAGAGTGAACTAAATATTCGAATGTGGAGTTTCATCAATATGCAACTCGTTGCATATTGAGCTTCACTTAATGTGTAGAAGTTGATTGTTGTGCTTGTCATGTCATGCATAACATGAACGAGATACGTGGCTCCTATCGGGATCGTCGACATGCCGGGCAGCCTTGCTGGATTTGTTTTACCTTTCTCGAACGTCTTGTGCGACGAATTCCGATAATACTTCGGGCTATCTCGAGGTTGCGGTTTTCTAGTGGAGTGTCCTAGGAAGATCACGAGATTCGTGGTCGAGGTTATTCCCGCGGCGTGTGGTTAGTTTGTGATGGATGAGTTGTAGCACCCCTGCAGGGTTAAATCTTTCGGAAAGCCGTGCCCGCGGTTACGTGGCAACTTGGAAACTTTGTTTAACACCTGGTCATATCAAACTTGAAGTAAACTCAAATAAAATACACCAACCGGGTGCGTAACCATGACTGTCTCTTCTCGTGAGTCCTTATCCGAGAGAGAACACGGTGGGGTTATGTTTGACGTAAGTAGGTGTTCAGGATCACTTAGAGATCATTACTAGTTCACGTCCGTTTATGCGACAATCATCCCCCTTTATTCTTGTACTCGTAAGTTAGCCACTCAAATACATGCTTAGTGCTTGCTGCAGCCTCACCACTTAACCTTACCCCACCCATTAAGCTTTAATAGTCTTGATACCCTTGCTGAGTCCCTGTGGCTCACAGATTACTACAACAACAGTTGCAGGTACAGGTAAAGCGATGATTTGACGTGAGCGTGATGCTTCTTTGATTTGGAGTTCTTCTTCTTCTTCTTCGATCTCGGATGGGTTCCAGGCGGCAACCTGGGATAGCAAGGATGGATGTCATTTTATCGTTTGTTTTTGTCGGTAGTCGGACCCTGCTCTTCTGTATGATGTTTGGATATGTTGTTGTATTGATGTGATATTGATGTAGCTTGTGGCGAGTGTAAGCAAATTCCATATACTCATCTCTTCTTTACATGTACTTGTAATGATATCCATTCTTGCGAAACAACGAGATGCGCTTCTATCCCTGTCGAGGCCCTCGTGCCAAAATAAGGATAGGATCGCATCTTGGGCGTGACAAAAGGGGAGTGGGCGCACCTTTCAGGGTTGATCCTTTTCTCCCGTCGACAGCCAGCGCCACTCCCCATGCCACCATGTCGTGCGATCGGACCTAGCAGTCCGCTGCCCGACGCAGCCCCCGTACTTGTGGATACCTTGGAGGCATCGCATCCGCGGTGCTTGAACAAACCGTTCGAGGGATCCGTGACGAACCATTCGAGGGATCCGCGAGGAGCTGTTAGTGGGAGATCACTGCTCGTGGGAGATCGGCTACAGGAGGAGGAGATGAATCGGCTGATCGACTACACGCATCACCAACTCTACTTCCGCTGCGGTGACTGCGCGTCTTGTGGTAAACCCGATCCCGTGGTCTATTTCCAGCAGCATGTTCTTGGGTGCGTGGTAGAAACAATTTATTTGGCGCTAGCATAGCGTACCGCGTGTCCCAATAGTGGTATCAGAGCCTCCGCTATGTGGTGATGGATTCGATGATTTGCATATGAGATAGGTAGATCGGTTCAGGTGTGGGTCGATGAGATCGGCTGTGCACGTCAGTGTTGAAGGTTGGTTTCGTGATCTTGCTTCCGTGATCATGATGCAGTGGTTGTGACACGAATTACCCCTACCGGTCGGTTTCCGCCATCGGGGTAGACAGTGGAACGTAAATCCAGATGCAGCACACGAAGATCAATGAGATTGATCGAACCAGAGCAAAGATCGACACCGTGAAAATGTGATTTCCGCAGTGCTGAAATCTGTTGGAGCAGTCACAGTAAAACGGGCATTACTTTTGCATACGAACTCCGTTTTCGGAAAAAATTTCGAGGTCAAAATCCTCTTGGAAAATAGAGTTTCGGACGGTTTTTTTTAGCGGTAGAACGTCTGACATGTTTTGCAGGGAATGCTTGTGATTTGGTATAGCCCATGAATTATGCTTGTAAATTATTAAATCATGACCTACGTGTTGTGAGTGTGGAAACCGGCTGGAGCCATATGGTTGTCTCATTATTGTATTAATGACCTGTGTGTCAACATGAGATGCCTTGTAATGTAATTTACTCTCATAGCTATTAGTTTGTAATATCATAGTATCTTATGTAACACTTGGCGGTTGACACCATGTGTGGAGATGGAGATCACCACAAGGGCAACCATGCATGGAGATGGAGATCGACATGGGCATGCAGCGCACATGGAGAAGGAGATCACCATGCGTTGATGAAAGGGGCTATACCATATCACACATATATATACTGCATGTGAAAGTTTATCCCTTTTACGCGCCCTTCTTTTGCATGATAGATGTTTTAAGTAGGGTGACCCCTCAAAGAATCTCAAGTAAAATTGCCTCCCCAATTGCTGCACCATCACATGTTAAGTATTTTTAGTGGTGGGCCTATAAAATTAGGGTGCTTCTAATTCTCCGTAGCGTGGTGTGTTCGTGTCGGACACTTACGAGTGAAGCATTGGTTAACTTGTCCTGGCTATCAAAACAGTTTTGGGCCTCGAGGCATAAGACTTGGCGTGGCATGAGATGTCCCCAACAAGCAAGAGTCGTATAGAGATACGATTAGCAAGTGTTGCTTACCGAGTGATCTAGTCTTCTAGCGGTGATGCAAAAGCTCACTAGTTGACATTTGGATCTTGGATCTTGAATCACTAAGAATCAACGAAGGGATGTTGATTTTAGTGGGAGTAATGTTCTTATTAAAATGTTTAATTTGAATTACTCATTATGAATACATGTCTTAGTGTTTTGCATATTTCTGTTGTAGATCAATGGCACCACCTGCTCAACCCAGTATTTCGTTGAAATCAATCCTAGAAAAGGATAAACTGAATGGAACAAACTTTACCACCTGGTATAGAAATCTGAGAATTGTTCTTAGGCATGATAAAAAGGAACATGTTCTAGAGGAACCTGCCGAGAATGCTAATGCCATGGCCAGGAATGCTTACCAGAAACTCGTTGATGAGTCAAACGAGATCAGCTGTCTCATGATGGCTTCTATGGAGCCCGATCTGCAGCAGCATTTCGGAAACATTGAGGCTGTCGATATGATCGAGAACCTCAAGAGCATGTTTCAGATGCAAGCAAGGACCGAAAGGTTCAACGTCTGGTGATCCTTGATGGATTGTAAGCTGAAAGAGGGTGATCCATTGAGCCCGCATGTGATCAAGATGATCGGATACATGCAAGCTTTGGATCGGTTAGGCTTCCCACTTGGGGACGAATTGTCCACGGATAGTTCTGGCTTCTCTTCCGACTAGCTATGGGGCATTCGTCTCGAACTTCCATATGCATGGCATGGAAAAGAAGCTCACTGAATTGCATGGGATGATAAAAGTGGCAGAGCAGGATATCAAGAAAGGCACGCATCAAGTGTTGCTGGTGCAGAACACGGCAAAGTTCAAGAAGAGCTGGTCCAAGAAAAAGACTAAGGCAAAGGGCAAGGAGGCAACTGCTACTGTCGCCGCTACGCCCAAGTCCGGACCAAACACGGGGACCGTATGCTTTCACTGCAAGGAAGCCGGTCACAGGAAGAGGAACTGGAGTAAGTGGCTTGGCGAGATAGGCAACAAGACTGGAAGTGTGACTTCTTCTTCAGGTACAGTTCTTGTATATGTTATAGACATTTTTCTTGCTGATATTTCTAGTAGCTCTTGTGTATATGATACCGGATTGTTTGTTCACATATGCAACTCGATGCAGGGGCTAAGAAGGACTAGGAATGTTGCAAGAGGAGAAGTTGACATACGCGTCGGGTTGTTGCATTAGCCGACAACACCATGCAACTTAATTTACCTTCAGGATTTGTAATGGAACTTGATAATTGTTATTATGTTCCTGCATTAAGTCGAAACATTATTTCGGCCACATGTTTGATGAGGCAAGGTTATGAACTCAGTACTAAGGACAATGGTTGTCCTATTTACTTGAATAAAATGTTTTATGGCTTCGCGCCTGTTGTGAACAGGTTATTTATATTAGATCTTGAAGGTGAATCGGTCTTTAACATAAATGTCAAGAGGCATAAGCCTAACGAGATAAATCCGACTTACATATGGCATTGTCGACTAGGACACATTAGTCAAAAGTGCATGAAGAAGCTCCATGATGATGGAATTCTGACTTCCTTTGATTTTGAATCATTTGAGACATGCCAGTCCTGCCTACTCGGCAAGATGACTAAGACTCCTTTTGGAAAGATTTGTGAGAGGGCGTCTGAGCTATTGGAAGTTATACATAGTGATGTATGTGGACCAATGAGCATGACAGCTAGAGGTGGTTTCCAATACTTTGTGACTTTTACCGACGACTTTAGTAGAAATGGATATGTCTACTTGATGAGGCACAAGTCAGAAACTTTTGAAAAGTTCAAGGAGTTTTACAATGAAGTGGAAAATCAACTTGGCAAGACAATCAAGCTTCTACGATCTGATCCTGGCAGTGAGTATATGAGCCAGGAGTTTGATGATCATCTGAAGAACCGTGGAATAGTTCCACAACTCACTCCTCAAGTGACGCCACATAGAAATGGTGTGTCGGAACGGAGGAATCAGACTCTGTTAGAGATGGTCCGATCGATGATGAGTCAGTCGGATTTACCCTTGTCCTTTTGGGGATATGCTCTAGAAACCGTAGCTTTCACACTAAACAGGGTACCATCAAAGTCCTTAGATAAGACACCATGTGAGATATGGACTACAAATAGTCATAGGTTGTCTTTTCTAAAGATTTGGGGTTGTGAAGCATATGCCAAGCGACTCCAGTCGAAAAAGCTCACACCCAAGTCAGACAAGTGCATATTTGTGGGATATCCGAAGGAAACCTTGGGATATTACTTCTACAACCGTGAAGAGGGCTAAGTGTTTGTCGCTCGACATGGAGTTTTCCTTGAGAAAGAGTTTCTCAATTGCAAGGCTAGTGGGAGGCCGGTCCGACTCGAAGAAATTTGAGAGCCACACGGGGACGTTCCGACAGGTGATTCAATCATGCCAGAGTTAGTCAGGGAACCCGTTGTGGAATCGGCGCCGGTTTCACGTAGGTCGGAAAGGTTGCGCAATATGCATGACTACAATGTGTTGTGCTTGGAGAACAACGAACCGACCACGTATGCGGAAGCGATGGTGAGCCCCGATTCCGAGTTATGGCTTGAGACCATGAGATCCGATTTAAAGTCCATGGATGCCAATCAGGTTTGGAACTTGGTTGATCCGCCAGATGGCGTTCGATCCATTGAGTTCAAATGGATCTTTAAGAAGAAAACTGATATGGATGGAAATGTTACAGTCCATAAGGCTTGACTTGTGGCTAAAGGTTTTTAACAAGTTCAAGGAGTTGACTACGGTGAGACTTATTCACCGGTAGCGATGCCTATATTAATTCAGAACATTCTTGCTATATCTGCATATTTCGACTATGATATATGGCAGATGGACGTCAAAACGGCTTTCCTTAATGGAAATTTAACTGAGGACATGTATATGACACAACCCGAGGGTTTTGCCGATCCAAAGAATGCTGGCATGGTATGCAACCTTCAGAGATCCATTTATGGATTGAGGCAAGCATCTCGGAATTGGAACATTAGTTTTAATGAAGCAGTTAAAGAGTTTGGCTTCATCAGGAATGACTATGATCATTGTGTATTCAAGAAGGTCAGTGGGAGCTCAGTTGCATTTTTGATCCTGTATGTGGATGACATATTGTTGATTGGAAATAATGTTCAAATGCTTGAATCTGTGAAGAACTCATTGAAAAATAGTTTTTCGACGAAAGACTTGGGAGAAGAAGCTTATATTCTGGGAATCAAGATCCATAGAGATAGATCGAGAAGGCTTATTGGATTAAGCCAAAGTACGTATATAGACAAGGTGGTGAAGCGGTTCAACATGCAAGATGCCAAGAAAGGGTTCTTGCCCATGTCACGTGGCATTAGTCTTAGCAAGACTGAGAGTCCCTCGACTCCTGATGAGTGAAGATGCATGGATGGGATTCCATATGCTTCGGCTGTCGGGTCCATCATTTATGCTATGGTATGTACTCGTCCCGATGTTAGCTTTGCTCTAAGCATAGTAGGCAGATACCAGGCTGATCCAGGTGAGAGTCACTGGACAGCAGTAAAGAATATCCTTAAATACTTGAGAAGGACAAAGGATATGTTCCTAGTTTATGGAGGTGAGGATGAGCTCGTTGTAAAGAGTTACACTGATGCTACTTTCCAAACCGATAGGGATGATAGTCGATCGCAATATGGGTTTGTGTTCATTCTGAACGGAGGAGCAGTGAGCTGGGGGAGTGCCAAGTAAGATATGGTAGCTGATTCTACAATGGAGGCTGAGTACATTGCGGCTTCTGAAGCTGCAAAAGAAAGTGTTTGGGTGAAGAATTTTATTTATGATCTTGGAGTGGTTCAGGACTCGTCCAATCCGTTGGACCTCTATTGTGATAATAGTGGTGCTATCGCACAAGTCAAGGAACCACGGAACCATCATAAAACCCAACACATACTCAGGTGTTTTAACCTCATTCGCGACATTGTCGAGAAAGGCGATGTAAACATATGCAAGATACACACGGATGCAAATGTTGCTGATCCATTAACGATGCCTCTCCCGCAGTCAAAGCATGAGATGCACATGAGATCCATGGGCATATCATGCCTAGATGATTGACTCTGGTGCAAGTGGGAGACTGTTGGAGATATGCCCTAGAGGCAATCATGTGATGATTTCGTTTCCTATGTATTCATGAGTATTTTGCATTGTCCTTGGACATCATCAGTGATATGTATCAATACGTATGTGACTTATTTGTGAGACTATATATTGTATGATGATTGTTCTAATATTTCCTAGTTGTTAAGGTTATACGGACACATATCCTTTACTAGTATATGATTCAGTTGATGACTACGTTTCACAAGTCATGTGCATAAAGATGCTAAACTGATAGTATGGACTCGGGGATTGAGATCACCGAGTCGAATAGACCCACTTTGAGACACAGCGAGATAATGTCATGTGTTAGTCTCAAGTACAATGTATATGCCATGTCCTAGACCTGAGGTCCTCGCATGTTCTTGGGATGAGGATCTACTTACTTAGGATCTATCAAACGCTACTCCGTAACTAGGTAGTTATAAAGGTAGCTTTCGGGTAAGTCATGAGACATGCCACGAAACATGGTTAACCAAGATGGGATTTGCCCCTCCGTGAGGAGAGAAATTCTCTGGGCCCTCTCATGTGATTAGATTCAAAAAAAATGGCCATGCGACATGGGTTAAATGTTAACCCAGTTCGGGAAGCTGCATCACGGTTTCAAGAAGAGATGTCGAGTTAACACAAGGGTGACAAGTACTCGCCTTGAGCTCTACAACTTATATCATGAGGCAAAAGGAATGTTGTATATGACACATTGTCGAGGTTTGTCTAACGACTTTGCGCACACATGGGAGTTGGCACGTTCTGCTAGGAGCCGCTACCGACTATCGACTCGGGTCGTGTCCATGTGTATGTGATCCTATAGGGTCGCACACTTAAGGGATTGCAGCCCATTCGGATTGGATCCGAATGGAAACTAGGACTAGACTCGTCGTGGGCCTCAAGTGTTGAGCCCACCTCGGAGGTCTATATAAAGGGGAGTGGGCGCTCCTATCAGGGTTGATCCTTTTCTCCCGTCGATAGCCACCGCCACTCCCCACACCACCATGCCGTGCGATCGGACCTAGCAGTCCGCCGCCTGACGCTGCCCCAGTACGTGTGGATACCTTGGAGGCATCGCATCTGTGGTGCTTGGACGAACCATTCGAGGGATCCGAAACGAACCGTTCGAGGGATCCGCGAGGAGCTGTTCATGGGAGATCACTTCTCGTAGGAGATCGACTACAGGAGGAGGAGGAGACGAATTGGCTTCGACTAAACACATCACCAACTCTACTTACGCTGCGGTGACTGCGCGTCTAGTGGTAAACCTGATCCCGTGTTCTATTTCCTACAGCATGTTCTTGGGTGTGCGGTAGAAATTTTTATATGGCGCTAGCATAGCGTACCGCGTGTCCCAACACCAGGTAGCACGACGAAAAGGCCCGACAATGTCGAGCCCCCAGACCGAGAATGGCCAGGAGAGAGGTATGGTTTGAAGGGCTTGTGTTGGTTGATGCATCTGCTTGGCATGGTATTGGCATGCTTCACAGGTTCTCACTACTGCCAAAAAATCTTGAAGGGTTGTCGGCCAGTCGAAGCCTTGACGGAACGCCTTCCCGACAAGGGCTCGTGATTCGATGTGAGAGCCATAGATCCCTTTGTGTATCTCTGCCAACAGCTGACGTCCTTCTTCCCGGGGAATGCACTTCAATTTCACACCGTTCGGTGTCCTCCTGTACAAGTTGCTATCCATGAACTAGCACATGCCCGACCATCGGGCTACTCTTTTAGCTTCCTCTAGCTCCTCGGGAAGATCTCCTATCTGGAGGTATTAGACTATTTTTTGTCCCCATGCCGGAGCCTGTGGCTCGACGACAAGGACCCAAGGTATCTCTTCCACCGCGGGGATGCTATCTTCTACAACAAAGACCGTCGGGTCTGCCGGAGCTCGAGGTTCACTAGCAAGCGGTTTGTCGCTTCCTGCGACCTTCTTGGCGGCCACTGATGGCTCTGTCAGGTAGTAGTCATTGGAACTGACTTTTCTTTTCTTGTTGTGTCGCGCTGACGGAGTGACTTAAGGTCGCGTTAATCGGAGAACAAAAGTGCTTGGTTCCACAGGTAGCTTCTTTCCAGCTCTCTTTGACAGGTCGTCGGCAATGCTATTCTTGGCACGGGGGACATGCTGCATTTGCAGACCGTCAAAGCGCTACTCCAATTTCCACACTTCGTCAACATCCTTATTTACTTGGCGGACAACGAGTTGAGAGTCTCCTCGGATTATCAATTTCTTGATGCCGAGGTCGGCAGTTATTCGTAGTCTTGCAAGCAATCCTTCATACTTAGCTGTGTTGTTTTTTGACTCCTCCCTGGGGAAATGCATCTTGATCACATACTTGAGGTGCTCTCCGGTGGGCGCAACAAACAACACTCCGGCACCGGCGCCTTGCAGCGAGAAAGCCCTACAAAGTACATGATCCATTCTTAAGGTGTTTCCTTGCCGTGGAGAGCTATTTCTAGGATTTCTTCGTCTGGCCTTGGTGTCCATTTTGTGATGAATTCCGCCAAGACTCTGCGTTGGATTGTTGTCGTGCTTTCAAATCTCAAGTCAAAGTTGTCCAGCTCCAACGCCCACTCGACGATCTTGCTGGTTGCCTCTGGGTTCCTCAAGATGCGCTGCAATGGGAATCGAGTGATGACACTGATATGATAGGACGTACTAATCTTGCCGTCATACTTGTCGGGCAGCTCCGGCTTGAAGGGCTTGCTGGAGGGCCAGCGGACTTGCCGCATCTCCTGGGTGACCGCCGGGCAGCCTATCTCGTAAGGAAGGCTGCCGGGCACCCTTGGTGTAGGCCCGTCGATAGCTGGGTCAGCGCGAGCATCGGACTGGTGGCGCGTCTCTCGTCGCCTCTCAATGGCAGTGCGGGCATCGTCCTTGCGTCTGTCCTTCAAGACTTGACGTTGGTCTTTGTCCTACCGTGGATCTGTCGATGCATAAGACACTTCATCTTGCATGTCGGTCCAACGGGAGGGTCGTTGTTGTTGCGGGGGTGACTGTACCGTAGGCGCCCCGCCAGATTCACGTCCGACGGTGGGACCACCCGAAGCCGATTGGCGGGATGGACCCGCCCCTTTTGGCTTGTCACGGTTTGTGAAGCTCAACAAACTTTGGATAGTCGATCTCCAGTCCTCCATCTTCTCTGGCGCGGGAGGGAAGTTCAACAACAGCAGGGCCTGCACAAGAGCTTCCTCCATGGTCTTGGGCATGGAGCGGTACGAGGCATGGGTGGCGCTCTTCCTCCTGAAAGTATCATGTCGAGCATTTCCCCGCGATGTCGCATGCTATCCATTCTCTCCAGGAGGCTGCCGTGGAGCTCGGCCTTGCGTGTCTTGAGAGGGACGCGCTGGAGTTTTTACCTCGCGCCGCCCAGGGTCACCACCCTGGGGGTGTTAGTCGCGGTTGTCTTGTGAAGATCACGGTGGAGAACCCGATGCCGCCACTGCTACTGCTGCAGCTGCCGCGGCCGCCATTTCCGCGACGTCGGCCCCGGTCGCCGTCGGCGCGTTTCGTGTTTCCATGACGGTGGGGTCCGGATCACGACTCATGGAGCTCCGCATAGTGTTGTGGCTGCGTTCGCCGGCACGGTGAACGCGGGGGTCGCCTCCATCGGCACCGCTGACGACCACTTGTGAGGGCAGCTTGGACACGGACAGAGTGGGCGTCGCTGCGCACTAGGCCTTCTTGGGAGGCATTGGCGTCGATGAAGTTGTTGACGATGACACGCAGGAATCGGTGAAGGTTCAGACAAGGGAGAACCCCTGCCTGGCGCGCCAAAGATGTCGGCGTACGACCATCTATGGGGCCGGCAAGGCCCCTTTCGTGGTTCGGCTGTGGAGATCCTTTGGTGCAAAGAGCATCATCGAATCATGCGTGCTTAGGGGTTTAGATAGGTTTGGGCCGCCAAAGCGTAAAACCCTACGTTCTGTGTTTTTGTGGATAATGTGAGTTCACCATATAGGAGAGTTACAGCCTGGCAAGGGATGCTCAGGGAGTATCGATATGCATGTAGAATGAACGGCGTGTCATTACCCGGAGTAAACAATGTACGTTCTACTTTTCAAAATCACTGGCAAGAACTACAATACGAAATACCTAACTCTGATGGACTAGGACAGGTGCATTTAATGCACCGTGAGGTGTCACGCCAGCGACGTCTCCCGGCAAGGATTGCATCTCCTTCTGTGTTGTTCGCCCAGCTACCTCTTATTCCTTTGCCACATCATGGGATGGGTGTCATTAAAGCTGATGTAAATCTAGTAAGATGCCACGTGCCCCGACTAGCTCCACCTAACCACCTGCCTGCTTGACACCTAATCGATGCAGACAATCAGCCTGGCGACGTGGAACGATGGCTTGGCGGGTGGAGTCCTTGGCGGGCGCATTGGCATTCAAGTACTCCGGCAAGGAGGGCTTGCCGGTTCGCGCTGACCCTTGTTTGATGCAGCTTGGAGTCTAGGCCTTGCTTTGGCAAGGTCTTGTCAGTTCGGAGGCCGCAGTCGTCTGGTGCATATGTCCGGGTACTAGGAGCCACGTTCTGTAGTACACCGATAGTTACAATGTTGACAAATGCCAATGTTACTATATTGACAAATGCCAATGTTTCCAATTTGACGAATGGCTAGTTACCCAATGTGATAGATGCAAATCTTACCAAATTGTCTGTAGTAAGCACACAGGCAATCAGACGTAATGGTTTGCGATGACGCGATCCACCAATCCTTCATGCCAAATTTTCACTTGGCTTATAGCGAAGGAACCATAGATCTCGTTCTGCACACGGGTGTTCAATGTGAAACGTTCGTGATGGGGTCAAAGGGCTTGCTTCCCGGTGAGCCTGCACAGGGTACTACTCGCACATCTCCTGTCTACTCAAACAACTGTCCTAACGGCACCTCCTAGCCAATAAAGTTGTCACTCATGGCAACACGTAAATGGTCAGTAGAACTCCCATGATTTATTAATATTATAAAAAATACCATGAAAATGGACACAAAATATTTGTGCCTTCTCTCAAAATGGACACAAAAATACCACAACATAATTGTGCTATATCATGACACCCTGCCCAATTTCATGAATTTTGTGTGTGTTTTGGATTTATGATAATTGAATCCAATATTCTCAATGTTGTCAAAGGAGAAACAATCGGAAACGTGTCTCAAATTGGAAACAAAATCTCACAACGCCTTTATGTGCCATGTCATGACACCATGCCAAGTTTCATGAATTTCTTACGAGATTTGGATTTACTTGAATTTAAAAACCTAGATTCTCAATGTCTATGGCCGAGCCACGAAGCCGAGATGTTTGAAATTCATTCCCATTTCTTCCATGGGAGCTAAACATGTAGCCACAGACACATATATGATTTTTCTATCCATTTTGGTGCACCAGACCTTGTGATTCTGGTTCAAATTTGAATTATGCTCATTAAATGCCTAAAAAACACAATTAATGTATAACAAAGGCAAAACGAACCCAGAATAATTCATATTTTAGCACGACACTCCTATTGGTCTACGTTGCGTGTAGAAAAAAATCAAGGGGAGAAGTGGCTGCGAATGTCGTTCCGCCCACAAAAGGTGACACACATTCCCTATGGGAACCACATAGCTTCGTGTGGGAAGCTCCATTTTGTAAGAGGCTTGTGCCAATGCTTGTCCCAAATTGTATAATGATTTTTACCACTACACATATGTGCCATGCTATGACACCATGCCAAGTTTCATGAATTTCTGACGAGATTTGGATTTACCGGAATTTAAAAACCTATATTCTCGATGTCTATGGCCGAGCCACGAAACCGAGATATTCGAAATTCATTCTCATTTCTTGCAGGGGACCTGAACATGCAGCCAGGGACACATATATGGTTTCTCGGTCCATTTTGGTGCAACGCACCTTGTGATTGTAGTTCAAATTTGAATTATTCTCATTAAATGCCTAGAAAACTAGAAACCCTGAATAATTCGATATTTTAGCACATCACTCCTATTGGTCTATGTTGCCTCTAGAAAAAAGGACAAGGGCAGAGGAGGCAGCGGATGTTGTTTCGCTCACAAAAGGTGACACACGTTCCCTACCGGAACGATGTAGCTTCTTGTGAGAAGCTCCTGTTTGTGAGAGGATTGTGCCAAAACTTGTCCCAAATTGGATATTTTTTTACTATGGCACATATGTGCCATGCCATATCACCATGCCAAGATAAACAAATTTCTGATGAGATTTGGATTTACTGGAATTTAAAAACCTAGATTCTCGATATCTATGGTCAAGCCACGAAGCCGAGATGTTTGAAATTCATTCCCATTTCTTGCATGGGACCTAAACATGCAGCCAGGGACACGTATATGTTTTTTTGTTCCATTTTGCTGTACCGGACCTTGTGATTGTAGTTCAAATTTGAATTATGCTCATTAAATGCCTAGAAAACTCAATTAATGTATAAAAAAGGCCAAGCGAATGCTGAGTAATTCCATATTTTAGCAAGACACAACTATTGGTCTATGTGGCCTCTAGAAAAAAATCAAGGGGAGAAGAGGCAGCGGATGTCGTTTCGCCCACAAAAGATGACACATGCTCCCTATCGAAACCACGTAGCTTCTTGTGAGAACATCTGGTTTGTAAGAGGCTTGTGCCAAAACTTGTCCCAAATTGGACTATTTTTTTACCATGGCATATATGTGCTATGCCATGACACCATGCCAAGTTTCATGAATTTCTAACAAGATTTGGATTTATGGGAATTTAAAAACCAAGATTCTCAATGCCTATGGCCGAGCCACGAAGTCGAGATGTTTGAAATTCATTACCATTTCTTGCATGGGACCTAAACATGCAGCTAGGGACACATATATGTTTTTTCGATTTATTTTGGTGCACAGGACCTTGTGATTGTAGTTCAAATTTTCATTATGCTCATTAAATGCCTAGAAAACTCAATTAATGTAAAAAAGGCCAAACGAACCCTGAATAATTCCATATGTTTGCACGACACTCTTGTAGTTGCATGTTCATGATAAGCCAAAAGTGTAGGGGATTGCTACTTCTTGAGCATGCGTTGGTTTTCCCTTGAAGAGGAAAGGGTGATGCAACAAAGTAGATAAGTATTTCCCTCAGTTGTTGACAACCAAGGTATCAATCCAGTAGGACATACAAGCAAGTCCCCAATAGATGTACCTACACAAATAATCAAACACTTGCACCCAACGCTATAAAGGGGTTGTCAATCCCTTCACGGTTACTTGCAAGGATGAGATCTGATAGAGATAGATATAAAAGATTGCTAGAACGTAAAGTAAAACAAAAGTAAAAATAATGCAGCGAGATATTTTTGGTATTTTTGGTTTATAGATCTGAAAATATAAGATGGAAAATAGACCCGGGGGCCATAGGTTTCACTAGAGGCTTCTATCACGAAGGAAAATAATACGGTGGGTGAAAAAATTTCTGTCGAGCAATTGATAGAAAAGCGAATAATTATAACGATATCCAAGGCAATGATTATGAATATAGGCATCACGTCCGTGTCAAGTAGACCGAAACGATTCTGCATCTACTACTATTACTTCACACATCGACCGACTCCTGCCTGCATCTAGAGTATTAAGTTCATGAAGAACAGAGTAACGCATTAGGTAAGATTACATGATGTAGAGGGATAAACTCAAGCAATATGATGAAAACCCCATATTTTTATCCTCGATGGCAACAATACAAATACGTGCCTCGCTACCCCTACTTTGTCACTGGGTGAGGACACCGCAAGATTGAACCCAAAACGAAGCACTTCTCCCATTGCAAGAATTCCCAATCTAGTTGGCCAAACCAAACCAATAACTCGAAGAGACTTGCAAAGATATGAAATCATGCATATAAGAATTCATAGATGATTCAAATAATATTCATAGATAAGCTGATCATAAACCCACAATTCATCGGATCTCGACAAACACACCGCAAAAGAGTATTATATAGGATAGATCTCCATGAAGATCATGAAGAACATGGTATTGAAGAACAAAGAGAGAGAAGAAGCCATCTAGCTACTAGCTATGGACCCGAAGGTCCGTGGTAAACTACTCACGCATCATCGGAGGGGCAATGGAGTTGATGTAGATGCCCTTCGTGATCGAATTCCCCTCCGGCAGATTACCGGAAAAGGCTCCAAGATTGGATCTCACGGGAACAGAGGCTTCCGGCGGCGGAAAAGTATTTTCGTGGCTCTTTTTGATATCCAGGGAATATTTGGGAATTTATAGGCCGAATAATAGGGTTAGGAGGGATGCCATGGGGCCACAAGCCAGGGGGGCGCCCCCCCCCTAGGGCGCGCCCTGGTGGCTTGTGACGCCACGGCAGGTCTCCTGCCTTCATCTCCAAGTCTGCCGGGTTTCTTCTGGTCCAAGAAAAATCATTCCGAAGATTTTATTCCGTTTGGACTCCATTTAATATTCCTTATCTGCAATAGTCAAAAACAAGGAAAAAACAGAAACTGGCACTAGGCTCTAGATTAATAGGTTAGTCCCAAAAATAATATAAAATAGCACATTAATGCATATAAAACATCCAAAACAGATAATATAATAGCATGGAACAATCAAAAATTATAGATACGTTGGAGACGTATCAAGCATCCTGAAGCTTAATTCCTGCTCGTCCTCGAGTAGGTAAATGATAAAAACAGAATTTTTGATGTGGAATGCTACCTAACATATTTATCCATGTAATATTCTTTATTGTGGCATGAATATTCAGATCCATAAGATTCAAAAAAAAAGTCTAATATTGACATAAAAACAGTAATACTTCAAGCATACTAACAAGGCAATTGCGTGCGTTCGAAATAACATGGCCTTAGAAAGTTATCCCTACAAAATCATATGGTCTGGCTATGCTCCATATTCCCCACACAAAGTATCTAAATCATGCACAACCCCGATGACAAGTCAAGCAATTGTTTCACACTTTTTATGTTCTCAAACCTTTTCAACTCTCACACTATACATGAGCGTGAGCCATGGATATAGCACTATAGGTGGAATAGAATATGGTGGAGGTTGCGAGGAAAAAGGAGAAGATAGTCTCACATCAACTAGGCGTATCAACGGGCTATGGAGGTGCCCATCAATAGATATCAATGTGACTGAGTAGGTATTGGCATGCAACGAATGCACTAGAGCTATAAGTGTATGAAAGCTCAAAAAAAAACTAAGTGGTTGTGCATATGATGAAAAATTCCACTAGTTATATGAAAGTGACAAAATAGGAGACTCTCTATCATGAAGATCATGGTGCTACTTTGAAGAACAAGTGTGGAAAATGATAGTGGCATTGTCCCTTCTCTCTTTCTCTCATATATTTATATATATTTTTTAATTTTGGTGGGCATCTTTGGCCTTTTTTTTTATTTGGGCTTCGCTGGCCTCTTTTATTATTTGTAAAGTCCGGAGACTCATCCCAACTTGTGAGGGAGTCATAGCTTCCATCATCCTTTTCTCTCACGGGACAATGCTCTAATAATGAAGATCATCAGACTTTTATTTACTTACAACTCAAAAATTACAACTCGATACCTAGAACAAAATATGACTCTATATGCAATATGAAAGTGCTGGTGCGTGTCATGAAAAACGGAACGGTGGAAGTTGCATGGCAATATATCTCGGAATGGCTATGGAAATGCCATAATATGTAGGTATGGTGGCTGTTTTGAGGAAAATATATGGTGGCTGTTTTGAGGAAGGTGGGTTTGATGCACCGGCGAAAGTTGCGCGGTACTAGAGAGGCTAGCAAAGGTGGAAGGGTGAGAGTGCGTATAATCCATGGACTCAACATTAGTCAAAAAGAACTCACATACTTATTGCAAAAGTCTATTAGTTATCGAAACAAAGCATTAGACGCATGCTCCTAGGGGAGAGGTTGGTAGGAGTTAACCATTGCGCGCTCCCGACCCTCACAAAAAGGTTGACAATCATTAAACAAATCATGCTCCGACTTCGTTACATAACGGTTCACCATACGTGCATGCTACGGGAATCACAAACTTTAACACAATTATTTCTTCCAATTCACAATTACTCACTAGCATGACTCTCATATTACCATCTTCATATCTCAAAACTATATGCAAGGAATCAAACTTCTCATAGTATCCAATGCACTTAATATGAAAGTTTTTATTATATCCCTCTTGGATGCCTATTATATTAGGACTAAATTCATAACCTAAACCAATTACCATGCTGTTTAAAGACTCTCAAAATAATATAAGTGAGGTAGGAGAGTTCAATAATTTCTATAAAATAAAACACCACCGTGCTCTAAAAAGATATAAGTGAAGCACTAGAGCAACATTGCCTAGCTCAAAAGATATAAGTGAAGCACATAGAGTATTCTAATAAATTCACGATTCAGCGTGTCTCTCTCAAAACGATGTGTGCAGCAAGGATGGTTGTGGCAAACTAAAAATCAAAGACTCATATCATACAAGATGCGTCAAGCAAAACACATATCATGTGGTGAATAAAAATATAGCCTCAAGTAAATTTACCGATGGATTGAAGACGAAAGAGGGGATGCCTTCCGGGGCATCCCCAAGCTTAGGCTTTTTGGTATCCTTGAATATGGCTTGGGGTCCATCAAATCTTGCCACTCCTTATTCCATAGTCCATCAAATCTTTACCCAAAACTTGAAAACTTCACAACACAAAACTCAACAGAAAACTCATGAGATCCGTTAGTATAAGAAAAATAAATCACCACTTTAGGTAATGTTGTGAACTCATTCTTTATTTATATTGGTATAATATCTACTGTATTCTAACTTCTTCATGGTTCATACCCCCCGATACAACCCATAGATACATCAAAATAAGCAAACAACACAAAGAAAACAGAATCTGTCTAAAACAGAACAGTCTGTAGCAATCTATAGACTTCGAATACTTCTGTAACTCCAAAAATTCTGAAAAATTAGGACAATCAGGGAAATTTGTATATAAATCTTGTGTAAAACGTTCAGATCAAAAGCACATTCGAGTGAATTTACAAAATTCTTGGACTGAGAGCAAAAGTTTCTATTTTTCAGCAAAATCAAATCACAAACACCGTAGACCATCCCAAAGGTCTTACTTGGATCAAACACTAATTTAAACAAGAAAACACAATTACTACAGAGGTAATAATGTGAAAAACACTCAAAAACAGAAGCAAACACAAAAGCATAAAAATAAAATTGGGTTGCCTCCCAACAAGCACTATTGTTTAACGCCCCTAGCTAGGCATAACGCAATAGATCTAGGTATTGTCATCTTTGGTATGCAATCCATAAGTAGCTCTCATAATAGATTCATAAGGTAATTTTATTTACTTTCTAGGAAAGTTCTCCATGCCTTTCCTTAATGGAAATTGGAATCTAATATTTCCTTCCTTCATATCAATAATTGCACTAATCGTTCTAAGGAAAGGTCTACCAAGAATAATAGGACATGTAGGATTGCAATCTATATCAAGAAGAATGAAATCTACGGGAACATAATTCCTATTTGCAACAATAAGAACATCATTAATCCTTCCCATAGGTTTCTTAATGGTGGAATCCGCTAGATGCAAATTTGAAGAGCAATCATCAAATTCACGGAAACCTAGCACATCACATAAAGTTTTTGGAATCGTGGAAACGCTAGAACCCAAATCACACAAAGCATGGCACTCATAATCTTTAATTTTAATCTTAATAGTAGGTTCCCACTCATCATAAAGCTTTATAGGTATAGAAACTTCCAACTCAAGTTTTTCTTCAAAAGATTTCATCATAGCATCCACAATATGTTTAGTAAAAGCTTTATTTTGATTATAAGCATGCGGAGAATTCAACATGGATTGCAACAAGGAAACACAATCAATCAAAGAACAACTATCATAATTAAAGTCATTGAAATCCAAAAGAGTGGGTTCATTGCTATTTAAAGTTTTGACCTCTTCAATCCCACTTTTATCAATCTTAGCATCAAGATCTATAAACTCCGAATCATTGGGACGCCTTTTAACTAAAGTTGACTTATCTCCAGTCCCATCTTTATCAAGATTTACATTAGAAAACAAACATTCAATAGGAGTCACATCAATCACTTTAAGATCTTCATCATTATTATCACGAGAACACACTTTTTCAAGCCATTCACGCTTAGCACGTATTCTAGCGGTTCTTTCCTTACACTCATCAATAGAAATTCTCATAGCCTTTAAAGACTCATTAATATCATGCTTGCATGGAATAGATCTAATTTTCAAAGAATCAATCTCAAGAGAAATTGTATCAACGTTCCTAGCCAAATCATCAATCTTGAGCAATTTTTCTTCAATCATAGCATTGAAACCTTTTTGCGAGCTAATAAATTCTTCAATATTATTCTCAAGATCAGAGGGCATCTTATTATAATTTCCATAAGAATTTTTGTAGGAATTACCATAATTATTAGAGGAATTACTAGGAAACGGCCTAGAATTGAAATTACCTCTATACGCGTTATTACCAAAATTGTTCCTACCAACAAAATTCACATCCATAGATTCATTATTATTTCCAATCAAAGAAGACAAAGGCATATGATTAGGATAAATAGGAGCACTCTTACTAGCAAACAATTTCATCAATTCATCCATCTTTTCACTCAAAGTATTTATTTCTTCAATAGCATGCACTTTTTTACTAGTAGGAGATCTTTCGGTATGCCATTGAGAGTAATTTGCCATAATATTATCTAGGAGCTTAGTAGATTCTCCTAATGTGATTTCCATAAAAGTACCACCCGCGGCGGAGTCTAAAAGATTTCTAGAAGCAAAATTCAATCCTGCATAGAAAATTTGTATAATCATCCATAAACTCAAACCATGCGCGGGGCAATTTCTAATCATTAGTTTCATCCTCTCCCAAGATTGTGCAACATGCTCATGATCAGGTTGCTTAACATTCATTATATCGTTCCTAAGGGAGATGATCTTAGCGGGCGGAAAGTACTTGGAAATAAAAGCATCTTTACACTTATTCCATGAATCAATACTATTTTTAGGCAAAGATGAAAACCAAGTTTTAGCACGATCTCGTAGTGAGAACGGAAATAGGTTCAATTTAACAATATCATTATCCACATCTTTCTTCTTTTGCATATCACACAACTCAACGAAAGTATTTAGATGGGATGCGGCATCTTCACTAGGAAGGCCGGAAAATTGTTCTTTCATAACAAGATTAAGCAAAGCAGTATTAATTTCATAAGATTCCGCACTAGTGGCGGGAGCAATCGGAGTACTAATAAAATAATTATTATTAGTATTGGAGAAGTCACATAACTTGGTATTCTCTTGAGCCATCATGACAAAGCAAGCAATCTAGCACACAAGCAAACAAAAAGCAAACGGAAAGACGAACGGAAGAAGGGCGAATAAAAAGGCAAATCTTTTTGGTTTTTCTGAAAATCGTTTTAGAAGTGGGGGAGAGGAAAACGAGAGGCAAATGGCAAATAATGTAAATGCAAGAGATGAGTTTGTGATGGGTACTTGGTAGACTTGATGTAGATCTCCCCGACAACGGCGCCAGAAATCCTTCTTGCTACTTCTTGAGCATGTGTTGGTTGTCCCTTGAAGAGGAAAGGGTGATGCAGCAAAGTAGATAAGTATTTCCCTCAGTTGTTGAGAACCCAGGTATCAATCCAGTAGGAGATACAAGCAAGTCCCCAATAGATGTACCTACACAAATAATCAAACACTTGCACCCAACGCTATAAAGGGGTTGTCAATCCCTTCACGGTTACTTGCAAGGATGAGATCTGATAGAGATAGATATAAAAGATTGCTAGAACGTAAAGTAAAACAAAAGTAAAAAGAATGCAGCGAGATATTTTGGGTATTTTTGGTTTATAGATCTGAAAATATAAGATGGAAAATAGACCCGGGGGCCATAGGTTTCACTAGAGGCTTCTCTCATGAAGGAAAATAATACGGTCGGTGAACAAATTACTGTCGAGCAATTGATAGAAAAGCGAATAATTATGACGATATCCAAGGCAATGATTATGCATATAGGCATCACGTCCGTGTCAAGTAGACCGAAATGATTCTGCATCTACTACTATTACTCCACACATCGACCGACTCCTGCCTGCATCTAGAGTATTAAGTTCATGAAGAACAGAGTAACGCATTAGGTAAGATTACATGATGTAGAGGGATAAACTCAAGCAATATGACGAAAACCTCATCTTTTTATCCTCGATGGAAACAATACAAATACGTGCCTCGCTACCCCTACTTTGTCACTGGGTGAGGACACCGCAAGATTGAACCCAAAACTAAGCACTTCTCCCATTCCAAGAATTACCAATCTAGTTGCCCAAACCAAACCAATAACTCGAAGAGACTTGCAAAGATATCAAAAGATGCATATAAGAATTCAGAGAAGATTCAAATAATATTCATAGATAAGCTGATCATAAACCCACAATTCATCGGATCTCGACAAACACACCGCAAAAGAGTATTACATCGGATAGATCTCCATGAAGATCATGAAGAACATGGTATTGAAGAACAAAGAGAGAGAAGAAGCCATCTAGCTACTAGCTATGGACCCGAAGGTCTGTGGTAAACTACTCACCCATCATCGGAGGGGCAATGGAGTTGATATAGATGCCCTCCGTGATCAAATCCCCCTCCGGCAGATTACCGGAAAAGGCTCCAAGATTGGATCTCACGGGAATAGAGGCTTCCGGCGGCGGAAAAGTATTTTCGTGGCTCTTTTTGGTATCCAGGGAATATTTGGGAATTTATAGGCCGAAGAATAGGGTTAGGAGGGCTGCCGTGGGGCCACAAGCTAGCGGGCGCCCCCCCCCCCTAGGGCGCGCCCTGGTGGCTTGTGACGCCACGGCAGGTCTCCTGCCTTCATCTCCAAGTCTGCTAGGTTTCTTCTGGTCCAAGAAAAATTATTCCGAAGATTTTATTCCATTTGGACTCCGTTTAATATTCCTTATATACAATACTCAAAAACAAGGAAAAAACAGAAACTGGCACTAGGCTCTAGATTAATAGGTTAGTCCCAAAAATAATATAAAATAGCATATTAATGCATATAAAACATCCAAAACAGATAATATAATAGCATGGAACAATAAAAAATTATAGATACGTTGGAGACGTATCAAGGATCGTTTGTAGCCTTTTTAGATAAATAAGAGTATCGAACCCAACGAGGAGCTAAAGGTAGAACAAATATTCCCTCAAGGTCTATCGACCACCGATACAACTCTACGCACACTTTAACGTTTGCTTTACCTAGAACAAGTATGAAACTATTTTATAGGTGATAGGATAGTTTGCACGAATAAAACTAGAAGTACTTTGCAGAATAAAACTACAAGTAAATTTCAAGATAATAAAAGTTAAATGTTTAGTACAAAGCTTTTGTCAAACAAGAAGGTTATTTGTCCCTAGGCAATTGATAACTAGACCGGTAATCATTATTGCAATTTTATATGAGGGAGAGGCATGAACTAACATACTTTCCATACTTGGATCATATGCACTTATGATTGGAACTCTAGCAAGCATCCGCAACTACCAAAGATCATTAAGGTAAAACCCAACCATAGCATTAAGTATCAAGTCCTCTTTAACCCAATACGCAACAACCAACCTACTTGGGTCTGTGCTTCTGTCACTCACACCACCCACCATAAGCAAATCATGAACATATTGCAACACCCTACAATGGGGATCCCTCACGTTTGCGCGACACGGAGGGCACCACAGGACAACACCAAAATAAAACATACAACTCATACCAACCACGATCATCAATTAGCCCATAGGACAAAACGGATATACTCAAACATCATAGGATAGCCACATATCATTCGGAAATAATATATGGAGTTGAGCACCATGTTTAAGTAGAGATTACAGAGGGGAAGAGAGGTGTTACACCGCTGCATAGAGGGGGAGAGAGTTGGTGTTGACGGCGGCGAAGTTGTTGGTGTAGATCACGGTCACGATGATTGCCCCGGCGGCATTCTGGCGCCACCGGGAGAGAGGGGGAGAGAGCCTCCATCATTCTTCTTCTTCCTTGGCCTCCCCCGTAGATGGGAGGTGAGTTCCCCCTCTGGTCCATCGCCTCCATGGCAGCGGAGGGGCAGGGGCCCCTCCGAGATTGGATCTCCCTCTCTGTTCTCTTCTGTTTCGCGCTCATGTTTCCTGGCCGAAAACTGTTTCTTATATTCCTAGAGATCCGTAACTCCGATTGCACTGATCTTTTAACACGATTTGTTTCTGGATATAAACTTCCTTGCGCCCGAAGTAGAGCTCCAACCGACTTACGAGGAGGCCACGATACACCACCACGCGCTTGGGCCCTGGGCACACCCTGGTGTCTCGTGTTGGCTGTGGGGCTCCTTTTGCATTGATTCCACCTCCCAAAAATAACAAATATTCCAAAATAATTCTCCGTAAAGTTTTATCGCGTTTGGACTTCGTTTGATATGGATATTCTATGAAAGAAAAAACATGCAAGAAACATGAACTGGCACCGGGCACTTGATCAATAGGTTAGTCCCAAAAAATGATATAAAGTTGCTATAAAATGATTATAAACATTCAAGAATGATAATATAACAGCATGGAACGATAAAATATTATAGATACGTTGGAGACGTATCAGCATCCCCAAGCTTAATTCCTGCTCGTCCTCAGTAGGTAAATGATAAAAACAGAATTTTTGATGTGGAATGCTGCCTAACATGTTCATCACATATTCTTTTCTTTTGTGGCATGGACATTTGGACTTTTAGATGGTTCAAAGCAATAGTCTAGTTTTGACATGAAGACTTTAATACTCAAGCATACCAACAAACAACCATGTATTTCAAAATATCAACACTAAAGAAAGTTATCCCTAGCCCATCATGCTCAATCATTGATACATTCATGAAAAACACTCGAATATTAGCTACACCCAATGCACAAGTATGATCATAGTGCCCCCTAGTTGGTGCTTTATAAGAGAAGATGGAGACTCAAATAAAAGTAAAATTTGCATAAAGTAAATAGAAAGGCCCTTCGCAGAGGGAAGTTGGGATTTGTAGAGGTGCCAGAGCACAAAGCTTAAATTGAGAGATAAAAATATTTTGGGCGACATGCCTTTCCTGTCAACGAAAATGACCGAGTAGTTCACAATACTTTCCATGCTAGATATATCATAGGCGGTTCCCAAAGAGAAAATAAAGTTTATTCCTTTTCCACCATTCTTTCACAATCCATGGCTAGCCATATCCACAGTTGCCTTCTATACCAACACTTTCCAAGAAATTTATTATTTCACAACATAAAGTAAATTTCTTTTACATTTCGCGACTGGGCATCCCTATTACCGCCGTACTCTCGTGCAATGACAAGTGAATAAACACTCATCTTGAGAATAACACATCTAGCATGGAAAAATATTGGCCACCCCCTGCGGCTTCATGAGCGGTACACTACTGGAATCAGGTACTTTGCCGTCTGATGTGGCGGGCGGCAAAGGGCAGACCCATGGACGGCAAAGGCCTTTGCCGTCAGCCAGCAGACGGCCACATATTCGGCACTGTAAATTCCGGTAAAGGGCTGCTTTGCCGTCTGTCTAGGCTCAGCGGATGGCAAAGTATTTATGCCGTCAGCCTGCAGACGGCAACGAGGCTGGACAGCGTAGCACTGACGTTAGCCCCGTTAGGTGGCTAACGGCATCCTTTGCCGTCTGGCCCCCGCACAGCCTTTGCCGTCTGCCCCCATCCTGCCTTTGCCGTCTGCCCCCGTACTGCCTTTGCCGTTTGGCATCCTTTGCCATCGTCCGCCGGACGGCAAAGAGGCCAAATGGCCCAGGCCTGGTGTTCCCAGGTTGCACAGGCGGCTGCCACGTGCCTTCTTTGCCATCGGTGGCAGACGGCAAAGAGCCAGTATTGCCTATTTTTTTGCCTGTTTTTGTTATATTCAAGAATTTTCACACGCAAATATATGATATATATATATATATATATATATATATATATATATTTCACAGAAACAATATCCCTGCCATATGGATATGATCAACCAACAATTATACCAAATTGAAAGTATCAAATGTCACATTGTTCACCATATTCCAATAGTTTCATCCATACATACATAGTTTCATCCATAGGTAGAAAGTTTCACATAAGTTCATCGATACAAAATGAAAACAAAAAGTAAACACTAGCACTACATCAAAGCAAGTTGCCGTGAAGTGAATCAAATCTGCAAAATTGGAAATAAGAAAGTTAGAAGAAGAATACTAGAAGAAGTAGAAGAATAAGCTAAGTATATGTGATTTATGAGGTAATTATGCCATTTTTGACCTTACTAAGCTTATTGTGTCATTTTGCAATTAAATAAGCTAAGTATATGGGATTTATGAGGTTACCAACTCTATTATGCCATTTTTGAATTAACTAAGCTTATTATGTCATTGTGGAGGAAACATAGCTAAGTATAGGTCATTTTAGAGCTAACCTAGGTAAAATAGGTCATTCTGGAGCTAAGTAAGCTTATTATCTCATTTTGTAGGAAGCATAGCTAAGTATAGGTCATTTTAGAGCTAACTTAGGTAAAATAGGTCATTTCGGATCTAAGTAAGCTTGCTATGTCATTTTGGAGGAAACAAAACTAAGTATAGGTCATTGATGAGCTAACCAAGGTAAACTAGGTCATTTTGGAGCTAAGTAAGATTATTATGTCCGTTTGAAGGAAAATAAGCTAAGTATAGGTCATTTATGAGCTAACCAAGGTAAACTATGTCATTTTGGAGCTAAGTAAGATTATTATGTCCCTTTGGAGGAAAATAAGCTAAGCATATGACATTTATGAGCTAACCAAGGTTATTATGCCATTTTTGAACTAAGTAAGCTAATTATGACATAAATGAACTAAATAAGATAAGTATTGGTCATTATGCATTTGTTAAGCAAAACACTAGAGAAAACGTACTGTCCTCGTCATCACGGAGGTGAAGCACCGGGGTTGCTCTGGACGGTGTCACCTGGAGCACTACTTGGCCCTGGAGAAGGATCGTGCGATGCAGCTCGGGAGTTATGCTACACCAAAGATCATTTGCGTTAGAATGATGACACTTCAATGTTAAGACTAGTAACTAATGACCATTCAAATGAAACTCACCGTTCCCGCCGTGGTAATGACTGGCATCGGCGGAGGGGTCTGGCCGTTCTTCTCGCACGTAGACTGCACATTTGGTTTTGACAAGTCAATCATATTGGTTATTAATGAAACGAACCTGTAGTGCATGATTTGGCTCATATGAATAAGAAACTTACCACGATGAGCTCGTACATGGCCCGGTTAGACGCATTGTTCTGTGCCCTCTCCTCCTCCAACTCCCTCTCCTTCTCCGCCGCCTGCCGGTCCCTATCATCCAGAAGCGTCTGGTATGCCTCTCTCTTTCTGAAGAGCAGCCTGCAAAACAACTCCTCGTTAGCATTGTAATCATCTTTGTTCGCACACATGATGTAATGGAGGAAAGCTATCTCAGTCCGTATGACTAACCTCGATGGCGAGCTCGACTGGCCGTGGACGAGGCCTTATCTCAGGACAGGAACTCATTTGGCGCGCCTTGATCTCCCGGAGAGTGCTAGAAGACCGTATAAGTCCATATCCAATGGCTATCGAGCCTTGGGGCCTCCCGCCGCCAGCTACCATCACCAGCTCTGGATCAATAGGATGCTGGCTCGGGTTAAAGTCCTCCCCTTTCCTTGCCTTCCCCTCATCTCTGTACCTCACGAGCTTGTGGTGGGAGGATATGTTGGCGAAGTTCTCGGGACGATCGAGGTCAGACTCCAAGAATGCCTTGGCCTTCTTGTACGAGGCAGTATGGGCCATGGCATAGAGTTCGTACACCCCTGGCACCTCCGTCTT
The DNA here is from genome assembly GCA_039707655.1 of Elymus sibiricus. NCBI lineage: Eukaryota > Viridiplantae > Streptophyta > Magnoliopsida > Poales > Poaceae > Elymus > Elymus sibiricus. Next base: position 266,813,550 of record CM077665.1, on the reverse strand, counting down.
ATTGTAGTTCGCCTAAAAGAGAGAGAGAGAGAGAGAGGAACAAAGTATTAGTAAAGGGCTCAAGCTAGCATCAAGAAATGGATTGCATGAATCATGAATCAAGCCACATACCCAGTTCCGCCCGAACTGATATAAGTTGGCGCTGCCTTGATGGTGTGGCACACCAACCATTTTGTCACGCCGGTTCTGGGCATTGTCGTGGACGGCTCGCCATTCGTCTGAGAACCACTGGTCCACCAACGCCTCCCAACAATCCATCTTATCCGCACACCATCTCGGGGGCGCCTAAGTTAGTAAAGAGAAATTTGAGCGGTACGCCTACGAATCAAATCAAGGAAACTAAGTACAAGGCCTTAAGAATAGGTAATTACCTTCATGTACTACTCCTTCTCTAGAAACTTTCCGCGGCACGAAGACTTGTCCTTCTTAACCCCACGCGAGGCGTAGTAGTCTCGAACAGCCTGCGGCCGAGCCTCGTGCCATATGTTCTGTAGTAGGCGCTTGCACTCACCATCGATAACCTTTGCCGCGGCCTCCTCGTGTCCCTCCTCACACCTGTAGAAGGTATGCAATCAAACAAGACAACACTAATTAGTACAGTAACTAGCTATTGTTGATTTTTAATTGTGTAAAGGAGAAATTACTCAAAACTTTCTGATCACCATGTCGGCCCTCGTGTGGCACAAGACACCGTCGATCACCTCCTCCGGTGGGGCCGGGGCAGCCAAGTAGTGCTCCCAGGTCAATCCTAGCTCTGGAAGCTGACCCTCACCGGGCAACGTGACAAACCCCGGCAAGTTGTGCTGGCAAAGCACACCAAGGATGGTGTTGGGCCTGCGGAGATCGTTGGCGTGATCCCAACCCCTGCAGTATGACAAATCCAACACATTAGATATTTGAAGAATGTGAAGGCAAAAGGTTAAAAAATAGTAAATGCACTTACTTCTCCCTATTAGGCCTGGCCTCTACTCGCGGGTCGCCGGCACGGGCGGGAGCCGTGTACTGCCACGCTGGTAGACGGTGGCCCCCTCAACCACCTCTTCCTCGCTATCCACGCAACCATCAGCATGGCCACTCGGCTCCTGCTGACGTAGATCTGGCCAGGTATCCCATGGGGTCTGCTGGGACGTAGCCCATCCCTGCTCTGCTCCGGAGTCTCATGGGACGAAGCGTCTAGTACAGGAGTGTCGTGGGTCGAAGGCTCGTCGACCTGAGGCTTGTGGACAGGAGTCTGCGTAGCCTCCACCCTAGAAGTCATGTGCTCGAGTGAATCAGCTGGGGTGTCGGCGAGGAAGGCGCATCAGCCTCCGTACGTCTCCCGCGGGCACGTGTACCTCTACCTCCTCTTCTCCTCTTCCCCCGACCTCCTCTCCCGGTGGGCATCGGTGCCGACGAAGAAGCGCCCGCCTGTGTCTGCAAACGAGCAAGCAACGCTCTCCGGAGATGCTCGGGTGGAATGGTAGTAACCCTCCCACCACGCGCCGACAAAGAAGCCGTGGATCGCTCTGGACCCGCGCCCACCATATATTTCAACACCTGCCATGACAAAGAGTAAACGAAATTAGTACAACATTAAAAAATTGAATACCGACATGAATAATAATATGTATATAATTTAAGTGTATCATCATCATGTATATAATAATAATTGAACACCTGACATGAACTAATAATAATCTTGATCAGCTATATATGCTTCGGGATCAATAAATGCATCATCATCATCACTATCATCAATAAATGCATCATCATTGTCAGTATCGCGAACGACATGTGAAAAGCCTCCTTTATGTAATCGGTCAAGCATTGACAGGTCATCCACAACAGTAACCTGTTCTTCTTCCAGCTCTTCTTGTTCCATCTCAGGGGTGAAGTCGGATTCACCATCGCTGTCTACTTCGATGTTCTGGGGTGAAGTAGAGCGGTTCTTGAAACGTTTTTTGCAAAGACGTGTTTCTTGGAAGAATTCTCCTTCATACGTGTCTGGTTTAATGTGAGGTTCATAATCCTCTTCATTGAGGGGGGGTGGTCTAAAACGTGGCGACACTTCATAAACGACATCCCAACCATTCAGATTTGGATCAGTTTGGCAGGCCCACGGTAGATAGAAAACTTGGGTCGCCTGTTGAGCCTTAATATAGACATCGGGAACATCTAAATGGGTGCTTTGTTTGATTTTGACTAGCCCTATATGTTCATTAGTCCTTCTTGTCTCCTTCGGCTGGAACCAATAACATTTGAAGACTACGACGTTCGGCGGGTTTTCACCATAGAATAGAAGTTCATAAATTGCGTCAACTCTTCCATAATACTCGGTACCTCCTTCGCCGATAGCAGAGACACAACAATTTGTAGACTTTCAGTCGGCCATAGATAGCTCTTTGCCAAAGGTACGAATGCGATACCCGTTGATGTCGTATTTGTCAAATGAACGGACCTTATAGTCAAAACCATAGAATAAGAGCATTTCAAAGGAATTAGAAGTTGCGAAACAATGTACCGAGAACTTACTCGATGTACGGCCGCACTTCTGTTAGGTTGTTGAAGATATACAATGAAATGGTCTGCCATTCTTCGACATCCAATGCTATTACTTTCGAAGCACCGGCTGGTGCGAGCTCCCCTTTGAATAGGCTGAGGTTGGATCGACCTTTTTTAAGGTCGCCAGCATTGTACCGAGGCTTCGGATTATGCAAATGACGATTTTTGGCTTCGTAATGTGCTGTCACGAAGTTTGCCGCCTCCTCAGTAATGAATGCCTCAGCCATCGATGCTTCAATTCTACGTTTATTTTAACATTTTGCTCGAAGCGTCTTCTGCATCCTCTCAGTTGCGTAGCACCAACGATTTTGCACAGGCCCCCCAATCTTGCCTCGGTCGGGAGATGCAAAATCAAATGCTGCACTGGATTAAAGAAGCCCGGTGGAAAGATCTTCTCTAACTTGCAGATCAACTCCGGCGCCAACTCTTCCATTTCATCTAGCACGCCAGGCGATAGGTCTTTCGCACAAAGAGAACAGAAGAAATAGCTTAGCTCTGCCAGTACTAGCCATTCATCCTTAGGGATAAATCCACGCAACATCACCGGCATTACCCGCTCAAGCCATATGTGCCAATCATGATTCTTCAGACCAAATATTTTCAATTTATCAAGACTCGCTCCCCTCTTTAGATTCGTTACATACCCATCGGGGAACATCAACTGCATTTTCACCCACAAGATCATTTCCCACATAGCTGGCCTTCCAAGATTGAACCATGCCTTTGGCTTCGTCCAATTCTGCTTTCCTTTCGGTTGTCGCATGTTTTGCAACGGTCTATCACATAGAGCCTCCTGATCAACTCTAGCCTTAGGATTATCCTTTGACTTCCCCTCTATGCCCAACAATTTACCAAAAAGGGCCTCTGTCATATTCTTTTCAGTGTGCATCACGTCGATGTTGTGTGGGCAAAGGAGGTCTTTGAAGTAAGGCAGATCCCATAAGCATGTCTTGTGAGTCCAGGCGTGTTCCGAATTATACCCATTGAAATACCCTGGATGCTCTGGATCAGGCTTGAGAGCATTTAACTGATCCATGGTCCGTTGGCCTATCAACGCAGGTGGTGCGGAGTTTTTGACAACTCTACTTTTGATGAAATTCTTCTTGTCTTTTCTGAACTTATGGCGAGGATCCAGGAACTGTCTATGCAAGTCGAAGCAAGAAAACTTGCAACCCGCTTGCAGCCAACGGAACTGAAGAGCTGCCTTGCATGTGGGGCACGGGAACCTTCCATGCACACACCAACCAACGAATAGCGCATACGCTGGCAAGTCATGCATTGAGTACATGTACCACACATGCATCATGAAGTTTTGTTTTGTAGCGGCGTCGTATGTCTTGATCCCATTATCCCAAGCTTCTTGCAATTCATCCTTAAGCGGCTGCATGTACACATTCATATTCTTCCCCAGATAGTTGGGCCCTGGAATTATCAACGTCAGGAAAATGTTCTTTCTTTGCATAATCTGTCCGGGGGGGGGGGGGGGGGGAGATTGAGTGGAATGACAAATACAGGCCAACAACTATATTGGGTTGCCGTCATACCAAACACATTGAACCCATCAGTGCTGATGGCGACTCGAGGATGCCTTGGATCTGCTGCTTTATCCTTATGTAATGCATCGAAGTGCTTCCACGCGAAAGCGTCTGAACTGTGTACCAACATCTGATTCCCATCTGCATCTAGTTCGGTTCTTTTGCCCAATTTGTGCCATGTCATCTGTCTGGCCGTCTGTTCGACCATGAAAAGACGTTGAAGTCTTGGTACGATTGGCATATACCGAAGAACATTAACGGGGATTTTGGTCTGAATCTTCTCACCCATACCGTTGTCTACCACAATATACCTGGAAGACTTGCAAATGTGATAATAGTTCAAGTCCGCATACGCAAGCCTAAATAAGGCACATCCATTCTCATAGGCATTTATCTTCTCATAGGGCATCTTAAGTACACAGAGGATTTTGTCCAACTGGTACAGGTTTGTAGGCAGTACATGGCCTTTGGGTAGAAAGCGTCCAAATATTGTGATCATCGCGTCGTAGCATTCTCTTCCCAGGTTGAAATGAGCCTTCAGAGCCATTACTTGCACGATGGTATCCAGCTGACAAAGCTCAGTGTGCTCGTGGAGAGGACGTTTTGAAGACTCCAACATTTCATAAAAGGCCTTTGCAGATTCCTCCATCTCATCGTCCGAATCCCGAGCATCATCAAAGTCTTGCACCATGTCTTTGATCCCGGTACCATGCTCGTCGGTGAGACGACGAACCACCTCAGCTCTGGCACGTTGGGCAGACTCACCATGAAAAGTCCACACCATATAATCAGGCATAAAACCCCACTTCTGTAGGTGTTTACCCATTACACCCTCTGTCCTCTTTTCAAAGTTGTCGCACTGGACACAGGGGCACCAGGTTCTTTCCTGGCCATTTGCAAATGCGGCTCTCACAAACCCCTTGGTTTTTGTAAACTATTCATTGGTCATGTGTTCCTGACTAGTGTGACCGGTGTACATCCACGCACGATCACTCATCTTGCCTACCAACTAAACACACACGAAATATATATATAATTCATCATATATATTCATCATTTAATCAAGTTTGTCAATTTTATTACGCCCATGCAACCTACACGCTAATAGGTAAAGATAGGTCCTAATCCCACCCGAGTATGTGTAGATTGGGTTCGTTTTCCCATGCTCTGCTCCGGATCCGATGCAGAATTTCGGTAGCACCTCCCCGCTGTTCTCCTGATACACGTCTCGGCAATAAGCAGAGAGGATGTGTACCCGGAGAACAATAGGGAGGCACTGACGAAATTCTGCATCGGATCCGTAGCAGAGCATATGGGAAAACGGACCCAATCTACACATACTCGAGCTGTCCATGGATAACGTTGGACAATTCGAAAGGATGGCAGTTATAAATATGCAAAGACATGCATATTTATAGGTATCGCCCTTTCGAACGGGAGACGCATACTGGTCACGCATACTGATGATTCAAGACACCTATAGCTAGCAAGTTTCATCGGCACGAAGACTGGAACAGAGCAAATTAAGGGGGGGAGGAGGAGAAGTCATTTGTGCTCACCCACGAACGCAGGGGTGGAGCTCGTCCAACGCACGGGGAGGTCGTCGAACAATTGCACATTGAAATCCACCCGATCAACACAAATATGATGTTTTTTATAACAAAATCGGAAAATATGTGACCTAACTCATAATTTACAAAACTATGACCCCGTCGGCCTCTGGAAGGCCGAAGAGCACCTTTTCGGTCAACAGGAGGCAGAAGAGGTGTTGGGGGTCGGGGGTCAGTGGTGTCGGGAATCAGTGGAATCGGGGGTCAGTGGCGTCGGGGGTCGGTGGCGTCGGGGGTCGGGGGCCAGTGGCGTCGGGAGTCAGTGGCGTCGGGGGTCAGTGGTGTTGGGAGTCAGTGGCGTCGGGGGTCAGTGGTGTCGGGGGTCGGTGGCGTCGGGGGTCCGAGGTCAGTGGCGTCGGGGGTCAGTGGTGTCGGGGGTCAGTGGTGTCAGTGCCGTCGGGGGTCGATGGCGTCGGGGGTCAGTGGCGTCGGGGGTCTTCTCTTCTTCTTCTTCTTCTTCTTCTTCTTCTCTTCCTTTTTCCTCTTCTTCTTCTTCTCCTCCTCTCCTCTTTTTCTTCTTCTTCTTCTTCTTCTTCTTCTTCTTCTTCTTCTTCTTCTTCTTTTTTCTTCTCCTCCTCCTCTTCTTCTTCTTCTTCTTCTTCTTCTTCTCCTTCTTCGTTTCCTTCTTCTTCTTCTTATTCTTTTCTTCTTTTCCTTTTTCCTTTTTCATTTTTTCCTTCTTCTTTTCTTCTTTTTTTCTTCTAACCTAACTAACTAACCTAATTATCCTATAATAAACTAACCTAATAAACTAATAAAACTAACCTAATTAACCTAATAAACTAATAAAACTAACCTAATAAACTGACTAATTTAATAGAAATAAAAAACAAGAAAATCAAAAAAAGGGGGGCGGCCGGCGGTGTTACTCACCGGCGGGGGGCGGCGGGGGCGGCGGTGGACAGGGACGACGCAGGGACGCCGGGGTCGGCGGTGGAGGCCGGGGGCGCCTCGGCGGTGGTGGCGGCCTGGCGACGGGGGGCAGGGGCGCCGGAGGGCGTCGAGGCGGCGGTGGCAGGGGCGCCCGGGGCGTCGGGGGGGCACCGGGGTGGCGGGGGGGCAGGGTTGCAGGGGCGGCGGGGCGGCGGTGACGGCGGTGGGCAGGGGCGCATGGTCGTCGGGGCGGCGGTGGTGGCCGGGCGGCGAGAAGCAGCGACAGCGGGGGCGGTCGGGCGGCGGGGCAGCGGTGGGGCGGGGCGGCACAACTCGGGGGTGAGAGGGAGAGAGAGAATGAAAGAGAGAGAGGGAGGGTGGGATGGCCGTTGACGTCGTTAGGTATAGAGCCTCTTTGCCGTCTGCTGGCGGGCAGCAAAGAGTCCCCAGGCAGACGGCAAAGAGCCAGCATACGGCCCACCACCCCCACGGGGCCAGTGGGGCCCAGGTGGGTTCTTTGCCGTCTGCCTTCCGGCTCTTTGCCGTGTGCTGGCGGACAACAAAGCACTGGCTGATGGCAAATGGTATCTTTGCCGTCAGCCTGTTCTTTGTCGTCTGTTCCTGTTTACCTGACGGCAAAGACCCTCTTCGCCATCTGCCAGCAGACGGCAAAGAGCTGGCAGATGGCAAATCCTTAGATTCCAGTAGTGGTACGAGCACACAAAAAGGAAATTCATTCTGAAAATTAGAGGTGGCACATACAAATTTTCTTCGAATGGCACGGACATACCGCATATAGGTAGGTATGGTGGACTCATATGGCAAAACTGGGTTCAAGGATTTTGGATGCGCAAGTAGTATTTCTAGTTAGTACAAGTGGAGGCTAGCAAATAGATTGAGAAGCAATCAACCAAGAAACAAAAATTCACATAAACAGGCATTAAGCATAACTAACTCTGAATAATGCACCACAAGTAGGATGTAATTTCATTGCACAACTATTGACTTTCGTGCTTGCATAGGGAATCACAAACCTCAACACCAATATTCTTACTAAATCATAATTACTCACCAACATGACTCACATATTACCATCATCATGTCTCAAAACTATTACAAGGAATCAAGTTTAATTTGTCCAATGATCTTCATGAAAGTTTTTATTATATCCCTCTTGAATATCTATCACTTTGGGACTAGTTTCATATATTGCCATTGCTTTGACAAGCTCAAATAAATTTAAGTGAAGAACATGAGCATAAAATTTCATCTCTCAAAATAATATAAGTGAAGCATGAGAATATTTCTTCAAAATTTACTAACTCTCAAATTAATCTAAGTGAAGCATGAGAGTTTAATTCTTTCTACAAAAGTCAATGCTCTAATAAATATAAGTGAAGCAAAAGAGCATTCTACAAATAACGGTTTTCTATGTGAAGAGAAACAGGCAATCCAAACTTCAAATGATATAAGTGAAGCACATGAAGCATTCTATAAAGCCATACTCAAAAGATATAAGTGAAGTGCAATGAGCATTCTATAAATCAACCATGGAATATCTCATACCAGCATGGTGCATAAAATAAAAGTGAAAACTAAACACAAAACACGCTCCAAGATTTACACATATCACATGAACGAAACGAAAACGAACACGTACCGATACTTGTTGAAGAAAGATGGGATGCTTTCCGGGGCATCCCCAAGCTTAGATGCTTGAGTCTCCTTGGATATTTACTTGGGGTGTCTGGGGCATCCCCAAGCTTGAATTCTTGCCTCTCCTCCTTCTCCTCATATCGAGACCTCCTCGATCTTTGAACACTTCATCCACACAAAACTTAACAAAAAACTGGTGAGATCCGTTAGTATAATAAAGCAAATTACTACTTTAAGTACTGTTGCAAACCCATTCATATTTTATATTTGCATTATCCCTGCTGTATTATAATTCTCCATGGCTTATACCACCGATAAAATTGATAGTTTCATCAAAACAAGCAAAACAATGCATCAAAAACAGAATCTGTCTTAAACATGACAATCTATAGTAATATGAACTTTGACCATACTTATGTAACTCCACAAATTCTGAAATATTAGGACGAAATAAAAAATTTGTATAGAAATACTGTGTAAAAATTTCAGAAACTTTTGACGGTCCAGTAAAAAATGTAAATTCACGCACTACACCCAAAGTTTCTGTTTTTACAGCGCACATACCAACAAGCAATCTAATCATCCTAATGGCAAATCTTGGCACATTATTTTTATAATACAATGGATTTGTACAAAGGGGATAATTATTTTTGTTGAAAAGTTTTTGTGATTCAAGATTCACAAAGTTTCCGTGGGGATGAGCAAAGTTCAAGGAATTCCCCCACTTTCACGATGTTCGTCTCTCTCACTTTCACTTTTCTTTTTGTAAAGTTTTAGGTTCCCCTCTATATTTTATTTTCTTTAAACTTTATAAAATCACTCAACAGAATAAAATGACTCTCTAAAACTTCTGGGTTGTCTCCCTGGCAGCACTTTCTTTAAAGCCATTAAGCTAGCATAAAGTGCTCAAGTAATGGATCCACCCGGATCCCACGGTATATCAAAGCCAATTTTAATTAACAATGATTAGTAATTTAGTAGTGAGCACAAAGCAACATATATCATGCAATGATGAAGTCTAACTCTCTTCCTATGCATCGACATGTCATAAAAGAACAATTCATGCACATCAAGTAAAGGCCAATGCATAGTATAAACAGTTTCTTGCAATTTTATCGTATTGGAAACATAAATAGGTGGAGATGTAGTTCCTCTCTCATAATAATTGCAAGTAGGAGAATCAAGCACATGCATATTATATTCATCAAAATCATCATGTGTAGTAGCAAAACGCAACCCATCGATATAATCCCTAATAAGAGCAAACTTCTCCGATATAGTGTAGTTGGGAGAATTCAAAAAGATAATAGGACTATCATGTGTGGGTACAATAGCAACAATTTCATTCATAACATAAGGAACTATAGCAAGTTCATCTCCATAAGCATAATTCATATTGGCATGTTGGCCACAGGCATAGCAAGCATCAAGTTCATCAAAAAGGGATATTTCAAAAGAATCCACGGGATCATAGCAATTATCATAGTATTCATCCTTCGGTAAGCACGAAGGAAAATTAAATAATATATGAGTTGAAGAGTTACTCTCATTAGAAAGTTGGCACGGGTAGCTAATCCGCTCTTCCTCCATTTGTTCTTTGCTCTCCTCCTCATCTTTTTCATCTGATGAGCTCACAATTTCAGCAACTTCCTCTTCCATAGATTCCTGCAAAATATTAGTCTCTTCTTGGATAGCGGAGGAGTCCTCAATATATTCTTTAACACAAGCATTGCAAGCATAGTTTTCATAGTAGTATTAGTGTGGAAATTTTTTCAGATTTTTAAAGAGTAGCATCATACTTTTCAATCAAAGAAGCAATTTCATAGGCACTGTTAAAAGCAACAAATTCTTTAATTTGTTCAATATCATAGTAATAATAAACACCGTTGGCATAAGAAGATACGATTTCATTATCCTTAAACTCACATTGGAAGAAAATGTGTTTCTTAGGGTCTTCGGAACAACAAGTAAAATCAAGTATTTCGCATAAATTCATAGCATATCAATACAAACTATTAATATGATGCCACAAAAGTTTCCCTTTTTGAGATAAGCGGTGTCGCACAAAATAAGCATGCTCATTTAATGATTTTCCCCCAACTAAGCTAGTTGGGTATTTAGCACGAGCACAAATGGATCGAAGATGATCCAAATAGAAAGTTTTAGTAGTATGATAGATTTTGGGTGGTTCTTCAACCATTGGTTTAGCAGGTATAACTAATTTTTTTGGTATTTTACATTTCCTACCCATAACTAAAGATAGAAAACAAGAGCACAAAATAAAAACTACTTAGTGATAAAGCAAAAAAGCACACACGAGAATATTCACCCCACGCTATTGTTCCCGGCAACGGCGCCAGAAAAAGGTCTTGATAACCCACAAGTGTAGGGATCGTTTATAGCCTTTTTCGATAAATAAGAGTGTCGAACCCAACGAGGAGCAAAAGGTTGAACAAATATTTCCTCAAGTTCTATCGACCACCCATACAACTCTACGCACACTTTAACGTTTGCTTTACCTAGAACAAGTATGAAACTATTTTGTAGGTGATAGGATAGTTTGCACGAATAAAACTAGAAGAACTTTGCGGGAATAAAACTATGAGTAAAACTCAAGATAATAAAAGTTAGTTGTTTAGTAGAAAGCTTTTGTCAAACAAGAAGGTTATTTGTTCCTAGGCAATTGATAACTAGACCGGTAATTATTATTGCAATTTTATATGAGGGAGAGGCATGAGCTAACATACTTTCCATACTTGGATCATATGCACTTATGATTGGAACTCTAGCAAGCATCCGCAACTACCAAAGACCATTAAGGTAAAACCCAACCATAGCATTAAGTATCAAGTCCTATTTACTCCCATACGCAACAACCCACCTACTCGGGACTGTGCTTCTGTCACTCACGCCACCCACCATAAGCAAATCATGAACATATTGCAACACCCTACAGCGGGCATCCCTCCCGTTTGCACGACATGGAGGGCACCATTGAACAACACCAAAATAAAACATACAACTCATATCAACCACGATCATCAATTTGCCCATAGGACAAAACAGATCTACACAAACATCATAGGATAGCCATATATCATTGGGAAATAATATATGGAGTTGAGCACCATGTTTAAGTAGTGATTACAGTGGGGAAGAGAGGTGTTACACCGCTGCATAGAGGGGGAGAGAGTTGGTGTTGACAGCGGCGAAGTTGTTGGTGTAGATCGCCGTCACGATGATTGCCCCGGTGGAGTTCCGGCGCCATAGGGAGAGAGGGGGAGAGAGCCCCCTCCTTCTTCTTCTTCCTTGGCCTCCCCCCTAGATGGGACATGAGTTCCCCCTCTGGTCCATGGCCACCAAGGCGGCGGAGGGGCAGGAGCCCCTCCAAGATTTGATCTCCCTATCAGTTCTCTTTTGTTTCGCATTCCTGTTTTCTAGTCAAAAACCATTTCTTATATTCCCGGAGATACGTAACTCTGATTGCGCTGAGATTTTAACACGATTTTGTTCTAGATATAAGATTCCTTGCGCCCGAAGTAGAGCTCCAACCGACCTACGAGGAGGCCACGATACACCACCACGCGCTTGGGCCCTGGGGCGCGCCCTAGTGTCTCATGGTGGCTGTGGGCCTCCTTTTGCGTTGATTCCACCTCCCAAAAATCACAAATATTCCAAAATAGTTCTCCGTAAATTTTTATCGCGTTTGGACTTTGTTTGATATCGATATTCTACGAAACAAAAAACATGCAACAAACAGGAACTGGTACTAGGCACTGGATTAATAGGTTAGTTCCAAAAAAATGATATAAAATTGCTATAAAATGATTATAAACATCCAAGAATGCTAATATAACAGCATGGAACGATCAAAAATTATAGATACATTGGAGACATATCAGTTCACTGCAGATAAATGTTATTGCAATCCAAACACCTTTCTTTGCCGATGTAACCTCATTTTTTGTTTTAAAACAAATATTAAAATCAAGTACATCACAAACAGTTAAAGATCATGAATCGTGTGTGATGCAGTACAAAATATCTTGGGCGAATCCTCATATATATGGCTTACATCAGAAGCTTAGTCGGCTACAGTCCACCGCCGGCTCCTGAACCACACTTGCTCCCCAAGCCCGTTATACTGTTCAAACGTCGCCGGTGAAAGATGGGAAACTTTGGTGACTCACTTCGGCCCAAGAGTGGCCACAAAATCCATGAGCGTGCTAACAACCTCCATGAGCGCGACCTCAACCTCCGACAGGGCGGCTGCAGCAGCCGAAAGGGCAGCTGCTGCAGCTGAGATGGCGGGAGCAACATTCGTGACGGGGATAGCAAATAGCGAGAACGGCACAACAGTATTCGTTCCATGGCGGCCACTGTATCCCTGATGCCGGCTGCCCACACCTATGTCGAGGCCGCCCATGCCCAGATGTAGTTGGTCACCGCACAAATAGCACCGGCCTACTCCGACACCAGTTGGCAAACTACGTTTGAAGAGTTGGCAATCGCCAAGGGTGCTCGATCAGTAGTCCGTTCTTTAGCGGCCTCCCTAGCCGAGATGTAGGACATCAACGTCTGGACCGTGGCCGCCCACGTTAGGCTCATGGCGGCCTTTTCCAAAGAGATGGCGTACGCGGAATGCAAGATGCTTGCAAAGTATGCGGTGATTGATGCAGTGGAGCCCCTTCCCCCGGAGGTCGTCAAGCGCCGGCTGGTCATGGAGGAGGCGGCGCCGATGGAGATTGACAAGCGCCGGGTGGAATATTAGTCTTTGTTTAGAGTGCTGGTCTTTTGTTAGAGTAGTGTTTAGGTAAACCAGCTCTGGTTAATTCCTCGATTAAGTATGTGCGGGCTGTGTAGTACTCAAATTAGCAAGTGCTGTTAAATTATGCAATGACGTGGATGACCAGTGTAACAAGGGAAATTCGGACCAAAATTTGCCCCGTATCCCCATTTTGTCATTGAAAGGAAAATAAAATGCAAGTACATCACACACAATTGGTTAGTACGAACCATGTGCAATGTAGTAGCCAATAAATTTTCACGTTCAAACTCATCACACATGGGGAAATAATCTATTGGATTCGTTTTATATTTACATATCACACACAGTTCTAACTAAGGGATTGTGTCTGATGAGACTTTGCGCACCAGTTTTTCGCTGCACTGAATGAAAATTTTGGGCCGCGGCGGAAATATCTATCTCCCCCACCCCTCCTACCAAACAAAAGCCACGTTTCCCCTTGCTCCCCTTACCTTTCCTAAGTTCAAACCTTCACTGCTAGCTTGCAGCGCCACCTCCTCGCAGGCGACGTTCCTTCCAGCTGCCCAGCCTCCTCCATCTAGTCAGGTAATCCACACCTCCCCTATATCCATTTCCCCACCCCCTGCTCCTCCATTCCACATGCCCCGACCGCCAGTGTGAAACCTTCCACCCGAATTACTGTGCCACCCCCCGAATAATCACTGCCGAAAGCCATGGTGCATGCAATATAGCCAGGATCTTAGGGAGCATTTGGCAGCGGCAAGCAAATCGTGGTCGCACGCGTGGATGAGGCCGCGATGGATGTCATGCGTGCTGACCCACAGATCTTGGAGCAGCACCTCGCCGTTGAGGCCACCATCGACGCCTCGCACGTGGATGCCGCCACGCGGTTGGCTGCTTTAAACGACAGCTCATGGTGTTTTCACAAGGGCACTGTCGGTGCCTTCGACGAAGAGTATGAGGTCTTTTCTCAGCGTGCCCGTGTGTTGGGGATATACCCCACGGTATAACTGGGCCCAGATAGGACCTAGTGATCAGGGGCGGCTCATACTCGGACTAATTATATGGGCCACGGTCACCTTTAAAGGCTCAAGGCCAAAAAGGTAGATCATGGAAGAGGGCCAGCTCGTGCACCAGTACTTTCCAGGCCGGCTCATGTTGTGAGTTGTGAGGAATCTCTTCTACTTGGAAGGCAAGGAAAAGTAGGAAATACACTAGGTTACGGGTTGTGTTATGACCCGGACTTTATTGTAACTTCAGGGCCTCAACCTATATATAAAGGAGATTCCGCACCCTGAGGAGGAAAGACTAAGAAAGAAACCCTCGAGAGGTAAGTTAGCGATTCCGCACCCTAGTATTCGAGATCATCATCATCAATAACACACAAAGCAGGACGTAGGCTTTTACCTCCATTAGAGGGGCCGAACCTGGGTAAACTCTTGTCTCTCGTTCTCGATCAACCCCATCCAAGCGACCACCTAGTTGCGATGGTTCCTAGAATTAGTCCTTTCGCTAGGACATCTGTCGTGACAAAACCACGACAGTTGGTGCCCACCATGGAGCCAGCACACGGTTGTGTTGAGTTCTTGGAGGGCGCTCTCCCAGGGGTCGAGGGATATACGATCGGTCAGATGACCACGAATTATCGCGGCAAGCTCTACATCAATGATTCAGGCTGGGGTCACGAGGCTGGCTCAATTGAGTACGGGTACCGGGTCCCCTTTGGCAAGATCCATGTCTTCATGGGCAAAATAGGCAAGTCAGGACCCAAGACGGACACCTGCACCGACATCGTCGAGTCGGCTCGGCACACCCAACCCGGCCAGACTCAAGCCGTCCAGAACCACATCTTCATCGGCTTCACTCCCGGAGTTGATATTGCGGGAAACTCTACGGCTAGCGGAGATACCCTCATCTGCTCTCATGGCGAGTCTTCGATTGGAGATACCGAATCAACCAGCCCGCTTTTTGATGGTAGGGTTGGGGGCTACTCAGATGATGAGGCTACTCAAGAGTCCCTCGAGCCGCCGCTGCAAGCCGCCATCTTCATGGCGGAAACAGAGGCGACCCTCGATTCCGCGACGGCTTGTGCGATAGCCGGGACTGACCCTTTAGCATCGGCTCCAAGCGTGCCTGGCTCGGGCAAAACGCTGGCTCAAGCTATGGCCAAATTGATGGCCGCCATGGCAACAATCGTGGAAATGCTAGTAACCGGGGAGAATCAGGCGGAACGTAACAAGCAATTTACCAAACTTCATGAGCAGATGGCCAAAGTTTAGGAGGAAATCGACGCTGAAAATGCACGCATGGCAGCGCTACACGCTCACATCCATAATGAGGCTATATGCCTGAAAGCAGAAGCCTAGCACCTGGGTCTTCGTCGCGACGCTTCTGAGGCGGTTCATCAGAGGAGGCATACAACCCGCCTGCGCCTTAACTTTGAGCCTACGTGTCTGTTCAACATGCCACAACCTACAACTGGGGCTGGACAACCGCGGATGGACCAACCTCATCAGCCGGCCCAACAGCGTGAGCCGGTCCAGCCGCCGCCTGCTTGATCGCCACCTCGACATTTCCATACCCTGGCAGGTCATTTTTCCAATCCCGTGGATAACATGCTAGTGGCGACTCGCAACCTCGAAGCACTTCCAATCACGGGAAAAACTCCTATGGTGATTGAAGCCAGGAACATCATCGAGATGTTGAAGACTGCAGTCACCCAACAGGCGTACTACTCTTACAGCCGAGATCGGGTTCATTCTACCCCTTATCAAAGTCGCAGCAAGAGTAGACTAGTTGAGTCCCCTGTAGTCTCTAGGAATGGGTGTAGGCAGCATGCTCTGAATTCCCCATTCCGGCCAGCAGCATCAAATACACAGGTGATCGTTGATGTGTCCCAAGCCATCAGAGAGGCATAAGCAGCAGCTATAGGGGCGGTTCAAGTGCCTCCCTCCACAACCCAGCCAATTTCTTCCGGGGTGGGCTTAAGCATCAGGACTATCGGAGTTGTCGGCGTACTGGATACCAGGGTACCCAGACTTGCCTGCCTGCGGCCCTGGGCATGGCCCACCTCAACAACCAAGAATGGCCCAGCGCAGCCTCACTCGAGACAAGGCCCTCGCGAGACCACAAGCTCGTGAGGGAAGCAGCGCCAAGACCCGCGGGGAGGGAGGCCTCCCCAGGCCCCCTCCTGAGCGGTGGAGACTCCTATGCAACACGCGACCTCAGGAGGCCAAGGGTGACGCCAGCCAGGCCAGGCGGGCGCCAGTACGCCAGAGGGGACAGTTTCCCCTTTGGTGCAAAGGAGGCAGGGACGCACGCGAGTTCCCAAAGCCCCCCCCCCCAAAGGTTTCCTCTTCGGTGCAACAAGACCAAGACCCCAAGCCCCGCAGGACGGACGTCATCACTGAACCCACCACTGCATCACCATCGACTACTTTGCAGGCGATGACCACCTTTCGTCAGGATAGGGTGTACCACCTGTCCCCCTTCAAATTTGGCCGTTGTGGGATCCCTTCCCGCCACTGCGATAAGGGAAGAGGACCCGGGCCGCTATAAATAAAGGCTAGGTAGCCCGGTAGAAAAACACAGGGCAACCACCCCGCAGACACACCCGCAAGGCAACACACCTTTGCACTAGTTCGTCCACAAACCTCCTCGTGAGGCAATCCACCAAAGGCAGGAGTAGGGTTTTACGCTTCGCAGCGGCCCGAACCTGGGTAAACTCTTGTGTGCCATCGTCTTCCTCGCCATCGAGTAGGGGTATTGTGTTGTGAGCTTGGAGGGGGCGAAGATGTTGGGGAATCTTCGCACACGCCCCTGGGTTCGAATTCCTTAGGGTTTTGCGGAGCCCGAAATCCGACATTTGGCGCGCCAGGTAGGGGGCGTGTCGGAGTCTTCAACAAGCTTCGCTTCTTCTCCGCCCCGTCGCGCAGATGGCCAACGCCTGACAGGCTCCTTCCGGCCTCGGAGGGCCCGCCTCCACCAACCTCGCCACTGCCACCCAAGACCCGCGCCACGGCAGCGCAATGCCGGGCGGCTGTTTCCAGGCCACCAGCATCGTTTCCACCACTGACGCCGCTCGTATCGGCCGGGCGCAAGGTGGACGAGCGGCGCCCACGGGACCGACAACGCGCTGCACCCACATGGAAGACCTCAACGTGCATGACTCGCTCCTGATGGCGAGTGAGATGCTTCGCCACCGCCCTACGCACGGGGGCTTCGACGCCTGGGACGACCACATCGCCGAGCTGGTCGCCGTCACAAGGAGGGCCTGGGTCCCTCACCTACCTTCGCGACCACCGGCGCCGGGCGCCGGGGGCTCGCTCGCCGTGCCCGTCGCCTCGCCTGCGGGCGGCGCGCCCGCTCCTTCCTCGGAGGAGCCCGAGCAGGGCCCGCCACACGCCGTGCTTCTTCTCCTCCGGATCCCGTTGACAGGCTTCGGGGCGCTGCCCGGCCACGTCGGTGGCACCTTTGAGGAAGGCAACGGGGCGCTCCACGTGAACCCTGGCACACGTGCCCACGCCCAGTTGGTTCATCATCAGCCTGGCTTGTCCCGGTGGGAGCGCGCCAACCAGCGCAGGGAGCAGGCGGCTCAGGCTTCCGGCCAGGAAGGTAACCGTAATGCAGGCACAATGGAGAATCAGGGAGGCAGCTCACGGCAAGAAACGCGCGGCCCACCCAATGGCGGCGGCAGGGCTAGGCAACTTCGGCAGAGGCCCGTCGCAGGAGGGTCTGTGGCCCGCGTGCCCAGGATGGTGTCATACCGCCACCCTGGGAGACCGCCCTAAGAGCGCGCGGGGGCGACTCAGGAGGGGGCCCAAGCCTCTATACGGAGCCCTACATTCCGAGCTACGTCATACCTGCGGAGGACGCGGAGGATCAGGCGCCCTCTACGGATGCCAGCACCCTCCCAGGATAAGGAGGTGCCCCGGGTGCTCTCCCCAAGCCGGGCATGGGGCTTCCACGGAGGGGGGCACCAGGCTAGGTTTATGCGAGCGAGGAAAAGGGGGGAGCGTCCCGAGAAGAGCGGGGGCGCGACGCAGCCGCCACCCCCACGAGCAAGAAGCACACAGCCGAACCCAGGGCCTCAGGGACGAGCGCCTAGGGAATCGGCAGGGTACAAGCAACGCGGGCCACCCGCGGCAACGGGGGCGCCGGAGCGACCCTCATGAGGCCCGCAAACCGGGGTCCGGCCGACGCCGCGACACTCCACGGGGCGGCTTCACCGACACAACACCTCTGCAGCTGCGCTGGGTGCATTGCGCTCATGTTTGGGCCGCGGGAGCGCAATCCCGCGGCTACATGGGGAGCAATGCACACATGTTTGGGCTGTAGAGGCACGCAACCGCGCAGTAATGCGTGGGATGGCTCTAAACTGAGTTGGGAGCACCTAGGCCGTGCGCCTGGGGGCTTGCCCAGCTATCTTCGGCCGTGACACTCTGACGTAATAATGAGTGGGATGTATACGCCCGGAGCCCCCCGAGGACGCGGAGGGGTTCCATCCCACGCCCAAGTGGAAGCCCCATGCTCCGCGCTGGCGGACAACACTGCCCTCCAATGGCTATGCCCACGCAACGTGGATGCCCTACGCTCCGCACTTGGGGAAGACAAAGGCGAAGACTAGCCTAGGTGCCGGACGCGGCTGTTGCTTGCTTCTTTTTGTGTTCGTATTGCCATTTTTTAAAATAAAGTTGAAGATTTTGCAAATCTATTTGAAAAGGGGCGGGAACTTTTCTCTCTTCGCGATTCCTCTTTCTGGTGTTGAAGTCTTTTTCCTTTTTGGATTGACACCTTGCCAAGCATGGCTCGCACTTTGGCCCCTCCTCGTGGCCCCTCGGAGCGGGCGGGCAAGGGCCGGTCGGCTCGGGGGCACTCATCACCTAAACGGTCAACCCCCGCTCGGGGGCTCCAGCCGCGGCCCGGCATGACATCACGGAACCTCGGGAGGCTCAGGCGCCTCCCGGGGCGGTAGCCCGCAGAAAGCTAAGGAAGTCGCTTGAGCATCAAGGGGGACTCTTGAGCAACGCGCCTCAGGAGCCTCCCCGATCGCGTAGCACCGCGCCCCTTGGTCTCGTCCTGGTGATCCGGACTTTCCAATTGTGGCCGAGGCCTCGCTTCCTTTGGTCTCGTCCGGTGATCCGGACGCCCCAACGGCGGTCGAGGTCTGCTCGAGATCGGGCCCTGCCGACACAGAGCGCCACTTGAGCATTAAAGGGGGGGTTCCCAGGCAATGCGTCCCGGGAACCTCACCGACCGTGTAGCTCTGTGCCCCTTGGTCTCGTCCTAGTGATCCAGACGCTCCAATTGTGGCCGAGGCCTCACCCCCTGGACTCGTCCTGGTGATCCGGACGTCCCAGCGGTGGTCGAGGTCAACTCAGGATTGGGCCCCGTCGACGCAGAGTGCAGAAAGGGCTCCTGGGCCACTCCGAAAGCAAGGAAGAAGCTCACCCAGGTGGGATCCTCGACCTCCATGGACGCTCCGCCTACGCTTCGCTACGCTCGAGCCCGCCGTGACCCAATGAGCTAAGTACACCCACCTAACGAGGGCAGAACCTTCTAATCAGTTAATGGCCCCCATGCCGGGCAGGAGACATGAGCGCTAACGTGAAAATGCAGGCACTACGGTCCGCTACGTAACCCCATCGGGATTCTTGAGGTTCCAGGAGCAAGGGAGAGCAGCGCGAGGGAGGGAGTCTGGTCACTCTAGGCGGCGGGGCTGAGGGTCTGTCCTTGGGGGGCGGCGCGCTCCCCCTCAGGAGGGCCCGCCCCGCAAGTGCCCGACCGGATGCCGTCGCCGGTCTTGGCAAGGCCCCGCAGGAGAAGCGGGGACGCGCCACACAAAACAAATGATCAACAGCTCAAAAAGGAGAAGGAATACGAAGGTAAAAACACAAAAGTTAATGCCCCCAGGGGCCAGGTGTTGCTTGACATGACAGGAGCTGGGAAGAGAAAACAGGGGAGGACTAGGCGGAGGAGCCGCTGTCGCCGTCCGGGCCGTTGCCCGCCGCGACGCCGGAGTCATCGCCCTCGTCGGGGAGGGCCCCCTGGACGAACCGCTCCACCAAGGACTCCACGTGCGGGCGCGTCTCATCCCTGAGGGGCCTATGGAGTTCCTCGGGCATCGGCTCCATGACGCGGAGAAGGTTGAGCTCGGGGACGAAGTGGCGAAGGTTGGAGAAGACACGTGTGAGCGCGAGGTCCAGGAGGTCGCGCGCACTGGACACGTTGTCCTCGTCAACCCGGGAGACGCCGGTCTCCAACGCATCCACCACCTTGTCGAAGAAGTTGAGGTAGCCCCCGTCGTCGTGCACGCACGGCAACGCAGGGGCCTCCCCGACGAACCGGCTCACCGCGCCGACTGTGCGAAGGGCAACGTCCCGATACTGCTTGGCGCGCTGTGCCTCCAGCATCTGCGCGTGGGCCGCCTTGTCCTGGAAGGCCTGCACGACATCGACGTCCCCCTGAACCTGGGTCTGGAGCGACGCCAGCTCCACCCGAGCCTCCGCCTGGCCCCTGAGCGCGGCTTGGAGGGCGGCCTCGGCGTCCGCAAGCTGGACCCTCAGCGCATCAGCCTCCTCCTGGAGTTCCTCGAGCCTGCGCCTCTTGGGCGCGGGCGCCCTGGGAGGAGGGAACGATCAAGACCGGAGCGGCAGTTGCGATTATAAGAGAAGGAAGCGGGGGACAAGGAACTTACTCATCGAGGATGGCCCAGCACCGGCGGACTTGGATTGGCCTTGAGGGCCCCCCACCGCTGCCTTCGGGGGTCGCCGGTGAAGCCAGGGGCTCCGGACACTTCCCAGCACCTGCCGTGCTTCCACTGGACGCCATGGGAGAGCAAAGGAAAGGAGGAAGACGAGGAAGATAACTTGGAAGGAAAAGGAGCGAGAGGGCGCCACAAGAGGGCAAGGCCCTCCGAGCGGGGCGGGTTTATAGGCGCAACCGCTGCACGCGGGGCGACATGGGAAGTGGAGTTGCCAGGCGCCTCGAGCGGCGCGTGCCAGACTCGACTGGCGTGCTCTCCTTCCTCACGTCGCTTCCCCTGCCCCCGTCGGGTCACATCCGCATGGCCTGAGGCGGGAGAGGACGAAGGGGTCAACAGCATTCAAGGAAGGATAATGATGGCCAAGGAGGCGCGCAGGCCAGGCGTCAGCTTGACCCAGGGCAGTTCCCGACGACTTCGGGGAGCCAAGACGCCCACGTCTCGTGGTGCGCCACGCGTCGTGTCGGGCCCGCAGGCGATTGGGGCCCACGGCGCTCCGGCCCGTCCACCGTGGCTTCGCCCTGAAGCTAGCTCGAGCGCGCCTCGGGCACGGGGGTTATTGTCGGCGTTTTGGATACCAGGGTACCGAGACTTGCCTGCCTGCGGCCCCGGGCGTGGCCCACCTCAATGACGAAGAACGGCCCGGCGCTGCCTCACTCGACACAAGGCCCTCGCGAGACCCCAAGCTCGCGAGGGAAGCAGCGCCAAGACCCGCGGGGAGGTAGGCCTCCCCAGGCCCCCTCCTAAGCGGCGGAGACTCCTATGCAACACGCGACCTCAGGAGGCCAAGGGTGATGCCAGCCAGGCCAGGCGGGCGCCAGTACGCCAGAGGGGACAGTTTCCCCTTTGGTGCAAAGAAGGCAGGGACGCACGCGAGTTCCCAAAGCGCCCCCCAAAGGTTTCCTGTTCGGTGCAACAAGACCAAGACCCCAAGCCCCGCAGGACAGACGTCATCACCGAGCCCACCACTGCATCACCATCGACTACTTTGCAGGTGAAGACCACCTTTCGTCAGGATAGGGTGTACCACCTGTCCCCCTTCAAATTTGGCCGTTGTGGGATCCCTTCCCGCCATTGCGATAAGGGAAGAGGACCCGGGCCGCTATAAATAGAGGCTAGGTAGCCCGGTAGAAAAACACAGGGAAACCGCCCCGCAAACACGCCCGCAAGGCAACACACCTCTGTACTAGTTCATCCACAAACCTCCTCGTGAGGCAATCCACCAAAGGCAGGAGTAGGGTTTTACGCTTCACAGTGGCCCAAACCTGGGTAAACTCTTGTGTGCCATCGTCTTCCTCGCCATCGAGCGGGGGTATTGTGTTGTGAGCTTGGAGGGGGCGAAGCTGTTGGGGAATCTTCGCACATGCCCCTGGGTTCGAATTCCTTAGGGTTTTGCGGAGCCGGAAATCCAACAGGAGTGCCGTGCCTCGCGCCGGTTTTATGCAATGAGAGTATGCCAAAGGAATTCAAGGGCCCTCGCAAAGTTCCCAATTACACGGTTGATCCCGAGCGGGCTGCATGGATCCAGAGCTATGAGATAGCCATGGACATGTTGAACGACAGTGATGCGGTTTGCGCCAAGTACGACACCGTGCTTACCTCAGCACTAGAGCCGGTAGGTTAATGCCCGGACAGGCCCAGGTCGCTCACCAATACAAGGACGGCACCCATGATGTGGAGGTCTCACTCTCTTCCAAGTATAAGTATCCCATCGTCATCGATATCTCCTACGATGTGAATAGCTTGTTTTTTAGCTTAATTACTAAGGACCTACGTACAGCTAGCTACGCTGGTTAAACATGTTTGGCTTACGTGTTGCATGTCCTTCTCATGCCTTTCCTTTAGAATGAAATGTGCAGTGTAATCGTACTATGCAATCTGATCTTCTAGTATGTTTATTGTGCAATGTGGTGCTCAGTTAACTATTTGGTTCATTTGTTGTGATGCTCAGTCAACTGTTTCGTTCACTTGTTGTG
This sequence comes from Elymus sibiricus, assembly GCA_039707655.1. NCBI lineage: Eukaryota > Viridiplantae > Streptophyta > Magnoliopsida > Poales > Poaceae > Elymus > Elymus sibiricus. The sequence continues at coordinate 266,790,829 of CM077665.1, read as the reverse complement.
GTGATCATTTAACTGTTTTGTTCAATTGTGCAATGTGATGTTCGATTGTTGTTGTAACAATTTTGAATTGTTATGCATGTGAGAAATAAATTGAATTTGGATGTACTAGAACCTTGTGAAACATATACAATTGCTCTATTTCCTAGTTCTTAGCACACTTGGTTTAGATAGCTGGCTTTTCCATGTGGCTCGAATTAATCTGTTGGATCTGCAATGTGTTTATTTTTTATCAACATATTTTACTGATATTATGCCAAATCTCACATATAACCTGATCAATATCTACCTTATATATGTTGCAGGGGAAAACAATGGGAGACGTTGAAGTTTACCATCGAGGTTTCCACATTGATGGTCCTTTGACTAATAGCACATTATTATGCAATTGCATTAACCATTCTTATATATAGGTTTTTAACAATTTGTTCTTGCGCATGTAGGTCCTGCTGTAAGATGTTTAGACCCAATGTTCACCTATTTTGCATGTGGTGAAATGAGGTGTCCACGAATATCAGTCAAATCAAGAAACTCGAAAAGATTGTTAAGATAAAGAAACTAGCAAAGAGAAACAACAAGATATTTGTCTGGACAATGAAGAAGACATCAGTCAACTATAGGATGGTACTATCTCCTTCACCTTATCTTTTTCCTTTTGCGCCATTTCAAATTTTAGAAAAGATACCAATGCATATCTTTGTTTTCAGTCCTTTTCAAGGCAGTTCATCGATGATTACATCTCAAACCACATGTATGGTCAAGAGGCGAGGAAGGTATTCATACAACACCCACGATATAATCTTGAAGTCTTCCTCAAGAGGATGAAGGTTGGTCGGGCAATCATCAAACTGCACTGGCCTAAAGTTGCAAGGACCTTCAACGTCATTGAAGGCTCAGTATCTGCCTTCCGCTTCAATAGTTTTCTAGACGAGACTCATCTATCTATTTACCGTATATGATGCTACTTTCAAAATGTTTTACATGTTGCATGTGAAACTTGGTCTTGTTGTGTAATTGGGTAGCTAGGTAGTATATGCCTATATGATGTTGTACTCTGATGTGATTTCAATTATGAAATCCTAGTTACCATAATACGAATATCAAATATATTGTTTGCTTGATATGAATTGTCAATTTGGTTACTTAATGGATTATAAATACTAGGGCAATTAGGCTGGTTATTTTGTTTTCATATTGTAGATGGTTAGTCAAACACCACCATGGGTGATGACCTCAATAAACCCACATGGTTTATAGAAAGTTGGCGTGTTGGATGAGTGAACAATCTCACAGGACTTCCAGACAACAATTGTGTGTGTTAGGTCACCTTGCGGAAATGTTTCCACATAAAAAACTATGTGTGATGGCAGCCCTATGTTCTAGGCACCGTGTGTGATGTATTGAATAACGCAAATGATAGAATTATATCTAGCGTGTGTGATGGCAACCCCTATCATAAAAAATTGTGTGTGATGTACCATACGAGTGGAAAAATATCTTTGGGATATAGTGTGTGGGATGCCTAGTGCCTCTCACACGACTACTCCAATATACCTATTTGTGATAGGCCTCCCAATCGCACAGAGGTTCTAGTTTCCCAGCTTATGTGACCTTGAGGAAGCATCACCGACGATTTATCTATGACACATAGGCAAGGCGACGGTTTAAAACTATGTCGCGGAAAGGGGGTAAAACGTTTGTAATGGACTCGGCTGCACTAGTGCTATACTAACATTGATAATTTAGGTGCTCTTCGGATTGATATTTTTCACATGGTAGAGGATATGCAGCACATATCATTGATGAATAGTCATTCACAAATTTCAACCATTCTTTTATCTTAGCTTCTTTTTCTTCTGCTTCTTTTTTTATGATAGCCAATAACCAAGCACTTTTGCTCCTCCGCAACGGCGCTAGAAAAACATGATGACCTGCAAGGGCATAGGGCTATTGCAATTCGTGGTAAGTAGAGTATGTCGATCCCACGGGGAGAGGTGTTGCACAGGTAACTACCAAACCCGCAGCTACGTCGTCACTCACGTGGCTACGTTCACACCCAGCATGTTAACTGGAAATAGTCTATTCGTCGGTTGCTAATGGAACGATAATAAAGGTGATTTTGTATAAACAACTAAGAAAAGGTAGAAACATAAGTAAAACAACGAATAAAATAAGGGGGCGAAGCTTGAGTAAAGGGCGTTCTATAGGTGTTCGAAATCATAACTACCCGCACGTTGTTCGGATACTTAAGCAACATATCATGTAGGTATTTGTGGGCAGAGCCTGGTAAAGTATACGAAGCTATCGCGTAGTCAACCGTATCACGCATACCGCCACCGTTCCTCCCTCATCAGGTTATGACAATGATGACTAAGGGTTACCCTCTGGATGTGACCAAAGGGCATGTCACAGCCTTAGAACCTTTAGTGTCAATAATTTTTTTGGTGTGATTAATTGCATCAACATTATCATGTCATCATGTCTATCTTTCTGAAAGTTGAATTGAGGGAAGTGAAAGCCTCAAAACTTTAAATTAAAGAAGGGCAAAGAACCCTCAAAATTGCCTTTAGTGAATCCAAAATGCTCTAAAATTTAAATTAATTTTGTATTTGAATTTGGATCTATATTCTTAATATATGGAATATATTTTCAAATGTCTGTGATATATTTATGTGCTTCTGGAATAGTCCAGAAAAGTAACATAAAAATATTCAGAATGTTTTGGCATTGTTTGAATGTTGTTTAAATTGAAAACAATGGCAAGAAATATCAAAAAGAAAACAAAATAGAAATTAAACATAGAAGCAAACTTACCTGTTCAGCCAGCCCAGGAGAGAAGCCAGCCCAGTCCATCAAGGATAGGGTGGTCTTCTTCCTCGTCGCGCCAGAAGGACGGGCGCGTCCCCGACGCGCGCATGCACGCGTCGTGCCACCTCCTTCCCGTCTACCTGCCTGTGCGAAGGGATAGGGATCCCCAGAGCCGTATGGATCGGTCCATCTACCTCGCCACTCTCCCCCACGCGCCCTGTTGATTCACCCACCATGGTCGAGCTGTCATGGCAATGTCGCCATCGTGGCTGCAGCAACCGCACCCCTCTTGCTGTCTGAGAGCTCCGCCTCGACGCCACCGTCCTCCTGGCCAGGCTATGCTATGCCAGATGCCCCAAAGCGCCGACCCCGGCGTCTTCTTCAACTTTCGGCCGCCAAGATCCCCGGCGACCGCACATCGTCTCCAAGCCTTCCTCAAGCCCACTGACAGTCCCTACAGCCTGTTGGAAATATGCCCTAGAGGCAATAATAAATTGGTTATTATTATATTTCCTTGTTCATGATAAATGTTTATTATCCATGCTATAATTGTATTGATTGGAAACGCAAATACATGTGTGGGTACATAGACGACAATGTGTCCCTAGTAAGCCTCTAATGGACTAGCTCGTTGATCAAAGATGGCTATGGTTTGCTACCTATGGACAAGAGTTGTCATTTGATAACGGGATCACATCATTAGGAGAATGATGTGATGGACAAGACCCAAACTATGAACGTAGCATATGATCGTGTCAGTTTATTGCTATAGTTTTCTGCATGTCAAGTATCTGTTCCTATGACCATGAGATCATGCAACTCACTGACACCAGAGGAGTACCTTGTGTGTATCAAACGTCGCAACGTAACTAGGTGACTATAAAGATAATCTACAGGTATCTCCAAGGGTGTCTGTTGAGTCGGCATGGATCAAGATTGGGATTTGTTACTCCGTGTGACGGAGAGGTATCTCGGGGCCCACTCGGTAATACAACATCACTACAAGCCTTGAAAGCAATGTGACTAAAGTGTTAGTCATGTGATCTTTTATTACGGAACGAGTAAAGAGACTTGCCGGTAACGAGATTAAACTAGGTAAAGAGACTTGCATGTAACATACCGAAGAACAAAGGGAAAAGCATACGGGATTAACTGTATCCTGGACATAGAGGTTCAACCGTTAAAGATCTTCGTAGAATATGTAGGAACCCATATGGGCATCCAGGTCCCGCTATTGGTTATTGACCGTAGAGGTGTCTCGGTCATGTCTACATAGTTCTCGAACCCACAGGGTCTGCACACTTAAGGTTCGGTGATGTTTCGGTAGTATAGAGTTATGTATGGTGGTGACCGAAGGTTGTTTGTAGTCCGGGATGAGATCCCGGATGTCACGAGGAGCTCCGGAATGGTCCGGACATAAAGATTGATATATAGGAAGTCCCCTTTTGGTCACCAGAAAAGTTTCGGGTATTTCGGTAGTGTACCGGGAGTGCCGAGAGGGTACCGGGGACGATCGAGGGGGGGGGTGGCTCTCAACCCAAAGGGCCTCATGGGCTGTGGGAGGAGTCAAGCCAGCCCTTAGTAGGCTGGCCGAACCCCCCACTAAGGCCCATGCGGCTAGGGGTGGGAAAAACCCAAAGGTGGAGAGAGTTTCCAAGTGGACAAGTGGAATTCTACTCCTAGTAGGATTGGAGTAGGACTCCTCCACCTCCCACTTCGGCCGCACTAAGGGGCTGCCCTTGGGCCGCCGGCCTCCCTCCCCTTCCTCCTATATATACTAGAGGGAGAGAGGGCAAAAGCACTTAAACCGTAAGCCACGGTCCAACCCTCTCTCCCAATAGATCAAGTCCTCTAGTTTTCAGCAGCGCTTAGGCGAAGCCCTGCTGGAATAGTTCCACCACCGCCGCCGCCGCGCCGTCGCGCTGCCAGAGAACTCATCTACCTCTCAGCTCCCTCTTGCTGGATCAAGAAGCCGGAGATCGTCATCGAGCTGTACATGTGCTGAACGCGGAGGTGCCTTCCGTTCGGCGCTAGATCAGAAGGACCGTGATCAGGATCGCGGGACGGATCGTGATTGGATCGCGAGACGGATCGTGATGGGATCGCGGGACGGCTTGCGATTTGGATCGCGAAGACGTTCAACTACATCAACCGCGTTTCTTAACGCTTCCTGCTTAGTGATCTACAAGGGTATGTAGATCCACTCTCCCTCTCGTAGATGCTCATCACCATGGATAGATGTTGCGTGTGCGTAGGAAATTTTTTGTTTCCCATGCAACGTTCCCCAACACAGCCTCCTTGTGAGCCCTTGTGCCACTTCCCCCTATCGCCGTGCTCGATTGCCCGCCGTAGCCGCATATTCCACCGATGTCCGTAATGCGTCTCCGCTTGAGCTCATCGCTGACACAGCTCCGGTAACCATACGATCACCCTGGCCTGCCTAACATGATCAACGCGACTTGTAGTTCCCGCTAGCGTATTTTCCCCGCTCCTTTGCTTGCCGTAGCGACATTTGCGTCGAGGCCCCAACATCGGCCGCCGCTCGAATGCTCGTCGTCGACGACCTAGGCCACCGCAGCTTCGAACACTGCCGCCAGTCGACACGACGCACTCCTAGGAGCACGTAGGAGCAAACCGCGCTCCGAACGGTGCTCCGTAGGAGAAACCCGAGCCCCTCCGGTGCATCTGCTGCCAACGGCGGCTTAACACCGGCGGGATTGACCCCGCTGACCAGAGGTTTGACCTCTCTAGGTCAGTGACAGGTGGGCCAGCCCCCTGGGTTAATTAGCCTAATGACATAATTAAATTATTTACACCCTCTTAATTAATGAGTCGCTGACCAGTGGGACCCACTGGTCAGTTTTGACCTAGACCGGCTCTGTTAACCACTGACGTCACCCTGACATGCTGACGCAGTAATCCATTTCTGGATTTAAAATAAATCAAAATGGTTTATTTATTCTAGAAATTGTTTAAAACTTCTAAAATTCATAGAAAATAATCTATAACTCGGATGAAAATAAATTATATAGGAAAAATTATCAGAAAAATAGGAAGAACTTGTTTATGCCATGTTCATGCATGTTTGAACAAGTTAACATCACCAACTAGGCCAAATCATGATTAGGACAATTGGACAAAGAGTGTTGGAGTTTGAATTTGATGTATATTTGAATTCCACTTCACTTCACTTGACTAAATGTTGCATTAGCTCAATTCAGTACCTTAATATGACATGTCATACATTGGCTGAGCACTGTATTGAATGTTGTTCCCTTTGCTGTTTGCCTGTGTTTGTTCCCTCTCGGTAGACGTTATTCCGACGTTGAGATCGATGTCACTTGTGAAGATAAGTACTTTCTTCAGAAGTGCCAGGCAAGCAACCCCCCCTTGAGCATACGATCTAAACCCACTCTCTTGCTCATGCTCTGTTTTACTGCATTAGGACAATGATGATTCAACTGTTACATGTTTCAGTAGTTGAACACATTCCACTGCATGACCTGTCTTTGTCATAGTAAATAGTTGAAACCACTCTACATGAGTAGCAACTGCTTGAGCCTTGTTGTGCCTAATCATCCGTGTTTGCTTACAATGCTTTCTATGCTTAGAGTCATGTTGGGTCTGATCCATCTGGGTGATGAATCGGAATGGATGTGTTCATGTCCTACTGTGTGAGAGCTAAATGTGTGAACACGATTTGGTAAAGGTAGTGATGAGAGGCCACGTAGGAGTACATGGCGGGTTGTCTCATTGGGACCATCATTAAGAACTGAGTTTTGTGTATGTGATCCAAGACAGCTACTACCAGATGTTGGGCCCTGAAATATGACCCTGCTCGACTTATTAATCGCCTTCATCTCTGTCCAGGAGTTGCAAATAGTTTCTCGTGTTTGTAGGAAAAGTGCAGGTGGCCTTGTTTAGCGCTGCCCAATGGGGTGGGCTTTAGTGCAGGCAGCGTAGATGCACAGTGGCCCGGTGTACCAAGTGGCACCCGAATGGTGGGCTTGTGGAACCCTGCTCACATCATTTGGGGTCGTAGAGGAAACTTCGGCCGGACTTCCTTGCGGGTTCAGTCTCAAATAGGCGATAAACCTGGACTAGGGTCTTGTGTGGTTAACGGTCGTGGTCTATATCCACGCCGGTCTTCCGCTTGAAGGTTGCCGAGATACATGACGTGTCTATGGCTAAGTGGTGGAAACATGTGTTAAGAAGTACACCACTATAGGGTTAACTCATCTATTCGAATAGCCGCGTCCTCGGATATTGACTACATGGAAAGCTTATGTAGTTCATAGACAACTTGAAATGGATACTCTAAAATGCGCAAGATAAGCGTGAGTGCTATGGATGGTCTTCCCGTAGGGAGATAAGAGAGGATCCATAGTGTTGTATTCATGTGGTGAATATGTGGACTCGTGTGCGCTCTCGTACCCCAAAGATACTACTTGTAGTCATAGTACATGTTAGCCAAGTGTCAAAGCTGGCTTGCTGCAATAAACTCCACAACCCCCTTATTGACACTGATGCATAAGTACATAGTTCTCATGTAAGTCTAGTTGAGTACCTTTGTACTCACGGTTTCTTAGTTTATGTTATTGCAGACGGGACTTTCACCTCACTTCTCGTTTTGACGATGTGTTCGATGTTGACTGGATTAGCTTGGGAATCCCAGACAGAGGTCTGTCTCCTTTGGGAGGGTCATTGTAGATTTTCAGGCTCCTCCAGCCACTTCCAGTAGATGTCTATACCCAAACATGTTATGCTTCTGCTTGTTGCTTGTATGACTTTGAGTGTTGGGTCATGTGACCCCTGTTTGTAATATCACACTATGTTGGCTCCTACGAGCCTGTAATAAATACTTTGAGTCATAGAGTTGTGTTGTGATGCCATGTTGTATCTACACATATCGTACATATTTGTGTATGTTTTGAAATGCATTGCATGTGTGGGATTCGACACCTAGTTGTGTGCCTATGGTAGCCTTCTTTACAGGGAAATGCCTCTTTGTGCTTCCACCAAGGTTTGGTAGCTTGCTACTGCTCTAGACACATTTTTTGATCGACATGTATCCTTCTTTGTTGTTGTGTCAATCCCTATGGGGAAATGTCATGTGGTGTAATGGAGTTTGTGTAGCTTGCTATGACTCTTCTACACCCGTTGATGACCGACACCTGCATTGTTGGGTTATGTATGCATATTCCTGTACGGTTGTGCCACTTGGGTCTATAACTAGTCATGTCGACCCGAGTTCTCTGACATATCATTGCTAGTGACATATTCATATACGGGAGCCAAAAGGCGCTAATGGTCCTAGCCAAGGTAAGATGGCAGCCGTGGAGCTTACCGTGCGTGAGGCCGCAAAGTGATATGATGTGTTGCATGCTATATTCTTATCGTTAGAATAGGGGTCTCGACGATGTTGGTATCAGAGCCTGACTGACTGTGGGATTACCAAGCCAAACAGTTCAATGTTGAGTCTAGAACTTCTTTAGTTATATAAGGGAATTGATTGTGCAAGGGAACGTAAGACTCTTTTTACTCCTTTCCTCGTGTTATTATAATTCAGGGTTATCCTCTTCTTTATTCTATGGGGATTAAGAACTAGGCTTCTCATTTATCCATCAGGATGACGAGTTACTATGTGGGAGACTTATAGGAAAGGTGTTGTGTTCCTGGATCAATGTCTCCATAAGAATTCAGGTTATGTGTCAGTTGTCTTGTAGGTTGCCTCATATTTCACGCCCATACATCACTTATGATGTCCGAGTTATCCAAGGTTTCTAAATAATATGATGCAATTGCAAATCATTTCATGTTGACTCGATGTCTTTTTGGCCAGACAAAGCACACCAATTACTGTGTGAGGTGCTTTATTACCTCGATGTATCTCATGTAGGTGTTATGGAACCATGTTATCTTGGAGAGCCACCCAGTAATCTAATCATTATCCAAAACTTCTTGTGGTGTTATATAGTCAGTAGGTATTCTATTTCTGGTTTCTTGAACCCAAGGATCATTCTGCTCACTCATGTTGATAGTGTTTTCTCGTTCCTTTAGGGTGATTAGTAAACTTGTTATAGTATTCAAGGTTCGTGGTTTATCATTCTTCCAATACCATGAACCAGCATGGTAGAAGTTCTTCGTGATCTGAAGATCACAACATGAGTGTCTTGATGAGTTCCCCATTCCATAATTGTGACTCTGCCAATCCTACCTTTCTGCATGGGTTGATCCGGAAGAAACATGTTGGGCCATGTTCGACACATTAACCCATGCATACACAACTCAGGAAAATTATGTGCTCCCTGAGTTGCCCCTCTTCAGTTGTATTCTAACCTTCATCTATCAGTGGATAGTCAAGTGTAGTTGTGCATTCGAGTTCATCAATGCCTATTATTTTTGTGGTACGTCAAGTCATTCTATCTTAGAATGACAAGGAGAAGCAAACTCCGGTACCTTGTCCATTTCTTGGATTGGGTCAAAGCAGTTGTACTCCGTAGATCAAAATACCAAATCCATCTTTTTTTGTTCTACCTTGAAGTATTACCCTCTTCATGTCAAGATTGTCATGAGAATTGCACTACCTCTTATGAATTCTTGATGCAGTGATACCTCTCGCCATCATTATTATTCCTTGGTCTATGTGTTAGTCGTAACCGGAATACTGACAAGTGAACCGTGATATGTGAAATCAATACTTCTAGCAACTCCGTTGCTTGGTAGTTAATGGACAATAAATTCATTCGTAGTGTGTTGGTTATTAAATCACCACTCTAAGAATGATTGTACTACCTAGTCCATTTTCCATGGTACACTCTTAGATCAACGAGGTAGGATTGTGTCAATCCTTCTCTCTTTTGATCATATCATCTTGTGGGGACCCCGACTCATAAGTCGAAGTCACCGAATGCACGTGTATAGTGATCCCAGAGATCAATGCTCACTGAACACACATAAACTGAATAACAAGAGTATTACATCCATTACATACTGTCTTACTCAAATATGACCTTTATGGCCAAGTCTTCATAAACTTGCAGCGGAAATCTTCAACGATAGTGTGGACCCATGCCATCTGCCTTAACCCTACATGCATTTGTTGGGGAACGTTGCATGGGAAACAAAAAATTTCCTACGCACATGCAAGATCTATCTATGGAGATGAGGATCTAGGAGAGGGATAGTGGATCTACATACCCTTGTAGATCGCTAAGCGGGAAGCGTTAAGAAACACGATTGATATAGTCGAACATCTTCGCGATCCAAATCGCAATCCGTCTCGCGATCCAATCACGATCCGTCCCGCGATCCTATCATGATCCGTCCCGCGATCCAATCACGGACCTTCCGATCTAGCGCCGAACGTGTCGGCGTTCTGGGAACGGGGGTACCCAGACTTGCCTGCCTGCGGCCCATGGCATGGCCCACCTCGTCAGCCAAGCACGGCTGGCGCGACCCCACTCAAGACAAGGCCCTCGCTAGGACCCGAGCTCACAAGGAAGGCAGCACCAAGACCAGCAAGGGGTGGGCCTCCTCAGGCCTCCTCCGGAGTGGCGAAGATCTCTATGCAGAACCCGACCTCAGGAGTCAAGGATGACGCAAGGAAGGACATGCGGGCGCCAGCGCGCCAGACGGCGCAGTTTCCCCTTTGGTGCAAAGGGAGCAAGAACGTACGCGGGTTCCCAGAGCGCCACCCAAAGGTTTCCATTCCAGTGCAACAAGACCATGACCACGAGCCCTGTAGGACGGATGTCATCGCTGAGCCCACCTCTGCATCATCGGCAACCACTTTGCAGGCGAAGACCACCTTTGGACAGGGCGGGGTTGTACTCATGTCCCCCTTCGAATTTGGCCGTTGTGGGATCCCTTCCTGCCATTGCGATAAGGGAAGAGGACCTAGGCTGCGGCTATAAGTAGAGGATAGGCTACACCATAGAGAAGGACAACACAACAGACACCCAACAAAAGAGAGGCAACACCACCAGAACGCCGTCACGAGGCGACACACCACTGTACTAGTTCATCCACAAACCTCCTCGTCAGGCAATCCACCAAAGCAGGAGTAGGGTATTACGCTTCCCAGAGGCCCGAACCTGGGTAAATCATCGTGTGCATCTGCTTCCTCGTCAACGCGCGAGTTCATCGTCCTAACCATCGAGTAGTGAGCTAGGTAGGGCGAAGCTGCGGGGGATCTTCGCACACGCCCCTGTGTTCGAACCTTGAGGGTTTTGCGAAGCCCGAAATCCGACAGAACGGACGGCACCTCCGCGTTCAGCACACGTATAGCTCGATGACGATCTCCGCCTTCTTGATCGAGCAAGAGAGGACGGAGAGGTAGACGAGTTCTCCGGCAGCACGACGGCATGGTGGCGGTGGTGGTGGAGCTCTCCCGGCAGGGCTTCGCCAAGCACGACCGAGACGATCTAGTGGAGAACAGATCTAGAGGGAGAGAGAGGCAGCCGTGGCTTTTCAGGTGGGGGATGCCCTCAAAATCCCTCAATATATATAGGAGGAAGGGGAGGGGGGAGGCAGCCCTAGCCCCTCCAACAAGGAGGGGTTCGGCCGAACTAGGGGAGGAGTGTGGACTCCTAGTAGGACTCCTCCCTACTTGGCCCCTCTCCCACCTACTTGCGCATGGGCCCATAGGGGCTGGTTGCCCAGCCCACCAGGGGCTGGTGCACCACCTCCTAGGCCCATGTAGCCCCTGGGGTGAGTGGGCCCCTCCCGGTGGACCCCCGGAACCCTCCCGGCACTCCCGGTACACTACCGGAAATTCCCGAAACTTTTCCGGTGACCAAAACGGGACTTCCTATATATCAATCTTTTTCTCCGGACCATTCTGGAGCTCCTCGTGACGTCCGGGATCTCATCCGAGACTCCAAACAACCTTCGGTCACTAACATACATAACTCAATACTACCGAATGTTAAGTGTGCACACCCTGCGGGTTCGAGAACTATGTAGACATGACCGAGACACCTCTACGGTCAATAACCAATAGCGGGACCTGGATGCCCATATTGGTTCCTACATATTCTACGAAGATCTTTATCGGTTGAACCTCTATGTCAAGGATTCAGCTAATCCCGTATGCAGTTCCCATTGTTGTTCGGTATGTTACTTGCCAGAGATTCGATCGTCGGTATCTCTATACCTAGTTCAATCTCGTTACCGGCAAGTCTCTTTACTCGTTCCTTAATACAAGATCCCGTGGCTAACTCTTTAGTCACTTTGCTTGCAAGGCTCATTGTGATGTTGTATTACCGAGTGGGCCCTGAGATACCTCTCCGTTACACGGAGTAACAAATCCCAGTCTTGATCCATGCCAACTCTACAGACACCCTCGGAGATACCTGTAGAGCATCTTTATAGTCACCCAGTTACGTTGCGACGTTTGATACACACAAGGTACTCCTCCGGTGTCAGTGAGTTGCATGATCTCATGGTCATAGGAACAGATACTTTGACATGCAGAAACAATAGAAATAAACTGACACGATCATATGCTACGTTCATAGTTTGGGTCTTGTCCATCACATCATTCTCCTAATGATGTGATCCCATTATCAAATGACATCTCATGTCTATGGCTAGGAAACCTTGACTATCTTTGATCAACGAGCTAGTATATTAGAGGCATACTAGGGACACAGTGTTGTCTATGTACCCACACATGTATTTGAGTTTGCAATCAATACAATTATAGCATGGATAATAAAGTATTATCATGAACAAGGAAATATAATAATAACCATTTTATTATTGCCTCTAGGGCATATTTGCACCAGTCTTCCACTTGCACTAGAGTCAATAATCAAGATCACATTGCTATGTGATTTACATTGTTATGAATCTAATGTTGGGGAACGTTGCATGGGAAACAAAAAATTTCCTACGCACACGCAAGATCTATCCATGGTGATGAGCATCTACGAGAGGGAGAGTGGATCTACGTACCCTTGTAGATCGCTAAGCGGGAAGCGTTTAAGAAACGCGGTTGATGTAGTCGAATGTCTTCGCGATCCAAATCACTACCGTCCCGCGATCCAATAATGATCCGTCCCGCGAGCCAATCGCGGTCCTTCCGATCTAGCGCCGAACGGACGACACCTCCGCGTTCAGCACACATATAGCTTGATGACAATCTCCGCCTTCTTGATCCAGCAAGAGGGGGAGGAGAGGTAGATGAGTTCTTCGGCAGCACAATGGCGTGGTGGCGGTGGTGGTGAACTAATCCGGCAGGGCTTCGCCGAGCTCCGCCGAACTAATCTAGAGGAGAAACGATCTAGAGGAAGAAGTGGGCAGCATGTGGCAATTAGGGTTGGGCTGCCCTCAAATCCTCTAGTATATATAGGAGGAAGGGAGGGGAGGAGGCAGCCTCAAACCCTCCACAAGGAGGACTCGACCGAACTAGGAGGAGGTGGAGGAGTCCACCTCCAATCCAAATACTTGGAATCCTTCCCTCTCCTTTGGTTTTTTTCCTTTCCCACCTTCCTAGCCGCATGGGCCTTGTGGGGCTGGTTTGCCCAGCCCACTAAGGGCAGGTGCACCACCCCTCAGGCCCATGTGGCCTCCCGACGTGGGTGGCCCCTCCCGATGGCCCTCCGACACTCCCGGTACACTACCGGAAATACTAGAAACTTTTCCAGTGGCCAAAACGGGACTTCCTACATATGAACCTTTGCCTCCAGACCATTCCAGAGCTCCTCGTGACGTACGGAATCTCATTCGGGACTCCGAACAACCTTCAGTCACCATCATGCATAACTCAATACTACCGAAACGTCACCGAACGTTAAGTGTGCAGACCCTGCGGGTTCGAGAACTATGTAGACATGACCGAGACACCTCTACGGTCAATAACCAATAGCGGGACCTGGATGCCCATATTGGTTCCTACATATTCTACGAAGATCTTTATCGGTTGAACCTCTATGTCAAGGATTCAGTTAATCCCGTACGCTATTCCCTTTGTTCTTCGGTATGTTACTTGCCCGAGATTCGATCGTCGGTATCTCTATACCTAGTTCAATCTCGTTACCGGCAAATCTCTTTGCTCATTCCGTAATATAAGATCCCGTGGCTAACTCTTTAGTCACATTGCTTGCAAGGCTTATTGTGATGTTGTATTACCGAGTGCGGCCTGAGATACCTCTCCGTCACACGTAGTAACAAATCCCAGTCTCGATCCATGCCAAGTCAACAGACACCCTCGGAGATACCTGTAGAGTACCTTTATAGTCACCCAGTTGCGTTGCGACGTTTGATACACACAAGGTACTCCTCCGGTGTCAGTGAGTGCATGATCTCATGGTCATAGGAACAGATACTTGACATGCAGAAAACTATAGCCATAAACTGACACAATCATATGCTATGTTTATAGTTTGGGTCTTGTCCATCACATCATTCTCCTAATGATGTGATCCCGTTATCAAATGACATCTCATGTCCATGGCTAGGAAACCTTCTCCATCTTTGATCAACGAGCTAGTCTTTTTAGAGGCATACTAGGGACATGGTGTTGTCTATGTATCCACACATGTATCTGAGTTTCCGATCAATACAATTCTAGCATGGATAATAAACGATTATCATGAAAAAGGAAATATGACAATAACTAATTTATTATTGCCTCTAGGGCATATTTCCAACAGTCTCCCACTTGCACTGGAGTCAATAATCTAGCTCACATCTCTATGTGATTTACATTGTTTATGAATCTCACACCCAATGAGTTCTGGGGTTCGATCATGTTTTGCATGTGAAAGATGTTTTAGTCAACGGGTCTGCGACATTCAGATCCGTGTGTACTTTGCAAATCTTTATGTCATACTATAGATACTGCTACCACGCTCCACTTGGAGCTATTCCAAATGGCTACTCCACTATACATATCCGGATTGCTAATAAGAGTCATCCGGATTGGTGTTAAAGCTTGCATCGACGTAACCCTTTACGACGAACTCTTTATCACCTCCATAATCAAGAAATATTTCCTTAGTCCTCTAGTTACTTAGGATAATTTTGACCGCTGTCTAGTGATCCACTCCTGGATCACTCTTGTACCCCTTGACAGACTCATCGCAAGGCACACACAGGTGCGGTACATAGCATGGCATACTATATAGAGCCTATGGCTAAGGCATAGGGGACGACCTTCGTCCTTTCTCTTTCTTCTGCCGCGGTCGAGCTTTGAGTCTCACTCAACTTGAGACCTTACAAATCAGGCAAGAACTCCTCCTTTGACTGATCCATTTTGAACTTCTTCAAAATCTTGTCAAGGTATGTACTCATTGAAAGTCTTATCAGGTGTTTTGATCCATCTCTATAGATCTTGATGCCCAACATTTAAGTAGCTTTATCCAGGTCTTCCTTTGAAAAACTCTTTTCAAACAATCGTTTATGCTCTCCAGAAATTCTACATCATTTCCAATCAACAATATGTCAACCACATATAATTATGAGAAATTCTATAGTGCTCCCACTCACTTTCTTGTAAATACAAGCTTCTCGCAAACTTTGTATAAACCCAAAAACTTTGATCACCTCATCAAAGCGTATATTCCAACTACGAGATTCTTGCTCCAGTCCATAGAAGGATTGCTGGAGCTTGCATACATTTTAGCATCCTTAGGAGTGACAAAACCTTCCGGTTGTATCACATACAACCTTTCCTCAAGGAAACCGTTAATGAAACGATGTTTTGACATCCATCTGCCAGATTTCATAATCAAAAAATTCACAACTGCTAACATAATTCCAATAGACTTTAGCATCGCTACGGGTGAGAAAGTCTCATCGTAGTCAACTCCTTGAACTTTGTCGGAAACTTCTTTGCGACAAGTCGAGCTTTATAAATGGTGACATTTACCATCAACATCTGTCTTCTTCTTAAAGGTCCATTTGTACTCACCGGCCTGCCGTTTAACGGTCAAGTCTACCAAACTCCATACTTGGTTTTCATACATGGATCCTATCTCGGATTTCCTGGCTCCTAGCCATTTGTTGGAATCCAGGCCCACCATCGCTTCTTCAAAGTCTGTAGGCTCATCGTTGTCTAACAACATGATTTCCAAGACAGGATTGCTGTACCACTCAGGGCAGTACGTGTCCTTGTCGACCTACGAGGTTCGGTAGTAACTTGATCCGAAGTTTCATGATCATCATCATTAGCTTCCTCTTCAATTTGGTGTAGGCGCCGCAAAAACATCTTTCTGCGCCATGCTACCATCCAACTGAAGTTACGGTTCAATAACCTCAGCAAGTTCTACTTTTCCTCCCACTCAATTTTTTTGAGAGAAACTCTTTCTCGAGAAAGGACCCATTTTTAGAAACAAATACTTTGCCCTTGGATCTGAGATAGAAGGTATACCCAACTGTTTCCTTAGGGTATCCTATGAAGATGCATTTTTCCGCTTTGGGTTCAAGCTTATCAGACATAAGCGTCGCATTCCCAAACTCTGAGAAATGACAGCTTAGGTTTCTACCAAACCAAAATTCATACGGTGTCATCTCAACGGACTTAGATGGTGCCCTATTTTAAAGCGAATGTAGTTGTCTCTAATGCATAACCCAAAAACGATAGTGGAAAAATGATAAGAGACATCATAGTACGCACCATATCCAATAGAGCACGACTACGACGTTCGGACACACCATCACATTATGATGTTTCAGGTGGCGTGAGTTGTGAAACAACTTCCACATTGTCTTAAGTTGTATACCAAACTCGTAACTCAGATATTTACCTCCACGATCATATCGTAGACATTTTATCTTTTTGTCATGATGATCTCAAACTTCACTCTGAACTTGTTTGAACTTTTCAAACATTTCAGACTTGTTTTTCATTAAGTAAATATCCCCATATCTACTCAAATCATCAGTGAAGGTAAGAAAATAGCGATATCCACCGCACGCTTCAACACTCATTGGATCGCTACATCAACATGTATCAATTCCAATAAGTCACTTGCCCGCTCCATCATATCGGAAAACGGGGTCTTTAGTCATCTTGCCCAAGAGGCATGGTCCGCATGTCTAAACCGATTTGAAATCGAGTGACTCAAAAGATCCATCAGCATGGAGTTTCTTCATGTGCTTTAAACCAATATGACCTTGGCGGCAGTGCCACAAGTAAGTGGTACTATCAATTTTAACTTTGCATCTTTTGGCATCAATATTATGAACATGTGTATTACTACGATCGAGATTCAATAAACCATTCACATTGAAGGTATTTTTCATGTAAACTGAATAACCATTATTCTCCGACTTAAATGAATAACCGTATTCCAATAAACATGATCTAATCATGTTCATGCTCAACGCAAACACCAAATAACATTTATTTCGGTTCATCACTAATCCCAAAGGTAGAGAGAGCATGCGATGGTGATCACATCAACCTTGGAAACACGTCCAACACACATCGTCACCTCACCCTTAGCTAGTCTCCGTTTATTTCGTAGCTTTTATTTCGAGTTACCAACATTTAGCAACTGAACCGGTATCTAATACCCAGGTGGTGCTAGGAGTACTAGTAAGGTACACATGAATAATACGTATATCAAATATACTTATGTTGACGTTTGCCTGCCTTCTTATCTACCAAGTATCTAGGGTTGTTCGCTTCAGCGACCGCTCTCCTCATACTACAAGCACTTAGTCTCGGGTTTGGGTTCAACCTTGGGTTTCTTCACTGGGGCAGCAACTAGCTTGCCATCCATGAAGTTTCCCTTCTTGACCTTGCATTCTCGAAACTAGTGGTTTTACTAACCATCAACACTTGATGCACCTTCTTGATTTCTACCTTCGCGGTGTCAAACATCGCGAATAGCTCAGGGATCATTATTTCCATCCCTGGCATTTTATAGTTCATCACGAAGCTCTAGTAGCTTAGTGGCAGTGACTCAGATAACTATATCAATCACTATCTTATCTGGAAGATCAACTCCCACTCGATTCAAGCGATTGTAGCACCCAGAAAATCTGAGCACATGCTCACCGATTGAGCTATTCTCCTTCATCTTGCAGGCAAATAATCTTGTTGGACGTCTCATATGTGGCACCCCGGCTCAGAGAACCGGATTACCAGTGTTTCCAGCCCAGAGATCATGTCCTCTGGAAACACTCAACAACTTGGAACAGAACTTAACTGAACTTTATTGATAGATTTCGGGTACAAGCTCATATTTTACAAAGATAGCGAGGCCAAAGGCACACTCGGTGCTATGACAGTATCTACATTATTTATGAAACATAGCAGGGCCTCGGAACTACTAAGTAATTCTATAGCGTAGCGGAACATAGCGGAGACTCCATCCACAGGGACACTGCTGAGGACACAGCCTAGTTAGCGTAGCACGAACCTTCGGGACCTCCGTCCTCCGCTTCTCCTGCATTTGGCATGATACGCCAAGTGAGTACTTTGAATGTACTCGCAAGCTCACGACAACCTAGTAATGCAGCAAACAATTGTGTGGCAATCAACATGTTATTTCTTAAGCAATTCACTTACTGTTACCGGTTATCAACTTACTCTCTTCCGGGTTGTCCCTCAACCCTCGGAATACTCATAAGCCATCGAGTACTTCCGATCATACGACAAGTTCTTCCATCATTATTATCACTATTACGGTTGACCACCTAGTGAGGTCTGGACGGGCTGTCCAATACCGTGGACGCGGCTATTCGAATAGATTTTACACTCTGCAGAGGTTGCGCACTTTACCCACACCATGAAGCACCTGGCCTCGTGATCCCATTCGGGTGGACCAGCGTTGCTCCAACGAAACCTGCCTGACCCGTGACTCTCCCATCGTACCACCGGCATTCATCCTCCCCCGAAGTCCTTCCCTGGGTGGCCCCTGTGTCCTCATGACACCTGCCACCGTTGTGGCCAAACTAAACTATCCCAAACGGGGATGCCGGCACAATACTCAACTGGGCTCATAGGGTTATCGCCGCCTACCTGATCAGGGTAGCACGCACGCATAACCCTCCCTGTCTGGAGGTACCGGTGAAAGAGCACGCGATCAGACCAAGTCAAGGCCGTCCCATACCGGCAAATGTGGTTGCACGGATAAGCCCGGACAGGTGACTCAAGATCAACCAACCAGGTTTATCACAATACTTAGGTATTTAAATTAAATTACTATGCATTATCATATAGTAAATAAATAAACATAATGCATGGAAATATGCAATGCTATTGAAATGCTTCATGAAATGGGTGTCCTCGCTTGCCTTGCTCTGTTGGATTGCCCAAAAACTCTTGGTCTTCAAATGCACCAAAGTTTCCCTCTGAAAATATTGTTAAACAGCAATTTAAAATGTCACATAACACTGTTTCGTTCACCAGAAATACTGTGTGTGAGAAAAATACCAAAGTTTGTCAGAAAATAAAGGGGCTCAAGACCAACCTAATGCAAAAAGAATCAACTGATTTAGACTTATAAATAAAAAGTTATAGCTGGTCAAAGTTTCTGGTCAAATCAGATTAAAAATGAAAAATTAGAAAAACAGAAAAGGGCCACGTCGAAGACGTAAAGTGGAGAGGCATCTCCACTTATACCGCTTCGGGCGCGGGCTTGAGCCGCTGACAGGTGGGATCGGCCCGGTTTAAACAGAGAGGGAGAAGAGAGAGCAGAGCACCGCGGTGCTCCGGCGATGGTCGCAGGCAATAGAGACGGCGGTGAGGTCCGGAGACTACAGGAATGGAACGGGCGCACGACGGCGAGCACGCACGTACCCAAAGTTTGGCTAGAGATGACCGGACGACGTTGTCCCCTTCTTCTCCGGCGGCGGCGGCGCTCGGATGTCGACGGAGACGATGATTCCGGCGACGATTTGCTCGGGCAGGAGGTCGAGGAGGACAAGGGGATGAGCTGAGCTCGATTGCGAGGTTGGTTGGGGCTGGGGTGGAGTGGAATGGCGAGGTGGCAGAGCTCGGGGTTCGGTGGATCTCCGGCGAGGTTCGAGGCCAGAGGGCCTCTCGGCCGTGGCTCGCTGCTCGGGAGGTCGATTGGAAGGTGGAGGAGTGGGGTGACCAGCTCTGGAGGGTCGGGCAGGGCCTTTTATAGGCCGGAGGCGAGCACGGGCGAGCTCTCCCGAAGAGGCGAGGCTCAGGCCACGTCGCCGGTGTAAGGACTTTGCGCTGGCTGGCCGGGAGCGGCGACGGGACCGGAGAGAGTAGGGGAAGAGTAAATGCGGGGTGGAGGCTAGCGGAGGAAGGCGACGCGCCGCAGGCCACAGTGCAGCCACGGGCGGCACAGTTCCCGGGCGCCGTGGCGGCCGCCGAGGCCAACTCCGGCGAGGGGGAAGGGTCTGGAGGGTCCAGGTGGAAGGAGGAGGGGATGTCGGCATGCTAGGACAAGGTACGGCAACGCGGGGCGGCTAGAGTGATCACATCCGACGCGGACGCAATGCAGAGCGCGCGCACTGGCGTGCGAGTGCCGTGCTCACCACGGGCGTTGGCACCTGCAGGCCACGCACGCCTGGAAAACCTTGTCCGAAGCGTCGACCTGACCTCAAATAGGTACTACAAGCCCCTGGATAGGATCAGGTTGGGCAAGATTCAGAGAACTGAGCCAAAATAGCTTCTGGCTAAGATCTTGAGAGGGATCTGGAGAGAAGATGAGTTGTGCTTGGAGCCAAAGGAGATGTCTAGAGTGATCTGGGTTAGAAGAACTACAAACTGGCAAAGTTTGGAAAGGTTTGAAAAAGATTTGAATGAGGTTCATGAACAAACTGTCATACTGGACCAGAAACCAAATGAGCTTGTGGCACTCACATAGATGGTCACCTGATGATGAAACTTGGTGGAGGGAAGTCATTTGAGATATAGGAGATGCCATGAAAGTTTCATGGCATGGAGCCATCTCTAGCTGATACTTCCTTCACAAGGGTTTGGACTAAGCAGAAACTTGTCAGAGTCTTGCTGCTGAAAGTTTGTACTAGACAAGATGATATTTTTGGATATTGTGGCTAGATAGGGTCCCTAGTATCTCAGGGAATTTATTGGGAATTTTCTGAGCTAAGAAAATAGGGGTTGCTTTACAATGGACCAATTCTGGCCAGAGAAGAAATAATTATTTTGGCCATAATTTTGTATTGGGTAATGGAATATTTTTGAATATTATGGGATCATATGATGATAAGAATGTGTGACAGAAGTTTGGGATTTTATTGATCATCCAAACTATAGGTTGCTTTACAACCCATAGTGATGACATAATTTCCCAAATAAAGAAAAGAATTATTGGGAAAAGATTAAATATTGGAAATTGATCCAAGAGAGGTGTGGAAAGGTTTTGGCAAGGTGATGAGGGTTTTGGGTTACTTGGGAAAAGATTCAAAGAATCATAGGTCCAATTCAACTGAAAAGGTTTGAGAATCGACCAAATTTGCAAATAACATCCAAAAGATTTTGAAAAGAAAAAGTTGCCAAAATCAGGGTGTCACATCATACTTCTCAACACGGGCACGAGCCTGAGATTGCAATTTCAGCTCTTAGAACATATCATATGTTCCGTGACGTTCAAAACATTTTGGAGCCTCAATTCTAAGCCGTAATGCATGACGCACTGAACTATCAAGTAGTCATCAGAACGTGCCTATCAGATGTTCACAACATCTACAGACGACGTTTGAGGGGGTTGTGCACCGAGCGGTGCATTAAGGACATAAACCTTCTGTGCAGCAATGAGGACAATCCTCAAATCACGGATCCAGTCCATATTATTGCTACTATCATCTTTCAACTCTATTTCTCTAGCATCTTATAAAAATTCAAGGGAGCTACAGCGCGAGCTAGTAATCTACAACATAATTTGCAAAGACATTTTCACTATGTTCATGATAATGAGTTTAGTTAATCATATTACTTAAAAACTCACATTCAAATTGACATCCCTCTGGTCATTTAAGTGTCACATGATCCAAATTCACCAACTCAAGTCCGATCATCATGTGAGATGAGGTGGTTTCAATGGTGAACATCTTCATGTTGATCATATCTACTATATGACTCATGTTCAACCTTTAGGTCTCTTGTGTTCCGAGGCCATGTCTGTACATGCTAGGCTCGTCAAGTTTAACCCGAGTGTTCCGCATGTGCACACTGGCTTGCACCCGTTGTATGCGAACGTAGAGTCTATCACACCCAATCATCACGTGGTGTCTCGAAACGACGAACTTTCGCAATGGTGCACACTCAGGTAGAACACAATTATCTTGAAATTTTAGTGAGGGATCACCTTATAATGCTACCGTCGTCCTAAGCAAAATAAGATGCATAAAAGGATTAACATCACATGCAAATCATAAGTGACATGATATGGCCATGAACTTGTGCTTTTGATCTCCATCTTCAAAGCACTGGCATGATCTCCATCATCACCGGCATGACACCATGATCTCCATCATCTTGATCTCCATCAACGTGTCGCCATGAGGTTGTCGCGCCAACTGTTGCTTCTACGACTATTGCTAACTCATAGCGATAAAGTAAAGCAAAACGGCGAAAATAAATTAAAGACAACCCTATGGCTCCTGCCGGTTGCCGTACTCATCGACATGCAAGTCATGATATTCTATACAAAACATGATCATCTCATACATTACATATATCTCATCATGTAATTGGCCATATCATATCACAACATACCCAGCAAAAACAAGTAAGACGTCCTCTAATGGTTGTTGCATGTTTTACGTGGCTGCTACGGGTATCTAGGAAGAATGATTCTTACCTACGCAAAAACCACAACGGTGATACACAAATTGCTATTCAACCTTCTCAGGGGCCGCCTTTGTCGAATCCGATCCAACTAGAGTAGGAGAGACAGACACCCGCCAGCCATCTTTATGCAACGAAGTTACATGTCAGTTGATGTAACCGGTCTCTCGTAAGCGTACGAGTAAGGTTGGTCCGGGCCGCTTCATTCCACAATACTACCGAATCGAGAAAAGACCAAGGGAGGAAGCAATCTGAATATCAACGCCCACAAACGCCTTTGTGTTATACTCATGATCTCATCTACACATAGACCTAGCTCATGATTCCACTGTTGGGGAACGTTGCATGGCAAAAAAAAAAATTCCTACGCACACGCAAGATCTATCCATGGTGATGAGCATCTACGAGAGGGAGAGTGGATCTACGTACCCATGTAGATCGCTAAGCGGGAAGCGTTTAAGAAATGTGGTTGATGTAGTCGATCGTCTTCGCGATCCAAATCGCTAGTCGTCCCGCGATCCAATCACGATCCGTCCCGTGAGCCAATCGCAGTCCTTCCGATCTAGCGCCGAACGGACGGCACCTCCGCATTCAGCACACATACAGCTCGATGATGATCTCTGCCTTCTTGATCCAGCAAGAGGGGCCGGAGAGGTAGATGAGTTCTCCGGCAGCACAACGGCGTGGTGGCGGTGGTGGTGAACTAATCCGGCAGGGCTTCGCCGAGCTCCGCCGAACTAATCTAGAGGAGAAACGATCTAGAGGAAGAAGTGGGCAGCACGTCGCAATTAGGGTTGGGGCTGCCCTCAAATCCTCTAGTATATATAGGAGGAAGGGAGTGGAGGAGGCAGCCTCAAACCCTCCACAAAGAGGATTCGACCGAACTAGAAGGAGGTGGAGGAGACCACCTCCAATCCTACTACTTGGAATCCTTCCCTATCCTTGGGGTTTTTTCCTTTCCCACCTTCCTGCCGCATGGGCCTTGTGGGGCTGGTTTGCCCAGCCCACTAAGGGCTGGTGCACCACCCCTTAGGCCCATGTGGCCTCCCGGCGTGGGTGGCCCCTACCGATGGCCCTCCGACACTCCCGGTACACTACCGGAAATACCCAAAAGTTTTCCGGTGGCCAAAACGAGACTTCCTATATATCAACCTTTGCCTCCGGACCATTCCAGAGCTCCTCGTGACGTCCGGGATCTCATCCAGGACTCCGAACAACCTTCGGTCACCATCATGCATAACTCAATACTACCGAAAGGTCACCGAACGTTAAGTGTGCAGGCTCTGCGGGTTCGAGAACTATGTAGACATGACCGAGACACCTCTACGGTCAATAACCAATAGCGGGACCTGGATGCCCATATTGGTTCCTATATATTCTACGAAGATCTTTATCTATTGAACCTCTATGTCAAGGATTCAGTTAATCCCGTACGCTATTCCCTTTGTTCTTCGGTATGTTACTTGCCCGAGATTCGATCGTCGGTATCTCTATACCTAGTTCAATCTCGTTACCGGCAAGTCTCTTTACTCATTCCGTAATACAAGATCCCGTGGCTAACTCTTTAGTCACATTGCTTGCAAGGCTTATTGTGATGTTGTATTACCGAGTGGGCCCTGAGATACCTCTCCGTAACACGGAGTAACAAATCCCAGTCTCGATCCATGCCAACTCAATAGACACCCTCGGAGATACCTATAGAGTACCTTTATAATCACCCAATTACGTTGCGACGTTTGATACACACAAGGTACTCCTCCGGTGTCAGTGAGTTGCATGATCTCATGGTCATAGGAACAAATACTTGACATGCAGAAAACTATAGCAATAAACTGAAACGATCATATGCTATGTTTATAGTTTGGGTCTTGTCCATCACATCATTCTCCTAATGATGTTATCCCGTTATCAAATGACATCTCATGTCCATGGCTAGGAAACCTTGTCCATCTTTGATCAACGAGCTAGTCTTATTAGAGGCATACTAGGGACATGGTGTTGTCTATGTATCCACACATGTATCTGAGTTTCCGATCAATACAATTCTAGCATGGATAATAAACTATTATCATGAACAAGGAAATATGATAATAACTAATTTATTATTGCCTCTAGGGCATATTTCCAATAGTCTCCCACTTGCACTGGAGTCAATAATCTAGCTCACATCGCTATGTGATTTACATTGTTTATGAATCTCATACCCAATGAGTTCTGGGGTTCGATCATGTTTTGCATGTGAAAGAGGTTTTAGTCAACAAGTCTATGACATTCAGATCCGTGTGTACTTTGCAAATCTTTATGTCATACTGTAGATACTGCTACCACGCTCCACTTGGAGCTATTCCAAATGGATGCTCCACAATACGTATCCGGATTGCTACTAAGAGTCATCCGGATTGGTGTTAAAGATTGCATCGACGTAACCCTTTACGACGAACTCTTTATCACCTACATAATCGAGAAATATTTCCTTAGTCCTCAAGTTACTAAGGATAATTTTGACCGCTGTCCAGTGATCCACTCCTGGATCACTCTTGTACCCCTTGATAGACTCATGGCAAGGCACACACAGGTTCGGTACACAGCATGGCATACTATATAGAGCCAATGGCTAAGGCTTAGGGGATGACCTTCGTCCTTTCTCTTTCTTCTGCCGTGGTCGAGCTTTGAGTCTCACTCAACTTCACACCTTACAAATCAGGCAAGAACTCCTTCTTTGACTGATCCATTTTGAACTCCTTCCAAATCTTGTCAAGGTATGTACTCATTGAAAGTCTTATCAGGCGTTTTGATCCATCTCTATAGATCTTGATGCCCAACATTTAAGTAGCTTTATCCAGGTCTTCCGTTGAAAAACTCGTTTCAAACAACCGTTTATGCTCTCCAAAAATTCTACATCATTTCCGATCAACAATATGTCAACCACATAAACTTATCAGAAATTCTATAGTGCTCCCACTCACTTTCTTGTAAATACAAGTTTCTCACAAACTTTGTATAAACCCAAAAACTTTGATCACCTCATCAAAGTGTATATTCCAACTCCGAGATTCTTGCTCCAGTCCATAGAAGGATTGCTGGAGCTTGCATACATTTTAGCATCCTTAGGAGTGAAAAAACCTTCCGGTTGTATCACATACAACCTTTCCCCAAGGAAACCGTTAAGGAAACGATGTTTTGACATCCATCTGCCAGATTTCATAATCGAAAAATGCAGCAACTGCTAACATAATTCCAACAGACTTTACCATCGCTACGGGTGAGAAAGTCTCATCATAGTCAACTCCTTGAACTTTGTCGGAAACTTCTTTGCGACAAGTCAAGCTTTATAAATGGTGACATTTACCATCAGCGTCTGTCTTCTTTTTAAAGGTCCATTTGTACTCAACGGCCTGTCGTTTCACGGGCCAGTCTACCAAAGTCCATACTTGGTTTTCATACATGGATCCTATCTCGGATTTCATGGCTCCTAGCCATTTGTTGGAATCCGGGCCCACCATCGCTTCTTCATAGTCTGTAGGCTCGTCGTTGTCTAACAACATGATTTCCAAGACAGGATTGCCGTACCACTCAGGGCAATACGTGTCCTTGTCGACCTACGAGATTCGGTAGTAACTTGACCCGAAGTTTCATGATCATCATCATTAGCTTCCTCTTCAATTTGGTGTAGGCGCCGCAGAAGCATCTTTTTGCGCCGTGCTACCATCCAACTGAAGTTACGGTTCAATAACCTCATCAAGTTCTACTTTTCCTCCCACTCAATTTTTTTGAGAGAAACTCTTTCTGGAGAAAGGACCCGTTTTTAGCAACAAATACTTTGCCCTTGGATCTGAGATAGAAGGTATACCCAACTGTTTCCTTAGGGTATCCTATGAAGATGCATTTTTCCGCTTTGGGTTCAAACTTATCAGATATAAGCGTCGCATTCCCAAACTCTAAGAAATGACAGCTTAGGTTTCTGCCAAACCAAAATTCATACGGTGTCATCTCAACGGACTTAGATGGTGCCCTATTTTAAAGCGAATGTAGTTGTCTCTAATGCATAACCCAAAAACGATAGTGGCAAAACGATAAGAGACATCATAGTACGCACCATATCCAATAGAGCACGACTACGACATTCGGACACACCATCACATTATGGTGTTCCAGGTGGCGTGAGTTGTGAAACAACTTCCACATTGTCTTAAGTTGTATACCAAACTCATAACTCAAATATTTACCTCCACGATCATATCGTAGACATGTTATCTTCTTGTCACGATGATCTAAAACTTCACTCTGAATTTATTTGAACTTTTCAAACGTTTCAGACTTGTGTTTCATCAAGTAAATATCCCCATATCTACTCAAATCATCAGTGAAGGTAAGAAAATAGCGATATCCACCGCACGCTTCAACACTCATTGGATCGCTACATCAACATGTATCATTTCCAATAAGTCACTTGCCCGCTCCATCATATCGGAAAACGGGGTCTTTAGTCATCTTGCCCAAGAGGCATAGTCCGCATGTCTCAAACGATTCGAAATCGACTGAGTCAAAAGATCCATCAGCATGGAGTTTCTTCATGCGCTTTACAACAATATGACCTTGGCAGCAGTGCCACAAGTAAGTGGTACTATCATTATTAACTTTGCATCTTTTGGCATCAATATTATGAACATGTGTATTACTACGATCGAGATTCAGTAAACCATTCACATTGGATGCATGACCATTGAAGGTATTATTCATGTAAACAGAATAACCTTTATTCTCCGACTTAAATGAATAACCGTATTGCAATAAACATGATCTAATCACGTTCATGCTCAACGCAAACACTAAATAACATTTATTTAGGTTCATCACTAATCCCGAAGGTAGAGAGAGCGTGCGATGGTGATCACATCAACCTTGGAAACACTTACAACACACATCGTCACCTCACCCTTAGCTAGTCTCCGTTTATTTCATAGCTTTTATTTTGAGTTACCAACATTTAGCAACTGAACCGGTATCTAATACCCAGGTGCTACTAGGAGTACTAGTAAGGTACACATGAATAAAACATATATCAAATATACTTCTATTGACGTTTGCTAGCCTTCTTATCTACCAAGTATCTAGGGTTGTTCCGCTTCAGCGACCGCTCTCCTCATAATAGAAGCACTTAGTCTCGGGTTTGCGTTTAACCTTGGGTTTCTTCACTAGAGCAGCAACTAGCTTGCCTTCCATGAAGTTTCCCTCCTTACCCTTGCCCTTGTCAAAACTAGTGGTTTTACTAACCATGAACACTTGATGCTCCTTCTTGATTTCTACCTTCGCGGTGTCAAACATCGCGAATAGCTCAGGGATCATTATTTCCATCCCTGGCATTTTATAGTTCATCACTAAGCTCTAGTAGCTTAGTGGCAGTGACTTGGAGAACTATATCAATCACTATCTTATCTGGAAGATCAACTCCGAGTCGATTCAAGCGATTGTAGCACCCAGACAATCTGAGCACATGCTCACCGATTGAGCTATTCTTCTTCATCTTGCAGGCAAAGAATCTTGTTGGAGGTCTCATACCTCTCAATATGCGCACGAGCCTGAGATCCCAATTTCAGCTCTTAGAACATCTCATATGTTCCGTGACGTTCAAAACGTTTTGGAGCCTCAATTCTAAGCCGTAATGCATGATGCACTGAACTATCAAGTAGTCATCAGAACGTGCCAGTCAGATGTTCACAACATCTACAGACGATGCTTGAGGGGGTGGTGCATCGAGCGGTGCATTAAGGACATAAACCATCTGTGCAACAATGAGGACAATCCTCAGATCACGGACCCAGTCCGCATTATTGCTACTATCATATTTCAACTCTATTTCTCTAGGATCATATAAAAATTCAAGGGAGCTACAGCGCGATCTAGTAATCTACAACATAATTTGCAAAGAAATTTTTACTATGTTCATGATAATGAGTTTAGTTAATCATATTACTTAAAAACTGCCACTCAAATTGACATCCCTCTGGTCATTCGAGTGTCACATGATCCAAATTCACCAACTCAAGTCCGATCATCATGTGAGATGAGGTGGTTTCAATGGTGAACATCTTCATGTTGATCATATCTACTATATGACTCATGTTCGACCTTTCGGTCTCTTGTGTTCCGAGGCCATGTCTGTACATGCTAGGCTCGTCAAGTTTTACCCGAGTGTTCCGCATGTGCAACACTGGCTTGCACCCGTTGTATGCGAACGTAGAGTCTATCACACCCGATCATCACGTGTTGTCTCGAAACGACAAACTTTCGCAACGGTGCACACTCTGGGACAACACAATTATCTTGAAATTCTAGTGAGGGATCACCTTATAATCCTACCATCGTCCTAAGCAAAATAAGATGCATAAAAGGATTAACATCACATGCAAATCATAAGTGACATGATATGGCCATGAACTTGTGCTTTTGATCTCCATCTTCAAAGCACCGGCATGATCTCCATCGTCACCGGCATGACACCATGATCTCCATCAACTTGATCTCCATCAACGTGTCTCCATGAGGTTGTCGCGCCAACTGTTGCTTCTACGACTATTGCTAACCCATAGCGATAAAGTAAAGCAAAATGGCGAAAATAAATTAAAGACAACCCTATGGCTCCTGCCGGTTGCCGTACTCATCGACATGCAAGTCGTTATATTCTATACAAAACATGATCATCTCATACATCACATATATCTCATCATGTAATTGGCCATATCATATCACAACATACCCTTCAAAAACTAGTTAGATGTCCTCTAATTGTTGTTGCATGTTTTACGTGGCTGCTACGGGAATCTAGCAAGAACGATTCTTACCTACGCAAAAACCACAACGGTGATACACAAATTGCTATTCAACCTTCTCAAGGACCGCCTTTGTCGAATCCGATCAAACTAGAGTAGGAGAGACAGACACCCGTCAGCCATCTTTATGCAACAAAGTTACATGTCAGTTGATGGAACCGGTCTCTCGTAAGCGTACGAGTAAGGTTGGTCCGGGCCGCTTCATCCCACAATATCGCTGAATCAAGAAAAGACCAAGGGAGGAAGCAATCTGAATATAAACACCCACAAACTCCTTTGTGTTCTACTCGTGATCTCATCTACACATAGACCTAGCTCATGATGCCACTGCTGGGGAACGTTGCATGGGAAAGAAAAAATTTCCTACGCAGACGCAAGATCTATCCATGGTGATGAGCATCTACAAGAGGGAGAGTGGATCTACGTACCATTGTAGATCGCTAAGCGGGAAGCGTTTAATAAACGCGGTTGATGTAGTCGAACGTCTTCGCGATCCAAATCGCTAGCCGTCCCGCGATCCAATCACGATCCGTCCCGCGAGCCAATCGCGGTCCTTCCGATCTAGCGCCGAACGGACGGCACCTCCGCGTTCAGCACACATACAGCTCAATGACGATCTCCGCCTTCTTGATCCAGCAAGAGGGGGCGGAGAGGTAGATGAGTTCTCCGGCAGCACAACGGCCTGGTGGCGGTGGTGGTGAACTAATCCGGCAGGGCTTCGCCGACCTCCGCCGAACTAATCTAGAGGAGCAACGATCTAGAGGAAGAAGTAGGCAGCACGTGGCAATTAGGGTTGGGGCTGCCCTCAAATCCTCTAGTATATATAGGAGGAAGGGAGAGGAGGAGATAGCCTCAAACCCTCCACAAGGAGGATTCGACCGAACTAGGAGGAGGTGGAGGAGTCCACCTCCAATCCTACTACTTGGAATCCTTCCCTCTCCTTTTTGTTTTTTCCTTTCCCATGTTCCTAGCCGCATGGGCCTTGTGGGGCTGGTTTTCCCAGCCCACTAAGGGCTGGTGCACGACCCCTCGGGCCCATGTGGCCTCCCGGCGTGGGTGGCCCCTCCCGATGGCCTCCGGCACTCCCGGTACACTACCGGAAATACCTGAAACTTTTCCGGTGGCCAAAACGGGACTTCCTATATATCAACCTTTGCCTCCGGACCATTCCGGAGCTCCTCGTGACATCCGGGATCTCATCCGGGAATCCGAACAACCTTCGGTCACCATCATGCATAACTCAATACTACCGAAACGTCACCGAACGTTAAGTGTGCAGACCCTGTGGGTTCGAGAACTATGTAGACATGACCAAGACACCTCTACGGTCAATAACCAATAGCGGGACCTGGATGCCTATACTGGTTCCTACATATTCTACGAAGATCTTTATCGGTTGAACCTCTATGTCAAGGATTCAGTTAATCCCGTACGCTATTCCCTTTGTTCTTCGGTATGTTACTTGCCCGAGATTCGATCGTCGGTAACTCTATACCTAGTTCAATCTCGTTACCGGCAATTCTCTTTACTCGTTCCGTAATACAAGATCCCGTGGCTAACTCTTTAGTCACATTGCTTGCAAGGCTGATTGTGTTGTTGTATTACCGAGTGGGCCCTGAGATACCTCTCCGTCACACGGAGTAACAAATCCCAGTCTCGATCCATGCCAACTCAACAGACACCCTCGGAGATACCTGTAGAGTACCTTTATAGTCACCCAGTTACGTTGCGAAGTTTGATACACACAAGGTACTCCTCCGGTGTCAGTGAGTTGCATGATCTCATGGTCATAGGAACAGATACTTGACATGCAGAAAACTATAGCAATAAACTGACACGATCATATGCTATGTTTATAGTTTGGGTCTTGTCCATCACATCATTCTCCTAATGATGTGATCCTATTATCAAATGACATCTCATGTCCATGGCTAGGAAACCTTGTCCATCTTTGATCAACGAGCTAGTCTTATTAGAGGCATACTAGGGACATGGTGTTGTCTATGTATCCACACATGTATCTGAGTTTCTGATCAATACAATTCTAGCATGGATAATAAACGATTATCAGGAACAAGGAAATATGATAATAACTAATTAATTATTGCCTCTAGGGCATATTTCCAACATCTAACATCCAATGAGTTCTGGGGTTCGATCATGTTTTGCATGTGAGAGAGGTTTTAGTCAACGGTCTGCAACATTCAGATCCGTGTGTTCTTTGCAAATCTATATGTCATACTGCAGATGCTACCACGCTCCACTTGGAGCTATTCCAAATGGTTTCTCCACTATACGTATCTGGATTGCTACTCAGAGTCATCCGGATTGGTGTCAAAGCTTGCATCGACGTAACCCTTTACGAGAAACTCTTTATCACCTCCATAATCGAGAAACATTTCCTTAGTCCTCTAGTTACTAAGGATAATTTTGACCGTTGTCCAATGATCCACTCCTAGACCACTCTTGTACCCCTTGACAGACTCATGGCAAGGCACACACCAGGTGGCGGTACACAGCATGGCATATTATACAGAGCATATGGATAAGGCATAGGGGACGACCTTCGTCCTTTCTCTTTCTTCTACCGTGGTCGAGCTTTGACTCTCACTCAACTCCACACCTTACAAATCAGGCAAGAACTCTTTCTTTGACTGATCCATTTTGAACTCTTTGAAACTCTTGTCAAGGTATGTACTCATTGAAAGTCTCATCAGACGTCTTGATCTATCTCTATAGATCCTGATGCCCAATATTTAAGTAGCTTCATTCCAGGTCTTCCTTTGAAAAACTCCTTTCAAACAACCCTTTATGCTTTCCAGAAATTCTGCATTATTTCCGATCAACAATATGTCAACCACATATACTTATCAGAAATTCTATACTGCTCCCACTCACTTTCTTGTAAATACAAGTTTCTTATAAACTTTGTATAAACCCAAAAGCTTTGATCACCTCATCAAAGTGTATATTCCAACTCCGAGATGCTTGCTCCAGTCCATAGAAGGATTGCTGGAGCTTGCATACATTTTAGCATCCTTAGGACTGACAAAACCTTCAGGTTGTATCACATACAACCTTTCCTCAAGGAAACAGTTAAGGAAACGATGTTTTGACATCCATCTGCAAGATTTCATAATCGAAAAATGCAGCAACTACTAACATAATTCCAACAGACTTTAGCATCGCTATGGGTGAGAAATTCTCATCGTAGTCAACTCCTTGAACTTTGTCGAAAACTTCATTGCGACAAGTCGAGCTTTATAAATGGTGACATTTACCATCAGTGTCTGTCTTGTTCTTAAGGGTCCATTTGTACTCAACGGCCTGCCGTTTAACGGGCAAGCCTACCAAAGTCCATACTTGGTTTTCATACATGGATCCTTTCTCGGATTTCATGGCTCCTAGCCATTTGTTGGAATCCGGGCTCACAATCGCTTCTTCATAGCTCGTAGGTTGACTGTTGTCTAACAACATGACCTCCAAGACAGGATTGACGTACCACTCAGAGGCGGTACGAGTTCTTGTCGGCCTACGAGGGTCGGTAGTAACTTGATCCGAAGTGTCATGATCATCATCATTAACTTCCTCTTCATTCGGTGTAGGCACCACAGAAACATCTTTCTGCGTCGTGCTACCATCCAACTGAAGTGACGGTTCAATAACCTCATCAAGTTCTACCTTCCTCCCACTCAATTCTTTCGAGAGAAACTCTTTCTCGAGAAAGGACCCGTTTTTAGCAATAAACACTTTGCCCTTGGATCTCAGATAGAATGTATGCCCAGCTGTTTCCTTAGGGTATCCTATGAAGATGCACTTTTCCGCTTTGGGATCGAGCTTATCAGACATAAGCGTCGCATTCCCAAACTCTGAGAAATGATAGCTTAGGTTTCTGCCAAACCAATATTCATACGGTGTCATCGCAACGGACTTAGATGGTGCCCTATTTAAAGTGAATTTAATTGTCTCTAATGCATAACCCCAAAACGATAGTGGCAAATCGATAAGAGACATCATAGTATGCACCGTATCCAATACAGCACGACTACGACGTTCGGACACACCATCACACTATGGTGTTCCAGGTGGCGTGAGTTGTGAAACAACTTATACATAGTCTTAAGTTGTATCCCAAACTCATAACTCAGATATTTACCTACACGATCATATCGTAGACATTTTATCTTCTTGTCACGATGATCTCAAACTTCACTCTGAATTTGCTTGATCTTTTCAAACGTTCCAGACTTGTGTTTCATTAAGTAAATATCCCCATATCTACTCAAATCATCAGTGAAGGTAAGAAAATAGCGATATCCACCGCATGCTTCAACACTCATTGGATCGCTACATCAACATGTATCATTTCCAATAAGTCACTTGCCCGCTCCATCTTATCGGAAAACGGGGTCTTAGTTATCTTGCCCAAGAGGCATGGTCCGCATGTCTCAACCGATTCGAAATCGAGTGAGTCAAAAGATCCATCAGTATGGAGTTTCTTCATGCGATTCACACCAATATGACCTTGGTGGCAGTGCCACAAGTATGTGGTACTATCATTATTAACTTTGCATCTTTTGGCATCAATGAACATGTGTATTACTACGATCGAGATTCAATGAACCATTCACATTGGGTGCATGACCATTGAAGGTATTATTCATGTAAACAGAATAACCATTATTCTCTAACTTAAATGAATAACCGTATTGCAATAAACCCGATCTAATCACGCTCATGCTCAACGCAAACACCAAATAACATTTATTTAGGTTCATCACTAATCCCGAAGGAAGAGAGAGCGGGTGATGGTGATCACATCAACCTTGGAAACACTTCCAACACACATCGTCACCTCGCCCTTAGCTAGTCTCCGTTTATTTCGCAGCTTTTATTTCGAGTTACCAACATTTAGCAACTGAAACGTTATCTAATACCTAGGTGCTACTAGGAGTATTAGTAAGGTACACATGAATAAAACGTATATCAAATATACTTCTGTTGACGTTGCCAGGCTTCTTATCTACAAAGTATCTAGGGCAGTTCCGCTTCAGTGACCGTTCTCCTCATAATAGAAGCACTCAGTCTCGGGTTTGGGTTCAACCTTGGGTTTCTTCACTGGAGCAGCACCTGGCTTGCCATTCTTGAAGTTTTCCCTTCTTGCCCCTGCCCTTCTTGAAACTAGTAGTTTTACTAACCATCAACACTTGATGCTCCTTCTTGATTTCTACCTTCGCGGTGTCAAACATCACGAATAGCTCAGGGATCATCTTCTCTATCCCTGGCATGTTATAGATCATCACGAAGCTCCAGTAGCTTGGTGGCAGTGACTTGGAGAACTATCTCAATCACTATCTTATTTGGAAGATCAACTCCCACTTGATTCAAGCGATTGTAGCACCCAGACAATCTGAGCACATGCTCACCCATTGAGATATTCTCCTTTATCTTGCAGGCAAAGAATCTTGTTGGAGGTCTCATACCACTCAACGCGGGCGTGAGCCTGAAATCTCAATTTCAGCTCTTGGAACATCTTATATGCTCCGTGACGTTCAAAACGTCTTTGGTGCCTCAATTCTGAGCGGTAATGCATGACGCACTGAACTATCAAGTAGTCATCAGAACGTGTCTGTCAAATGTTCACAACATTCACAGACGACGCTAGAGGGGGTGGCGCACCGAGCGGTGCATCAAGGACATAAGCCTTCTTGTGCAGCAACGAGGACAATACTTGGTTTACGGACCCAGTCCGCATAATTGCTACTACCATCTTTCAACTTACTTTTTCTCTAGGAACGTATCAAAATTCAGGGGAGCAATAGCGCGAGCTATTGATCTACAACATAATTTGCAAAGTCACTTTGACTATGTTCATGATAATGAGTTCAATTAATCATATTACTTAAGAACTCCCACTCAAATCATCATCCCTCAGGTTGTCTAAGTGTGACATGATCCAAATCCACCAACCCAAGTCCGATCATCACGTGAGGTGAGGAGGTTTCAATGGTGAACATCTCCATGTTGCTCATATCTACTATATGACTCATGTTCGACCTTTCGGTCTCTTGTGTTCCGAGGCCATGTCTGTACATGCTAGGCTCGTCAAGTTTAACCCAAGTGTTCCACATGTGCAACACTTAGTTGCACCCGTTGTATGTGAACGTAGAGTCTACCGCTCCCGATCATCACGTGGTGCCTTGAAACGACAAACTTTCGCAACGGTGCACACTCGGGGAGAACACAATTTTATCTTGAAATTTTTAGTTAGGGACCACCTTATGATGATACCGTCGTCCTAAGCATAACAAGGTGCATAAAAGGATTAACATCACATGCAAATCATATGTGACATGATATGGTCATGAACTTGTGCTTTTGATCTCCATCTCCAAAGCACCGGCATGATCTCCATCATCACCGGCATGACACCATGATCTCCATCATCTTTATCTCCATCAACGTGTCGCCATCGGGGTTGTCGCGCCAACCATGCTTCTACTACTATTGCTACCGCTTAGCGATAAAGAAAAGCATGACATAGCGCTTAATGAGTGACACGTAGGCCACATAATAATTAAAGACAACCCTATGGCTCCTGCCGGTTGCCATACTCAACGACATGCAAGTTGTGATTACCTATACAAAAACATGATCATCTCATACATCACATATAGCTCATCATCTCTTTGGCCATATCATATCACAACATACCCTGCAAAAACAAGTTAAACGTCCTCTAATTGTTGTTGCATGTTTTACGTGGGTGCTATGGGTATCTAGCAAGAACGATTCTTACCTACGCAAAACCACAACGGTGATATACAAGTTGCTATTTCACCTTCTACAAGGACCGCCTCTGTCGAATCTGATTCAACTAAAGTGGGAGATACAGACACCCGCCAGCCATCTTATGCAACAAAGTTACATGTCAGTCGATGGAACCGGTCTCTCGTACGTGGACGAGTAAGGTTGGTCCGAGCCTCTACATCCCACAATATCGCCGAATCAAGATAAGACTAAGGAGGGAAGCAATCTGAATATCAATGCCCACAAACTCCTTTGTGTTCTACTCGTGATCTCATCTACGCATAGACCTAGCTCATGATGCCACTGTTGGGCAACGTTGCATGGGAAACAAGAAATTTCCTACGCACACGCAAGATCTATCTATGGAGATGAGCATCTACGAGAGGGAGAGTGGATCTACATACCCTTATAGATCGCTAAGCGGGAAGCGTTAAGAAATGCGGTTGATGTAGTTGAACGTCTTCGTGATCCAAATCCCAATCCGTCCCGCGATCCAATCACGATCCGTCCCGCGATCCTATCATGATCCATCCCGTGATCCAATCACGGTCCTTCCGATCTAGCGCCAAACGGACGGCACCTCCGCGTTCAGCACACGTACAGCTCGATGACGATCTCCGCCTTCTTCATCCAGAACGATAGGATGGAGAGGTAGATGAGTTCTCCGACAGCACGACGGTGTGGTGGCGGTGGTGGTGGAGCTGTCCCGGCAGGGCTTCGCAAAGCACGACCGAGACGATCTAGTGGAGAACAGATCTAGAGGGAGAGAGAGGCAGCCGTGGCTTTTCAGGTGGGGGGCTGCCCTCAAAATCCCTCAATATATATAGGAGGAAGGGGAGGGGGAGGCAGCCTAGCCCCTCCAACACGGAGGGGTTCGTCCGAACTAGGGGAGGAGTCCACCTCCCACAATCCCGTATCGTCGGTATCTCTATACCTAGTTCAATCTCGTTACCGGCAAGTCTCTTTACTCGTTCCGTAATACCAGATCCCGTGGCTAACTCTTTAGTTACTTTGCTTGCAAGGCTCATTGTGATGTTGTATTACCGAGTGGGCCCTGAGATACCTCTCCGTCACACGGAGTAACAAATCCCAGTCTTGATCCATGCCCACTCAACAGACACCCTCGAAGATACCTGTAGAGCATCTTTATAGTCACCCAGTTACATTGCGATGTTTGATACACACAAGGTAGTCCTCCGGTGTCAGTGAGTTGCATGATCTCATGGTCATAGGAACAGATACTTTCACATGCAGAAACAATAGCAATAAACTGACACGATCATGTGCTACGTTCATAAGGGGGTTTTGTCCATCACATCACTCTCCTAATGATGTGATCCCGTTATAAAATGACATCTCATGTCTATGGCTAGGAAACCTTGACCATCTTTGATCAATGAGCTAGTCTATTAGAGGCATACTAGGGACACAGTGTTGTCTATGTACCCACACATGTATTTGACTTTCCAATCAATACAATTATAGCATGGATAATAAACTATTATCATGAACAAGGAAATATAATAATAACCATTTTATTATTGCCTCTAGGGCATATTTGCAACAACATTCTGTCTGGGAAGCGTCGTAGCTCACATGTTCATCACCAAGGTACTCTTCATCATATCCTTTTCTTTCATACCCGGCCAATTAAATAACCAGGGACAAGCCAATGAGTACTTTTGAATGTACTCGCAAGCAACCCATGTTCGGAACAAGGTAACAATGCATGGCATAACCCTAAGCAGGTATCTTGTAGAAAGCTAATTTTGAGTGCAATCTCATGTCCTAGAATTTGTAAAATCTTGAATCAATAAGTTGCAGATATCCATATGAGCAGGTTACATATAAGGAGAGTATCTCAAATCTAGTTTCTTCATCTCATCAAGTCATCTGACTTAGCTCAAGTATCTCTTTGTCACAGACACATCCTTGTGAAAACATCTAGACATAGTTTAAGCAGCACCATCCAAATGTCCTTGACCGTGGACATGGCTATTGGAATAGTTATACAGTCTCCAGAGGTTGCACGCTTTACCAACAAGACTCGAGGAACCTTCGTGTCAATCCACGACTCGCGATACATTAAGTACCTGAGGTAAGCACTCGAAAAATATCTTTCCCTTGACAATACTAAACAAGGATTCCACTCATTGGCCCACGTCCACATGATGTACATCACACGAGGCTCGCTCAACATTGTACCATCCATGAGGGGACACAACGGTATGCCCGGTGTCTGTGAAAACAGCCACAGTTGTCCTTCCACGCACGACCCCATATTGGGCGAGTAACTCAGGCTCTCCCTCCACTAGTAATGTGGGCTCTCTGCTAGCATCGACCAAAGTTATCAACAAAGACCCTTCCCATATAGGGGTAGTGTGGTTGTACGTGTAAGGTTGGGACGGTCGACAAATATTAAATATAATCCGTCTTTGAAAACACACACTCAACTTGCCTCGGTACACCAATTCTTTATCAAGTGGTTACCTAGCTCATCATATCCCTCGGGCATTAGTGGCACCCGATGGGGTTTTCATAAAGTCTTTGGTAAAACATTTTCTTCCATCTCGATGCATATCCCTGTCCCACTTGCGTAGCAACTACTTAGCATGCTATCTAGTTCCCACCCACATAACTCTCAACGGAGGATGGAGCTATGAACAATGCAAGTGTCAACGAGAAATGCATCGGAGACCAACCTAGCAAGGTTGTCACCACATCATCAACATGCTTTTCAATGCAACGAAATAGAAGTGCTATAATGACATGCATAGAAATGGTTTCATCAACATGGTCAAAAGGCTGCTTGCCTGGCTCAGCCAAGTCTTCTAGGTCTTCACAAGCTCCTGGTCCTTCTCCAAATACTCCGTCTACTTCGTCAACTAACGCCGGAAATAACCATAATAAGCAACACAACAAGGCTAAAAATAAAAGTGTTCTAAAATAAGAATTTTATTTTTCTAGCATATCTCTGGCCATAAGAAAAATACCTAAAGTGGCTCTACTGGGTTTGAATCAATAGATAATTTTGAATGGCCAATAAGGTGGATATGAAGGAAATGATGATCGTACAAGAGGTC
The DNA here is from genome assembly GCA_039707655.1 of Elymus sibiricus. NCBI lineage: Eukaryota > Viridiplantae > Streptophyta > Magnoliopsida > Poales > Poaceae > Elymus > Elymus sibiricus. The sequence continues at coordinate 266,751,554 of CM077665.1, read as the reverse complement.
TACAGAAGATATTTTTGTAAAAATGAGTGAAGGCACTCATTAAATAGGGTATGATTTTAGAAGCACTTAGAAAGTGGTTTCACTGGATTTGGAGTTGGGATTAATTTCCTAGGGATTTCCAAAGTGGTCCATTGATAAAGAAATGGCTCACTAATTTAGGTTGTAGAGGAGGTGTGTAGAAAAATGTTCATAATTTATACTATGAACTTAGATCCACATAGGAGTTGGAATCATTGCATTTGGAATTAGGGTGAGCTCCCTATGAATTTCCAAAGTTTCAGGCAAAAATCCAAAATAGGTTTTAATCATCTAGGTGTACAGTAATGTTTTCTGGAAAAATGTGCAAGCTAACATTTTGGATAGAGCAAGATTTTTGGGACCACTAGGAATTTGAATCATCAAATTTGGAGTTCATTTGAATTTTCTATGAATTATTTGCCTCTCTTGAAAAAGAAAAAGATAAAAGAAATTACCAAAATGGCTAAACAGCGGATTGAGGGCAAGATAGCAACTGGGCCGGCCCAGTTTCTCGGCCGAGCGGGACAGAGGCGACGTCGAAGGCGTAGTCGGTGGTTCACTCCTTCCCCGAGCGAAAGCGTATTCCTGGCGGGTCCGTTTCCAATTAAAAGGGCCAGTTCCACCCGTCAGCCTCGTCGGCCGGCCGACAGGCGGGGAATACTGGCAGGTTTGTCTCCCTCCTCTCGCCGACGAAGACGGAGGAGGTCCCGACGGTGGATGTCGGTACTACCGGCCATCGTTCCTGCTGATCCTACCACCGGTGAGCTCGGGGCGGTGAGCCGCATCCACCTAGATGTTATGTGCCCGCCGGGGAGGTCTGCGGTGGCGATGGCCTGGGTGGCCGCGGAGGAGACCATCGGCCACCGTTGCCCTTGAGCGCATGGCATCCCCGGGGACAAATGAAGGCACTAGGGGGCTTTGAAATGGTGGTGTGAGGGCACTGGAGTGGTTAGGGGAAGAGGAGAAGCTTGGGGTTGCGCGAATTTGAGTGGAGGCGGAGGGGGTCAGTCCGGGGAGTGGCTAGGAGAGAGGAATCGCGAAGGAAGCCAGGAGGGATGCTCGGGGAGGCCTCTTATAGCCGGGGCGCGAGTCCACCATGGACGACGTCCATGGCCACGGCATGGTCGTTGCTAGGTGTCACGGAGGCTCTACGGGGCACGTGTACGGGCTTCGTGAGCTTAGCCTTTGCACAGGGGAAGGAAGAGGGGACGTGGAGGGGGGCCTAGTGCTCGCGCGTCCGAGGTCGCCCATTGTGGCTCTCGGGCGACCGGCGCGCGTGCGAGGGGAAACAATAAGAGGGAGAGAGAGGATGGGGACATGGGTGTGGCGTGTTGTGGACATTGAGGTGGGTCTGCTGGCGAGCGAGAGGAGCTTGAGCTGGTCGGGAGGCCCGGAATGGGCGTCGCTATAGTGCGGGAGTGCACTGTAGCATGCTCCAGAGCATGCCTTTGGCATGCCACGGCATGCCACGGGCATCCTGCGCATGTCCAAGCTTGTCTACTAGTGCCTAGGGGGGTCCTAGATGCCCTATGAACCTTAAGAACTAAGGAAAGGTGAGGGTAAAAAGTTGGGAGGGAGAAGAGGTGCTGCCATGGTGAAAAGAGAGGGGGAGTGATGGAGTTACCCCTCAAATAATTGAGCAGAGGACATAGCAAAGTTATTGGAGGTATAAGGCAATTAGTAGAAGCTCTCATAAAATTTTGAGCCCAAGGAGAACTCACTTGGTACCTCAATCATTGACCACAATTTTTTTGTAGAAGGTGTTTGATGCAAGTTTGAGCTAGATAGGTTGATCTCCTTGACATGAGACTTAACAGGAGTGAGGAATAGGACCAAATGGACTTGATCAGAAATTTTGAGCTCATTAAGAGAAAGTGGCCAATGCAAAAGTTTGAAACCCTACAAATCAACAGAAACAGATTTGGGGGATTTGAGCAAGTGTTCTTGTTCTCCGTGATGCACCACTTGGTTTAGTTGCATCATTAGGGTACTAGAACATGCCCACACAATTTGAGCTCAATAGGAGACACTTGGCAATACAAAGTTGTTCAAATTTGGATCTGGACAGAGAGGTTTTCTGGCACTTTTGTGAACCAAAAAAATTCAGATTCAGACGAAACTTGGCAAGATCATCATATGGGGCATATGTGACTTGCTAGAATTTTCCTGGATTTATTTGACAATATTTCTTATAGAAATATTTCCAATATTTGAAATATCCAAAAAGGGTTTTGGATGGTTTTTTCCAATATTTTGAACATGACCATGTGTTGAAACTCATATATTTACGGAAAATATATGTCTATTGAGTTTCCCAAGTATTTTTTAAAACACTAAAATAATTATTCCCTATAAAATATCATTTGTGGCCTAAAAAAGGCAGTTAAATAAAATACAAAAATATCTTTTAAAATAATATTTTTGAGTTTTTGGGAAGTCTTATATATAATAGGTTTCAAATAACATATTTGAGGCAAAATATCTTCCCTAATTTGAGGAATTGTAGTACAAATCTCAATTCAGAGGCTTTTCAAAACATAAATTGAATAAATGCACTTTGGCCAAATTATTTTTGTATAAAAATAGTTTTAGGTCCTATACACATGGCATGGTCATTGGGCAAGTTTTGGATCAAGGAGAGGAGTTTTGAGAGTAGGAGGAATTTAATGAATTATAGCACAATCTAGGAATCAAGCAAATAGCAAACAAGTCAAGCATCGCAAGCACACAAAAAGTTTTTGTTGGTCCTAATTTTTTAGCTTTATTATCTTAATCATGAGAGTCAAAACAAAGGGTGTGACAGACCTACCCCCTTACAAGAATCTCGTCCCCGAGATTCCTAGGCTAGGCGTTAAAAGATATGGAAATTCGGGTCTGAGGTAGTCTTCACGTTCCCATGTTACTTCAGCTTTGGTGCGGCTGTTCCATTTGACCTTGAAGTGCCTCACGATACTGCTTCGAGTGTTTTTTTTGACTATAAATTGTAGAGTAAAACCCCACTACAATTTTTAATATTAAAATAAAAAGGCCAAGTCCGTTACATAGGGTTTGAGAAAAGCCCTAAGGAGAAACTATCCTACTCTAAGAAAAAACAAAAAACAAAAAAGGAAAAGAAGAAAATGACAGAAGGAAGGAGAATCAAGAAACCAAAAATTACAAGATGAGAGCGTCAAGACAAGCATTAAATGACCCAATATATTTTCTCTTGATTCTAAATCTCATCCATTTCAGCTCCTCAAAATAAGTGTTCTGCCATCTCTGGAATGTTGGAGGAATGTGTTGGAAGATGAAATTATTCCTAGTAATCCAGATGCCCCAAGAAGCCAAAATAATAATTTCCATGAAGAAAGGCACATTGAGTTTGTCTTTGATATCAGGAAAATCTTCAAGAACTGAAAGATTGTGTATTCTGGTGGGGCAGACATAATCCCAACAAGTTGTAGTAAAGGGGCAGCTCAAAAATAGATGATGAAGTGTTTCTTCCAACTAGCAGTTCAATGTAGCACATGGGTATGATTGCAGGTAAAAGGTCTTCCTCCTTAGGAGATTCCTTGTATTCAATCTATCATGTAACAACATCCTAAAAATGACTTTGTGCTTAGGCTGGTAGGAGTAATATGTGTACCAAAAAGAACTTTATATGCCCTTGCTGAAGAGAAAGTTGTATTTCCCCAAATGTATGACAAAGTATCAATGCAATTTCTGTCTGGGGATGTCCTCAATGTGTCACAGAGGTGTTCCATCTGATTAAATTCCTCAAAAGCTTGTATTGATAGTGGGAGATGAAACGTGTCCTCCATATATTCTAATTGTATAACATTTGCCATAGTGACATGTTGATCTTTGGTAAAAGAGAACAAGTGGGGGAACCTCTGATGTAGGCATCCATTATACCAAAGATCATTCCAGAAGAAAACACTTTTCCCATCTCCCACATGGCATCTGGCCATAGGTTTATACCAATCCAGTAGGCCCAGGATAGATTTCCACAAAAAAGATCCTACACTTTGAAGTCCAGGAAGATGACCATTGGTATAGTAAGATTCCAAGATGAGACTAACCCAGGGGATATTCTCTCTATTATAGAACTGGTGTAAATTCTTCAGCAAGAGGGATTTGTTCTGAACATGGATATCCAAAACCCCTAGCCCCCCTGGCTTTTAGGCCTACAAATAGTGGTCCATTTAACCATAGTCGGTCTATGATCCTCAAGGTTAGGGCTTCTACAAAGACAATGCCTTAGGTATTTAGCCACTTGGTTTTTGATAGTGGTTGGGATATCCAGATAGGTCATGAAGAAAATAATCAGGGATGTCAAAATAGACTTTACTAGCTGAAGTATTCCAGCCATAGACATGAACGTTGCTAAACTAGTTAATTTTGAGGTCACTCTGTTGACTAGTAACATTGTTCTACTATTGGCTTGACTAGCCCCAAGGGTAATCCAAGATATGTGAGAGGAAAAGCACCTCTAGCACAATTCAGGAGCCCAGTAAATAGTTGAACTCTCTATTTTGCAATGTTAATGGGGATGAGGTTGGATTTGCTATACTTAACTTTCAACCCCGTAGCAGAAGCAAATGTGTTTAATAATGCTTTAAGGTAATGAAGTTGTCTGGCATCGGCTTGCAAGAAAACCAAAGTATCATCTACATATTGGACAATTGGGAAATCAAGACATGAATTCACTTGCAAAGGTGGAGAAAGCAGTCCTTGCCTCTGAGCTTTATTTGAGATGGATTGTAAAAGATCAGTAGCCAGCATAAAGAGGAGAGGGGAGAGGGGATCTCCTTGCATAACTCCACTCAAACAGTAAAACTTCTTGCCAGGTACTCCATTAAGCATTAGAGCCGAGGAAGCTCAGTTAAACAACAATTCCATCCACATAATCCATCTGTCCTTGAAGCCCTTTGCTCTTAAGATTTCCAAGATGGCCTGATGCTCAATGGTGTCAAAGGATTTTTCAAAATCCAGTTTAAGAACAATAACTTCCTCTTGTGATCTTTTGGATTGATGTAAAAATTCATTGGCCCAGCCCACACGGTCTTGTATACATCTCTCTTTTAGGAACCCATACTGGTTAATGTGAATCAGTTTAAAGATCACCTTTTGGAGCCTGTTGGTCAATAACTTAGTGATAATCTTATGGCAATCATTAAGTAAAGATATTGGCCTAAAATCATTGGATGAAATTGGAGCATTGACATTTGGAATAAGAGTTATGAATGAGGTATTAATACTTTCCAAAGATAAATTTCCTTCATAGAGATTGTGCATCAGGCTTTTAACATCCTCTTGAATAATATCCCAACAAGCCTTGAAGAATTCATTGTTAAAACCATTAGGTCCAGGGGACTTATCATTGGGCAAATGAGAAACCAGTTCATTTATTTCCTCATCAGTGAAAGGTTTTTCTAAGTTCTAAAAATTTACAGGATCATGGCCAGTGTTGTAGAGGGAAGGCAAATCAAAGTGCATAGAGGTTTGTTCAGTTTTTCCCAATCTTTTCCTAAAAGATTCCCAAAGGATTGCAGCTTTGCCAGCATGATCAAAAATCTCCATATGATCCTCATTTTGTATAAAGGCAATGTGATTGTATCTGTGATTAATAGAAGCCTCTGTGTGAAAAAAATCGTATTCTCATCTCCAAACTTTACCCCTTTGATCTTTCCCCTTTGTCTCCAATAAATTATTTGATTATTAAGCAACACTAGCAGAAAATATTTTAGAATGGTTCTACAATTTTCTTCATATTTCCCAAGCTCCGTAAACTCCTCCAACACATCAAAAAAGAAGAAAACCTCATTTAGGTCAGCAATTTGTTTTTCCAGGCAAGGTAAGCTCCTGGACCATTGTTTAAGAGTGTTGGGGAACGTTGCATGCGAAACAAAAAAATTTCCTACGCTCACCAAGATAGATCTAGGATATGAACACCTACGAGAGGAGAGATTGCATCTACAAACCCTTGTAGATCACTAAGCGAGAAGCGATAAGAAACGCGGTTGGTGTAGTCGAACGTCTTCGCGATCCAATGACAATCCGTCCCGCGATCCAATATTGATCCATTCCGATCTAGCGCCGAACGGACGGCACCTCCGCATTCAGCACACATACATCTCGATGACATCTCCGCCTTCTTGATCCAGCAAGCGAGGGCGGAGAGCTAGATGAGAACTTCGGTAGAACGATGACATGGTGGCGGTGGTGGTGGAGCTGTTCCAGCAGGGCTTCGCCAAGCACTACCGAAACCAATCTAGAGGAGAACTAATCTAGAGGGAGAGAGAGAGGGCTGTGCCGTGGCTTAAAGGTGCGGCTGCTCTCCCACTCCCTCTCTATTTATAGGAGGAAGGGGTAGGTGGGGTGCAGCCCTAGCCCCTCCTAAAAGGAGGGGTCGGCCGAAGTGGGGGGGGGAGGAGTCCACCTCCCACAAGGGAGGTGGGAACCCTAGGGAGGAGTCCCTCCCCACCAAGGCACCTCCATCTTTCCACCTTGGGCACATGGGCCCTATAGGGGTCGGTTGCCCAGCCCACCAGGGGCAGGTGCGCCACCTCTTGGGCCCATGTGGCCCCCCGGGGTGGGCGGGCCCCTCCCGATGGACCCCTGGATCCTTTTCGGCACTCCCGGTACACTACCGGAAACACCCGAAACTTTTCCGGAACCCAAATACCACTTTCCCATATATAAATCTTTACCTTCGGACCATTCCAGAACTCCTCGTGACTTCCGGGATCTCATCCGGGACTCCGAACAACCTTCGGTCACCAACACATACATCTCAACAATACCAAATCGTCACCGAATGTTAAGTGTGCAGACCCTGTGGGTTCGAGAACTATGCAGACATGACCGAGACACCTCCACGGACATTAACAAATAGAAGAACCTGGATGTACATATTGGTTCCTACATATTCTACGAAGATCTTTATTGGTCGAACCTCGATGTCAAGGATTCAGTCATTCCCGTATGCAGTTCCCTTTGTTCATCGGTATGTTACTTGCTCGACATTCGTTCGTCGGTATCTCCATACCTAGTTCAATCTCGTTACCAGCAAGTCTCTTTACTCGTTCCATAATACAAGATCCCACGGCTAACTCCTTAGTCCCATTGCTTGCAAGCTCATTATGATGTTATATTACCGAGTGGGCCTTGAGATACCTCTCCGTCATCCGGAGTGACAAATCCCAGTCTTGATCCATGCCAACTCAACAGACACCCTCAGAGATACCTGTAGAGCATCTTTATAGTCACCCAGTTACGTTGCGATGTTTGATACACACAAGGTACTCTTACGGTGTCAGTGAGTTGCATGATCTCATGGTCATAGGAACAGATAATTGACATGCAGAAAATGATAGCAATAAACTTCACACGATCATTTGCTACGTTCATAGTTTTTGTCTTGTCTATCTCATCATTCTCCTAATGATGTGATCCCTTTATCAAATGACAACTCATGTCTATGACCAGAAAACTATGGCCATCTTCGATCAATGAGCTAGTTCGGTAGAGGATCACTAGGGACATGTTGTTGTTTATGTACCCACACATGTATTTGATTTACCAATAAATACAATTATAGCATGGATAATAAACGATTATCATGAACAAGGAAATATAATAATAACCACTTTCTTATTGCCTCTAGGGCATATTTCCAACAGTCTCCCACTTGCACTAGAGTCAATAATCTAGTATTACATGGTAACGAATCAAACACCCATATAGTTCTGGTGTTCATCATTTTTTGCCCGTGGAAGAGGTTAGTCAACGGATCTGCAGCATTCAGATCCGTGTGCACTTTGCAAATGTTTATGTCCTCCTCCTTGATCGCATCACGGATGGAATTGAAGCGTCACTTTATGTGTTTGGTCCTCTTGTGAAACCTTGGTTCCTTGGCCAGAGCAATGGCACCAGTGTTGTCACAAAACAGAGTCATTGGATCCAGTGCACTGGGCCCAACTCGAAGATCTTTCATGAACTGCTTCATCCAGACACCTTGCTTTGCCGCCTCCGTGGCAGCTATGTACTCCGCTTTGCATGTAGAATCAGCTACCACGCTTTGCATGGAACTACACCAGCTTACTGCTCCCCCATTGAGAATATATATGTATCCGGTTTGAGAATTAGAGTCATCCGGATCAGTGTCAAAACTTGCATCGACGTAACCCTTTACGACGAGCTCTTGATCACCACCATAAACGAGAAACATTTTCTTAGTCCTTTTCAGGTACTTAAGGATATTCTTGACCGTCGTCCAGTGTTCCACTCCTGGATCGCTTTGAAACCTTCCGGCCATACTTATGGCAAGGCTGACATCTGGTCTTGTGCACAGCATTGCATACATGATAGAGCCTATGGTAGAAGCATAGGGGATGACACTCATCTTTTCTCTATCCTCTGCAAACACTGGTCATTGAGTCTTACTCAACTTTACACCTTGCAATACAGGCAAGAACCCCTTCTTGGACTGATCCATTTTCAACTTCTTCAAAACTATATCAAGGTATGTGCTCTGTGAAAGTCCTATTAAGTGTCTCGATCTATCACTATAGATCTTGTTGCCTAATATGAAAGCAGCTTCTCCTAGGTTCTTCATTGAAAATCTTTTGTTCAACTATTCCTTCATGCTTTCCAAACATTCTATATTGTTTCCAATCAGCAATATGTCATCCACATATAATATTAAAAACGCTATGGAGCTCCCACTCACTTTCTTGTAAATACAAGCTTCTCCGTAAACTTGTATAAACCCAAACACTTTGATCACCTCATTAAAGCGAAGATTCCAACTCCGAGACGCTTGCAACATCCCATAAATGGATCGCTGGAGTTTACAAACTTTGTCAGCATTCTCTGGATCGACAAAACCTTCTGCTTGCATCATATACAACTCTTCCTTAAGGAAACCGTTAAGGAACGCTGTTTTGACATCCATCTACCAAATTTCATAATCAAAAAATGCAGCTATTGCTAACATGATTCTGACGGACTTAAGCATCGCTACGGGTGAGAAAGTCTCATTGTAGTCAACTCCTTGAACTTGTGAAAAATCCTTTGCCACAAGTCGAGCTTTATAGACGGTGATATTACCGTCCATGTCTGTCTTCTTCTTAAAGATCCTTTTATTCTGAATGGCCTTTCGCCCTTCGGGTAATACTTCCAAAGTCCATACTTTGTTTTAATACATGGATCCCATCTTGGATTTCATGGCCTCTAACCATTTGTCGTAATCCGGGCCCACCATCGCTTCTCCATAGCTCATAGGTTCATCGTTGTCCAACAACATGACCTCTAAGATAGGGTTACCATACCATTCAGGAGCAGTACGTGTCCCTGTATCATTCAGGAGTAGTACATGACCTCTAAGATAGGGTTACCGTGCAACTGGGTGGCGACTCAAGTTTCTGATATCCATTTAAAGGATTATGAGGATCATGGGTTTCTGCCGCCTCAAAATGTGGTTGGTTCGCGTGTCATCCTTGGAGACGAGATCCCACACCCCCAAGAGGGAGAGGTGGTGATATTCTTGGATCACCTACAAAGGGGTTTTTCACTCCCTGGATTGAAATTCTTCCGGGATGTCTTGCACATATTTGACCTCCGTCCTCACGACTTGTCTCCCAATTCCATATCGAACCTTTGCCAGTTCCAAGTTTTTTGCGAGGTGTATCTTCAGATGGAACCCACTGTCTCCCTCTTCAGGAAGTTTTTCTATTTGAACCGGCCAACAGAGCACGCGGATGGCCGAAACACTCCGCCTGCCGATGAGAACCCCCTGCCGGGTTACAGGCCCAATCGCCTTCCAATGGACCTCGAGCTTCCGGGTTGGGCTCCTACCGAGGAACGCTCCCAACACGCCCATGTATATCCAAAGCTGAGGGCTCTGCTAGCCAACGGGTTGACTGGGGTCGACTTAACCCGGTGTTGGGTCTCTTGGAGAATCCTTCCATGCATTAAGCTTGCCCAATGGCTTAATGTGCACCTATTCTGGAGATTTGAACGACCCTCAATGGTATATCAACTTTTTCTTTGGAAGCTGATGAAATAAATCGGATGGTGAAGAGATTACTGGGTGAAAACCAGGAAACTTGTAGCAAGGACGGGTTGAAACCCTTCTACGTCCACAACCCGGCTCCTCCGATATAAAACCTTTTTAAAGCATTATCCCTGCTTCTTGAACAAACTTTAAGTCTTTGCTTCTCTGGTCTGACCTTTTAATCTTGCAGGTTACCTCGTCTTTCTGGAATCGGAAATGCCTCAAGGCTACGACCAACAAGCCCAAAGTTGCCCCGAGCAAGAAGAAGAATAAAGCGGTCGCAGAAGGACCATTTCAAATGGATGAAACAGCCGCCATCGATACCCGATCAGAGGTAAAACTAATTCCTTTGCTTATATTTCATTGAATCTTATCTGATGCCCTTCTTTTCTCTTAGGGTAATGTTGAAACAAGTCGTGCGGACGATGTTGAGGTAATTTCCATCTCTTCCGACTCACAGCCTTTGCCTCCATTGAAAACAAGGCGGGTTGTCCGGAACGTAGGCTTTTCTCACCCAGATGCTCGTCTAGACCCTTGCTTTATTTTGAAGAAAACCCAGCACCAATCTAGGCGTCAAACCCGAAGTGGGAGTGGCGATCTTGTTAAGGGTTTGCCCGATAAATCAGTCGCCAGGAAGCGATCAACCAAGGTACTTAAAGTTCCAATATTTCCAAGGAAAAAACTCTGGCTTGTTGTATTAATGATTTCATTCATGTAACTTGATTAATCAGGAAACACCACCTTCTTCAGATCATTCGACTGCGTACAAGCTGGCGCCCTTTGTCATCAATCATGGGTCAATCCCTTATTAACTTTGCTTGTTTTGAATAGACTATCGTCTCTTTCCATATTTCACGTCATACCTTTGACTTAGCAGGGCCAAAGCCAAGAAAAGGAAGACTGATGGGTCTTCTGTTAACCCGGAGGCTTCTGAGCTGGAGGTTCCAGATCTGGCGGCTCATGAAATGCATGTGGATCAGCCTGAAGACCCTCAGGATATCCAAAATGATTTACCCCCTCATCTGAACCATTCGATACTGAAGCCGTAACTGTTGAAGCCACTCCAGTAGTTAATATTGACCCGCCCAATCCATCAGTGACAAACATAGATAATCATGAGGTTATTATTACTTGGGACGAATTATGCTGCTCCTAAGACTTCTAGTGTGTTAACAAAGGTGGTTGCTAAGGATGAAGCAGTATTCCAAGAAAAAGGGAAGGCCAAGTTGGAACTTCCAAATTATGAGAACTTTAGTGTCGAAGACCTTCATGCTGCCTGCTTAGATCGCTTTGCTACAAGCCGTGAGATGGAAATCGGCCTTGTCAGCATGATGAAGAATAAATATGAGGTATGTTCTCCTTCTATATCTTCTCATCTTATATCCTTTAGTAGCCCCCCAAGGCCCGTCTTTATCTTAAGATAAGCTGGGTCTTGTGGATGTTTCTCTGATTTAGCCTGTAGCCCCCAAAGGCCGGCTCATCTCCTTGATATGAGTCGGGTCTTGTAATAACTTTGAAAAACTTTCGACCTGTAGCCCCCAAGGGCCGGCTCATCTCCTTGAGATGAGTCGGGTCTTGTAATAACTTTGAAAAACTTTTGACCTGTAGCCCCCAAGAGCCGGCTCGTCTCCTTGAGATGAGTCGGATCTTGTAATATCTTTGAAAAACTTTCGACCTGTAGCCCCCAAGGGCCGGCTCATCTCCTTAAGATGAGTCGGGTCTTGTCTCATCTTTATCGGTAAAAAAGAGCTGAGATACATTAGCCCCCAAGTGCAAAATATATTGCTTCGCAATTTGTTTTGGACGTGATGTAAACTTCATTCTTAATGTAGGAAGCTCTGAAGATAGCCGAATCCAGCGCGGCCAATTTGAAGAAGGACCTGGAAAAAAGGCAGACTTCCTAAAAGAGAAAAAATCCTTCGAAGATGAGAATACTGCTTTGGTTAAGCGTGCAGAAGATGCTGAGGGCCGGCTCAAACCTGTTATCGAAGGATTATCCGGGTTAAAGCGACAGATTGCCTAGATGGCCCAAGCTATTTTTGGTAAGTGTACATTCATACCATCCTGTCCTCTTTGGAAGATAGATATAATGTGTTTGGCGACTCATGTATTTATTCTATTGTGTAGGTCCCCGGACCAGGAGCTTTTATGATAACAGTCTGCTCATGCTCATGGCTGTTTACTCATTGACGGAGCAGCTCTATACTGGGAGTCATCTCGCAATTAAGGCGACACTGGGGGAGAAGCAACCCTTAAAATATATCAAGAATGTATTGGAAAATCTCTCCATCACCCCCAACATATTCCAGAGTTGAAGAGATCAGCCGCCTGATCTGGCGCTATATATGCATTGAGCCGGGCTTTGGCTTACGGAGAAGAGCTTGATCCAAACGAGCTGGCAAAGGGTTTTCCCGAATTTAAAAATGACGGGTCAGAATTTTCCTAGGAAGATTACGCAGCTTGTGTCAAGGACGCTCAAATTCTGTCAACTCAGCTGGGTCCAAGATGAAGCTGAGGAGCTACCAGGCGGCTTATGGTGCAAACTATACTCGGATTCCTCCGCCTGATCTGATAACAAAAAATCTGGCTCCTCAAAGGCGTGAGCATGTTTTCGCCCTTGAAGTTAACCCGTCTTCAATTCTTGATGACGAAGCTGTGTGCCAGGCCTTATCTCATTGCAACTGGGATGCGGATAACCTTCAGATTCCGGAGCCGGAAGACCACTCGACGAATAAACCAGAGGCGTCTCATGCGCGAGGTTAGCTGCTACTAACCCGGATTATTTGATCGGTGATTTGAGCCTCCTGAACCGCTACCTTGTCAACTTAAGCCCCCATGTATGGGCATAAAAAACAATTTGTGGCCTCATGTAATAGGGATAGCTGAACACTTATCGTGCCATCGTGCATGTTTTGCACCTTTGATGCTAGATACTTTATCTGATGTTTCCTCACCCTATCTATGCTATCTTTCCATTGACGGGCCTTTTGATAAGATATAGCTAGGCAAAATGACCCGGCCTTTGATTTTAAAAACTTATTCCTCTTTCAACAATGTTGAATTTGTAGGATAGTTTGTCAATTGGCTGCTCATGCAAACTCAATTATTTAACCTGGTCTTTGGAAACAGGGGCGGGTAATAACCTTTGTCCCTGAAACGTTGTTGTAATACACAAGCCAAATAAGACAAGGTTGTTAAGCCAATTCAATGAATCTTGGCCAAAAATTGATGTCCAAGCTCGAGGTCCCATGTTAGCCTCTTCAAGCAATAACATAATTGTTGTTGTCATGCAGCTGATAACCTGGTTATATAGGGTTACGCCCAAAGTATTTTTGCGCGATGGGCTTCATCGGATAGTTATCCATGTTGGGGGTTGTTTCCCGAAGATTTTTAGAAAAAAAAGGCGGCCCCATTGAAGGTACTTTTAGTGGCCCTAGCCTTAATGCGAAAGACACATAATTATGATGCCGGCTTTCGAGGCTCGACAGAAAAAGACCGGCTTTCGAGGCTCGGGTCTTGCTTGAATGAAGCGGGTATCATAACCCATTGTTTATCCTAGATTTCTGTATGCCGGCTCTCACATGACTCAAGCCGGTGTTTTAACCTTAACAAGTTCAAGGTCCACAAAAGGATTGACTTGTCAAGAGTTCACAGGGTCATCTGATCGGAGTCGCATCAAGCACACGGGCAGGTTTAACCATATATGGCGTTTTATTTTGCCGGGTCAAGAGGGTGAGAAAGCTAATCCCGATGGGCTGGAAGCCCCCAAATGCCCTTAATAAGATGGCATTGATATGCCGGGTCACAAGGGTGAGAAAGCTAGACTCGATGAGTCGGAAGCCCCCAAGTGCCCATTGTTCCAGAAAATAAAGTCTCAAACTCATCTTGTAAGTTGAAACAACAAAAATACACCGGCTTTATTCATAACTGAAACATAAAGAAGTATATACAGAATTCTGCAAGGGGGGAGGAAATTACAAAAAAGGAGCCGGAAGAGCTAAGTTTAAGTAAGGTCACTGGGTTTCCAGGGCCGGCTTATTTCCCTCATAACATTTCATCTTTGATATCCTCCAGAATATGAATTTTATTCAGGGATTTAAGCGCTAGTGATACCGACCGCTATTCAATTGCTTGGGATTACTTTGAAATCCTCCTTGGTTGTTATGCTGACTGCTCTGGCCAGGATGTTGTCCGTTGCTATGATTTCCTTGATGTTGAAAACTAGCCCCTGGGCCTCCTTGTGACCCGCCAGGTCCATGCTGACCCGGATGTGGTCCACCATTGCCTCTCGAATTATTCTGGAAAGCTTAGCTACGAAACTCTTCCATGATATAGCAATTCTCCCAAGAGTGGCTGGCCAGGTTATCTTGGGTATTGTGCTTAGGGCAAGGTGCTTTAAGCGCCTCTTCATAATTGCGAGGTTTGTTCCCATTGTAAGCTCCTCTGGGTCGACCGTTCCGACGCTGGTTCTTAAAAGCTGTATTAGTGTTGGCCACGAAATGGGACCCACCATCCGGCTGGTTCCGCTTATTGTTATTCTGAGCCCCCTGGTTGCCTCCATGGCTGTGCTGGCCTTTTCCTCCTTCATCTTTTTTGCCTTTGGAGGTTTTGTCCTTGTCTGACCCGGGGTCCTTTGTGCTATCTGACTCTGCATTTCTGGTGAGGACGTCCATCAAGTGGCCCATGTATTGCACCTTTCGCTTGAGCCGCCCGAGCTTCTGGAGCAAAGGCTAAAAATGACAGTTCTTTTCCAATATCAGGACTGCCTGACCCGCCGTGATGCTATCTGACGAGTGGATGATTTCTGCGACCAGGCATGTCCAATGGTGCGCCGACTCATCTATTCATTGAAGGCAATGTTGTAGATCCACTATCGTCATACGCTTCTTGCAGGCCCCTTGGAAATTCTTGATGAATCGTTCTTTGAGCTCGGTCCATGTGTTGATGGAGTTAGGCGGCAAATTTTTCAACCACGTCCGGGCCGGGCCTTCCAACATCATGGTTAAATATTTAGCACACACAGCATCGCTGACATCCAACATGTCCATTGCTAACTCGTAACTCTCAATCCAAGACGCCGGCTCAAGATCTGCCGTGTAGTTTGGTAACTTATGAGGCCCCTTGAAATCTTTTGGCATGCGCTCAACGCGGAGCGTCGGGGATAAGCAAGGTATGCCAATTGTTCTACTGTTGGACACAGCCCCCAAACTTGGCGGTTGAGGGTAAAGCTGTTGGATCGCCCGTGCTGCTGCTTCCGCCTCTGCCTGTCGCGCACCTCTCGCTGCGTCAACAACCGCCTGGGCGTCTGATGGCTGGGGCCGAGTCGGAGAGACCTAATGTTGCTGTCTTCGCCCACTGCTAGAGATAGTCAGGGATTCCACATGATGGCCCTTGCTTGCATAGGGGGTGGAATGCATCCGATCCCGACTATACGAATATTGTGCTTGTTGTACCACCGCAGTCTTCAGCATCTCGATGGCGTTCCTGGCTTCAACCTCGAGCGGAGAGTTTCCATTAATGCGCAATGCTTCCAAATTCAGGGTTGCAGCCAACATGTTATCAACAGGATTTGAAAATTGGTCTCGCGGCGTCTGAAATCGCTGAGATGGAGATTGAGTCGGCGGGGGTTGAACCGGTTCCTCCTGACGATTCCCAGGTTGCTGAACAGTTCCTGGTGTCTGATGTGGGGTATTAAAAAGCTGTTGAGGCTCAAGGTTCGGGGGAAGACCTTGGTGGCGTCTCCTCTCGTAAACTGCCTCTGATGCTTCTCTCTGGACCCCTAACTGCAAGGCCTCAGCCTTAAGGCGTTCCGTCTCCTGATGTATGCGCATCTGTAGATCTGCCATCCGTGCGTTTTCAACATCTATCTCCTTTTGCACCTCAATCATTTGAGCACGCAATTTGGCTAGCTCCAGATTGTGCCCCTCTTGGTTTTCCGTAGTGACCGGGGTGTCCACGAGTTTTGCCATCTCGGCCATAAGTTCGGTCATAGCCTGAGCCGGCGTTTTGGTTGACCCGGCAGAACCTCCAGCCTTGGCTGGATCTGGAACTGTCGTAGCTCCCGCCATGTAAACATCGATTGTCATGGCGACTCATTGTATTCCTCACGGGCTTCGTTCTCCAATGAGCCCCCAAGTCTGCCATCATGAAGAGGGCAGATTGACTCCGTATCTCCTGTAGGTGATGCGCCGTCCAAATTGACGAGAATGTCGCCGCTGGAGCCCAGCTCATCCGAAAGGCTGACCCCCTGCGTGAAGCCAACGAATACACGGCGAACGCCGCCATGACGTTGATTGGATAGGGTGTTCCCAGCCGGCTCATCGATGTCGATGTAGATGTCCGGCTCAGAGATTCCTGACCCAATCTCCCCTACGGGATCTTGAAACCTGTGTCTGATCGGGTCGTCCTTGACGCTCCAAACCGGCTCGTAGACCTGATCGCGATAGCTCTTGATCATCTACTTCACCGCAAACTTCCCGAATCCTGACTAGATCCCCTTCGAAAACTCAACTCCACTGGGCGAGGGCCCCACAGTGGGCGCCAACTGTCGTGGTTTTATCAACCCGGCAGATGTCCTCGCAACAGGTCTTAGGTGTGAGGCCATTGCTGCTTGGTGGAGACTCAAAGGGGTTAAGCGAGAGAGAGAGTCAGGTTAACCAGGTTCGGCCCCTCCCATGGAGGTAATAGCCTACGTCCTGCTTTTCGTGTATTGGATTGATAGATATCGATTACAAGGGTGCGGAATCACTAACCTAGCTATCGAGAGATTGTAACTAGAGAGTTTCGGCCCTAGGGGTCTGCCTTTATATACTGGTCAAGCCCTAAGGTTTACAACAGAGTCCGGGTCATATTATGACCCGTGATTTACTATATCTCTAACTTATCTTGCACTTTAAGGAAACTTGAACCGGCGTCCTTAGCTTTATGGGCTTCGAGCCGCCATCTTCTGGTGGTGGGCCGTTCGACGTCTTGACCAGCTGCCACCATATTTATTTTGTACTTGAGACACGGCCCACCGTGAACCAGGTCACACGACTGTTGACGTGTTGACCCAGCCCAGTAGGGCGGGTTACACCATGGAGTTATACCCCCGACACACAGTTCATATGGTGTCGTTTCAACGGATTTAGATGGTGCCCTATTTAAAGTGAATGCAGCTATCTCTAACGCATAACCCCAAAATGATAGTGGAAGATTGGCAGGAGACATCATAGAACGCACCATATCCAATAAGGTTCGATTACGACGTTCGGACACTCCATTACGCTGTGGTGTTCCAGGCGGCGTCAACTGTGAAACAATTCCACATTGTCTTAAGTGATTGCCAAACTCATAACTCAGATATTCTCCCCCTCGATCAGATCGTAGGAATTTAATCTTCTTGTTGCGATGATTCTGAAGTTCACTCTGAAATTGCTTGAACTTTTCAAACGTTTCAGACTTGTGTTTCATTACGTAAATATACCCATATCCACTCCAATCATCGGTGAAGGTGAGAAAGTAACGATATCCACCGCGCGCCTCAATGTTCATCGAACCGCACACATCAGTATGTATGATTTCCAGCAAGTCACTTGCCCGCTCCATTGTTCCTGAGAACGGGGTCTTAGTCATCTTGCCCATGAGGCATGGTTCACATGTGTCAAGTGATTCAAAATCAAGTTACTCCAAAATTCCATCAGCATGGAGTTTCTTCATGCATTTTACACCAACATGAGCTAAGCGGCAGTGCCACAAGAAAGTGGTACTA
This sequence comes from Elymus sibiricus, assembly GCA_039707655.1. NCBI lineage: Eukaryota > Viridiplantae > Streptophyta > Magnoliopsida > Poales > Poaceae > Elymus > Elymus sibiricus. The sequence goes on along the minus strand of CM077665.1, from coordinate 266,733,747 downwards.
TCATTATCAACTCTACATCTTTTGGCATCAATGTTATGAACATGTGTATTATCACTATCGAGATTCAATAAGAATAAACCCCTCATAATGGGTGCATGACCATAAAAGATATTATCCATATAAATAGAACAACCATTATTCTCTGATTTAAATGAGTAACCATCTCGCATTAAACAAGATCCAGATATAATGTTCATGCTCAACACAGGCACTAAATAACAACTATTCAGGTTCATCACTAATCCCGATGGTAATCGAAGAGAGAGCGTGCCGACGGCGATCACATCAACCTTGGAACCATTTCCCACGCGCATCGTCACTTCATCCTTTGCTATCCTCCATCTATTCCATAGATCCTGATTTGAGTTGCAAATGTGAGCAACCGAACTGGTATCAAATATCCAGGCACTACAATGAGAGTTGGTAAGGTACACATCAATAACATGTATATCATATATAACTTGTTTGGCATTGGCCACCTTCTTGTGTGCCAGATTCGTGGGGCAATTCCGCTTCCAGTGGCCAGTTCCCTTGCAATAGAAGCACTCAGTTTCTGGCTTGGGTCCAGCCTTGGGTTTCTTCACGGGAGGGGCAACTGCTTTGGGTTCCCCGCCTTCTTGCAGTTACCCTTCTTGCCCTTGCCATTCTTCTTGAAACTAGTGGTTTTATTGACCATCAACACTTGATGCTCCTTCTGGATGTCTGACTCGGCGACTTTCAGCGTCGCAAACAACTCGGCGACTGATTTGTTCATCCCTTGCATGTTATAGTTCAACACAATACTTACGTAGCTAGGTGGTAGCAATTGAAGAACTCTGTCCGTGATCGCCTCTAGCGGGAGCACAACTCCCAACTCAGCTAGACGGTTGTAATACCCAGACATTTTGAGTATGTGGTCACTGACAGACCCGTTCTCCTCCATCTTGCAAGCATAGAACTTATCGGAGGTCTCATAACTCTCGATCCAGGCATTCTTCTCAAAAATAAACTTCTACTCATGGAACATCTCATATGCTCCATGACATTCAAAACGTCTTTGAAGTCCCGGTTCTAAGCCATACAACATAACACAATGAACTATTGAGTAGTCATCAACACGCGTCTGCCAGGTGTTCATAACGTCCACAAACGATGGAGCTGGTTGGTCACCGATCGATGCATCAAGGACATAAGCCTTTTGGGCAGCCGTGAGGATAATCCTCAGATTAGGGGCCCAATCTACAAAGTTACTTCCATCATCTTTTGGCTTGGCTTTCTCTAGGAACGCATTGAAATTCAGGGGAGCTACTGCACGAGCCATTGATCTACAACATAAATTTGCAAAGATAACTTAGACTATTGTCCAAGATAATGAGTTTAGTTAATCATATTACTTAAAACTCCCACTCAAATTTACATCCCTCTGGTCATCCGAGTGCTACATGATCCAAATTCACCAACCCAAGTCCGATCATCACGTGAGATGAGGTGGTTTCAATGGTGAAGATCTCCATGTTGATCATATCTGCTATATGACTCATGTTCGACCTTTCAGTCTCTTGTGTTCCGAGGCCATGTCTATACATGCTACGCTCGTCAAGTTTAACCCAAGTGGACCACATGTGCAAAACTAGCTTGCACCCGTTGTATGTGAACGTAGTCTATCACACCCGATCATCACGTGGTGCTTCGAAACGATGAACTTTCGCAACGGTGCACACTCGGGGAGAACACAATTTTATCTTGAAATTTTAGTAAGGGATCACCTTAAAATGCTACCATTGTCCTAAGCAAAATAAGATGCATCAAAAGGATTAACATCACATGCAAATAATAAGTGACATGATATGGCCATCAACTTGTGCTTTTGATCTCCATCTTCAAAGCACCGGCATGATCTCCATCGTCACCGGCATGACACCATGATCTCCATCATCTTGATCTCCATCAACGTGTCGCCATGAGGTTGTCGCGCCAACTGTTGCTTCTACTACAATTGCAACCATTTAGCGATAAAGTAAAGCATTGCATAGCGCTTAATGATTGACACGCGGGTAATAAAATAATTAAAGACAACCCTATGGTTCCTGCCGGTTGCCGTATGCATCGACATGCAAGTCGATATAAACTATTACAATACATGATCATCTCATACATCAAATATATTTCGTCATGTCTTTGGCCATATCATGTCACAACATACCTTGCAAAAACAAGTTAGACGTCCTCTAATTTGTTGTTGCATGTTTTACGTGGCTGCTATGGGTATCTAGCAATAACGATTCTTACCTACGCAAAACCACAACGGTGATATGCAAGTTGCTATTTAGCCTTCTACAAGGACCGCCTTCGTTGAATCCGATTCAACTAAGGTGGGAGAGACAGACACCCGCCAGCCATCTTATGCAACAAAGTCACATGTCAGTCGATGGAACCGGTCTCATGTACGTGGACATGTAAAGTTGGTCTGGGTCGCTTCATCCCACAATACCGCTGAATCAAGAAAAGACCAAGGAAGGAAGCAATCTGAATATCAACGCCCACACACTCCTTTGTGTTCTGCTCGTGATGTCATCTACGCAAAGACCTAGCTCATGATGCCACTGTTGGGGAACGTTGCATGGGAAACAAAAAATTTCCTACGCTCACCAAGATTGATCTAGGAGATGAACACCTACGAGACAAGAGATTGCATCTACATACCCTTGTAGATCGCTAAGCGGGAAGCGTTAAGAAACATGGTTGGTGTAGTCGAACGTCTTCGCGATCCAATCACGATCCGTCCCGCGGTCCAATCATGATCCGTTCCGGTCTAGCGCCGAACGAACGGCACCTCCACGTTCAGCACACGTACAGCTTGATGACGTCTCCGCCTCCTTGATCCAACAAGTGAAGGCGGAGAGGTAGATGAGATCTCCGGCAGCACGACGGCGTTGTGGCGGTGGTGGTGGAGCTGTTCCGGCAGGGCTTCGCCAACCACTACCACTGGTGGAGCGACGTGCTATACAAACGGTTTTTCACCCCTTTCCGCGATGTAGTTCCAAACCACATGACACCGCAAACCCATCGGCGATGGTGGCCAACGAACGCAAACGATCTTCAAATATAATCGTGCGCGGTGCAGGAACAGATCGCACACATAATCTTTTGGGCGTACGTGTGGGATTTGGGATCAATCACACACGTCCAAGACAAGTGAAACGCGTCTAATTGCTCATGGAAAACAAACGGAGTTTGACCTTTGACCGTTTGCGAAACCTTACCTAATCCACACGGGCCATTGTAGACACCGTGTGTGATATCTTCATCATCGCACACGAGATTTCTCTGGGAACCGTGTACCATGTATAACATCATCGGACACGTTTCCTGAAAAATGTACGCCTGGGATCATCTTTGCATCGGGCACGGTTTCCTGTTGGCTCACGTGTGAGATACAGTGCTATCGCAAACGATTGAGTAGCTCCTACGCACACGTACAAGTGTTGCAAACCGTTTGCGATTTCTTATGTATCACCGAAGTTTTAGATTATATCTTGTGTGCTTTTCCTGTGGATCACAGGCGGTTGCGCTATGAGTTGCATGTGCTTTCTGTTGTGGACCGCACACACTTAGTGGCTTGAACCGTGTGCACTGAAATTGCCAGGTTATTGCAAAATATCGCATTTAATTCACCCCGCAAATAGCAAATTCGACACAATATGCAATCGACAAATAGTGTCCACATGAAGAACATTCATTATAATTCGCCACAATATGCAATTGAACGAATAGTATCCACAAGCAGAGGATTCATCATAATTCACGACAATATGCAATTGAGAAAATGCTAGCTAAATTCCACAGCTGTTAAACCGACATATCCAGTACATAATCATAGTGTACGAAATACGAAGACATGATCACATGGAAAATAATGCATCCATGTGTATATGTTTAGCTGATAACACTATATGAATGCGTACTTATTTTTAGGAGATTTGAATCCGGAAATCTTCGACGTATTTAGAGGGCTTGATATAGTGTTTCACAAAGAAGGTGCTGATAAATTTCCTAACAGACAACAATTAATCAGCGGCGAGCGGTTCAGAAGTCATCGGTCCGAAGATCAGCTACATGACTTTTAGATCAGAATGTGACATACGTGTGGAGTAGAAGATAGTAATTAAGAACCAGACTTACTGGTTTTATCCTGTCAGCATCGACACCACATTCAGCATGTCTACATAGGTTCATCATGTGTGCACAAACGTAGTATCCACATAGGCTGGTACCTTGTTGTTGCTGAGGACACTGAAATTTTTTGTGCAGTATTAGTCATGTATTTGCCCTGTTAGGAACAACCTAACCGGTGTAAGTTGTTTTTTTCTATGGAGAGAAATAGAAAGAGGTTTACTTAGAAACTTGAACATCGGACTAGCATTTTCTGAAAATAACGGATTTCGTTGTCTTACCGGAGAAACGATCAAGTGATGTAGAGGTAGTTGGCGGTCGAACCTTACCCCCCCTAAAGTTATGTTCTTTGACAATACACCGGACATGAAGATGAATTTTCGCACACTCAATTCTGGAACCAGATATAAACACAACGAATTAACATCAAAGAATTCAATACCTATCCATGAAATCCTAAAGATGACTCAGATCCTGAGGCACATTTGACTCTCTGAGAGAATCCATGTAGTAAATTGTGTTGCGTTTTGGAACAATGACCACCAAGATCTAGTGACCTCTGAAGTTTAAGAAAACCATGAACGTACGAACTATGTCTAAAACTGAAAGACGATCAATGTATGCGTGGTTGTATATTTAACTTACTCTTCATAATATGGCCACATGAAGAATTCTCCTATCTGTAAGTCGAACAAGATCTTGGCGACATAATCAATGGAAGCCGTGCGTGAGTCATTATCTTGTAACAAACGCCGTTTGCTAAATCAGGATCTATGAAATATGCATGCACCCTTGATGTTCTCTGCATCGTCAATCCCCTGAGAGGAATACAGTACAATTAGCTTTTTTGTCATTTACAGCCTTGTATGGAGAAGTTGATCAGAGTATGTGAAGTACTTACAACATCAAGCATTTGACAAGAGTGGCAGCAAGCTCATCGAAGTTGAAGAAGAGGTGAAAGTCCTCAAATTCCACACTGGTGGTACTTGAAACGTGAGAGAAATGCCAGTTGTCGTACTGCAATTCCACAATGTTATGATCTTCTCCTTTTGACATTATGTCCATGCAATATTTATGTAACTTGTGACAATTGGAACTGCACTCATCAATGTATTCGCCAACAAGAAATGGCTGGCCATGCTTGTACTTGCGTGCTTCAAATGGGTCTTCATCAGAACCGGGATTACATGGGTCTTCATCGGCCATGCCATGGTTCTGCTCGAAGAGTCTTTTCTGCTCGAAGAGTCTTCATAATAGGATGCTCTGGTACTCGACCCTCCTCTATTTCTATCATGTGTAATAACAAATTGCCAATTTTACCAGGAAGCTAAACATAAATGAAACAGTCTTTGTAGTACAGGACGCACATCGGCAGTGTTTGAATGAAAACAAATTAATAGTGACAGCTATGTACATTCTGCTGTCAAACATTCCAATCTGTTAAAAACTACAGTCTTGCACCATGTTTTTTTTCACTAAGTCTGAGAATCTGTTTATTTCAGATTGCCATGTGGTGTTGATGCTAGCCATGTTTCTGTGGATAATTAGATCTTGCTCGTGCTGAATGAAATAAAGTGCTTCATGTGTACTACCTTGCAGTAAATTTTCATGCAATGATAACTCATGTTGCATATAGTTTTCTTGCTGTCAATATGCCATCAGGTTAAAACTATGACAGTGTCTTAATCACATCCAGAATCAAATAGCACAAGGGAAGTCTGAATCACACCTAATATAACAAGTGATTTCTAACAACGAGAGTTAGGCTTACCTTCTTTGCACGTCGCAGAAACTTCCTCCCACTGTACCCAGATTCAAAAGCTCGCAACTTCACGGATTGAAATTTATGTTGACCATGAACAGGCAGGTCTTCAGCTACCGCTCTCCATTCATTGGAAGTGATTGTCCTAGGGAGCTACAAGAGAAAGAAATGGCGCAAATGGACCTGCCGCTTTAATATCCCCAATTCCAAAACAAAACACTAAGCCTAGTTGAGCCAGAGAGAAGAGAGACGAATACCTGGCTAGTGAGAGATTCGTCGTCGTCGGAGATACCGCTTGAGGGGTCACTCGAGGAGACCATGGCGTGTCCACAGCGGTCGGATGCTAGAGGGAGAGATGTGGGCGGCGGCGCGGGGGGGGCAGATATTTCAGTGGTCGGTGAAATTTTTCGCTCGTTGCAGGGAATCTTGCCGCGCAAAGATTCAGCAGACACGGTCTTTCAGCTTTTATCGTGTGCGATGATACAGAACATACAAAAATTCGCCCCTCCCCATGTATTCCCTGGTTATAGTGCACATCCACGTCATTGCATAATGTAACATCAACTGCTAACTTGGGTGTAGAAAATAGCAGACACACATAGCTCACAGTTACTAACCGAGCAAGTTCACTAAATAATCAACCTTCTTGAAATAGACATAGCTCTTACAAAAGATCGGCTCTGTGAACAAAGGCTATTAGTACTACGCATAATTTTAACAAAGACACCGACGAGCAGCCGCCCTATGCCTCGCCGCTGTTCGATGAGATGTCGACGACTTGTCCGGGCAACATTCCGCCGGTGCTGGAGTCCGCGTCCCCCAGGCTGACTTCGACCGTGGCGAAGTGCTCATCCTCGGCGTTGTCCTCGTCATCGGCGTCGCCCTCATCTTAGTAGTACTCGTAGTAGTGGCGCCGCCATAGCTCGCCTTGGTACTCCATCACCGATTCCTAGATGGACAAGCGCTTCTTGACCTCCTCCTGAGCCACGTGCAACTCCTCCCAACACTCGGCGCTCTCGGATGGCTCCCGCATCTCCAGCTCTCGCTCGGAGATCTCGTGCAGAAGGGGCTCCATGGCCTCCGCTGCCGCATCATCGGCATTCATCTCGGCATCCGCAGCAGCCGCCTCTTCGGACGTGTGGTGCATGCTGGATTCCGGCGAAAGTTGGAGTATCTTGGCATGGGTGTTCTCGATGATATAGGCCTGGATGGCCTCGACCCGGGCCAGGGTGGCCTCCGCGCCACGGCATGCTGCTCGAGAGCTCTTGGCATTTGCAGCCGCCGTTGTAGCAGCTGCAGCTGCCATCTCCGTGGCTACAGACGCCCTTTCGGCCGCCGCAGAGGCCCTTTCAGCGGATGCGGCCGCGCTTAAGGCGGATGCGGCTGCGCTCTCGGCCGAGACGGCCGCGTTTTCGGCAGAGGCGGGAGCGCTCGGGGCCGAGGGGGCGGTCGTACGCACCCTTACGAAGCGTTCCCACAGCGTCATTCTTTGCACAGAGGGTTTGTTGGGGAATGGGGGTCGAGGGTGAACGGAATCCGAGCTAGACGAAGCCGACGAAGCTTCCCTCGTAAGACATAAATAGATCCATGAATTTTCATCGCAAACGGTTTTCGTATGGAACCGTCTGTACGCGGTTCACCTTTTTTATCGAATTGTAAAACTATTTTTGGGTACAACGGCAACGGATATTGTTTTATTTGTAAGAAAAAGATCCATACCATCAAAATCCACTAACGACATCCTAAAATTAGGAAATATTCGGGGTACAATTGGCATTTTTATACATTAAGTTAGTTTGTACAAATTTTACGGCCATAATTCAAAATTGTAACACACGAACATGCAAGATGAAGCAAAAACTGCTGGAAAAATCATATTTATGTACTACTTGCTTCCCAATATATGCCACTTGCAATAAATTTAAAGGAGTTCCAAACATCTTGGGTAACGGTTTGGACACACGTGCTGTCACAGCCCTGGAAGTTGTTTGCAAATATTTATATTAGCTGCATCAGTGAGCATCCATGCATCATGTTAAATTCAAATGAATTGAAATGGGGATTGTCAAAGCCCTAGCACTCCATTTTCAAATAAATTCAACTAGCTAAGATTTCCAATGAACCCAAAATGGATTTCAAAAATGTTCACCATTTCTGATAAATGTTGGAAACAACATACCATATGTGATGAACTTTTAAACAACTCTTTTCTCATTTCAAACAAATCAGAAATGCATCTGAAAATGATAACTAAATGGCTATGAATATTTTAGTTGTTTCAAAAATGCTGAAACTTTTTGTGGGACCTTGTAATATTCAGATTATATCCCATAAATTATTTCAGGGTTTTTGGCTATATGGATTTGGCCCAAACAAATTTAAACAGAAAGCACAAAATAGAAAACAGAAATAAATTAGAAAGAGAGAGAGAGAGAGTTACCTGGCTTACCTGGCCCGTCAACCGGCCCAGCCCACCAGAGCCCAGGCGCCAATCGTCTTCCTCCTTTGCCAGGAGGACGACGGCTTGTCGCACGTGCGCGCCCTAAGCCTCCACCTCATGCCTGCCTGCTTCACGGCCGTCCCCGAGTCGACCTCCTTGCCCAGGAGATGAGGACGACTCCCTCTCCCTCTCCCCTCCTCCTCTGGCCATTCTTCCCCTCCCCTCGCTCGGTCTCGGGCTCGTCCGAGCCGGCCATGAGTGCACCGTCGCCGTACTCGTGGCCATCGGCCACCCCTTGCCCACCTAGCGTGTCCAGTAGCTCCTCCACGACGCCCTCCTTCCCTCCGCCAAAGATCAAGAGCACAGGAGCAACACATCCTCGCCGAAGTCACCTTCCACGCCGCCGGTGCCCGAAGCTCCTCGTCGACGATTCGTCGCGTCCACAGCCACCCCGAGCCCGCCGACCAGCTCATGCGCCCCCCTGTGAGCCCCTCTTGCTCCTCCCGATGCTCCCTCACTCCCGAGCGTCCTCTAGCTTGCCTCCACACCATGACCGGAGCTAGCCGCCGCCGTGCCCATCGTCATCGTCGCCTGGGCTTGAACCGGTCGTAGCCGAGCATGACCTCGTGCTCCGGGCACCTCCAGGGAGCCGCTTAGCCCCTCAGCAGCCCCCCTAGCGCACCGTAGCCACTTGGCCGTGCTAGCCCGAGCGCCGCCGCCTCTTGAGCTTGCCACCGCCGTCGGTTCCGGCAACCCCGGCGACCCCCGAGACCACCAGACGAAGCGTCGCAGCCCCACGAACCTATTCCGCCCATCCGCGCATCGAATGGACACCGGAGGTGCGATTCCGGTGTACCTCCATCGCTCTGTTGGGCGCCGACGTTTGCTTGCCGGTAACAATGACGTGGCAGCAATTAGGTTAGCACTAATTACACTGTTAGTTTAATTCTAAGTCGCTGCCAGTGGGCCCGTGCCTGCTAATAAGATTAGTTAAATTAAATTAACCCAGTTTAACTGTCTGTTCCACTGACTGATGGGTCCCACGTGCCAATTTGACCAGGCCACATCAGCTTTGACCTGGCCCACATGTCAGCCCCTGAAACTGACCCTGAGCCACAGACCAGTGGGCTCCACTGGTTAGCTTTGACTCTGGACGGCTCTGTTGACCACTAACGTCACCCTGCCGTCACGCTGACGCAATAAAGCATTTCTGGATTTTTAAATAAATCCAAATGATTTATTAATTCCAGAAAATGTTCAAAACTTCTAAAAAACATAGAAATTCAATCGTAACTCAGATGAAAATAATTTATATATGAAAAATGATCAGAAAAATCCAATGAATTTGTCTATGACATGTTCATGCATGTTTGAGCAAGTTAACATGACCAACTAGGACATTTCATGATTATGACAAATTTTATAAATAATTTGGAGTTGGAATTTGATGCCTATTTGAATTCCACTTCAATTAATATGTTTATCTATTGCACTAGGTCAATTCAATGCTTTAAGATGCCATATCATACATCATGTTTGTTGCATTGCATTGAATGTGTCCCTTCTTGTTTGCCGGTGGTTGTTCTTCCTCAGTAGACGTTGTTCCGACGTTGAGATCGTTGTCACCAATGAAGACTCATTGTTATCTTCAGAAGTGTCAGGAAAGCAACCCCTCCTTGAGCATCCCGATAAAATCCTGCTCTCTCGCTCCTGCTCTCTTTTACTGCATTAGGACAACAACGATTCAACTGTTACATGTTCTCGGTAGTTGAACCCATTCCTTTGCATGACCTATCTTTGTCACAGTAAATAGTTGAAACCACTTAGCATGAGTATCAACTGCTTGAGCCTTGTTGTGCTTACTCATCCCTGCTTGCTTACCGTGCCTGCTATGCTTAGAGTCGTGTCGGGTCTGATCCATCTGGGCGATGAATCGGAATGGTGTGTTCATGTCCTACTGTGTGAGAGTTAAGTGTGTGAATCTGATTTGGTAAAGGTAGCGATGAGGCCATGTAGGAGTACATGGCGGGTTGTCTCATTGGGACCGTCCTTAAGAACTGAGTTCTATGTATGTTACCCAAGACAAGATACTACCGCACATTGGGATCCTTAATTGACCCTCTCGGCTTATTAATCGCCTTGATCTCTGTCCAGGAGTTGCAACTAGTTTCTGGTGTTTGTAGGATGTGCTGGCGGCCATGCATAGCACTGACCGGAGGGGTAGGCTATGGCGCGGTAGATGCACCATGGCCCGATGTACCAAGCGTAGTACCATCCGTCGAGGTGGGCTTGGGAACCTGCACACATCGTTTGGGGCCGTGATGGAAACTTCGGCCGGACTTCCATTGCGGGTTCAGTCTCAAATAGGCGATAAACCTGGACTAGAGTCTTGTGTGGTTAACGGTCGTGGCCGACTCCCTCGCTGGGCTTCCGCTTGAAGGTTGCCGAGGTGCCTTTTTATGTGCACATGGTTGTAAGTGGCGGGAGCGTGTGTGAAGAAGTATACCCCTGGAGGGTGAAGTAATCTATTCGAATAGCCGTGTCCTCGGATATGGACTACTTGGAAACTTATGTGGTTCATAGACAAGTGAAATGGATACTCTGAAATGAGCAAGATAAGTGTGAGTGCTATGGATGGCCTTCTCGTAGGGAGACGGGAGTGGATCCATAGTGGTGTATTGATTTGGTGAATATGTGGACTCGTGTGCGTTGTCCCACCTCAAAGATACCACTTGTAGTCGTAGTACAGGTTAGCCAAGAGTCAAAGCTGGCTTGCTGCAATGAACTCCACAACCCCCTTTGTTGATAATGATGCATATGTAGCTAGTTCTGATGTAAGTCTTGCTGAGTACCTTGTACTCACGGTTGCTTAATTTATGTTTTTGTAGAGGAGACGTCAGTCTCATTAATGATTCTTATGACGTGAAGTTCAACATTGTCCGGAATAGCTTGGTAATCCCAGACAGAGGTCTTGCTCCTATGGTAGGGTCATTGTAGCTTTTCAAGCTCTTCTAGCCACTTTTAATAGATGTCTGTACCCAGACATGTAACTTCCGCTTGTTGCTTGTATGCTCTGAATGTTGGGTCATGTGAACCCTCTTGCTTGTAACATTATACTGTGTTGGCTCTTCGGAGCCTTCTAAAGAAATGTTATGTTGTAGAGTTTTGTTGTGATGCCATGTTGTATCTTGTATATCGTACATAGTGCATGTATGATTGAAATGCATTGGTATGTGTGGGATTCGACACCTAGTTGTGAGCCTTTAGTAGCCTTCTTTATGGGGAAATGCCTCTTTGTGCTCCCATGAGCCTTGGTAGCTTGCTACTGCTCCGGACACATTGATTGACCAGCGTGTGTCCTTCTTTGCTGCTGTGTCTATCCCTATGGGGAAATGTCACGCGGTGTAATGGAGTCCTTGTAGCTTGCTACGACTCGTCTACACACGCTGATGACCGACACCTGCTTTGTTGGGTTACATATGCCTGTCCCTGTACGGTTGTGCCACTTGGGTCTATAACTAGTCATGTCAACCCGGGTTCGTTGACGTGTGGATGCTAGCGACATGTTCATATCTGTGAGCCAAAAGGCCCAAACGGTCCCGACCAAGGTAAGGTGGCAGCCGTGGGTTACCGTGCGTGAGGCCGCAAAGTGGTGTGACATGTTACAGGCTGGATTCATATGGCTTAGGATCGGGGTCCCGACACGTGCACGCATTGGGAATCTAGGTTTTAAAATTGAAAAAATGAAAAAATGCTCTGAAGTACATGATGATAATCTGCATGATTTCCCGACAAGGGGCCAAGATGTCGTGGTCAAAGTAACGGCTTGTTCGAGATAAGCTTTGGGACATGCCTCTCACAAAAACATAGCATCACACGAAGGGTTGCGGTTCCGAGAGGGGACATGAGCCTTGTTTGACGACGGGCCGCTATTCGTTGTCTCATTTGGCCTACCTTTTTTGAATTCGTTACAATGCATGAATACGCCGGCAACCTGAAATTTGGACATTTTCGGGGTTCAATGAGCATTTTTGTACATGAAGTTAGTTTCTAGATATCTAGTGGCCATAATTCAAAACTAAAACACATGGACATGTTCAAGATGAAGCAAAAATTGCAGGAAAAAATCATTTTTATATATGTACTAGTGCTTCCGTCTATATGCCACGTGCAATAAATTGGAAGGAGTTCCACACATCTTGAGTAACGGTTTGGACACAAGCATTGAGAATAATCTAGGTTTTTAAGTTCAAAAAATAAATAAAAATCCTATGAAGTACATGAAAATCAGCATGATTTCCAAACATGGGGCCAAGATGTCGTGGTCAAAGTGACGGCTTGTTCGAGATAAGCTTTGACACATGCCTCTCACAAACCGGAGCACCACGCACAGGCTCGTATATATAGTTCCGAGAGGGGGCGTGGGGTGTTGTGTGATGACGAAACGGATCGCTGCCTCATTCGGCCTAGTTTTTTTTTCATCGATGCAATGTACGAATACGACCGTCATCCTAAAAACTGAAAAAAAATACGGCATTCAATTGGCATTTTTATACATGAAGTTAGTTTCCAGAAATTTAATGGCCATAGTTCAAAACTGAAACAGATGAACAAGCAAGATAAAGCAATAACGGCTGGAAAATTATATTTATACCACATGCAATAAATTTGAAGGAGTTCCAAACATCTTGAGTGACGGTTTTGACACAAAAGCATTGGGAATCTAGGTTTTTAAAGTCAAAAGTTGAAAAATGCGCCGAAGTACATGAAAATATGCATGATTTCCCGACATGGGGCCAAGATGTCGTGATCAAAGTAACGGCTTGTTCGAGACAAGCTTTGACACATGTCAAAGCTGGCAACGCATGCATGGTTAACTGTTACCCGCGTCCCCATGGGTAATTACTCTATTAGGGCATGGGTGCGAGCTTCAATGCCCATCTGGAAGTTGGTGGGTCAAATACCTTATGTACTGAGCATGTAGGACGGGGATGGGGATGGGATAGCATTACCCGCCTTACACATGAATTGAAGTAATTACATGTGGGCTCTGAAATTAGTAGACCCCACATAATTTGGGGCCTCGGTCACCCAAATTTATGCACATCCCACCCCTTTGGCCCAAAATTCCCTAAGAAATCCCAAACCTAGCCACAACATATTGTTTATTGCGTTGAAATACTATTTTTGTACTGAAATACGTGAAGGTTGTTCTTAAATGAATGTGTGAGTTTCCCCACGGTGATAAAGAACTCGATGGGGACATGGATGGGAAACTTTTTATCCCCGCGCACGGGTACGTAGACGGGGACGGGGACGGGAGGGCGGTGATTGGGACGGAAATGGGACTCCAATACTCGCCTAAGAAATCCCCAGCTTTAGACACAAGCGTCTCACAAAATGGAGCATCACACGAAGGCGCGTGGTTCCGAGGGGGGACGTGGGGGCATGTGTGATGACAAACCGCCAGCCATTGTCTCATTCGACCTAGTTTTTTTCATCGATACAATGCACGAATACGACCGGCATCAAATTTTCTTTTAAAAAAATTGCGCTCTATTGGCAATTTTATACATTAAGTTAGTTTATAGAAATTTAATGGCCATATTTCAAAACTTAAACACATGAACAAGCTAGATGAAGCAAAAACCGCTCGAAAATCATATTTATGTACTACTTGCTTACATATATATGTCACGTCCAATAAATTTGAAGGAGTTCCAAACATCTTGATTGACGGTTTGGACACAAAAGCATTAAGAATCTAGGTTCTAAATTCAAAAATAATGATAAAAAATTCTCTGAATTCTGAAGTACATGAAAATATGCATGATTTCCCGCCATGGGGCCAAGATGTCGTGGTTACTGCTCTCGGACTTGCTTCCGTAACACAAATGGCAGGCATGCATTACATTTGGATAGAAAATGTAAATATTTGGCAAAACAAACGGGTCCCACATGATTGGCGCCCTGTTTCGCGTTTCGAGTTTTGGAAACCTATTTTCGCGGTCTATTAATCACACGCGGTCATGCATTGGGAACCGTCGGTGATGTTAATTCACACACGGTTGTTGAGTAGGAAATCGTGTGCTATCACTGCTGGAGTCGATCAAGATTCCAGCCGCCTATAAATGCTGCCACTCGAGACGTCATCCCGCCTACATTCTCTCGTCTCTCTATTCCACCCCTCGCACAAAACTCTGCCATGGCGTGGCCGATCTGTGCACAAGCAAAGGAGGAGGCGCCACCCCGCGAGGACATGGCGAAATGCAGCGATGAGGAGGAACCCTTTGCGCCCCCAGACGAGGTCACGCCAGACCCCCCAACCGAAGATTGGTTTTGGGGCCAGTACGATATGGCTTTGTGGAAGGCACTGCCGCCGGCTGAGAGAGCCAGGCAGGTGGCGTTCAAGAAGGAGCGGGCTGAGCAGCACGCCAGGAACCTCGCGGCCTGGAATGCCCTTAGTGCCGCATGGGAAAAGGAGGAGCTGGAGCTTTGGCGGTGGGCGAGTCGACGAGCGGTGGAGGTGTATGAAGACGGCCTGTACCACGCAAGGAAAGCCAGAGGCGCTAGGCACCTCACCGCTGCGTGGGCGTGGAACGATAAGCTCGAGCGTGCCACTGCCAAAGAGCTCCAGTGGGCACCCACTAAACTGTCCTGCATGGGCGCGTGCCTCCACGAGTATGAGGTTGATCGGCATGTCGAGCGCTGCGAGGCGGAGGAGGCGGCGAACTCCCTCCGCGTTGGGAAGCCACCGCGCACCAGGGAGCTGCTGGCGAGAGGCTGCCATTTGACTACTCCCTGCTCCAGGAGGGGTTATTATTAGTTTAGTTTTTATTCATTATACGTATTAGGTAAGTACTATTATCACATATAGGTGATGATATATGTTGTATATGTATAATGTCTTCAATGAGCTATTCAACAATTAATATATATTATTAGTTTCACATTTCTATCTGTTTTCATACTAATTTTCTGACTCTAACTATTAGCCTTTTACACATATTGAAACATAACAATAGAACATAAATCATTCATACATCGAAACATATCAATATTGTGATTGTTGTCCAGACATTGGGATCGACATCTAAAGGATTCAACAAAATAAAACTCATCCATGACTACACCCTAACCTACGGAAGCTCTTGGTTGTGCCTGAACTTGGTCAGGCGTTCGTCCATGCAGTTTACACGCCCGCGGTACAGCTGTAGCGCGATCTCGAGCTCCAAGCTGGCTATTTCGTCGGAGATTACCATGTCAAGGATGTGACGGACATTTTCTTCTACTGCTCCCCGCTGGACACCTGGGCCAAGGAGGCGCTCGAGCCTACCGACGATCCCATTAGCATCGAGGGAGCCACGGACAAGACGAATGGCGCGACCCATGGGAACGGCGCGGACGGCGTCCGGTGCAAGGACGGTGCGGCCGGGCTCTGGTGCAAGTACGGCCAAGACGGACGCTGCCCATTCCTAGCGAGAAATAGGGCTACTCACATGCCTTGGACACCGCTGCAACGTCATGTCGGGTGGGATAGCAAGCAAGCGGGGATGGAACCGCTCTTGCTCTGCCGCGCACCGCGCCTCTCGCTCTGTGGCCCTCCATCAGTCTTGTAGTGTGGCGCGCCTTGCCTTCTCAGCGCGGACGCGCATGTTTTGCTCTACGGAGCACCACCGATGATCTTCTTGTGCAGCGTGCTGCAGCCTCTCGGCGGTGAGGCGGCTATGTTGCTCGGCGACGCAGCCGCGCCCTGCGCCAAGGGTCTGCTCAACCCTTGCGATGACGCGCAGCACAGCGTTGTCCGGCGCATCTCTGGATACGCCATCGGCCTCGACAGGCCGTTGCGCCTGCACTGGATCGTTTTCATCATCGAGGAGGTTGATGGCAGAGGCGACGCTTGGTCGGGTTGGCATGCTTCGTAGATGGGCTAGACTGCACTAGGTGTGCATCCACGTGTGACGCGCGCATGCTCTTATGCTCATTCACTTCTGGCGGGAAACCGATGGGGAAGCTTGCGCGAGAATATGCGCGGTTCCGTGCAGGAACGTGGCCAAAAGAAACGCCGGTGCTGTGCCGAAGCATGCACTGGAATCCTCGAGCGAAAACGCGGTGACAAGACGTGAGAGAGGAAGAAGAGGTGATGCGCAGTCAGACTGGTAATAATAATAAAACGTCTGCAATATTAATGCGGGAAAATGACACTTCCATACCTACCGTCGGTAATGTTTTCATCAATTGCTGACAATTTTTTGGCATAAACTATCTGCCCACAACACACACAACTTGTCCGGATGAATCGTTTTAGTTATTATTTGTCTTCCCACACAATTCTGATGAATGAATCGATTCCTGCGTATCACACACACCTTCTTAAGCTAACCCGTTTGTGTTCTGCTGGATCATCGCAAACAGTTTATCCGAGTGAACTGTGTGCCGTACTTCACACACGTATGAAGTTTTTGCTAATTGTTTCTATTGTCTTAGCTAATCCCAAACAGTTCATAAGAATAAACTGTCTGCCGTGGATCACACACGCAACTATTTTCTGAATCGTATTTGATGGATCCACCATCGCACACAGTTCGTGCCATTTGCGACGGAGCTTGAACAATACCGTTTGCGATTGGTGGATCGCACACAGTTTCGTCGAAGGGTCTCTGATTGATGTGTCGTCTTTGGACCATTCTATAGTAGTGTACCGAAACCAATCTAGAGGAGAACTAATCTAGAGGGAGAGAGAGAGGGATGCATCGTGGCTTAAAGGTGCGGCTGCCCTCCCACTCCTTCTCTATTTATAGGAGGAAGAGGTAGCTGGTGTGTAGCCCTAGCCCCTCCTCAAAGGAGGGGTCGGCCGAAGTGGGGGGGAGGAGTCCACCTCCCAAAAGGGAGGTGGGAACCCTAGGGAGGAGTCCCTCCCCTCAAAGGCACCTCCACCTTTCCACCTTGGGCGCATGAGCCCTATAGGGGTCGGCTGCCTAGCCCACCAGGGGATGGTGCGCTACCTCTTGGGACCATGTGGCCCCCCAAGGTGGGTGTGCCCCTCCCGGTGGACCCTCGGAACCTTTTCGGCACTCCCGGTACACTACCGGAAACACCCAAAACTTTTCCGGAACCCGAATACCACTTTCCTATATATAAATCTTTACCTCCGGGCCATTCCGGAACTCCTCGTGACGTCTGGGATCTCATCCGGGACTCCGAACAACCTTTGGTCAGAAACACATACATCTCAACAATACCAAATCGTCACCGTACGTTAAGTGTGCAGACCCTGCGGGTTCAAGAACTATGCAGACATGACCGAGACACCTCCACGGCCAATAACCAATAGCGGAACCTGGATGTCCATATTGGTTGCTACATATTCTACGGAGATCATTATTGGTCGAACCTCGATGTCAAGGATTCAGTCAATCCCGTATGCAGTTCCCTTTATTCATCGGTATGTTACTTGCCCGAGATTCGATTGTCGGTAGCTCCATACCTAGTTCAATCTCGTTACCGGCAAGTCTCTTTACTCGTTCCTTAAAACAAGATCCCGCTGCTAACTCCTTAGTCACATTGCTTGCAAGCTCGCCCTAAGATACCTCTCCGTCATACGGAGTAACAAATCCCAGTCTTGATCCATGCCAACTCAACACACACCCTCGGAGATACCTGTAGAGCATCTTTATGGTCACCCAGTTAAGTTGCGACGTTTGATACACACAAGGTACTCTTCCGGTGTCAGTGAGTTGGATGATCGCATGGTCATAGGAACAGACACTTGACATGAATAAAAACAATAGCAATAAACTTGAAACGATCATATGCTGCGTTCATAGTTTGGGTCTTGTCCATCACATCATTCTCCTAATGATGTGATCCTGTTATCAAATGACAACTCATGTCTATGACCAGAAAACCATGGCCATCATTGATCAACGAGCTAGTCCGGTAGAGGATCACTAGGGACATGTTGTTGTCTATGTACCAACACATGTATTTGAGTTTCCAATAAATACAATATAGCATGGATAATAAACGATTATCATGAACAAGGAAATATAATAATAACCACTTTATTATTGCCTCTAGGGCATATTTCCAACAAAGAGCTCTTCTTAATTTCTAGAACTTGGCTCTTTTGCAGCATCTGTGAAGCCCACTGTAATATTCCAAGCAGCAGTCACTATTTCTTTTAAATTACAATGTTGTAGGAAATGGTTTTCAAACCTAAACACCATGGATTTAGGAATGGAGGTACCAATTTTGACAATGCAAGGTAAGTGGTCTGAGATAGGTTTTGCAAGAGGTAGAGTTGTAGAGTCAGGGAATGAAGTCAACCAAGCAGCAGAGGTGAAGAACCAATCCCACTTCTCAAGTAATGGAGAATCTTGCATATTGCTCCAATTGTACTTTCTGCCCTTGAGAGGTAGCTCAACTAAACCTAGATTACTAATAGCTTCATTGAACATTAAAATTTCATTAACATCCCCTCCAGGCTTATTTCTGTCAGAAGGCGTTCTGATAAAATTAAAGTCCCCCATGATGATTCAATCCACTTTAGAAGGCATTTGAATATTGGCAAACCAGTAAATAAATTCCAATTTTTCCTCCTGTGTGCTTGGCCCATAAATCTTTTTTAATATCCAGGTCTTATTTGATATGTTACAAGTGATGTGCATAGACAATGAAAAATTGTTTTGGAATACCATTTCCCCCTAAAAAAGAGCACCATTCCAAAACAATAATGAGACCACTAGAGGCTCCCATAGAGGGTAGGACACACATATTTTTTGAGTCTGTTAGGACAAAAGTTTTTAATGTAAGAAAGGTTAAACTGCTCTTTTTTAGTTTCTTGAAGGCACATATAAGCACATGCAGTTTCCTCAATTTTGCTCTTGATAGACACCCATTTATTCTTGTCATTGAGTCCCCTGATATTCCAGTTTAATATGTTCTAGTTTCTGTTGTTACTCATAGGAAAACATGAAAAGACACCACAACAGGCAGTGCCAGCACATGACCCAGTTCCACACATCATAGAAGGACCTTTGAATGAAACCAGAAAATAACTTCATGAACATTCTGAAGGAGTTCTAGCATACAGTCTTAGAAAAGTAATAAATTTCCCCCTGTCACAATATTCTGACCAGCAAAATCTTACATAAACCTCCATCAAAGTCCTTACTCTTCTTATTCCTAGGGACCTAGCACTAGTTGCCAAGATCATCATTTATGATCTGAGGTTTTAGCTTTCCCCTTTACAAATACACCTTGGCTAGACCTTCAGACTCCTTCTTTCTTGCCTTGTTGTAGATCTTTTCTTCTAGCTCCACCTCAGCCACCTTGTAAAAGGATGCAACCAAGTTTTTAGCCACAATTTTATGAGTAACATGGGGAACAACATTACAGGGGAGGCATTTCTAATTAGAGAAAGAATTTCTCATAAAACCCTCCTTTTCTTTTCTCATTCTATCACTTCTTCTTACCTCAGATTCTACCAAAGGGGTCTTCCCCCTTCTTTTCATAGCGCCTTCAGCACCAAATGTAGCAGTAGAGCATGGTCAGAGTCCACCAAATGGGTATTGACGGGGATATTACCCCGCGATATGACCCGGCAGACATGCAGACCCGGCAAACAGTACTGACCCGGAGAACAGTACTGACCCGGCAGACATGCTGACCCGGCAAACAGTACAGACCTGGTTACAGTTCTAACCCGGCAGCTACAGTGTCAGGGTATAACCCGGCAGCTACAGTGTCAGGGTATAACCCGGCAGCTACAGTGTCAGGGGTGTAACCCGGCAGCTACAGTGTCAGGGGTGTAACCCGGCAGCTACAGTGTCAGGGGTAACCCGGCAGCTACAGTACCAAGATGGTAACCCGGCTACAGTGTCAGGAGGCTAACCCCGCTACAGTGTCAGGAGGCTAACCCGGATGCTACAGTGCCAGGAGGTGAACAGTGTTATCAGATAGTCACGGAGACGAGTCTCTGAAGATAAGCCCTGGTTGTAACCCGCCTGGTGTAAGCCGCCCGGGACAGGTTACAAGCCCAGGACTCGGAAGCCCATGAAGAGAAGCCCGCGATGGGAAGTCATCAATCCGACTTAGACTCTATATGTAAACCGCCCCTTCAGCCTTTATAAGGAGGGGCGGGTCACCCCAAGAGGGTCAGGTTAGACGTCTCATAGACAGGTCTCATAGACAGGTCTCATAGACAGGTCAGAAAGATAGTCATATTAGAGGGTCTCGAGGTTAGAGGTGCTGACTCCGCACCCTTGTAACCGAGATCGTCATCGTCATGAATATAAGACACAAAGTAGGATGTAGGCTTTTACCTCCATCGGAGGGGCCGAACCTGGGTAAAAACTCCGCGTCTCTCGTCCCGCTTAACCCCTCTCAAGCTACCAGTTACGTGCGATGACCCCACACCTTAAGTCCGTTAACCCGGACATCTGCCGTGACAAATCCACGACAGTTGGCGCCCACCGTGGGGCCGCGCACGGTGGTGTTGAGTTCTTGGAGGGAGTCCCCAGGGATCGAGAAGTTCGTAATTTACCGGATGAAGAAAAGCCGGTTTGGAAGAATCTGCATCACCTTCGAGTTCATCAGTCCAGATTTGCAGTCTCAGATATTTTAGTTCGAGAGAAAGTTAGGGTTGCGCGTGGTGCGGTAAATGAATGTGACCCGGCAATCCAAAGACAAATCAATATCTACCTCAGCTGCTGCCCTGCGATCTGAGACAAACATGTACTCTGGCGAAGTCACCAATGTCCTGATGTTTACTGGATGAACAAAACAAACAGCATAACGGGAGCCGCTCCGGAGAAAAATTGGATTTGATCCCTGTTTCTGCTACGGGAACACCGCCATGGCCAAATCACCGCCACCCAAACCCGCGGTCAAGGTCGCCGCCGCCGGCTGCAAAGCCACCCACCGATTCTAATCCGGCCCCGCATAAAAAAAGAAGAGAAAAAGGGGGTCTACGACCCAGAAAACAACATGGAGGCGGGTTGGACCACGACCTAAATCTCCCAGCCGCCTTCGCTGGAGCTGCCTGGCCGAGCCGGCCTCACCTCACCAAGGGACTTCGCAGCGCGTCTGTACTGAGCTGCCGGTCTTTCTGGGCTGCCTCCGCCTCCGCCTCGGATAGCCGGCCCTGCTCCATGCCGGCCGCTCCGCTTCTCCTCCGTGTTGCGCCGTCTCTGCTGCACTCCAAGCCGCCATGGCCTAGAGCCGCCGCCGCTATCGTGGCTTCGCATGGCCCCGAGCCATTACACTCTCGCTCCACCGCTGAGTCCGCCTCGACTCGCCCACATCGCCCCTATCGCCCGCCGCCCGCCGCGGGGAAGCTCCTTCTGCTGCTTCGCCTCGCGTTGCTCCGCCCTGCCGTGGCTTGGCCTCGCCTCGCGTTTGCATCCGCCACTTCGAGCTGTCTGCCCTCGCCTGTGCCATGGCTGCGTCCCGTCCGGCTCGACGCGCGCCGCAAGCTGGGTCTCCGCGCGCCGCCGCTCCATCTCCGCCGTGGGCGAGCCGCCCCCGCCTTGGGGCTGCTCCGTCGGCCCGCCGCGCCCGCGAGCCGCCGTGCCGCCTTGAGCCGCCGGCCGCCCCGCCGGTTCGCCCCGCTGCCAAGCCGTCGTGGCCGGCGCCGCCTTCAAGCCCCCGCCGGCTCTCCGCTCCTCGCTCCGGCGCCACGCCTCAAGTCGCCGCCCCGCTTCCGCCGTGGCAAGCCGCCGCTCTCACAACCCGCCGACGCCTCTCCATCAACTTGTCCCCCTTACGCGCGCTGTCGCTGCAAGCCGCCAGGGCCCTCTCTGAACCGCGCGTCGCCGCTGAGCCGCCGTTGCTCCGCGAACAGCCGCCGCCGAGCCCTGTATTGCCGAGCCGCCGAGCACGCCTCGAGTCGCTACCCCGAGTCGCCGCCTTGGCCTCGTTCCGAGACGCCGCCGCGCCCGTCGACTCGCCGCCGCGCTCGTCAACCCGCCGGGGCCCCGTCGACCCGCCGTGCTGGAGTCCGCCGCGGTGCTAACCGGCCGTCGCCTTGCGACCGAGCTGCCGGCGCTGACCTGTCGTCGCTGTTCTGGCCCTGAGCCGGCCTCGCCTTGCCAAGTGCTACCGAGCCGCCCCGCCACGCCCCTGCAGCTCCATCTCGCCATCTCTAGGCACTGCTACGGGCAGCCCCCGCGCGCCTCGCGTCGGAGCCGCCTCCATCTCGCCTTGCTTTGCAGCGGCTTCTCCTCCCGTGCCTGGCCGACTCGCGGTTCCACACCGGCCGGCTCGGTTGTTTCCTTGCCTCGCCTTCGCCGCGCTCGCCGGGTCAACGGCCGCGTCTGCGCCACCGCACCTTGCAAGCCGCCGCTGCGACCTTCCGCATCCGGCACAGGTTCATGCCGTGCTATTGACATCCATCAGCAGACAGTGGGATATTTTCAGTAGCACACAAGCAAAAAACCAGCGGCCGTTGCGATTAGTGGAAAAGTCAGTTGGATACAAAGGACACACATAGAGCCCGACAGCCTGCGAGGAATTCCGCCTGTCAAATATTATCGTTCTACTGTATCAACCATCGTGAGTCGCTGGTGTCCGAGAAAGAAAGAAAAGGAAAAATTCCCAGGCAATTTGACCGGCCACTGGCGTTCAGCACCATGAACATCGAAAGCTATACCCTCACATGATGTACTACATGGAATGATGGTCCGGGTTGGCTAGTACATACAGCACCTGATTTGTATTGACCAATCTGCAGCAAGAAATACTGCGGCAAAATATTACAGCTGGGTCTCATCAATTGAACATCCGGCGAACATACACATGGACCATCTGTCGACTTAACAAAATCAGGTGCTATTTATCCTATTTATTTTCCTATAAATATTTAGCACTTTCGAGAACAATTACTTTGTCTGCCATATTTTTCTGCGCAGGACAAAAATTCACTACAAAGGTGGTACGATATTGTGGATATGGAGTTCGAGCCAATGTTGTTACGTACCAGTATACAACCACGCCACATCTTTTAAATGAAGGCGCATACAAGACGTCACCCCCTTGGTCCACGCTATATCAACCTGCCGCAAAGGACACGCGTGACGGCGGCTTACAATGCCGCGGCCGACTCATCCGTCCATGCCGTCTCCAATGCTGCGGCCGGCTCACTCGTCCGTGACTAAGTCGCCACCTGTGCGGCCTGGACTATTTCCAACAACTTCGGGGCAAATCAGAACATATTATCAACTTCTACTTCGGGGTCAACGGACAGGCGCACAAGTCGCCGCAACTACAGTCTTGGTTAACATCAACAACCGGCTGGGATTAACCGTGGACAAGATCACTGACATGACACAATTCATACGGAATCACTCATAACCCGCCAAGGTTAAACTTCAACACATTCCAGCGTTCCGCTGTCAACTATGTGCCGGCTCATGCTACGGCCAACAAATTCAAGAAACCCCGGATCACCCGATCTCGGGGGCTACTACCACATTGGTGAAAGTTTAAAGGCTGTCAGAACATTTCCAGCACAAGCATCCGGTTCAAAAGGAATTCATCTCTCGCAAGTTCGAGTTTTCAGAAAATTAAAAGTTGCCCAAGAGGACGAGCCGCCATGATGCACCGTTCAAACATGGGTACCCTGATTCATTGGATCATCATAGTCACTTGGGGGCTTCTGCTATTTTCTTCATACAAGATGGCGGCTTACAAGATGCTGCAACAATGTTGATACTTCAACAAAGGTCATTTGGGGGCTTCCAACCCACCGGGTTTAGCTCGCTCACCCTCTTGATCGGCTCTTCAGCCACAAAATAAACAACACGGCGGCTTACAAGTTGCCGGCCTAACTGACGGCGGCTTACAAGATGGCACGCCAATGGATATCATCGACAAGGCCGTTTGGGGGCTTTCAACCCACCGGGTTAAGCTTCAACCCTCTCGATCAGGCTTTTCAGCCACTGTAAGGCGGGTCATGGACCCAAATGTTGACTACGTCAACAAAGATCACTAGGGGTGCAGCGAGTTCTAAAACTTACCTCCTTTTCGATCTGCAAGGCCGGGTTATACCTGCCTGTAAGTAGATGCGCTTTGTCAGGGGTGCAGCAAGTTCTAAAACTTACCCTCTGCAAAGGCCTCTTACAGCGGCGAGGCAAACCCTTACATCCGCAAATCCGAGTTATACCTGCCTGTAAGTTGATGCCGCTTTGTCAGGGGTGCAGCAAGTTCTAAAACTTACCCCCTGCAAGGGCCTCTTACAGCGGCAAGGTAAACTCTCCCACCTGCTGTGTCTCTCTCTGGTTCGTTGCGCTCTTATCAGTTAATCTCGCCTAGAGACCCTGAGCCGTTCAAAGGAGTTGACGGTCAATCTCGTTAGAGACCCTGCACTGGTATGAGTTCAAGCATCGAGTCCACCCAGAAGAACCATCATATGAATTTTTTGGAAGGCAAAGCAAGAAACATCATACATTGCATTGCATCATACATTACATCATGCATTGCATCATATTTACATATCATGCCGGTTTGCCAAACCGGGTCAGAGCAAGATTGTGAAAGAGGAAGCAAGGCTATACGAGATTTTAACATCTCCGGGTTGTGCTTTTTCAAGCCGCCCTTACAACAATGCAGAATATACTCTGTTTTGTTTATTTTTGCAGGTCTTGTCTTATAAGATAAGCCGCCAGAACAAATAGATCTTTAATAGCCAACACGGCTGGATCTTCATCATGGATTTCTCACATACTCGCCGGGTTGCACCGCAACTACGAGCAGGGATTTCATATCAAAGACAAAGGAATTATTCCAGGATATTCATTCCGGGTTATATTACAACCACGGCCAAGGATTCATCCAACAAATTATGATGAGTCATATTATTCTTACATAGTCCCGAGTCGCCGCAGGCAGACGACCCGGTACTTGGGGGCTACATTATTCAAAGTCCAGTTTATAACAAGTGTGCAAGTCCCATGTTGCTGCAAGCATGCATCACGGCACTTGGGGGCTAATGCAAGCTGGTTTTCAAAGCATTACATTGTCAACAAGACCCTGTTATCTCAAGGAGATGAGCAAGCCTTTCAATATTTTTCTAAGTCCCAGCCCAGTACTTCTTAACTGACCTGGTACTTGGGGGCTACACCGCTCAGATCAAATTTTCTAAAAAGTCCCAAGACGCCGCAGGCGTGCGACCCGGCACTTGGGGGCTACAGTATTCAGTTGTTCAAAACAGATTATAAGGTACAAATTGAAGACCCGGCGCATCACATATTGATGAGCCGGCCCTTGGGGGCTACACCAGCTGAAGCTTTATAAGGTATAAGACAGTTATAAGTCCCAGGCTGCCGCAGGCAAGACAACCTGGTACTTGGGGGCTACACAATCAAAGATATTATTGCAAAGCGCCAAGTCATCATGGATCAACTTGGAGCTTGGGGGCTACAGGTAATATGAATATATCAAAAAATTGGAGAAGTTTTCAAGATGTCAATTTCAGCGGGAGTTCAGTTATTTGACCCGGCGTCACCAACAATCATGACCCGCCAAGAGCATTGAAGGCTGACTCAACGGCATATGGGTGGTGTATCCTAATATTTTATTTCAAAGGACATATACCTGCAAGACGATGGAGCTTACCATGAATAAATTCAAGCTAACCTGGGGGCTAATGACGGGGATATTACCCCGCGATATGACCTGGCAGACATGCAGACCCGGCAAACAGTACTGACCCGGAGAACAGTACTGACCCGGCAGACATGCTGACCCGGCAAACAGTACAGACCTGGTTACAGTTCTAACCCGGCAGCTACAGTGTCAGGGTATAACCCGGCAGCTACAGTGTCAGGGTATAACCCGGCAGCTACAGTGTCAGGGGTGTAACCCGGCAGCTACAGTGTCAGGGGTAACCCGGCAGCTACAGTACCAAGATGGTAACCCGGCTACAGTGTCAGGAGGCTAACCCGGCTACAGTGTCAGGAGGCTAACCCGGATGCTACAGTGCCAGGAGGTGAACAGTGTTATCAGACAGTCACGGAGACGAGTCTCTGAAGATAAGCCCTGGTTGTAACCCGCCTGGTGTAAGCCGCCCGGGACAGGTTACAAGCCCAGGACTCGGAAGCCCATGAAGAGAAGCCCGCGATGGGAAGTCATCAATCCGACTTAGACTCTATATGTAAACCGCCCCTTCAGCCTTTATAAGGAGGGGCGGGTCACCCCAAGAGGGTCAGGTTAGACGTCTCATAGACAGGTCTCATAGACAGGTCAGAAAGATAGTCATATTAGAGGGTCTCGAGGTTAGAGGTGCTGACTCCGCACCCTTGTAACCGAGATCGTCATCGTCATGAATATAAGACACAAAGCAGGACGTAGGCTTTTACCTCCATCGGAGGGGCCGAACCTGGGTAAAAACTCCGCGTCTCTCGTCCCGCTCAACCCCTCTCAAGCTACCAGTTACGTGCGATGACCCCACACCTTAAGTCCGTTAACCCGGACATCTGCCGTGACAAATCCACGACAGGTATTGTTATCCCCAGCATTTTCTTTGTCATTCTCATTGGATGGGTAGCATCCAAAGCAGCCCTACACATAGGAGCCTGAGAGACAGAGCATTTATCAAGAATCTCAAATGTGATAGCTCCATCCATATCATCATTTTCAGTAATAATTTTCTAGAGAGGGGATTTGAGCATGTGTAAGGCCCATCCAAATCTATCAGGTGTCATAAGCAGGTGCACAATGAAGTGAAACCAACTTACAGGGATATCAACAATTAGCACCTTGGGATCCTTTTCATCCTTAGCAGCAAAATGCTTGTCCCATCGTTCTAGACCTTCATAAGACATAATATTCTCATAATTAGCATAAACAATAGAATGCAAGTTCTGTAGGTCAAACAAATAAAGATCATTGTAAATTTCGAATTGATTTCTAATCTATTGTATTCTTTTTCCAGAATGTCGCCACTCAGATTCGAACCGAGATGCTTGAGCACTGCTTCCTAAGAGCAGTGTGTCTACCAATTTCACCATTACTACTACCAAGAGTAAAAGGACCCTCAAGAACTTGTTTCCAAGTACCTTCACCCACAGCAGGGACATGATCATCTGAGGAAATTGGAAGAACATGAGGAGCTGGTGATGCTGCAACATCTGACGGAAGAGAGGAAGGGCCAGCCTGATCATTGGGCACATGCAATGGAGAAGTAACATCAGTATTGACAGCAGGAAACACCACAGCAGGGGGCAGCTCAACATCATTGTTTACCACTGCAGCAACAACAGGGTTCTCTGCAACATTAGGAGCAACTATTGCAGCAACCACAGGAACAAATACCTCCTGGATGAGAGGAGCAATGGCAGCACGCATTTGACCCAGGGGCTCACCCTCATTATCAAAAGGATAAGATTTCATGAGATCATGAACTCGAGTACCAAAAGCACCTTCAACTTGTGGCACAGGGTACACAGCTTGAAGAGCTTGATGAGCACCAACCTGATTAACTTATCTCATAACCAGGATCAATCCCAAATTGTTTGAATGCTCACCATCAGACAAAGTGATGTTTCTACTATCATCATGTAAAGGAACAAGTTGCTCAAAATCATCCCATGCCAATTCCTCTTCTTGAACTGCATAAAGGAGATTATTCAGAGCCACATTGTGCTCACCAGGCTGTTGAAAAGCCCAGTGTTTATCTTGCTCCCACATCACATCATCATTGTCATCATTCTGGTTTTGCAAGGCAGCATTGTGGAAGCCAGGAAATTCTCCCACATTATTGGGGATTGGGTGTGGATCAACATTATCATGAGTAATTGGATCGTCATCAGCTGGCCCCCCACCAAGCAGCTCACTCATCAAGATTTCAACAGAGGAGGACCAAGAATCTTCCTCAAAGTCATCTCCCTCCGACCAGCACAGACTCTTATAAATCACATCAAGATCTTTATGGCTTTGATCAGAATCCTGCCCATATGAGCATCCTCCTTTTCCAGGAAATAAGACGGCCAAAGGGGCTAACAGCTCTGACAAAATCATTAGTGTTACGAAAATCAAACGGAGCCCCAGTGACCAGCAGCCAGACTTCCCTATTGAATAGGACCAGGCGACGATTTCTACCATCATTATGCTTGGCAAAAGAGATAAAAACATCTCCAAACTCATGTGAGTTGTCAAAGACAAGCTTGTTCCTGTCCCGCACATGTGTCAAATGAACATTAGCTTCTACAAATGGCGAGCACTGGATATCTCGAATACCAAGTTGCTTATGAACTACTATGAATTCCTCCAAAAGCTCATGAACATTGGGGAAAAGTACCTCATCAGGAAGAGGATGGGTTGTCACTATTGCCAAGTCTTTATGCTTTCACTGACAGTGAGGAAGAACTACTTTGGAAACCCCGTTGCGCCCCTCCACATGTTGGATTTCGAAGCCATGAGGAACAAAAGTCCGGGGATCGATGGGGATGTTTGCCATGGCAACAGCGCGGCTGGCTAGCGCAAGCAGAGAGGTGGGCGCTCATGAGATGCTTTGCGGAGAGACAGCACACGACAGAGGAAGAACAGTGGCAGGAGGAGAAGCCGAGGAGGAAAGTTCCAACCGGGGCTGGAAATTAGGAAAAGCTCCCAAACACAATTCTCTAAAAGAGGAAACTCTACGTGGGTCCCGCGCTAGACCATAGGAGTGGAACCAATCATCTACCACGCTAGGTGCCCAAGCCTTTTCATGTGGGCCACAGAAAGTGTTGCATTTCAGACAAGCAAAGAGCCCAGGAAGTTTGAAGGAGCTGCAAAATCTGGCTATGTGGCCCAACTGGCCACATGCAAAACACTTGGGTCCATCATTTGAAATCGCCGGATTGCTTCCATTTAACGCAAGGCAGAGATCACGCCCTCCTCATTAACATTAACATTATATGACACATTAACCACTGAGGAATTTCCCGAAGATGGCTCAGGAATATTGGCTAAACGCAAAAAAAAAACGATGGTCGGCGGCGATCGCCAACGTTTGAGGTCACACGTGAAGAAGAACCACTCGAATGATTAACCAAAGTCCACAAAGCATCCTCCTCTTGATAGAATAGTCATTCTTCATGCCTCCAGTTAGAGCCACCCGCACCCCAAAGACTGAAAGTAACTTTAAAATCCTTTTCAACATTGTGGCCATGATTATAAATATCAAAGCCTATGGCCTTAGAAGCCACAGAGAACTGGAAAGAACGATCTTTAAGGTGATGAACCCTAAATCCTTGGGGACATCCACCAAAACAAGATTACAAGGCAACACTCACAGTATGGAAATCCAAGTGAAAACGAGCATGACAAAAGGAGATCACCAACACAAATTCCCGTTGACGAAAACCAGGTGAAAAACCACCGGATGACCAAACTTCTGGCTCATGGCATGTTGAAACTCCTTACCTCGGGCAAAATTGAGGGAGGGGGGCTCCATAGCAATGCCAGGGTGGTGGCCGGAGCTAGCAAGGCGAGGGGAGGAGGCCGCCGGGGCCAGTGTCCACCGGCAGAAGGGGAGGCTAGAGAAAGCCTAGAGGCACGCATGTTGCCCAATCCCTTTTTTCTTGGTCTTCAACCAATCCGCTTCGAGTGCTTTTCTTGGTTTCGTTCGAGGGGTGAACTGGGTTCTCGCGATAAGTTAAGTCTGACTATAGGTCAAGGGCTTGTTTAATGAGGTTCGCGCAAGGTTTAGTTTGCGTGCGTATTTCCAAAGTCGAATCACGTGAAAAAGTCTCGGGCCTAAGTGTTGGCCCTGTGGTCACCCAATCTAGTTAGCGACATCATATTGTCTTGCGTTAGTCTAGATTGGTAAAGGTCTTTGTGTAACCTTCCGTTGACGAGGAATTGTTGACTTCGTTAAAGCAGGTGATCTTCAGTCGCATGTGGTATTCATCTAGGTGAGTGTTGCAGCTTGTCCATCTAGGCTTCTATTCGAGACCTTCCACTTGACTAAGCTATCCAGGCATGTCCTCCAGTCAACAACGCTTGCTTCTTGGTCATTTGTCTTTGTAATCACGTACACACACTCTCATTATGTCTTCGAGCGTTGGGCTTACTCGTCTGTAGTACCCACTTATGGTGAAGGTTTGGGTTGAGTCTCGTCCCTAAGACTATCCATCTGGGGAGGTTTTCGAGGGGCTCTAAATGAGCTGACTATCCAAAAGTATAGAACAACCATCTAGTCCCCAAGGTTTGAGGTTTGGACAAGTGGAGAGGACTACCTTTGGCAAGTGGTTCACCTTAATCCAGTGAAGGATAGGCCCATGAATGGACCAAAAGAGGGTAGTTATGAGGTCATGACAATCATTCCAATCTGTTCCAGGTCCTGGAGAGAGTAGGGAAGTCATGCCCATCTTACTCTATCCATGTGGTTGAGTGAGGGGTGCTATTAACTTCCGAGTTCCATCCTAGTCAGGGACTGAAAGGTCACCCTTAAGACAGGGAACTTTTTAATTTATCTCGATGTCCAGGGGATTAACCTTGCTTGATTTGTCGGTTCTGCTTGACATAGTCTAGCTAAGATAATTGGCAAGGGAGTGGTGGTTGACTTCTCTTTCTTCTTGTTCTTCATTGTCGTTTCCCAACCGTAATGGTTCTCCATCTTGCTGGAGTAAGAATGTCTTTTGTTGCAGGGAAAGCACTCCGAAAAGTCCTTCTTCTTCAAGGTAAAACTTTACCCTTGAGAAACTTGGCAAACGATGCTTTGGGGCGTATCCAAAGTAGGTCTAGGGTGCTCCTTACTCTCCTTGTATAAATAAGTATGTCATCCATGAGTACAACAACGTATTTTTCCAAGTGTCACATAAACACATTGCTCTTGGAATATGTGAGAGGAGCAGGCATAGGCCAACTTAAAAAGGGCTTGACGACATAAATATTAACCATAAAGTGCATATGGTGTAGTCTTGGGTAAGTCTCATAAATGGTTTTAGACTGATGGCATCTTAATTCATCTTGCTCTCGAGAGAAAGCTCAAGAACCAATCTTTAGCGAGTTAGTCATAAACTTCTAGAGTGCGGGATTTGTTCCTGGTGGTTACTTTTCTAGGGGTTTGTGGTCCTTCGCAATCTAGCTCTTTGTGTACACCTTCCTTACAGACATGATTCGTGGTCGCCGAGGGGGGAAGTATTGGCCAAAGTCTTTTGACTTAGAGCCAATATATATGGTCATAACCGGACCATGTTATGGCTCGGTCAACCTTAGGGGTTTCAAGGACCTTAGGATGTGAGTGAACATATATCATCTTATCCTTGAGCACAGTTCTTGGATGCAAACATTCTTACCTATCTCTTCAAACAAAAGTCATCTTATTCCACCGAAACCTTACTCTACATAAGTCAACTCCAAACATCACTCAGGTTAATTATATCCTCATGACTCTTGAAAGAAGGACTAAACTAAGATCACCTATGTCAACTATAGGTATCTCACATGCATCCCTATGTAAAAATCCTTGGGTGGAGCATAGAAGCTACTAAGCTTGAATAAAACCCTACAAATCCGAGTGCTCTTCTAGTCTATCCAAGGTCCAAGGTATTATATCTTTATCATAAGGGAACACGCCTTATACCAATCCAAGGTCCTGTTTCCTTCCTACGAATCCAATCTAGTGGTTCATCAATCCCATCAATCATTACATGATCCACTACTCCTACAAATCCAATATCGATAATCTTGTAAAGTTCCTATAATCCCCAAATTCTAGAAAGGACTATCTTATCAGGGTATATCCTCCAATTTTTCCATTATCATGGTCAAGTAAACTCCAAAATCAAGCTTATACAAATCCCCAAATCCACCGAGAAACATGGTATCATGATCGAGATCATCGGACTATCTCCAAATTACTCCGAACCTTGTAGACTTACATAACATCATCACCTTACTGGATCACCTATTTTTAAATCTAGATCTTAGGTCCAGCGAAATTCCTACTTTTTCCTCCAAGTCATTATCGTAACATCATCAATCCACTATCAATATCACTTGACAAAGTCAAGTTATTATTCCAGCAACAATTTCAGCTTGTGATCATAATTGTCCTACGAAATCTAATTTACTCAAGGGTAATACTATTCTATTAACTCGATCCACCAAAGGATTCTATCACATGAAAGTCTTATAATCCACCAAAGGGTCTTAGCTATATCCTCAAGACATTTATTATGGACACAAAAAATCATTTGTCTACTAGTCATATACCCTTAAAACGATCTTCCCTATGGCATCGTCAGTTCAAGTGCTAGATTAAGAATGTAATGTGTTTGTTCACTTGGATCACTAGTTCCATAATAAACCCAGTGCGAAGCAAAGGTTGTTGAAGCTCAACTGGTTCTCTTGCAAATCCGCAGGTTATAACATGGTTAGGGGTTCGAGCTCAGGTAGCTTGAGAGGTCTAGGCTGGTTTATGGAGGGATCTCCAACCTCGAGAGAAAGCATCACTCTACGGGGTTGCACTTGGTTTGATGGGTTGTCACAAAAGTGTTCAGTGCTAGTTGTTTTGTCGACGTGGAATCCTTCGTGCGTCTTGTCTTGCTGGTCTTCAGTTGACGAGATAGGTGAGAGGGGTAAAGTAGCATAGAGGAGGGGTGCCTAAAAGGGGTGGTATGGTGCAAGTGCAATCAAACAAATGTCGAGAGGGCCAAACTCAAACATTAAGATAAGGTAGGTGATATAGTCGCGTACTCATTGCCTAGGTCAAAAGTGCGACATATATCAAAACAGAAACAAATAAAAACAAACAACACACAACATGGTTCAATTTGAACCATCACACGGACTCGACTTCGCATAGGGGGTACATGACTCATCCTACCCTAGGGGTTCTCGAACTCAGTGCTTGTGCTCGCTTCATGCTTTGTGCAGTCTTCTAACTCTTCCTCAGGTGTTGCTACTTCTTTTGTATTCGTCCAATCAAACGATCCAGGTTGGGCCTGAAGAATCTTTGAGAACTTCTCTTCTCGTAAGCTGACGAGGCAAACTTGGTTCCTTCTGGCTGCCATTGTCTGGGTCTTCTGTTGTCTTCATAATCATGACTATGCCTTTTTGTCTTTTAAGGCGTCGAGGGTTCCAGATAGGCTATCCTTTATGTAATGACATTAACAAGGCATGGTAAAGGTCCAGTCTGTCGGTTACGTTGATGACAATATCGACACCAAGAACGAGGAATGAAGAGAACCGTTTTCCTTCTCACTATGGTGAGGCGGACCAATTGGCGAGGTTCTCATCCACCGGTGGTTGTCGATATAACAACGGTAAAGACATGGTTGCTCTATTAGCGATGTACATCATGTTCTTGCATCTTACACCCTGATCATCGTAGGCCAAGGTTGCATCATCCTCGGGCAGTGTCGAGGGTGTCACCATCTTCCGAGTCTTGACGTCCTCATACCTCGAGAAGGCACCTCATGTTGGTGTCGTCTTGTCGTGGTGTTGCGAACCTTGTTTTCACAAGATGTGGGCAAATGTGTGGCAAGGTGGCTTCCTTCCAGGTTACCCAAGAGGATTACAAGGAATCCAGTGGTCAGGGGCATACGGGTACTAGCGACCGTTTGCAAAATTTTGAAAAAGCAGATTTGGAGAGCCAAGAGCAAAATGGTGGGAGTGTTAAGGCAAAGATCTTCGGTTTCTTTGAAAACTTAGAAAAGGAAGAAATATAGAGCTTTTGGCAAGTGGTCTAAAAGGTTTGGAAAATAGTTTTGTCCTAACTAACGTCCATGCTAACTAAGGCTTCCTATAGTCAGGATGGTTGTGATACAAGCTCTGTGGGGACCCCAACTCATAAGTCGAAGTCACCGAATGCATGTGTACGGTGATCCGAGAGATCAATGCTCACAAAACACACAGAATCTGAATTCCAAGAGTCTTACATCCATTACATACCGTCTTACTCAAATATGACCTTAATGGCCAAGTATTTATAAACTCGTAGCGGAAATCTTCAACCATACTGCGGACTCATGCCATCTGTCTTAACCCTACAGTCAGTCTGAATGTGAAGCATCCTAGCTCGCATGTTCGTCACCAAGCACTGGTGCAGTGACGTGCTAAACAAACGGTTTTTAACCCCTTTCCGTGACGAACGTTTAATCTGTCACCTTGCCTATGTGGGCGATAGGGGGTCCATCCCACACGACACGAAAAAATCATCGGCAATGTTGGTCAACGAACGCAAACTGTCAGTGTACTAAGGACTGGGGGTCCCTAGTGCCCAAACTTGTGCACGGGCACTTGCCCCAGACCGACGGCCTATTTCCGGGCTCGCACCAGCCTTCGAGGCGAATCAAGAGTCAAGACGAGAGGAAGGCATTCGGGCCCTTCGCGGAGTGGAATAGCCCATTCGCGAGCACCCCCGCCAAGGATTCCGACCCGCCAAGCCGCCGCTCCACCTCACCAAGGACGATAGTCTACATCGCCTGAGGTGTCGAGCGGGCAGGCGGGTAGGCAGAGCTGGCCGGGGCACATTGCTACAACGGCGGGCCTATTTTAGCTTTAACGCCACCCGTCCCGCGGCGTGGCAGAAGAATAAGAGGTAGCTGGGAGAACAACACAGAAGGAGAGGCAATCCTTGCCGGGAATCGTCGCCAGCACGCCACCTCACGGCACATTCAATGCGCCTTTCCTAGTCCGTCAGAGTTAGGTGTATCCCATTACCACTCTTAAGACAGCTCCTGTAGCTGTCAGAACACACTGTACACCCAGTAAAAGACCATCGTATCTCTTATGGTAACCCCTTGAACTATAAAAGGAGGCCCTTGGCACCCTTGACAAAGGTCGACACTCTGTCCATTTGCACGCGTAGCAGCACCTCTCGAGCATCCTTGCCGGGAGGCTATTCCCTTGTATTTGGACCCAGATATACAACACACAGACTAGAAGTAGGGTTTTATGCTCCCAAGCGGCCCGAACCTGTATAAACCCCTCGCGTAGTAATGGCCGACTGATGCTCTTTGCGCACTCGACGGCCCTGCCAAACCGAAAAGGGGCCTCGCTGGTCCCATAGATCATTGTGAACCACACCCCGGACATCTTTGGCGCGCCAGGTAGGGGGGCCTCCTCCTGTGCGCGAACCTTCACCGGCGTTTTCTGCACGCCCTCGCAGGCGTCCATGGCGCCCAAGAAGGCCAAGGGCGCGGCGACACCCGCCGCGACCACATCCTTGCTGCCGTCCCAAGCCACCCATGGTGGCGACCACCACGCTCACCCCGTCGGTGAGCGCAGCCATAACACTGCATGGAGTTCCGCAAACCGCGGCCCAGACCCTGCCACTGTCATAGCACAGAATGCACCGGCTGTGACCGAGGGTGACGCTGCTACGGCGGCCTTAGCAACGGCCGCCGCTGCTGCGGCCGCGGGGGCTGCGACTGGACATCCGCCGCGCCCCTCGCAAGACGACCACGACCCGCTCCCGTGAGGCGGCAAACTGGAGCCTCACACGGACGGGGACCTCATGCGCCGCTCCCCAGAGGCACAAGGCCGAGCTCCATGACCCCTCCTGGTGAGGCCCAACGATGGGCGATGGCACGGGGAAGCGTTCCTTCTAGCATCACCAGGAGTAAGAGCGCTACCCACGCCTCGCCCCATCCGTTCCCCAAAACCGCAGGAGAAGCTCTGGCATAGGCCCAACTTCTGCTAAACTTTCCACCCGCGCCAGAGGCGATGGAGGAGTGAAGGGCGATCATACAAAGCCTGCTAAGCTTCGCCAACAACGACAAACCAGATGTGGTGGGTTGCTCGTGTGCCCGACGCGCGGCTCCCACGGAACCCACCACCAGATGTAACGCCTGCGAGGCACATACGGTCCAGTGCCCCCCTCGACAGCTGTAGACCTCCCGCTACACCGACGTGCAAGACGAAGTATCTCAAGCGTCGATGGACCCGCGGCTGAAGCAAGACCAACGCGATGTCCTGAGGGACAGGCGTAAGGAGGACGCGCGCGCCGCCACCGAGAGACGGCGGGAAGCGCGTCGTCAGTCCGATGGTCGCGCGGACCCAGCATTCGACAAGCCCACACCCGGGGCACCGGGGCCTACCTTATGAGGTCGGATGCCCGGCGTTCATCCGGGAACTGCGGCAAGTTCGCTGGCCCTCCAGCAGGGCCTTCAAGCTGTAGGTGCCGGATAAATACGACGGCGCAATTAGCCCGTCGGAGTTCCTAGGCATCTACATCATCGCGGTGCAGGCTGCCAAGGGATGAGACGAGAAGGTGCTAGCCAACTTCTTCCCGCTAGCACTCAAGCCCAACGTGAGAAGCTGGCTAATGAACTTGCCGGGGGGTCCATCTCTTCCTGGGGGGACATGTGCAATCAGTTCGTTGGGGCTTACCATGGGGGCCACAAACTCTTGGGGCAACCCAGCTATCTGCACGTGCTCCCCCAACGAGACGGTGAAACCCTTCGCAAGTACATCCAGAGGTTTAGCCGCGTGCAGCACAACATCCCAGACATCCACCCTACCGCAGTGATCGATGCATTCCACACGAACATACGCAATCGCCGCATCCGCGAGGAAATGAGCATTGACAAGGTGTGGGATGTCGCCGAGCTCTACACTCCGGCCGACAAGTAAGCGCGGGTAGAAGAAGGAAGGAGGCTCCCGGGGGAGGACGCTGGTGCGAAGGTCGACTCCGACGACGACGAGAATGCCCCTGGCTCCTCGAAGAAGGGGCGCAAGCGCAACAAGAAGACAAGAGCAAGGTGTTAATGGTTGTCGAGAGCTCCGGCAATCCTAGCGCCGGCAAGAAGGCCAAGTCAGAGGAGCCCGGCAAGGACGTTGCCGCGTGCTCCGGAGATGATGAGGCCGCGACAGGCAAGAAGACCGGCAAGCCTTACTACCAGGTCCACCTCACCAAGGGCCACGACATCAATGAGTGCCGCCAAGTAGAATAGCTCGCTGAGAAGCAGAAGCAAGAGTACAAAAGGCACGACAAGGAGAAGGGATGGTATGGTGCCGGTGGACCTGACAAGAAGAACTGCAATGGTCGAAGTGACCGTCACAGCAAGGCCAAACAGCAGAAAGAAAAGCCTGCTAGAGGCCGAGACGACAAATTTGACGATGATGATGATGATGAAAAAGATGAAGAGGGATCTGACAAGCAAGGGTTCCAGAAGGCCGTTCATGCCATGTGTGTTGACGGAGGTGCATCTTTGCACTCCTCCCACAGGCAGCTCAAGCAATGGGTCCGTGAAGTCAACACGGCAGAGGCAAGGAAACCCCTTCAATGGTCCAACAGTCATATCATCTTCGATGCTGAGGACCACCCAAACCGAGTCACCACAGTCGGGTGCGTGCCATTGTTGGTCTCACCAACGATCCACAACCTCAGAGTCACGAACAAGTTGGTCGATAGTCGGGCCGGCCTGAACCTGATCTCGCCCGATGTGATCAAGAGGCTGCAGATCCCCGATGCGGACCTGAAACTGACGGGCTCCTTCCAAGGAGTGGACGGGGGAAGATCTCAGCCGAAAGGGAAGATAACCCTCCCAGTCACATTAGGTAGCGAGCTCAATTTCAGGATAGAGAGGATCGGTTTCGACGTCGCCAAGATATCGCTGCTGTACAATGGGATCCTGGGCCACCCAACACTGGCGAAGTTTAGGGCGGCGTCCCACCACACGTACAACACACTCAAGATGCCTAGGCCGATGAGCGTCATCACCATCCACGCCGACAAGTAAGACACGGTCCTCTGCGTCGACAAGATCTACCGGGAGGCAGTGGCAGCGTCTGCTAGCGAGGCACTCGCCCCTGCCGACAAAGCTCCTGGGGAAAGAACAAGGATAGGACCTCCCGCAAGGCTCGTGAGAACTCCGGGAAGAGCACGGCCGAGTGCAGCACACCCGTCGAGGACTTACCAGAGACCTCTACCGACAGGAACAAGAAGGGCAAAGTGACCATCCCCAACGGCAGGTGGCTGCACGGGAGGACGGCGAGGGTAGCACCTTCACTATAAGTGCCACCCTCAACGGCAAATAGGAAAGCACGATCGTCTCCTTCCTGTAGTCGAATGTCGACGTGTTTGCCTGGCAACCGTCTGATATCCCCGGTGTTCCCAGGGAGGTGATGTGGGGACCATGACTCATCAGTCGTGGTCACCGAATGTACGTGCACAGTGATCCCAGAGATCAATGCTCACTGAACACACAGAAACTGAATAACAAGAGTCTTACATCCATTACGTACCGTTTTGCTCAAATATGGCCTTTAAGGCCTAGTCTTCATAAACTTGCAGCGGAAATCTTCAACGATAGCGTGAACCCATGCCATCTGCCTTAACCCTACAGACATTCTGAGTGGGAAGCGTCCTAGTTCGCATGTTCGTCACCAACGAAATCTTCACCATATTCCTGCTCTTCTATGCCTGGCCAATTAAATAACCAGTGGCAAGCCAATGAGTAGTTTGAATGTACTCGCAAGCAACCCATGTGTTGGAACAAGGCATAACAAGGCATGATATAGCACTAAGCAGGTAAGTTTGCAGAAAGCTAATTTTGAGTGCAATGACATGGTCAAGTAACTTGTGTTAGCATGCATCAACAATTGGCAGTTATCCATGTGAACAAGTTACAGGTATCATCATAAGAAGGGGTTGGACATCTCATGTTCAACCATCACACCAAGTCCTCAGACTTGTCTCAAGTACCGCCTGAAAATCTCATGTTCAGTCATCATGGCAAGTCATCTGACTCAACTCAAGTATCATCCTTGTCACCAACACACACACACACACACACACACACCAAGTTTGTGAAAACATCGGACGCAGTTTAAGCAGGACCTCCAACTATCCATGACCGTGGACACAGCTATTAGAATAGTTTTACACTCTGCAGAGGTTGCACACTTTACCCACAAGACTCGGGGAACTTCCATGTCATCCACGACTCGCGGTATATTACATACCCGAGGTAAGCACCCGAACATTGTCTTTCCCCTGACGATACTAAACAAATAGTCCACTCGATTGCTACCCAGCCCACATGATGTACATCACAAGTAACATCCATGCAGGGACCAACGGTGTGCCCGGTGCCTGTGAAGACAGCGCATGATCGTCCTTACCGGCACGACCCCGTATCGAGAGTGACCACGTCACTCCCGCCACTAGTAATGCGGGCTCTATGCTAGTACCCATCAAAGTAATCAACAAAGCCCCTTCCCATATAGGGGTAGAGTGGTTGTACATGTAAGGTTGGGTCGGTCAGCAAATCTTAAAAATCTCCGTTTTCGAAAACACACACACAACCTGCTCCGGTACGCCAATTCTTTCTCAAGTGGTTACATAGCACAACATCATCTCCCTCGGGCATTAGTGGCACCCGACGGGGTTTTCTAAAAGTCTTTGAAATCATTTTGTTTCCATCACCATGCATATTCCCGTCCCATTTGCGTAGCATCGACTAAGCATCCTATCTACTCCCACCCGTACAACCCTCATAAGGATGGTAGGGTCATGCACGATGCAAGTATCAACGGTAAAGTATCGGAGGCATCCCACCGTAGTGGTCACCACATCAACATGATCAACATCAAGAAATAAAGTGCTATATGCCATGAAAATAAAGGGTTTCATTGTCATGGTCAAAGGGCTGCTTGCCTGGCTTATCAAAGTCTTCGAGGTCTTCACATGCTTCTCGTCCACTCCGAGTACTTCGTCTACATCGTCAACTATCGCCGGAATCAACCGCAATAAGCAACACAACAAGCAGAGAAATAAAAGTGCTCTATAAATAAGAGTTTTATTTTTCTAGGTCTTCTCTGGTTATATGAAAAATAACCAGAGTGGTTTCATTGGAATTGGATCAGTGGATATTTCCGAACACTTTAATATGATGGAATCAAGGGGTTTAATGGACCTGCAAGGAGTCTACAGAATGCCTATTTATAAAAATGAGTAAAAGTACCCATTAAATCAGGCATGATATTAGGAATATTTAGAAATTGGTTTCACTAGATTTGGAGTCCAAATGAATATCCTATGGATTTTTGAAGTGGACTTATGTGGATAAGTGACCTATTTAATGGCCCCAGTGAAAACCAAGCACAGTTAAAATGTTGACTATGTCTCATTAAATAGATCTTGATTTAGGAAGTCAGTGCAAATTTGAATCATCAAATTTGGATTTGAAATGAGCTCTGTGGGAATGTTTGAATCTGCTAAAAAGGAAGAAAAAGGAAAATACCTATCGGGCCAAAATCCAGCGGCGACAGCGCGCATTGGGCAGGATTTAGCGGCATGGCGCAACTGGGCCGGCCCAGCGGCTCAGCCGCGCTGGCGAAGGAGGTGACGCTGAAGGCGCACTCCTGTAGTACGCCTGCGCGTGGGGGTGGCGGTTTTCGCGGACTCCGCTTCCACTTAACCCGACAGAGGGGGCCGGCTCAGCCACCGCTGCCGCTTACAGGCGGGCCCCCCTGCCAGCTGGCAGGGTGGTTGTCCTCCACCTCCTGCTTGAGGGAGAGGAGGGGAGGTAGAGCGCACGCACTACTAGAACAAGGGCTATACCTAATATCAACATTAGTGGCGCACTATAGATATGGTGCGCCACTGCTATATAGCAATGGCGCACCAGTTATAGGTGTGCCATTGCTATTTTTTTACTAATGGCACACCAAAGAAGGAGTGCGCCATTGCTATTTTTTCCTGGATCCACCCCCCTCCCCAGGCTTACCAGTGGCGCACTATTGCCAGGTGCGCCACTGCTATTTTAGGTAACAGTGGCGCACCGACGCGAAGTGCGCCATTGATATGCACCTGTTCACATGCATGTCCAGGCCGGGGAAAAATAGCAATGGCGCACTCTGCGTGGTGCGCCATTACTAACCTGGGTCAAATAGCAATGCCGCACTCTGCGTGGTGCGCCATTACTAACCTGGGTCAAATAGCAATGGCGCACTCTGCGTGGTGCGCCATCACTTAAGTGACTTGGACCCGGGTCAAAGACCCGACCCCACCCATCAGTATCTCTCTCTCACTCTCTCCCCTCTCTCTCTCGTGCTCGACCCCGATTCCCCACTGCACTCGCGATAGAAATCGCCGGCACGCTCGTCGTCCTCCTCCGGCGTGCTCCGGCCATCTCGGCCGCCGCCGTTGGTCACAAACTGCTCCCCTCTCTGCTCTTTCTTCCTATCCAGCTCGATATGAGTTTACTTCCCCAAATCGACCGTTCCCAACCCTAATCCCCGAGGTAGGGTTTTGGTGTTGGTCGCCGCGCATGGCTCTGCCGCTGCTGGCTCGTCTCCGGGCTGGCTCCGGTGTGTCTGCTGGTGGTGCTGGCGTCTCTGGTGCCGCCGTTCGGCGCTGTGGTGCCCACCGTGGCTGGTGTCGTCTGCTGGTGCAGCAGAGGGTTCCGCCATGGATGGTACTATGGTGCTACGCCTTCACTGCCTCGCCTCTTCACTGCATCGACGCTCCTTCTGCTTCGAGATCTCCAGGTAATCCTCCTTCTTCTCTCTCTGGTCTGCTTCTGCATTCTGTACTGAACTGTCACTAGCCTAGGGTTCAAGCTCTGAATTTTTAGATGTTTAGATCGATTCAGTAGTTGCTTAGGTATATAGGAATCTATGTAGTGCTTAGGATGTCCTAGTTGTAGTAGAACATGTGTAGGTGTTTTACTGAATTTTACTTCTGTCAGTTAACTGAAACTTGTGCTGTCTGTGATAACTGAATCTTGTACTGCTATGGCTCATACTGTAGGCTTGCTTCAATGATCTAGTAAAAATAGGATAGCCTTTTCCTTCATTTGCACTGTCTGCTGAGGTGGGTTTACCCCTCTTTAGTCAATAGTGCAGCTGAATGGTGTAGATCTAACAGATCCAACATCATTTGGTAAAACTAGATGCTCTGGTGCATTCCCTGCAGGGTTTTCAGGTTTCCAGTTCTCTCAATTGTCGGCTGCTACAAATAATTTTGCATTCGAATGCAAAATTAGAAGTTGTGGATACGCTGATGTGTATAAGGTACATAGTATGAATGTGCTTTTGATCTTTTAAAATTAGAAGTTTTGGATCTAGGAGAAAAAAAATTCCTTTTTATTTTCTTGTATTATTCTTCGCAAGTATATTCTTAATGGTCCAAATCTTGTTGCACTTTTAAATGCATAACACACAAGCATCATAACTAAATTTTTATAACAGTGAACATCACAACAAAACTTCCCTGGTTTATTCGCTGGTAGTTTTAGTGTTTTTACTGAAGCTGTTGGTATAGGTGCTGTTTACTGCATGAACATGATATTTGAAGTCTTACTTTAGTGGAGTGCTAATCTCATTGTGCTTGGAAAAAGGATATAATGATAGGTTATGTGAGGACTTGGGACTTGTCTGAAACTGTTGTAGTTCTGTAGATTGCAGCTCTGAAATTAGTTCCCAAGGCGAGGAGGGGAGGGTACCAGTGCAACAATTGGGTCCAACAACCTCAATCTCTAAGCCTAAGGTGAAACCCCTTCCAAGTTCCAACTCTGAAATTGCATTCATTGTGAAATCCCCAACTGAATGCGTACGTAGCTACTGTTTGATTCAGATAGAAATAGCTATAGATGTCACTGAGTGAGAATCTGGTTGATTTCATTAGCAGAAAAATTACAAATGAATTATTTTTTTAATTGTTGACAATAGAGCATTCCTGGATCAGCATAAAAGTAACCAATTGGCTTCTCTGTCAGTGTGAAATAGCATCCTTTTTGTTGCAAGCTGATTTGATTTGCAAGAAGAAATAGCAATTTTGTTCTAAACTGATTTGATTTTAAAATATTGCGTTAGTACTGAATAGTACTAATAAATTAACATCAGTCTGGTCATGCTCCATCTTGCAAGCTTTGTGATTTGTAAATATTTCTTGTGCACATACATGTTATTTAAGTAAGATACATGTTCATTTCTAATTAAGATACATGTTCATTTCTAACTGCTAAGTAATTGCCTCAGTATTATTCCCAAAAACTGTGATCAACAT
This sequence comes from Elymus sibiricus, assembly GCA_039707655.1. Classification (NCBI taxonomy): domain Eukaryota; kingdom Viridiplantae; phylum Streptophyta; class Magnoliopsida; order Poales; family Poaceae; genus Elymus; species Elymus sibiricus. The sequence goes on along the minus strand of CM077665.1, from coordinate 266,690,445 downwards.
CATTGGCCCTAGGGCTCTTAAGTGTTCTTAAGTGTTCATTTCTACCTGCTAAGTAATTGCCTGAGTACCTTTTGGCTATGCTGCTTTAACAATTTCCTTCCCTGTTTCCTCTCTATGCTGTTGTAAAACTGTAATAAAAAAATTTGTTATCAGTTGACAAAAAAACAGTACATGTTCTGAGTCTTGTTTTTTGCTACATTTATGATGAGAATCATGCAATTGCTGTTTTGTATATCCTGTAGAGCATATTGTCTGATACTTCCGTTTCTGTCAGTTCAACAATATTGCTCTCTGGTTCTTGTATATCCTGTGATGAATATTGTTCTCTGGTTCTTGTATATCCTGTGATGAATATTGCTCTCTGGTTCTTGTATATCCTGTGATGAATATTGTTCTCCATCTTCAATGCTAATTCCTGGTAGATACTTAAGTGATACTTAAGTGATTCCTGGTAGATACTAATTGCAAATAGAGGAATTAACCTTGATACTAAGTGCTGGGTGATGTTCTGCCCTGGTATAGTTGCTGGCAGATTATTCATGCTTATATATTATCTGTGAATTGCTACTAACGTTTTGTTTGTCTAGTGCATAGAGCAGATGCCGTCGTATGTCATGTACAAGGGTGAGGTTCCCGGAGTCTACGATGACTGGGAGGAGTGTCAGAGGCAGGTTCACCGTTTCGGCGGTAACAGTTACAAAGGGTACACCACTAGGGTGGAGGCGGAAGCTAGATACGCGCGCTATCTAGCGGGAGAGAGGAGGGAGCGGAGGAGGAACCGGATGAAGACCAGTTTCATCGCGATGATGCTCATCGTGACCGCAGCTCTCTTCTATGTGATGGTAGTTTAGATGATCGATATCGACTTTCTAATGTGACGACAAACTCGCTACTCGTGGTCTCGAGACCTAAACTTGGCTAATGTTTGAACTTTGTTCACTATTTCGAATTCGGAGACTAATATGATGAATTGTATATATTATGTCATGTTTATACTTGACTAATTGTGGTGCTGTATTGTACTGTATATTTTGTGCATATTTTTCTGTGCTGTATATTGTATTTTGTAACCTGTGCAAATACCAGAAAATCAAAAAAATATTTGCTAATATTCATAGTAGTGGCGCACCATATTGAGCATTAGTGGCGCACCAAGCTAAATACCAGTGGCGCATTATGGGGCATAGTAATGGCGCACTCGGGGGTATAGGTGAAGGTAAATTTGGCCCCCTAGGGGGAATAGTAATGGCGCACTGTTGGACATAGTAATGGCGCACTATGTGGTGCGCCACTATTATCCGGGATACTAATGGCGCACCAGTGGTGCGCCATTAGTATTTGTTACTAGTGGCGTGATAATAGTGGCGCACCTATAGTGTGCCATTAATAGCCAAAATAGGTGCGCCACTAACAGGGTTTTTTCTAGTAGTGACGTCGGCACTCGCCCGGCGATAGCCGGTGCCTCCGGCCGTCTCCCACGACGCTTCGCCTATGGGCTAGCTCAGCGCGGAGCGGCGCATCCGCTGGGGTCGGTCACGGCCACTGGAGGGGACCGAGGTGACCGCGGGTTTGATGGTGGTGGGGGAGGTCGTCGGCCGAGGTGGGGATGGTGCCATGACCACCGAAGGGAGGGAATGGAGAGCGGGAGAAGCTCGTGGCGATGCGGGGTGGTGTCCTGGAGCATACCAGAGGAGCGGAGGGGGGTTGGGCTGTGCCAATTTAGCCGAGGCAGAGGCAGCGCTATTGTGGCCGTAGGAGGTTGGAGAGGGCACGGGAGGATGAGTTAGGGGGTCCAGGAGATCAGCGGGAGTGAGGAGAGGCGAAGGGAGCCGAGAGGGAGAGCTCGGGCTAGCTTATAAACTCGGCCTCGAGTCCACCGTGGACGGTGCCCACGGCGTCTTTGGAGCCGGCCCTGGTGGCCGTTGGGAGAGGGCTGGGGGTGTCTATGGCGTTCGTGGAGCTCGACCACGAGGCGTGGAGGGGATAGAGAGAAGCCAGGGGGGCCAAATGCTCACGCTTGTGAGCACGCCCATTGGAGCGCTCGGGCGGCTGGTGCGCGTGCGAGGAGAGGCCGCAGAGGGGGAGAGAGGACGGGGCCGACCAGCTGCCATGTTGTGGACGTCGAGGCGGCCTCGGGAGACACCACCACGAGGCCCAAGGCTGTCGGGAGCATCCATTGGGCGGCGGCTACAGTGATGTCGGGCACTGTAGCACGCTCTGGAGCATGTCTTTGGCATGCCATGGCATGCCTATTGTGCCATGGTCGTGGCCATTTGTGTCCAGAGGGTCTGGGGGCAGTTAAACAATGTGGGGAGGCCCTTGGATTCCCTGTCAGGCCAAAGCAAGAGGAGAGAGGTTGAGGGGAAGAGGAAATGGGGCTGTCCAGAGGGGTAAAATGGGGTTTTACTCCACTTAACCATGGAACCAGAGCTGGGTTTTCCTTGCTGGAGGTGAAATGCAATAATGTGAGAATGTGGTAAAAATTTAGGGCCAAGGAGAACAAGTTAAGAGGGGGAAACAGTGACTTTTAGAAATGACCAGAAGGTTTTTGATGATGATTTGGACATGTAAATGAATACTACTTGCCTTGAGATTTAACAGGGATAAATGGTGGTTAAAAATAAGGTTTTCCACCAAGTGTGAGATTTGTTGAGGAAAGTTGCCAATGTAACTTTGGCAAACCCAAGGAATGGGCAGAAACTGATTTCTATAGATCTACTCATGCAATTCTATTCCCCTTAGTGCACCACTTTGTGTGGTGGCATTATTTGGGTATTAGAGCATGCCCAAAAAGTTTGGGATCAAATAGAGAAACTTGACAATGCAAAAATTCCCAACTCTAGAAATGAGCAGAGAGGGGTTTGGAGGGGTTTGGACAAGTGGATCTGTTCTCCTTGATGCACCACTTGGTTTGGATGCATTATTAGAGGATGAGAACATGTCCACAAAGTTTCAGCATAATTGGAGACAGTTGGCAATGTGGAGTTGCTCAAATTTGGATCTGGACAGAGAGGGTTTTGGAATATTTTGGTGTAGCAAATCAATTGGTTTTGAGATGAAACTTGGCAAGATGATCACATATGTCATATGTGACATTCAAGAATTTTCTTGGATTTATTTGAGAATATTTCTTATAGAAATATTTCAAATGCTTGAAATAGGTAGAAATGGTTTTGAAGGGTTTTGTCCAATATTTTGAACATGACCATGTGTTGAAACTCTTATATATGGACAATGTATGTCCACTGAGTTTTCCTAAATTTTCTCAAATATTTTTAAAGCATAAAAATGATTTTTCCTAATAAAAGACCATTTCTGGCCTTAAGAAAAAGCCTTTGAAACAAATAGGAAAATAATCTTTAAAAATAATATTTTCTGGTTTTGGGGAGTTACATATATAGTAGGTTCCAAATAAATCCTTTGGGACAAAACAATCAGTCCAATTTGAGGACTTTTAGTACAAACCTCAATTCAGGGGTTTTGGAAAACCTAATTTGAATAAATCCATTTTGGTAAAAATAATATTTTATATAAATAGTTTTATGTCCTATACACATGGCATGATCATTGGGCAAAGATTTTGAGCAAGGAGATGAGTTTTGAGAGTAGGAGGGATTTTATGAATATAGAGCACAAGCAAGCAATCAAGCAATCAGCAATCAAGTCAAGCATCACAAGCACACAAAAGTTTTAATTGGTCCTAATTTTTGAGACATGTTAACTTAGTCGTGAGGTAAAACACAGGGTGTGACAGACCTACCCCCCTTACAAGAATCTCGTCCCCGAGATTCCTAAGCTAGGTGTGGGAAAGGTGCGAAAACCCAGAGGTGAGGTAGTCTTCATGTTCCATATTGCTTCTGCTCCGCCGTTGTTGTCCTTCTGGATCTTGAAGCATCTGATGATATGTCTTCAAGTGCATCGTTGACTTCGTCTAAGGGTGAACGGGGTTCTTCCAATATGCTAGGCTTGCCTAAGGGTCAAGGGTTTGGCGAACGAGGTTCTGGCAAGGGTCTGGCTTGCGTGTGTATTCCAAAGTCGGATACGTGGCCCAGTAGTGTGTCTGTGTGCTGGTCCTGGGGTTGCTCACGTTGGCTAGTGACATCTAGATGTCTCACGTTAGAATAGAAGGGTCGAGCCTTGGCGTAGCTTCTCGTTGACGGGGAAGTCCTTATTTTCCTTAAAGCAAGAGATCTTCAGTCGTAGGTGGTCTTCATCCTTGAGAGCGTTGAAGCGCGTCATCGTGGGCTTCTCGTCGAGACCTGCTGCCTGAGTAAGTTGTCCCGGTACGTTCTTCATTCATCCTCGGTCGTTGGTCTTCGTCGTCACGGGCGCACGTCTCTGGCGGTATTTAAAATAAGCTGACTACCCAGAAGTATAGAACAGTCATATAGTCCCCATAGTCTGAGGCTTGGCAAGCGGGTGAACTACCTTTGACAGGTGGTTTACCATGATCAAGTCAGGGTTTACGCCTTAGATTGTCTCAAAAGGGCTGATAACGAAGTCATGACAGTCGTCCACTCCATTCCAGACATCTGAAAGGAGTAGGGACGTCATGCTCATCGTACACCATCAAAGCGGTAAGGGGTGCTATCAACTTATCGGTTCCTTCCTAGCCAGGAACTGAGGGATGATTAGTCATAACAAGGGGCTCTTTAATCCTCTTGATGTGCAAGGGCTTCATCGTGCTTGGACGTCGGTGCTTCTCGATATAACCTAGTGGATGTAGACTCTAGAGAGGGCAGTGGTTGACTTCTCTTGCTTCTTCTTCTTCGTCGTGGTCTTTCAACCGTAGTGTTTCTTCGTCTTGCTTGGGTAAGAATGTCCTCTGCTGAAGGGAGGGTGCTTCGAGGAGTCCGACTTTTTCAAGGTGGGACCTTATACTTGAGAGGCATGGTAATGGGTGTTCCTGGGGCGGGTCCAAACAGGACTAAGGTGTTCCTTCTCTTATTGGGTAAATAAGTATGTCATCCCGGAGGGTAACAACCTATTCCTCCAAGTGTCACATAAACACATTGCTCATGGGATATGCTAGAGGAGCGGGCATTCGTCCCGGATGGTCACTAGTATCAAGGGTTTTTGGTCCAACCTAATAGAGGTCTTCGTGGCCACCTTCCTTTTGAACAGGATTGGTGGTGGTCGAGGTGGAGTACCGACCATAGTCTAAGGACTTATAGTCCAAGGCCTATGGTCATAATCCGACTGTGTTATGGCCCAGTAAAGCTTTGGGGTTTCAAGGAGCTTAGGATGTGAGTGAACATCTAACATCTTATCCTCGAGCACAGTTATTAGATGCCAATAGTCCTACTATTTACTCCAAACAAAATCACCATATACCATCGATGATGTCATCTCACATATGGCAACTCCAACATTACACGTGCTACTCATATCTCCATGGTTTGAGAGAAGGACTAAACCAAAATCTCGTATGTATACTGTAGCAAACTCAATTATATCCCTATGTAAAAATCCTCGGGAAAGCATGCAAGCCGCTAAGCTTGACTGTGATACTACAAATCCAAGTATCCTACTAACCTATCCAAGGTCTAAGGTATTGGATTACTATGCTAAGGAAACACGTAATAAACCAATCCAAGATCTTGTTTCCTTCCTGTGAATCCAATTAATCGATCCACGAATACCATCCATTATTACATGATCCAATACTGCTACAAATCCAGCATCGATGGTGTCCCACATAATCTCCTAGAGTTCATATAATCCACATATCCCTGCAAGGGCTATTATCACAGTATATCTATGAACTTCAAATCTCATGAACAACTACACTCCAAGGTCGAGCTTATATAGATCCCTAACATCATTCGATTCCTTCTACTCATCATCCACCGAGAAACATGGCATCATGATCAAGATCATCGGACTAAATCCAAATTACTCCGAACCATGTAGTTTCATTGATCCTGAGCACCTATTAGATTCACCTATTAAATCCAAGGTTTACATCTAGTAAGAATTCCCTACTAGTTACTCCAGTCACTATCGTATCAGCATCAATCCACCATCAATATTACTTGCCAAAGTCAAGCAAATTAATCCACCAAGAATTTCAGCTTGTGATCATATTTGTCCTACTAAATACAATTTACTCAAGGGAGAATTTATGCAACTCTATTAATTTGATCCACCAAGTCCGTCTATCAACATAACGTATCGTAATCCATCCAAGGGTCTCAACTACTTCCTCAAGATATCCATTACAACCTCGTCGAATCATTAGCCTATGAATCATGCATCTCCAAAGCAACCTTCACTATGGCATCATTAGTTCAAGTGCTGGCTTAGGGATGTAATGTGTCTGTTCACTATGATCACTAGTCTCGCGATGAACCCAGTGCTAAGCAGGGGATATTGGAGCTCAATAAGTGCTCTGGCAAATCCGTGTATTAAACACGTGATCAGAGGCTTGTGCTGGGGAGCTTGTGAGGTTTAGGTTGGGCTAGGGAGGGTTTTCCAATCTTGAGGGAAAAGCATAACTCTATGGGGTTGCGTCTGGTTGAGTACGTTGTAGTCGAAGTCTTCGGTGTCAGTTGTTTGTCGAGGTGGATCCTTGGTGCATCTTGTCTTGCCGGTCTTCAGTTGACGAGAGGGGGAAGAGGGAAGGTAGCATAGAGGAGAGTGCCTAAGGGGGTGGTATAGTGCAAGTGCAATCAAGCTAGTGCCGAAAAGGTCAAATACAAACATTAAGGTAAGGTAGGTGATGTAGTCGTGTACTTGTTGCCTAGGGCAAGAGTGCGACTTTCACCAAAGCACAAACAAGCAAAAACAAGCAACACACCATTATGGTTCTATCTGAACCATCATACGGACTCGACTTCGCATAGGGGACACAGGACCTATCCTACCCTAGGGGTTCTCGGACTCGGTAGTCGTGCTTGCTTCGTGTCTTGGAGAGGAGTCCGCTCGTTCTTCTGAGTCTTCTTCAGGTGTTGCTATTTCTCTTGTTGTTGTTTGTTGAAACGATCCGGGTTGTTCCTGAAGAGTCCTTGACAACTTCGCGTCTGGTGAGTTGATGACGAAGGTGGTTCCCCATGACGGTCGTTGACGGGTCTTCTGTTGTCTTCGTAATCGTGACAATGCCTTCTTCCCTTCTGAAACGTCGAGGGTTCTAGGTAGGAAATCCTTTATGCAATGACATTAACAAGGCATGATAGAGTTGTGTCCTGCCGGTCATGTTGATAATATCGACACCGAGAGCGGGGGATGAAGAGAACCGTTTTCCTGCTCACTATGGTGAGGCGGACCAAATGGCAAGGTTCTCATCCACCGGCGGTTGCCGACACAACAATGAAAAGGACAGGGCTGCTCTATTAGCGATGCATATCATGACATTGCATGTCTAGTGCCCTGGTCATCAAAGGCCAAGGTGGCATCATCCTGGGGCAGTGTCGAGGGTGTCACCATCTTCTGAGTCTTGCTATCCTCATTCCTCGAGAAGGTATCTTCTGTCGATATCTTCTTGTCTGGTGTCGCCAACTTGTGTCCAACATATGTGGGCAATCGTCTGGCAAACTGGTTTCCTTCCAGGTTACCCACGAGGTTTTCAAGGAACCCAGTGGTCAGGGGCTCAAGGGTACTATCGACCGTTTGCAAGGTTTTGAAAAGTAGATGAGGAGAGCCCAAAGAAAAATGGTGGAAGTGCTAAGGCACAATCCTTTAGTTTCTTTTGAAGCTTAGAGGAGGTATGAAATATGGTAGTCTTTGCAAGTGAACTGAAGGATCTGGGAAAACAGTTTTGTCCTAACTAACGTCCATGCAAACTAAGGGCTTCCTATAGTCAGGATGGCTCTGATACCAGCTCTGTGGGGACCCCGACTCATAAGTCGTGGTCACCGAATGTACGTGCACATTGATCCCAGAGATCAATGCTCACTGAACACACAAAAACTGAATAACAAGAGTCTTACATCCATTATGTACCGTTTTGCTCAAATATGGCCTTTAAGGCCTAGTCTTCATATACTTGCAGCGGGAATCTTCAACGATAGCGTGAACCGATGCCATCTGCCTTAACCCTACAGGCATTCTGACTGGGAAGCGTCCTAGTTCACATGTTCGTCACCAACGAACTCTTCACCATATTCCTGCTCTTCTATGCCCGGCCAATTAAATAACCAGTGGCAAGCCAATAAGTACTTTTAATGTACTCGCAAGCAACCCATGTTTTTGAACAAGGCATAACAAGGCACGATATAGCACTAAGCAAGTAAGTTTGCAGAAAGCTAATTTTGAGTGCAATGACATGGTCAAGTAACTTGTGGAAGCATGCATCAACAATTGGCTGTTATGCATGTGAACAAGTTACCGGTATCATCATAAGCAGGGGTTGGACATCTCATGTTCAACCATCACACCAAGTCCTCAGACTTGTCTCAAGTACCGCCTGAACATCTCATGTTCAGTCATCATGCCAAGTCATCCGACTCAACTCAAGTATCATCCTTGTCACCAACACACACACACACACGCACACACACACACACACACACACACACCAAGTTTGTGAAAACATCGGACGCAGTTTAAGCAGGACCTCCAACTGTCCATGACCGTGGACACGGCTATTCGAATAGTTTTACACTCTGCAGAGGTTGCACTCTTTACCCACAAGACTCGGGGAACTTCCGTGTCATCCACGACTCGCGGTATATTACATACCCGAGGTAAGCACCCGAACATTGTCTTTCCCCTGAAGATACTAAACAAAGAGTCCACTCGATTGGTACCCAGCCCACATGATGTACATCACAAGTAACATCCATGGAGGGACCAACGGTGTGCCCGGTGCCTATGAAGACAGCGCATGATCGTCCTTACCGGCACGACCCCGTATCGAGAGTGACCACGTCACTCCCACCACTAGTAATGCGGGCTCTATGCTACTACCCATCAAAGTAATCAACAAAGCCCGTTCCCATATTGGGGTAGAGTAGTTGTACATGTAAGGTTGGGACCGTCAGCAAATCTTAAAACTCTCCGTTTTCGAAAACACACACACAACCTGCTCCGGTACGCCACTTCTTTCTCAAGTGCTTACCTAGCACAACATCATCTCCCTCGGGCATTAGTGGGACCCGACGGGGTTTTCTAAAAGTCTTTGAAATCATTTTGTTTCCATAACCATGCATATTCCCGTCCCATTTGCGTAGCATCGACTAAGCATCCTATCTACTCCCACCCGCACAACCCTCATAAGGATGGTAGGGTCATGCACGATGCAAGTATCAACGGTAAAGTATCGGAGGCATCCCACCGTAGTGGTCACCACATCAACATGATCAACATCAAGAAATAATGTGCTATAAGCCATGCAAATAAAGGGTTTCATAGTCATGGTCAAAGGGATGCTTGCCTGGCTTATCAAAGTCTTCGAGGTCCTCACATGCTTCTCGTCCACTCCGAGTACTTCGTCAACTATCGCCGGAAACAACCGCAATAAGCAACACAACAAGCAGAGAAATAAAAGTGCTCTATAAATAGGAGTTTTATTTTTCTAGGACATCTCTGGTTATACGAAAAATAACCAGAGTGGTTTCATTGGAATTGGATTAGTGGATATTTCTGAACACTTTAATATGATGGAATCAAGGGGTTTAATGGACCTGCAAGGAGTCTACAGAATGCCTATTTATAAAAATGAGTAAAAGTACCCATTAAATCAGGCATGATATTAGGAATATTTAGAAATGGGTTTCACTGGATTTGGAGTCCAAATGAATATCCTATGGATTTTTGAAGTGGACTTATGTGGATAAGTGACCTATTTAATGGCCCCAGTGAAAACCAAGCACAGTAAAAATGTTCACTATGTCTCATTAAATACATCTTGATTTAAAAAGTCATTGCAAATTTGAATCATCAAATTTGGATTTGAAATGAGCTCTGTGGGAATGTTTGAATCTGCTAAAAATGAAGAAAAAGGAAAATACCTATCGGGCCAAAATCCAGCGGCGGCAGTGCGCACTGGGCAGGATTTAGCGGCATGGCACAACTGGGCCGGCCCAGCGGCTTGGCCGCGCTGGCGAAGGAGGTGACGCCGAAGGCGCACTCCTGTAGTACGCCTGCGCGTGGGGGTGGCGGATTCCGTGGACTCCGCTTCCACTTAACCCGACAGAGGGGGCCGGCTCAGCCACCGCTGCCGCTTACAGGCTGGTCCCCCCTGCCAGCTGGCGGGGCGATCGTCCTCCACCCCCCGCTTGAGGCAGAGGAGGGGAGGTAGAGCGCACGTCGAGGCTCGTCCGGCGATAGCCGGCGTCTCCGGCCGTCTCCCGCGACGCTTCGCCTATGGGCGAGCTCAGCGCGGAGCGGCACATCCGCTGGGGTAGGTCACGGCCGCCGGAGGGGACCGAGGTGACCGCGGGTTTGATGGTGGCGGGGGAGGCCGTCGATCAAGTTGGGGATGGTGCCATGACCACCGGAGGGAGGGAATGGAGAGCGGGAGAAGCTCGTGGCGATGCGGGGTGGTGTCCTGGAGCATACCAGAGGAGCGGAGGGGGGTTGGGCTGTGCCAATTTAGCCGAGGCGGAGGCGGCGCTATGGCAGCCGTAGGAGGTTGGAGAGGGCGCAGGAGGATGAGTTAGGGGGTCCGGGAGATCAGCGGGAGTGAGAAGAGGCGAACGGAGCCGAGAGGGAGAGCTCGGGCTAGCTTATAAACTCGGCCTCGAGTCCAGCGTGGACGGTGCCCATGGCGTCTTTGGAGCCGGCCCTGGTGGCCGTTGGGAGAGGGTTGGGGGTGTCTACGGCGTTCGTGGAGCTCGACCACGAGGCGTAGAGGGGAGAGAGAGAAGCCAGCGGGGCCAAATGCTCACGCGTGTGAGCACGCCCATTGGAGCGCTCGGGCGGCTGGTGCGCGTGCGAGGACAGGCCGTAGAGGGGGAGAGAGGACGGGGCCGACCAGCTGCCGTGTCGTGGACGTCGAGGCGGCCTCGGGAGACACCACCACGAGGCCCAAGGCTGTCGGGAGCATCCATTGGGCGGCGGCTACAGTGCTGTCGGGCACTATAGCGCGCTCTGGAGCGTGTCTTTGGCATGCCATGGCATGCCTATTGTGCCATGGTCGTGGCCATTTATGTCCAAAGGGTCAGGGGGCAGTTAAACAATGTGGGGAGGCCCTTGGATTCCCTGTGAGGCGAAAGGAAGAGGAGAGAGGTTGAGGGGAAGAGGAAATGGGGCTGTCCAGAGGGGTAAAATGGGGTTTTACCCCACTTAACCATGGAACCAGAGCTGGGTTTTCCTTGCTGGAGGTGAAATGCATCAATGTGAGAATGTGGTAAAAATTTAGGGCCAAGGAGAACAAGTTAAGAGGGGGAAACAGTAACTTTTAGAAATGACCAGAAGGTGTTTGATGATGATTTGGACAAGTAAATGAATACTACTTGCCATGAGATTTAACAGGGATAAATGGTGGTTAAAAATAAGGTTTTCCACCAAGTGTGAGATTTTTGAGGAAAGTTGCCAATGTAACTTTGGCAAACCCTATGAATGGGCAGAAACTAATTTCTATAGATCTACTCATGCAATTCTATTACCCTTAATGCACCACTTTGTGTGGTGGCATTATTTGGGTATTAGAGCATGCCCAAAAAGTTTGGGATCAAATAGAGAAACTTGACAATGCAAAAATTCCCAACTCTAGAAATCAACAGAGAGGGGTTTGGAGGGATTTGGACAAGTGGATCTGTTCTCCTTGATGCACCACTTGGTTTGGATTCATTATTAGAGGATAAGAACGTGTCCACAAAGTTTCAGCATAATTGGAGACAGCTGGCAATGTATAGTTGCTCAAATTTGGATCTCGACAGAGAGGGTTTTGGAATATTTTGGTGTATCAAATCAATTGGTTTTGAGATGAAACTTGGCAAGATGATCACATATGTCATATGTGACATTCTAGAATTTTCTTGGATTTATTTGAGAATATTTCTTATAGAAAAATTTCAAATGCTTGAAATAGGTAGAAATGGTTTTGAAGGGTTTTGTCCAATATTTTGAACATGACCATGTGTTGAAACTCTTATATATGGACAATGTATGTCCATTGAGTTTTCCTAAATTTTCTCAAATATTTTTAAAGCATTAAAATGATTTTTCCTAATAAAAGACCATTTCTGGCCTTAAGAAAAAGCCTTTGAAACAAATAGGAAAATAATCTTTAAAAATAATATTTTGTGGTTTTGGGGAGTTACATATATAGTAGGTTCCGAATAAATCCTTTGGGACAAAACAATCCACCCAATTTGAGGACTTGTAGTACAAACCTCAATTCAGGGTTTTGGAAAACCTAATTTGAATAAATCCATTTTGGTAAAAATAATATTTTATATAAATAGTTTTATGTCCTATACACATGGCATGATCATTGGGAAAAGATTTGGAGCAAGGAGATGAGTTTTGAGAGTAGGAGGGATTTTATGAATATAGAGCACAAGCAAGCAATCAAGCAATCAACAATCAAGTCAAGCATCACAAGCACACAAAAGTTTTAATTGGTCCTAATTTTTGAGTCATGTTAACTTAGTCATGAGGTAAAACACAGGGTATGACAGGTGATCAAGCACCACCTTGTTGTCTGTCCCCACTCGCGCCCCGTCAAGCAGAAGGTCTAAAAACAAGCATTGGAGCGGCAAGAATTTATTGCCAAAGAGATCACGAAGTTGGAAGCAGCGGACATAGTCAGGGGTGTACTCCACCTGACATGGCTGGCAAATCCGGTGGTGGTGCATAAGGCGAGTGGGAAATGGAGACTTCACAGATGTCAACAAAGCCTGCCCAAAGGATCACTTTCCACTACCGCGCATCGACCAGATAGTGGACTCAGCCGCCGGCTGCGACCTGTTGTCATTCCTCGACGCCTACTCCGGATATCACCAGAGCTTCCTGGTCGAGGAAGATGAGGAGAAAACTGCATTCATCACTCCCTGCGACACATACTGCTTCAAGTGCATGTTGTTTGGTCTGAAGAGAGTGGGTTCAATATTCGTGAGGGCCGTCGAGATCAGCATCGGACCACAGCTGCACAGGAATGTGGAGGCCTATATGGACGACATTGTAGTCAAAACCAAAGACAAGGCCACGCTGGTCCAGGATCTGGAGGAAACCTTTGTGAATTTGCGCAAGATCAACCTAAAGTGTAATCCTAAGAAGTGCGTGTTTGGAGTCCCTTCCGGCAAGCTCCTCGGTTTCTTCATATCTCAGCGTCGGATAGAAGCCAACCCCACCAAGATTGATGCAATCGAGCAGCTGGAGGCACCAAAACGCGTCAAAGACGTACGGCGGCTAGCGGGCTGCGTCGCCGCTCTCAGTAGGTTCATCTCCAAGTCCACGGAGCGGGCACTGCCGTTCTTCAAGATCCTGAAGAAGGCAGGCCAAATGACGTGGACCACAGAACCAGAGGCGGCATTGCAAGACCTGAAGAAGGACCTGTCGTCGGCCCCTGTCCTAGTTGCACCCAAGCCCGAAGAACCATTGCTGTTGTACTTGGCGACGATGAACTAGGTGGTCATCACCGCACTGGTGGCAGAGAGGGAAGCCGAGGACGCCAAACCGGCGGCCTCCAAGCCGACAGCTAGCGAACAAGAGCCTGCCCGGATGAACCAAGAAACCGACACTAGGACAGCACGGGAAGCGGAACAATGAGCGCCGCAGAAGATGAGGATGGTGCAACGACCGGTGTACTTTGTCCTCTCCCTCCTGCAGGGGGCTCGATCGAGGTACTCTGGGATCCAGAAGCTACTCTTTGGCCTCCTCATGGCCTCCCGGAAGTTGTGCCACTACTTCCAAGCGCACCACATTACAGTCGTCAGCCGCTTCCTGCTGCAGTGGATCTTGAGGAACCCGAAAGCAACCGGCAGGATTGTGGAATGGGCCTTGGAGCTGGCCAACTTTGATCTGAGTTTTGAGAGCACGACAACCATCAAAAGCCGGGCACCGGCTGAGTTCGTTGCCGAATGGACACCGACCCCAGATGAGGAAACCCCAGAGACAGCCCTTCACGCCAAGGAAACACCTCAGGTATGGATCATGTACTTTGACGGGGATTTCTCACTACAAGGCACGGGTGCCGGAGTGCTGCTCATAGCACCCATTGGAGAGCACCTCAAGTATATGGTCCTGATACATCTCCAACGTATCTATAACTTTTGATTGTTCCATGCTGTTATATTATCATTCTTGGATGTTTTACAATCATTTTATTACAACTTTATATCATTTTTTGGGACTAACATATTGACATATTGCGAAAGTGCCAGTTGCTGTTTTTGCTTATTTTTTACTTCGCAGAAAATCAGAACCAAACGGAGATAAAATCAGTACCAGAAGAAAACAGATGGGCCAAAGATCACCCGAAGAGGGGGCCCAGGGTAGCCAGCCGTACCAGGGCGCGCCAGAGGCCCCCTAGCGTGGCCTGGTGGTTGTTGGTCACCTCGGGCACCCCCTAAACCGACTATCGTGCGTATAAATTCCCAGAAAATTCCAAAAACCCTAGAGGAGTCGACGAAACACAATTCCAGCCGCCGCAAGTTCCGGAGGGGTTCATCTTCTACATAGGTGCCTCTCCAATGATGTGTGAGTAGTCCACCATAGACCTACGGGTCCGTAGGCAGTAGCTAGATGGCTTCTTCACTCTCTCTTATGATTCTCAATACAATGGTCTCTTGGAGATCTATTTGATGTAAACTTTTGGGGTGTGTTTGTTGGGATCCGATGAATTTTGAGTTCACGATCAGTTTCTATCCATGAATCTTATTTGAGTCTTCTTTGATCTCTTTTATGAATGATTACTTATAGCCTCATATTTCTTCTTCGAATCTTTGGTTTTGTTAGGCCAACTAGATCGATTTTTCTTGCCATGGGAAGAGGTGCTTTCTGATGGGTTCGATCTTGCGGTGTTCTTTCCCAGTGACAGAAGGGACAACAAGACACGCATGTATCGTTGCTATTAAGGATAACAATATGGGGTCTATTCCTACATGAATAGATCTTGTCTACATCATGTCATCATTCTTATTGCATGACTCTGTTTTTCCATGAACTTAATACACTAGATGCATGCTGGATAGCGGTCGATGTGTGGAGTAATAGAGGTAGATGCAGGTAGGAGTCGGTCTAACTATCTTGGACGTGATGCCTATATAATGATTATCGCCTTGGATATCATCATGACTATTTGATTTTCTATCAATTGCGCAACAGTAATTTGTTCCCCCACCGTGCGCTATACTAATGAGAGAAGCCACTAGTGAACCCTATGGCCCCCGGGTCTACTTTTCCTATCATATTGCTTTCCGATCTACATTTTTTGCAATATTTGTTTTCAGATCTACAAAACCAAAAACCCAAAAATATATTGCTGCATATTTACTGTTTTTATTTGTGTTCTTGAGAGATCTATCTCTCCTATCTATCACTACCTAATCTATCTTATTACTGTAGAGAGATTGACAACCTCTCTTTCGCGTCGGGTTGCAAGTATTTGTTGTTTGTGTGCAGGTGCTTCTTATTGGGTGGTGGTGATCCTCCTACTGGTTCGATAACCATGGTTTCATAACTGAGGGAAATACTTACCGTCGCTGTGCTGCATCATCCCTTCCTCTTTGGGGAAATACCGACGCAGTCCAAGCCACGTCAAAGGACTTTCTGGCGCCGTTGCCGGGGAGGAAGCAGTCTCTTCTACATGCCTAACGTAGGCACCGAGGGGACTCCATCATCATCTACCAGGTTCCTAATCACAAATCTCATCTCCTTGCAATTACATTATTTTCCATTTGCCTCTCGTTTTCCTCTCCCCCACTTCACCAATTTGCCGTTTTATTCGCCCTCTTTTTCGTTTGCCCTTTTTCTTGCCGGATCTCTTGCCTAGTCATTATGGCTAGTTCTTCCTTTATTGCGTGTACTCCCGATAATGAGGTTCTTAATTTTAAGCAAAGGTGAGGGGAGAACTTAAAAGATGCTTCGTATAGGATTTGCAATGCTCATAATAGATCTATCCATAAGCAATCTACCATTGTTCTTCTTCGCAGTTTTTATGTTGGCATTACCACTTGGTATAGATTCGTCCTTGATACGATTACCAGTGGGTATTTCTTGATGTGTCCATCTTTGGATGCATTTAATGCTTTGGGAAGTTTAGTGGGATCGCCACCTATCATGATCAATGAAACAACTTTAACTCTCGAACAAGTTATGAAGAGATTAGATGCTATTGAAAAGAAGATGATTACTAAGGAACATCTTGATGATCTAGATAAAAAGATGCATAATCTTGCTAATAAAATTGGATCTAAGGAGGGAGATGCTCTTAAATTGTTTAAGGCAAAAGAAATCGTAGTTAACGAATGGGTAGAAGAATGTCCTTACCGTATTGATAATTTGGAAGAGATCTTTAGTAATTTGGGTTCGGCTTTTTCTTCTATCAAATCTATTGAAAAAGCTCCCGTGAAAGTTGGCAAGACCACGCAAGTTACTAAGAACAAAATTGCTACGCCTAGTGGGCACAAGGGAGATCTTAAAATGATTAGTATTCATCCCGACTTTGTTGAAATCATAAGAGATCCTATTTACAAGAATGAATTTTTTGGTTTTCTTCCTAGGAGTGTTATCGTTAAGAACATGCATGCTAAATCCTTGAAGAAATCTAGTTGTGTGATTGAAGAGTTGAAAACCAAAGATGACAATACTTGAATCTATCCAATATGCCTAGCTAGGGGCGTAAAACGATAGCGCTTGTTGGGAGGCAACCCAATGAATAAATAAATTTTTGCTTCATCCTTTCTGTTTTTGAGTGTTGACACAATTATTCCTCTGTTATGATTGTGTTTTTATGGTTTATTTAGTGTTTGTGCCAAGTAGAACTGTTAGGATGATTCATAGGATGAGTAGAAGTGATGCTGAATCTGAAACAGAAACTTTGCGTCCAGTATATGAATTTTCATTTTTTGCTGGGACGTGATTTTCAACTGAAATTTTAACACAGTGTTTCTATACAAATTCCTTACGTTTTCCTAATTTTTCTGAATTTTTAGAGTTACAGAATTATGCGTATGGTACAGATTACTACGGACTGTTCTGTTTGAGACAGATTCTGTTTTTGTTGCATTGTGTGTTGTTTTGATGAATCTATGGTTTGTATTGAGGGGTATAAGCCATGATAAAGTTAAAATACAGTAGGTATAATGCAATTATAAAATTTGAATGGGTTTACAACAGTACCTAAAGTAGTGATTTGCTTTCTTATACTAACGGATCTCACGAAGATTTTGTTGAGTTTTGTGTGATTGAAGTTTTCAAGTTTTGGGTGAGAAAACGATGGATGAAGGAATAAGTAGTAGCAAAAGCCCCCAAGATATATCCAAAGAGTAACAAGCAACTAAGCTTGGGGATGCCCCCGAGTGGCATCCCCTCTTTCTTCTAACGACCATCGGTATTTTACTTGGAGCTATATTTTTGTTCGTCACATATCATGTGTTTTGCTTGGAGCGTCTTGTATCTTTGCTTGCTTTGTTTGTTAGTTTTTCCTTTGTATCCTTGATGTACACACCTATTTGAGAAAACCAAAATCATTCTATGATTTATTAGAATTGTTCTATGTGCTTCACTTAAACTTTTTGAGCTATAGAATTGCTTTAGTGCTTTACTTATATCTTTTTGAGCACGGTGTGCTTGGCAACTTTTGTAGAAATACTCTCATGCTTCACTTAGATTAATTTGAGAGTTGGTAAAATTTTGATGAAATCCTCTCATGCTTCACTTATACCTTTTTGAGAGATGAAATCTTTATGCTCATGTGCTTCACTTAAATATGTTTGAGCTTGCCAAAAAGCAGTGGCAATATATGAAACTAGTCCCAAAGTGATAGATATCTAAGGAGGATATAATAAAAACTTTCATGAAGATCATTGGACAAATTAAACTTGATTCCTTGTAATAGTTTTGAAACATGATGATAGTAATATGTGAGTCATGTTAGTGAGTAATTATGCTTAGTAGGAATATTGGTGTTAAGGTTTGTGATTCCCTATGCATGCACGAAAGTCAATAGTTATGCAATGAAGTTACATCCTACTTGTGTTGCATTATTCGGTGTTAGTTATGTTCAATGCTCACTTATGTGATTTTTCATTTCTTGGTTTGGTTGCTTCCCAATCTTTTTGCTAGCCTTCACTTGTACTAAGTAGAAATACTACTTGTGCATCCAAAATCCTTAAACCAAGTTTTGCCTTATGAGTCCACCATACCTACCTATGTGCGGTATTTCCATGCCGTTCCAAGCAAATTTGTATGTGCCATCTCTAAATTTTCAAAATAAATTTTCTCTTTTGTGTGCCCGTACCGCTCATGAAACGGTGGGGAGTGTCCAATATTTTTCCATGCTAGATGTGTTATTCTCAAGATGAGTGTTTATTCACTTGTCATTGCACGAGAGTTCGGCGGTAATAGGGATGCCCATTCCCGAAATGAAAAAGAAAAAAAATATTTACTTTATGTTGTCAAATAATAAATTGCTTGGAAACTGTTGGTATGGAAGGCAACCGTGGATACGGCCCGCCATGGAAAGTGAAAGTTTGGTAGAAAAAGGAATAAACGTTATTTTCTGTTTGGGAACCGCCTATGATATATCTAGCATGGAAAGTATTGTGAGCTACTTTGTCGTTTTCGTTGACAGGAAAAGCATGCCACCCAAAATATTTTTCTCTCTCAATTTAAAAATTTGAGCTCTGGCACCTCTACAAATCCCTACTTCCCTCTGCGAAGGGCCTATCTATTTACTTTATGCAATTTTTATTTTTGCCTTGAGTCTGCATCTTCTCTTATAAGCACCAACTAGGGGGCACTATGATCGTTCTTGACATTGGGCATAGCTAATATTTGAGTGTGTTTCATGAATGGATCAATGATTGAGCATGATGGGCTAGGGATAACTTTCTTTAGTGTTGATATTTTGAAAGACATGGTTGCTTGTTGACATGCTTGAGTATTGAAGTCATTATGTTAAAACTAGACTATTGCTTTGAATCATTTACAAGTCCAAATGTCCATGCTATACAAAGAAGAAAAGAATATGATGAACATGTTAGGCAGCATTCCACATCAAAAAATCAGTTTTTATCATTTACCTACTCGAGGACGAGTAGGAATTAAGCTTGGGGATGCTGATACGTCTCCAACGTATCTATAATTTGTGCTTGTTCCATGCTTTTATATTATCATTCTTGGATGTTTTACAATCATTTTATTACAACTTTATATCATTTTTTGGGACTAACCTATTGACATAGTGCCGAAGTGCCAGTTGCTGTTTTTGCTTGTTTTTTACTTCGCAGAAAATCAGTACCAAACGGAGACAAAACGCTGCGGGGATTTTTGTGGATTTTTTACGGACTAGAAGAAACCAGATGGGCCAAAGATCACCCAAAGAGGGGGCCTAGGGTGGCCAGCCCCCACCAGGGTGCGCCAGAGGCCCCCTGTAGTGGCCTGGTGAGTGCTGGGCACCTCGGGCACCCCCTCAACCGACTATCGTGCCTATCAATTCCCAGAAAATCCAAAAACCCTAGAGGAGTCGACGAAACACAATTCCAGCCGCCGCAAGTTCCAGAACCGCGAGATCCAATCTAAACACCATCACGGAGGGGTTCATCTTCATAGGTGCCTCTCTGATGATGCGTGAGTAGTCCACCATAGACCTACGAGTCCATAGGCAGTAGCTAGATGGCTTCTTCTCTCTCTCTCTCTCTCTTATGATTCTCAATACAATGGTCTCTTGGAGATCTATTTGATGTAAACTTTTGCGGTGTGTTTGTTGGGATCCGATGAATTTTGAGTTCATGATCAGTTTCTATCCATCAATATTATTTCAGTCTTCTTTGATCTCTTATATGCATGATTACTTATAGCCTCGTATTTCTTCTTCGAATCTTTGGTTTAGTTAGGCCAACTAGATAAATTTTTCTTTCCATGGGAAGAGGTGCTCTGTGATGGGTTCGATCTTGCGGTGTTCTTTCCCAGTGACAGAAGGGGCAGCAAGACACGCATGTATTGTTGCTATTAAGGATAACAAGATGGGGTCTATTCCTACATGAATAGATCTTGTCTACATCATGTCATCGTTCTTATTGCATTACTCCGTTTTTCCATGAACTTAATACACTAGATGCATGCAGTATAGCGGTCGATGTGTGGAGTAATAGAGGTAGATGCATGCAGGACTCGGTCTATCTATCTTGGACGTGAAGCGTATATAATGATCATCGCCTTGGATATCGTCATGACTATTCGTTTTTCTATCAATTGCGCAACAGTAATTTGTTCCCCCACCGTGCGCTATACTAATGAGAGAAGCCACTAGTGAATCCTACGGCCCCCGGGTCTACTTTTCCTATCATATTGCTTTCCGATCTATGTTTTTTGCAATCTTTGTTTTCAGATCTACAAAACCAAAAACCAAAAAATATATTGCTGCATATTTACTCTTTTTATTTGTGTTCTTGATAGATCTATCTCCCCTATCTATCACTACCTAATCTATCTTATTACTGTAGAGAGATTGACAACCTCTCTTTTGCGTCGGGTTGCAAGTATTTGTTGTTTGTGTGCAGGTGCTGCGTATTGGGTGCTGGTGATCATCCTACTGGTTCGATAACCTTGGTTTCATAACTGAGGGAAATACTTACCGTCGTTGTGCTGCATCATCCCTTCCTCTTATGGGAAATACCGACGCAGTCCAAGCCACATCAAAGGAATTTCTGGCACCATTGCCGGGGAGGAAGCAGTCTCTTCTACGTGCCTATCGTAGGCGCCGAGGGGACTCCATCATCATCTACCAGGTTCCTAATCACAAATCTCATCTCCTTGCAATTACATTATTTGCCATTTGCCTCTCGTTTTCCTCTCCCCCACTTCACCAATTTGCCGTTTTATTCTCCCTCTTTTTCATTTGTCCTTTTTCTTGCCGAATCTCTTGCCTAGTCATTATGGCTAGTTCTTCCATTATTGCGTGTACTCCCGATAATGAGGTTCTTAATTTTAAGCAAAGGGGAGGGGAGAACTTAAAAGATGCTTGGTATAGGATTTGCAATGCTCATAATAGATCTATCCATAAGCAATCTACCGTTGTTCTTTTTCGCAGTTTTTATGTTGGCATTACCACTTCGTATAGATTCGTCATTGATACGTTTACCGGTGGGAATTTCTTGATGTGTCCATCTTTGGATGCTTTTAATGCTTTGGGAAGTTTAGTGGGATCGCCACCTATCATGATCAATGAAACAACTTTAACTCCCGAACACGTTATGAAGAGGTTAGATGCTATTGAAAATAAGATGATTACTAGGGAACATCTTGATGATCTAGATAAAAATATGCATAATCTTGCTAATAAAATTGGATCTAAGGCGTGAGATGCTCTTAAATTGTTTAAGGCAAAAGAAACTGTAGTTAACGAAAGGATAGAAGAAAGTCCTTACCGTATTGATAAGTTGGAAGAGATCTTTAGTAATTTGGGTTCGGCTTTTTCTTCTATCAAATCTATTGAAAAAACTCCCGTGATAATTGGCAAGACCACGCAAGTTACTAAGAACAAATTTGCTACACCTAGTGGGCACAAGGGAGATCTTAAAATGATTAGTATTCATCCCGACTTTGTTGAAATCATAAGAGATCCTATTTACAAGAATGAATTTTTTGGTTTTCTTCCTAGGAATGTTATCGTTAAGAACATGCATGCTAAATCCTTGAAGAAATCTAGTTGTGTGATTGAAGAGTTGAAAACCAAAGATGACAATACTTGAATCTATCCAATATGCCTAGCTAGGGGCGTAAAACGATAGCGCTTGTTGGGAGGTAACCCAATAAATAAATAAATTTTTGCTTTTTCCTTCCTGTTTTTGAGTGTTGACACAATTATTCCTCTGTTATTATTGTTTTTTTATTGTTTATTTAGTGTTTCTGCCAAGTAGAACCGTTAGGATGATTCATAGGATGAGTAGAAGTGATGCTGAATCTGAAACAGAAACTTTGCGTCCAGTATATGAATTTTCGTTTTTTTCTGGGACATGATCTTAAGCTGAAATTTTAACACAGTGTTTTTATACAAATTCCTTAAGCTTTCCTAATTTTTCTGAATTTTTAGAGTTACAAAAGTATGGGTATGGTACAGATTACTACAGACTGTTCTGTTTGACACAGATTCTGTTTTTGTTGCATTGTGTGCTTGTTTTGATGAATCTATGGTTTGTATTGAGGGATATAAGCCATGGTAAAGTTAAAATACAGTAGGTATAATTCAATTATAAAATTTGAATGGGTTTACAACAGTACCTAAAGTAGTTATTTGCTTTCTTATACTAACGGATCTCACGAAGATTTTGTTGAGTTTTGTGTGATTGAAGTTTTCAAGTTTTGGGTGAGAAAACGATGGATGAAGGAATAAGGAGTAGCAAAAGCCTAAGCTTGGGGATGCTACCGCACCCCCAAGATATATCAAAAGAGTAACAAGCAACTAAGCTTGGGGATGCCCCCGAGTGGCATCCCCTCTTTCTTCTAACGACCATCGGTATTTTACTTGGAGCTATATTTTTATTCGTCACATATCATGTGTTTTGCTTGGAGCGTCTTGTATCTTTGCTTGCTTTGTTTGTTAGTTTTTCCTTTGTATCCTTGCTGTACACACCTATTTGAGAAAGCCAAAATCATGCTAGGATTTGTTAGAATTGCTCTATGTGCTTCACTTAAACTTTTTGAGCTATATAAGTGGTTTAGTGCTTCACTTATATCTTTTTGAGCATGGTGTGCTTCAAAACTTTTGTAGAAATACTCTCATGCTTTGCTTAGATTAATTTGAGTGTTAGTAAATTTTTGATCAAATCCTCTGATGCTTCACTCATACCTTTTTGAGAGATGAAATCTTTATGCTCATGTGCTTCACTTAAATTTGTTTGAGCTTGCCAAAAAGCAGTGGCAATATATGAAAGTAGTCCCAAAGTGATAGATATCCAAGGAGGATATAATAAAAACTTTCATGAAGATCATTGGACAAATTAAACTTGATTCCTTGTATTAGTTTTGAAACATGATGATAGTAATATGTGAGTCATGTTAGTGAGTAATTATGCTTAGTAGGAATATTGGTGTTAAGGTTTGTGATTCCCTATGCATGCACGAAAGTCAATAGTTATGCAATGAAGTTACATCCTACTTGTGGTGCATTATTCGGTGTTAGTTATGTTCAATGCTCACTTATGTGATTTTTCGTTTCTTGGTTTGGTTGCTTCCCAATCTTTTTGCTAGCCTTGACTTGTACTAAGTAGAAATACTATTTGTGCATCCAAAATCCTTAAACCAAGTTTTGCCTTATGAGTCCACCATACCTACCTATATGCTGTATTTCCATGCCGTTCCAAGCAAATTTGTATGTGCCATCTCTAAATTTTCAAAATAAATTTTCTCTTTTGTGTGCCGGTACCGCTCATGAAACTGTGGGGAGTGTCCAATATTTTTCCATGCTAGATGTGTTATTCTCAAGAGGAGTGTTTATTCACTTGTCATTGCACGAGAGTGCGGCGGTAATAGGGATGCCCATTCCCGAAATGAAAAAGAAAAAAATATTTACTTTATGTTGTCAAATAATAAATTCCTTGGAAACTGTTGGTATGGAAGGCAACCGTGGATACGTCCCGCCATGGAAAGAATAAGTTTGGTGGAAAAAGGAATAAACTTTATTTTCTGTTTTGGGAACCGCCTATGATATATCTAGCATGGTAAGTATTGTGAGCTACTTTGTCATTTTCGTTGACAAGAAAAGCATGCCACCCAAAATATTTTTCTCTCTCTATTTAAAACTTTGAGGTCTGGCACCTCTACAAATCCCTACTTCCCTCTGCGAAGGGCCTATCAATTTACTTTATGCATTTTTTATTTTTGCTTTGAGTCTCCATCTTCTCTTATAAGCACCAACTAGGGGGCACTATGATCTTGCTTGAGCATTGGGCATAGCTAATATTTGAGTGTGTTTCATGAATGGATCAACGATTGAGCATGATCGGCTAGGGATAACTTTCTTTAGTGTTGATATTTTGAAAGACATGGTTGCTTGTTGACATGCTTGAGTATTGAAGTCATTATGTTAAAACTAGACTATTGCTTTGAATCATTTACAAGTCGAAATGTCCATGCTATACAAAGAAGAAAAGAATATGATGAACATGTTAGGAAGCATTCCACATGAAAAATTCTGTTTTTATCATTTACCTACTCCAGGACGAGTAGGAATTAAGCTTGGGGATGCTGATACGTCTCCAACGTATCTATAATTCGTGCTTGTTCCATGCTGTTATATTATCATTCTTGTATGTTTTACAATCATTTTATTACAACTTTATATCATTTTTTGGGACTAACCTATTGACATAGTGCCAAAGTGCCAGTTGGTGCTTTTGCTTGTTTTTTACTTCGCAGAAAATCAGTACCAAACGGAGACCAAACGCTGCGGGGATTTTCGTGGATTTTTTACGGACTAGAAGAAACCAGATGGGCCAAAGATCACCCGAAGAGGGGGCCCAGGGTGGCCAGCCCCCACCAGGGCGTGCCAGAGGCCCCCTAGAGTGGCCTGGTGAGTTCTGGGCACCTCGGGCACCCCCTCAACCGACTATCGTGCCTATAAATTCCCAGAAAATCCAAAAACCCTAGAGGAGTCGACGAAACACAATTCCAGCTGCCGCAAGTTCCAGAACTGCGAGATCCAATCTAAACACCATCACGGAGGGGTTCATCTTCTTCATAGGTGCCTCTCCGATGATGTGTGAGTAGTCCACCATAGACCTACGGGTCCTTAGGAAGTAGCTAGATTGATTCTTCTCTCTCTCTTATGATTCTCAATACAATGGTCTCTTGGAGATCTATTTGATGTAAACTTTTGCGGTGTGTTTGTTAGGATCCGATGAATTTTGAGTTCATGATCAGTTTCTATCCATGAATATTATTTGAGTCTTCTTTGATCTCTTATATGCATGATTACTTATAGCCTCGTATTTCTTCTTCGAATCTTTGGTTTAGTTAGGGCAACTAGATCGATTTTTCTTGCCATGGGAAGAGGTGGTTTGTGATGGGTTCGATCTTGTGGTGTTCTTTCCCAGTGACAGAAGGGGCAGCAAGACACGCAAGTATTGTTGCTATTAAGGATAACAAGATGGGGTCTATTCCTACATGCATAGATCTTGTCTACATCATGTCATCGTTCTTATTGCATTACTCCGTTTTTCCATGAACTTAATACACTAGATGCATGCTGTATAGCGGTCGATGCGTGGAGTAATAGAGGTAGATGCATGCAGGAGTCGGTCTATCTATCTTGGACGTGATGCCTATATAATGATCATCGCCTTGGATATCGTCATGACTATTCGATTTTCTATCAATTGCGTAACAGTAATTTGTTCCCCCACCGTGCGCTATACTAATGACAGAAGCCTCTAGTGAACCCTATGGCCCCCGGGTCTACTTTTCCTATCATATTTCTTTCCGATCTACATTTTTTGCAATCTTTGTTTTCAGATCTACAAAACCAAAAACCCAAAAATATATTTCTGCATATTTACTCTTTTTATTTGTGTTCTTGAGAGATCTATCTCTCCTATCTATCACTATCTAATCTATCTTATTACCGTAGAGAGATTGACAACGTCTCTTTCGCGTCGGGTTGCAATTATTTGTTGTTTGTGTGCAGGTGCTGCTTATTGGGTTGTGGTGATCCTCCTACTGGTTCGATAACCTTGGTTTCATAACTGAGGGAAATACTTACCGTCGCTGTGCTGCATCATCCCTTCCTCTTTGGGGAAATACCGACGCAGTCCAAGCCACGTCAAAGGAATTTCTGGCACCATTGCCGGGGAGGAAGCAGTCTCTTCTACGTTCCTATCGTATGCGCCGAGGGGACTCCATCATCATCTACCAGGTTCCTAATCACAAATCTCATCTCCTTGTAATTACATTATTTACCATTTGCCTCTCGTTTTCCTCTCCCCCACTTCACCAATTTGCCGTTTTATTCGCCCTCTTTTTCGTTTGTCCTTTTTCTTGCCGGATCTCTTGCCTAGTCATTATGGCTAGTTCTTCCTTTATTGCGTGTACTCCTGATAATGAGGTTCTTAATTTTAAACAAAGGGGAGGGGAGAACTTAAAAGATGCTTGGTATAGGATTTGCAATGCTCATAATAGATCTATCCATAAGTAATCTACCGTTGTTCTGTTTCGCAGTTTTTATGTTGGCATTACCACTTGGTATAGATTCGTCCTTGATACGATTACCGGTGGGAATTTCTTGATGTGTCCATCTTTGGATGCTTTTAATGCTTTGGGAAGTTTTGTGGGATCGCCACCTATCATGATCCATGAAACAACTTTAACTCTTGAACACGTTATGAAGAGGTTAGATGCTATTGAAAAGAAGATGATTACTAAGGAACATCTTGATGATCTAGATAAAAAGATGCATAATCTTGTTAATAAAATTGGATCTAAGGCGGGAGATGCTCTTAAATTATTTAAGGCAAAAGAAATCGTAGTTAACGAAGGGGTAGAAGAAAGTCCTTACCGTATTGATAAGTTGGAAGAGATCATTAGTAATTTGGGTTCGGATTTTTCTTCTATCAAATCTATTGAAAAAAGTCCCATGATAATTGGCAAGACCACGCAAGTTACTAAGAACAAAGTTGCTACACCTAGTGGGCACAAGGGAGATCTATTCATCCCGACTTTGTTGAAATCATAAGAGATCCTATTTACAAGAATGAATTTTTTGGTTTTATTCCTAGGAGTGTTATCGTTAAGAACATGCATGGTAAATCCTTGAATAAATCTAGTTGTGTGATTGAAGAGTTGAAAACCAAAGATGACAATACTTGAATATATCCAATATGCCTAGGTAGGGGCGTAAAACGATAGCACTTGTTGGGAGGCAACCCAATGAATAAATAAATTTTTACTTTTTTATTTCTGTTTTTGAGTGTTGACACAATTATTCCTCTGTTATGATTGTGTTTTTATCGTTTATTTAGTGTTTGTGCCAAGTAGAACCGTTAGGATGAGTAGAAGTGATGCTGAATCTGAAACAGAAACTTTACGTCCAGTATATGAATTTTCATTTTTTGCTGGGACGTGATCTTGAGCTGAAATTTTAACACAGTGTTTCTATACAAATTCATTACGTTTTCCTAATTTTTGTGAATTTTTAGAGTTACAGAATTATGGGTATGGTACAGATTACTACAGACTGTTCTGTTTGAGACAGATTCTGCTTTTGTTGCATTGTGTGTTGTTTTGATGAATCTATGGTGTGTATTGAGGGGTATAAGCCATGGTAAAGTTAAAATACAGTAGGTATAATGCAATTATAAAAATTGAATGGGTTTACAACAGTACCTAAAGTAGTGATTTGCTTTCTTATACTATTGGATCTCATGAAGATTTTGTTGAGTTTTGTGTGATTGAAGTTTTGAAGTTTTGGGTGAGAAAACGATGGATGAAGGAATAAGGAGTAGCAAAAGCCTAAGTTCGGGGATGCTACCGCACCCCCAAGATATATCCAAAGAGTAACAAGCAACTAAGCTTGGGGATGCCCCCGAGTGGCATCCCCTCTTTCTTCTAACGACCATCGGTATTTTACTTGGAGCTATATGTTTATTCGTCACATATCATGTGTTTTTCTTGGAGCGTCTTGTATCTTTGCTTGCTTTGTTTGTTAGTTTTTCCTTTGTATCCTTGATGTACACACCTATTTGAGAAAGCCAAAATCATGCTATGATTTGTTAGAATTGCTCTATGTGCTTCACTTAAACTTTTTGAGCTATAGAATTGCTTTAGTGCTTTACGTATATCTTTTTGAGCACGGTCTGCTTGGAAACTTTTGTAGAAATACTCTCATGCTTCACTTAGATTAATTTGAGAGTTAGTAAAATTTTTATGAAATCCTCTCATGCTTCACTTATACCTTTTTGAGAGATGAAATCTTTATGCTCATGTGCTTCACTTAAATTTGTTTGAGCTTGCCAAAAAGCAGTGGCAATATATGAAACTAGTCCCAAAGTGATAGATATACAAGGAGGATATAATAAAAACTTTCATGAAGATCATTGGACAAATTAAACTTGATTCCTTGTAATAGTTTTGAAACATGATGATAGTAATATGTGAGTCATGTTAGTGAGTAATTTTTCTTAGTAGGAATATTGGTGTTAAGGTTTGTGAATCCCTATGCATGCACTAAAGTCAATAGTTATGCAATGAAGTTACATCCTACTTGTGGTGCATTATTCGGTGTTAGTGATGTTCAATGCTCACTTATGTGATTTTTCGTTTCTAGGTTTGGTTGCTTCCCAATCTTTTTGCTAACCTTCACTTGTACTAAGTAGAAATACTACTTGTGCATCCAAAATTCTTCAACAAAGTTTTGCCTTATGAGTCCACCATACCTACCTATATGCGGTATTTCCCTGCCGTTCCAAGCAAATTTGTATGTGCCCGTACCGCTCATGAAACGGTGGGGAGTGTCCAATATTTTTCCATGCTAGATGTGTTATTCTCAAGATGAGTGTTTATTCACTTGTCATTGCACGAGAGTGTGGCGGTAATAAGGATGCCCATTCCCGAAATGAAAAAGAAAAAAATATTTACTTTATGTTGTCAAATAATAAATTCCTTGGAAACTGTTTGTATGGAAGGCAACCGTGGATACGGCCCACCATGGAAAGTGAAAGTTTGGTGGAAAAAGGAATAAACTTTATTTTCTGTTTTGGGAACCGCCTATGATATATCTAGCATGGAAAGTATTGTGAGCTACTTTGTCATTTTCGTTGACAAGAAAAGCATGCCACCCAAAATATTTTTCTCTCTCAATTTAAAACTTTGAGCTCTGGCACCTCTACAAATCCCTAGTTCCCTCTGCGAAGGGCCTATCTATTTACTTTATGCATTTTTTATTTTTGCTTTGAGTCTCCATCTTCTCTTATAAGCACCAATTAGGGGGCACTATGATCGTGCTTGAGCATTGGGCATAGCTAATATTTGAGTGTGTTTCATGAATGGATCAATGATTGAGCATGATGGGCTAGGGATAACTTTCTTTAGTGTTGATATTTTGAAAGACATGGTTGCTTGTTGACATGCTTGAGTATTGAAGTCATTATGTTAAAACTAGACTATTGCTTTGAATCATTTACAAGTCGAAATGTCCATGCTATACAAAGAAGAAAAGAATATGATGAACATGTTAGGCAGCATTCCACATCAAAAATTCTGTTTTTATCATTTACCTACTCGAGGACGAGTAGGAATTAAGCTTGGGGATGCTGATACGTCTCCAACGTATCTGTAATTCGTGCTTGTTCCATGCTGTTATATTATCATTCTTGTATGTTTTACAATCATTTTATTACAACTTTATATCATTTTTTGGGACTAACCTATTGACATAGTGCCAAAGTGCCAGTTGCTGCTTTTGCTTGTTTTTTACTTCGCAGAAAATCAGTACCAAGCGTAGACCAAACGCTGCGGGGATTTTTGTGGATTTTTTACGGACTAGAAGAAACCAGATGGGCCAAAGATCACCCGAAGAGGGGGCCCAGGGTGGCCAGCCCCCACCAGGGCGCGCCAGAGGCCCCGTTGAGTGGCCTGGTGAGTGCTGGGCACCTCGGGCACCCCCTCAACCGACTATCGTGCCTATAAATTCCCAGAAAATCCAAAAACCCTAGAGGAGTCAACGAAACACAATTCCAGCCGCCGCAAGTTCCACAACCGCGAGATCCAATCTAAACACCATCACGGAGGGATTCATCTTCTTCATAGGTGCCTCTCCGATGATGCGTGAGTAGTCCACCATAGACCTACGGGTCCTTAGGCAGTAGCTAGATGGATTCTTCTCTCTCTCTCTTATGATTCTCAATACAATGATCTCTTGGAGATCTATTTGATGTAAACTTTTGCGGTGTGTTTGTTGGGATTCGATGAATTTTGAGTTCATGATCAGTTTCTATCCATCAATATTATTTGAGTCTTCTTTGATCTCTTATATGCATGATTACTTATAGCCTCATATTTCTTCTTCGAATCTTTGGTTTAGTTAGGCCAACTAGATTGACTTTTCTTGCCATGGGAAGAGGTCCTTTGTGATGGGTTCGATCTTGCGGTGTTCTTTCCCAGTGACAGAAGGGGCAGCAAGACACGCATGTATTGTTGCTATTAAGGACAACAAGATGGGGCCTATTCCTACATGCATAGATCTTGTCTACATCATGTCATCATTCTTATTGCATTACTCCGTTTTTCCATGAACTTAATACACTAGATGCATGCTGGATAGCGGTCGATGTGTGGAGTAATAGAGGTAGATGCATGTAGGAGTCGGTCTATCTATCTTGGACGTGATGCCTATATAATGATCATCGCCTTGGATATCGTCATGACTATTCGATTTTCTATCAATTGTGTAACAGTAATTTGTTCCCCCACCGTGCACTATACTAATGAGAGAAGCCTCTAGTGAACCCTACGGCCCCTGGGTCTACTTTTCCTATCATATTGCTTTCCGATCTACGTTTTTTGCAATCTTTGTTTTCAGATCTACAAAACGAAAAACCCAAAAATATATTTCTGCATATTTACTCTTTTTATTTGTGTTCTTGAGAGATCTATCTCTCCTATCTATCACTACCTAATCTATCTTATTACCGTAGAGAGATTGACAACCTCTCTTTCGCGTCGGGTTGCAAGTATTTGTTGTTTGTGTGCAGGTGCTGCTTATTGGGTGGTGGTGATCCTCCTACTGGTTCGATAACCTTGGTTTCATAACTGAGGGAAATACTTACGATCGCTGTGCTGCATCATCCCTTCCTCTTTGGGGAAATACCGACGCAGTCCAAGCCACGTCAGGTCCAGATGCACTTCCCTCGGAGGTGTCGACCAACAACACGGCCGAGTATGAGGGTCTACTTGCGGGGCTGTAGATAGCGGCGGATTTGGGAATCAAGAAATTGATAGTCCAGGGAGACTCACAGCTGGTCGTGCGCCAAGTCAACAAGGATTACCAGAGCTCCCTCATGGAAGCATATATCGACGAAGTTAGGAAATTGGAAGCACGGTTCGATGGTGTGCAGACGGAACATGTCCCCAGGGTAGAGAATGACATTGCCAACGACCTATCGAAACGGGCATCTCAGAAGTCGCCTATGGAACCAGGTACCTTTGTGCTCCAACTCACTCAGTCATCAGTTGCACCATCAGAGCGACATGCCAAGAAGAGAAAGATTAGCTCCGGCAACTACTTCCCGGCAGAGCCGCCAGCGGCCACCAAGAAGGTTGCCAGAAGCGACGGAATGCTTGGCGGTGAACTCTGAGCCCCGGCGGGACAGGCGGTCCCCGCCATCGAAACTAGCGTTCCCGCACCAGAAGAAACGCCTTTTGTCCTTGTAAATTGTCCGGTACCTCCAGACCGGAGACCTCCCTCAAGAGCAAGAAGAGGCCGAAAAAGTAGCCCGACAGTTGAGTATGTACCAGTTCGTGGACAACGATCTGTACAGAAGGAGACCGAATGGAGTGAAATTGAGGTGCATAGCTTGGTAGGAAGGACAAAAGCTGCTCGCAGAGATACACGAGGGGATTTGTGGCTCCCACGTATGATCAAGAGCCCTTGTAGGGAAGGCGTTCCGACAAGGCTTCTAATGGCCCACAGCCCTTCAAGATGCCTTGGCGGTGGTAACAACATGCGAACCATGCCAATACCATGCCAAGCAAATACACCAACCAGCACAAGCCCTTCAAACCGTGCCGCTCTCCTGGTCATTCTCGGTCTAGGGACTTGACATCGTCGGCCCCCTCCCCCGTGCTACCGGGGGCTTCGATTTCTTGTTCGTCGATATCGATAAGTTCACGAAGTGGACCGAGGTTGAGCTAGTGAGAAAGGTAACTGCAGGCGGCAGTCAAGTTCCTCAGAGGGATTGTTTGCCGTTTCGGATTCCCCAGCCGGATCATCACTGATAACGGCACATAATTCACCAGCAGCACTTTTATGCAATACTGTGAAGACATCGGCTCCCGAATCTGCTTCACCTCAGTTGCTCACCCCAGGAGCAACGGGCAAGTAGAGAGGGCGAATGCTGAAGTGCTGCGGGGCCTCAAGACGAGGACTTTCGACAACCTGCGCAAGCATGGAAGGCGCTGGATTGATGAGCTGTCGGTGGTTATTTGGTCGATCAGAACGACGCCATATCGAGCCACCGGCGAAACCCCCTTTGCCCTGGTATATGGGGCAGAGGCAGTTCTCCCCACGGAACTCACTTACGGGTCACCGAGAGTGCAAGCCTTTGATGAGGACCAGCAAGAGCGGCTACAGCATGACGATGCCACGCTCCTCGACGAAGATTGTCTCCAGGCCGCACTGCGTGCCGCTAGGTACCAGCAGGCCATGTGCCACTACCATACGGGGCAGAGGCAGTTCTCCCCACGGAACTCACTTACGGATTGTTGAGGAAGGCAACCTTGTCCTTCGACGGATGTAGCCCGCGAAGGGGACGAACAAGTTGACGCCAAAGTGGGAAGGCCCTTACCGAGTGGTACGAGTCACCAGGCCCGGTGCAGTCCGCCTAGAGACCGAAGATGGCACCTTGGTGCCCAACTCATGGAATATCGAGCATCTTCCAAGTTCTACCCGTAAGGCGCGGTTGTCGGGCCCCTCGGCAACCACATTTGGGAAAGTCTCGCAGGAATGCATGTAATCAGTTGTACAAAGCCAAGTGATGACCCTGTGCGCGGTCAGTAAAACTAGTTATCCCGCAACCTTTTTCCTGCTTAGATACATATTTGCATTATGTTTCGCTATGCGGGTTATTGCGGTAGTTAATTGCCAGCATAAGGTTGTTATTGAAACCGCTAAGGGCCAATACCGCACCCTATTTTCTCTTCTTTCTTTTTCTCAAAAGGAAGCAGGATTGCTCCCCCCGTGCGCAAGTCATCCCGGGGAAAAAGGGGACAGCGAGGACGGAAGCGTTTGGAGTAACAACCTCTCAGCAAGAAAAAGATAAGTGAAAGCCTTACTCTTTCCCTGCTACAAAATGCGGCCCGAGGAAAGACCTACGCGCGGGTGGATTCTTATCGAAATTGTTGCGCGTCGGGGGATGGAAGCATGACCAACCCCTGAAAATCCGTGACGAGGACGATAAAGGGACCTTGCCGAAAGTGGTGCTACCGGGGAGTGCTCGGGGTTTGTCCTTAGAAGCGCCCCTCGGTAAGACGACCCACGTCAGCAAGGGTCCCCGGCAAGTGTAAGGGTCGGAAAGGCATCGCAACACAGTTTTTCGCAAAGAAGGGAAGGAAAAGCATTGACACACAAACATACAAGACAAATCCTTGATACATCAGTAGTACCCAACTTTTTTCTTTGATTTTCTTTCAGGACTTCGTCGGGTACAACATAAGTACAAAAGGTGGGCGCAAGTTCCAGCAATAATGGCGACAGGGACAAGTCGGAGTACGACTATAACGTCCACGTTGGCCATGGGGAGGGAGTTGCGTCGGCTTGATGGCGGCGACAGCGGAGTCAAGTGGGAATATGACTCCACCTACGACCCCTCCGGCCGCCGACAGAAGATCTGCCACTATGATGTGGCGATTGATCCGGGGATGAGCCCTTATAGGCGGAGTTTCGTTCCCGGATCCCTAAAACCCCAGCTACAGTGCCGTGCGCGTCTAGTCAGACTCCTCCCGCTTGATGCCGAAGACGCTGCTGTCGTCGTCGCTGTCGCTGGAGGAATCATAGTCGCTCCCGCTCGAGTTCTCCACGCAGCACTCCAAGCGAGCGCCGGACGCCCCAAAGATCTTCACGAAAAGCTTGGCGGCACCGTCAAACCGGAAGTGGAGGAGATGCCCGGGGCCCAAGCCGCGGGAGCGGGCGAATGACTACCACCCCCGTGTTAGGAACATGGCATTGCCGATGGAGAGATCGATGGCCACCCAGGCGGGGCCATTGGGACAGCCGTCCACCCGCAGCTACAGCCCCTGGGGCGGATTGCCCTCCATGACCCGGGCAAACGGGTCGGGGAGGCGCAGCCAACTCCGAGGGCGGCGGGGGACCGCCACGGCAAAGTCTTGCACCTCCTCCCCAAGATGAACGCCTGCATGTGGTTGAGGGAGGGACACACCACTGTGACCACCACCGTGGTGCGGCGGGGCTCCCCGGCCTCCACGGCCACCGCGCGCCGACGGAGCCGCCAGCCCACGGACCACGGACGCCGACCGGCCACGAGAGCTGGACCCGACCTCCGCCACCGTCACCACAATGCGCACCGTGATCCGGGAGCTGCCCCTCCCGGCGTAGCTGGAACCTCGAGCGCGGTCGCGGCCCCTCACCATTACAGAGGGAATGCGCTGGAAACGATGGCGAGAGAAAGAGGGACGAAGCACCAAGCAGCTAACAAAGGACTCGGAGTCGTGGATGAGTGGCACCCTCTCTAAGACCCCCCCTATTTATAGGGGCGAGAGGGAAGAGAGGGGGTGACTCTCCATAAAACACAGCGAGCGCGCGCTCGTACACCCGCGACTTCGACGACCATCCTCCCAGACCAATGATGAGCGCCGCATGCGCCACGCATCGCCAGAGGCGTAGTCAAGACGGAAGGAGGAGCGACACCAATTAAATGGCGAGGGGTGGGCAGACGACCATTGTTTCTCCCATTGCTTACCCCGAGGGAGGCCGGCGAGCCCGTGCAACGATGTTACCATTCACTGTCAAGCGTGCCGCTTTGGCGACCGCCCTTCTCCACCAGTGTCATTACCCTCGGTAAATGCGCGTCGTGGGGAAGGTCAATAAAAAGCCATCATAACTGCAGGGATGCGCGGCTACGCATGCCCATGCACTGTTCTGGGCCTAGACCAACAACGGTGCATGCGTGTATGGCCGAGGCCCGGGGGCTACTGTCGGTGTACTAAGGACTGGGGGTCCCTAGTCCCCAGACTTGTGCACGGGCAGTCGCCCCAGACCGACAGCCTCTTGCCGGCTCTCACCAGCCTCCGAGGCGAATCAAGAGTCAAGACCAGAGGAAGGCATTTGGGCCCTTCGCAGAGTGGAATAGCTCGTTCGCGAGTGCCCCTGGCAAGGATTCAGACCCACCAAGCCGCCGCTCCACCTCACCAAGGACGATAGTCTACATCGCCTGAGGTGTCGAGCGGGTAGGCGGGCTGGCCGGGGCACGTCGCTACAGCGGCGGGCATGTTGCTGCTTCAACGCCATGTAACGCCCCGGACACACCCGCCGGTGGTCGTTACTCCTGGCAGGATCTAGACTGGCCTCATAAATCATACTAGTCTTTTCTACGCACTTTGTCCTCACTCATGCACACCCGGGACCAACTTCCCGGTCGGTCACCCATCCTAGAACTACTCCAAGCCACCCATCCTAGAACATCTCCAAGCCAAGCACGCTTAACCTGGGAGTTCTGTTCGAATGGGCTTCCGGAAAAGAAGGAATTCCTTATTGATATGAGTAGTCTATCATCCCTAATAAGCAGGCTATCACATACACCCCCACTCAGAGGAACCGACGTCCTCGTCGGGTCACAGAAACGTTCCCTCTTGGCACAAACGTCTGTGCATCCAGTCCAGTACATGTGCCATGTCGTGTGCCACGATGGGTCACAAACGTCATGAACAACATGACCATGCACCTGTCCGCAAACATCCGTGTAACTGCGAGGGTCGGCGCTGATACCAACTTGTAACGCCCCAGACACACCCGCCGGTGGTCGTTACTCCTGGCAGGATCTAGACTGGCCTCACAAATTAATACTAGTCTTTTCTCCGCACTTTGTCCTCACTCATGCACACCCGGGACCAACTTCCCGGTCGATCAACCATCCTAGAACTACTCCAAGCCAAGCACGCTTAACCTGGGTGTTCTGTTCGAATGGGCTTCCGGAAAAGAAGGAATTCCTTATTGATATGAGTAGTCTATCATCCCTAATAAGCAGGCTATCACACGCCACCCGTCCCGCGGCGTGGTAGAAGAATAAGAGGTAGCTGGGCGAACAACACAAAAGGAGAGGCAATCATTGCCAGGAACTATCGCCAGTGCGCCACCTCACGGCGCATTCAATGCGCCTGTCCTAGTCCGTCAGAGTTAGGTGTATCCCAATACCACTTTGACGACAACCCCTGTAGCTGTCAGAACACACTGTACACCCAGCAGAAGACCATTGTAGCCCTTGTGGTAACCCCTTGAACTATAAAAGGAGGCCCATGGCTACCTTGACAAAGGTCGACACACTGTCCATTTGCACGCGCAGCAGCACCTCTCGAGCATCCTTGCCGGGAGGCTGTTCCCTTGTATTTGGACCCAGATATACAACAGACAGATAGGACGTAGGGTTTTACTCTCCCGAGCGGCCCAAACCTGTATAAACCCGCGTAGTAATGGCTGACTAATGCTCTTTGCGCACTGGACGCCCCTGCCGAACCGAAAAGGGGCCTCGTTGGTCCCATAGATCATCGTGAAGCACACCCCCGACACAAACGTTTGACAAAACTACGAGTATGGGATGTACGTATCTATCACAATCGAGTGTCATCGGTCAACTGTTTAAGACATGTCATACTTCCCACACGGCCCATCTTTGCTACTCATGTGAGATCATATTAGCATCGCACACGCTATTATGTGCCACACCATTTATGATGTGTGCTACATCACAAACAGTTCATGATTGTAAATCATGTACGATGAGGTGTATATCACACACATTTAATTCTACTATGACCGTCTGTGATATGATATAAGAGTGCATACGTTTATCCTTAAAACCTGTATGCGAAGGTTGAATCTATCCCACACGTGGAACTATTGATAAACGTTTGTGATTTATAAAATGTCCCAAACATGTCATCCATATTTGCCAAACATGTCATCCATACTACCCGTGTCGGATCATGGCCTATCGCACGCGTTCTTCTTGGACCAGCATTTACGATGGGCACTATTTGTTTCAAATAGCGATAGCGTTGGAAGAATTGCTATGCCAGCTTTGTGCAGTTAGTGCTGGCGTGGATTTAAAGTGGAACGCCACCACAATGTGGGACCTGCTGAGCTGACCAGTCGGAATATATTGCTGGCGTCAGATGTCCTGACACGCCATAGCTATATTATGTACTGCTGGTGTTCACTGTTCGTGAACGCTAGCATTAAGTTTTGCCTATATAAGCTAGTGTTGGAAGCCCCTTTGTTTCTCAAAATACATTCACTTCCAATTCTTCTCCCTAACTAGTTAGCTCCTCTTAGTGATGCACCCACGTCGGCGGAGCGTGTCAAAAGTTTGGGACTCCGTTGCCTTGACCGATCTCCCATCTGGCCATGAGCTTGCGATGGCCAATGCAGCCAGCCCTGTCTGGCAAATCATCCCGCCGCAGCAGCACGACTTCCATTCCATTCGGAAGCTACTCCACCAGCATCAAAGATACCAGCCCTGTGCTGCTTTGCGGTTGTTGACGCCCTGTTGATAAGCACATGTCGCACACAGAATGGAATCCAGAGCGAGAATTATACGTCTGCGCCAACCGTGGAAAGGTACATATATGACAATTTGCGCAATTCAACTCCTCTAGTGTCGCTCACATCAATTGTATATATATATTGTGATCCACAGAAAACAGGGGGGAAATGTTGCTTCACATGGATATGGGTTGATCTCGTGCAGAAGTACGTAAGCGAGTTGCTCGACTACTCCATTGGACCATCAAGACGATAGATAGGTGAGATGCAACTCAAGAATGATGTGATGCGAGGCCAAATCAAAAAATTCAAGATACTTTGATATGCACTTTTAGCCGGTTGCATTCTTGGCCTATTTCTCTCAGGTGGATCGATGGCAGCATTTCTTCTTGTGGTCGTCATCGCACTGATGATGTTCTTAGTGTAGATCTAGTAGAAGTAAATTATAATTGTTATTGTTCATTATCCTTCTGTAATGTATGTAAGGAGGCCAGATTAATTAATGAAATCTATGTTGTTCTCATCTATATGTATTATATTTTAAACTATTATTTTAATTCTCTCTATATATATATTCACAAAAAATCATAATTAATGCAATAAATAACGTAATAAATAATAAACTAAATATATATAGAAATACAAAATAATGTGTACCAAAAAAACAAACTGAAATAAAAGTACATAGCAAATGGCGTTGGCCACGTGGGTCAACGCTAGCCAATAGTGACCAAGGCAGCGCCTCTAATCAGAAGAACAAACTCAACATTTACCTAGGCCAGTGGCACGGCGTTGTCTTTGGACTCGGGTAGTAGGTTTGGGGGCTGCGAAAGATAGGGCACGTATCCGGCCGGGCGGCGGTGGTGTGTCCCCCTGGCCAGAGTGCTGGAGGAACTGTCAGTGTCAAAACCGGCGGATCTCGGGTAGGGGGTCCCGAGCTGTCAGACTAGGATCGATGGTAACAAAGGGACGAAGGAGACGATGTTTACCCAGGTTCGGGCCATCCTATGGAGGTAAAACCCTACGTCCTGCTTGATTATATTGATGATATGAAGGTTACAGAGTTGATCTACCTCGAGATCGACTAGCTAAAACCCTAGATGAGTTTCTGTGTCGTATGATCTAAAACCCTCTGGCTTATATAGACACCAGGGGTCATTCGGGTTACATATGGTCGGTT
The DNA here is from genome assembly GCA_039707655.1 of Elymus sibiricus. Taxonomy (NCBI): domain Eukaryota; kingdom Viridiplantae; phylum Streptophyta; class Magnoliopsida; order Poales; family Poaceae; genus Elymus; species Elymus sibiricus. The sequence continues at coordinate 266,651,731 of CM077665.1, read as the reverse complement.
GCCCACCGGAGGGAAAAAACATGCCTAAACTACCATCTTCAACTTGACGGACACGCCACGGCTCCTGAGGTCTCCTCCTTGGTGACAAGGCCTTCGATTAATCTCATCCTCAGCGAGCGGCCCATTAGCCCGACCTATGAGAAATAGGTCGGCAGTCCGAGGACCCCTTAATCCCAGACTCCCTCAGTAGCCCCCGGACTAGCCTCCAACGCCGAGGTATATCCGAAAAATATTACGTGTCAAAGTCTTCGGCTTGCGAGGCGAGTCCCTCAACCTCTTCTGGCTTGCCAACCATCCCGTCATCGGAGAGTCCTCGATTGCTGAGAACTTGCGGGACCCAGTATAATTACCTTTAGCGCTTCTCGATCCTTGTGCGCCGAGGGGAGACGAGCGGCCCGGCAGCTTTTTACAAGACTACCCCTCCCGCAAGGGAGGCACCACTTATTTAAACAAGTTAAATTGCGGTCCGGGTCACAGCTTCCCCTTCTTCCCCGTTTAGAGAAAAACTTCAAGCGAGAGACCATCACAAAATCATGGCAAGCACCCCCAGCTCTTCCTCACGCCCTTACAGCTCCCATCCCGGGGATTGGACGAGTTGCTCTGTATCCCTCCTGTTGCGTGACCTCGAGACCCAAGTGTATCTTCCTTCCGTAGATCTGGCGGCAACTCGTGCCGGCTTGACTTCCTTTGACGGCGAAGTTTCGCGGAGAACTTCCCCAATCCTAACCAGGGCGAGCGGGTATGCTTTGTGCCCTTCCTCTTACGAGGCCTAGGATTCCCCATTCATCCTTTCCTCAGGGGGTTACTGGAGTTCTATGGGATCCAGATACATCATCTTACCCCGGATCCATTCTGCACATTTCGGGCTTTGTCGCTCTCTGCGAAATGTTCTTGGGATGCGAGGCGCACTTCGAATTATGGAGGAAGTACTACTGCCTCATCCCCCGAACTCGGGGTGAGACAATTCGGGAAATCGGAGGAGCCGAAGTATGTCGCATAGCGAGAACAGGATACTCAGCGGGGACACCGAAGAAGGAATCCGAAGAGTGGTCTTCGGAGTGGTTGTACATCGAGGATGTTCCCCTATTCGATCCAGCTCGGATGGGCTTGCCCGAATACTCCGACGCTCCTCCGAAGAAAAAGTATAATTGGCGACCGAAGAGTTCGTCCCAAGAGGATAGTGCCGAAGTTCGACGCTTGGCCGCCCATGTAAGGATACTGGCTCATCACAAGCTGACAATGATTAACGTGATGGCCGCCGCCATCTCCCGATGCATTCAACCTCTTGATAAAAGGATACATCCTTTGTGGCAATACAACGGAACGAGTGACACCACTCGCTCCCGACGGCTGGGCCCTGCCAATCAGGTGGCCTTGGCAGCCGCACTTGCCGACTTGTACAAAGGAGAAAAAGAAGATTTTGTTCAGTTCCAGGTTAAGGAGGGCTACTCGAGTTACAACCCTATTGAATGGGTAAGCCCTTCGACTCTGCATCTTGAGTTCGGGCATTTATTCGCCCGTTTTGACTAACGCTTTTAATCTGCGCAAACAGGAATGGCGGAGCTTTGCCAAGACAATCAACTGTTCGGCCCCCCAACCAGAGAACTGCTCCCGCGACGATGATCCAGGATTCCATGACGATCCGGAGCTGTCATTGGAGTATGAAGACGGGGTCTTTTACCAGGAGAGCCTTGATCGATCCAAGGTGGCCATCATAGCCGATCACGCCGGATCACTCCCCTCCTCCACTGTGGGCCAGAAGAAAAATTCTACCCCCAAAAGGCAGACGTCCCCCGTCGACCCAAACATACCGGCTCCCACTCCCAAGCGCCGTCGGTCCTCGCGACAAACGTCGGCTACAGCAGCAATGCCCGAGCCGGGCGCCAACAGGAGTCCCTCATGTGAGCCGGTCATGGAGACGGCGCCGAACACTCGATCAACCAAAAGGTACTTTGTTCGGTCGCTTAATCTATTATTGCTATGATCGGTAGGATCTTACAGAACATCTTATGTCGAATTACTCGACTTACTCAGGAAGCGAGTACAACCCTCCTCTGCCGAAGACATTGCCGGGATGCCCGGCAACACGTATGAATCAAGATCTTCTGCTCACGCCGAACCCGCCGCGGAGGCCCCCATGGTCAATCTGACCCCAGAAGACTCAGGGGACGAGGTATCAGTCACTAAATCCGAAGCAGAGAGCGCGATGAAACATCGGCGGCGGCGAGGAATCCTGCGTGACCCGGTGTTTTCTGAACAAGAGTTCAATGCTCTATGCTCGGCGGACGCACACCTTGGAGCTGCCCGAGCCGGGTTCGGCGAAGCTGTGAAACTGATATCGTCTGGCCTGAAGGTAAGTGATTAAATATCCGGACATAAATGTAAACCCAGTAGCCCCCGAGCCTTGATTTGGTCGGGACGATCGAATTAAGGATCCGTACATTGCTTGCATGGATGATGCAGGACTCAAGGAAGCAGAACGAGCAATTGGCCAATGAATTGGCAGCGAGCCGAACACAGGTAGAAACCGTGAAGGCCGAGCTTGAACAAGTGAAGAAGTTTACCCTGGAGGCGCATGGTGAGCATAACTATTCTGCTAATCTTAGCGTATAATCCCATGCTGACGCGATGGTACTTTTAGCAGCTGAATCAATAGGGCAATTGCAAAAAGATTTGGATGCAGCCCGGGACTCCCAGAGGTACGCCGAATCCCAGTATGAGGTTGTCTGCCTTTCGCTGCAGCGAAACCTGGAGGAGAAGAAACGGCTCCAGGTGGAAAACAAACAGCAGGCCGAAGATATTGAGAGTTTAAAGACTCAATTGGCCCATGCCCAAGAAGAGAACCAGAAACTACAGAGGGGCATGTTCGGTAAGTTTTGATTATAACGTCGAAAGGTATCTCCCGTTCATAAGGTGTAACGGACATGCCTTGTCTCATGTATAGGTCTCCTAACCGGGCGGCCTGAAGAAGAGATCAGCTCCTTCCGGGGGAACCTCCTGAAGGAACTATCCGCCGTGCATGAGCGGGATCGGAAGGTTATGAGGGGCGTGATAAAAGCGCTATGGCCTGCCGAGCAGCCTCTGGAAAGGATGGCCGAATTAACCGATCGGTTCAAAGAAGCCCAGAGTCGGTTCGAGCTATGGAAGACATAGGCTTGCTGGGAGGGAGCACGAGAAGTGTGGGCAATGATCAAGACCCGTTATGCCGGTCTTAACCCCGAGCATATGGCTCGGGTTGGGCCAGTAGGACCTGATGGGCAAGAAGTGCCACTTCACTTGGTGTACGACCAATTGATGCCTGCTGCTCGTCTCTCACAGGAAGATTGCACCCTGGATGCCATAATAGACAATCTTGACCAGCAACCAGATGTGTGATTCTATGTATCTATGTACTTTAAATCAAAAAGTTGCTCCATCTGTGTTGTAAACTTTGTCTTAACCGGCCATCGGCTTCGACCTCCCGTGCAGAGAGCTCGGGTGTGTTCCATATAAAATATCCCTTGATTAAGAGGGAATTCTTTCGAGGAACCAGGCAATCGGCCATTTGGTACGAACAGACAGAAGGCGCACAGGGAGACATGTTATATTACTGCTTAGCATAAGAAACATCTTCCAAAGAAAATAGTACCTCTATCGGTGCCTTCCTTTAGGTTGCTACGTAAATCGTAGATAATAAGGCCGCATACTACTAGTATGCGACTAATGGCTTTATTGAGAAAACCGCGTGATGGTAATAACAACCATAGTTTTATTTGTTGCTTCTATCGTAGCCGACCAATTTTCTGCTAAAGAAAGCTAGCTTTTGGCTTCACCCGTCTGAGGTATGTATCCGGATGACCCAGCCATAACAATCGTAGAGGTGCTCCCTTTACTCTCTAGCCGAACAATCGGGAACGTAGAGGGTAAACTAAGGAGCGAGGCAACCCAGCTTGGCAAAAATCTTAGTTCGAATTGATGCATATGATGTCTTTACAATCGACAAAGGAAACATTCATGCATAATAAATTTCAACAGATGCTTAAAAGAAAAACTCATCGGCGTCGGGAAGAAGCCCCCAGGTGTTATATTCGGATTTTACATTTGACAATGTATACCGAGTATCTAAACACTAGCTCGGTTTAGCCGAACACAAACTTGGGGAGAGAAAGGTCCTGGCCTGCCAAGAATTAAGGTGGAAGGGAAGGAAAAATGAAAATAAGAGAGAAAAAAGAAAAGGGGAGGGTAAAGAGAATGACGACACCGGTCTAGCCATAGAAGCGCCGAAGACAAGCTGCGTTCTAGGGGTTTGGTTCGAGGCGGTTGTCTGCCGGGCTTCGAAGACGATAAGCCCCCCCTACGAGGACTTCGTCGATTATGAAGGGGCCCTCCCATTTGGGATTGAGCTTATGCTTCTACTTCTCGGGGAGCCGTAAGACGAGTTCACCCACGTTATATGCTTTCGCCCTGACCTCCCTGCTCTGGTAACGCCGGGCCTGCTGTTGATAAAAGGTAGAGCGAGCCCGAGCTATGTCGCGCTCTCCTTCCAAGGCGTCCAAGTCGTCCTGCCGATCTAGCTCGGCCTCCTTTTCTTCGTACATGCGCACCCTTGGTGCATCGTGAATAATATCACAAGGAAGGACCGCTTCTGCCCCGTAGACCATGAAGAACGGTGTGTATCCCGTTGATCGATTCGGGGTGGTACACAGGCCCCACAGAACGGAATCAAGTTCCTCCACCCAATGGCAGTCGGACTCATGAAGAGATCGGACCAAACGTGGCTTAATACCACTCATAATGAGGCCGTTGGCTCGTTCGACCTGTCCATTGGTCTGCGGGTGATACACCGATGCGTAATCGAGCTTAATGCCCATTTTTGCGCACTAGTCCTTTACTTCCTGGGCGGTGAAGTTGGATCCATTGTCCGTTATTATACTATGCGGGACACCGTAACGGTGTACCACGCCAGATATAAAGTCGATTACTGGTCCGGACTTGGCTGATTTGACAGGTTTTGCTTCGATCCATTTGGTGAACTTGTCCACCATGACCAGTAGGTATTTATTTTTCTTGGTCCCCCCTTTAAGTGGTCCGACCATGTCCAGCCCCAAACCGCAAAAGGCCAAGTGATCGGGATAGTCCGAAGAGCCGTTGGGGGCATGTGACTTTGATTTCCAAAAAGTTGGCATCCTACGCAATATTGGACCAGCGACTGGGCATCCACTCGAGCGGTGGGCCAGAAGAATCCAGCCCGGAAGGCCTTGCTTACTAAGGCCCTTGCGGCGGCGTGATGGCTGCCCATTCTTGCGTGGATTTCAGCCAAAAGGTGCTTTCCTTCTTCCTCAGATATGCACCGTTGGAGTACCCCGATGGTGCTTTCCTTGTATAACTCACCCTCATGGACTTTATAGGCCTTGTATCGCTGAATTATACGTCTCGCCTCTGTCTGGTCATCGGGGAGCTCTCGGCGAAGAAGGTAGGCGAGGAAGGGCTCGGTCAATGGCGCGATTATTGCCATGACCTCGTGAGCCGAAGGCGTTTCGTCCATTATGGAGCCGCCGATGATTTGATCGTCTGGTTCATTTGTAGGGTGGACAAGCTCTTCCACGCTGATGGATCCAGCCCCCTTATCGTCGTCCTGCAAGACCACCGATGGCTTGAAGAGCCGTTCAAGAAAGGTGTTTTTTGGGACGGGGTCGCGCTTGGCACCCATGTGGGCCAATATATCAGCGGCCTGGTTGTTGTCTCTAGCGACATCATGGAATTCCAGCCCCTCGAACCGTGCGGATATTTGAAGGACGGCGTTTCTATATGCCGCCATCTTCGGGTTTTTGGCATCGAACTCGCCGTTGATTTGGGAGATGGCCAAGTTAGAGCCTCCCCGTACTTCCAGCCGTTGTATACCCATGGAGGCTGCCATCCGAAGACCATGCAAAAGTGCTTCATACTCGGCTGCATTGTTGGAATCAGCATACATGATTTGCAGCACGTATCGGATGTTGTCGCCTATGGGGGATGTGAGGATAACTCCAGCCCCCTGTCCGGCCAGTGGCTTGGATCGGTCGAAGTGCATCGTCCAATGGGAGTACGCACTATATTCCCTAGGGAGCTCGGCCTCTGTCCATTCGGCTAGGAAATCTGCCAACACCTGAGATTTAATAGCTCGTCGTGGCTTATAGGCGATTTCGAAAGGAAGGAGTTTGATGGCCCATTTGGCTATGCGGCCGGTGGCGTCCCTGTTATTGATTATATCATTCAGGGGTACTTCGGAGGCCACCGTGACCGAACACTCTTGAAAGTAGTGTCTTAGTTTTCGCGATCCCATAAATACTGTATAGGCTATCTTCTGTTAATGCGGGTATCTGGTCTTGCATTGCGTTTGCACTTCTGACACATAATAGACCGGTTTTTGTATCCAGAATTTGTGACCCTCCTCCTGTCGTTCGACGACGAGCACTGCGGTAACCACTTGGTTGGTGACCGATATGTATAGTAACATTGGTTCACCGGCGCCTGGTGCTGTGGGTATGGGGTTGCTTGCCAGCAGTGTTTTAATTTCCTCTAACGCGGCAGCTGCTTCGTCGGTGCATACGAAATTGTTGGTCCGTTTCAGCAACCAGTAGAGCGGTAGAGCCTATTCACCGAGACGGGAGATAAAGCAGCTTAACGCCGCCACACAACCCGCTAGTTTTTGGACATGCTTGAGCTCTGTGGGAATTGCAACCTCCGATAAGGCCCGGATCTTAGCCGGATTCGCTTCTATTCCTCTGTGGGAAACAATGAATCCAAGCAGTTTGCCAGCAGGGACTCCGAAGACACATTTCTCCGGATTGAGTCGTATATCGTATTCGCGTAAGCTGGCAAAGGTTTGCCTTAGGTCGTCGATAAGCTGGCTGACGTGTTTGGTTTTAATGACCACATCGTCCACATATGCTTCGACTGTTTTGCCAACCTGTTTTTCGAGGCAGGTCTGGATCATACGCTGGTATGTAGCTCCAGTGTTCTTTAGCCCAAAGGGCATTGTGTTGAAACAGAATGGCCCGTATGGGGTGATGAATGCGGTTGCAGCTTGATTGGATTCCTTCATTTTGATCTGATGGTATCCGGAATAAGCGTCGAGGAAACACAGTGAAACGTGTCCGGCTGTGGCGTCAATAATCTGGTCTATGTGTGGTTGGGGGAAAGGGTCCTTGGGGTAGGCCTTGTTAAGGTCTTTAAAGTCGACACACAGCCGCCAGGATTTATCTTTCTTCGGTACCATTACCAGGTTTGCCAGCCATTCGGGGTGTTTGATCTCCCGTATGAATCCGGCCTCTTGCAACTTGGCTAATTCTTCACCCATAGCTTGACGTTTAGGCTCGGAAAAGCGGCGCAGAGTCTGTTTAACGGGCTTAAAGCCTGGGATTATATTCAGACTGTGTTCTGCCAGCCGGCGTGGGATTCCCGGCATATCAGAGGGATGCCAGGCGAAGATGTATAAATTTTCTTGTAAAAATGCTCGCAGCGCCTCGTCCACCGTGGGGTCCAGTTAAGCTCCGATGGACGCTGTTTTATTAGGGTCCGTCGAGTGTACCTGGAATTTAACGATTTCCTTTGCAGGCTTAAAGGACATGGGTTTGGGCCTTTTACTAAGGATCACATCGTCCTTGTCCACTGTTGACCGGAGTGCGGTCAATTCCTCTGCAGCAAAGGTCTCGGCTAGCGCCTCGAGGGCGAGCGCTGCTGTTTTGTTTTCGGCTCAAAGGGCTCTGCTCGGATCACTGGCGATTGTGATTACCCCACCTGGGCCTGGCATCTTGAGCTTCATATACCCGTAATGGGGTATAGCCTGGAACTTTGTGTAGGCGTTGCGCCCTAACAGCTTGTGGTAGCCACTGGGGAAGGGCACGATATGGAAGAGAAGCTCTTCGGATCGGTAGTTGTCGGGTGTGCCGAATACCACGTCAAGGGTGACACGTCCCGAACAACGCGCCTCTTTCCCAGGGATGATCCCCCGGAAGGTTGTGTTGCTATGCTCGATGCGAGATCGATCGAACTGCATTTTTTCCAGGGTGTCTTCGTAGATGAGGTTTAAGCCACTGTCACCGTCCATTAGCACCTTCAGTTGCCTGAAACCGTCGACGATAGGGTTTAGGACCAGTGCGGCCGGTGTGTGACCGGGACGGATGGTTGGTTGGTCAGTATCTCCGAAGGTGATTGGTGTGTCTGCCCATGGGCTTGCTGCCGCCGCATGGTAGACCTGTTCGAGTTCTTTAAGAGCTCTCTTTCTCCTGTTCCTAGAGGGGAACATTTCGCAGATCGTCAGGACTTCCGCATTGTATTCTCGTGGCATTGTGCGGCGCCTGTTCGGCGTTTGGTCCTGGAGGATGACTTCTCCACTTTTGGCGATCTGCCTGATGACCCAGCAAGCTCTAAGGCTGTGAGTCGGGTTTGTGTTCAGCAATACAGAATGTATAGGGCATGGTTTGTCCAACAGTCCGTCAAGGACGGTTCTGGCCCCCATAGGGGGTCTATTTCTCTTTTCGGCGGGTTCGTGTTCGGCTAGCCGCTTCAGGGGTATCCTCTTTTTCCGATCTCCTATAGAGTGTTCGGTAAAGTCTGGTTCCGCGAGTAGCCGTTCGGCTTGCCAGGTGCTATCCATGGCACAGTATTTTTGTACCAGGTCTGATAACTCGGTGAAGCTACGAACGTGCCGTCGGGATAGGGCATTGAGGATCCCTTCATCATGACAATTGCGACTGAATGTTGCGATTATCTCCTGGTCACTAGATCCTAGTACCTTGTCTCTAACGAGGAGAAGCCTGGCCCAAAAGTGGTGAACCGACTCCCCCGGTAAGTGTTTGACGTCCCGTGAGTCCAAAGACTTGGACTCTCCTGCGATGCATTAGTGCTCGACTTGGGTGGAGGGTGGTAAATATTTTGGCTCCGCGCCGCGATGTGAGTCTGGAACAACGGGGTTCGGCGTAAGGCTCGGGTCGCGCGCGAGATCGGGAATCGATCCCGAGCTATCCTTGGAGCGGACTTCTGAGTCTGGGTTATCCGAGGGATCTAGATGATCGGAGACCGGGATATAAACTGTTTTTAGTTTCGGTTGTTGGGAGGATGAGCCTTCGGCCGGGCACTCGATGGTGGCGACCAAGTGGGTGACCGAGGGAGAGCGAATCTCCCTGTCATCGGTTTTAAGCCCGATCCGGTCATAGACCGGGGTCTGGTGGTGGTCGCCCAGGCCGAAGGTTCGAATCCGATCCAGTAGCTCATCCAAGGACGAGATGTCGGCTGTGTATGCGTTGCCGAGGCGCACAGGGCCGACCTGTGGTGCCGAGGTCCCAGGATCGTTCGAAGGCGAATCCAGGTTATGTTCGGTCGCAATGGATCCGGGCGTATCAACGGGGTTGGGCGTGCTAGATGGCCCGAGGGGGAGGCCACCTTGGAGGCGACGCCCGATGCCTCCGACGTCAAAGCGTCGGATTCCACGGGCTCCTCCATGGGGGTTGAGGGCCTCACCTAAAAGAGTTCTCCCTGGGAATCAGCGGCGAACTCTAGGTTCCCGATCCTAATTTCCTGACCGGGGAAGAAACTTCTGATCTGGCCGAGAAGGCCAGTCGGATCAGCATGCGGCAGGACGCCGCCGTCCACGGGGGTCTGTGCCGGGACAGTGGCACCCTGGTCATAGACCCCACGGCTTATGCGAAGACGAGCCATCGATTCTTTCGGTGATCACAGCGGAACTCTCAATGAAAGCACCAATGTCGGTGTCAAAACCGGCGGATCTCGGGTAGGGGGTCCCGAGCTGTGAGACTAGGATCGATGGTAACAAAGGGACAAAGGAGATGATGTTTACCCAGGTTCGGGACCTCCTATGGAGGTAAAACCCTACGTCCTACTTGATTATATTGATGATATGAAGGTTACAGAGTTGATCTACCTCGAGATCGACTAGCTAAAACCCTAGATGAGTTTCTGTGTCGTATGATCTAAAACCCTCTGGCTTATATACACACTAGGGGTCATTAGGGTTACATATGGTCGGTTGCCCACCGGAGGGAAAAACATGCCTAAACTACCATCTTCAACTTGACGGACACTCCACGGCTCTTGAGGTCTCCTCCTTGGTGACAAGGCCTTCGATTAATCTCATCCTCAGCGAGCGGCCCATTAGCCCGACCTATGAGAAATAGGTCGGCAGTCCGAGGACCCCTTAATCCCGGACTCTCTCAGGAACTTTTAGAGTCATTTCCGTCCTCCTCCTTCTGCGTCATGCCTTTCTCTGCAACCTCCTCTTTAGCCTCTTGCGGCAAGAAATGGTTCAGCCTCTCGGGGTTCACCGGTCCCGCGGGGTTAAGACCCCACCAGTCACACTTCGGCATCTACTTCAGGATGGCTCCCGTGAGTGGCTGTTGTGAAGCATCCTAACCATAGCCGGCTAGCCAGGGGCCTTAGTAGAGTTATAGAGGTCTACACTACCCATGACAGTTGTTCCTCCGAGAGGGCATCCCGGTGCAGGCGTTGGTTGGCTTCCTCACCCATGAGCGTCCAAGTCAGATTCTTCGGGGACTGGAGAGGGGCAATCCAGAGGTGGGCAAAGCTATGCGTCTGTCGGCCCAGTAGAACCGGGGTACCAGGTGGCCCACTAGAGGATCAAAGCACATTTGCTCCCTTGGAGGTTTTGATAATTCATGACAACATACATTGTCTCTTGGACTAATAGTTTTACCTAGTTTATTTTAGATGAAGTCCATACAGAAGATTGGCCACAGAATGTGTGGAGAATCCCCAAGGAAACAAGAAGAAATGGAATAGGATTGGCAAAATCATCAAGCTTGAAGACTCTACATTTTAAATTTTGTGAGAAATCACTCTTGAGTCCATATGAAAGCCAATACTATTAAAGGGGGGTGAGGTTTCTATGATGATCTGGTTGCTCAAGTGCTTAGAGATTATAAACCAAAAATACACATGAAATTCTCCCACAAACTCTCTGTCTAAACCCTACCACTAAAATCGGTGCCACCAACTTTTCAGATTCGGCCCTACTGAGTTTTATCTTAGACAGATCCTAAGCCAAAACCGTAAGGTCTCGGTGACACCAACATTCCATTCGGTGCAACCGAAACCAGTGACCAACTTTCTGTTAGCCATTTTCAAGAATCAGAATTTCTGAGTTTTGGAAATCGGTCTCACCGACATTTGGAAACTGCCTAGGTCACCCATATCGGTACCACCGAGATTTATATACCGGTCTCACCGAGAAGCCAAAAGTTGCCACATTTTGCACTAGTCGGTGCAACCGAGTTTCTGGATCGGTTTCACCGAGTTGGGAAATAATGTTGTAAAGGTTGGATTTTTGGAGATGCCTGTATATACCCCTCCACCTCCTCTCACTCATAGAGGAAGCACTCAGAACATACCTACACTTGCCCATCAATTTTTTTAAAGCGAGCCACCTACTCATGTGTTGAGATCAAGATCTTCCACTCCAACCATATGAATCTTGATTTCTAGCCTCCCCAAGTTGCTTTCCACCCAATCAACCTCTTCTACCAATACAAATCTGTGAGAGAGTGATTGTGTGTTGAGGAGACTATCTTTTGAAGTACAAGAGCAAGGAGTTCATCATTATTACCACATCTATTACCTTTTGGAGAGTGGTGTCTCCTAGATTGGGTAGGTGTCGCTTGGGAGCCTCCTTCTTCGTGTGTGGAGTCGAACCAAGAAGTTTGTACGGGCAAGGGGGTTGCCTACATCGTGAAGATCTACCCATAGTGAGGCTAGTCCTTCGTGGACGGAAGCTATGATGGAATAGACGAGGTAGCTACTTTGTGAACCGTTACGGTGGAGCCCTCCGTGGACTCTCGCGACTTTTGCCCTCTGTGGGTTGAAGTCTCCAACAGCGTGGACGTACGATAGCACCACCTATCGGAACCACGAGAAAAATCTTTGTGTATCCAATTGCGTTTGATCTTCCTACCTCTACTCTTTCTTACATATGCTTGTCTTTACTTTCCGTTGCTATACTTGTTGACTAGCATGTGTAGGGTGCACTAGACATGTTAAAATTGCTAAAATATGCCAACCATTAAAATTGGGAAAAGGTTAGGTTTTAATTTTTCTAGTAGTCTATTCACCCCCCCTCGAGACGTCCCTTCTCGATCCCATAATTGGTATCAGAGCATTGGCCTCCATAGCCTTGGTTTTACCACCATTGGAGGAAGATGGATGTGTCTAGTTTGGGGAGTCTTAGTTGTAGAGTGCCTATTCTCGTTGGGGAGTACTATAGTCAACGGAAATATGAGATGCTTAACCTATTCATTGAATTCCATTTGAGCAAGTATGTTAAGAGCCCTTATGTGCCTCCCATTGATCCTTTACATCCTTCACATGAAGAAGAAATTGACATGCTTTATAATCATAGAACTGTTAATCTTATCATTAGAGGATTGCCAAGAATTGTGTTTGATCAAATGAGAAACTTTGAGTGTGCTTATACTTTGTGGAATGATTTAGAGAATAGATATCCAAATTACTCTTTGAAAAATCTTGATGTCATTCTCCATTAAACTATTACTTTTCGCAAGATGAAACCAAGTGATCCTAATTTTGATGACTATCTCTTCGAGCTTAGAGATCTCATGTGTGCTAAAGGAGATGTCATAACTGTCAACAACATCATTGTTGAAGCCATTCGCATTCATAATCTTGAACATTGTCATGATCACAACTCTAATGAATCTCTTGTCTCTTATGACGATGATATCCCAATTGTTGACGACAATGTGGAACATCGCTGCTATGATGAAGATGTGTCGTTCGACATCAATTATGAGAAAGCTATGAAGAATCTAAGTCTCATGGCAAACTTCAAGGATTACATGTCCGGAGGAATAGAGTGGATTCTCAACAGTGGATTCACCGATCACATGACCGGAGATAGAGACATGTATCAAGAGATCACACCAAACCATGGACCACGGAGGTATGTGACTTTTGGAGACAACTCCAAGGGTAAGGTACTCGGTCTTGGTAAGGTGGCCATATCTCATGATAGTTCTCCCTTGGTTACAATCTTCTTTCCGTATCTAGACTAGCCGACTTCAGTTTCAATATGTGCTATTTACTAAAGTTAATTGCCGAGTGTTTCGACAAGATAATCATAGCATGGTCTTTACCGGTTTTCGTAGAGGTGATCTATACATTGTTGATTTCACTAAGAGATCCAAACCTCGTACTTGTTGGCTTTGGCATAGAAGGCTAGGACATGTTGGTATGCGTAATCTATACAAGCTCATCAAAGGTGATCATATACTTGGTGTTAAAGATGTTATCTTTGACAAGGATAGACTTTGTACTGCTTGTCGAGCTGGAAAGCAAGTAGGTGGAACTCATCTCGTAAAGAACATCATGACCACTAGGCGACCACTCGAGTTGCTTGATATGGACCTCTTTGGTCCCAATGCTTACAAGATCTTTGGTGTAAATTCCTTTGCTCTAGTTATAGTTGATGATTTTTCCAGATTTACGTGGATATTCTTTCTTGATGACAAGTCGCAGGTGCAAAAGATCTTCAAGAACTTTGCTCGCAAGGCTCAAAATCAATTTGAAGTGAAGATCGAGAAAGTTCGAAGCGACGGCGGATCGGAGTTCAAGAACACCAATTTGTATACCTTTCTTGATGAAGAAGGCATTTCACATGAGTTCTCGGCTACGTACACACCTCAACAAAATTGAGTCGTTGAGAGGAAGAATTAGACTCTTATAGAGATGGCTAGAACAATGCTTGACGAATACAAGACGCCAAGACACTTTTGGGCGGAAGCCGTGGAAATAGCTTGTCATGCTACGAATCGACTCTACCTACACAAGCTCCTCAGTAAAACGGCATACGAGCTACTCACCGGTAACAAGCCCCAAGTTGGATACTTCCAGGTATTCGGCTCCAAGTGTTTCATTCTTGATAAACATCGTCGTTCTAAATTTGCCCCTATATCTCATGAAGGTTTCCTACTCGGTTACGGATCAAACCCTCACACTTACCATGTCTACAACAACTTCACTCGAAAAGTTGAAGAGACGGTAGTTGTGAAGTTTGATGAATCTAATGGTTCGCAAGTCGAACAATTGCCAAATGATGTAGGAGATAAGGAACCTTCGAAAGCCATCCAGGACTTGTCCATCGGCAAGATTCATCCCATGGAGGTGAAGGAAAGAACTTCATCTACAGAAGTAGAAGCTCCAACCTCGCTTCAAAGCGAACCTCAATGACATGGAAGCATCCACAGGCGGTACAAGACAAGATGAAGAGGAGGAGAAAGTTCATCATGATGATCCACCACAATCTCCTTCACCACCACCTCAAGGAAATGACACCTTCAAAAATGATGAAGAAGATGAGGATGATGAGGAAGCTCCACCATCCAACAAGCAAGAGCTATCAAGTGTTCGAGCAAGAGTGAACAAAAAATCATCCCTTAGAACAAATCTTCAGTGACATACAAACCAGGAGGATAACTTGCTCTAAAACTCGTTTGGCTAACTTTTGTGAGCATTACTCATTTATCTCTAATTTGAGCCTTTGAAGGTGGAAGAAGCACTTGAAGACCCCGATTGGGTGAATGCCATGCACGAGGAGCTACATAACTTCGAAAGGAATGAAGTGTGAACACTAGTTAAGAATCCCAAGGACGAGCAAAATATCATTGGAAGAAAGTGGGTGTTTCGAAACAAGCAAGACAAAGATGGACAAGTGGTACGCAACAAGGAACGTCTCCTGGCTCAAGGCTACACTCAAGTCGAAGGTATGGACTATGGTGAGACCTATGCTCCCGTTGCTAGACTTGAGGCTATTCGCATACTTCTTGCTTATGCAAATCACCATGATATTACTCTTTACCAAATGAATATCAAAAGTGCATTTCAAAATGTTGAAATTGAGGAAGAGGTCTATGTTAAACAACCCCCTGGTTTTGTGAACCATAAGAAACCTAATCATGTCTATAAGCTTCGCAAAGCTCTCTATCATCTTAAGCAAGCCCCACGAGCTTGGTACAAATGCTTAAAGAAGTTTCTTATTGAAAAGGGTTTTGAAATTGGTAAAATTGATGCAACCTTGTTCACTAAACGAGTTAACGGTGAATTATTTTTGTGCCAAATTTATGTGGATGATATTATATTTGGATCTACTAACCGACATTTTAGTAAGAAATTTGGAAGGTTGATGTCCGAGAAGTATGAGATATCTATGATATGTGAGCTGAAATTCTTCCTCGGTTTGCAAATCAAGCGAACGAGAGAAGGAACATTCATCTCTCCAACCAAGTATACCAAGCAGTTGATCAATAAATTCAACATGGAAGAGTGTAAAGGTATGAAACTACTATGCCTACTAGTGGACATGTTGACCTCACCAAGGAGGACAAACCGATTGATAAAAAGGTTTATCGATCAATGATCGATTCATTGCCATATCTATGTGCCTCCCGACCTGATATCATGCTTAGCGTGTGCATGTGCTCTCGATGTCAAGCCGCTCCTAAAGAGTATCATCTTAAGTCCGTGAAAAGAATTGTGAGATACTTGATACATACACCAAACTTTGGCATTTGGTATCCCAAGGGATCTTCTTTTAACCTTGCTGGCTATTACGACTCGGACTATGCCAGAGATAAGGTTGATAGAAAATCCACCACGGGTACATGTAAATTTCTTGGTACATCTCTTGTGTCTTGGTCATCCAAGAAACAAAACTCGGTATCTCGATCTACCGCCGAAGCGGAATACATTGTCGCCGGATCATGTTATGCGCAATTACTATGGATGACTGAAACTCTTAGGGATTATGGAATCCATGTGAGACATGTTCCATTATTGTGTGACAATGAGAGTGCTATTAATATTTCTCATAATCTCGTGCAACATTCTTGAACTGAACATATATAAGTTCATCATCATTCCATTCGTGATCATGTTGCTAAACGGGACATTAATCTCAAACATTTTCGCACCAACAAGCAATTGGCCGATATCTTTACTAAGCCTCTTGATGAGAAAGTGTTTTGTCATTTGAGGAGTGAGTTGAACATCATTGATGCTTCAAAATTGAGCTAGACTCACTCGGATGCTTACACGTGAGCTTACATAACTATTCCTTATTACTAATGTTTGGAACCAATCTTATACCTTGGAATCTATGCTCCCTTGTAGTGCATCTAACCTTTTGTAGGTACTTGGATAAATTACTTTCCACAAGTTTGCGAACAACTCACATCAAATGCAATCTTGTCTTGACCAAGTATCAACAATCCTACATTGTGATGGAGGAAGGAGACAACACGAAACATATCCTTGACTTACATATGATGAAAATCTCACTCTTATCATTTGGATATATTATTTTCTTCCTTGCATGACTAACCCTTGTAGGTGGACCTAGCTTCAAAGAAAAGAATGGTTGCTCCCAACTCAAGATGATCTTCATCAACTTCGAGCATCCACTACAAGTCCTCCCACACGCCATGTCATCTACATCACACCAAGGTATGTGATCATATCCTTGAAAAAGCTTTACTCCAAGTCATGAGCTAAAGCAATTCAAAGTCATATGAAAACAATAAAATGCTTAAACCAAAAATGGTAACCCCATTCTGAGCTTTACGATGAGTATGACCTATGATCAAGTATTCTTACTTTGCTCCTAAGTCAATATACTCTAATATAGGTGACCTAGTCACCGACCGTCATCTAGATGAAGTATCTTGATTGGTTCATCTTTAGTTGCATGCCTTCTTGGAACCACTCAGTCTTCATCTAGTTGAAAATTCCTTGCAAATCTTTTTTAAAATTCCTTGCAAATCTATTTGAAAATTCCTTGCAAATCTTGTTGAAAGTTCATTGCAAAATTGTTTGAACCTATTGAAGCTTTATGAAAATCTCTTCTGTCAAAAAAATGGTGAAGAATAACTTTGCCAAGTTTCTGTTTGCAACTTCGGATAGTTTGAGATGGGAAAATAGGTTCCACCGATAATGCAGATATACTGCCAAGAGCTTCTTCGGTATCACCGATCTGAATCTCTTCGGTTGTACCGATTTTACCCATAGCCCTATTTCTTCTTATTGGTTCTACATATTCATTTTGCCTCGGAGTCACCGACTTTTGCCATCACTTGAGTTTATTGCCACCTTCTTGACATCTTTGTCAATGACCTCAATGACCCTTATTGTCAAGGATCCCTTACCCTCAATGACCCTCAGACCCTTTTTGGAAATTAATGCCAAAGGGGGAGAATATGAAATCTTATGGTTGATAAAGGGGGATAATATCAAAGGAGGAAATAATATGAAGTGGGGGGATATAAATCCTATACCTCTCAAGGAGGAGGAACTTTCATTAAGGGGGAGAGAGAAGACCAAATTCATACTGTCTTCATAAGAAGAGAGTGCATATGATCTCTTGTTAGACTTGTCTCACCCTACCTACTCCCATTATCTAGATGCTAAGATTCAAGGGGAGAGGAAGACTTACAAATCCTCATTTAGGGGACAAAAAAGTTCTAAATGTTCTTGGAGACATATCAAGTTTTAAGAACATCAATTTTATATGTCTTCCTCATCTTGGTACAGTTGAATTCTATTGCATTTGGATATGTAGAATAATCTTGTGTTTCCTAACATTGTTTTCCCAAGCGTGTTTCTACTATTAGAATGCTCAAGAACTTCGAGGTAAGTATCTGCATCATATCCTTGGTCGAGATGATCTCTTGCTTCTTGCACATATTGTATGCAAGAGTGAACTTGAATATGGAAACATCTCATTCATATCTGTTTGATGCATATAGCGAAGGTGCACATCACTCATCATATCCCTTCTACCATGTGTGTGCTCATGCATTCCAAATCAACTATCCTCTAAAAAGGATTGCACACATTTAGGGGGAGCATTTCATATATCCTTGCATATCTTAATTTGAAGCTTTGATTGTATGTTTTCATCAATTACCAAAAAGGGGGAGATTGAAAGCACATTTTCTCCCATGGAGGTTTTTATAATTCATGACAACATACAATGTCTCTTGGACTAATAGTTTTACCTAGTTTATTTCAGGTGAAGTCCACAGAGAAGATTGGACATGGAATGTCTGGAGAATCCCCAAGGAAAGAAGAATAAGAAATGGAATAGGATTGGCAAAATCATCAAGTTTGAAGACTCAACATTTTACATTATGTGAGAAATCACTCTTGAGTCCATAGGAATGCCAATACTATTAAAAGGGGGTGAGGTTTCTATGATGATCTGGTTGCTCTAGTGGTTAGAGATTAGCCACCAAAAATACATATGAAATTCTCCCACAAACTCTCTGTCTAAACCCTACCACTAAAGTCGGTGCCACCAAGTTTTCAGATTCAGCCCTACCGAGTTTTATCCTAGACAGATCCTAAGCCAAAACTCTAAGGTCTCGGTGACACCAACATTCCATTCGGTGCAACCGAAACCAGTGACCAATTTTCTGGTGAGCCATTTTCAAGAATCGGAATTTCCGAGTTTTGGAAATCGATCTCACCGAGATTTGGAAACTGCCTAGGTCACCCATACTGGTACCACCGAGATTTATATATCAGTCTCACCGAGAAGCCGAAAGTTGCCACATTTTACACTAGTCGGTGCAACCGAGTTTTTGGATCGGTTTCACCAAGTTGGGAAATAATGTTGTAACGGTTGGATTTTTGGAGATGCCTATATATACCCCTCCACCTCCTCTCACTCGTAGAGGAAGCACTCAGAACCTACCTACACTTGCCCCATTGATTATTCAGAGAGAGAGCCACCTACTCATGTGTTGAGATCAAGATCTTCCACTCCAACCATATGAATCTTGATTTATAGCCTACCCAAATTGCTTTCCACCCAATCAACCTCTTCTACCAAGCCAAATCTGTGAGAGAGTGATTGTATGTTGATGACACTATCTTTTGAAGCACAAGAGCAAGGATTTCATCATTGTTTTTGGAGAGTGGTGTCTCCTAGATTGGTTAGGTGTCGCTTGGGAGCCTCCTTCTCCATGTGTGGAGTCGAACTAAGAAGTTTGCACGGGCAAGGTGATTGCCTACTTCGTGAAGATCTACCCATAGTGAGGCTAGTCCATCGTGGACGGAAGCCATGATGGAATAAACGAAGTTGCTACTTGGTGGACCCTTACGAGTGGAGCCCTCCGTGGAAACTCGCAACCGCTACCCTTCATGGGTTGAAGTCTCCATCGGCGTGGACGTACGTTAGCACCACCTATCGGAACCACAAGAAAAATCTTTATGTCTCCAATTCCGTTTGATATTCCAACCTCTACTCTTTCTTACATATGCTTGTCTTTACTTTCCGCTGCTATACTTGTTGACTAGCATGTGGAGGGTGCACTAGACTTGTTAAAATTGCTAAAATCTGCCAATTAAAATTGGGAAAAGGTTAGGTTTTAATTTGTCTAGTGGTCTATTCACCCTCCTCTAGACGTCCCTTCTCGATCCCACAAAGGACCCCGACAATCACCCCGCGAGGCTCTGAGTCCGCGAAGCTCTCTCTCTCTCTCTGTCTGAGAGGGGCCCACAGGACACTTGTCCACCATATGTGAGAGGCCCCGCAAGGTCTCCCCCGCGAGGTTTCTTCCCGTGAAGCCCTCCGCCTGGAGGGGTCGTTCAATGCTGGCCACACAACAGTTCGCCCCCTCCCCTTGGGTGGCGTACCGGGCCAGTAGTGGCTACAAGGACAGCGCCTGCGGGCCTGGGCAAATAATCTTTCCCGATTCATTCTAAAAGGAAAGCGGGTTGCTGTCCTCCTCCAAGATGAGTCCCAAGGATTACCCCATCGGTACAAGGAGACCAACAAGACGCTGACCACCAGCAAGCCCATGAGTGCCTCATGGACGGTGCCTTTGGCAGCGTCAAAACCGACTTTGATAGAAAAGACTGGGAGTTTGTCTCCCTTCGAATTGCCGCCCGGTGGCTGCCATTTTCCCGCCAACATTTTGGGAAGAGAGGCCCATGGCAAGGATAAGAGGGACGGATGGCTGATACGTTTCCAACATATCTATAAGTTATGATTCTTCCGTGCTATAATATTATCATTCTATGATACGTTTTGGGCATTTATTAGCTGATTCATATTATTTTTGAGGACTAACCTATTAACCCAGTGTCAAGTGCCAGTTGATGTTTTCTGCATGTTTTTGGCTTTTTAGATTTACCATATCAAACAAAGTCCAAATACCCTGAAACTTTTTGACGATTTTTTCTTGACAAAATAAGGACCTAGAAGCTTTGGAGGGTGACCGGGGGCCACACACTGGTGCAGCGACGTGCTATACAAACGGTTTTTAACCCCTTTCCGCGACGTAGCTTGAAACCGTCGCCTTGCATGTGTGGGTGAGAGGGGGGTGCATCCCCCAGGACACGGAAAACTCGTTGGCGATAATATTTTCTTAATAAGAACTAAAATGGGCATAGTGCATGATGACCCCGCAGATAATTTAATCAACAACCCGGGCTAGTGCTCCTCATGAGTATTGGTCCAAACAGGCAGGCTGCGGGGCCACCGCGGGAAACTCATGGTTTGGTTTTACTCGTAGGCTTTCCCATCTGGTAGTGCCCTGAGAATGAGATACACGCGTCTCCTATCGGGATCTAGCCTGCCTGGCAGACTTGCTTGTTTTTTTACCTTTCTCGAACGTCTTGTGCACCGGGATTTCGAGGACACTTTGGGCTATCTCAAGGTTGAGCTTTTCCACCGGAATTTAGAGGATAGTACGGGCTATTCCGTGGTTGAGGTTTTCCGACGCAGCTTGTGGCTAGTTTGTGATGGATGAGTTGGAGCACCTCTATATGGTTAAATCTTTTCGAGAAGCCGTGCCCGCGGTTATGTGGAAACTTGGAAATTTGTTTAACACCCGGTCATAGCAAACTTGAAGTAAACTCAATTAAAATACACCAACCGTGTGCGTAACCGTGACTGTCTCTACTCGTGAGTTCTGAACCGAGAGATAACACGGTGGTGTTATGTTTGACTCATAAGTAGGTGTTCAGGATCACTCAGTTCTGTGGTTGAGGTTTTCCGACGCAGCTTGTGGCTCATTTGTGATGGATGAGTTGGAGCACCCCTGCAGGGTTAAATCTTTTCGAGAAGCCATGCCCGCGGTTATGTGGCAACTTGGAAATTTGTTTAACACCCGGTCATAGCAAACTTGACGTAAACTCAATTAAGATACACCAACCATGTGCGTAACTGTGACTGTCTCTACTCGTGAGTTCTGAACCAAGAGAGAACACGGTGGGGTTATGTTTGACTCATAAGTAGGTGTTCAGGATCACTCAGTGATCATTACTAGTTCACGTCCATTTATGCATAGATCACCCTTCTTATTCTTGTACACGTAAGTTAGTCACTCAAATAAATGCTTAGTGCTTGCTGCAGCCTCACCACTTAACCATATTTCAGCCATTAAGCTTTGCTAGTCTTGATACCCTTGGAAATGAGATTGCTGAGTCCCTGTGGCTCACATATTACTACAACAACAATTGCAGGTACAGGTAATGCAAAGCTTTGACGTGAGCGCAATGGTTGTTTGATTTGGAGTTCTTCTTCTTCATCATCGATCTAGGATGGGTTCCAGGCTGACAGCTTGGTATAGCAAGGATAGATGTCGCTTTATCGTTTGATTTTGTCCGTAGTCGAACCCTGTGTCGGTGTCAAAACCGGCGGATCTCGGGTAGGGGGTCCCGAACTGTGAGACTAGAATCGATGGTAACAGGAGACGAACGAGACGATGTTTACCCAGGTTCGGGCCCTCCTATGGAGGTAACACCCTACGTCCTGCTTGATTATATTGATGGTATAAGGGTTACAGATTTGATCTACCTCGAGATCGAATAGCTAAACCCTAGATGAGTTCTCTTGCCCTACAACCTAAAACCCTTCGGCTTATATAGACGCCGAGGGTACCTAGGGCTTACACATAGTCGGTTGCACATCAAAGGGAAAAAACATGCCTATCTACTGTCGACAACTTGGAGGACACGCCATGGCTCCTTGAAACTTCCACCTTGGCGACGGGGCCCTTGATTACCCGATGCTCATCCAGTGGCCCACATAGTCCGGCCCACGAGAAACAGGTCGGCTATCCGAGGACCCCTTAAACCAGGACTCCCTCACCCTGCTCTTCTGTATGGTGATTGAATGTATTGTTGTATTTGATGTGATCATGATTTAGCTTGTGGCGAGTGTAAGCCAATTCCATATACTCATCTCCTCTTTACATGTACTTGTAACAATATCCATTCTTGCGAAACGACGAGATGCGCTTCTATCCCGGTCAAGGCCCTCTAGCCAAAATAAGGATAGGATGGCATCTTGGGCATTACACATGATCTAATCCCCAAATGATGACACTACACCAGGTGGTGCATCAAGGAGAATAGATTAGCTTGGCTAGATCTAAGGAAACCTATTTCTGTTGATTTCTAGGGTTTGCCAAAGTTACATTGGCAACTTTCTTGAAATGAGCTTAAAGTTGGTGATCAACATAATTTTTACCTGCCATTTGATCCTGTTAAATCTTATAGCAAGGGGGAACATTTAGCGTGCTGAAACCAACATCAAACACCTTCTGGTGATTTGGTAAAACCGTTGTTTTGAACCCTTCCACTCTTCTCCTTCACTCCAAAATCTTACCACAGCTTCTTAAAGTTACACTGCAACCCCACTAAAAATCTTAGGGCAGCAGCTCAATCATATGTGGGGTTAAACCCTACTTTTCCCCTCTGTTTTACCAAGCCATCACCCCTCTCCCTCCATTTCCTTTTACCCCTCCTTTCTCCTTAGCCCCTAAGTATCCAAAGGGCATCTCTAGTACCCCCAAGTACCATAGGACAAGGCAGGACACCCCAGAATGCATGGGCAACGACCATGCCGGCCATTTGCACGCTCTGGAGCGATCTACATTGCGTCCGAGCACAGTAGCGGCACCCATCCCGGTGCACTGACACCCTCGAGCCGCCCCCCGCTCGCCAGAAGGCTTGCCTCCGAGACTGGGACACGCAAAGCCCCTATCCCCCTCTTCCTTCTCCCTCCTGTTGCCCCTCCTCGCACGCATGCCAGCCGCCAGAGAGCTCCAATGAGCGGTGTCACACGCCCGAGCTCCCGGCGTCCCTCCGCTCCGTCTCTCTCCTCCTCTGGTCCAAGACCACGCCCAGGAACAACCAGGACGCCAGCCCTCCAACCCCCGCACACTCTGGCAATCGCCACGGCCTCACTGGCGCACGGGTCCATGGTGAGCTAGGCCCTGGCTATATATGCCGCCCCCGTGACCCCCTCTTCCCTCTGGTCCCTTTCTCCCAACCCTAATCGACCGCCTCCACCACCTATACCACCTGTATGCTACCCGAGCTAGAGATCGAGCTCGAGCTCCACCGCGTCGGGTCACCACCATCCGCTCGGTAGGGACCTCCCTCGCCTCTGTTCTCACTTGATCTGGAACCGCAACAAGCCCCTGACCCATTCCCCTCCTCCAATTCGTTTTGCAGCTCTGGACGGCCAGAGCAGCAACCTCCTAAGACCTCGCCATCGGACTTCATCGTCGTCGGCGAACCAGAGCCCCTACAGCACCCCGTCCACGTCCATTCGGTCGGCGCAAGCCTCCCGATCCTATCGGTGCCTCCCACGCTTCGAACGGTCGCTGGTAGCCTCACCGGAGAGCTCCAGCCCCTTCCTGGTCGTGAGGTGGGAGATGACAGGCGGGCCCCACATGTCATGCTCTGCCCCCCTCCTCTCTCTGGCCACCGGGGCCCGCCTGTCAGGTTCAGACCTGACGAGCGTGCGCGCCTTGTGTCGCCTGGGCCGGCTCGGCCAGCCACTTATGGCCCAAAGGAATAGTGCCTTTTTATTTTTATTTTTCCGGCATTTTTCCAAAAAATCCTCTAGTTCAAATCATTGTCCAAATCCAAATATTCCAATTCCTAAATTCCTAGAATAATCCAACCTATTTGATTATGCCACTTGCGCATCATTTTGAAAATATTTTTTGTACTGTTTGTATTTCAAACCCTGTTTTGAATATTTAAAACCACTGTTAAAATGCTTTTCACCATTTTTGACACTCCAAAACAAGAAACTATTTTTTTTGTTATTTTTAGTTTTCAACCAAGTATTTTACAAACGTTAGTTGACATTTTTAGGAGTGATGTATTTTCCCTGTTTTTGCCGTGATCTTATTTTTACCCGTTATATTGCAACGTTAGATTACATGGTTGACGAAGAAGTTGGACCAGAAGCTTTCAAAGATCCCGAGGACTTTGATGAGCCAGGCAAGCTGCCCCTTGACCATCTCTATGAAACATTTTATGCGTGGCATATAGCACTTCATTTCGGTTACATTGATCATGATGAAATGGTGACCACTTTGATGGGTTGCCTCCCTTACTTTCCTCGTTGATACTTGCATTGACATGACTCTACTTTCCGCTTAGAGTTGTGTGGGTGGGAATTAGATAGGTTGCTAAAGTAGTTGCTATGCAAGTGGGATGGGAATATGCATGGTGTTGGAAACAAAGTGTTTTCCAAGACTTTTTTGAAAACCCCGCCGGGTGCCACTAATGCGCGAGGGAGAGGATGAGCTAGGGAACCACTCGAGAAAGAATTGGTGTACTGAGGCAAGTTGTCCGTGTGTGTGTGTTTTCAAAAATGGAGAGATTTAAGATCTGCTGACCATCCCAACCTTACATGTGCGACCACGATACCCCTTATGGGATGCGGCTTTGTTGATTACTTTGGTCGATGCTAGTAGAGTGCCCGCATTACTAGTGGCAGGAGTGGCGTGGTCACTCTCGATATGGGGTCAGGCTTGAAAGGATGACCATGGGCTGTTTTCACAGACACCGGGCACGCTGTTGTGTACCCTCATGGATGGTACGTGTAATGTACATCACGAGGGATGGTACCAATGAGTGGACTCTTCTTATAGTGTTGTCAACGGAAAGGCATTGTTCAGGTGCTTACCACGGGTACCTAAGGTACCGTGAGTCGTGGATGACACGAAGTTTCTCGAGTCTTGTGGGTAAAGCGCGCAACCTATGCAGTGTGTAAAACTATTCGAATAGCCGTGTCCATGGTCATGGATAGTTGATGGTCCTCCTTAAACTACGTCCGATGTTTTCACAAAACATGGAGTGTGTGTGGGAAGAAATAATCGAGATGAGTCAGATGACTTGACGTGATGATTGAACATGAGGTGTTCAACCTCTATTTATATTGATATCTGTAACCTATTCATATGGATACCTGCAACGTCATGATGCATGCTTACAAGTTGATAGGACATGTCTTTGCACTCAAAATTAGCTTTATGCAAATTACCTACTTAGTACTATATCATGCATTGTTGTACCTAGTTCCAAACATGGGTTGCTTGCGAGTACATTCAAAGTAATCATTGGCTTGCCACTAGTTATTTAATTAGCCAGGCATGGAAGAGCAGGAATATGGTGAAGAATACTTTGGTGACGAACATGCAAATTAGGTCGCTTCCCAGTCAGCATGCATGTAGGGTTAAGGAAAATGGCATGGGTTCACGCTATCTTTCAAGATTTCTGCTGCAAGTTTGTGTTTGATGTTTGGCCTTCATGGCCCTATCTATGTAAGACTTGACCATAATGGTCATGATTTGTGTAAGACGGTATGTATGGATGTAAGACTCGTGTTATTCAACTTCTGTGTGTTTAGTGAGCATTGATCTCTAGGATCACCGTACATGTGCATTCGGTGATCACGGCTTATGAGTCAGGGTCCCCATACCCAGACGGATTAGGACAGGCGCATTAAATGCATCGTGAGGTGTCACGCTGGCGATGCTCCCCAGCAAGGTCTGCCTCTCCTTCTGCGCCATTCGCCCAGCTACCTCTTAATATCTTGACACGCCGTCCAGACAGGTGGCATTAAAGCTGATGTAATTTCCTGGAGCCACCATGTGCCCCGACAGGGTCTGCCAACGGCCTGCTCGCTTGACAACTCATTGATGGTGATGACCGGATCGGTGAGGTGGAGCGGGGGCGCAGTGGCGGAGCCTTGCCATGCACGGAGTCTTCTTCACCGGCAAGGAGGCTTGCTGATGGATTACTCTTGTTGCGTAGCATTGGCTCGATGGAGTGTCGTCTGGTAGGGCTTGCCAAGCCAAAGGAGGCCACCGCCTGTGCACAAGTCAGGGCGCTAAAGGGCTCGTTCTTTAGTGCACCGAAAATACCTTTGCCTTACAATGGAATCCTAGGTCGTCCAACACTGGCAAAATTCATGGCGGCGTCCCACTATGCCTACAACACCCTGAAAATGCCAGGGCGATGAGCGTCATCACCATTCATGCCGACAAGAAGAGCGCAATCTTGTGCGCCGACAAGCTCTACCGGGAGGCAGTTGCAGCATCTGCTGAACAAGTACTTGCTCCTGCCGGCAAAGCTCCCGGGGGGAAGAAGGGTAAAAATATCGGCAAGACCTCTAGCAAGGACTCCGGGAAGCACACCAAGGAGTGCAGCACACCCGTGGAGGACTTGCCGGAGAGCTCTGCCACCAAGAGCAAGTAGACCAGAGTGGCGACCTTGAAGACAAAGCAGGTGGCTGCATGCGAGGAAAGCAAGGGCGGCAGTTTCACCATAAGTTCCACCCTCGATAGCAAATAGGAAAGCGTGCTCGTCTCCTTCCTGCGAGTGAATTTCAATGTGTTTGCTTGGCAACCATCTGACATCCTCGGTCTTCCCAGGGAGATGATTTAGAACCACCTTGCCGTCTGCCTTCACGCACGCCCCGTCAAGCAGAAGGTTCGGAAGCAAGCTCTAGAGTGGCAAGAATTCATTGCCGAGGAAATCAAAAAGCTAGAAGCGGCAAGCTTGATTAGAGTTGTGATCCACCCCACCTAGGTAGCAAACCTAGTGGTAGTGCGGAAGGCAAATGGGAGGCTTTGTATTGATTTCACTTATATAAATAAAGCTTGTCCAAAAGACCCGTTACCCTTGCCGTGCATTGATCAGATAGTGGACTCTACTGCCGGCTGTGATGTACTCTCCTTACTTGATGCTTACTTTGGTTATCATCAGATCTTCATGGCCAAGAAAGACGAAGAGAAAACCGCATTTATTACTCCATGTAGCACATACTGCTTCAAGCGTGTGCCTTTCGGACTAAAAATTGTTGGTTCAACATTTGCAAGAGCCGTTCAAATTGGTTTTGAGCGCCAGCTGCACAGAAATGTGGAAGCTTACATGGATGACATAGTGGTCAAGACCAAGGACATGGCTACATTAATTCCATAATTAGAAGAAACCTTTGCCAATCTGCACAAGATCAATCTGAAGCTCAACCCCGAGAAATGTGTGTCTGGCATTCTGTCTGACAAGCTTCTCGAGTTCTTAGTGTCGCAATATGGGATTGAAGCTAACCCTATGAAGATAAAAGCAATTGCGCAGTTGGAGGCACCGAAGCGCGTCAAAGATATGCGCCGCTTGGCGGGCTGCATTGCCGCCCTCAGCATGTTCTTATCTAAATCTGAAGAACTCACCCAATGAAATGGACTCCAGAAGTGGAGGCAGCATTGCAGTATTTGAAAAGATATATGGCCTCATCTATAGTACTGGTTGCACCTAAGCCACAAGAACCATTGCTGATATATCTAGCGGCAACATATGAAGTGGTTAATGCTGCACTCGTGGTGAAGTGGGAGGCTGAGGACGGATTGGCGACAACCCCTGGGCCAGCAGCTGGCAAGCTAAATTCTGATCTGACAAGTCAAAGTGCCACCATCACAGATACAACGCAAGAGGCAGACCAACAAATTGTGGGGAAGAAAAAGATGGTACAGCGCCCAGTCTATTTGCCAGCTCTGTTTTGTAGCGGGCTAGATCAAGATATTCTCGTGTGTAAAAGTTCCTTTTTGGCCTTCTGATGGCCTCCCAAAAGCTGCACCACTACTTCCAAGCACACCATATAACCATCGTCACTCGCTTTCCTTTGCGACGCATCTTGAGGAATCCAGAACCCACCGGTAGGATAGTTGAGTGGGCGTTGGAACTGGCTAGCTTTGATCTGAGCTTCGAGAGCACAACAACCATTCAGAGCAGGGCCTTGGTGGAGTTCAATGCAGAATGGACGCCAACACAAAATGAAGAGATTCTAGAGACAGCCCTTCCTGGCAAGGAAGCGCCACAAGAGTGGATTATATACCTTGATGGAGCTTTTTCGTTGCAAGGCGTTGGTGCTGGCATGCTGCTTGTTGCACCCATCGGAGAACACCTCAGGTATGTGATTCAAATGCATTTTCCCATAGAGGTATCAACAAACAATACTTCTGAATATGAAGGACTGCTTGTCGGCCCGCGGATTGCAGTTGACCTTGGCATCAGAAAGGTTGCCGTCCAAGGAGATTCATAGCTTGTCGTACATCAAGTAAATAAGGATTATCAAAGCACTTTGATGGAAGCCTATGTTGATGAAGTGAGGAAGTTGGAAGAGCATTTCGTTGGTCTACAAACAGAGCACATAACTCGTGCAGAAAACAACATTGCTGATTACTTATCGAGACAAGCTGCTCAGAAGCTGCCTGTGCAACCAGGCACTTTTGTACTTCAACTAACTCAACCATCCATCACACCATCAAACCGGCAATCCAACTGGAGAAAAATCAACCCTGTGATTACTTCTCGATAGAGCTACCAACCACCGCCAAGAAAGTTGTCGGAACTGATAAAATGCTTGCCGGTGAGCAGCAAGCTCCGGCAAAACCTCATGTCTTTGCCGTTGAAGCCAGCGCTCCCACAACAGAAGAGGTGCCTTTAGTTCTTTTTGTCGAGCCACAAGCTACAGCATGGGCACAACAAATTGTCAAATGTCTTCAAACAGGAGAACATCCCGAAGAGCAGCAGATCCCCTCGTGTATCAAGGGCTCGTGATCCTACGTGGGAGCCACAAATCCCCTCGTGTATCTCTGCCAACAGCTTTTGTCCTTCTTCCCAATGGATGCATTTCAACTTCATGCCATTTGGTCTCCTCTTGTACAAGGTGTTGTCCACGAATTGGTACATGCTTGATCGATCACCGGGCTACTCTTTCCACTTCTTGTTCCTCGGGAAGGTCTCCTGTCTGGAGATACTGGACAATTTGTTGTGCCCATGTCGGAGATTGTGGCTTGACGACAAGGACTAAAGGCATTTATTCCATCGCGGGGGCACTAGCTTCTACGACCAAGACCCTTGGGTCCGTCGGAGCTTGTGATTCCCTGACATGTGGGTAGTCGCTCCCGGCAACCCTCTTGGCGGCCACTGACGGCTCTGTCGGAAGATGGTCACCGGAATTAACTTTTCTTTTTCTGCCCCTCCGTGTCGAGGTGTTCGACTGAGGGTTGCGTCAATCGGAGTATAAAAGTTCCTGGTTCCACAGGCAGCTTCTGCGCAGCTCTCTTTGACAGGCCGTCAGCAACATCTCTCAGCACGAGTGATGTGCTCCATTTGCAGACTGTGAAATCACTTTTCCAATATCCGCACCTCATCAACATAAGCTCCCATCAAGGGGCTCTAATAATCCTTATTTACTTGGCGGACAACAAGTTGTGAGTCTCCCCTTACTATCAGTCTTCTGATGCCAAGATCGGCTTCTATCCTCAACCCGGCCAGTAGCCCTTCATATTCAGCGGTGTTGTTTGTCGACTCCTCCCGGGGGAAGTGCATCTGGACCATGTACTTGAGATGCTCTCCGGTGGGTGCAATGAGTATCACTCCGGCACCGGCACCCTGCAGCGAAAAAACTCCATCAAAGTACATGACCCATTCATGAGGCTCTTCCTTGCCCGGGAGTGTAGTCTCAGGTATTTCTTCATCTGGCATTGGCGTCCATTCTTCTACGAACTCCGCCAAGGCTCTACTCTGAATCGTCGATGTGCTCTCGAAGCTCAAATCAAAACTTGCCAACTCCAAGGCCCACGCAACGATCATGCTTGTCGCCTTCGGTTTCCTAAGGATATGCTATATCGGAAACCTGGTGACGACGTTGATGTGGTGTGCTTGGAAGTAGTGGCGCAACTTCCTGGAGGCCATAAGGAGGCCAAAAAGCATCTTCAGCATCCCATAGTATCTTGTCCTAGCCCCCTGCAGGAGGGAGCTGACAAAATACACTGGTCGCTGCACCATCTTCTTCCTTCGCATGACTTGTTGGTTCTCTCCTTGCATCATGTCTGTGTCTGACTCTGGCTTGTATGTTGCCGGCACGGGTGTCTCTATCTCGTCTCCCTCAGTTTCCCTTTTCGCCACTAGCGCAGCACTAACCACTTGGTTTGTTGCCACTAAGTATAGCAGCAACGGTTCCTCTAGTTTAGGTTCATCTAGGACTGGCGTCGTGGAAAGGTACTTCTTCAGGTCCTGCAGCGCTGCCTCTGCTTCCAGGGTCCAAGTCATGGGGCCCGCTTTCTTCAAGATCTTGAAAAACGACAAGGCATGCTCTGCGGACTTGGAAATGAACCTGCTGAGGGCGGCGATGCAGCCCGCCAGACGGCGTACGTCCTTGATGCGCTTTGGTGCCTCCAGCTGCTCAATTGCTTTGATCTTGGCGGGGTTGGCTTCAATCCTGCGCAGTGGTACGAAGAACCCAAGGAGCTTGCAGGAGGGGACTCCGAAGACGCACTTCTCAAGGTTGAGCTTCAGGTTGGTCTTGCGCAAGTTTACGAAGGTTTGTTCTAGGTCTTGCACTAGCGTGTCATTGTTCTTGGTCTTGACCACTATGTTATCCATGTATGCTTCTACATTCTTGTGTAACGGTGGGCCTAAGCCACTCTGGATTGCCCTTGCAAATATGGAACCGGCGCTTTTCAACCCGAACGGCATGCGTCTGAAGCAGTGTGCGCCGCAGGGGGTGATGAACGCCGTTTTCTCTTCGTCCTCCTTGGCCATGAAGATCTGGTGCTAATCAGAGTATGCGTCAAGGAAGGACAACAGGTCAGAGCCAATGGTTTAGTCCACTATCTGATCGATGCACGGCAAGGGGAATGGGTCCTTCGGGAAGGCCTTGTTGACGTCGGTGAAGTCAATGCAAAGCCTCCATTTCCCGTTCGCCTTGCGCACAACCACAGGGTTTGCCAACCAAGTTGGGTGGATTATGCCTCTGATCAAACCTGCTGCCTATAGCTTCTTAATCTCTTTGACAATGAACTCTTTACACTCTAATGCTTGTTTTCTGACCTTCTGCTTGATGGGGCGCGCGTGGGGGCAAACGGCAAGGTGGTGCTCAATCACCTCCCTGGGAACACTAGGGATGTCTGATGGCTGCCAGGCAAACACATCGACATTCGCCCGCAGGAAGGTGACGAGCGTGCTTTCCTATTTGCTGTTGAGGGTGGCACTAATGGTGAAAGTGCCGCCCTCGCAGCTTTCCCGCACAGGCACTTGCTTCGTCTTGGGGATGGTCACCTTATCTTTCTTGCTCCTGGCGGCTGAGGTCTCTGGTAAGTCCTCGATGGGCGTGCTGCACTCTGTCGGGCGCTTCCCGGAGTTCTTACGAGACTAGCCAGAGCTCTTATCCTTGTTCTTCCCCCCGGGAGCATTGTTGGCAGGAGCAAGTGCCTTGTCGACAGACACTGCCACTGCCTCCCGGAAGAGTTTGTCTATGCAGAGGACTGCATTCTTGTTGTCAGCCTTGATGGTGATGATGCTCATCGGCCCTGGCATTTTAAGCGTGTTGTAGGCATGGTGGGACGCCGCCATGAACTTCGCCAGTGCCGGTCGGCCCAGGATTCCTTTGTACGGCTGCGACATCTTCACGATGTCGAAGACAACCTTCTCCGTCCTGAACTTGAGCTCGCTGTCGAACGTGATCGGCAGGGTTATATTCCCCTTTGGCTGAGACCTTCCCGGGTTGACCGCTTGGAAAGATCCCATCGGCGTAAGGTCTGAATCGGGGATCTGCAAGTGCTTGATCACATCCGGTGAAATCAGGTTCAGCCCGGCCCCACTATTGACCAACATCTTAGTGACCTTGAGGTTGCAGACTGTTGGTGATATCAACAATGGCACATGCCCGACGGTAGTGATGCGGTCGGGGTGATCCTCGGCGTCAAAGATGATGGGAGTGTTGGACCACTTGATGGGTTTTCTTGCTTCTGCCGCAGGTTCCGCTGCGTTGATCTCACGTGCCCATTGCATGTGTTGCCGGTGAGAGGAGTGCAAAGATGTGCCTCCGTTAGCGCACATGGCGTCCATAGCCTTTTGGAACTCCGGGTCTTCGGATTCTTCTTCGCCCATGTCGTCGTCGTCATCAGATTTGTTGTCTTGGCCTCTAGCGGGCTTTTCTTCCTGCTGGTTGGCCTTGCCACGGCGGCCACCACTGCTTTTCTTGCTGGAGCCACCCGCACCGTCTTGACTCTTCTCCTTATCTCGCCCTTTCGTACTCTTGCCTCTGCTTCTCGGCAAGTTGTTCTACTTGGTGACAGCTGTTGATGTCGTGGCTCTTGGTGCGGTGGATCTTGTAGTATGGCTCGCTAGTCTTCTCCCCCGCGGTGGCCTCGCCGTCTCCGGAGCACGCGGCAATGTTCTTGCCGAACCGATTGGACTTGGCCTTCTTGGCGGAGTCGGGGTTACCGCCCCCTTTGACAGCAATCACTGCTTTTCCCTTGCGCTTCTTGTTGCGCTTCCGACCTTTCTTCTTGGCGGTTGACGCATCGTCGTCGTCGGAGTCAACCTCCATGCCAGCGTATTCTCCGGGGAGTCTCCTCCCCTCTTCAATGTGTGCGCACTTGTCAGCCAGAGCATATAGCTCGGCAACGTCTCGCACCTGGTTGATGCTCATCTATTCCCGCATACGCCGATTGCACATGTTCGTGCGGAACGCGGCAATCACGACGGCGGGATGGATAACTGGAATGTTGTGCTGCACACGACTGAACCTCTGATTGTACTTGCGGAGGGTCTCACCGTCCATCTAGGGAAGCACGTGCAAGTCGCTGAGCTGCCCTGGGAGCTAGTGGCCCCCATGGTATGCGCCAATGAACTGGTTGCATAGATCCGCCTAAGATGAGATGGACCCCTCCAGCAAGTTAATCAGCCAACTCCTCACATTGGGCTTGAGCGCCAATGGGAAGTAGTTAGCGCGTATCTTCTCGTCCCGTCCCCCGGCAGCCTACACGACAATGGTGTAGACGTCGAGGAACACTGTGGGGCTTATCTTGCCGTTGTACTTGTTGGGCAGCTCGGGCTTGAAGGCCCTGCTGGAAGGTCAGCGAACCTGCCGCAACTCACGGGCAAACACCGGGCATCCCACTTCGTAAGGTAGGCTACCAGGTGCCCCTGGAGTGGGTTCATCGACGACAGGGTCCGCGCGGTCGTCAGATTGACGGCGAGTCTCGCGCCATCTTTCGATGGTCGTGCGGGCGTCCTCCATGCGCCTATCCTTCAGGATTTGGCATTGATCTTGGTCCCGCCGTGGGTCCGGCGAGGCGTACGACACCTCGTCTTGTACTTCGGTCCGGCAGGAAGTTCGTTGTGCAGGTGACTCAACCGTATGCGCCCCGCCAGCGTCGCGCCCGGTGGCTGGGCCTCCCGGGGCCGCTCGGTGTGTGTGCGATGGTCCTGCCCCCTCCGGCCTGTCGCGGTTTGCAAAGCTCAATAGACTTTGTATGGTCACCCTCCAGTCCTCCATCTTCTCCAGCACAGCTGGGAAGTTCAGCAACAGCTACGCTTGCGCTAGAGCCTCTTTCGCAGTTTTGGGCATGGAGCGGTGCGAGGCATGGGTGACGCTCTTACTCCTGACAGTGTGGGGAGGAGCGTTCGCCCACACCATCACGAGCCGCCCATCTGCCCCAGGAGGCTGTTGTCGAGCTTAGCCCTGCGCATCCTGGGAGGTATGCATAGGGGTCTTGTCCGCGCCCCGCCCGGGCTCACCACCTTGGGGGTGTTGGTCGCGGTCGTCCTGCGAAGGACGCGATAGGGGGCACAGTCGTCTTCGCTACTGCTGCAGCCGCCGCCGCGGTCGCCGCTGCTTCGGTATGAACCCCCGATGCCGCCGGCGTTTTCTGCGTCTCTACGACAGCGGGGTCCGGGTCATGGCTCGTGGAGCTTCGCGTGTTGTTGTGGCTGTGCTCACCAACATGGTTTACTTGGCCTTTTCTCATTGTAGTTGGAGGAATGCTTACGCTTGGCAAAATCTTGCTGGGCTGGAGGCTGCGGTGTCTGGTGCACAAGTCCGGGTGCTAAGGAGCCCGTTTCTTAGTACACCGACAGAAATTATCCATTCATATCAGTAGACAAAATATATTACATCCAAATGCAAAGTTGCAATGCTGATTCAAAATAAATGTATTTGATACACACACTGTGATGACGTTGAGGAGTTCACTTCTTCAGTGTCACGGAGCCAACCCTCTCGGAGATGGAAGTGACAAGGGCATCAAGAGCGCTGGTTTCGATGTCCATGGGAAGCTTGGAGAAGACCTTGGTCAGGTCGATGCCGGGATTGCAGTAGGCAACCTTCACCAAGATTTTGTGAAGAACACCATGACAAAGCTCGCGGGAGCCCTTAACGAAGTTATCGGCTTTCCCTTCTTCGTACTTCTCCAACACCCTAACAAGCTTATAAGGAAGATGGATAGCCTAGCACTCACTGCTTCTCTGCCATCGTGGGGGAATGTGCATTCTGTCAAGCCCATGGCGGCGAGCTAAGCGGAGAGCCTGCTGGCGATGCTCACGAGCTGCTCTGTTCACAAATCAAAGTTCTGCTTCAGCACTATCGAGGTACGACAATCTATTGGACCTACTGGGCCCCTTTGCGGTTAAACTGTGGGGATCCTCGGGAACAAAGAGCATCACCAGTCCATGCGCACTCGGGGGTTTAGACAGGTTCGGGCCGCTCGGGAGCGTAAAATCCTACATCCTGTGTTTTCTGGATTATGTGAGTTCAAAGTACAGGAGCGCTACAGCCTAGCAAGGAATGCTCGAGGAGTGCAACTACGCATGCAAATGAATGAAGTGTCGACCTTTGTAAAGGTAGGCATGGGCCTCCTTTTATAGGCTAAGGGGCTACCACAGTGGCTAGAATGGTCATTACATGAGATAAACAGTGTAGGCAATAGCTGCCAAAATTATTGGCAGGAGCTATAGTGGGAAATACCTAACTCTGACGGACTAGGACAGACACATGAAATGCCTTGTGAGGTGTCACATTGGCGATGTCTCCTGGCAAGGATCGCCTCTCCTTCTGTGTCGTTCTCCCAGCTACCTCTTATTCTTCTGCCACATCGTGGGACGGGTGTCATTAAAGCTGCTGTAAATCAACCGAGCTACCACGCGTCCGGACAAGCTCTACATAATCGCCTGCCTGCTCGACACTTAGCCGATGTAGACAATCAGCTTGGCGACGTGGAGTGCTGGCTTGGCGGTGAAGATCTTGGCGGGTACGCTCGCAGTTGAGTCTTCTCCACCCGCAATGGAGCTTGCCGGTTGCCTTGGTCCTTGCTTGGCGTTACCTTGGAGACTAGAGTCACCCGACAAGGTCTTGCCGGCCAGAAGGCTACGGTCATCTGTGCACAAGTCCGGGTACTAAGGGCCCCATTCTTTAGTACACCAACAAGAACATTCAAGCCACGAGCGGCAGAGCCAAGCAAGTCCTGATACGTCTCCAACGTATCTAGATTTTTTTATTGTTCCATGCTATTATATTATCATTCTCGGATACTTTTTATGCATTTACTTGCTAAGATATATTTTTTAGCACTAACCTATTAACCTAGTGCCAAGTGCCAGTTGCTGTTTTCTGCATGTTTTTGGTCTTTCAGGAATACTGTACCAAGCGAAGTCCAAATACCACGAAACATTTTGATGATTTTTTCTGGACCAAAATAAGACCTAGAAGCTTCGGAGGAAGACCGGAGGGCACACGAGGTGCCCCCAAGACAACAGGCCGCGTCAGGATGGCGGCCTCTCGCTGATGGCTTGGGACCACCTCCCAGCTCCTCTGGCCCGGATATCTTTGTCATAAATTATCACATACCCCCAAAACCCTAGAGAGCCTCCCGAAACACTTTTTCCGCTGCCGCAAGTCTCTGTTCTGTTGTGTGCCCATCTAGAGCCTTGTTTCGGTGCCCTGCCGGAGGGGGGGTCGATCATGGAGGGCCTCTACATGAACCTTGATACTCCCATGGTGATGTGTAAGTAGTTCACCACATACCTACGGGTCCATAGTTAGTACCTAGATGGCTCTCTCTCTCTATGTTCTTCAATGCCAAGATCATCCCGATTCCCGCAGTGATCTATCTTATTTAATGACTCTTTGCGGTGCGTTTGTTGGGATCTGATGAATTGTGGGTTTATGTTCGGATTATTCATTAAAATATATTGAATCCGTGCTAGATATTTATATGCATGATTGTTATAGCTTGGTAATGCTCTCTAATCTATCGGTTTGGTTTGGCCAACTAGATTGATTTATGTTCAGCGGGAGTGGTGCGTTGTAGTGGGTTTAATGTTGCAATTCTCAATCCCAGTGACAGAAAGGGACATGACACGTATTGTATTGTTTTCACTAAGGGTAAAACAATGGGTTTCATTCATATTAATTGGATTTACTTCGTCTACATCATGCCATCATCCTCCAAACATTACTCTGGTTTTACTTAACACTCTAGATGCATGCTGGATAGCGGTCGATGGGTGGAGTAATAGTAGTAGATGCATGCATGAGTCAGTCTACTTGTTTATGGACGTGATGCCTATATACATGATCATTGCTGTGAATAAATATAGCATAACTATGCGCTTTTCAATCAATTGCCCAACAGTAATTTGTTTACCCACCGTATGCCTTCTTCGAGAGAGAAGCCTCTAGCGAAAACTATAGCCACCGGGTCTCCTCACAAATATATTCACAAAAACTATAAATACCTTTCTTCCATTATTTACTTTCTTTTTATTTTTTATTTATATTTATCAATCTACATATCTGTAATTACTTATCGCTTGCAAGTAACGAGTTCAAGGGTATTGACAACCCTCGTGCCCGCGTTGGGTGCAAGTGTTTGCTCTTTTGTTTGTAGGCGCTGACAGGAAATTACGTGGTCCTCCTATTGGTTCGATAACCTTGGTTCTCACTGAGGGAAATACTTACCTCTATTATGCTGCATCATCCCTTCCTCTTCGGGGAAAATTCCAACGCAGTTCACAAGTGTTAGGAAGGATTTCTAGCACCGGTGCCGGGGAGTATCACCAAATTCCTATCAAGTACCTGCTTGCAAATTATCATTCACTTGTTCTACTTTTTATTTTCTGTTATATTTTTCTTGCTATAAAAATCAAAAATACAAAAATATTTATCTTTGCTAGTTTACTTGTTTGATTTCTTGAAGTTGCTATCATGTCTGAGTTTGAAATTAGTGGTGCTTCTGCTGCTTGCGCGGAAGCTTTTGATCATCCAACTTCACCTTGTAGTGAGAGTGCTAAAAGAAATTTTGATGAAGTTGCCTAAGAAAAACTTAATAATATTGCGGATGATGATCCTTCTAAAGGATAACCTATTATGCAAGCAAAGAAATTCCGCATAGGTAGCGGTAATATTATTGGGAAAAGTGTAATTCAAGACTTTTCACTTGTACTAGCTCATTACCCATGATAGGAGGATCTATTCTTACTAGTACTACTAGTTATGCGGATGCGATATCGTTGCTCATAGTTCAATAAGAAAGGCATTTTGTGCATATGCATCCTTTATACAATGGTTGTTTCTAGAAGTAGCACAGTGGCCCGCCCGATGTGCGGGCTAGAATTTCACAATTTATTTTATGAGAAAACATCATTTGATTTGTGTACAGTAATTTGGTACCAAATGTGATCCACAAAATATGATCCTTTTGCAAACATAGTTTTGGCAATATATGTTTTCGTTCACAAAGAGTTTTATAATGAATTTGCCAATTAGGTATTTGATATTATGTTGCGATGACTAAATGTTGTGAAAGCTATTGTGCTTTACATGATACTCCCTCCATTCCTAAAAATATGGCCTTTTAGAGAATTCACTACGGACTACATACAGAGCAAAATGAGTGAATCTACACTATAAAGTATGTCTATAGACATTCGTATGTAATCCATAGTGGTCTAAAAAGACTTATATTTAGGAACAGAGGAAGTATATGATACGATATGTTTTTTAATATTTAAAGTATACAAATTCATTTTGCGAATTTTCCCATTTTTACAGGAAAACCTAAGACATAACCAAAGGTATAGATAGAAAACATAAACTTGGAATCACATTTGTATGTAAATTTTTTTGTTGTATGAAAACTATATATTTTCAGATCCCATGGTTTCTCGAAATGAATAATGACAGTTCATATCCAACATGTGTATTTTAATATGCATGTGTTCAAAAATTAGATCAATATAATTTTTTGATCTTCATCTTGCACACCTCCTGTCATTTTCTCTCGCTTCCGTTTCAACTGGTTTATTGCAAGCCTATTTGTTCATGTTTTTGTCCAATGATACATCTATTGATATGCTTAATTAGTGAAACGTCACCATAAACCTCTTCCGTAGTGAGGTTTGTGACTTCACAACCCAATAATTTTGATGTAAAAGATGACACTATACATATTTATTGTCAATCAACTAATATAGTAGTACATCTCCCATATCACAACGAACAAAATATAGCTTTGAAGTAATTAAGGAGGCACTGAATAACATTTAATATGTTCACGTGTTGGGCATTAACTCAGAACTACATGAGATGAAACATACGTAACCTTTGTTCTTTACCAAGTATGAGACCTTCGATATCCTGACATGCGCCACTTGACCGCATGTATGCCCAGATTTCAATCTGAAAGGCCTACACATTTCTAGAAATCATACAAATTCAGCCCACTTTGCATTTTTTTTATCGAAATAATTTGCATTACTTGACTCTTCTGGTGTGCTTCTATTGTGATATGGAAAATTTATTTTATTATTCCATCAAATATATGCTTTGTCTGTATAACATCAAAAGGAGATCCACATTTTTATTGGATCTTTAATTTAGAAATGTGTCTCCTATTTCTGCTTTGTAATATAATGTTTTCAAGTGATTCTGTTCTTCTTTCGTCAAGAAGTAGATAGAACAAATGCAACACGATAAACATGTCATTAAACATCTAAATACCTTTTCATGTTTGCCACCACCATCAATTTTGTGTACCATATGCGTCTGTAGTGATGTTAGTTACTTTTTGTGTCGTGTTCTCACTTTCTAAAATTTATTATTCCGTATATTGGCTAAACGTATGATACCTATATGCCTATGCCATGTGGTGTGTGTTTAGTTAATTAAATGTTAACATGGATAAATTTGTGGCATACTAATATCTAGCTCTCTTGACTACATACTACATACAGTCTTTGAATTAAACTTGCATCTCGTGTCTGCTCCAAAAATCAACAAAAGAACACCAGGTGAAGAACATGGCAGCAATATATTGTCAATTGGACCTCACCGACTCCACGAACATCCAATTCAACTGGGGTTTCAGGGGCTGCATGGAGTATCCCAGGACTTCCTTGAAGCACATCCTGATGGAGAAGTTCGTGGATGCACGGATGGTGATCTAGAAGGTTCAGATCCGCCAAGTGCTCAAGAGGAAATATACAGAACTGTGAGAACCCCAAGAGCTGAAGCATTGCAAGCCTAGATTTTAATCCAGAATTATATTTTATATATATAAAGTATTTGATGCTTAATTTTCTTGTCTTAGATGCACTTGTAAGTTGTAATGGATGTACTACAGAAGTAACATAGATGAACTCAGCCTTAGTGTGCCGGTTGTTGCCCTGCTGGTTCTGTATCTTATCGTGTCCTACGACTCATCAATGGAGATCTTGTTACAATTCAAAGGCCCGGGCAGAACGGATGCAGGACAAAAAAGAACCTCCTACAGGGCATGTAGGCATACTTGTATGATTCTAGAAACAAAATAAAGAGTTGTACCTTAGCGTACATCTACTACACCCCTCTCAACGGATGACAGCTTTGTTGACATATTATCTGTATAAATATATTTTGTGGTTGCGCAAATAAGATTAATTTGGATATATAAAAACTAAGAAAAATATTATGAGCATTGCCGAGTAGCAAGAATAGATGAAGTCATCTAGTTTAAGGACCCTACAAATTTGGTGTATTCACGTTCTATCGAATTCGAATTTCTATTTATTTTGGGACACTGAACCATCGATCTAAGCACATCAATTCAGAATTGAACCAACCCGACTGAGGTTATATGCATTCCTCGTCTGGACATGTAAGCATTACATATGTTTCACATCATAAAAAAGAAATACATGTTATTCATTAAGCTAGGTAAAAGATCGGCAAACCTGAGACTTGACAATGCCGAGATGCATTAGATAGAATTGAGCGGCCATCCCTTGTCGTAGTCATCAGCTGCGAGATCAAATCGTGTCGTGTGTTCATGTGTTTCCGGCCGGCCGTAATCGTGTTACATGCATTGCTTGTGTTTATACGTAGCTAGAGGAATCATTCAAGCTGCTTAGGTCAACAGGGTATGTACGTGCACTTGTTGCTGGCTAAACCATCAGCCAGCAGCCAATCCTTCGATCCAGCTTGAAAACGTACATGTGCGCTCAAGTTGTCTTGGCAGCGCCAGCTTGTTCCTTACTAGGAGTGGCCATCGAAAAATTGATCATGGATTCATGGCAGCGAGTGGAGGGCCGTAGACGACAGGGTATCAAGAAGATATGCGTAGAGAACCAAACAATCTAGGGATTGAAGGAGCGAACAAATCTGTAGGTCTTTTTTTAAGTAAAATCCACATGTCTAGTTTTTTTTCAGAATAAATCTAACGGCCCAGTTTGTTAATTAAAAAGGACCCACATATATTAATGGCCGGATGTTTCTGATTTATATGGGATTTTCTAGTTTAATTCTCTATTATCTGGTTAACCCATCAAAACACATCAAATACTTTTTATATATAATAGATTCTCTAATATTTAGGATGCCTCTACTAAACGTCTAGCTACAATATTTCTTGTTCATGAATTCAATCACATTATACAAGAGGCTAGATAAATATTTGCTCATTATAGGGTTAAAGGTGAGTGCCCACCGATAGAAGCGATTCTTTATGATTTCGAAGAAATAAGGAAATTAAGATCAACGGATTATGTTGCTTATAATTAAAAACTTAGAAAAAGGGTCCCACCTAATGTCTTTGTTGATAAAATTTCTTAACACAATGATAAATTCATTATACCAAATCTTGGATTGTGTCGGTGTACTGATACAGGGGTACCCAGTGCCCCTGACTTATGCACAGGCGGTAGTAGCTGAGCCCTTCAAAGTTCGTTCAATCCAGTGAATGATCAAGACCAGACTCCAACAAGCCCGACGCGGCAGCCTAAGCCTGGACTGCAGCGCGCCAAGCACGTCCCCGGCGCTTGTCGGGGACCAAGACATGCGCGTTTCTGAAGACCCGGCAAGCCATTCCCCCGGCAGGCACGAGCAAACCAGCCACCGCTCCACCGCATCGCTACGTCAGTCACTTATCGATGCGGTCTCGAGCCCTCAAGCGGCTAATCAGCTCTCGCTAAGCACGTGGTGGCGCGCCAGAAGACATGTTACGCCTAGTTGACCCGCCCTGCAGTGTGTCAAGACCATAAGCAATGACCGGCCAAGCGGTGGCAAGAGCTTGCCGGGGATGCACCCCCGAGCGCCACCTAAGGCGGTAATCATGGTATTTTGTCCTAAATGCCAGAGTTAGGTATGATAGCTCTGCTAAGCTATCTAATCAATAGATAATGACTCCTTTGCCATTGTGGTAACCCGTTGTACTATAAAAGGAGGCCCAAGGCAACCTAGCTCAGGAGTGGCACCCCCGGACATTTGTACTCACCTAGCATCTCCTTCCCCGAAGGCAACCCTTGCCGGGATAGAGCACGAGGCACTACTGGTGTTCTTCCAATCAAATCCACCAAAAGAAGAAGTAGGGTTTTACGCTTAGTAGCGGCCCGAACCTGGGTAAAATGCTCGTGTCCGGATCGTCGCTCCGTCTCACGCTCTCCGCTCTTCGTGCAACGCGACCCCCCTTGCCGAACCACAAGGGGCCTCTGGTCCCATAGGTGATGGTGAGCATCCGTGCCCCGAT
The DNA here is from genome assembly GCA_039707655.1 of Elymus sibiricus. Classification (NCBI taxonomy): domain Eukaryota; kingdom Viridiplantae; phylum Streptophyta; class Magnoliopsida; order Poales; family Poaceae; genus Elymus; species Elymus sibiricus. The sequence continues at coordinate 266,609,570 of CM077665.1, read as the reverse complement.
ATCTTTGGCGCGCCAGGTAGGGGGCGTGCATCATTTGCGCGAACCTGAGTTAATGAACGGAGAATCGATCTTCATCGTCATCTTCTTCAACAATGGCTCCCAAGAAGAAATCCGGTGTGGCCATGCAACCTTCCACCTCGAAAGCTCCCTCAAACGTGGCCGCCGGCGCCGTCGACGCCGCGGCGGCTACGGGTGAGGTGGGCGCCGTGGTCGACACGGCCGGCGCAGGTGGCGCCCCCTTCTAGTCCTTCGTGGCCGAAGATGGAGCAGGAGGCGTCGGAGAGGAGCAATTACAGCAGCAACTTGGCAAGCTCGGCCCCGACGCCACGGGCGAGGGAAACAACCGTTCATCGCCTCCCCGTCGCGCGGATGGCCGCGGCCGCCTCGGCGATGCCCGGTCCGATGCGAGCCGTGACCCTCCGGCCACGCCCGCCGCTGGCAAGACTGCTGCGCGTGCACCTCGTGCGGAACGAGACGAAGCACCGAGCGGAGCCACAGCCCCGCAGGATCGGCACCCTGCACGCCAGACGGCCCCAGCGAGTGGCGCAAGGCATCAAGAACGCGGCGGCGCTTCTCTTGGTCCTACTAGGAGTCGAGCGACGTCCCGGTCCGCCTCTTTCGCCATGCTGTAGGGGCACAGATGCTTACGATCACCTATGGGACCAAAGGTCCCTTGTGGTTCGGCAAGGGTGGGGGGTCACGTTGCACAAAGAGCGGAGAGCATGAGACGGTGCAATGACCAGGACATAGGCATTTTACCCAGGTTCGGGCCGCTGCTAAGCGTAAAACCCTACTCCTGCTTTTTGCTGGATTGATTGGAGGAACACGAAGAATGCAGAGCGCCTAACCCCGGCAGGGGCTGCAGTCATGGAAAGAGCGGCTATTGCGAGTACAAGTGTTCGGGGGTTCGAATTGCCAACCTTGAGTTAGGTTGCCTTGGGCCTCCTTTTATAGTGCAAGGGGCTACCACAATGGCAAAATAGGCATTATCTATCGATTAGATAGCTAAGCAGAGCTATCATACCTAACTCTGGCATTTAGGACAAAATGCCATGATTACCTGCCTAGGTGGCGCTTGGGGGTGCATCTCCGGCAAGCTCTTGCCACCGCTTGGCCGGTCGTTGCTTAAGATCTTGACACGCTGCAGGGCGGCTGTCAGCCGAGCGTAACTTTCCTTCCAATTTTTCACCACGGGCTTCGCGAGAGCTGATTAGCCACTTGAGGTCTCAACACCGCATCGATAAATGACAGGCGTAGCGATGCGGTGGAGCGGTGGCTGGATGGCTCACGCCTGCCGGGGAGTGGCTTGCCGTGTCTTCAGGGAGGTGTGCACATCTTGGTCCCCGGCAAGCGTCGGGGACGTGCTTAGCGCGTTGCGGTCCGGGCTTGGGCTGCCACGTTGAGCTTGCTGGAGTCTTGTCTCAATTGTTGGCCGGGTTGGTTTGCCCTTCTGCAGGTTGTAGCTGCCGGATGCCGGTGGTCGTCTATCCTTGCACAAGTCAGGGGAAATGAACACCCCTATTCGTTTACTCCGACAGAAGACCTCGGGCCTGAGCCGTACGTGTCGCTTGGCACGTTGGGTTAGGTCCCAAACAGTGCATGGACACACGGCGGAGGGGTTCTGCCCTTCCATCCACATCCACTTCGCGCAATTATCGCGGGTCGTGGGGTCATGGACGGGAGCTGTTGGGAATAAAAGGAACCGCCAGTAATAAAATGGCAGTTTTCCGAAAAGATAGCGAAGAGCCAGCCCCCGCGCGAGTCCCATAACAAAAGGACAACGCGCAGGAGCGCTGCTCGTTCGCATCCTTTTCTCTGCCCTTCATCTTCCTCCTATAGCCAAGAAACTACCTCCACTACCACTCCCGTTCCACCAAGAGCCGCCAGACCACCCGCCACCCTTGAAGGCTTCAAGGATGGGGCAAAAAAAGGCTGGCAACAAAGGGAAGCAGGCGGCCACATCTACGGACCTGGCGGCTGAGGAGCGAAGGAGGAAAGCGGAAGAGCTCGAGAGGCGGTGACAGGGAGATGTGGTTATCTCTCCGTCGAGCCTGGATGGCAACACTGTGATCGAGAGGTACGCCTATATGTGGGGGCGGATGACAAAGGGGCACGGAGCGCCTCAAGTTTTGCTGGACAACCCCAAGGAGAAGAAGCCCTCAGATTTGTACCACTTCTTTTGTGCATACTTTTACTGCGGCCTTGCCCCTCCCTTTTCTGATTTCTTCTGCGCCATGATGGCAACATATGGATTCCACCTTTTGGATTTCACGCCCAATGCGATGTCTTGCATGGCGATATTTGCCCATCTGTGCGAGAACTTTGTTGGAGTTGCCCCCAATGTGGACTTGTTCAAGCACTTCTTCCTAACTCGGATTGATGACAAATCCCACCGCTCTGGAAATATAAGTTGGATCCCCCGGGACAAGAAGGAGTACCTTTCCGGGCAGCTGCACGGGAAGTGGGAAGAATGGAGGGGCGATTGGTGCTAGATCAAGGACGACAAAGCCCCCGAGTTTTGCCGGGCGCGGACTGAATGTGTTACGCGTGGCAGTGACTGGGGAGGCCTAGCCCAACTGACAGCAAACTCCGCTTGGCGCTGCACATGATCATCCGTCTCAAGGCTGTCGGGCTGACCATTGAATAGGTGGGGCAGACTTCCTTCGCCGCCGCATCGCTCCTTTGTAGAAGAGGGACCGATTTGTTTGGGAGTTCAATGGTCCCGCTGATTGGATGCGCCTGTATCCCGGTCCCGCCAACAACCTGTCAGCCTACTACCATGGCTGGCTGTGTGATCAGTTGTTTGGCCATTTCAGGACACACCGTCTGCCGGAGAAAGTCATCCCGCTGCATCGCAATTCCGCTAGGAATCATATTCTCCAATGGATACCGGAATGCGATGCTTTCAGTGTTAAATCTGACTGGGAGCTGCCCGCTCTGGAGAGCGAAATGGAGTGGATCTCCTCCTTGGAGGAGAGAGCTATCAAACCGGAGTACAACTTGACCACGCCGACCAGGGAAGCGGAGAGGGCCTTTATCTTCGGACGAATCGCAGAGGACAATGCCGTTAGGACCGCCAAGGGAGCAGCCTCCGGAGGAGAAGAGGAGCCCGGGGACGATGGCTCTTCTGATGAGGAGGGCAAAAATCTTGTTCCGGAGGAGTCTGCCGGGCTGGAGCTTGCCGGGGATAGCGGTTCCCAAGCCACGGCAACAGGGGCCCAGGCGGAGGGCGAGGCGGAAGGGGCGAAGGATCCAGAGGTGGTAGAGGAGGGGATCGAAGAGGGACCCCATGCTCCGGAGCCGGGTCGCCGCCCCCGTCTATGCACCAACAGGGAGTCAACGGCCCCCACGTCTTCGCGAAGTTCCTCGAAGGTGAAGAGGACGACTGCCAAGGGTGGCGGGCGCGAAGTAGCACGTCGCCAATCCTCTCGCCTTGCTCAGACCAAGGCATCTCCCGCCAAGCGACGGAAGGTGCATGGGGTGGATCCCAGCCCCCCGTCAAGTCCAACTCCTCCGCCAGGCTCGCCCTTGCCGGCAGTCCTGGCCTCTCCGCCAAGCCCCGCCCCTCAAACTCTGAAGAGGAGCCGAGCAACTCCACCGCCTGCGTCGGGCTCAATGCTCCTTGCCTCGGAGTAAGTTTTGTTGATCTCAGCTTCCGTCGGGATGCTTTCAATCTTTAATCTTCCTGACTGATCATGTGTGGTTGACTTTGACAGGGACGAAGATGATGAAAAACTTGCGCATAGGGTCAAGAGGGCCAAATCCGCAGCGGGTTCGGACCTTGTAACAGGCGGAGGATCTGCAGGACAGGCGGAAGGGAATCTCGTGTCTAGGCCCCATTCAAGTCCTCTTCGCGAAACCCAAGCGAAGGCCTCGTCCACTGGCGGGGATGAGGAAGGGCACCTTCCATCTCCCGTCAGGGAAACATGAGAGGAAGATTACACGCCCAAGATGCGGTCCTATCCCTATTAAGGCTTGCGGCCTCGACGGGGATAGAAGCGCATCTCGTTGTTCGCAAGTACAGTAAAACATTGCATACATGTAGGAAGAGATGAGTAAATGAGTTGTCTTACACTCGCCACAAGCTATCTTACAAGTCCACATAAATTATTCATACATCATTCCAAAGGCAGGGTCCGGCTACGGACGAAAACAAACGATAAAAGAAACAATGATAAACTGTCTTGCTATCCCAGGATCACCACCACGAAGCGCCCTACTCATCTGGATACGTAACATACATCCGACCACGTTCTTCGTCATATTCCCACTGGAGCTGAGTCACATCGTCTGGCACGTTCTCATCAACACCTGCACCTGTATTGTTGTAATCTGTGAGCCACAGGGACTCAGCAATCTCATAACCCGGGTACCGAAACTATATAAGCCTTTAGGTGAGGAATTGGTTATGTGGTGAGGCTGCAGCAAGCGCCTAAGCATGTATTTGGTGGCTAGCTTACGAGAACATGAATGTAAATAAGGTGGTCTACGTAAGACGGACGTGAACTAGCATGATCACTAAGTGATCCTGAACACCTGCTTACGTCAATCATAACCCCACTGTGTTCTCTCTCGGTTCATGTTCACGAGCAGAGACAGTCACGGTTATGTACACAGTTGGTGTGTTTTATTTGAGTTTACTTCAAGTTTACTATAACCGGGTGTTAAACAAATTTCCAAGTTGCCACGTAACCACGGGCACGCTTTTCCGAAAAGATTAAACCCCGCAGGGGTGCTCCAACTCATCCATCACAAACTAACTACACGCCGCGGGAATAACCTCGACCACGAATCTCGTGATCTTCCTAGGCAATTCCATTGGAAAACCGCAACCTCGAGATAGCCCGAAGAAAAACCGGAATTCCTCGCGCAAGACATTCGAGAAAGGTAAAACAAGTTCAGCAAGACCGCCCGACGAGTCGACGAACCCGATAGGAGCCGTGTATCTCGTTCTCAGGACACAACCGGATGAACACTACGTACGGCGGCCTGATAGAAATCCCTCGAGTTGCCCCGAGGTGGCCCCGCAAGTGGCTCTGGGTTGGACCAACACTCAAGGAGCACTGGCCTGGGTTGTTGATTAATTATCCACGGGGTAGCTATGCCCTATGCAATTTTATTAAGTTGTTTAGCAAATGTAGTACCAAAGTTGGGTCTTGCCAGACAAGTTTTAATCTAAAACGAATGGTCAAGGGGGTCCCCATAACAACCCCGAGCATGTTAGGAGCGCAAAATATGGAATATAACACCGGTACTCGGAACTAGTGCGGCAAAAGCGGAACAAATCACTGAGCAAAAGGCCAAGCCTTCCACCGTTGCCAGATATATAGGTGCATTAATTTAAGTAACAGTAATAGAGTGATATAAACAAAATCCATGTTGACACATGGAAAGCTTGCACCTGCAACTAGCAACGCTATAAGATAAGGGCTGAGTAGCGGTAACATAGCCAATCAATGTTTGCTAGGTGGTGGAGGGGTTAGAGGCTTTCATGGCAATTTAGAGGCTGACAGTTTAAGTTGTAGGTAACGGAAAACATAACAGTAAAAGCGAGACATCTAGCAAGGCAAAAATAGTGTCGGGATCCGGGTATGATCATCTTGCCTGTTGGTTCTTCAGAGGGACAAAGAGCTGGGTCCTCGTAGTTGTACTCTCCTGTATCCTCGTACTCAGGCTCAACACTCACGTCTACCCAAATAGAAACAGCACCAAATAAACATACAAGCAAGGTGCAATGCACAAACAAGATGATGCATGACCAAGTTGATGTATTTAACATGGCAACCCAAAGTAGTCATGTTTCTCATGCAATTATTAAGTTCTTTAGTATTCTGGAAAGAACCTCAAGTTAAGTTATTTGAACATGCATGATCATGGCAAATATGAATGCTTCATGCAAAAATGATGCAAATGCATATGTAGAACGTTGCAAACGGAGTAACGTAGCTCACGGTGCACTCCCGGCAAGGTACGAACGTTAACGGAGACAAAACACAAGATGAGGGAGGCCATGGGCTATTCCTTGGTATCCCAAGGATGCCACTGGATAGGAAATGAAAATCTAGCAAGAATAGAGCTAATATCAAGCAAAACTATGGAGTATAGCTCCCACAAGTCACAAAACAATTCTACACACAATATGTCCACAAACAGCAACACGTCATATTGCAACTCACATAACAAGAGCTACAGCAAGTTTCAAACCACAACCAAAGCATGAACAGAAACTATACAGCATGCTTAGCAAATCATCCATCTACACAAACTTGAAAGGAAGGATGGATCAATAGCAATGAAGCTCACAAGATGGCATGTTGAATCAGTTTTTAGGGACTTGATGAAAATTCCAGTTTTCTGGAATCTGAGTTAACCCGATGACATATTGACAGCATGATTTATATATGCTACAACAACTTTCATGGCATGAAAATTAACAGAGTGATAGAGGGCAACATCTACAACAAAACACTAGCACTGAGCATTAGCTAAAACATCACAGATCACTTGGTAGCATCCTCTAAACATAGCATGATAATAACAGCAACTTCTCAGACTTAGTCAAATTTAGCAAGGGGCAAACTGGACACATATTACCAGGATAGCAACTTGACCGCAGGCATTATATAGGATGCAATGACTTGATTCACATGATCTTGGCACACAATAATAGAGGAAGAGGAGCACAACAAAACACGTCATGGCACCAAACCCAAAAGAACACTACCTCCATGGGAACCATCCTCACAACATGGTAAGAAAATAACAGCTCCCAACACTTAGCAATATTTTGAGGCATGAAACAGTGTTATTCTCTTAGCGTGTTTACAGCAAGAAACACACTTATATACAAGTTTATCATGCCAAGAAAAAATACCAGGGCCTGGTGCCCACAACACACTAGCACATTCATGTTGACAAATTTCACATATGTTGCATAAATTAATTCATGTAAAAATGGTAAAATGGCATGTTGAAGCAAAATGACATTTTGCAAACTTGCTCAAAAGACAAAACAAATTACACCATTGGATTCCTTGGGAAATTCTACCCCAAAATCATATATCACACTCATATGTTCAAGTAGATAAAATGCCCAAAATCACAATTGGAAAACCACACATGCACTTATAAGTCAAAACTTTCCTAATATGGCTATTTCCAAATATGGCAGTGCCCTGATTTGGCATACTACCAGAAATGGAAATAAAACAAACAGAGAAGAAAAAATAAAACAGAAAAATAAAAAAGGAGGGGGTCCCACTGGCAGTGAGCCAGGGCCCCCTGAGTGGCTGACAAGGTGGCCCCATGGCCCACCTGTCACACACACACACACAGGAGCACACAAAAAAAATAAAAAGGGGTGATGTGCCCGTGGGGGATCGCACCCACGACCCCCTGGTCGAGCTGGTTCGGTCAAACCACTCGTCCACACGCACACAACTGACTAGAGACGGGCTCGGGCGCTCTTATCCCTTCCCTGGTGAGAGGCCTGACCCCACGCGTCAGCCACACACTCCACACACACACAGCAACGCAACGGTGACGAACAGAGGCGGCGGGATCGCGCCGGAGGGAGCTCCGGTGACCAAATCGAGCGGCGGAGGGCACTACTGCACGCGCAAAGACAACCCGCACACACACGCACACGCACAGGACCAACGACACACGAAGTCGCTCCCGGCAAAGAAGTACTCCGGCGGCGACGATGGCCTCGATCAGCTAGCTACGACGGCGCAAACGCACGCTACGAAGCAAAAAAAATGAAACCTTACGCACCGGTGGGAACTCGACCACCTACTCGCCAGCTTGGAATGGACGGAACACTCGCCGGCGACGAGGTCCGACGGCGGCGAGAACCTGGCTACACGGAGACGACGCTACACTATGCAATTGCACGCAGGAAGCTGGTGAGAACGGGGAGAAGCTCACAGAGAGAGGCTCGGGACGACGATCGGGCTTGAGGGAGACTGGCGACGGCGAATTCGAGCTGCGACGACCAGCGGCCGAGGAGGAAGAAGACAACAATTCGCACGCGCCTTGGAGTCCCGCGAGGATGCAGAGGACGACGAGGAAGAAGACGTCGACGCGGAGCTTCCCGACGCACGCCTGCTCCAGGAGCTCGCCGGAGACGCACCTGCGACGGCGACGGCTCTCTGACCTCACGCACTCTCTGGATCTTGGAGGGAACTCACCTGGCGGCGGCGAGAGATGGGAGAGGGGAAACCCTAAAGAGAGGGGGCACGGACGCCGAGCTTTATAGCCGAGGCGCTGGCCGTCGTGGCTGCCACGGCGGCCATGTGCTCGTTGGTCTGCACGGCGCTGTGAGAGGGAGCTGGAAAGGAGGAGGAAGACGCTTGGGAGAGAGAGGCCGAGCCACGCTGGAAAGGAGCCAGCGCGCGGATCTAGCTGGGCCGCGGGAGGGGAGGAAGGAAGAAGGCCCAGGTGGGCCGGCTCTCTCTCTCAGCGAAAATAAAAACACAGGGGCCTTTTCTATTTAAATAACAGAAACAGAAGTAAAACCATGCATGTTTGGAAAAGAAATAGAGAGGAAGAAAATATGTTTTGGAACCACCAAATTATGCCCTATTTGATAAAAATGGCCTTGACATTTTTAGAGCAAGAAAATTAAATCACATATATACATTATTGGAACCTGTTTTGCAAAGAATAGACAATGCCAAAGCATAAAACATGGTTGGGAGCAGACTAACAAATCATAACAGAATATTTTAGAGGGGATCAACATTTTTAATGAGGTGAACCAGCAAGTAAAAATCATCACATGTTGTATATATTAGACATGAGAGAGGTGGTGATGGTTTATGAGCAAAATAGTGGAGAGGTTTTAAACACAACAAGGCTTCCACACCAAACCCACACACACACACTCACAACATAACAAGGCACAACAACATATAATGCATACAAGAGATGATGGTGAAATGATATGATGCCATGATGCTAAATGACATGAAGCAATTATATTATTCCAAAACAAGGGCACAACATGAGGTCCACATGAGAAATATATTACAAAAGGCAAGGATCACACTTGGGCTATTACAGAAGATCGGAGGGAGGCCCACCCAATGGAGCTCCTTCTCCAAGATTCCCCGTCAATTGTTGCCCGTGAGGGTGATTCGCCGGCAAGGGTCTCCGCCGAGGAATTTGCTCGCGCAAAGGTCATCGCCGAAGGGGTGGCGACATACGTCACGCTGGCAACTGACATTACGGGGGAAGGAGAGATCCTTCCGCAGCATTCTCCATCGGGTATCCCTCTTGCCGGTGTTCTTGTTTCCCCTGTATCTTTTCCTTACGTGCTTCGTTGATTTCTGATTTTCATACTTCTGTTTTGTTGTTCTACTCAGCAGTCCCACTTTTTGAAGAGCCCGAACTTCTGGAGGAGGTCGCTGTTATTGGGAAAGACGCTGCCGCGGAAGCGATGAAGATCGCTGTCGCAGAAGAACATGGCTCGGCTGCCGGGGATATTCAGGGGTCCCCGAAGAGAATGGAGCAAAATCCCGGCAGCGTGCCCGTCCTTAGCTCAGGGGTTGAAGAGAAGACTCCCCTTCAAGCCATGATGCCTTCTTCGTCCAGCTATCCCCTGGCATCAGCCCTGCAATCCCCGCAGAGTCATCTCGCGCTGATCACTACTCCGTTAAGCCACACAACTCTTGGTTCGCCCTTCTCAGTGGGTATAGAGATTGATGAAGAGATTAACAAGATCCTGGCGCCACTATCCATGAGGATCGAAGGGACTCACGGCACTGCTTATGCTGGCAAGGACTTGGCTTTTCTGGAGTCCATAGCAGCAGGGCTTAAGGATGTGCAGAGCAGGTACAGCCTCCAATGGCAGGCGGTCAAGGAGCAACGAGATTCAGCCGAGCTTGTGGACCAGCAGTTGAGGAGCAAAGGGAGCGAACTGCGGGACTGGTACAATCGGCAGGTCCATTCCCTCAAGAGGCAGCACGAAACGCTATCCATGGCTGACGAGGATGTTACCGCCCAGAAGGTCCGTCTGGCGGAGCGCAAGGTGCTTCTAGACGCCAGAGAGGATGGCATCTCTATCCGGGAAGAGAACCTCGAGGCCACCCTTCGTGCCAAGGATGATGAGCTGGAGGACCGCGTCCGACAGCGTACCAAGGAGCTGGAAGACGGCTACAAGATTGCTCTTGATGCACTTTCCTCGGAATCTGCTGCTCGGCTGAAGGAGGTGACTGACGACTTGGCTGCTGCTTCTGCTGCCAAGGCCAAACTTGAAGCCCAACGGACCAAATTGATAGAGGATCTTGCCGGGAGCACCAAGGAGATCGAGGCCCTCAAGGAGGAAGCGCGTAAGGCAGCTGCGACTCTGGAAGAGGTGCAATTACATCTTTCCTCCAAGGGCCAGGATCTTGATGCCGCCAATGGTACCATCTCCGACATGAAATCCAGGCTTGCTTCCTTGGAGAGCAATGATGAATCTGCCGAGGCCCGTGAGAAGCTGTTGCTGACGGATTTGACCCGTGCTCGGACCCTTCAGAAGGACACCGAAGAGAACCTGGAGAACGTGGTTGATCAGCGTGACCTCTAGATCAAGAGGATGGTCGATATCGCCGAGCGCCTCACTGTCTAGATTGCCAAAATGGACATGAAGAGCTGGGCCTATTCCGCCGGCAGGCATGGAGCCCCCAGCGTCAAGCTGACAATCTTCTTCGACGGTCTGATTGAGGGGTTGAAGACGTATGAAGAAGATAGGGCCGCCTCCTTCGCTGATGAATCCAGGAAGCTAGCGCGTGATGCCCTCTTTCAGGTCTTGAGCAACCACGCCTTCTTCCATCCAGAGCTCGATCTTTCCGACGGTTTCAAGAAGCTGCCGTCGGGCGTCGACACTTCGGCAGCCGCGGAGAAGGCTGGTCCTCTCGCCGACAGGATCCTCAAAGTTCCAAGGACTTAGGGGAGCCACCGGAGTTAGCTTTATATCTTCCTTGTCGCCATGTTGCCCTGTACTCAAGACACAGTAGGTATCTCGTATTAGGGCGTGAACTCTCTTTATTTTATCATTTGCTGAACTGATGTTTCTCTGTAAGCGCATACTATGCCCTTCGTTTCCCTTCCGGCGTTCGTATGATATTCACCATTGCGCATTTCTAGTTACCCGCCAATGATGTGTTGTCGCGAATTGCTTTGAGGAACATGTCCTTAGCTTTCTGCTGACAAAAGCACGCTGCCGGCGGGATTACCTCTGGCAGTGTTGACGCTGCCGCGTGTTTCGTTGAGCAGGCTCGAAACAAAACACGGGCGCGAACGAACACAGTAAGGTTCTATCACACGCAAGGTTCAGCATACGAAACCTTTTGGTTCGACAAAGGGACATATAAACATATGTCTTAATGGAAATCGACTATTAAGTCAACTTAGCTTTTTGGCATGGCCTTTCATGTCACCCTGGTGTCTCCTTTCTCCCGTGCCCCTATGGTATGCACGCAAGCATGTGCTCACCGCAGCCTTGGAAGAGAAGGAATGTAGAGAAGAGTAAGGCGGGGATACTTGAAGATCTGTTAGTCATGCCTATGGTCCGCGGCAGGGGCCTGCCGGGTTAATGCCATATTCATGATTAATTCGGGAATGGAAAAAGAAAGGAAGCGGGTACGGCCATCTCTTCTCTCCCCTTTTTTCTTCGCACCCAACGGTCCCGTGGCGTCCCGCGATGGGTGTACGGGACCTTGCTGTGGTTCGCCTGCCGGGAGCGTCTACCAATGGATATACTCCAGCACTTGGTTCAAGACTCGTCCCTTGGCGGGACAAATGCAAGACCGAACGTCATGCGAGCTTATCGACACTGACGTTGTCGTCACCTGCGCAGGGCTAACCATAGGCGGGGAAGGAGGAGGGAGAAAGATATGGCCAGGTACCTCTTTCTCCCCTTGACCAGCTGGATTACGCCATATCTCCCTGGGGTCGAGCGAACCCATTTCTTTCCGGCGTTCTCCGCTCCAGTCTCGGCCACGGAGAACGTGACGGCGGTGCCGCCTGCGCCGGCTGTGTTGCTCACGGCGCCTTACCCACTCGCAGCCGCTGCGACGCCCGCCGCGCTCGTGGCTGCGCGCAAGGGAGTCCTTGAAGTGGAAAGATGCGCGGCCGTGCTGGATTTCTTCTTCGGAGCCATTGTTGAAGAAGATGATGATGAAGATCGATTCGCCGTTCACGAACTCGGGTCCGTACAAATGATGCACGCCCCCTACCTGGCGCGCCAAAGATGTCGGGGCACGGATGTTCCCGATCACCTATGGGACCAGAGGTCCCTTTTGGTTCGGCAAGGGGGGGTCACGTTGCACGAAGAGCGGAGAGCTTGAGACGGCGTAGCGATCAGGAGACAGGCATTTTACGCAGGTTCAGGCCACTGCTAAGCGTAAAACCGTACTCCCGCTTTTTGGTAGATTGATTGGAGGAACACGAAGAATGCAGGGCGCCTAAACCCGGTAGGGGCTGCTATTGGGGAAAGAGCGGCTATGCGAGTACAAGTGTTCGGGGGTTCGAATTGCCAACCTTGAGCTAGGTTGCCTTGGGCCTCCTTTTATAGTGCAAGGGGCTACCACAATGGCAAAACAGGCATTAACTATAGATTAGATAGCTAAGCAGAGGTATCATACCTAACTCTGGCATTTAGGACAAAATGCCATGATTACCTGCCTAGGTGGCGCATGGGGGTGCATCTCCGGCAAGCTCTTGCCACCGCTTGGCCGGTCGTTGCTTAATATCTTGACACGTTGTAGGGCGGGTGTCAGCCGAGCGTAACTTGCCTTCCAATGTGTCACCACGTGCTTAGCGAGAGCTGATTAGCCGCCTGAGGGCTCGACACCGCATCGATAAGTGATAGGCATCGCGTTGCAGTGGAGCGGTGGCTGGATGGCTCAAGCCTATCGGGGAGTGGCTTGCTGGGTCTTCAAGGAGGTGTGCACGTCTTGGTCCCCGACAAGCGTCGGGGACGTGCTTGGCGCGTCGCAGTCCGGGCTTGGGCTGCCGCGATGAGCTTGCTGGAGTCTTGTCTCGATTGTTGGTCGGGTTGGTTTGCCCTTCTGCAGGTTGTAGCTGCCGGACGCCGGTGGTCGTCTGTCTGTGCACAAGTCAGGGGAAATGAACACCCCTGTTTGTTAACTCCGACACATGCCGGGCACCGCAGAGGAAGCCATGGTGCGAGTCCATATGCTGCTCAATTTCATGCCAGCGGCTGATAAGATGGATGAATGGAGAGCCACCATTCAGAGTTTGATTTCTTTCATCGAAGCCAACAAGCCCCAGCATGCAGAGCCATCGCGACGTACGCGAACAGCAGCAGCAGCCCGGGGCGACAAGCGCGTCGAAGGGGCCACCCCAACGGTGCAGTCCCCTCCACGACAACAGGCCTAGAGGCAGCCGTAGCAAACTTCGCATGCTGATGAGCACGACGAGGTGTCCATAGTCTCGTCTGGCCCGCGCGACCACCGGGATCAATGGCTTGTCCTTGAAGATGGGCGAAAAGAAGACGCGCGCATCACCATCGAGCGATGCCGGGAAGCACACCATCAATCTGACTGGCGCAACGGTCTAAACATCGGTGGCCCCGTGCCCAGTGCTGCCGGGTACCTTCCTTACGAGGTTGGTTGCCCTGCCTTCACTAGCGAGCTGCGACGGGTCCGTTGGCCGTCGACCCGAGCTTTCAAACCTGAGCTGCCTGAGAAATACGATGGGAAGCTGAACCAAGCAGAGTTCTTGGGCATATACACGATAGCTGTTCAAGCTGCCGGAGGAAGAGATGAAAAGGTGCTCGCCAACTATTTACCTTTGGCACTTATGCCAAACGTGAGATCGTGACTGATGCATCTGCCGGAAAATTCAATTTTGTCTTCGGCTGATCTGTGCAACGAGTTCTGTTGGATTTCGGGCTCCGCAAAACCCGAAGAGGTTCGAACTCAGGGGCATGTGCGAAGATCCCCACCAGCTTTGGCCCCAAGCTCACAGCTCCACAGCCCAGCCGTTTGGAACTTACTTAATCGTAGGGAAGAAAATTAGCACATGGATTTACCCAGGTTCGGGCCACTGCGAAGCGTAAAGCCCTACTCCTGCTTTTGGTGGATTGCCTCACGAGGAGGTTTGTGGATGAACTGGTACAGTGGTGAGCAACCTCGCGAGGTCACTCAGGTAGTTTCGGATCTCCCCCTCTACGGTGTAGCCTAGCCTCTATTTATAATGGCCCGGGTCCACTTCCCTTATCGCACTGGCGGGAAGGGATCCCACAACGGCCAAATTCGAAAGGGGACAGGAGGTACATCTTATCCTGACGAAAGGTGGTCTTCGCCTGCAAAGTAGCTGGCTGTGACGCGGAGGTGGGCTCGGCGGTGACATCCGCCCTGCCGTGCCCGTTGGCCTGGTCTTATTACACCAGAATGGAAACCTTTGGTGGGACGCCTCGGGAACCCGCTTACGCCCTTGCCTCCCTAGCACCAAAGAGGAAACTGTATTATCTGTGCGTGCTGGTGCACGCCAGGCTTGGCTTGCGTCACTCCCGGCCTCGCGAGGCCGAGTGCTGCATAGGGATCTCCGCCACTCGGGAGGCAACCTGGGGTGGCCTCCTCTGTCCAGGGGTCTTGGCGCCGTCCTCCTCACGAGGGAGGGGCTCTCGCGAGGGCCTTGCCTTGAGTGATGCCGCGCTGGGCCTTGCTGGTTGTCGAAGTGGGCCATGCCCTGGGCCGCAGCCAGGCAAGTTTGGGTACCCCCATTCCCAGGACGCCGACAGTAGCCCCCGGGCCCAAGGCGCGCTCGAGTTGGCTTCGGGGCGAAGCCGAAGAAGTTGGCCCGAAGCGCAGTGGGCCCCAATTGCTTGCGGGCTAGGCCTGGCGAGTGGTGCGCGGTCGGGCGCGGTCATCTTCGCTCCCGTGTCTCCTCGGCAACCGCCCGAACCGACAAAAGCTTGGCGCCCGGTGCCAAGCCATTATTGCTTTCCTTCCCTGTGCTCTTGCTCCTTCGCCCAGATCCCCATCCTCTGTGAGAACTCCTCCAGATCTCAGCGCTGCGCCTTCCTTCCCCTTGCTTTCTTGTTCTCAAGGACCTCTCGATGGCACTCGCC
The DNA here is from genome assembly GCA_039707655.1 of Elymus sibiricus. NCBI lineage: Eukaryota > Viridiplantae > Streptophyta > Magnoliopsida > Poales > Poaceae > Elymus > Elymus sibiricus. The sequence goes on along the minus strand of CM077665.1, from coordinate 266,594,485 downwards.
GGCAAGTCGATACCCGAAGCTCAAGGCTCTGCCTCTGCTTCTGCCTCGCCGGCGCTCTCGGAGTTCGCCATAGCCAAGGACGGGAACCTCGCCCCGGTGCTTCCGTCGAAGGCGGACGGCACCAATGAGTGTGGGCGAACCTTCATATGGTGTGGCTCTGCGGTGCAGCACAGCCTGGCCGAGTCAGCCTACCCCTTTTTCCTCCACAGTGTCTTCTCCGGGCATGTTGGAGGGATCGGGGGGGGAGGGGGGAGCGTGTCTACGGGCTTCGTGGATGTGGCCTACGTCCAGGGAGAGGAAGAGGGGGAGCGGGGGCGTGCTAGGAGCCCACGCGTGCGAGGCCGTCCATTGGAGCCCTGGGTGGCCGGCGCGCGTGCGAGGAGGGGACAGACGAGGACAGGGGCATTGCGTGTCCCGGACGTCGAGGGGCCTCGACTGGCACGCTGGGAAGGCCCAAGGTGGCCAGGGGACGCGAGGTCAGCGCTCGGATGCTCTGCCGCATGCTCAAGAGCACACTTTTGGCTAGCATGGGCTCGTTCTAATGCGCTCTGGCGTGCCCACTTTTGTCCAAAAGCTGCTGGGGAACTAAACAATGCGGGAAGGAGCATTGGATGCCCTAGTTGCCTGATAGGAGAGAGGAGAGGCTGAGAGAGAGGGAGAAAAGGGGTGTCCAGGGGGTGCAAATGGGGTTTTCACCCCTCAATCATGGAGCCGTGGCCATGCAAGATTTACTGGAGGTAGAGGAGGGTCATGAGGGACCGTGGTAAAAATTTGGGATCATGGAGAATAAGTTAGAGGGTGAAAACAGTCACTGTTAGAAATGACCAGAAGGTGTTTGATGGTGATTTGGCCAAGTAAATGAATTCTACTTACCTTGATATTTAACAGGATCAAATGGGGGTTAAAAATAGGGCTGAACACCAAGTTTGAGATTAGCTGAAGAAAGTTGCCAATGTAAACTTGGTAAACCCTAAAAATCAACAGAAACATGTTTTTATAGATCTGGTCATGCTAAGCTATTCTCCTCAATGCACCACTTTGTGTGGTGGCATTATTTGGATATTAGAGCATGCCCAAAAAGTTTGGGACCAAATGGGGAAACTTGATAGTGCAAAACTTCCCAATTCTTGAAATCAACAGAAATGGGTTTGGGGGATTTGGACAAGTGTATCTGTTCTCCTTGATGCACCACTTGGTGTGGATGCATTTTTAGAGGATTAGAATATGTCCAGAAAGTTTGAGCATAATTGGAGACAGTTGGCAATGTAGAGTTGCTCAAACTTGGATCTGGCCAGAGAGGGTTTTGGAATATTTTGGTGTATCTAATCAATTGGGATTCAGATGAAACTTGGCAAGATGATCACATATGTCATATGTGACACTCTAGAATTTTCTTGGATTTATTTGAGAATATTTCCTATAGAAATATTTCAAATGCTTGATTTAAGCAGAAAGGGTTTTGGAGGGTTTTGTCCAATATTTTGAACATGACCATGTGTTGAAACTCATATATATGGAAAATATATGTCCACTGAGTTTCCCTAAATTTTCACAAATATTTTAAAAGCATTTAAATAATTTTTCCCTATAAAAGACCATTCCCGGCCTTAAGAAAAAGGCTTTGAATAAAATAGTAAAATAATCTTTAAAAATAATATTTGGTGGTTTTGGGAAGTCATATATATAGTGCGTTTCAAATAAATCCTTTGGTGTTAAATATACACATGGTATGATCATTGGACAAGAGTTTGGATCAAGGAAAAGAGTTCTTGAGAGTGGGAGGGAGTTTCATGAATATAGAGCACCAACAAGCAATTAAACAAGCAATCAAATAGCACACAAGTCAAACATTCATAGGCACTCAAAAAGTTTTAATTGGCCCTAATTTTTGAGTCATGATAACTTAGTCATGAGGCAAAACACAGGGTGTGACATCAGTCCGCCAAGGGTGCAAACAAGTTGACGCCGAAGTGGGAAGGCCCTTATCGGGTAGTACGAGTCACCAGACCTGGCGCAGTCCGTCTGGAGACCAAAGATGGCACCAAGGTGCAAAACTCATGGAACATTGAGCATCTTCGTCAGTTCTACCCATAAGGCGCGGCTGCTGGGCTCAGTCCCCGGTAGCCACCTTTTGTACAAGCCTTGCCGATGTTGCATGTAACCCTTTGTACAAAGCTAGGCGCAGACCCTGTGCAACAATAATAAAGCTAGGCATTGCATCATATCATCATCCTTACATGCTCATTACACATTTTTTTATGAATGCAATGTTATTGATTTTAAGTTATAAAGATTTGCTAGAATACTTGATGAAACCGTAATCATTGTTACTGTTCTCACCCTACATGTTTTACCATCGAGAAAACAGGGAAGGGGAACAAAGAAACAAGGATGGCGGCCCGTCACACTCGAAAAGAATATACTTCTTGGAAAAGATAAGTATATCGCATATCTCCATTTCAGTACTTCTCGATTTCTCAAGGAAACTCTTCGTATCTTCCTTGCTGTGGGTTGTGGAGTCATCCACGTGGTGAAAACCCTTGTCAGGACGAGCCTTCCCCCTCTGTTTGTTTATAGGGCTGGCAGCGCCAATACCGACAAGGAGCTCTGCCGGGGAACAACGCCAACCTGTTGCCGGGGGCTCGTTCCCCCTCTTTGGCACTCGTGGTTTGAATGATGACCCGGCAACTAGCGCCGTGCAGCAAAGACAAAACATACTGATGCAGTATAAATAAGGAAATGAACGGGATAGTACTTGCGAAAGAAAGACAACACTTTTTCTCATTCATTTTTGATACAGATGGGACAAATATTACATAAGAGGGCGCCTATTTTTAATAACTCTTTATTTGGCTTTCTCCCCTAGGAGCAGATTACAAAAAGAAAAAAAAGCAGAGGGAGGACCCAAGCAGATGCCTAGCCTGACCCTGTCAAGACTGTCGGGGGACGGCCCGGCAAAACCACCGGCAAGAAGGATGAAGCCGAAGTCCACGAGCCTGCCGGGGTCCCACTGAGAAGAAGAGGCGGCGCCCGAGTCGAGAACCCCCGGCAAATCGCTCTACCGGGAGGAGCAGGAGGAGCATGATGACGGTGATGGTGCGGCCGACGATCAGCTGGAGCCCAGGTCGTTGTACTCCGACTTGACGGCCTGGGACTCGTCGTCGTCGTCTTCACCAACACTGTCCTCCTCGTCCCTATCGCTCGAGGAGGAACTTTCGACATCGCTCGAGCTCTCCTCACAGCAGCCAAGACGGGCACCCGAACGCCGTTAAATCTTGACGGAGAGCAGGTCGGCCTCCATCAGCTTGAAGCGGAGGACGTGCCCACCCATGAGGTTGTGGGCACGTGCGAAGGATTTCCATCCGCGCCTGAGAAGCATGACGCGACGCTCCGGGTACTCGACATCCACCCGCACAGCGCCATTACAGCAACCATGTGCCCGCAGCCAAAGGATGTGCGGCCTATCAACCTCCATCACCATGGCGAAAGGGTGAGGAAGGCGCAGGTGGCTTCGGGGTGGACCACACAGCTTGATGACGAACTCCAGCGCCGTTCCCTCAGCATGGGCCTCCTCAAGGGGAGTTTCTGATGGGGAAGTAGGAAGAGAAGCAGCACTCTGTCTTCCCCGGCCGCGGGCCCCGCGTCAACTTTGGCCCCTTCCAGCTCCTCCACCACGCGCACTCGAGCCACCCTCCACCTCCGCGCCTGAAGCGGTGGCATGATCCCGACGGGAACCCCTCGCCATTGAGGCGGAGGCCGGAGGGCGTCCTCGTCCCCAGGGCATGCTAGCGGCGAATGCAGCCCAAGACAAGGAAGCAGAAGGGCAAGCTCTATGGATTCAGACTCAAGGAGAAAGAAAGGATGGATGAGCATCGCCCCTCCCGACCCCCAACTTATAGGGGAGGGCGCGGGGGCGGGCTCCCCCCCCCACTCCAAGGGTCGCCGCCCATCTCCACCAATTCCATCACCCACGATCACGGGTGAACATGTAACCGCCCCATTGCTCCAATCCATGGCGCTGTGGTTTCTGCCATGATCAGGACTTTAAGTCACGCGCGCCCGTCGCTAACTCCCCGCTATGCATGCGGCGCGCGTGGCGGAAACGGCCTGATGTGGTGGGTAAGTGCGGACCAATAAATTGGCAGTTACTCCCTCCCATTGCGCGCCTGTGCATAGATTTTGGGCTTGACCCAACGGCACTTGCTGAGCGCGTGTGGGCCAGACCTGGGGGGTCCTGTCGGTGCACTGATACAGGGGTACCCAGTGCCCCTGACTTATGCACAGGCAGTAGTAGCCGAGCCCTTCAACGTTCATTCAATCCTAGCGAATGATCAAGACCAGACTCCAACAAGCCCAACGCGACAGCCCAAGCCTGGACTGCAGCGCGCCAAGCACGTCCCCGGCGCTTGCCGGGGACCAAGACATGCACGCCTTTCTGAAGACCCGGCAAGCTATTCCCCCGGCAGGCGCGAGCTAACCAGCCACCGCTCTACCGCATCGCTACGTCAGTCACTTATATATGCGGTGTCGAGCCCTCAAGCAGCTAATCAGCTCTTGCTAAGCACATGACGGCGCGCCAGAAGACAAGTTATGCCCAGTTAACACCCTCCATGCAGCGTGTCAGGACCATAAGCAATGACAAGCCAAGCGGTGTCAAGAGCTTACCGGGGATGCACGCCCGAGCGCCACCTAAGCCGGTAATCATGGTATTTTGTCCTAAATGCCAGAGTTAGTTATGATAGCTCTGTTAAGGTATCTAATCAATAGATTATGGCTGTTTTGCCATTGTGGTAACCCTTTGCACTATAAAAGGTGGCCCAAGGCAAACTAGCTCAGGATTGGCACCCCCGGACATTTGTACTCACCTAGCAGCTCTTTCCCCGAAGGCAACCCTTGCTGGGTTAGAGCGCGAGGCACTACTGGTGTTCTTCCAATCAAATCCACCAAAAGCAGGAGTAGGGTTTAATGCTTAGCAGCGGCCCGAACCTGGGTAAAATGCTTGTGTCCTGATCGTCGCGCTGTCTCACGCTCTTCGCTCTTCGTGCAACGTGACCCCCTTGCCGAACCACAAGGGGCCTCTAGTCCCATATGTGATCGTGAGCATCCGTGCCCCGACGGATTGGGTCATGTGCTTGAGACATATTTAAGGAAGTACCTTTATCGAAACTTATACTATGAAGAATTGACTATTAATTATGAAAATCCTAAGGAGGAGCCTCCTATTCCTCCCGAAATAGATCTCACAGACCCTTGTTTTGTGAAATTTAGTAGCTTCAATTAATTTTGCTTACCTATTAGAAAACATGCTGTTGAAAGAGGGGGATATGATTTTAGCAAGATGGATCTCCCTCATGACTATTAGAGCACTTGATACTATGCATTATGCCTAGCTAGGGGCATAAGACCATAGCTCTTGTTGGGAGGCAACCCAATAGTTATCTTTAAATTTTTATTTTAACTTTTTGTCTTGGTGTGATAACATGATTACTACTAGTGTAATTATTGTGTTTTTATGTTTAATTTAGTGTTTGTGCCAAGTAAATCTTTTGGGATGACTTGAATGATAAGTAGAATTGATACGGTGCAAAAATAGAAACTTTTGTGTCTAGTGTAGAATTTCTCCGATTCTACGGGAATGTCTTTTTGATCGAAAAGTTTTACGCAGTATTGGTATACAAATTACCCAGGTTTTCCTAATTTTTCAAAATTTGTGGAGTTATAGAAGTATGGTGTTTGCGCAGATCATTACAAACTGTTCTGTTTTAGACAGATTCTATTTTTGCTTGCATAGTTTGCTTGTTTTGAGGATACTATGGATTGTATCGGGGGGCATAAGCCATGGAGAAATTAGAATACAGTACCTTATGCAATAATAAAATATGAATCAGTTTATAACAGTACATTAAGTGTTTAATTTACCTATCATACTAACGGAGCTCATGAGTTTTCTGTTGAGTTTTGTGTGCTCTAGTTTTCATGTTTTGGGTGCTATCACGATGGATGAAGGAATAAGGAGAGGCAAAGAGCCTAATCTTGGTGATGTCCAAGGCACCCCAAGGTAAATTCTAGGTAGACTCAAGCGTCTATGCTTGGGGATGCCCTGAAAGGCATCACCTCTTATGTCTCAATCCATCGGTATGTCTACATTTTTATTCATCACATGATATGTGTTTTGCTTGGAGCGTCATGTGTTTCAGTTTGTTTTTGTGTTAGTTTTCCACACTCATTGTTTGCTGGACACACCTACTTGATAGATACACATGTTCACCATGATTTTCAGAATACTATATGTGCTTCACTTATATCTTTTGAGCTAAGCAGTTGCTCTAGTTCTTCACTTATATCTTTTAGAGCACGGTGGCATATAGAAATAATTGCACTCTCATTCTTCACTTAAATTTGTTTGAGAGTTTAATAAATAGTGATGGTAACTTGCATGGGTTATAGGACTAGTCCAAAAATAATAGGTATTCAAGGAGTGCATAATCAAAACCTTCATGTAGCACATAAAAGAGAAATTGTGGGTTAATGATATTGATGTGATAATATGAAAGGGCGTCAATGCATGGTTGTTGGTTAGTAGAAATATCGATAGTTAAAGGGTGTTAATTTGCTGTTCACCTAAATATTGGTTATGGCAAGGTGATGATGTGTGAGCATTATTATTCCTCGTTGAAATCCTAGTGCTGTTTAGGTCGGGGCGCGCGATGGTTAACTCCTACCAACCTCCTCCCTAGGGGCTATGCGAGTAGTACTTTTCTTCGAGAGAGCTAATAAATATTTGCAATAAGTGTGTGATTCTTTATAACTAATGTGAATTCGTGGATGTACACACACTCAGCTCCTCATATTTTCTAGCCTTTTCGGTACGGTGCATTGCCCATTCTCACCTCGATGATCGGTGCAAACTTCACCGGTGCGTCCAAACCCCGTGACATTATACGCTCTATTGCACATAAGCCTCCTTATATATTCCTCAAAACAGCCACCATACCTACCTATCATGGCATTTTCATAGCCATTGCGAGATATATTGCCATGCAACTTCAACCATTACATCATATGACTTGTGCACTCATTTTCATATTGCTTTGCATGATCATTTAGTGGACATAGTTTTTCATATCAAGTTGTAAGTAAATAGAAGTGTGATACTTTTCATTATTAGAGCACTGTCTCAATGAGAAAAGGATGATGGAGACAATGATTCCCCCACAAGTCGTGATGAGACTCCGGACGAAAAATAAAGAAAGAAAAAAAGAAAAAGAAAAGAAATAAAAAAAGAAAAAAGAGAAAAAAATAAATGAGAGAAAAGAGAGAAGGGACAGTGCTACTACCTCTTTTTCCACACTTGTGCTTCAAACTAGCACCATGTTTTTCATATAGTGAGTCTCATGTTTTCTCATTTTCAAATGCTAGTGAGAATTTTTCATTATAGAAAGTGGCTTCTATATTCCGATGACGGGCTTCCTGAAGTGCCCGAGGTCTTCATGAGCTAGCAAGTTGGATGCACACCCACTTAGCTTCAGTCGATCTTTCATACACTTATAGCTCTAGTGCATCCATTGCATAGCAACCCCTACTCCTCGCATTGATATCAATTGATGGGCATCTCCATAGCCCATTGATCCGCCTCGTTAATGCGAGACTTTCTTCTCCAGTTTTACCCCTTTTGAAACAAACCACCATATTCTATTCCACATATATGCTATGTCCATGGTTCACGCTCATGTATTGAGTGACTTATAATATGTTGAAGCGCGTGAAAAAGTATGATACAATCACTTGGATTAACACCGTGGTGCTTGACATTTGTACTTATGTGGTGAAGACGGAGCCATGCCATGCTAATAAGATAAAATGAATGGGGGGTAAAAATTCTTTAAGGATCGTGTATTTTGAAAGTTGATGATTGTGTTACTTATGTTTATGGATATTACTATATTAATGTTTGTTGATTCATAGTTTCCCAATGATCATACCTAAGATTACATGTTGGGTAGCATGTCACATAAAAAAATTCTATTTTTATCATTTACCTACTCGAGGATGAGATGGAATTATGCTTGGGGATGTTGATACGTCTCCAACGTATCTATAATTTTTTATTGTTCCATGCTATTGTATTATCATTCTAGGATACTTTTTAAGCATTTAGTTCTTGATTTATATTATTTTTGAGCACTAACCTATTAACCCAGTGCAAAGTGCCAGTTGCTGTTTTTCTGCATGTTTTTGGCTTTCTGGAATACTGTACCAAACGAAGTCCAAATGCCCCGAAACTTTTTGATGGTTTTTTCGGAACCAACATAAGACCTGGAAGCTTCGGAAGAAGACTGAAGGGCACACGAGGTGCCCCCAAGCCAACAGGCCGCGCACAGAGGGGTGGTCACCCTGATGGTTTTTGACCACCTCCCAGCTCCTCTGGCCCTGATCTCTTTGCTATAAATTCTCATATATCCCCAAAACTATAGAGAGCCTCCAGAAACACTTTTTCCGCCGCCGCAATTCTCTTTTTTGCCATGTGCCCATCTGGAGCCCTGTTCCAGTGCCCTGCCGGAGGGGGGATCGATCACGGAGGGCCTCTACATCAACCTTGTTGCTCCCATGGTGATGTGTGAGTAGTTCACCACAGACCTATCGGTCCATAGTTAGTACCGAGATGGCTATCTCTCTCTCTCTCTATATGTTCCTCAATGCCAAGATCATCGCGATTCCCGCGGTGATCTATCTTATGTAATCACTCTTTGTGGTGCGTTTGTTGGGATCTGATGAATTATGGGTTTATGTGTAACAGCCCAAGTGCAACTTTCCAAATCCTTGTAATATTTCCATGTGTCAACCTTTCATGTTAGACCATCATGTGGTATGAGGTAATAAAATTTGCTTCATATCATTCATTTTGCATCATCGCATCATGTCATTCATTCCATTGTTGCATCTTGTTATGTTGAGGGAGGTGTGTTGTTGTGATAGTGTGCTTGCAACAAGTGTTACTTTTTGTGTGGAGAACCTCCCTACAATTTCTTCTCAACTGTATCTCCATCTCTCTTATTTCAAAATTCATGATATGTGGTGAATTCACTTTCCCTAGTCCATTAAATAAATGTTGGGGAGTTGTCTAATATTCTGCAAGTTATTTCAAAATTATTCTTAGACATCTGCTACTCTCCACCTTTTAAATATTTTGCAAACAGTTTCAAATGGATATAAAAAAGGGCATTTTATTTTCTCTTATAAATTCCCAAAATCAATTTGGTTAAATGGTGCATAATTTTCTAAGATCAAAACATATTTTGTTTCATCCAGAACCCTCCCTTTCTTTTTTGTGTGATTTTTTTTGCATCTTCTGTTTTAAAAAAAGATATATGTTTGAGAGAGAGAGAGCTTACCCCAGCTGGGCCTCCTCCTCCCCTCGCAGGCCCAGCCAGAGCAATGCACAACCGCAGCCCAGCGTAGCCGCTCGCTCCCGCGCCCTTCCCACCCTGGACGCCGGTGCTGGCCCCACCTGCAGCGAGAGCTCCCTCCCCATTTTCTTCCTCCTCGTGCCACCCCCTCTCATAGTAAACCTGTAGGCAGCAGAGGCACATTGCCACCATGGCCGAGCCCATCGCCGGGCCCTCCTATAAAGCCAGCCAGGGAGCCCCTTGGGTTTTCCCCTCTCCTTCTCCTCCGTCCTGCACTGCCGCCAGCAGGTAAGGGCCACCCAACGCAAACCTCTCCTTGCCAAACGCCATGACTGGCCTGATCCGAGGCTCGCCACTAGCGTGGTAGCGCGTGGAGCCCGGCTGCTTCGTCCGCGCACAAGAAAACACGGAGTCGACCCCATTTTGGACGCCAAGGCCGAGCCGCGAGTACCCCGTCCACGCCCTTTCTTCCTCTCCTTTGCCTTTAGTTTGGGACAGCACCAGCGCCGGAGATCCTCACCGTGTCTTCGTCGTTGCGCTGCGTCCCCATCCTCTGCATTGTGTCCGAGGTAGTGGAGGTTTAAGCCTCTCCTGTCCTGCCCCTCCTCGCCCCCGTTAGCTCCGTGTAGGCATCGTTCGGTTCGTGCCATGCCCATGCTCCCCGTGCTTTGCGCGGATCTCTGACGATTGTCTTCGGAAAAGAGCAGCACCCCTCCTCCGCTTCAGATCCCCTCTCGCGTGCGCATGCTCGCTCGCGTAGTCGCCCTGCCTCCCCACGCGCTTCCCCGCAGGCCGTAGCGCCTTGGCCTCGCCGGCGTCGCCATGCCCGAGCTGAGCCAAGCTCGGGCTCGAGCCCCTCGTCTCCGCGTGCCTTAGAACCCCGTAGCCCCGTGATGGATCCTCGGCTCGGTTCAGCAGCCTCGCCGCCGGTTACCTGCCCCGAGAGGTCACCGGAGCGTCTCCGGCACGACCTCGCCGTTCCCTGCCTCCCCATAGTTGTCGCAGTGTGTGTGCGTGTGGAGTCATTGACGTGTGGGACCCGGGATGCCCTCGGGGTAGAGTCAAAAGTCTCAAGGCCCTCTTCTGGTCAAGCGAACCAAGCCAGCCCAGCTGGTTCAACCGAACCAAGCCGAGCCAGCGACGATGGTTCGATCCCCCGCGGGCGCTATATCCCCCCCAACCATTTAATTTTGTTTGTGTGTGGCTGACGTGTGGGACCTCCTGGTCAGCCTCCTACATGCTAGCGTGGCCACCCAGGCCACAGTTAGTGGAAGTGGCTAGAACAGCCATGGGTGACCTTGGGTTGCCTGTGCTGTTATATTTTTTTTCCAAATCTGGAATGTGCCAGATTTGGCATATGCTAGGTTTTATCTAGTTGAGTTAATCTTGCTTGTGCATTGTGGTGTGTTTTTCCACAGGAACATAGGCTTGTGATATATGATTTTGGGGTATAATAATCCAATGAATCCATCTGTTGTGTTAGTTTGGTCATTTGAGCAAGTTTGTGTGAAAGCTGTTTTGTGATAATATGTCATTTTGTTATTTTTGCATGAATTAATCCTTGCACTCTTTGATGAACTTGTCAACATGAACATTGTCCCTTGATGTGTGTACTAGCCTCTGGTAATCTTGCATGCCATGAAAAACTATGTTAAGGGGTTGAATTCTTGCTGCCAACATGCTATAAAAATGCTTCTGTTTTCATAGGCTCAGATAATTCTAAGTATAGAATCATCTTATTTTGTTGCTATATTTTCATGATGATTGCCATGGGTCCATGGTTCCTTTGGGGTTGGCCCAATGGAATGAAATGTAGAGAATGTTTCCCTCTGTTAGGATGTGCCAATGGCTTGCAAGTAGAGGTGTTGCATCTTAGTTAATTTTGTTGTCAAACATGTCGACCTGATAAAACTGCTCTGCTACACTCCTTGATATTTTTTGAAGTCTGAAGATCTGATTAGTTCAATATGCCATGTTGAGTGATGCTAGCCAGGAATCTATGCATATTTATATGTTGGTGTACTTGAGTTAATTGAAGTGCTTGTTGTCCTCTATCATGCTGGTAAATTTAATGCCATGAAAGTCCTTGTAGCACGTAGATTCATTGTTGTCATTATGCCAACCTCTTAACTCAGTTTGTGAAATCTGGTAATTTTCTCTCAGTCATTAACTGTTGTTTCAATATGCCATCTTGTGAGCTTATTTTCAGTTAATCCATGCTTTTTTCAAATTGCTGCCATGACATGAATTGATGTGCTTCTTGTAAGCTACAGCCCCATGTCTTTGTTTTGCTTTGTAGCTTGCTGGAGCTCTTGTTGTGTGGGTTGCAATATGGTATGTTGCTGTTTGTGGACAGGTTGCTTGCATGTTTGACTTGTGTTTTGTGGGAGTTGTACCCATTTCTTAAGCATGATCTCTAGATCTATATCTACTAGATTTTCATTCCCAATTCATTGGCATACTTGGGATGCCAAGGATATGCCCATGTACTCTCTCAACCTTTGTTTTGCCTCCGCTAAAGTTTGTCCCTTGTCGTGAGTGCCTCGAGAGTTCCGTAGCTCCGTTTGCAACGTTCTTCATATGCATTTGCATCGTTTTCTCGTGAAGCATCCATTTTTGCTATGTTCATGCATGTACAAATAACTAATCTTGAGGTTCTATCCAGAATATTAAAGAACTAAATAAATGCATGAGAAAGATGACTAGTATAGGGCTGCCATGTTAAATACATCAAATTGGTCATGCATCATCCTTGGTTGCGCATTGCACCTTGCTTGTATGTTTATTTGGTGTTGTTTCTTCTATGGGTAGACCCGAGTGACGATATTGAGTACGAGGATCCTGACGAGAAGAACTACAAGGACCCAACTCTTTATCCCTCTAAAGACCCTCCACGCAAGATGATCGTTACCCGAATCCCGATACTATTTTTGCTATGATAGATGTCTTGCTTTTACCGTTATGTCTCATTACCTACCACTTAAATGTCAAGCCTCCCAAATTGCCATGAAAGCCTCTAACCCCTCCACTACCTAGCAAAATATTGATTGGCTAATTTACCGCTTGCTCAGTCCCTTCTTATAGCGTTGCTAGTTGCAGCTGCAGGTTGTTTCCATGTGGTAACATGGATATCTTGGGATATCACCTCATTTACTGTTATTTAATTTAATGCACATATATATTTTGTGACGGTGGAAGGCTTGGCCTTTTGCCTGGTGATTTGTTCCACTTTTGCCGCCCTAGTTCTGAGTACTGGTGTTATGTTCCATATTGAGCGCTCCTAGCATGCTTGGGGTTGTTATGGGGACCCCCTTGATAATTCGTTCTGGGATAAAACTCGTCTGGCAAGACCCAACATTTGTACTACATTTGCTAAACAACCTAATTAAAATGCATAGGGCTTATCTACCCCATGGATAATTAATCAACCCCCGGGCCAGTGCTCCTCATGAGTGTTTGTCCAAACTAGAGTCGTGTGCGAGGCCAACCCGGGGCAACTCGGAAGATGTCTACGATGCCACTGTATGCTGCGCTCATCCGGTCGTGTCCTGAGAACGAGATATGCGGCTCCTATCTGGTTCGTCGACACGTTGGGCGGTCTTGCTGGACTTGTTTTACCTTTCTCGAATGTCTTGTGCACGGGATTCCTAGGATACTTCGGGCAATCTCGAGGTTGAGGTATTCCACCAGATTCCCGAGGATACTACGGGCTATCTCGTGGTTGAGGTTATCCATGCAGCGTGTGGTTAGTTTGTGATGGTTGAGTTGGAGCACCCCTGCAGGGTTAAATCTTTCGAAAAGCTGCGCCTGTGGTTATGTGGCAACTTGGAAATTGTTTAACATCCGGTTATAGTAAACTTGAAGTAAACTCAACTAAAATACACCAACCGTGTGAGTAACCGTGATCGTCTCTTTCCAAGGGAGTCGGAAAGAGAACACGGTGGGGTTATGTTTGACTCGTAGGTAGGTGTTCAGGATCACTTATTGATCATAAGTAGTTCTCGTCCACAATGCGTAGTTTCTCATCTTACTCTTGTACTCGTAAGTTAGCCACTCAATAAATGCTTAGTGCTGATGCAAACCTCACCACTTATCCATACCTTACCCAACAGCTTACATTGTCTCGGTACACCGGTTAATGAGATTGCTGAGTCCCCGTGGCTCACAAATTACTAAAACAATACAGGTAGAGGTACAGGTACTGAGGAGTTTGTTCCAGTTGATGCTTCCTGGCTCCAGTGGGAGTTCGACGAGGAGCGTGGGCGTATGCACATGACTTACCCGGACGAGTAGGGGAGCTACTTGGTCGTCTTCCTGGGCTTAGCGAGATAGACTTCATTGCTTTTGTGGTTTGATTTCGTCCGTAGTCAGACCCTGTGTTTTCGAATGGTTGTATGGATGATTGTATGCTATTTGTACTTAGCTTGTGGCGAGTGTAAGCCAACTCATATACCCATCTCCTCTTTTACATGTATTGCAATGATTTCTATACTTGCGAAACGACTAGATGTGCTCCTATCCCCATCGAGCCCCCCACGCCTTAATAGGGATATGACCGCATCTTGGACGTTACATTATGTTCAAATTATTCATGAAAATATATTGAATCCTTGCGGGTTATTTATATGCATTATTGTTATAGCTTCGTACTGCTCTCCGATCTATCGGTTTGGTTTGGCCAACTAGATTGATTTATCTTCAGCAGTAGTGGTGCATTGTGGTGGGTTTAATCTTGCGGTGCTGAATCCTAGTGACAGAAAGGGACATAACACGTATTGTATTGCTGCCACTAAGGGTAAAACAAGGGGTTCATTCATATTAATTGGATTTACTTTGTCTACATCATGTCAACATCCTCTAAGCATTACTATGTTTGTACTTAATACCCTAGATGCATGCTGGATAGCGGCCGATGGGTGGAGTAATAGTAGTAGATGCAGGCAAGCGTCGTTCTACTTGTTTATGGAGGTGATGCCTATATACATGATCATTGTCATGAATAAATATTGCATAACTATGCGCTTTTCTATCAATTGCCCAACAATAATTTGTTTACCCACCGTGTGCCTTCTTCAAGAGAGAAACCTCTGCAAAAACTATGGCCCCTAGGTCTCCTCACAAATATATTTACAAAAACTCTAAATGCCTTGCTTCCATTATTCACTTTATTTTTGATTTCAATTTGTATTTATCGAACTATCTATCTCTCACTACTTGTCGGTTGCAAGTAATGAGTTCAAGGGGATTGAAAGCCCTCTTGCCCGCGTTGGGTGCAAGTGTGTGCTCGTATGTGTGTAGGCGCTGAAGACGGGAAATTGTGTGGTCCTCCTATTGGTTCCATAACCTTGGTTCTAACATAGGGAAATACTTACCTCTACTATGATGTATCATCACCTCGCCTTCGAGGAAAATCCCAACGCAGTTCACCATTATCAAGTCCCACTCTTCTGGAGGTCTTCAAGTAGAGCTCGCTCCCTGGTCTTGGCGGCATCAAGGTTGTCTTCATAGGTGCTCGCCTTGACCCTCATATTGGCAGCAATATTAGCGGCAGCGGAGAGCTCCTTGGTCTTGTCGGAGATGGTCACTTGTAGCTCCGCCAAGGTGTGGGCCCATTTTTGGAGGTCCTCCGATAGTCTGGTGACCTCCTTGCCAAAAGCGGCAAGATCTGACTCCAACTGCTACACTTTGCCTTCTCGTTTAATCTTGGTGGACTGGGCAGCTTCAGCAGCTTTGATGGCCTCTTGGAGCTTGCCGGCGTACTCTGTTGCTTGCTTCTCGAGGGCGTCCTTATGCTTGTGCTCCAGCTCCTGGATCTGCTTCTCCAACTAGGTCTCGGGCTTGGCGGCAAGGGCGGCTTCCCGGGCGGCAAGCTCCTTTTCATGGGAACCAAGTTGGGCCTTGCGCTTGATAAGTTCTGCATCGGCAACGGCAATGCTCCTATCAGTCTCTTCCCATTTTATCTCTGCCTTGGCCTTTTGAAGAGTAAACGCCACGGCCTTGGTCAGGTCAGCTTGCCGGTCAATGAGGTCTTTGCGGCTCTCCAGGAACCATGTCTGCGTCTCGGCAAGACGCTCCTGAAACCTGACCTCTGCCTCGGCAAGAGGGCCTCCCCGCGGTCCAACTTCTTTGAGCGGTTGACATAGTGTGTCCGCAGCTGCTTGAAGCCTTGGTTGATGGAGGACAGGATGGCGTGCTCCTTAGCATCGTCGTTTCCACCAAAAGGGTCGACAGTTACCGGCCCTCCAGCAGTGGCAACTGCGCTGTCGAGAGCTCCTTCAGAGAAAGGCTTGAGGATTGCATCGTCGGGGAAACTAACGAACTACAGATCACTGTCTTTGAAGTATCGGCTAGGAGGGGGCGCTTCTGATGTCGACGGGCCGGCAGCAACCCCACCGGTTACCCCCACTAGGACTAGCATGTCTTTCCCAAGTGCTCCTGAGCCAGAAATGCCTTCAGTATCTGCTGCCACCTCCGGAAACGGTTCCTCGACAGCCATCTTTACAGCTTCCTTAGCGGCCTTGATGGTGGATCCGTCCTCTGCTGTGGTCTGGATGGCCTCCTTGGCCACCTCCTTGGCAATCTCCCTAATGGTATCATCTACATCCATATCTTTCTACGGGGGAAGATCTGAAGAACCAAGAGAAGAAACAGAAGAATTGAATTCAAAACAAGCTCAGGAAGACAAAAAAGAAAGAAAGCAAAACATCAACGGCAGGAAACTCACCCATGGGCATCTGTTGAGAAGGGACAGTTCCTTCTCCAGCAACATTGCTTGTCGTCACGTGGCTGCCGGCACCATCACTTGCTAGCATGTCCTCGATGCGGTCGGGCTTGTCAGCAATAGTCCTCACCGGATAACTCCTTTCTGGAGGGAAGTGTGTTTGAGTGGCCTCGGGGAGGTCCACCTCTGGGTTCTCCACTCCTTGGCACTCCGCCTCTGCTTGCGTAGGAATGGAAGTAGCGGTGGTATCCATGCCAGTACCCGCCGTCTGCTACTGAAAAGGAACCTCCTGCTGGGGGCTGCGCGTCGGGCTACGTTGGGGGCTGATGACAACAACCTCCGTCTCCGGCACGGAGCTTGTCTTCCCCTTCGAGGTAGGCGCAAGGTTCGCCTTCTTTGCCATGCGCTGAGCTAAGGTCTCTTCATCCCTGCAAAATGCCGATAACAAGATCAGATAAATTCAAGCCAAGAATTCAAAACAGTTGGATCGATAGGCGCGGGTACTTACTCCTCCTCCTCCGAGCTGAGGGTCGACAAGTCCCAGATCTCCTCCTATCAACCAACAGGAGTAGGTGGCGGAGTGGGCGTCCTGGCGCGTGTCATTGGCGCGGCGGAGCTGGAAGACCCTGCTCCTTTGCAGAGGCCCATGCCGGGTGCTTGGTGACGGCTTTCCTTGTCGGTCGCGGACGAAAAATGTTGGTGGTTAGGTCCTCCTCCTCTTCCTCCTCTTCAAGTGGCGGAAAGGAGCAAAGTACCTCCCTAGTGACGGCCTTGCGGAGCACGCAAGATTTCATCTTTGGATAACAAGGGCATGGAATTCCTAGAATTCTAGCTCCCCAGAAGCTTCAGGCTCCTCGCCCCCGGCAGGATCCTCCGGCAAGTCGGTTGCGGCTGCTTCTTCGTCCTTTCCCTCCTCTTTTCCGCCAGCTTCTTCCTCCTCATCGTCATACAACAGCACCTGAACTGTTGCCGACCACCTCAAATCAAGCCTCTGTGACCCTCTTGTTGATCCACTCAATTTCCTCTTCGGTGGTGTTGCAAATGAGCTAGCTTTCATCCCTGATGGCCACTTTTGTCAGGTTGTCAAACCACTCCTGCACCACAACCTTTGCTGGTGGCTCCCATGTGGGGTCAACCCCATGCGCGTTGCATGCCGGCATCATCACCAGGATCGTATCCTTGGCGGAGATTTTGCAGAGGAGGATGATACCTACCGAGAGCTTAAACTTCCTGTCAGGGCGAAAGAGCTGGTGGGTCAAGCTGGCGAGCTACATCGATGTGAAGTTGGTGTTGAGCCCTGGAATCAATCGCATCACCTCGGCAGCGCTGCCTTACTCCTAGGCGAAGCGCTTCCGATCCTGCAAGGGAGCAACGCGCCGACAAAGGAAGTCTACCCCCACCATTTCAATGGTGAGCCCGACAGCCCTCAACCGGAGCATGTGTGTGATGGCGATCTCCAGCTTCGCATCATCGGTGGCAAGAGCACTCCACTCCTTTATGTGGATCGATTTCGACTTCTGGGTCTTGCAGAATACCGGAGCTTCCTTACCCTTGATGTAACACCAATCTTCCCGCCACTCCTCCCACTTCTGGTGAAGTTTGCCGGTGGGATACACTTGTTTGTGGGTGGCTCTAGGGATCCACGTCATGCTGCTGGAGCGAGCATCTCCCTCTATGCGTGGATAATAAAAATTACAGAAAAGTGATACATTGGGAACTATTCATATAAAATTTTCGCACATATGCACAAAGACCGACAAGGTGGACGGCATTGGGAGTAAAATCTAGCAGTGTAAGCCACACGTCAGCATCAGATCTATGAAGAATGCAGAGAAACGGGGGACCAGCCCGCTGTAAAAGTACGCCGTGAAGAACATGTACTTCTCTGTGCTGGGCTGGGTATTGTCGGGAAACACCTCCGACGCAGGGTGCGTCATGGTCTCCTTCCCCCACATGCAAGCATACCTCAAGACAAGGTCATTCAGCTTTAGCACTAATGGGTAGAAGACAACGCAGGTTCTTCGTGCCTTTGCGAGCTCCTCCTTCCTCACCTCCGCCTCGGGGTCGGCTGCTCTCTCAGCCTTCTTCCCCAGGGCCGGAGCAAAAGCAGGTAATCCCCTCTTGGGCGCCATAGCGAGCTTGAGGTAGAACGAAGGCAGAGATGCTCGAAGATGGCAAAGCAGCGGAGAAGCTTTGCGTCGCGCTAGGAGGAAGAAGGCGGTAGCAGACTGGGAACAATGGCTGGGATGAGCAGCGCTTCTATAGATCCCCTATTATTAGGAGGAATATGTAGAGGTTGGCTCTCCCCTTGATGTGGTTGCGCCTTTTTAGGCGCGCGCTAAGGTGTCATTTTGTTCCACCTCTGCCATGACCCACATTTAATGTGCATCGTGGGCGAGTAGTGAAAATCATCATTACAACCGCACTAAACTCGACCACATGTGTCTGTGCACTGTTTTGAGCCTAGCCCAACAACATCACAGACTTAAGTGTGGCCCAGTCCCAGGAGCTCCTATTGGTGTAGTAAAGAATGAGCCCTTCAGTACCCTGACTTGTACATAGACGAGAACAGTTCCCCGCCAAGCAGGCCTTACCTGGGAGATACTACACTCAAGACAGCTTCAGGAGAAGAGCCAAAGCACTGGCAAGCTAACTTGCCGGCAAGAGAAGACCCGACAGCTCCGTGCCCAGCAAGATCCCACTACCGAGCCACCGCTCCATCTCACCGAGCTGATTGTCTCCCATCAGTGAGGTGTCGAGCGGGCAAGCCGTTAGGTAGGGCTTGTCGAGGCACATGGAAGCTCCGGAGAATTACATCAACTTAAGTGACACCTGTCCTAATAGCGTGGTGGAAGAATAAGAGGTAGTTGCTCCGACGACAAAGAAGGAGAGGGCATCCTTGCCATGGAACGACGTCGAGGCGACACCTCATGGTGCATTTAATGCGTCTGTCCTAATCCGTGAGGGTTAGGTGTTTGCCTCTGTAGCATATGTCAGTAGTTTGACCACTGTTGTAGCTACTTTTTACCCTATGTATTTACCATTTTATCCATTGTGGTAGCCCCTTGAATCTATAAATGGAGGCCCATGGCAACGTGCACAAGGGTCGAAACCCTGCCCATTTGCATGTGTAGAAGCACTCTCGAGCACCTTGCCGGGTTGTTGAGCTCCGTGTAGCTTGGGCAATCTCATAATCCATACACATAGGACATAGGGTAATACACCTCCAGGTGGCCCGAACCTGTCTAAACCCTCTGTGTGCTGTTGGCTAGTGCTGCTCTTTGCGCCCGTTGATCCCCATAGTGAACCTCAAGTGGCCTTGCTGGTCCCATAGATTGTTGTACGTCGACATAAGTCGAAGTCACCGAATGCACGTGAAAGGATCGATGTGGTTGACTAGAGGGGGGGGGGTGAATAGGAAACTACCAATTTTTAACTTATCTTTAGCAAATTAGATTTAGCAACAAATAGGTTGTCTAGATATGCAACTAGGTGAGCAACCTATATGATGCTACCAAAAATAATAACACAAGCAAGCAAAGGATACAATAAGTAAAGCTTGCTCAAGGTAAAGGTAAGAAGTAACCACAAGTGGAACCGATGGAGACGAGGATGTGTTACCGGAGTTCCTTCCCTTTGAGGGGAAGTACGTCCCCGCTAGAGCAGTGTGGAGGCACAATGCTCCCCAAGATGCCACTAAGGCCACCGTATTCTCCTCACGCCCTCCCACAATGCGAGATGTCATGATTCCACTAGTGGTGCTCTTGAAGGCGGCGACCGGACCTTTACAAACAAGGTTGGGGCAATTTCCACAACTTAATTGGAGGCTCCCAACACCACCACGAAGCTTCACCACAATGGAATATGGCTTCGAGGTGACCTCTTCCGTCTAGGGTGCTCAAACACCCAAGAGTAACAAGATCCGCAAGGGATTAGTGGGGCGAATCAAATTTCTCTTTGTGGAAGTGTAGATCGAGGCCTTCTCCTCCAAACCCTAGAGCATCAACAAGAATCCTTGGCTAGGGAGAGAGATCGGGCAAGAATGGCTTAGGAGCAACAATGGAGCTTTTTTTGAGAAAAGAGGTGAGTCCACTTGGAGAAGAAGACCCACTTATATAGTGGAAGAAAATCTGACCATTTTCTGCGCCCAAGTCATGCATAAGCGGTAGTACCACTAGGGGGAGCGGTAGTACCGCTCAGGAGAGCGGTACTTCCGCTTGCACGGAAGTACTAGGCTTTACAGGTAGTTGACGTTAGTCAGGGAGGCGGTAGTTTTGCCGGAGCGGTACTTCCGCTTAGCACTGTAGGAAGCCCAAACTTATCAGTAGAAGAGGAGGGTAGTAGAGCAGTACCGCTCAGAGCATTACTTCCGCTAGTTACTGCCACTTAAAAAATGCTCGAGTGTCGAAGACATCAGAGAGCATGAAATAAGCAGAAGTGGGGCCGGTAGAGGAGGGCGGCAGTACCACCAGAGCGGTACTACCGCTCCGCTCCCAGCGGTACTTCCGCTAATAAAGGGAAAGGCCACTGGAGGATACTAGAAGGAAATATAAGCAGAAGTAGCACTGGTACCGCAGTGCGGCAGTACCGCTGGAGCGGTGCTACCACTCTGTGGAGCGGTACTTCCGCTTATATGTCACTTAGGGGCCAAGGGGGCAGGAAGCAAGTCCATTGCGCCGGGAAAGAGAACGGGGTGCAAGTGTGTACGTGATAGTTCCTCCCAACCTTTCCAAATGTGGATCCCCTCTTGATAGTACGGATTTTCCTACGACTCAAGTCCACCAACACTAAATCGATAGAAAAATGCCGTCTTCTCTTTTAACAACTGAGGGGGTGAAAACCGTCTCATGCCACCTAATAATCTCTGAAAGCTTATTGCACATGATTAGTCAGCAAGGGCATTGTCATCAACCACCAAAACTACTTGGGGGAAATTATGCACTTACAATTTCCCCCTTTTTGGTGGGTTGATGACAACACGAGATTTGCCAATTTAAGATATGCAGTAAGACGTAGGAAAACCCAACATCTACAAAATATAGACATGCTCCCCCTAGATGTGTGCTCTATTTGAATATGCTTTGGGAATGCAAAGAGCACACACTAGGATCAACACCCCCGCTATATTTTATAGCCACGGCCATATACTTGCACATACCGAATATGAGTTATAAGTAACTAAGCAAGCATAGGAAACATAATCTGAGATAATAACTAATGTAGACATAACAGGGTAGGAGAGATAGCGTATGTCTTACACCATACTTTAGTACTCATAAGTCCAGACAGCATAAACCAAAGCAAGCAAATAGACGAGTTCATGAGAGAGAAAGTGCGCAGATAAAATAAAAACACTCGTGACTCGACAAATCCAGCAAATCCCTATACACTCTCTCCTCCTTTGGCATCGAGACACCAAAAGGGGGCACAGAGGACTAAGAGAGAATTCCTTATTTAACACCATGCTTAAATTTTATGCCCTATTTGACATCGAAAAATTATTTCTTCCCTATATAACAACAAGTCTAAATTTTATGCCTTTTATAACATTTTTGTGCATTTTAAGCCAAAATGACACCTGAAAAGACCCTTTTGCCCCTTATGTGGTATGCTTGTGTGCGTTTTGCTGCGTGTGTATGCGCGCGCACATGTATGCTACTGATGTTGCGTGTGTGCTACTGCATGTGTGATGTTGCGTGTTTGTGTGTGCGTGCGCGTGTGCTGCTGCATGCGCTGCTACCGCACGCGCTATTGGTGTTAGCTCCGACATGGCTAGGTGATGCTGATGTTAGCTCCTATATATACTCATGTAACCTCCCTTGTTAACAAGAAACTCAGATCAATAGAAAACAATCGGGAGCGACACGCTCCCGTAGCATTCATATTCTCGTGTTCTCACGTGCGTGTGTCTTAATCCCGTTTGATAAGCTAGCTAGCTAGCTTCTGCAAAATCCATCCAGCAGCTAGCTAGGCTGCTCCGTTTGGTACGTGATTGTTCCAGTAGCTAGCTAGCGCGCGTGTGCATGTGTGTGCTGCGTGCATGTGTGCGTGCACCGCTTGTGTGTTGTGTGCGTGTGTGCTGAATTGCGTGTGTGTGTGCGGTTACGTGTGCGCGCATGTGTGTGTGATGTTACGTGTGTGTTGTGTATTGTGTGCGTGTCTGTTGCTGTGTGTTTTTGCGTGTGTATGTACTGCTGCGTGTGTGCTACTGTCGCTGTGTGTGTGGTACTGTCCCGCATTGATATTGTGTGTGCTACTGTCCCCCACACACATACCACATGAGGGGCAAAAAAGTCTTTTCAGGTGTCATTTGTGCTTAAAATGGACAAGAGTGTCATAAAGGGCATAAAATTTAGAGACGGTGCTATATAGGGAAGAAAGTTGTTCAGTGTTAACTAAGGAAATGAAATTTAAGATAGTGTTAAATAAGGAATTGTTTCGAGGACTAAAGCGAGTCAAAGTGATGTATGCTCATGGTAGCGATTAATCCTCATGCTCATCATCATCCTCCTCCTCATCCTCCTCCTCCTCTGATTCAGCCCATGGACAGTTGTTCGTGACCCACACTTCTTCATCAGTAATCTTCCTCATGATCATCTGATCACGGCTGCGAGCCTTCTTGGCCTCCACATGAGCCTTGTATTGTCCCTTGATCTAGAAGCAGAGAAGATTCTTCATCTTTGTTTTGAGCTTGGCAGCCCAAGACGGAGCTATCTTAGATGGTGGAGCATAAGTGTCATCTTTGTAATCAGGTTCTGTCTCATCATTAGAGTCGGTGGGTGCAATCTCATGAACAGAAGGCGCAACACCCCAATCCTCCTTCACACGGAGCTTAAGAATACAGTGATTCACCATGTGTTCTGTCACCAGAGGCTCACCAGGGAACGACGTAGACCAAGTATCCTCAATAAGCTTAAAGAGATAAGGGCCATAGATAGGCACCTTCCTATCAAGAACCGTTGAACGAAGCTCCCTCCACATGATGTGCGAAACATCCAGAGTCGAGTCTCTGCCTCTCTCCTTCGTGCACATCAACAGCAGATTCACAAGATAAGAGTGAACCTGATCGTTGTTCCCAACACGAGGAAACAGAGTGTTTGAAAAGATGTGATGCATAATATCCAGAAATGGAATGAGCTTAGTGTGTGTGCTCTTGGCAGTCTTCACCACCCTAGAATAGTGAATAAGCTTGGACTCATGAATGACCGCAACATCAGTGTGTGGCCTCAGACCAACAGGCTCATCCAACCCTGAATCAGCATGGCCCAACGAGTTCATGAATGTCTTCCAATTGGAGTTCAATGTTCTGCCACTAGTCATCCATGTCAAGTGCCTTGCCTCATCATTATGAAAGTGAACGGTGGCATAGAACTGAGCCACAATTTCGCAGTCAAATTCCTTGTTGAAACTGATTATGGGAATGTCGGTCACTAATACAGGGGTACCCAGTGCCCCTGACTTATGCACAGGCGGTAGTAGCTGAGCCCTTCAACGTTCGTTCAATCCCAGCGAATGATCAAGACCAGACTCCAACAAGCCCGAAGCGGCAGCCCAAGCCTGGACTGCAACGTGCCAGCCATGTCCCCGATGCTTGCCGGGGACCAAGACATGCACACCTTTTTGAAGACCCGGCAAGCTAGTCGTGGCAGGCGCGAGCTAACCAGCCACTACTTCACCGCATCGCTACGTCAGTCACTTATCGATGCAATGTCGAGCCCTCAAGCGGCTAATCAGCTCTCGCTAAGCACGTGGTGGTGCGCCAGAAGACAAGTTACACTCAGTTGACAACCGCCCTGCAGCATGTCAAGACCATAAGCAACGACCGGCCAAGCAGTGGCAAGAGCTTGCCGGGGATGCACCCCCGAGTGCCACCTAGGCCAGTAATCATGGTATTTTGTCCTAAATGCCAGAGTTAGGTACGATAGCTCTGCTAAGCTATCTAATCGATAGGTAATGACTGTTTTGCCATTGTGGTAACCCCTTGCACTATAAAAGGAGGCCCAAGGCAACCTAGCTCAGGATTCGGACCCCCGAACATTTGTACTCACCTAGCAGCTCTTTCCCTGGAGGTAACCCTTGCCGGGATAGAGCTCGAGGCACCACTTGTGTTCTTCCAATCAAATCCACCAAAAGCAGGAGTAGGGTTATACGCTTAGCAGTGGCCTGAACCTGGGGAAAAATGCCTGTGTCCTGATCGTCGCGTCGTCTCACGCTCTCTGCTTTTCGTGCAACGTAACCCCCCTTGCCGAACCACAAGGGGCCTCTGGCCTCATAGGTGATCGGGAGCATCCGTGCCCCGACATCTTTGGCGCAGCAGGTAGGGGGCGTGCATCATTTGCGCGAACCCGAGTTCGTGAACGGAGAATAGATCTTCATCGTCATCTTCTTCAACAATGGCTCCCATGAAGAAATCCGGTGCTACCATGCATCCTTCCACCTCGAAAGCTCCCTCACACGTGGCCGCCGGTGCCGTCGATGCCGCGGCGGCTGCGGATGAGGCGGGCACCGTGGACGACGTGGCCGGCGCAGGCGGCACCCCCGTCCAGTCCTTCGTGGCCGAAGATGGAGCAGGAGGCGCCGGAGAGGAGCAATTACAGCAACAACTTGGCGAGCTTGGCCCCAATGCCACGGGTGAGGGAAACAACCGTTCATCACCTCCCCGTTGCGCGGACGGCCGCGGCCACCTGGGCGATGCCCGGTCCGGTGCGAGCCGTGACCCTCCGGCCACGCCCCCCGCTGGCAAGACTGCTGGGCGTGCACCTCGTGCGGAACAAGACGAAGCACCAAGCGGAGCCGCAGCCCCGCAGGATCGGCACCCTGCATGCCAGGCGGCCTAAACGAGTGGCTCACGGCATCAAGAATATGGCGGCACTTCTCTTGGTCCTACCAAGAGTCGAGCGACGTCCCGGTCTGCCTCTTTCGCCATGCCGCGCACCGCAGAGGAAGCCATGGCGCAAGTCCAGATGTTGCTAAACTTCATGCCAGCAGCTAATAAGATGGATGATTGGAGAGCCACCATTCAGAGTTTGGTTTCCTTTGTTGAAGCCACCAAGCCCCAGGATGCAGAGCCGTCGCGACATACGCGAATAGCAGCGGCAGCCCAGACCGGCGAGCGTGTCGAAGGGGCTACCCCAACGGTGCAATCCCCTCCGCGACAATAGGCCCAGAGGCAGCCACAGCAAGCTTCGCATGCTGATGAGCATGACGAGGCATCCATAGTCTCGTCTGGCTCGCGCGACCACCGGGATCAACGGCGAGTCCTTGTAGACCGGCAGAAAGAAGACGCACGCATCACCATTGAGCGATGCCGGGAAGCCCACTGTCAATCCGACAGGTGCAATGGTCCAGACGTCGGTGACCCCACGGACAGTGCTGGCGGGTACCTTCCCGGCGAGATTGGTTGCCCTGCCTTCACTTGCTTGCTGCGACGGGTCCGCTGGCCGTCGACCCGAGCTTTCAAACCTGAGCGGCCTGAGAAATACGACAGGAAGCTGAACCCGGCAGAGTTCTTGGGCATATACACGATAGCTGTTCAACCTGCTGGAGCAAGAGATGAAAAAGTGCTCGCCAACTATTTCCCATTGGCACTTAAGCCAAACGTGAGATCGTGGCTGATGCATTTACCGAAGAATTCAATTTCGTCTTGGGCTGATCTATGCAACGAGTTCGTTGGCGCCTTCACCGGTGGTCATCAAGAACCAGGCCAGCCCAGCGATCTTCAAGTCCTCCCGTAAAAGGAGGGAGAAACCCTGAGGAAGTATATCCAGAGATTCAGCCGAGTGCACCGCAACATTCCAGGGATCCATCCCGTAGTGGTGATTGTCGCATTCCATTTGAACGTGCGCAACAGGAGGATGCAAGCCAAGATGAATGTCAAGCTCCCCAAGACTGTTAATGAGCTTTACACCCGGGCGGATAAATGTGCTCGAGCTGAAGAAGGAAGGTGACTTCCCAGGGAGGAGGCGGGCATCGAAGTAGACTCCGATGATGATGACGACGCCCCCGACCCGAAGGGAAGAAGCAGGAAGCGCAACAAGAAGCGTAAGGGAAAGGCAGTATTGGCTGTCGAGAGCTCCGGAGACCTCAGTGCAAGCAAAAAGGCGAAATCCGAAACCCCCGGCAAGGGAGCTGCCTCGTCCACTCATTGCCGGGAGGCTGCTGCCGCTGAGAAGACCGGGAAGTCCGACGGGCCGTACTGCAAAATTCACCGCACCAAGAGCCATGATCTCCAGGAATGCCGACAGGTCGAGCAACTTGTTGAGAAGCAGAGGGCCGAGTACGAGAAATGCGACAAGGAAAAAGGCAAGGACGGCGCTACCTGGAAAGGCCGAGGCGGCAGAGGAGTTCGCCACGGCAAAACCCCGCAGCAAAAAGAAAACCCCGCCAGAGGCCGAGAGAAGAAGGAAACAGACGATATGAGTCAGGATGAGGATGATGATGAGGATTCCAGCGACAGGGAGTTCCAGAAAGCAACTGAAGCTATGTGCGTTGACGGGGGTGCATCCTTCCATTCCTCTCACCACCAGCTCAAGCAGTGGGCACGCGAGGTCAATGTTGCGGAACCAACTGCAGAATCTAGGAAGCCACTCAAATGGTCCCACACGCCTATCATCTTCGACGAAGAGGATCATCCTGAACGTACCACTACGATCGGATGTGTGCCATTGTTGGTTTGTTTGACAATCCGCAACCTCAAAGTGTCCAAGATGTTAGTTGACGGCGGGGCAGGATTGAACTTAATCTCCCCTAAAGTGGCTGCGAAACTGCAGATCCTTGATGAATAGCTCGAAGCCATGGGTACATTCCAAGGAATCAACCCCGGCATGAGCCGACCCAAGGGAAAGATCACTCTGCCTGTGACTTTTGGCGAGGAACTGAACTTCTGGACGGAGAGGATAGTGTTTGACGTCACCGAGATCCCGCTGCCCTACAACGGAATCCTCGGTCGCCCAGCTCTGGCAAAGTTCATTGCGGCATCCCACTATGCCTACAATACCTTGAAGATGCTAGGGCCCATTGGGGTCATTTCCATCCCATCCGACAGGAAGAACGGAGTTATCTGCATGGACCAGATGTATCATGATGCGGTAGCAGCTGAAGCCACAGAAATCCCAGCCCCCGCCAAGAACACAGAGAAATTGAAGAAAGCTAGCAGGAACACCGGCAAGGACTCCAGGAAGCGCGCCTCTTTGGAGTGCGCTGCACCCGACGATGACCTCCTGGGGAGTTCCACTAGCAAGAAGACCAGGGTCACCTATCCTGAGACAAAGAAAATCCCGGCAAGGCTGGACGGAACTGGTGGTACGTTAACCATCAGTGCTAGCCTTACTCACAAATAGGAAAGCGCGCTCGTTACCGTCCTGCGGGAGAATGTCAATGTGTTTGCGTGGCAACCATCTGACATCCCCGGTGTTCCCAGGGAGGTAATTCAGCACCACCTTGCTGTCTGTCCTCATGGCCGGCCCATCAAGCAAAAGGTTAGGAAGCAATCCCTAGAGCGGCAGCAGTTCATTGACGAGGAAATCATGAAGCTTGAAGACGCTGGTTTGGTTAGAGGGGTGCTGCATCCAACTTGGCTGGCAAACCCGGTGGTGGTACGTAAGGCAAATGGGAAATGGAGGCTTTGCATAGACTTCACTGACTTGAACAAAGCTTGCTCAAAGGACCCTTTCCCCTTGCCGCGCATAGATCAGATTGTTGACACCACCTCCGGATGTGACTTGCTCTCATTTTTGGATGCCTACTCCGGGTACCACCAGATATTTATGACTAAAGAATACGTGGAGAAGACCGCATTCATAACTCCCTGTGGCACATACTGTTTCGTGCGTAGGCCCTTCGGGTTAAAGAGTGCTGGTTCAACCTTCGCCAGAGCTGTTCAGATTGGTTTTGGACCTCAGCTGCACAGAAATGTGGAAGCCTACATGGATGATATCGTGGTCAAGACCAAGGATGAAGCCACTCTCATACACGATCTGGAAGAAACTTTTGCAAACCTGCGCAAGATCAACCTAAAGCTCAATCCTAAAAAGTGAGTGTTCGATGCCCCATCCGGCAAGCTGCTTGGGTTCTTTGTATCTCAGCGAGGAATAGAAGCCAATCCCGACAAGATCAAAGCGATTGAATAGATACAGGCACCCAAGACTATCAAGGATATCAGACGCTTGACCGGATGTGTTGCCGCATTGAGTAGGTTCATCTCCAAGTCTGCTGAGCGCGCCTTGCCATTCTTCAAGATCTTGAAGAAGGCCGGCCCGATGAAGTGGACCCCGGAGGCAGATGCAGCGCCGCAAGACCTAAAGAATTGCCTATCCTCTGCACCCACCTTGGTCACTCCTAAACCGCAAGAGCCGTTGCTGCTATATTTGGCAGCAACGAAACAAGTGGTTAGTGCAGTGTTGCTGGCGCAGCGGGAAATGGACGGAGATTCAGCAGCTGCTGTTGATGCTACCGGGAACAAGAAAGAAACAACTGCGGCAGGACTTGATGTAGAGCAGGGGGGCCTCAACAAATGATCGGCAGCGGATCCAAGGATGTGGCAAAGAAGAAAATGGTGCAGCGGCCCGTGTACTTTGTCAGTTCCATGCTGCAGGGGGCTAGATCAAGGTACTCTGGGGTACAAAAGCTGATCTTCGGCCTCATCATGGCCTCGAGGAAGCTGCGCCACTACTTCCAAGCCCATGAGATAACGGTTGTGACCCGTTTCCGGTTGCAACGCATACTAAGGAACCCCAAAGCCACTGGCAGCATAGTTGAGTGGGCATTAGAATTGTCAAGTTTCGGATTGAAGTATGAGAGCACTTCCACCTGTCGGATTTCGGGCTCCGCAAAACCCTCAAGGTTCGAACACAGGGGCATGTGCGAAGGTTTCCCTGCAGCCTCGCCCTACCCAGCTCACTACTCGATGGCTAAGACGACGAACTCGCACGATGACGAGGAAGAAGATGAACACGGTGGTTTACCCAGGTTCGGGCCGCTGTGAAGCGTAATACCCTACTCCTGCTTTGGTGGATTGCCTCTCATGGAGGTATGGTGGATGAAGTATTACAAGAGTCAGGAGCCTCGCGAGTGCGTCCCTGAGGTGTTCTTGGCCCTCTGCTTTCTGTTGGGCCAGATGGGGAGATAGATCGACTCGCTTCGGATCGGATCCGTTCTACGGTGCAGCCTAGCCTCTATATATAGCGGTGGCCCAGGTCCTCTTCCCTTATCGCAAAGGAAGGAAGGGATCCCACAACGGCCAAATTTAAAGGAGGACAGGAGTACATCCCCGCCCTGTCCAAAGGCGGTCCTCGCCTGCAAAGTAGCTGTCGAGGATGCAGAGGTGGGCTCGGCGATGACATCCGTCCTGCGGGGCTCGTGGTTGTGGTCTTGTTGCACCGGAATAGAAACCTTTGGGGGTGCTTTGGGAACCCGCGTACGTCCTGGCGTCACCCGCCTGTCCTTCCTTGCATCACCCTTGACTCCTGAGGCTGGGCCCTGCATAGAGATCTCCGCCACTCCGGAGGGGGCCTAGGGAGGCCCTCCGCTTGCCGATCTTGGCGCTGCCCTCCCTCGCGAGCCTAGGGTCCTCGCGAGGGCCATATCTTGAGTAGGGCTGCGCCCTGTTGTGTTTGGCTGATGAAGTGGGCCTTGCCCTAGGCCGCAGGCAGGCAGGTCTGGGTACCACTATTCCTAGAATTCCGGCAGTAGCCCCCAGGCCCAAGGCGCGCTCGAGCCGGCCTCTGGGCGAAGCCCTGAGGGTGACCCGAAGCGCCGCGGGCCCTAAACGCCTGCGGGCCAGGCTTTACACGCGTTGGGTGCTTGGGCGGCGACGCCCCCGCCCCCCGAGGGCGTCAGGAAGCACTCCAAGTCAAATTGACGCGATGTCCGGGCGCAACGCCGGCCATCATTGCCCTTCCTTGAATGCTGGTGCCGCGTCGAGCCTCTGCTCCTTGGGCCACGCGGATGCGACCCGTCAATCGGCAAGAGAAGCGACGCGAACGGTACTGTGTCGATCGAACCACTCCGCTGCGCCCGAGAGGTGCACGATGCCTGCTCTCCCACGACGCTTCGTGGCTGCAGTTACGCCTATAAATCCGCCCCGCCCCTGGCAGGGGAGGGGCATTGCAGTCTTGAGGCATCTTCCTGCTTGCTTCGCTCCGCCGAGAAAACCCTCTCCTCTTCCCATCTTTTCGTCTTCCATGGCGTTTGGAGGAAGCACTGCGGGCGCGGGGAAACGCGCGGCACCACCGGCTCCCTCGTCTTCCTCCGGAGGCAGCGGCGGGGGGCCCTCTGGGTCGGCGCAAGTTCGCCGGCGCTGGGCCATGGTCGATGAGTGAGTACTCCGCCGCCTCTCTCTTCCTTAGTCGTTTTGTCCAGCGTTCCAAGCATGATCCTCTCCTTCTCCCAGGGCGCCCACGGCCAAGAAGCGCAGGCTCGGCGAGCTCCAGGAAGAGGTGGAGGCGCTGCGGGCCCAGCTGGCGACCGCCGAGGCCGCCTTCCAAGCCACCCTCAGGGGCGAAGCGGAGGCCAGGGCGGAGCTGGCGTCCCTCCAGGCCCATGTCCAGGGGGCGGCTGATGCCGTGCGGGCCGCCCAAGATAAGGCGGCGCACACCAAGTTGCTGGAATCATAACGCGCCAAGCAGTTCCTGGGCATTGCCAGCCGCGCGGCCGGCGTGGTGAGCCGGTTCGTCGGGGACGCCCCCGTGCTGCCGAACGTCCGCGGCGATGGGGGCTACCTTGACTTCTTCCAGAAGGTGGTGGAGGCGCTGGAGACCGGCGTCTCCCGCGTGAATGCGGTCAGCGAGTCCGACACGCGCGACGTCCTGGACCTCGCCTTGACGCTCGTCTTCTCCAACCTGCGCCGCCACGCCCCGTAGCTCGACCTCCGTCGTGTCGGGGAGCCGGTGCCTGACGGGCTCCAGCGCCCCCTTCGGGACGAGGTGCACCCGCACGTGGAGTCCATGGTGGAGCGGTTCGTCCAGGTGCCTGCCTCCAGCGGGGAGGACGACTCCGACGCTGAGGCGGCCGGCGGCGCGGGTGGTGACGGCGGCTTCTCGCCCTAAGCATCCCCTGTCTTCTTTTCTTGGTGCCTGTAATATTTGAAGAAGAACTCTGCCCCCGTGGGCGTTAGTCTTTTGCGTACTACCTTGGTTTGCATCCTTCCTTGTCTTAAAATGCTGGTTGCCCGCTCGCCGTTGTCATGGCTTAGTTTCCTTGCGCGGGGCTCGACGCCAGTGCTGCCGCAGCCTGGCGACGGCGGCCGTCAGGGCCCCCGCGGGGTGTCTCCTCACGGGGTGCAGCTTGTGGCCACCGCTCCCCTGGTCGGTGGCCTTGCTGCTCGTCACGGCTGGGTCCCTTCCCTCGTGCTGTTTTTCCTGGCGCCTCAGGCCTTAGGGGGCTCGGTGGCTGCGTGTGATGGCCCGTAGTACCTGCATCCCCACATTAATGCGCACAACTCCTATCCCGTCCTCGGGTCGTCATTAGATCAGGGGGTTCTTGCTTGGTGCGGCAGTGTACTTAGCTTGTGGGGTGGCGACAATCTTGTTCGCGTCGTGAGGCGCGACCGGTTTGTCCAGATAGTCCGTGGCTCCTCCTGGGACGCTTCCTCCTTGTTTGTGGGACGGTTTGGGAGCCCTTTCGGCACTCTATGTCTGCAGGCCCCACTCCCGCACATTTCCCGGCCACTACAGTATACGACTGGATCACCAGGGACGCAACTGCGGGGTCAGGCCCCGACCCCCTTGATGCCGACCGGATCACCAAGGACGACATCAAGGGGGGCGAGTGGCTATATGACCGGTAAGTCTCCTGAGGCGTGTTGCTCAGGAGCCCCCATTGACACTCAAGCCGCCCTACGTCGGCAGGTCCCAGTCCCGCGCATTTCCCGGCCACCGCAGTGTACGACCGGATCACCAAGGACGCAACTACGGGGTCAGGCCTCGACACCCTTGATGCCGACCGGATCACCAAGGACGACATCAAGGGGGACGAGTGGCTATATGACCGGTAAGGCTCCTGACGCATGATGATCAGGAACCCCCTTTGACGCTCGCGCGATCCCCCATTCCGTCCTGCCGGCTGCTGCCTCAGGAAGCCCTGGGGCCTCCCGAGACTCCATGCTGTGGTCGGAGCCCCCGAGCGGGGGCCGACGGCTAAAAGATGCGTGCCCCTGAGGCGACAGGGCTTCTTTATCCAGCCCCGAGGTGCCTCGGGGAGGCCCGGAGCGCTCAGCTCCTTGCGAAACACCAATCCAGAAAGAGAGAATTCAAGACCGGTAAAACGAGAGAACACGGAGAGAAAAATTCCCGCCCCTTTTTCTTTTAAATATAGAGTTTCGAAATCCTCAAACTTCATTCCAAAAAACGGCAATTCGAACACCAAAAAGAAGCAAGCAACTGCCACGTCCGGCCCCTATACTAGTCTTCGTCTTCCCCCAGCGCTGAGCGTAGGGCATCCACGTTGTATGGGCATAGCCATTGGAGGGCAGTGTTGAATTGTCCGACAGCGCGGAGCTGTGGCTTCCACGTTGCGTGGGAAGGAACCCCTCAGCGTCCTCGGGGGGCTCCGGGCGTATACAGCCCGCTCATTATTACGTGAGAGTGTCACGGCCGTAGATAGCTGGGCAAGCCCCCAGGCGCAATGCCTGGTGGCTCCCAACTCCGTCAAGAACCATCCCGTGCATTTCTGCTCGGTTGCACGCCCTTATGACCCAAACCCGAATGCATTAATCCCCGCGCGACCGCAGGACTGCGCTCCCGCGGCCCAAACATGAGCACAATGCATCCGGCGCAGCCATAAAGGTGTTTTGTCGATGAAGCTGCCTCGCGAAGCATCCGGGCGTCGGCCGGACATGGTCCTGAGGGCCTCGTGAGGCCCAGCCTCCCAAGACTGCGCCGATGCTTCAGTTGCCGCGGGTGGCCCGCGTTCTTTGTGTCTTGCTGCTCCCCCCAGGCCATCACTCCTGGGGCCTTGGGGCTCGGTTCGGCGTTGCTTGCTCGCGAGGGCGCCGGCTGGCGCTGCGCCTCGCGGGTCCGGGGGCGCCCTCCCTCTTTCTCCTGCTCGCGCCGTCCAGGCCCAGTGCTCCGTCGGCGGAAGCCCCCAGGCCCGGCTCGGGGAGGACGCCCAGGGTGCTCCTTACTCTTGGGAGGTGCCGGCGCCTGCGGCAGGTGCCTGACCTAACCCACCGTCAGGCAGTATGACGTACCATGGTATGTAAGGCTCCACATAAGGGCTCAGTTCTCCTCCTGAGCCGTTCGGCGAGGCGCCGGGGACGGCCCCTCCAGGCGGCGGCGGGGCGCCGCCCCGTGCACGCTGCTCGCAGACCCTCCTGCGACGGGCCTCAGAGCGAAGTTGGTTACCTCTGCTACCGCCGTTGAGTGGGCCTCGCGTCTCCTGGTGTGGATTGCCTCCTCGGCAATCCGATGCGCCTTCGCCGTTGTTGCTTGTTTGTCCGGATGCCTGCGCCCCCTGCTCCTTGCACAGGATGGCACGCTCCCGCCTGGTCAATCTAGGCTGCTGAAGGTCCACCGGGTCACGAAGGCATGTGTTCGCGCGCGCGTGGTGCGCCCCGTTGTCTCCTCCGTGCGCCCGGTCGTCGTGGCCGGGCTGCACCCCGAAGCCGGTCACCGGGATTCGAAGGAGAAGGAGCACGGCGTGCGGCTGGCCCCGCTCGGGCTCGCCCAGTGCCAGAGGTGGCACGCCGCCGGCGGGCTAGGGGACGAGTGCGGCGGATGAGCCCCCGGCGCCTGATGCCTGCGGCCTTCAAGAAGAGTGAGGAGCCACGGCCCTCAGCGTGACGGTGACTAGCTCTGCAATGTGATAGGCCCATGCGTCGAAGCCCCCGTGCGTCGGGCGCTGGCGGAGCATCTCGCTTGCTAGCAGAAGCGCGTCGTGCGCGTCGAGGTCCCCCACGTAGGTGCGGCGCGACGCCGGTGCTGAGGGAGCCACCCGTCCGCCGTGTGTTTGGTCGGTGCGAGAGGCGGCGACGGTGGAGGCGATGCTAGTGGCTTGGTACTGACCGCCCAGCATCATGCCGCTAGGGCGCGTGTCTCTGGCGGCAGCGGTGGGATCGATGGAAGCTGATCAGCTGCGGCCGGGGGAAACCTGCTGGGCGCCGGCCATCGGAGCGGTGAAGGGTGGGAAGAGCGAAGCTTGGAGAACACTACGACACGCCCCCTACCTGGCGCGCCAAATGTCGGATTTCGGGCTCCGCAAAACCCTCAAGGTTCGAACACAGGGGCGTGTGCGAAGGTTTCCCTGCAGCCTCGCCCTACCCAGCTCACTACTCGATGGCTAAGACGACGAACTCACACGATGACGAGGAAGAAGATGAACATGGTGGTTTACCCAGGTTCGGGCCGCTGCGAAGCGTAATACCCTACTCCTGCTTTGGTGGATTGCCTCTCGTGGAGGTATGGTGGATGAACTAGTACAAGAGTCAGGAGCCTCGCAAGGGCGTCCCTGAGGTGTTCTTGGCCCTCTGCTTTGTGTTGGGCCAGATGGGGAGATAGATCGACTCGCTTCGGATCGGATCCGTTCTATGGTACAGCCTAGCCTCTATATATAGCGGTGGCCCGGGTCATCTTCCCTTATTGCAATGGCGGGAAGGGATCCCACAACGGCCAAATTTAAAGGGGGACAGGAGTACATCCCCGCCCTGTCCAAAGGCGGTCCTCGCCTGCAAAGTAGCTGTCGAGGATGCAGAGGTGGGCTCGGCGATGACATCCGTCCTGCGGGGCTCGTGGTCGTGGTCTTGTTGCACCGGAATGGAAACCTTTGGGGGGCTTTGGGAACCCGCGTACGTCCTTGCCCCCTTTGCACCAAAGGGGAAACTGCACCGCCTGGCGCGCTGGCACCCGCTTGTCCTTCCTTGCGTCACCCTTGACTCCTGAGGCTGGGCCCTGCATAGAGATCTCCGCCGCTCCGGAGGGGGCCTGGGGAGGCCCTCCGCTTGCCGATCTTAGCGCTTCCCTCCCTCGCGAGCCTAGGGTCCTCGCGAGGGCCTTGTCTTGAGCGGGGCTGCGCCCGGTTGTGTTTGGCTGATGAAGTGGGCCATGCCCTAGGCCGCAGGCAGGCAGGTCTGGGTACCCCCGTTCCCAGAATGCCGACACCACCATTCAGAGCAGGGTGTTGGCGGAGTTTATTGCGGAATGGACACCCACGCCAGATGATGACGCTCCGGAGACAATCCTCCCCGGCAGAGAAGCACCCAAGGATTGGATTATGTACTTTGATGGTGCTTTCTCACTCCAGGGCGCTAGAGCAGGCGTGCTCCTCATCGCCCCCACCGGAGAGCACCTCAAGTACGTCGTCCAAATGCACTTTCCTTGGGAGGAAGGCACCAACAATACCGCTGATTACGAGGGGCTCCTTGCTGGACTCAAAATCGCGGTAGAGTTGGGAATAAAAAGGTTGATCGTCCGAGGAGATTCTCAACTTTTGGTGAAGCAAGTCAACAAGTATTACCAGAGCCCATTGATGGAAGTATACATGGAAGAAGTGAGGAAATTGGAGGAGCATTTTCATGGACTGCAAACAGAGCACATGCCACGAGCAGAAAACTACATTGCCGACCATCTATCAATGTGCGTTGCGCAGAAGCTTCCTGTGGAACCAGGGTCTTTTGTTCTCCGCCTCACTCAACCATCAGTATCCCCATCAGCGATGTCCAAGAAGAGAAGGAAGCTGAACTTCGGCAAGAATTTCCCGGCAGAGCTTCCCGAAGCCGCTGGTAGAGAGGCTGTCGGGGAAAAACCCGTTCCGGGTAACGAGCAGCCCCCTCCCGTAGGATCTCAGGTTCTCGCGGTTGAGGCAAGCGCTCCCGGAGACGAGGAGATACCTTTAGTCCTTGCTGTCGAGCCGTAGGCTCCAACCTGGGCACAACACATAGTCCATTTCCTTCAAACAGGAGAACTCCCCGAAGAGCAAGAGGAAGCCTAAAGAGTAGCCCATCGGTCAAGTATGTACCAGTTTGTCGATGACACCCTGTACAGAAGACAACCGAATGGTGTGAAATTAAGGTGTATCTGCCGGGAGGATGGACTGAAGTTGTTGGCAGAGATTCATGGAGGAGTATGTGGTTCCCATATTGGATCAAGGGCCCTTGCCGGGACAGATTTCCGACAGGGTTTCTATTGGCCCACTGCTCTCCAAGATGCTACTGAACTGGTCACCAAGTGTGAAGCATGCCAGTTCCACTCCAAGAACATTCATCAACCAGCACAAGCCATGCAAACAATCCCTCTATCCTGGCCATTCTTGGTTTGGGGGCTTGATATCCTGGGCCCTTCCCCCGCGCTGTCGGGGGGCTTTGAGTTCTTGTTCATGGCAACAGACAAGTTCACAAAGTGGCCTGAGGTGGAACCAGTGAGAAAGGTGACCACAGTCAGCTATCAAGTTCATGAAAGGACTGGTGTGTCGTGTTGGAGTGCCTAACAGAGTGATCACTGACAACGGCACCCAGTTCACGAGCCGCGCATTCATGCAATATATCCAAAGCCTTGGAAGCAAGGTCTCCTTCGCCTTTGTTGCTCACCCAAGAAGCAACGGGAAAGTCGAGAGGATGAACGCTGAAGTGCTGCGAGGACTCAAGACAAGGTCTTTTGATAAGCTGCGCAAGAGCGGCAGGCGCTGGATAGATAAGCTACCGGTGGTTCTTTGGTCCCTCAGGACGACACCAAATCGAGCTACTGGCCAGACGCCCTTCTCCCTAGTGTACTGGGCGGAAGAAGTACTCCCCACGGAACTCATATACAGGTCACCTCGAGTGCTTGCCTACGATGATGTACAGCAACGGCAGCTACGGCATGACGATGCCATGCTCCTCGAGGAAGACCGTCTCCGTGCTGCGGTGCGTGCTGCACGCTACCAGCAAGCCCTGCGTCGCTACCATAGCCGCAGGGTCCATCCCCGGAGCCTTGAGGAAGGTGACCTTGTCCTTAGGCGTGTTCAGTCCGCCAAGGGTGCAAACAAGTTGACGCCGAAGTGGGAAGGCCCTTACCGGGTAGTACGTGTCACCAGACCTGGCACAGTCCGTCTGGAGACCGAAGATGGCACCAAGGTGCTTAACTCATGGAACATTGAGCATCTTCATAAGTTCTACCCGTAAGGCGTGGCTGCCGGGGTCAGTCCCCGGCAGCCACCTTTTGTACAAGCCTTGCCGATGTTGCATGTAACCCTTTGTACAAAGCCAGGCGCAGACCCTGTGCAACAATAATAAAGCTAGGCATTGCATCATATCATCATCCTTACATGCTCATTACGCATTTTTTAATGACTGCAATGATATCGCTTTTAAGTTATAAAGATTTTCTAGAATACTTGATGAACCCGTAATCTTTGTTACTGTTCTCACCCTACATGACTTGACCATCAAGAAAATAGGGAAGGGAAACAAAAGAACAAGGAAGACGGCCCATCACACTCAAAAAGGGAGTTACTACTTGGAAAAGATAAGTATATCGCATATCCCAAGTTCATTACCTTTCGATTTTCTCAAGGAAATCCTTAGTATCTTCCTTACTACGGGTTGTGGAGCATCCACGTGGTGAAAACCATTGCCGAGACGAGCCGTCCCCCCTGTTTTTGTTTATAGGGGTGGCGGCGCCGACACCGACAAGGAGCTCTGCCGGGGAACAATGCCAATTTGTTACCGGGGGCTTGTTTCCCCTTTTTGGTACTCGTGGTTTGAATGATGACCCGGCAAGTAGCTCCGTGTAGCACAGACAAAACATACTGATGCAGTATAAATTAGGAAGAAAAAGGGATAGTACTTGCAAAAGAAAGACAACACTTTTTCTCATTCATTTTCGATACAAATGGGATAAAGATTACATAAGAGAGCATCCCTTTTTAATAAACTCTTCATTTGGATTTCTCCCCTAGGGGTAGATTACAAAGAG
The DNA here is from genome assembly GCA_039707655.1 of Elymus sibiricus. NCBI lineage: Eukaryota > Viridiplantae > Streptophyta > Magnoliopsida > Poales > Poaceae > Elymus > Elymus sibiricus. The sequence continues at coordinate 266,556,476 of CM077665.1, read as the reverse complement.
AAAAAGAGCAGAGGGAGGACCCAAGCAGAAGCCTAGCCTGACCCCGTCAAGACTGTCGGGGGATGGCTCAGCAAGACCACCGGCAAGAAGGACGAAGCCGAATTCCACGAGCCTGTCGGGGTCCAGCTGAGAAGAAGAGACGGCGCCCGGGTCGAGAACCCCCGGCAAATCGCTCTGCCGGGAGGAGGAGGAGGAGGAGCGCGATGACGGTGATGGTGCGGCCGACGATCAGCTGGAGCCCAGGTCGTCGTACTCCGACTTGACGGCCTGGGACTCGTCGTCGTCGTCTTCACCAACACTGTCCTCCACGTCGCTATCGCCTGAGGAGGAGCTTTCGACATCGCTCGAGATCTCCTCGCAGCAGCCAGGACGGGTGCCCTAACGCCCACAAATCTTGACGGAGAGCAGTTCGGCCTCTATCAGCTTGAAGCGAAGGACGAGTCCACCGATGAGGTTGTTGGCATGTGCGAAGGATTTCCACCCACGCCTGAGAAGCATGACACGAAGCTCCGGGTACTTGACATCCACCCGCACAGTGCCATTACAGCAACCATGCGTCCGCAGCCACAGGGCATGCGGCTTATCAACCTCCATCACCCTGGCGAAAGGGTGGGGAAGGCACATGCGGCTTCAGGGAGGACCACACAGCTTTATGACGAACTCCAGCGCCGTTCCCTCGGCATGGGCCTCCTCAAGGGGAGGGTCTGATGGCAGAGGAGGAAGAGAAGCGGCACTCCACCTTCCCCGACCGCGGGACCCTCGTCGACTTCGGCCACTTCCAGCTCCTCCACCACGCGCACTCAAGCCACCCTCCACCTCCTAAGGCTGAAGCGGTGGCATGATGCCGACGGGAACCCCTCGTGATTGAAGCAAAGGCCGGAGGACGCCCTCGTCCCCTGGGCATGCTAGCGGCGAGCACATCTCAAGACAAGGAAGCAGAAGGGCGAGCTCTATGGATTCAGACTCAAGGAGGAAGAAAGGATGGATGAGCATCGCCCCTGGCGACCCCCAATTTATAGGGGAGGGCGCGGGGGCTGGCTCTCCTTCACTCCAAGGGTCACCGCCCATCTCCACCAATTCCATCGCCCATGATCACGGGTGAACAGGTAACCGCCCCATTGCTCCAATCCATGGCGCTGCGGTTTCTGCCACGATCAGGACTTTAAGTCATGCGCGCCTGTCGCTAACTCCCCGCTATGCATGCGGCGCGCGTGACGGAAACGGCCTGAAGTGATGGCCCAGTGCTGACCAATAAATTGGCAGTTACTCCCTCCCATTGCGCTCATGTGCATAGATTTTGGGCCTGACCCAACGGCACTTGGCGAGCGCGTGTGGGCCAGACCCGGGGGCTCCTGTCGGTGCACTAATACAGGGGTACCCAGTGCCCCTGACTTATGCACAGGTTGTAGTAGCTGAGCCCTTCAACGTTCGTTCAATCCCAGCGAATGATCAAGACCAGACTCCAACAAGCTCGACGCGGCAGCCCAAGCCTGGAATGCAACGCATGAGCCAGGTCCCCGGTGCTTGCCGGGGACCAAGACATGCACACCTTTATGAAGACCCGGCAAGCCATTCCCCGGCAGGCGCGAGCTAACCAGCCACCGCTCCACCGCATCGCTACGTCAGTCACTTATCGATGCGGTGTCGAGCCCTCAAGCGGCTAATCAGCTCTCGCTAAGTACGTGGCGGTGCGCCAGAAGACAAGTTACGCCCAGTTGGCACCCGCCCTGCAGCGTGTCAAAACCATAAGCAACGACCGGCCAAGCGGTGGCAAGAGCTTGCCGGGGATGCACCCCCGAGCGCCACCTAGGCCAGTAATCATGGTATTTTGTCCTAAATGCCAGAGTTAGGTATGATAGCTCTGCTAAGCTATCTAATCGATAGGTAATGACTGTTTTGCCATTGTGGTAACCCCTTGCAATATAAAAGGAGGCCCAAGGCAACCTAGCTCAGGATTCGGACCCCCGAACATTTGTACTCACCTAGCAGCTCTTTCCCCGGAGGCAAACCTTCCCGGGTTAGAGCGCGAGGCACCACTAGTGTTCTTCCAATCAAATCCACCAAAAGCAGGAGTAGGGTTTTACGGTTAGCAGCGGCCTGAACCTGGGTAAAAATGCCTGTGTCCTGATCATCGCGCCGTCTCACGCTCTCCGCTCTTCGTGCAACGTGACCCCCCTTGCCGAACCACAAGGGGCCTCTGGCCCCATAGGTGATCGTGAGCATCCGTGCCCCGACAGGTAAGCAGACCCCATTGCTGGCAGAGAGCACAAGCTTCAGCGAAGTACTCAAAGTGAGGATTGTTGCTCATTTATCCCGTGTCGATAGATTTGACATCAAGTACATAGAGGTTCGTCTTGTTCTTCAGGACCCAAACATATATGAGAGATTGCTCCTTGGACCAGAAGGGACGACCAACCAGTTCTTCGTCCTGAGGACAGCGATATGGGTTGCGCTGACGGAACTCAGCAAACTCCTTGGCAGGCATGTTTTGAGGAGGGGTGGCAGCCTTCTTCTTGCTAACAATCCGCTTCACATGTTGTTGTTGAGGTTGAGCACTAGAACCAGCCCCGGCATCTTCAGACGTGCAGAACCGCTTCGAACCACCAGACCATCCAGGATTCATGCGATGAGTAGTAGGAGCAGAGCTACCATTACCTGGAACTCATAAAGAAGGAACGGAAAGAGACAAACAAATGTAAACACATTGCATAAGTCAAAGAAAAAAAACAGAAAGGATAGGAGATGAAACACCTAAAATAGGGGTTCTGGTGCACCAGCGGTAGTACCGTGCTACAGGAGCGGTACTTCTGCCGGAGCGGTAGGACTGATCATGCATCAGCGGTACACTACTAGGAGAAAGCCTAGTAGTAGCGCTGGAATTACCCATACCAGTAGCGCTGGATGCAGCGCTACTGCTAAGGCGCTATAGCTAAGTTGTAGCAGTAGCGCTGGAAAACAAGCGCTACTGGTAAGTATGGTTGGCAGTAGCGCTGCTTCAACCAGCGCTACTACTACCTATCTGTAGCACTGCACCACAACAAACGCTGCTGCTAAACCAGCGCTGCCGCTAGACGCCTACCAGCGATACGGCTAATATTCCTGCTTTCACAGATTTATTTCCCCTCTATGTATTTGTGTTGTATTTGTGCATGCTCTATACAGTAGTTTCATCATATCATAATAAACATACATTATTCTCATCATATCATACACATACAAATGTAATCATAGCATACACATACAAATAGTCTCATCAAATCATGTCATCATCATACTCATCATCCAACACAAAGTGGTCTCTCGTCATCATCTCGAAAATAGCGATACAAGTCTCGAATACTATGAGTAATCATCCTAATCATACCAAGTTAAAATCTCATAAAACAGAAAAACATCATAATAGTAATCATCCTAATCGATCGTGCAAGTTAATATAAACCAGAAAAACTTCTCACTCATAGGACCTAGTCCTCCCGCCTAGGTAAAATGACATAAAACAGAATAACACCTATGTCTCCATGATGAAGCGAATAGATCCAACAGTCTCCAACTTGTGGCTTGTGATCCTTCTTTATTTCTCCACATGCTTCAATTTGGAGCCGTCTTGGTGGTTTGCGCTCAGTCAAGTATGCAAAAGAGAACTGGGGCCTCATAAGGCTTTTAATTGTCATATTACCTTCGCCATGCATCAATGGAGGCACAACTTCATTTGGCAGTTTCTGTTGAAGAACATAATAGTAGCCTAGTTAGCAATGTAATCAACACCATTTACGCAATAGTAGTGTACTTAATAATTCTTACCAAGATATTTCGGCGAATGTCATCCGCCCTCAACCTATGCACTAGTGGCATGTAAAGTGTATAATTTGGGCCACTTCCCAAATCATACGGGAAGTTGTCCCTACCAACTAGGACACCAATAATAAAGTTGATAAGAACATCCTTCTCCTCCCCAGTTACATCTGATCCATAAGTGTAGTGTGTCATGTCAACAATTTTCTGTGTTTCACTCAAAGAAACGAAATAAGCTGTAAATTATAAATTAAAAAATTTAGTATGGATGCACACCAACTATTTTTAAATATAGAATGCAAATTACTCGACAAATATGCATGGTTGACAAACTCACACAGAGGTAAACAGGAGGCATATCGACATCCACTCAAATTTCGATGTTACCTTCAATATGATCTTCAGGACAAAGATCGAAGGTTTTTTGCATATCCTCCTGAAATCCATATGCCTTGCAAAGAGCTTCCCAATTTGAGCACCCTAATTGTGTGTTATTAACTACATTCATTACTTTCACCAGAAATGTGTGACCATGTTTAGTCCTCAGGTTAGCTCTCCTCGTCTCCATACTCTGGTGGTCCTCGAATTCATTTAACCCATACTAATTCTGTTTTTTTATCTAGGGTTCATACCTAACTACAAAACCTAACTACATGAACCCTAGAACGCTAGAACCCTTAGGCAGAGAGACAGAGAGAGAGAAGGAGGGGCAGAGGACTTACATGGGGCTAGGGGAGACGTCGGCGGCGAGGTGGAGCTCGAGGGAGCTGCCGGCGGCGAGGTGGAGCTCGGGGGAGACGGGTGCGGGTGGAGGAGCGGGCGGCGACGGACGGGGCGCGGGCAGGCGACGGAGGGCGGCGACGGACGGGGCGCGGGCAGGCAACAGAGGGCGGCGATGGACGGGGCGCGGGCAGGCGACGGAGGGCGACGGCGGCGTCGGAGGAGAGGGATCGAATGGGGAATGGGATAGAGGAAAGAAGGGGAGGAGGAAGCTCGCGCGGGGGTTATGTCAAGATAGCAGTAGCGCGTTTTAGGACAAAGCGCTACTTCTACCTGACATAGCTATAGCGCGCTCCTTGGAGAGGCGCTACTGCTAAGTGGGGCCTGCCAGGTGGCCAGGTTCAAACTTAGCGGTGGCGCCCTACCAGAAAAACGCGCTACTACTATTCTGTTAGCAGTAGCGCGGTTATCTGGGGCGCGCTACTAATAAACCTAGCCTGGCGGCAACGGTGGGGCAATATAAGTAGTTAGCAGTAGCGCCTGTTCTAGACGTGCGCTACTGCTAAGTAGCAGTAGCGCCGCTTTTGATCCAGCGCTACTGCTAAGGTTCTTTGTATAAGGTTTTTCCTAGTAGTGGTAGTACCGCCCGGGCGGCGGAAAAACTTCCGCTGCACGGGAACAGTAGTACCGGTGACGTAGAACCCAACAATTCTGGTGACCATCTACTATATTCCTATCTAGCCGTCATTCACGTCCTACTCATGCCCAGATTTCGCGAAATAGCAAGGAGACCTCATGCATTGCCCTAGAAACAAGATTCAAAAACTAAATCCAAAGAGAATACGAAGGAGGGCAACACCGGTATCCATGCCACGAGGAAGAGAAGGAGATAAGTCCCACCGGATGGAAATGCGAAGGATGGCATGGAATGGGACATTCAGAGCTGGCCTCCGGGGGAGTTCTGGTCGCCTGAGAGAGAGAATTCGAAGGGGGGAAGAGTGGATGGGTATGGGGGAGTTAGAACTCATCCTCCCCACCACTTGAACCGTCCAGGAGTCCCCAAAGCGGTAGTACCGTGGGCTGGAGCGGTAGTACTGCTAGAGCGGTAGTACTCCTGGAGCAGTAGTACAGGCCGGTCCGAGCGGTAGTACCGCTTCCAACCAAAAATAGCCCCAAAGTAAAGAAGAACAGAACAACAAGACTTATGCGGGTTTAGGAGTTTTGAGAAAATGATGAAACTCGACGGGGAGACACTCAAGTACGTCGAACAAGAGGAGACACTCCAAGTTTTTTTTAAAGAGTCCACATACGAAGAAAAACAATCTTAGAGTGACACAACATACGAATAAGCTCTCAACAAGCAAATACCTCACTAGGAGGAGGCGCTGGCCGGAGCCACCTATGTTTGAGTAACTTGGTATGGCACCGTGGAGATTTTAACCTTGGGCCCATGACAAAAACTCGTCTTTGAAGCACAAGTACCATCAAAAATGGCTAATGTTAAAGATTTTGCTCAATTTATGCATAATAAGGGGAGGAATAGTTCATTGAGAGAACTACACCCCCCGATGTCCATGCTTACATCTAAACAATACATAATGAAGAGTGTGGTAAGGTGTGCAATAAGTCAAGCCACATTGCTCGAATCAATGATATTTATCTCATGCCTTAACTCGCGAAATCTTGCTTCATCCAATGGCTTCGTGAATATATCTGCAAGCTGCTCATTAGTATTGATATAAATAAGATCAATCTCTCCATGCTTGATATGATCCCGGATGAAGTGATGACGGATCTCAATGTGCTTCGTCTTGCAATGTTGAATCGGGTTGTTGGAGATCTTGATCACACTCTTCTTGTCCAAGTAGAGGGGCACTTTGTCACAATTGACACCGTAATCCTTTAAAGTTTGCCTCATCGAGAGCAGCTGTGCACAACAACTTGCTGCAGCTACATACTCGGCGTTGGTGGACGAGAGAGAAACCTGGGTTTGTTTCTTCGAAGACCAACTTACCAAAGAGCGACCAAGGAATTGGCAACCTCCAGAAGTTGACTTCCTCTCCACATGGTCTCGCGCCCATTCCGAGTCCGATTATCCTATGAGATCAAATGAAACACCTTTGGGGTACCATAAGCCAAAGTTTGGGGTATGAGACAAATATCGAAAGATTCGCTTGACAGCCAGATAGTGACTCTCCTTAGGAGCAGATTGAAATCGTGAACAAATTCCCACACTTAACATGATATGTAGCCTAGATGCACAAAGATAAAGCAGGGGCTCCAATCATGGAGCAATATACCTTTTGCACCACAGATTTACCATTGGGATCACTGTCAAGTTGGCATTTGAGCGGCATGGAGTGTTGGCCTTGGCCGGCTTGAGATCATCCAACTTGAACCCCTTGCTAATTTCTTGAGTATATTTTTCATGGTTGATGAAGGCTTCTTGACTTTGTTGCTTGACTTCGAATCCAAGGAAGAACTTCAACTCTCCCATCATGGACATCTCAAACTCTTTGGTCATTAGTGCGGCAAACTCATTATTAAAAACTTTTTTAGAAGAACCAAAGATAATGTCATCAACATATAGTTGGCATACGAAGAAGTTCCCATTAACCCTCTTGATAAAAAGAGTGGGATCGATTTTCCCAATTTCAAACCCACGGTCTTGCAACATCTCGGTAAGGTGCTCATACCACACTCGTGGGGCTTGTTTAAGGCCATAGAGTGCCCTATTGACAACGTATACATGATTGGGGAACTTAGGATGCTTGAACCCCGAGGGTTGCTTGACATATACCAACTCCTTAAGTGGACCATTAAGAAAAGCACTTTTCACATCCATTTAATATAATTTGAAATCATGATGAGATGCATATGCAAGAAACATGCGAATAGATTCAAGGCGAGCGACAGGAGCAAATGTTTCACCGTAGTCGATACCCTCGACTTGGGAGTAGCCTTGAGCCACCAATCTTGCCTTGTTGCGAATGACCACACCTCTCGCATCTTGCTTGTTCTTAAGGATCCATTTGGTTGCAATGACATTGTGATTCTCCTTTGGCCTTGACACCAATCACCACACTTTGTTGCGCTCGAAGTTGTTGAGTTCATCGTGCATGGCTTCAAGCCATTTTGTGTCCTTGAGCACCTCTTGTACCTTGAGGGGTTCAATCCTACAAACAAACGCGTCATGTGCACAAAAGTTTGTTAATTGACGATGAGTTGTTACCCCTCTATTCAAGCTTGCGTAGACATTCTCTAGAATGTGTTGCTTATTTCTAAGCTTGGAAGCAATCTTGGCAGCTTGTCTTTCTAAAATATCTTCCATGGAAGGTTGCAGTGTATCGTCTTGACGAGCTTGAGAGCCATCACTAGCTTTCTCTTGATCCTGATCTTGATCTTGAGCTTGCTCGGGGTTGTGAACTTGATCTGCAGCATCTTGTGATGCATCATCATCACCATGAGGTTGATCTTGCTCTTGATCTTGTTCATGAGGTTGAGGGCCTTCACTTTGTTCTTCGGAAGTGTGTGGGTCTTGCGTCGGTGATGGTTCCATTTGTGTGGAACATTGTCCTTCTCCTTCAGCCACAAGGGGTTCCTCAACGGGTAGGAAGTATCCCATACCCATTCTTCTTATGGATTGTGGAGGAATTTCATCACCTACATCACAAAGATCACTTTGCTCCACTTGGGAGCCATTATTTTCATCAAACTTGATGTTACTCATCTCCTCAGTGAATCATGTGGACTTGTTGAGAACACGGTAAGCATTAGAGTTTGTGGCATAACCAACAAATATGCCCTCATGAGCTCTAGATTCAAATTTAGACAAACGAACACCTTTCATGAGAATGAAACACTTACAACCGAACACTCGGAAGTACTTGAGGTTGGGCTTGTTACCGGTAAGTATCTCATACGGAGTCTTGTTCAAGCCTTTGCGAAGGTAGAGCCGATTGGACGCATGACACACAGTGTTGATGGCTTTGGCCCAAAAGTTGTACGGAGATTTGAATTCCGACATCATGGTCCTTGCCACATCCATCAACGTCCGGTTCTTCCTTTCCGCAACACCGTTTTGTTGAGGGGTATAGGGTCTAGAGTATTAGTGCTTGATTCCTTCATCACTGAGAAACTCGTCCAAGGTGTAGTTCTTGAACTCAGTGTCGTTGTCACTTCTAATCATCAATATCTTTGCATCTTGTTGGCATTGATCTTCATTTACAAAGTCGATGACGTTTTGTTGGGTCTCACTCTTCCTCTTGAGGAAGTATACCCAGGTGTATCTTGAGTAATCATCCATAATCACCAAGCAATACCTTCTACCCCCAAGACTATGAAATTATGGAGGGCCGAAGAGATCCATGTGAAGGAGCTCTAGGGGCCTCTTGGAGTAAATAGCAGTCGTGGGGCGGTGAGACGTCTCATGTAGCTTTCCCACGATACAAGCACTGCAAGCACGATCTTTGGCAATACTCACATTTGTTAGTCCACGAACATGATCCCCTTTGAGGAGACTTTGCAAAGATCTCATATTGACATGGGCTAGCCGGCGATGCCAAATCCATCCCACATCAACTTTAGCCATTAGGCAAGTCACGGTCTTAGTGGGTCGCTCCGACAAGTTAATCCCATAGAGACCGTTTTCGACATGCACAACAAAGGCCACTTTAAGAGTCTTGCTCCACAAAAGGGTCACGGTATCGGTGCCAAAGAAGGTACTAAAACCCATGAGTGCAAGTTGACGAACGGAAAGGAAATTGTATACAAGGGTCTCAACAAGTATGACTCTGTAAATAGTTATGTCCGGAGAGATAATCACCTTGCCAAGACCCAATACCTTTGAAATTGTGAAATCACCAAAGGACACTTGAGTGGCAAAATATGCATCGGGTTGAACGTCCACCACCAAGTCCTTGCTTCCGGTCATATGATTTGTTGCTCCACTATCAAGCAACCATGACACCCCTCCGAAAGCAAACTCCTACAATAGATCAATGCTTGGATTTAGGTACCCATTCTTTAATGGGTCCTTTCATGTGAGTAACGAGGGTCTTAGGAACCCAAATAGATCATTCAATGTACTCATAAGAAGAACCAACATATTTGGCATAAACATGCCCATCACTAGCATGGCATAAAAGATAAGAGGGGTTAAAATCGCCGGCCTTGTTGGTGGAGGTGGTCTTTCCCTTCTTGGCATTACCACCCACAACATTGTCCTTCTTCTTCTCAAGAGTGGCCTTCCATGCTTTGACAAAGGTTTCCTTGAGCGGGGGATCTTGCTTGGTCTTCAACTTCTTCTTCTTCTTAGACTTAGGTGCAAAACCAATCCCTTCCTTTGCTACAACTTCATTTTGATTGCTCAAAAGGTCATTGAGATTCTTCTCACCTTTGATACATGTCATAAGGCCTTTTTGAAGGTTCTCTTTCAACTTGGCATTTTCCTCCACAAGGTGTGCATGCTCACAACAAGGGTTAGTAGCAATGGCATTATCAATTAACACAAAAGGAGGACATGTGGCTATTTCCTTAGTAAGTTTTACTTGGAGTTAATCATGAGACTACTTGAGAGAGGCATGAGAACCCTTCAAAGCCTTGTGAGACTTGTCAAGTGCATCAACCTCTTCCTTGAGTCTATCATGGACAACCCCAAGTGCAACCTTATCACATTTGAGCACACGATTAAAAACGATAGCATGATCATGATCTTTACGTAATTTAGCAAGGTCAACATTTTGTGACTCCTCAAGAGCCAAACGAAGACCTCGCTCTTCCTCAAAAGCAATGGAAAGATCAGCAATCTCATTGGCATAATCATGACTATGCCCCTTCAACTCCTCGAGGGATGCCCCTTGAGACTCATTGATATCATTGGCCTCACCAAGTTGTTCAAAGAGAGTAACAAATTGCTTCTTGGATTCGCCTTTGAGTTTACCCAAGAACTTGTCAAACTCATTCTCACCCTCCTTCCTCTCCTCATGTTCATCCACACAATCCAACAAAGAAGGAGTGGTAGAAATGGAAGTTTTAATGTTTGAGGTTTTGACGTTGGGGGTTACCTTGGTGATACCTTTGGCCATAAGGCACCTAGCAATGTGGTTCTCATTGGGGGCATTAAAGAGTGACACCTTAGTTGGGGTAGAGGATAAAATTGCCACTGTAGCCATTGCCATACCTTCAGCACTGGTATATTCGTCATGAAAATCATTATCGGAGGCATACTCTTCTTGCGCGACACATTGTGAGGCGGCTTCTTGGTGAAGTTGTTCTTGTTGGGGAGGGACTTGGCCTTATCTTTGTGGATGAGCTTGCCACCATTATCTCCCCTCTTCTCATATGGGCAATCCACCACGAAATGACTCACATTACCATAGTTGTAGCAAGTCCTCACACGTTGCTTACCTTTTGACCCACTTGAGTTGTTCTTGGAGAAGTTGGGCCTTGTGATGGTGTCAGGGACTAGGGGGTACTCACCACGTCGTCTCCCGACTAGTGTGTCGGACCGAGGACCCCCAGGTCGATTCACTAATGGGCCAGTTCGGACAGCCCATGATGCATACAAGGGAGATTCCACAAGACTTGGCGCACAAGACAAGGACTCCTCTAAACCCTAGGCCTACGGTGCATTATATAAACCAAGGCCAGGCTAGTCAATAGACAACCTCAATCTCATATTCATTACAACAATCTCGTAGTACATACGTGTACTCTGTACTATCCCCCATATGAATACAATCAAAAGCAGGACGTAGGGTATTATCTCTTTGAGAGAGCCCAAACCTGGGTAAAATCCCGTGTCCATGTTACCATTTCTCCAACACGCCTAGCTTAGGACCCCTACTACGAGATATGTCGGATTCGACACCGACATTGGTGCTTCTATTGAGAGCCTGCTGGCAGTCGTCGCTGTGCAATGGGAATTCAGATCGTCTTCGGCATGATCTACGCGTCGGAACCGAGCTTTATCGTCGACGTTGGCATCTTCTTCGCCGGCTCGACTGGCCACCTCGGCTGGACCAAGGACTGCGCTCCGCGTCAGATCATCAAGATCGTACGGATACTTTCATCATCATCAACTCTGATCTCTACCAAGATCATGGGGGAATCATCCATGGAACTCGGGCGCTCGATGTTAACATCGTCCTCAGGCGATGGTGCAGTTTTCTGGACAGCGGATCCATGTTCATCGTCCCTGCCTCCTCGAGTGTCGCTTTGACGATTGCTTCAGTGGAATTATGCGGAATTGATCCTACAACAATCCTGTAAAATTTTGTCATATTCCGATGAAGGAATCTCCGGCGATCTCCGATCTACCGGAGCCGTGTCGAATCTGGACGGGAATCTAGATGAGTTTAGGGAGAGGTGTCCAGATTCCAGCTCGGAAATCGTTAGGAAGATCCCACCATTCATCGGCTGCGGAATTCCCATACCAATCACCCCCTCAAAATTTCAGCTCGATCCGACCGTTCATACTCCGGGAAACGTCCGATGAGTGCATCAATTTTCCGATCAGTTTTCTGCACGAAAACGAATCCGACCCGAATTCATCTTTCTTTATGAACGGGATATTGAACATCCTTTTTGAGGATTTTTTTTCCTAGGGTATTGTGTGTTGTTTTCAAACACGGGCCTGCAAATTTTAAGTCTTTTCTGAGGCGATCCTTATCGTCGCGCCAATGTCAAACCGGCCCGACCACGTTGCTCCATGGCTACAGACCTGCGCCAACATCGACTGCGCTGTCGGTCCATCGAGCCGACGACAACCACCTCGGACCATCACCTCGGTGAGCCGACCAAGAGTTCGGCATCATGAGGGACAAATAATCATCAAGACAAGATCGTCGCCCCACGGATTGCACGGGTCGGGCGCGCCCGCATCGCCGCACGGTCACTTCTCAAGCCAGCATTGACCGCGTCACAAATTGTGACCTGAGTCGGCAGTGCCGCGCTGTCGCTTCTTCAAGCCGACATCCACCATGCCGACCTACTTCGACACCTCGGCTAGGATGGCACTTCGGCATCACCAGCCGGCCTGCTCCATCACCTCGGCTAGACCCGGGCTTTGCCATCTCTTCATCAACCTACTGCTGGGACTTCGGCGTCACGAGCCGACCAGATTCATCACCTCGGCTGGACCGGGGGCTTCACCTCGCCACATCGGTCGTACTGCGTCGCCACTTCATCAAGCCGAGCTCTTCACCCGGTCACCTCGGGCCCCGGCTTGAGGGCTGGGACCTCGACCTGCCGCAAGCTCGGCCTGCGTCATCAACACCGAGTACAATAACCAGCTAAGTCGCTTTCATGCTCAACTTTTTTTCAATTTTCAATTTTTGTTCGGGTCGACCAAGCATTTTACTTGTATTAAATAGAAAAGCTTGTTTGTTAAAAACACTTCCTTTTCCCATGATAACTGGGGGCTTCGCCGTCACGCTGTCGAACTACTCTGTCTCCTCGGCTAGATCGGGGGCTTCGCCTCGTCTTAGCAACCATGTTGCATTGCCACTTCTCGACCCGAGCTCTTCGCTCGATTATCTTGGGCCTGGAGGCTGGGACTTTGGCCAGGCCGAGGACTACTTCTTCGTCCCGCCACAACCCCGGACCGCACCGAGCACATTAACCAGCTAAGTCATTTTCGTGCTCAGCTCTCTTTGAAATTTTACTTTTTGTTCGGTTCAACCAAACATTATATTTCTTGTTAAACAAAAAAATTGTTTGTTAAAAACTTTGTTTGCTAAAATGTCTTTACGCGATTTAACATGGAGCTGTTTAATTTGTATGAGCCGTTTTATAATAAATGTGTTTTCTTCTCGGTCGTTGCAACATCTTTTTCTACTACTCCTTTTTTCGACACTAATGTGTGGTCAATAGCCGAATAGCCTAGTTTCTTTCTAAACCGCCCGAGTTTAGTTCGCTAAACAGGCCTCGGAGAAACACTCCACCTTCAGGATATGGAGGTTGAAGCCAAAGGCTGACCCGCTTGGAGTCTGGAGATCGAATGTATCATGTTAAAGCACGACCGAAGCACGTATTAATTTTAAGACCAATTTTGGATTGGCACCAAAAAAACTTGATTTCGTTTGGACGTCAAAGTTTTTACATAAGTTTTTTGGCTTTTCGAGCTTATGGCACTTTTAAGCTATTTGTATGTTTTTCTTTTAGGAGACGGGACATCCTCATGACCGAGGTGCCCTGTGTAATAATTCAGCTCGGGAGATCCTTTTCGACCCACAGCTTGGTGTCTTTCCTGCTAACTTACAGCTCGGCATTGACAAAATGCACATGACATCTGGACTAATTCCTGAGAAGATTCGATCCTCGGGTTGGTTGGCCGCACCCAACCTGAGTCTCGGGGATACTGTGTGTCTCCAGCATAACTCTCGTAGTACAACGTCGGATGCCTTCAAAGTATCGGCAATATCAATGGGGGACTGCGACTAGAGCCGAACCCACCAAAGGCCAAGGTACTCCGAGGAGTCCTCGGCAAAACGTTCTCGGATATTGCTTTACATGCATCATTTTCGAATTGTGTGTTCGGTCAATAGTTGGGTTGCACGGCTCTTGTGATTGCCCCTACATTCCGCTTTGTTCAGCTAGGTGTGCAAAGGGAGAACCACTGCGATTGTACTTCCGATTTAGCTGGTCAAGTACCTCAGTGGAGAAAGCCGAAAACTGACCGTCACAATGAGAGCTAACTAGTCAGCGATCCGATGACTCTGTCAAACTATAGACCGATAGAGGTTACCGCATTGGCCTTTCATAAAATTGGCCATGGTGTTAATAGCTTGACCTCGGCTGACGCCGAACACTAACCGGGGGCTAGTAAATGGCCTCCCATACTTTAAGCTCCTATGACTAAGTGAAAGTTATAAAGCCTAGATATTTAGTTGCCTCGTTTCCGTTAAACACAATCGCCTCCGGGCACCGAGACGTTGGCTAAGGGTTGTCTTGTTACTGCGGAAACAACCTGCGTAGCATCTACAAAGGGGTGGAAGCCGACGACGGGCCACTTTCAGATTATGAACAGTCGCAATGGAGTCAAAATAAACCATACCAAGGGCTCCTTGCGGCACCTCGGCATAGATAGATCGGGACTCCTGGAGAGCCCAGCATATCATCAGCATTTGTATTCGATATACGATTTTATAAAGCCATAAATATGCATCAATTTGACTTAAGATTTTGGCCAAGCTGGGTTGCCTGGCTCTTGTGCTTACCCCCTACGTTCCCGATTGTTCGGCTAGGGGGTAAAAGGAGCACCTCTGTGATTGTTACTTCCGGGTCATCCGGGTTAGTACCTCAGATTGGGTGAAGCCGAAAGTTAGCCATCTTAAGAATATTATTGGTCGGCAGCGACGGAAGTGAAAATTTCGGTTCCTTAAAGGCCACAGAGTTCGGGAACATTCCCCAAACTAAATCCTCAATATTTTCCTCCCACATTGATTGGAGTTGAGGTTTCACGATCATGGTCAACATGATAACTTGGGAAAAGGAACTTATAAATGAACTATTTTTCCCAAAAGATGTTTCTTATGTTAAATAGTAATATAACATATCTCTCCGCGCACCTTTGTTTATAAAACCGTATGGCCGGATTGCCTTGTTTATCGTAATTCTTTGCCCTTATAAAGGCTTTATAAAGTAAGACAAACACTCCTCGGCTACTGGCCGAGGAGGTTGAAGCCGATGGTCGGTCAACAAAGTTTGTACAATGCGGATCCGAGCATTAATGATGTAAAGCACTTGGATACATAGAATCATTAGAATTACCCAACATTTCTAGTGGGCTTAGCGCTTCTCAGTTAAAAGCCATTAAAGGGGTACATCGATCCCCTGATCTGGTGTTCCCACCCGGCCAGTGGCTCGGGGGCTACTGCATTGACGATTCAATGCAGAAAATTTAAGTGCAAAACGGTTTCCGTGGAGACTACGATCCTTAGGTTGGTCGGCCGCACCCAACCTGAGTCTCGGAAGCTATGGCGCACCGCATTTCTGTTCCTAAGTATGTTTTCGAGCAAGGACTTGATCCTCAGGCCGATTTCACAAATCGACCTAAGTCTCAGGGGCTACTGGGATTAGCAGTTTTATTTTATCCTTCAGGAGCATCCAGGATTTTAGGCTGGCATGCACCTTGAGGGCTACTGGTTGTACATCTCGGCAGAGAATAAATTGCACCCATCAGAAACATTCCATAAAAAATCAGACGCAGTCCGGTGTTGGAGCTCGGATGCAGTCCAGCGTTGGAGCTCGGATGCATTCCGGTTTTGGGGCTTGGCTGCAAAAAGACATCTCAGATGTAGTTCGGCGTTGGAGCTCGGATGCAGTCCGGCGTTGGAGCTCGGAAGCAGTCCGACATAAAGCTCAAGATCGGAGACACCTTAGACACAGTCCGGCGTTGGAGCTCGTATGCAGTACGGCGTTGGAGCTCGGATGTAGTTCGATGTTGGAGCTTGGCTGCAAAAAGACATCTGAGATGTAGTTCGGCGTTGGAGCTCGGACGCAAGAAGACACCGCCGCACAGGAAACACTTTGAGCCCGAGGTGTGGCGTAAAAATTACAAGGCATTGATAAAGGCCGAGAACTTAAAGGGGCTCCTCGGATGCCCGACGTGTGAACTCTTCGAATGCACTTCGGTGATCCTCAAGATCGGACATGGGAAGATTTGTTGAACCAGTTTTCAAGACCGATGGGTGAAGACGAAGAACAATTCGGAAGAACCGAGGAGCGTCCCGATCTTGAAGACCAGTTCAAGGGGCTACTGATGGTGTCTTGGACTAGGGGGTACTCACCATGTCATCTCCTGTCCAGTGGGTCGGACCGAGGACCCCAGGGCGATTCACTAATGGGCCAGTTCGGACAGCCCATGATGCATACAAGGGAGATTCCACAAGACTTGGCGCACAAGACAAGGACTCCTCTAAACCCTAGGCCTACGGTGCATTATATAAACCAAGGCCAGGCTAGTCAATAGACAACCTCAATCTCATATTCATTACAACAATCTCATTTTAGATACTTGTACTCTGTACTATCCCCCATATGAATACAATCAAAAGCAGGACATAGGGTATTATCTCTTCGAGAGAGCCCGAACCTGGGTAAAATCCTGTGTCCATGTTACCATTGCTCCAAGGCGCCTAGCTTAGGACCCCTACTACGAGATATGTCGGATTTGACACTGACACCTTGAGTTTCTCTTGTTGCCCCAAAATTGCCTAGATGCGAGAGCCATGTGTTCATGGTAAGCACATTTGGTGTCTTCGGGGAAACCCTCATCTTCCTCTTCTTCTTCTTCTTCTTGAATGACTTTGGCCTTCATAGCAAGGTTGGGTGATGATTTCTTTGCCCGTTGGACACGAGCTAGAGCGTTGTTGGCGGTCTTGTTCAAGATGTTCATTGCAATAAACTCATCCAACACGTAGCTTGACGACAAAGAATGAAAGTCCGGTCTTTGACGGATAACGGAGGATGTGGCATTGTTGAATGGCATGATGGCTGAGAGAGTCCGAGACTAAGGGGTCCTCGGGCCATTGATTAATCCCTTGTGGGCCGTACAGGGGCAGTCAAGTTATAAAGCAATCCCATGCTCGGAAGGAGGAGTCCCGAATAGAAACCGACCATTTCTAACCCTAGGGACCCCTGGTGTCTATATAAACCAGGGGGGTTAGTTCTTAGAAGATACAACTCAGTTCATTATGGTTTAGCTCATGTGATCTCGAGGTAGATCTACTCTGTAAACCTTCATACTCAGCAATATAATCAAGCAGGACGTAGGGTTTTACCTCCTCAAGAGGGCCCGAACCTAGGTAAACATCGTCTCCATCATCCACTGTTACCATCGTTCCTAGATTCACAGTTCGGGACCCCCTACCCGAGATCCGCTAGTTTCGACACCGACATTGGTGCTTTCATTGAGAGTTCCGCTGTGAGATCACTTGTGGATTGATGGATCGCCTTATCATTAGCGAACAGGCCCGGAACAAGGACATTTTTGTCCCCGGTCAGGTCTTCGCGTTTGGCAACGTCGTGCTGCATGCTGACTCGATCGGCCATCTAGGCCAGATCGAGAATATCTCCCACGGTCAGGACACCACCGACTCCCGTGGCGATCTGTTCACCACCGACTCCCGTGGTTTTATCTCCCACTTCGCGAACCTAGAGTTCACCACCGACTCCCATGGCGATCTGTTCCTCGCTGAACTCTCGGCTTCGTCCGACGGGCCACTTCGTTCCTGGACAATGTACTTCGACGGATCCAAGACGCTCGCCGGACTGGGGGCTGGAGTCATCCTCACATCCCCCACCAGCGACAACATCCGATATGTCCTCCAGATCATGTACGCCGACTTCAATAATGCAGCCGAGTACGAAGCTCTGTTGCATGGACTCCGGATGGCGACTTCTATAGGCGTACAGCGGCTCGAAGTACGGGGAGATTCCAATCTCGCCATCTCTCAAATCAATGGCGAATTCGATGCTAAGAACCCGAAAATGGAAGCCTACAGAAATGCCGTCCTTAAAATATCTACACAATTCGAAGGACTAGAATTCCACCATGTCTGTAGAGATAACAATCAAGCTGCCGACATCGTCGTTCATATGGGCGCCAAACGCGGCCCAGTCCCCATAAACACCTTCCTTGAGAGGCTCTTCAAACCCTTTGTGGTATGGCAGGACAACGGCAGGGACACCATAAGTAATGGCGAAGCACAGGTCATCCCCCCACAGTTGAACCAGATGAGCTAATCATCGGCGGCTCCACGATTGAGGAGACTCCCTCGGCCCACGAAGTGATGGCCGTAATCGCACCGTGGACAGAACCCTTCCTTCCCTACCTTCTGCACAAAGAACTCTCTGATGACTAGATGGAGGCGAGGAGCATAGTGCGGCGATCGAAAGGCTACAAGGTCCATGACGGAGAATTATACAAAAAGAACACCACGGGGGTCCTCCAACGGTGCATATCTGAGGAAGAAGGAAGGCAGCTCTTGGCAGAGATACATGCATGTATGGGCGGCCACCACGCAGTGGCACGGGCCCTGGTAAACAAGGCTTTTCGAGCCGGGTTCTTATGGCCCACCGCCCAAACTGACGCCCACACACTCATTCAACATTGTGTTGGCTGTCAACTCTTTGCTAATCAAAGCCACATGCCTCCTACGGCTCTCCGGACAATACCCATCACATGGCCTTTTGTGGTATGGGGGTTAGATGTGGTCGGACCACTTAAAGGGGGTACCAAGAAAAAGAAATACATATTGTGTTCATGGTCGATACATTCACTCAATGGATAGAAGCAAAACCAGTAAGTTCGGCAAAATCAGGAATGGTCATCGACATCATATCCGACGTGGTCCACCGTTACGGTGTCCCGCACAGTATAATAACCGACAAACCAAGGTATCAAGTTCGATTACACCTCGGTGTACCACCCACAAACTAACGGACAAGTTGAACGGGCCAATGCTCTCATCAGGAGTGACATTAGACCTCGCCTGGTCCGATCACTTCAAGAATCCGACTGCCATTGGGTTGAGGAACTGGATTCCGTGTTTTGGGGTCTGCGTACAACCCCGAACCGATCATCGGGATACACACCATTTTTTATCATCGTGGCAGAAGCAGTCCTCCCTTGTGACATCATCCATTACGCGCCAAGAGTTCACATGTACGAGGAAAAATAAGCGGAGCTAGATCGGCAAGACGACCTAGACGCCTTCGAGGAGGAGGGTGACATAGCCCGGGCTCGATCTACTTTCTATCAACAGCAGGCTCGACGGTACCAAAGCAGGGAGGTTCGAGCTAAAGCTTATAACATGGGCGAGTTGGTCTTACGCCTCACAGAGAAGCTGAAGCCAAAGTGGGAGGGCCCTTTTATAGTTGATGAAGTACTAATGGGAGGAGCTTACCGTCTTCGCAATCCGCAGGACAATCGTCTCGAACCAAACCCATGGAACGCAGCTCGCCTCCGGGGCTTCTACAGATAAACCGGTGTCGCCTTGTCCCCCACCAAACCCTTGTATTTCTTTTCTTTTTATTTTTATTTACCTTTGTAGGAGTGGATAGACCTTCTCTCTAAACTTTTGTTCGGCTTAACCGAACTATGATCTCATCGGTAAATGTTTTACCTAGCAATCACCTGGGGGCTCCGTCAAGAAGCCACCTCACTTACTCTAGCTATTTGCCTTATATGCACTCTCCTAACACCCCTTCCATGCCATTTATGCACCAGTTAAGCTTAAGACTTAGCCAAGCTGGGTTGCCTTGCTCCTATGCTTACCCCCTACGTTCCCGATTGTTCGGCTAGGGGGTAAAGGGAGCACCTCTGTGATTCTTATGACCAGATTACCCAGACACGTACCTCAGACGGGCGAAGCCGAAGGCTAGCATTCTTATGATACAAATTGGTCGGCAAGGAAGGAAATAAAGTTAGAGTTGACACTTCTCGGCGTAATATGGATACACAACTATGACATCTAAGGTTCACGTAGTAACCCAAAGAAAGGAACCCATAGAGGAACTATTTTCTTTGGAAGACGTTTCTTACGTTAAATAGTAATATAACATACCTCCCCTTGCACGTTTTGTCTGTTCGCACCACAAGGTCTGATTGCTTAGTTTCCCGAGACAATTCCCTGTTATTACAGGATGCATAGTCTGGAATACTCCTCTTCTATTCGCGACGGTGGCCGAGGCCGATGACCGATTAAGACAACGTTTACACATGGATAGAGAGGGTTTTGATAAAAAGTACATCGTTACATAGATTCAAAACTAAAGGCCGTCACTCAAGATGGTCTATTATGGTGTCCAGGGCACAATCTTCCTATGACATTCGAGCAGCAGGCATCACCTGGTCATAAACCAAGCTCACCGGCACCTCTTTACCATCCGGCCCTACCGGCCCAACCCGAGCCATATGCTCTTGGTTGAGTTTGGTAAAGCGCGTCTTGACCATGGCCCACGCCTCTGGGGATCCCTCTCGGCAAACAGAGGTCTTCCAAAGCTCAAACCGACTCCGAGCTCCCCTGAACTTCTCGGCCAGCTCTGCCATCCCTTCCGGAGGCGTCTGAGCCGGCCAAAAGGCTTTAACCATACTCTTCATCGCTTTCCGAGCTCTCTCGTGCACAACGGGGAGTTCCTTTAACAGATCTCCTCCATACGAGCTAACTTCTTCCTCAGGACGCCCGGTCAGGAGACCTGGTCAGGAGACCTGGTCAGGAAATAAATAATGCTCCTTACACTCAATACAAAGAACTTGGTGGGCTGAAGGTTAGATTTTAACTTACAATACATGCCACCCTTCAATCTTTGGTTTTCTTGGCAGTATTGTTCCAATTGAGCTCTCAAGCTCTTAATTTCTTCGGCATGTCGCTAGTTTTCCGCTTTGAGCTGGTTTTTGTCTTCAAGACTTCGATTCAATACACGGTGCCCGGCCTCTAGCTGGGATTCAGCATACCTTTGGGATTGTCGGGAGGCATCCAAATCCTTCTGCAATTGCCCTACGGACTCGGCTGCTATGAAACAATCATTCGTCAGATGTGATGTCCTTTAACTAAACTCCGGCACAAGAAGCAATACTTTGTACTCACCATGCGCCTCCTGGGTGAATTTCTTCACCTGTTCGAGTTTAGTCCTAACGTCCTGCAGCTCTGCTCGACTTGATTCAAGATCCGCACACAGCTTCTCATTCCGTTGCTTTGAATCCTGCATGCACATGAACATAGTTGTCAGACCCTTGAAGTCGGCCGTTCCGACCAAATTAAGGCTCGCGGGCTACTGTGTTATGGATAAGGATCGGCGTCCCGAGCCGACCACTTACCTGCAGGCTGGCAGACATTATTTTAGTGTCTCCATCGAGTCCAGCTCGAGCGGCCCCGAGGTATGAGTCTACGGAATTAGGAGAAGTGAATTCTTGATCGGATAATATGGGGTGATGCAGTGCCTCCTTCCGCCATCGGTGATTCATCGCACTTTCAACCTCGGAGTTGGTAGCTGAAACTGTTGGGGAACGTTGCATGGGAAACAAAAAATTTCCTACGCACACGCAAGATCTATCCATGGTGATGAGCATCTACGAGAGGGAGAGTGAATCTACATACCCTTTTAGATCGCTAAGCGAAAGTGTTAAGAAACGTGGTTGATGTAGTCGAACGTCTTCGCGATCCAATCGCAAGCCGTCCCGCGATCCGATCACGATCCGTTCCGCGATCCAATCACGAACCGTCCTGCAATCCAATCACGGTCCTTTTGATCTAGCGCCGAACGGACGGCACCTCCGCGTTCAGCACACGTACAGCTCGATGACGATCTCCACCTTCTTGATCTAGCAAGAGGGAGCAGAGAGGTAGATGAGTTCTCCGGCAGCGCGACGGCGCGTCGGCGGCGGTGGTGGAACTATTCCGGCAGGGCTTCGCCGAAGCACCGTCGGAATCTATTTGGTGGAGGAACTAGGGAATAGAGAACTAGCACGTGGACTTGTGTCGTTGGGGCCTCTATTCCTCTAGTATATATAGGAGGGAGGGGAGGATGCAGCCTCCCTAGGGTTTCCCCTAGGGGTTCGGCTGAAGGAGGTGGAGGTGGAGCCTCCCACCAATCCTACTCCTAGTAGGATTCCTTCTTCCTACTTGGAAACCTTCTCCACTTGGTTTTTTTCCTTTCCCACCTTTCCTAGCCGCATGGGCTTTGTGGGGCAAGTTTGCCCAGCCCACTAAGGGCTGGTGCAACACCCCTCAGGCCCATGTGGCCTCCCGGCGTGGGTGGCCCCTCCCGATGGCCCTCCGGCACTCCCGGTACACTACCGGAAATACCCAAAACTTTTCCGGTGGCCAAAACGGGACTTCCTATATATCAATCTTTACCTCCGGAGCATTCCGGAGCTCCTCATGACGTCGAGGATCTCATCCAGGACTCTGAACAACCTTTGGTCATCACCATAAATAATTCAATACTACAGAAATGTCACCGAACGTTAAGTGTGCAGACCCTGCGGGTTCGAGAACTATGTAGACATGATCGAGACACCTCTACGGTCAATAACCAATAGCGGGACCTGGATGCCCATATTGGTTCCTACATATTCTACGAAGATCTTTATTGGTTAAACCTCTATGTCAAGGATTCAGTTAATGCCATATACTGTTCCCTTTGTTCTTCGGTATGTTACTTGCCCGAGATTCGATCGTCGGTATCTCTATACCTAGTTCAATCTCGTTACTGGCAAGTCTCTTTACTCGTTCCGTAATACAAGATCCCGTGGCTAACACTTTAGTCATATTGCTTGCAAGGCTTATTGTGATGTTGTATTACCGAGTGGGCCCTGAGATACCTCTCCGTCATACGGAGTAACAAATCCCAGTCTCGATCCATGCCAGCTCAACAAGCACCTTCGAAGATACCTGTAGAGCATCTTTATAGTCACCCAGTTATGTTGCGACATTTGATACACACAAGGTATTCCTTCAGTGTCAGTGAGTTGCATGATCTCATGGTCATAGGAACAGATACTTGACATGCAGAAAACTATAGCAATAAACTAACACGATCATATGCTACGTTCATAGTTTGGGTCTTGTCCATCACATCATTATCCTAATGATGTGATCCCGTTATCAAATGACATCTCATGTCTATGGCCAGGAAAACTTGACCATCTTTGATCAACGAGCTAGTCTAATAGAGGCATACTAGGGACACAGTGTTGTTTATGTACCCACCCATGTATTTGAGTTTCCAATCAATACAATTATAGCATGGATAATAAACGATTATCATGAAAAAGGAAATATAATAATAACCAATTTATTATTGCCTCAAGGGCATATTTCGAACAGTCTCCCACTTGCACTAGAGTCAATAATCTAGTTCACATCGCCATGTGATTTACATTGTTATTAATCTAACAATCAATGAGCTCTGGGGTTGGATCATGCTTTGCATGTGAGAGAGGTCTTAGTCAACGGTCTGCAACATTCAGATCCATGTGTTCTTTGCAAATCTATATGTCATACTGCAGATGCTACCACGCTGCACTTGGAACTATTCCAAATGGCTGCCCCACTATACGTATCCGGATTACTACTTAGAGTCATCCGGATAGGTGTCAAGGCTTGCATCGACATAACCCTTTACGATGAACTCTTTATCACCTCCATAATCGAGAAACATTTCCTTAGTCCTCTAGTTACTAAGGATAATTTTGACCACTGTCTAGTGATCCACTCCTGGACCACTCTTGTACCCCTTGACGGACTCATGGCAAGGCACACACTAGGTGCGGTACACAGCATAGCATACTATACAGAGCCTATGGATAAGGCATAGGGGATGACCTTCGTCCTTTCTCTTTCTTCTGTCGTGGTCGAGCTTTGAGTCTCACTCAACTCCACACCTTACAAATCAGGCAAGAACTCTTTCTTTGACTGATCCATTTTGAACTCTTTCAAAATCTTGTCAAGGTATGTACTAATTGAAAGTTTTATCAGACGTCTTGATCTATCTATATAGATCCTGATGCCCAACATTTAAGTAGCTTCTTTCCAGGTTTTCCTTTGAAAAACTCCTTTTCAAACAACCCTTTATGCTTTCCAGAAATTCTACATCATTTCTGATCAACAATATGTCATCCACATATACTTATCAGAAATTCTATAGTGCTCCCACTAACTTTATTGTAAATACAAGTTTCTCATAAACTTTGTATAGACCCAAAAACATTGATCACCTCATCAAAGCGTATATTCCAACTCCGAGATGCTTGCTCCAGTCCATTGAAGGATCGCTAGAGCTTGCATACATTTTAGCATCCTTAGGACTGACAAAACCTTCTGGTTGTATCACATACAACCTTTCCTCACGGAAACCGTTAAGGAAACTCTGTTTTGACATCCATCTGCCAGATTTCATAATCGAAAAATGCAGCAACTGCTAACATAATTCCAACAGACTTTAGCATCGCTATGGGTGAGAAAGTCCCATCCTAGTCAACTCCTTGAACTTGTCGAAAACCTCTTTGCGACAAGTCGAGCTTTATAAATGGTGACTTTTACCATCAGCGTCTGTGTTCTTCTTAAAGGTCCATTTGTACTCAACAGCCTGCCGTTTAACGGGCAAGTCTACCAAAGTCCATACTTGGTTTTCATACATGGATCCTATCTCGGATTTCATGGCTCCTAGCCATTTGTTGGAATCCAGGCCCACCATCGCTTCTTCATAGTCTGTAGGCTCATCGTTGTCTAACAACATGATTTCCAAGACAAGATTGCCGTACCACTCAGGGCAGTACGTGTCCTTGTCGACCTACGAGATTCGGTAGTAACTTGATCCGAAGTTTCATGATCATCATCATTAGCTTCCTCTTCAATTTGATGTAGGCGCCGCAGAAACATCTTTCTATGCCGTGTTACCATCCAACTGAAGTTACGGTTCAGTAACCTCATCAAGTTCTACTTTTCCTCCCACTCAATTCTTTTGAGAGAAACTCTTTCTCGAGAAAGGACCCGTTTTAGCAACAAACATTTTGCGCTCGGATCTGAGATAGAAGGTATACCCAACTGTTACGTTAGGGTATTCTATGAAGATGCATTTGTCCGCTTTGGGTTCGAGCTCATCAGGTTGAAACCTTTCTCACATGAGCGTCGCAGCCCCAAACATTAAGAACTGACAGCTTAGGTTTCTGCCAAACCAAAATTCATACGGTGTCATCTCAACGGACTTAGATGGTGCCCTATTTAAAGTGAATGTAGTTGTCTCTAATGCATAACCCCAAAACAATAGTGGCAAATCGATAAGAGACATCATAGTACGCACCATATCCAATAGAGCACAACTACGACGTTCGGACACACCATCACACTATGGTGTTCCAGGTGGCGTGAGTTGTGAAACAACTTCCACATTGTCTTAAGTTGTATACCAAACTCGCAACTCAGATATTTACCTCCGCGATCATATCGTAGACATTTTATCTTCTTGTCACGATGATCTCAAACTTCACTCTGAATTTGTTTGAACTTTTCAAACGTTTTAGACTTGTGTTTCATTAAGTAAATATCCCATATCTACTCAAATCATAAGTGAAGGTAAGAAAATAGCGATATCCACTGCACGATTCAACACACATTGGATCGCTTACATCAACATGTATCATTTCCAATAAGTCACTTGCCCGCTCCATCATATAAAAAAACGGAGTCTTTAGTCATCTTGCCCAAGAGGCATGGTCCGCATGTCTCAACCGATTCAAAATCGAGTGAGTCAAAAGATCCATCAACATGGAGTTTCTTCATGCGCTTTACACCAATATGACCTTGGTGGCAGTGCCACAAGTAAGTGGTACTATCATTATTAACTTTGCATCTTTTGGCATCAATATTATGAACATGTGTATTACTACGATCGAGATTCAATAAACCATTCACATTGGATGCATGACCATTGAAGGTATTATTCATGTAAACAGAATAACCATTATTCTCTGACATAAATGAATAACCGTATTGCAATAAAGATGATCTAATCACGTTCATGCTCAACGCAAACACCAAATAACATTTATTTAGGGTCATCACTAATCCCGAAGGTAGAGAGAGCGTGCGATGGTGATCACATCAACCTTGGAAACACTTCCAACACACATCGTCACCTCACCCTTAGCTAGTCTCCGTTTATTTCGTAGCTTTTATTTCGAGTTACCAACATTTAGCAACTGAACCGTTATCTAATACCCAGGTGCTACTAGGAGTACTAGTAAGGTACACATGAATAAAACGTATATCAAATATACTTCTATTGACGTTTGCCAGCCTTCTTATCTACCAATTATCTAGGGTTATTCCGCTTCAGCAACTGTTCTCCTCATAATAGAAGCACTTAGTCTCGGGTTTGGGTTTAACCTTGGGTTTCTTCCCTAGAGCAGCAACTGGCTTGCCATCCATGAAGTTTCCCTCCTTGCCCTTGCCCTTGTAGAAACTAGTGGTTTTACTAACCATCAACACTTGATGCTCCTTCTTGATTTCTACCTTCGCGGTGTCAAACATCGCGAATAGCTCAGGGATCATTATTTCCATTCCTGGCATTTTATAGTTCATCATTAAGCTCTAGTAGCTTAGTGGCAGTGACTTGGAGAACTATATCAATCACTATCTTATCTGGAAGATCAACTCCCACTCGATTCAAGCGATTGTAGCACCCAGACAATCTGAGCACATGCTCACCGATTGAGCTATTCTCCTTCATCTTGCAGGCAAAGAATCTTGTTGGAGGTCTCATACCTCTCAATTTGGGCATGAGCCTGAGATCCCACTTTCAGCTCTTAGAACATCTCATATGTTCCATGACGTTCAAAACGTTTTGGAGCCTCAATTCTAAGCCGTAATACATGACGCACTGAACTATCAAGTAGTCATCAGAACGTGCCTGTCAGATGTTCACAACATCTACAGACGACGCTTGAGGGGGGGAGTGCACGGAGCGGTGCATTAAGGAGATAAGCCTTCTGTGCAGCAATGAGGACAATCCTCAGATCACGGACCCAGTCTGCATTATTGCTACCATCATCTTTCAACTCTATTTCTCTAGGAACATATAAAAATCCAAGGGAGCTACAGCGCGAGCTAGTAATCTACAACATAATTTGCAAAGACATTTTGACTATGTTCATGATAATGAGGTTAGTTAATAATATTACTTAAAAACTCCCACTCAAATTGACATCCCTCTGGTCATTCGAGTGTCACATGATCCAAATTCACCAACCCAAGTCCCATCATCACGTGAGATGAGGTGGTTTCAATGGTGAACATCTTCATGTTGATCATATCTACTATATGACTCATGTTCGACCTTTCGGTCTCTTGTGTTCCGAGGCCATGTCTGTACATGCTAGGCTCGTCAAGTTTAACCCGAGTGTTCCGCATGTGCAACACTGGCTTGCACCCATTGTATGCGAACGTAGAGTCTATCACACCCGATCATCACGTGGTGTCTCGAAACGACGAACTTTTGCACGGTGCACACTCGGGGAGAACACAATTTTATCTTGAAATTTTAGTGAGGGATCACCATATAATGCTACCGTCGTCCTAAGCAAAATAAGATGCATAAAAGGATTAACATCACATGCAAATCATAAGTGACATGATATGGCCATGAACTTGTGCTTTTGATCTCCATCTCCAAAGCACCGGCATGATCTCCATCGTCATCGGCATGACACCATGATCTCCATCATCTTGATCTCCATCAACGTGTCGCCATGAGGTTGTCGTGCCAACTATTGCTTCTACAACTATTGCTAACTCATAGCGATAAAGTAAAGCAAAATGGCAAAAATAAATTAAAGACAACCCTATGGCTCCTGCCGGTTGCCGTACTCATCGACATGCAAGTCGTGATATTCTATACAAAACATGATCATCTCATACATCACATATATCTCATCATGTAATTGGCCATATCACATCACAACATACCCTACAAAAACAAGTTAGACGTCCTCTAATTGTTTTTGCATGTTTTACGTGGCTGCTACGGGTATCTAGCAAGAAAAATTCTTACCTACGCAAAAAACCACAACGGTGATGCACAAATTGCTATTCAACCTTCTCAAGGACCGCCTTTGTCGAATCCGATCCAACTAAAGTAGGAGAGACAGACACCCGCCAGCCATCTTTATGCAACGAAGTTACATGTCAGTTGATGGAACCGGTCTCTCGTAAGCGTACGAGTAATTTTGGTCCGGGCCGCTTCATCCCACAATACCGCCGAATCAAGAAAAGACCAAGGGAGGAAGCAATCTGAATATCAACGCCCACAAACTCCTTTGTGTTCTACTCGTGATCTCATCTACACATAGACCTAGCTCTCATACCACTGTTGGGGAACGTTGCATGGGAAACAAAAAATTTCCTACGCACACGCAAGATCTATCCATGGTGAGGAGCATCTACGAGAGGGAGAGTGAACCTACATACCCTTGTAGATCGCTAAGCGAAAGCATTAAGAAATGCGGTTGATGTAGTCGAACGTCTTCGCGATCCAAATCGCAAGCCGTCCCGCGATCCAATCATGATCCGTCCCGCGATCCAATCACGAACCATCCGGCGATCCAATCACGGTCCTTCCGATCTAGCGCCGAACGGACAGCACCTCCGCGTTCAGCACATGTACAGCTCGATGACGATCTCCGCCTTCTTGATCCAGCAAGAGGGAGAGGAGAGGTAGATGAGTTCTCCGGCAGCGCGACGCGTGGCGGCGGTGGTGGTGGAACTATTCCGGCAGGGCTTCGCCTAAGCACCGTTGGAATCTATTTGGTGGAGGGACTAGGGAATATAGAACTAGCACGTGGACTTGTGTCTTTGGGGCCTCTATTCCTCTAGTATATATAGGAGGGAGGGGAGGAGGCAGCCTCCCTAGGGTTTCCCCTAGGGGTTCGGCCGAAGGAGGTGGAGGTGGAGCCTTCCACCAATCCTACTCCTAGTAGGATTCCTTCTTCCTACTTGGAAACCTTCTCCACTTGTTTTTTTTCCTTTCCCACCTATTCTAGCCACATGGGCCTTGTGGGGCTGGTTTGCCCAGCCCACTAAGGGCTGGTGCAACACCCCTCTGGCCCATGTGGCCTCCCGGCGTGGGTGGCCCCTCCCGATGGCCCTCCGGCACTCACGGTACACTACCGGAAATACATGACACTTTTCCGGTGGCCAAAACGGGACTTCCTATATATCAATCGTTACCTCCGGACCATTTTGGAGCTCCTCGTGACGTCCGGGATCTCATCTGGGACTATGAACAACCTTCGGTCACCACCATACATAACTCAATACTACCGAAACGTCACCGAACGTTAAGTGTGCAGACCCTGCGAGTTCGAGAACTATGTAGACATGACCAAGACACCTCTACGGTCAATAACCAATAGCGGGTCCAAGATGCCCATATTGGTTCCTACATATTCTACCAAGATCTTTATCGGTTGAACCTCTATGTCAAGGATTCAGTTAATCCCGTATACTATTCCCTTTGTTCTTCGGTATGTTACTTGCCCGAGATTCGATCGTCGGTATCTCTATACCTAGTTCAATCCCGTTACTGGCAAGTCTCTTTACTCGTTCCGTAATACAAGATCCCATGGCTAACACTTTAGTCACATTGCTTGCAAGGCTTATTATGATGTTGTATTACCGAGTGGGTCCTGAGCTACCTCTCCATCATACGGAGTAACAAATCCCAGTCTCGATCCATGCCAGCTCAACAAGCACCTTCGGAGATACCTGTAGAGCATATTTATAGTCACCCAGTTACGTTGCGATGTTTGATACACACAAGGTATTCCTTCGGTGTCAGTGAGTTGCATGATCTCATGGTCATAGGAACAGATACTTGACATGCAGAAAACTATAGCAATAAACTGACACGATCATATGCTACGTTCATAGTTTAGGTCTTGTCCATCACATCATTCTCCTAATGATGTGATCCCGTTATCAAATGACATCTCATGTCTATGGCCAGGAAACCTTGACCATCTTTGATCAACGAGCTAGTATACTAGAGGCAAACTAGGGACATAGTGTTGTCTATGTACCCACACATGTATTTGAGTTTCCAATCAATACAATTATAGCATGGATATTAAACGATTATCATGAACAAGGAAATATAATAATAACCAATTTTTTATTGCCTCTAGGGCATATTTCCAACAGAGACATCCCCTCTATCCTTGGGATGTTGGCCCGTGGTAGGAATAGTAGCATTCACTTCGGCTTCTACCGAGGACCTTGGTTGGGGATTGCCCGGCGCTTTCTCAGCGTCTTCTGACGGAGGTGGTTCTACTCGTCTCCTAAGCATGAAATTTAAAAAAGCATCAACATTCAGAACACACAAGAACAGAGACCGAATTACAAGGTTGAATACCTTTTGGAAGAAGGTGTGATTGGTACAACTTCCTCCGCATTCTCTGGCACGGGAGCCCGGCCGTTGTTAGGCACGCACCCTGATGGAGTAGTTTCTAAGGGTGACCGGCGTGTAGACCCTCGGCCCTTGGGGACAGAAGTCGACGAGATCGGGATCATGGGAGACTGACGTCTCTTTCAAAAGGAGGCTCTCTTCTTGCCCATCGAAGAGAAAGGGAGTGATCCAGGGTGATCGGCTTGAAGGGCCACTTTGGACCCATCAATGCTCCTTTGACAGAAGGTCCCATCCTCGAACTCAATCAAAGTCTCCGGATCATCGTGGAATCCGGGGTCGTCACCGTGAGAGTAATCCTCCGGCTGGGGGCGGGACATTTAATTGTCTCGACCTGACGCCTCCATTGCTGTCCAGGAAAAAACTCACTTTCGGTCAGTAAAATCAGGAAGTGATTACCCGAGGGGAGGAGAGTATGAATGAACTTACCCAGTCAATGGGGTTATGAGTCGAATAGCCTTCCCTGGTCGTCAGACAAACAAAATCTTCCTTTTCTCCTTTGAAGAGATTGATACGTCTCCAACGTATCTATAATTTTTGCTTGTTCCATGCTGTTATATTATCATTCTTGGATGTTTTACAATCTTTTTACTACAACTTTATATTATTTTTGGGACTAACCTATTAACCTAGAGCCTAGTGCCAGTTCCTGTTTTTTCTGTGTTTTTGAGTTTTACAGAAAAGGAATATCAAATGGAGCCCAAATGGAATAAAAATCTACGGTGAATTTTTATGGACCAGAAGAAGCCCAGGGAGAGTTGGAGTTGGGCCAGGGGAGCCACGAGGCCACCACAAGCCTGGGGGGCGCCCCCCCCCCTAGGGCGCGCCCCCCTAGCTTGTCGTCACCTCGTGGCCCATCCTGACTTGTTTCCACCGCCATAAATTCCTATAAATATAGAAACCTCCGAAAATAAACCTAGATTGGGAGTTCCGCCGCCGCAAACCTCCAGAGCCACAAAAAACCAATCGGGAGCCTGTTCTGGCAGCCTGCCGGAGGGGGAAACCATCACCGGAGGCCATCTTCATCATCCCGACGCTCTCCATGACGAGGAGGGAGTAGTTCACCCTCGGGGTTGAGGGTATGTACCAGTAGCTATGTGTTTGATCTCTCTCTCTCGTGTTCTTGAGATGGCACAATCTTGATGTACCGCGAGCTTTATTAATATAGATGAATCATATGGATTGTTTCCCCTCTCTATCTAGTTGTTATGAATTGAGTTTTCCCTTTGAAGTTTACCTATCGGATTGAGTCTTTAAGGATTTGAGAACACTTGATGTATGTCTTGCGATGGGATATCTGTGGTGACAATGGGATGTTCTATTGATCCACTTGATGTATGTTTTGGTGATCAACTTGCGGGTTCCGTGACCATGGGAATCTATGCATAGGGGTTGGCACACGTTTTCGTCTTGACTCTCCGGTAGAAACTTTGGGGCACTCTTTGAAGTTCTTTGTGTTGGATTGAATAGATGAATCTGAAATTATGTGATGCATATCGTATAATCAAGCCCATGGGTACTTGTGGTGACATTGGAGTATCTAGGTGACATTAGGGTTCTGGTTGATGTGTATCTTAAGGTGTTATTTTAGTACGAACTCTAGGGCTGTTCGTGACACTTATAGGGATAGCTCATATGATTGATCGGAAAAGATAACTTTGAGGTGGTTTCGTACCCTACAATAATTTCTTCGTTTGTTCTCCGCTATTTGTGACTTTGGAGTGAACTCTTTGTCGCACGTGATGGATTTATATATGATTCAACTATGTTAGTATTGTTGAGAGAATTTGCACTAGTGAAAGTATGAACCCTAGGCCTTGTTTCCAAGCATTGCAATACCGTTTTTGCTCACTTTTGTTACTTGCTACCTTGCTGTTTTTATATTTTCAGATTACAAAAACCTATATCTACCATCCATATTGCACTTGTATCACCATCTCTTCGCCGAACTAGTGCACTTATACAATTTGCCATTGTATTGGGTGTGTTGGGGACACAAGAGACTCTTTGTTATTTGGTTGCAGGGTTGTTCGAGAGAGACCATCTTCATCCTATGCCTCCCACGGAGTGATAAACCTTAGGTCATCCACTTGAGGGAAATTTGCTACTGTCCTACAAAACTCTGCGCTTGGAGGCCCAACACGAGTCTACAAGAAGAAGGTTGCGTAGTAGACATCAAGCTCTTTTCTGGCGCCGTTGCCGGGGAGGCTAGGTAAGCGGCACTCATATCCCGTCAACGAAGCTCTTTTCTGGCACCGTTGCCAGGGAGGTGAGTGCTTGAAGGTATATCTTTAGATCTTGCAATCAAATCTTTTAGTTTCTTGTTTTTCACTAGTTTGGTTTTATAAAATAAAAGTACAAAAAAAATTGAATTGAGGTTGCCTCATATGCTTCATCTTTTTAATGTCTTTCGTGAAAATGATGGAAAGGAAAATTGTGCTCAAGTGTTAGAAGAAGAAGTTATTAAAATGTTTGGCACTAAATCTTTGAGTGATGAGCATGATTGCAATGTTGTTAGTATTAATTCTCTGAATATCCATGATGCTAATGATATGCAAAGCCACAAGCTTGGGGATGCTATGTTTGATGAAGATGATATTTTTTGCCCCCCAAGTTTTGATGAGCAAATTTATTATGATGATGGCATGCCTCCTATCTATGATGATTATGATGATGACATGTATGCTATAAAAAGTGATAGTGACCATGAAACTTGTCATCATGATTTTAATTTTCATTTGGATTATGTCAATCATGTATCTCATGATAGTTATTTTGTTGAGTTTGCTCCCACTATTATGAATGAGAAGAAAATTGCTTATGTGGAGAGTGAAAAATTTTCTATGCTTGTGGATCATGAAGATAATGCTTTATGTGCTGGTTATATTGTTGAATTCGTTCATGATTCTACTGAAAATTATTATGAGGGAGGAACATATGCTTGTAGGAATCGCAATAATATCAAGTTTCCTCTCTATGTGTTCAAAGTTTTGAAGTTATGCTTGTTTTGCCTTCCTATGCTAGTTGATTCTTGCCCCCATAAATTGTTTGCTCACAAAATCCCTATGCATAGGAAGTGGGTTAGACTTAAATGTGCTTGTCATGAGATTCATGATGCTCTTTTGCATGTTTCAATTATTATTCCTATGTGAGCATCATTGAAATCATCATGCCTAGTTAAAAGGCATTAAAGAAAAGCGCTTGTTGGGAGACAACCCAACACGTTTACTTTCTGTTTTTGTGTTCTCACATGATTAAACTACTGTAGTAATCATGTTTTGAGTCTTTTATTTCAATAAAGTGCCAAGTAAAGCCTTTGGGATAGTGTGGATGATAGTTGACTTGATTCTGTGCAAAAACAGAAACTTTTGCTCTCAGTCCAGGAATTTTTTAAATTCACTGGAACGTGCTTTTGATCTGAATTTTTTACACATGATTGATATACAAATTTCCCAGGTTTTCCTAATTTTTCAGAATTTTTAGATACAGGGAAGTATGATCACACTACAGATCTTCACAGACTGTTCTATTTTTGACAGATTCTGTTTTGCATGCATAGTTTGCTTGTTTTAGTGTTCCCATAGCTTATATTGAGTGATATAAATTATGGGAATGATATAATACAGTAGGTATGATGTGGAAACAATTATGAATCTTGTATTGACAGTACCTAAGTGAATGATTTATCTTTATTATACTAACCCATCTCACAAAGTTCCGTTAAGTTTTGTGTGATTGAAGTTTTCAAGTTTTGGGTGAGACACCGATATGACGAGAATAAGGAGTGACAAGAACCTAAGATTGGGGATGCCCAAGGCACCCCCAAGGCAATATCCAAGGAAGACTCAAGTGCCCAAGCTTGGGGATGCCCCGGAAGCATCCCCTCTTTCGTCTTCAACACTATCGGTATATCTTACTTAGAGCTATATTTTTATTCGTCACATAATATGAGTTTTGCTTGGAGCGTCATATTATCTTGTTGTTCTATGTTAGGAGTTATTTATAATCTTGTTTTTCAATAAAAAGTTCCAAGAATTGCCTTAGGATGCTTGCATTGCATGTTTTTATGAATGCTGTGTAAAAACAGAAACTTTGGCTGTAGTGTTTGAATTTTCATATTTTACTGAAACGTGGAAAGTTTCTGAAATTTTTACACAGTGTTTTCATATAAATTTTATAGCATGTCCTAAATTTTCATAATTTTTTGAGTTACAGAAGTACACTGTTTTCATAAATTGCTACAGACTGTTCTGTTTGGACAGATTGCTGTCATAGTTTTGTTATCTACTTATCCTATAGTTTCCATAGCCTATATTGGTAGATATAAATTGTGGAAATGATAGTAAACAGTATATGATGTTTGAAAATTATTTTGCAACTTGTCTTGGCAGTACATAAAGAGTTGATTTATTATTATGTGTACTAACCTATCTCACGAGTTCTTTTCGAGTTTTGTGTGGATGATGTTTTTGAGAATAGGTGAAACCATGATATGAGAGGATTGAACGAGATACAAAAGCTCAAGCTTGGGGATGCCCAAGGCACCCCAAGTAAATATTTCAAGAAGTCTCAAGCATCTAAGCTTGGGGATGCTACGCATCCCACCTCTCTTCATCAACAATTATCGGTTAGCCTATGTTGAGCCTAAATTTTTATTCGTTCACATGATGCGTGCTATTCTTGGAGTGCTATTTTTCTTTTGCTTGCTGTTGAATAAAATACTCAGATCTGAAAATATTTATTGAGGGAGAGAGAGTCCTCACATAGCTACTTAATTGTTTGACTACTCATTAATCTTCACTTATATCTTTTGAGAGTAGCTTGTCATTTGCTCATGTGCTTCACCTAAATTTGTTTGAGCTTGCCAAAAAGCAATGGCAATATATGAAACTAGCCCCAAAGTGATAGATATCCAAGGAGGATATAATAAAAACTTTCATGAAGATCATTGGACAAATTAAACTTGATTCTTTGTAATAGTTTTGAAACATGATTATAGTAATATGTGAGTCATGTTAGTGAGTAATTATGCTTAATAGGAATATTGGTGTTAAGGATTGTGATTCCCTATGCATGCACGAAAGTCAATAGTTATGCAATGAAGTTATATCCTACTTGTGGTGCATTATTTGGTGTTAGTTATGACTCAATGCCCACTTATGAGATTTTTCGTTCCTCGGTTTGGTTGCTTCCCAATCTATTTGCTAGCCTTCATTTGTACTAAGTAGAAATACTACTTGTGCATCCAAAATCCTTAAACCAAGTTTTGCCTTATGAGTCCACCATACCTACCTATATGCGGTATTTCCATGCCATTCCAAGCAAATTTGTATGTGCCATCTCTAAATCTTCAAAATAAATTTTCTCTTTTGTGTGCCCGTACCGCTCATGAAACGGTGGGGAGTATCCAATATTTTTCCATGCTAGGTGTGTTATTCTCACGATATGTGTTGATTCACTATCATTCACGAGATAGTGGCTGGTATTCGGGATGCCCAATCCCATGCTCAAAATTCAAATCAAAAAAATAATGAAACAAAACTCCCCCAGGAATGTTGTTGGAATGGACGGTACCCGTGGATTCGGCTCGCCGTGGAGTGTGATTGATTGGTGGAGGGGGAGTAAAAACTTTACTATTCTGTTTGGGAACCTCCTATAATGTATCTAGCATGGAAAGTATTGTGAACTACTTTGTCGTTTTCGTTGACAGGAAAAGCAAGCCACTCAAAATATTTTTCTCTCTCAATTTAAACCTTGAGCTCTGGCACCTCTACAAATCCCTACTTCCCTCTGCGAAGGGCCTATCTATTTACTTTATGCAATTTTTATTTTTGCTTTGAGTCTCCATCTTCTCTTATAAGCACCAACTAGGGGGCACTATGATCATACTTGAGCATTGGGCATAGCTAATATTTGAGTGTGTTTCATGAATGGATCAATGATTGAGCATGATGGGCTAGGGATAAATTTCTTTAGTGTTGATATTTTGAAAGACATGGTTACTTTTTGACATGCTTGAGTATTGAAGTCATTATGTTAAAACTAGACTATTGCTTTGAATCATTTACAAGTCCAAATGTCCATGCTATACAAAGAAGAAAAAATATGATGAACATGTTGGGCAGCATTCCACATCAAAAATTCTGTTTTTATCATTTACCTACTCGAGGACGAGCAGGAATTAAGCTTGGGGATGCTGATACATCTCCAACGTATCTATAATTTTTGCTTGTTCCATGCTGTTATATTATCATTCTTGGATGTTTTACAATCTTTTTACTACAACTTTATATTATTTTTGGGACTAACCTATTAACCTAGAGCCCAGTGCCAGTTCCTGTTTTTTCCGTGTTTTTGAGTTTTATTGAAAAGGAATATCAAACGGAGCCCAAATGGAATAAAAATCTACGGTGAATTTTTATGGACCAGAAGAAGCCCAGGGAGAGTTGGAGTTGGGCCAGGGGAGCCACGAGGCCACCACAAGCCTGGGGGCGCCCCCCCCTAGGGCACGCCCCCCTAGCTTGTCGTCACCTCGTGGCCCATCCTGACTTGTTTCCACCGCCATAAATTCCTATAAATATAGAAACCTCCGAAAATAAACCTAGATCGGGAGTTTCGCCCCCGCAAGCCTCCAGAGCCACGAAAAACCAATCGGGAGCCCGTTCCGGCACCCTGCCGGAGGGGGAAACCATCACCGGAGGCAATCTTCATCATCCCGATACTCTCCATGACGAGGAGGGAGTAGTTCACCCACGGGGCTGAGGGTATGTACCAGTAGCTATGTGTTTGATCTCTCTCTCTCGTGTTCTTGAGATGATACGATCTTGATGTACCGCGAGCTTTATTAATATAGATGAATCATATGGAGTGTTTCCCCTCTCTATCTAGTTGTGATGAATTGAGTTTTCCCTTTGAAGTTTACTTATCGGATTGAGTCTTTAAGGATTTGAGAACACTTGATGTATGTCTTGCGATGGGATATCTGTGGTGACAATGGGATGTTCTATTGATCCACTTGATGTATGTTTTGGTGATCAACTTGCGGGTTCCGTGACCATGGGAATCTATGCATAGGGGTTGGCACACGTTTTCGTCTTGACTCTCCGGTAGAAACTTTGGGGCACTCTTTGAAGTTCTTTGTGTTGGATTGAATAGATGAATCTGAAATTATGTGATGCATATCGTATAATCAAGCCCATGGGTACTTGTGGTGACATTGGAGTATCTAGGTGACATTAGGGTTTTGGTTGATGTGTATCTTAAGGTGTTATTTTACTACGAACTCTAGGGCTGTTCGTGACACTTATAGGGATAGCTCATATGATTGATCGGAAAAGATAACTTTGAGGTAGTTTCGTACCCTACAATAATTTCTTCGTTTGTTCTCCGCTATTTGTGACTTTGGAGTGAGCTCTTTGTCGCACGTGAGGGATTTATATATGATTCAATTATGTTAGTATTGTTGAGAGAATTTGCACTAGTGAAAGTATGAACCCTAGGCCTTGTTTCCAAGCATTGCAATACCGTTTTTGCTCACTTTTGTTACTTTCTACCTTGCTGTTTTTATATTTTCAGATTACAAAAACCTATATCTACCATCCATATTGCACTTGTATCACCATCTCTTCGCCGAACAAGTGCACCTATACAATTTGCCATTGTATTGGGTGTGTTGGGGACACAAGAGACTCTTTGTTATTTGGTTGCAGGGTTGTTAGAGAGAGACCATCTTCATCCTACGCCTCCCACGGATTGATAAACCTTAGGTCATCCACTTGACGGAAATTTGCTACTGTCCTACAAAACTCTGCGCTTGGAGGCCCAACACGAGTCTACAAGAAGAAGGTTGCGTAGTAGACATCAGAGATCGACTAATATGACCGCCAATGCCGACTGGTCGGCAGGCCCTTGTCTTCGGCAATGGGTCATGTCGCTGGTCCCATTATAGCACCATAGGGGGTGGATCCTCTGTTGCAGGGGCTGGACGCAACGGGTTATAGCGGCGGCCATCACGTCGATTATGGTCAGTTTACTGTGACCCAGCAACTTCACTTTGGTGGACAGACACTTTAATTCGGCGCTCTCCTCTTGAGAAAAGCTCCTTGGACGCCAGTTGAATCGCTTCTTTAGAGGGGCTTTGGAGTATTCGGGCAAACCCCTTCGAACTGGGTCGAATAGGGGGACGTCTTCGATATAGAACCACTCCGAAGCCCACTCTTCGGTTTCCTTTTTCGGAGTTCCGATAAGGTACCCCGTTCCGGCTATGTGACACACCTCGGCTCTGCCCACTTCCCGGATTGTCCCTCCCCTAGTTCGAGGGACGAGGCATAAATATTTTCTCCATAGATCAAAGTGGGGCTCGCAGCCAAGGAACATCTCACAGAGGGCGACAAAGCCCGAGATATGTAGAATAGCCCCGGGGGTAAGGTTGTGGAGCTGGATACCATAAAACTCCAATAGGCCCCTCAAAAAGGGGTGAATTGGGAAACTGTTGGGGATATAACCCCGCGGTATAACCCGCCCAGAAGGGGCCGGGTTACGAAGTTGGCGACTTAACA
The DNA here is from genome assembly GCA_039707655.1 of Elymus sibiricus. Taxonomy (NCBI): domain Eukaryota; kingdom Viridiplantae; phylum Streptophyta; class Magnoliopsida; order Poales; family Poaceae; genus Elymus; species Elymus sibiricus. Next base: position 266,517,438 of record CM077665.1, on the reverse strand, counting down.
ATAAAGCCTTAAACAGGCCTGAAGACTAAGACAAGCCTGGGGGTGACTTACCAAGACGTGTCGTACGAAGGCCTAGAGCCGGAGGACGGTGTGTGACCCGGAGGTGTAAGCCTCCCGGAGATGGCTTGACAAGGAAGGCAAAGTGATTTAGAGGCAGGATCGGTTACAAGGTATAACCGAGTCTGGACTCTTGTAAAGCCCAGGGCCTCGACCTGTGTATAAAAAGGCGAGTCCCTACGGCAGCTTAGGGACAAGAAACAATAGATCGAGAGGTTGGTCAAGCGAAATCCGCTCCCTTGTAATCGATACCCAATCAATAAAACACAAAGCAGGATGTAGGCTTTTACCTCCTTCGTGAGGGGCCGAATCTGGGTAAACTCGTGTCTTTCGTCCCGACCAACCCCTTCGAGATAGTCACCATAGCGGTGTCCTCACCCATAAGTCCTTTCACTAGGGGATCTGCCGTGACAAAACCACGACAGTTGGCCCCCATCGTGGGGCAGATGCAAGGTGGTTTAGAGTTATCAAAGTGCTCTCTCCCAGGGATCGAGGGATACGCCGTTGGCAGGATGACTAAGAGTCGCCGCGGCAAGCTCTACATCGACAATGCCGGCTGGGGCCCCGAGGCCGACTCAATTGAGTACGGGTACCGGGTCCCCTTTGGCGGAATTCATGTTTTCATCGGGAAGATCGGCGGATCTAATCCCGGGCCAGACATCTGCACCAACCTCGTTGAGTCGGCCCGGCGCACGCAACCCGGCCGGAAGCGCGCTTTCGTTGGCTTCACACAAGGCGCAGAACTCACGGAAGATTCCGCATCGGGAAGAGAAACCCTTGTCTGCTCGGAGGACGGGTCCTCGAGTGGAGAGACAGAGTCAATTTACCAGCTTCATGACGGCGGGCTTGGGGGTTATTCCGATGGTGAAAGTATTTCGGAGACCTATAAGCCGTCGAGCCAAGCCGCCATCTTGATGGCAGGCACGGCGCTGGCTTTCAACAGCACGGCGGTTGGAGCAGCGGCTGCCGGCGCGTCAGGATCCGTCTCAGCCAGGCCGCCGACTCATGTTTTGCTGGACTTGATGAATGAGCTGACAACTCTGATGGGAACCGAGGTCACATCCGAAAAAGAAGCAGACCGCAATGCAGAGATTGCAAGGCTGAAAGAGCAGATGACCAAGGCCCAAGAGGATATCAATGCAATGCAATGGATGCTGGGTTGGAGCGTCTGAGGGCAGAAGCTTTTCGTTTAAATCTGGATCAACATGCCTCAGAGGCAGTTCTTCGGATGAGGTATCAGACCCGCCTACCTGCACAGTATGAACCCAGGAATCTCTTCAACACACCAGGGGCAGGACCGAATGCACCACTGGCCATGACCCGGGCTACGGAGGTGCCTGGGAATAGGGCGGCGAATCAGCCTCGGTAGCCAGACCTGCCCCGTAGGAATCAGACCCCGCCGTAGTGTTTTCTAACACCACCTGGTCATTATTCTAACCTGGTGGAGAACATGATAGCAGCGGCTGCCAGGCTCAATGCGCTCCCTCTCGCTGATGGGACGCCCTTTGCAGCGGAAGCACAGAACGCCATCGAGCTTTTGCAAACAGCGGTGGCTCAACAGGAGAAGTATACCTACAGCCGAAGTCGTGTGCACTCGACCCCTCTTCCCAGCCGCAGTTATAGACGACGCATGGAGTCGCCAGCAGTATCCAGCAGCGAGCGTCGATGCAACCCGCCCTATGATGACCCACCCGGTGTCAACGCTCAGGCAATTGTCGATAAGGCTCAAGCCGAACTGGAAGCGGCGGCTGCGGCGGCATTCCAGGAGGCGATGATCCCCTCAACTCCGGTGGGAGCTACTTCCAGGGCTGTTGGAGTGCCTTGTTAATCTCGGCTATGCGGAATGAGCGCCTGCCAAAGGATTTTAAGGGTCCGCGCAAGGTGCCTAATTACAAGGCTGATCTACCCCCGGAAGCCTGGATCGAAACTTATGAGTTAGCCATGGAGATGTTGGACGTCAGTGATGCAGTCTGTGCAAAATACTTCATCATGATGTTGGAAGGACCGGCTCGTACATGATTAAAGGGTCTGCCCCCTAATACGATTAATTCCTGGGCCGAGTTGAAAGCACGATTCATCAAGAATTTTCAAGGGACATGCAAGTAGCCCATGACGATCATTGATTAAGATCATTGTGTGTAGTGCGAGGATGAGTCGGCCCACCATTGGGTACGGCGGGTCTCAACCATTATCCACTCGTCCGATAATATCACGGCGGCTCAGGCAGTCTTGATTCTGGAGAAGAATTGTCACTTTTTGCCCCTCAAGCAGAAGCTTGGACGACTCAAGCGTTCTTGCCAGGACATGGGTGAGCTCATGGCGGCTCTCACTAAATATGCAGATTCTGATAGCACGAAAGATCCTGGTTCTAATGATGAGAAGTCTGCTAAGGGTAAGAAGAATGGCAACGCTAAGAGTCAGCAACAGAATGTGGCAGGAAATAACAACCCGGGTAATGGCGGCAAACGGAAGCACCCAGACGGCGGGTCAGATCTAGTGGCCAACACCAATACTGGGAACAACCGTGCCAAGGGCAACGGTAAACCACTTTTTGGCAAGGGCAAGCCTTTCAACATGGAGGCAATGCTTAACGACCCTTGCCCAAAGCACAGTCTTCCCAACAAGCCGTCCACTCATGCTTGGAAGGATTGTTATATCATGTGGGAGTTCCGGAATTACAGCCTTAACCAGCATCATGGTAACGGCAATGGACTGCCTGGCGGGTCATGATCCGGTTCTCATGGGTCAGGTTTCGGTGCAGGCGGCTCAAACTCAGGTTATCAGGGTCAAGGTAACCATGGAGATCACAATCAACAGCCCGGCAATGGTGGTCACCAGCAAAACAACCAGTCAGGGTATCAGAGTAACCCGAAGCAGCTTAATGGAGGCCAGTATCATGTCTTCACTACGAGTCTTGACAAACGTGATCAGAAGGTGCGCAAGAGGGCGGTTCATGTGGCAACACCGGCTATTCCGCAGTATTTGAAGTGGTATGAACACACGATAATCATGGAGCAGGGAGGATCACCCGCCACGAGTTGATAACCCAGGGCACTTGGCCCTTGTGGTAGCCCCTTAGGTAGGAGGCTACAAGTTTACCAAGGTGCTGATGGACGGTGGTAGTAGCATCAACATCTTGTACTACGACACTTTTCGCCGAATGAATCTGACTGACAAGGATCTCAAGCCATCGTCCACAGTATTTCATAGCGTAGTACCTGGCAAGTCGGCTTATCCAGTAGGAGGAATTTCTCTGGAGGTGGCTTTTGGTGATGAGTACAACTACAGGGTAGAAACCTTGTGCTTTGAAGTGGTCAAGATCAAGAGACCATATCATGCTCTGTTCGTACGACCGGCTTATGCTAAGTTCATGGCTTGGCCCTGTTATGTTTACTTGCAACTTAAGATGCCTGGACTGAAGGGGACGATTACAGTGCATGGCGATCGGAAAATTGCTCTTGAGTGTGAGGAAGGTGATGCTGCGTATGTGGAGTCAAGCTGTGCTGACGTGGAGCTCAAGTTTTATAAAGATAATGTTGACCCGTCGGATATGACCCCGTTGAAAAAGCCCAGCATAGAGGTTAACCCGCCCTTGAAATTTGTGGCAGAGGATACCAAGTTGGTGGACTTTGTCCCCGGCGACTCATCGCGGCAGTTCACTATAGGGGCTAATATGGACCCCAAATAGGAAAGCGCGCTCATCGAATTCATCTGTGAGAATCGGGACATCTTCGCATGAAAACCTTCTGACATGTTGGGTGTACCGAGAGAATTTGCTGAACACCATTTTAATGTGGATCCTAAATTTAAGCCGGTTAAACAGTTCCTCCATCGTTTCAATGAGGAGCGACGTAAAGCTATTGGAGAAGAGGTAGCCCGGCTCTTAGCGGCTGGGTTTATCGTGGAGGTTTTTCACCCGGAGTGGTTGGCTAACCCTGTGCTCGTCCTTAAGAAGAACGGCACGTGGCGTATGTGTGTAGACTACCCAGACCATAATAAGGCTTGTCCGGTTGATCCATTTGCTCTCCCCCGTATTGACCAGATCATTGATGCGACGGCGGGTTGTGAGAGCTTATGTTTCCTGGATGCTTATTCGGGTTACCATAAGATCAACATGGAAGATGAGGACCAGGAGAAGACATCTTTCTTAACACCTTTTGGAGCTTTCTGTTATGTGTCTATGCCTTTCGGACTCAAAAGTGCTCAGGCGACTTATCAACGTTGTGTACAAAATTGTCTTCATGGTCAGATCGGGCGCAACGTTCATGCTTATGTGGACAATATTGTGGTCAAATCAAGGAAGAAGAAGACTCTGCTTGCTGATTTGAAGGAAACTTTTGATAATCTCCAGTTCTACAAGATGATGCTTAATCCGGCTAAGTGCATTTTTGGTGTGCCTGCAGGCAAACTACTGGGATTTTTAGTCCTAGAGCGGGGCATTGAAGCTAACCCGGAGAAAATAAAGGCCATCACTTCTCTTTCTAAACCGGCGTGTATCAATGACGTTCAGCGCTTGGCGGGTCCTATTGCCGCCTTAAGCCGATTCATAAGCCGTCTGGGAGAGAAGGCTATCCCTTTATATCAGATGATGCAGAAGACAGATAATTTTGTCTGGAGTGATGTTGCCAATGATGCGTTGGAAGCACTCAAAAAACAGTTAGTTGAGCCGCCTATCTTGGCTGCTCCCGTAGACTAAGAGCCATTGCTCCTGTACATGGTGGCAAATAACAAAGCTGTCAGCGCGGCGGTTGTTGTGGAGCGCAAGGAGACAGGCAAAGAAGACCCAGTCCAGCGGACGGTTTATTACGTCAGTGAAGTTTTCACCGAGTCCAAGCAAAGATATCCGCATTGGCAGAAGCTGGTGTTTGGAGTGTTCATGGCGAATCGCAAGCTAAAGCATTATTTCCTTGGACATCCAATCAAGGTGGTTAGCTCTGCTCCTTTGGGAGATATCATTCAAAATAGAGAGGCCACTGGCAGGATTGCTAAGTTGGCAATTGAGCTTGGACCTGTTAATTTGAGGTATGTGCCTCGAACAGCTGTCAAATCTCAAGCCCTAGTGGATTTTATCAATGATTGGACAAAGTGTCAAGCACCTGAGGAGAAGTTGGACAATACGTATTAGACAATCCACTTTGATAGATCCAGGCAGTTGGAAGGTTCAGGGGCTGGAGTTGTTTTAACTTCCCCATGAGGTGATAAAGTTTGTTATGTTTTAAGGTTAATGTTTCCATGTACCAACAATGCAGCTGAGTATGAAGCCTTGCTTCATGGGCTTCGTGTGGCCAAGGAGATGAATTTGAGCCGGGTCAGATCTCTAGGCGACTCAGACCTGGTGGCTGAACAAGTTTCAGGAACGTGGGATTATAAAGACCCTCGTATGGCGGCTTATCGCCAGGCGGTTGATATCATTGCTAGCCACTTTAAGGGTTATCAGGTGGACCAAATTGATCGTCGGAAGAACGAGGCGGCTGATGCACTGTCCCGGCTGGGGTCTCAGCATAAGCCGATGCCGCCTAATGTGTTTCTTGACGTGTTGCATCACCCGTCGGTCAAGTTATCTTCTCAGGAAGATCTTGCTATACCTGACCCAGAGGGACAGTTGGTGGCGGCTCTTCGTGCTATTCCTGATTGGACACTACCTTATCTGGCGTATCTGACTCGTGGCGAGTTACTTGAGGATGAGACCTTGGCGTGACAAATCACGAGGTGGTCTAAGTCCATGACTATTGTCAATGGCGAGTTACATAAATGCAGTGTAACTGGTGTTTTTCAGCGCTATGTTTCTCCTGAGGAGGGCCGTGAAATCTTGCAAGAGATACATGCCGGCGACTGCGGTCATCACGCCGGGTCAAAATCCTTGGTGGCCAAAGCTTTTCGGCACGGTTTTTACTAGCTAACAGCTCATGCAGATGCAGAGGACATAGTTAGTAAATGTGATGGGTGTCAGAAATTCGGACGACGAGCCCATGGGCCGGCTCAAGAGTTGCGGATGATTCCAATCATCTGGCCGTTTGCGGTCTGGGGGCTTGATATGGTTGGACCGTTTAAGAGGTCTAAGGATAAGAAAACCCACCTTTTGGTCGCTGTTGATAAGTTTACCAAGTGGATTGAGTCGGAGCCGGTCAGCAAATGCGACGCAACAACTGCAGTTCAGTTCGTCAAAAAGCTGATTTTTCGTTTTGGTTACCCTCACAGTATTATCACTGATAATGGTACAAATCTGTCTTAGGGAGCTATGAAAGAATTTTGTCAAAGTGAACACATCCGCCTTGATGTCTCCTCGGTGGCTCATCCGCAGTCTAATAGTCAAGCAGAACGTGCTAACCAGGAAATTTTGAGAGGTATCAAACCCCGGCTTATGGTTCCTTTCGAATGAATGCCGGGTTGTTGGGTTGAGGAGTTGCCTTCAGTTCTTTGGAGCATCAGAACCACCCCCAACAGATCAACAGGCTACACGCCTTTCTTCATGGTTTATGGCGCAGAAGTAGTTCTCCCCAGTGATATTCGTCATGACTCGCCCTGGGTGGTGGCTTACGTTGAAACTGAGAATGAGGCGGCGCGTCAGGACGTGCTAGACGCTTTGGATGAAGAGTGGGATCTTGCAGCAGCACGATCAGCGATTTATCAACAAGATTTGCGTCGCTATCACAGCCGCAGAGTTAAAAAATGGACGTTTCAGGAAGGCGACTTAGTGCTACGTTTGATTCAAGATCAGACAGATATGCAGTATCACCCCCTTGGGAAGGACCTTTTGTGGTTAGCAAGAATCTCAACAATAGGTCATATTATCTCATTGATATGCGGGAGAGTGACAAGTCACACACTTCTAGGGAGGAAACTAGCAGGCCGTGGAATATTGCTCATCTTCGGCCTTACTACACTTGAGTCATTGGCTCTCATCAATGTATATACCCTTTTTTAATATAATAAAGCCGGCATCCCCATAATTCGGGGCCTTTGTCATTTTCATCCAGCATTTTTTTGTGCAAGAGTTGGTTATTCATAAAGTCACTTGGGGGCTTCCAACTCAATGAGTTCAGCTTTCATACCCTCTTGACCGGCTTACATGCCATATTTGAGTTAGACCTGCCTGTTTGCAGCTTGCTACTCCGCCAGGTAACCCGCCGTACGCCTGACAGTCAATCTTTTTTAAGACCCTGAACTTGTCAATGTTAAAACGGCGGATTATGTCACGAGAGAGCCGGCTTACAGAGAGCTAGGATAAACTCACATGTTTGCTGTAGTCTCTCCGCTATGTGGCCCGTTCGTACTCTTAACAATCAATCTTTTTTAAGACCCTGAACTCGTTAAGGTTAAAACGACGGATTTATGTCAAGTGAGAGCCGGCTTACGGGATTGTAGGAGTTAATGCCTAGCTTCTTTGAAGAAAAAACCTTGAGTTTTCTCCAAAATATAAATAAGAGTTGATCTCTTTTGGTTGTGCCTTCAAAGCCGCCTTACAGCCAATGAAGATGTACATATATATACTTTCTGTTTGTTGTCCTACAGGGATTTTTCATGAGGAGGTTCTAAGTTTTTGGATGACAATTGATCCGGCTTAGTGTCACTCATTGATCAAACTTGCAGCTGTCGCGACCCTCTAGTGGGTTTTTCCATATTTTCGAGCCTATGGGGTATTGGGTTATTAAATTGCCCATGATTATGGCTATAAGTCGCCATCCAAGGAGTTAATCAAAAATTCCTGGAGAATTAAGAGATATCATCACATCAAACATACACATGTTTTGATAAAGATTGTAGCGGTTAAGCCGCCAGGATATAAGTTGGCAAAAACATGCACGAAGGCATGGCAACATCACAGCTGTTTTTTAAACTGCGCTATTACAAGGCCATAGCCGGGCCCTTCAAATTTCTGGCCAAGTGTTTTTATAGTTGCATCACTCTAAGCCAGCCTCAGTGCCCTCCGGGTTACGATCAGCAGGATCATTGTCACCCTGATGCTTGGAGGTGGACGGCTCTGAATCATCCTGTGCCGCCTCTTCGTCGTCGATCATCTGGAGATTATCCTAAGTCCAGTCGATGCCAGTTAATGCCTCAAAGGTAGCTTCATCATTAAGAATTAGAGAAGGATCTAGGTCAGGGATAAACATATGCTTACGCCTCTGAGGTGTTAAGTCGACAACCGCATGAGAGGACGCCTTGATGCGAGTGTTGCTGCTGTCATAAGCCGGCTGATACTTGTTTAAATCTAGCCCTTGTGCAAGTTGGCATGCCAGCGGCCTCATCTCTTTGACACATCTGGAGAAGTCTGACTCGCTGAAGACAGTTCCATCATCGTTATACTCTGGATACCCGCCAGCCATCTCAGCCGGGTCTAGATCTAATTGCCACGCCTTCGCTCGAATTAAGGTAGAAATGGCTCCTGCGCGGGCGGTTGACAGCTTTAGTTCTCCAATTTGAGAGGGCACAGATGATAGATGATCCATCACTGTCTTGATGGGTGTTGGCGGCTTCTTTCCCGAGGATACAGCTACAAGCGTCCACAGGCTCCCAGCATATAGTTGCTCCGTCAATGAGTAGACAGCTTTCAGTTTCAGCAGAAAATTTTGGCCAAAGTTGGCACTCCTGGCGCCTATCAGACAATTGAGAGTATAAAGCTCAGTTTAGCATTTTTGAATACCCTAATTGATGAAGTGCTTCAATGAAGAATAACTTTGTGCACTTACCAAAGATGGCGGCCGTCATCCGAGATATTTGCTGTTTTAAGCCAGCAAGCTCTTCAGTAACCGGCTTTAGCTCCTTTTCAGCATCTTCGGCGCGCTTCAGCAGGGCAGTCATCTCCAACTCAAGTATGACACGTTCGGCAATAAAATCATATTTCAACTTTTCCAAATCTTCTAAGTCAAATTTCAGCTTGGCCTCGGCTTCACTGCTCTTGGTTTCCAAAGCCGCCACACTCTTGCTTAAATCGCCAAGACGTGACTCTTTGGAGCTTAATGCCTCCTACATAAAATTTGGAGTTGGTTTGGAAATCATTAATGAACAGGTTTGTTCTGGTTTCATTAATCAAGTCCCAAGCACATTCCAAGCAATACACTTGGCACGTGGGGGCTAATGTAGGTCAATTCAAAGTATAGCAAAGACCCGACTCATCTTTCCAGGATAAGCCGGCCCTTGGTGGCTACATGCGGATTTTTGCCTAAATGACTATTGGAAGACCCGGCTCATCCTTTCAGGATAAGCCGGCCCTTGGGGGCTACATGCGGATTCTTTCAAAGTTGTTATTGCAAGACCCGGCTCATCTTTTTCAAGATAAGCCAGCTCTTTGGGGCTACATGTGGATTTTTTCCTAAGTAATTATTGGAAGACCCGGCTTATCCTTTTAGGATAAGCCGCCCCTTGGGCGCTGCATGAGTATATATCTGTGAAACGGAGATGGGTTTAAATTCATACCTCATACTTCTGCTTCATCATGTTAACTAAGCCGGCTTCCATATCACGGCTTGTATGAAGACGGTTCAGGTAGCCTGCGTGCAATTCACTGGCACTAAAATCTGCATAGTCCGGTAGATCCAGTTTGGCCTTGCCTTTCTCCAGCAAAGGCGGCTCTTCTCTGTGCTTGGCCAATACAGTGGAGGCTCCTGGTGGCTTCTAACCCGCCCCGGTGATGATGACGTCAGCATCATTTTCTCAGATGGGTTTTCTTCAATTGGTTGGAGAGTTGGACTTGGCGGATCACAAATGTTGGCCGGGTCAACATCAGTCTCCATGGCCTCAGAAAAGACTTCCTCAGCCTGTGGAGGAGGGTTGTCTTGATGAGAAATAGGGTCTTCAGAGCTTTGGATTGGGGCTTCCGGGGGCTTCGGAATCTCCTTTTCCGGCTTAGAGACCTTGGAGCTCTTGGAAGAGTCGGCCACTTTTTGTCTCTTGCCCATCTTTGCATTAGCCCTGTAACAGAAGTGGACACCTTCATGAGCATATGAAACAAGGTTTTGGATACCAACAAAGGCAAAATCCTTACCCAGGGTTGACAACGAAGGCGGGCAGCTGTGTGCCGGTTGAGTCACCAGAGGATGGAGGTGTTTCCTGAAAAATCAGAGTTGGACAATATAAGCAGGTCGTTGCATAAGGCTAGCGCGCAGAAGAGAAGAAAGCAGTGTTATGAAGTACCTCATTGCGGTGTTTCCGAGGAGCTGGTGTGTTGGATAAGCCGGCTACTAGATCTTCAGAGCCGCCGCTCCGGGTCTGGCGCCTAGAGTCATGTTGCCGCTTCTTCAAAAGAAAGTTGGGATCCAAGTGAGCAAGGGGGTGTGAAAACTTTACTTTCCGGATAACCCGCCGTATTTTCTCTGTTGGCAAAGGTTCCGAGTCAGAGGAGATGGTAGTTACCTCTGCTGCACCGGCTTGGCTTGTCTCCGCTTCACCCTGAGAGGAGTCAGCATCAGTAAGTTGCATGAAAAGAAGACCAAGGGAGTCAAGTTCTACCTCCGAATCATCCAGTTCGAGCAGTTCTTGGGCTGTTTGCTTCTTTGAGAGGCCCGGACCACAGGGTTTTGTCGTTTTCACTTTCTTCTTCTTCAGAGTGGAGGTTGCAGTTATCCTTTGTCAGCGATCTGGGAACGGGGGTACCCAGACCTGCCTGCCTGCGGCCCAAGGCATGGCCCACCTCGTCAGCCAAACACGGCCTGGCGAGATTCCACTCAAGACAAGGCCCTCGCGAGGACTGTTGGGGATATAACCCCATGGTAAGACCCGCCCAGGAGGGGCCGGGTCACACCTGGCGGCTCATAAGAAAGACCCTTATGGTGGGCCGGAAGATGAAGGCCAGGCCGCATGGCGGCTTACCAGGCGGGCCAAGACGAAGGCCCAGAGACAGAAGATGGTATAAGACCCGGGCGGTTGAGCTGCCCGGAGACGGCTTGCCCAAGATAGCAAGGCGGCTTAGAGGCAGGATTGACCACGTTGTATGAGTCGGTTTGGGACTCGTGTAACCCAGGGCCTCGACCTCCTATATAAAGGCGAGACCCTGGGGCAGCTTAGAGAAGAAAAACCGATCGATCGAGAACTAGGTCAAGCGAATCTGCTCCCTTGTAATCGATACACCAGTCAATACAACACAAGCAGGAAATAGGGTTTTACCTCTTCTTGAGGGGCCGAACCTGGGTAAACTCGTGTCCCTCGTCTCGACCAACCCCTTTGAGTCCACCGCCTTAGCGATGGCCTCGAACCTAAGTCTTCGGACATCTGCCGTGACAAATCCACGACAGTTGGCGCCCACCGTGGGGCTAGCGCTCGGTGGTGTTGAGTTCTCAAAGGGCTCTCTTCCAGGGATCGAGGGATACGCTATTGGCAGGATGACCAAGAGTCACCGCGGCAAGCTCTACATCGACGACGCCGGCTGGGGCCCTGAGACCGACTCAATCGAGTACGGGTTTCAGGTCCCCTTCGGCGGAATCCATGTCTTCATCGGCAAGATCGGCGGATCTGAACCCGGGCCGGACATCTGCACCGACATCGTCGAGCCGGCCCGGCGCGTGCAACCCGCCCAATGCGTGCGACCCGCCCGTGTCAACCCGGGCAGGAAGCATGTCTTCGTCAGCTTCACCCTGGGCATGGAGCTTGAAGGTTCTATGTCGTGGGAAGAAACTCTCATCTGCTCAGAGGGTGGATCCTTGAGCGGATAGATGGAGTCGATCTATCAGCTTCACAATGGAGGGCTTGGGGGCTACGCCGAGCCTTACCCCGAGTCAGAGTATCATGACCTGGAGGATTATGAGCCGCCGAGCCGCGCAGCCGTCTTCATGGCGGGTTCAGCGCCGTCCCCTAGGAGCACGACCGCCGGCGCGACCGGGTCTGGGGCTGGCAGGCCACCGGCTCAAGTTCTGCTGGATCTGATGAACGAGCTTACAACCCTGATGGAAACCGAAGTCACCGCTGAAAACCAAACGGCCCGTAACGCGGAGATCACGAGGTTGAAGAACCAGATGGCCGGAGTCCAACCGGAAATCAACGCTCTGAAGGCCCAGATGGATGCTGAGGCGTAGCGCCTTAGGGCGGATGCTTTCCGCCTTGAGTTAGAGCAGCAGTCTGCAGCGGCGGTTCATCGGATGAGGCATCAATCATGCTTCCCAGATCAGTATGAAGCCAGAAATCTTTTCAACACGCCAGGGACGGGACGGAATGTGCCTTTGACCGTAACCCGGACGGCGGAAGTGCCTAGAAGCCGGGCGGCGGTTCAGCATCAGCAGCTAGACCCGCCCCGACGGAACCAAAACCCGCCACCGTCCTTTCCAACACTGCCGGGTCATTATTCTAACCCGGCGAAGAACATGGTGGCAGCGGCAACCAGGCTTGGTACCATCCCAATCCCCGATGAGGCGCCCTTCGCAGAGGAGGTGCGGAATGCCATCGGATACCTGCAGACGGCGGTGGCCCAGCAGGAGAAATACACTTATAGCCGGAGTCGCGTGCATTCAACCCCCATCCCCAGCCGCAGCTACAGCCGGCGTTATGAGTCACCGGCGGTTTCCAGTAGTGACCGACATCGGAACCCGCCACGAGTTGATCGGGCGGCCTTGGATGCTCAGGCGCTGGTGGATCGGGCGAGAGCATAGCGAGAGGCGGCGGCTCTAGCAGCTGCGACGGCTCATCAGGAACCCACAGTCGCGCCTTCCATCTCAGTAGGAGCCGGAGTAAACTCCAGGGCTGTTGGAGTGCCGTCCTTGGTGCCGGCTTTGCGGAATGAGCGTCTGCCGAAGGATTTTAAGGGTCCCCGCAAGGTGCCCAATTATATAGCTGACCTGCCCCGGAGGCCTGGATTGAAAGCTATGAGCTGGCCATGGAGATGTTAGACGTCGGCGATGCAGTATGTGCCAAGTACTTCATCATGATGCTGGAAGGGCCGGCTCGCACATGGTTGAAGGGTCTGCCACCCAATACCATCAACTCCTGGGCCGAGTTAAAGGCAAAGTTCATCAAGAATTTTCAAGGGACGTGCAAGCAGCCCATGACGATAGTGGATTTGGACCATTGTGTGCAGCGTGAGGATGAGTCGGCTCATCACTGGGTCCGGTGGGTCTCAACAATTATCCACTCTTCCGAACACATTACGGCTGCTCAAGCGGTCTTGATTCTAGAGAAGAATTGCCACTTTACGCCCTTGAAGCAGAAGCTTGGCCGGCTTAAGCGCTCGTGCCAAGATATGGGGGAGTTCATGGCGGCTCTCACCAAGTACGCAGACTCCGATAACACGAAAGACCCAGGCTCTGATGATGAGAAATCGGGTCAGGGTAAGAAGAATAACAATGGCAAGGGTCTACAGCAAAACGCGGCTGGAAACAGCAACCTGGGCAAGCGGAAGAACCCGGACGGTGGGTCGGAATTGGTGGCGAACACCGGCGCTGGGAACAATCGTGCTAAGGGCAATGGGAACTTCAGGCCGCCCTTTAACAAGGGTAAAGCTCCTTTCAACTTGGAAGAGATGCTCAATAAACCTTGTCCAGAGCACAGCCGATAAGCCGGCAGGCCATACATGGAGGGATGCAGTATCTTGCGGCAGTTTCGGGATTACAGCGTTCAACAGCATCGTAATAACGGTAATGGCCCGTCGGGCGGCTCAGGGCCGGGCGGTTCAGGAGCCGGCTTTGGGGCCGGCGGCTCAGGATCCGGTTACCAGGGTCAAGGCAACCATGGAGGTCATAACCAACAGTCTGGCGGTGGAGGCCAGCAGCAGAATAACCAATCAGGGTACCAGAGTAACCCGAAGCGGCTCAGCGGGGGTCAGTATCATGTTTTTACAACCAGCCTTGACAAGCGAGACCGGAAGGTGCGCAAGCGGGCGGTTAACGTAGTTACGTCGGCTCTCCCGCAGTATTTGAAGTGGTCTGAGTATGATATCACTTGGAGCAGGGAGGATCACCCTCCGCGTGTTGATAACCCGGGGCATCTGGCTTTGGAAGTTGCCCCCCAAGTGGGAGGATACGTGTTCACTAAAGTACTTATGGATGGTGGCAGCAGCATCAACATCCTGTATTATGACACTTTCCGCCGGATGGGTTTGCTTGATAAGGATCTTAAGCCCTCTTCAACGGTTTTTCACGGTGTGGTGCCTGGAAAGTCGGCTTATCCAGTGGGAAAGATTTCTTTGGAGGTAGCTTTTGGTGATGAATTCAACTACAGGGTGGAGTCTTTGTGGTTTGAAGTGGTCAAAATCAAGAGCCCATATCACACCCTGTTTGGACGGCCGGCTTACGCCAAGTTCATGGCTAGGCCTTGCTATGTTTACTTACAGCTCAAGATGCCCGGGTTGAATGGGACGATTACCGTGCATGGTGATCGGAAGACGGCTCTTGAGTGTGAGGAAGGTGACGCAGCTTACGCAGAGTCAACTTGTGCTGAGGCAAAGCTCAAGTTTTATAAGGAAAACGTTGACCCGGAAGATATGACTCCACTGAAGAAGCCTAACACGGAATCTGAGCCGCCTCTCAAGTTTGTGGCAGAAGATACCAAGTTGGTGGACTTTACACCGGGCGACTCATCACAGCAGTTCACTATCGGGGCTAGCATGGACCCCGCATAGGAAAGCGCGCTCATCGAATTCATCCGTGAGAATCGGGACATCTTTGCATGGAAGCCTTCTGACATGCCGGGTGTACCGAGAGAATTCGCTAAGCACCACCTTAATGTGGATCCTAAGTTTAAGCCAGTCAAACAGTTCCTCCGACGGTTCAATGAGGAGAGGCGCAAGGCTATTGGAGAAGAGGTGGCCCGGCTTTTGGCAGCAGGGTTCATCATTGAGGTTTTTCACCCGGAGTGGCTTTCTAACCCGGTGTTGGTACTCAAGAAGAATGGCACGTGGCGTATGTGTGTGGATTACGCGGATCTTAACAAGGCTTGTCCAGTTGACCCATTCGCTCTCCCCCGTATCGACCAGATTATTGACGCAACGGCGGGTTGTGAGAGTTTATGCTTCCTGGACGCTTACTCAGGGTATCATCAGATCAAGATGGCAGTTAAAGACCAAGAGAAGACGGCTTTCATTACGCCTTTTGGTGCTTTCTGCTATGTGTCTATGCCTTTTGGGCTCAAGAGTGCCCAGGCGACTTACCAGTGTTGTGTGCAGAACTGTCTTCATAGTCAAATTGGGCGCAATGTTCATGCTTATGTGGATGATATTGTGGTCAAGTCAAGAAAGAAGGAGACTCTACTTGATGACCTGAAGGAAAAGTTCGATAACTTATGGGTTTACAAGATGATGCTTAACCCGGCAAAGTGTGTTTTCGGTGTACCTACAGGCAAGCTCTTGGTGTTTCTAGTCTCTGAGCGTGGCATTGAAGCTAATCCGGACAAGATAAAGGCTATTACTTCCCTGTCTGAGCCGGCATGCATCAATGACGTTCAGCGCCTGGCTGGTCGGATCGCTGCGTTAAGCCGGTTCATAAGCCGCCTGGGTGAGAAGGCTATTCCTCTGTATCAGATGATGAAGAAAACAGACAACTTTGTCTGGAGTAAGGCGGCGGGTGAGGCGCTTGAGGCGCTCAAGAAGCAGCTGGCTGAGCCACCGGTCTTAGCCGCTCCAGCTGAGAAGGAACCTTTGCTCCTCTATGTGGCGGCTAACAACAGGGCAGTCAGCGACGCGATTGTTGTGGAGCGTAAGGAGGCAGGGAAGGAATACCCGGTTCAGTGGCCGGTTTACTACATCAGTGAAGTCTTGATAGAATCCAAGCAACGGTACCCACATTGGCAGAAACTAATATATGGGGTATTCTTGGCAAATCGTAAGTTGAAGCATTACTTCCTGGGACATCAGATCACTGTCGTCAGTTCTGCCCCGTTGGGAGACATAATTCAAAACAGAGAAGCCACTGGCCGGATTGCTAAGTGGGTGTTGGAGCTTGGGCCTCTTAATCTGAAATATGTGCCTCGCATGGCTGTCAAGTCTCGGGCCCTGGTGGATTTTATAAACGACTGGACAGAGTGTCAGTCGCCCGAGGAGAAGCCGGATAACACTTACTGGACAATTCACTTCGACGGATCCAGACAATTGGAAGGATCAGGGGCTGGAGTTGTCTTAACTTCCCCTAGAGGTGACAAGTTTTGTTATGTGTTAAGGTTGATGTTTCCCTGTACTAACAATGCAGCTGAGTATGAGGCTTTACTTCATGGCCTCCGTGTGGCTAAGGAGATGAACCTGAGCTGGGTTAGATGCCTCGGCGACTCAGGCCTCGTGGCTCAGCAAGTTTCAGGCACGTGGGATTCCAAAGACCCACGGATGGGGGCTTATTGTCAGGCGATGGACATCATTGCTGGTCACTTTAAAGGTTATCAGGTGGATCATATCGACCGTCGCAAGAACGAGGCGGCTGATGCATTGTCAAGACTGGGCTCTCAGCGTAAGCCGGTACCGCCTAACGTTTTCTTGGATGTGTTATATCACCCGTCTGTTAAGCTACCTTCAGAGGAGGATCTGGCTATACCTGACCCGGAGGGGCAGCTGGTGGCGGCTCTGCATGCTATCCCTGACTGGACGTTGTCTTACCTGGCGTACTTGACTCGCGGCGAGTTGCCTGAGGACGAGACCTTGGCGAGACAAATCATAAGGCGATCTAAATCTATGACTATCATCAATGGCGAGTTACATAAGCGCAACGTCACTGGCGTTTTTCAGCGTTGTGTCTCTCCGGAAGAGGGTAAGGAGATTTTAAGCGAAATTCACGCTGGCGATTGTGGTCATCATGCCGGCTCAAAATCTTTGGTGGCCAAGGCTTTCCGGCATGGTTTCTTCTGGCTGACGGCTCATAAGGACACAGAGGACTTGGTCACCAAGTGCGATGGATGTCAGAAATTCGGGCGACGTGCTCACGTGCCGGCTCAGGGATTCCAATTACCAGGCCGTTTGCGGTCTGGGGGCTTGATATGGTCGGGCCCTTCAAGAGATTTAAAGACAAGAAGACCCACCTTTTGGTGGCGGTGGATAAGTTTACGAAGTGGGTTGAGGCTGAGCCGATCAGCAAGTGTGACGCAGCTATGGCGGTTCAGTTTCTCAAAAAATTAATCTACCGTTTTGGTTACCATCACAGTATCATCACGAATAATGGCACAAACCTATCCAAGGGGGCTATGCAGGCATTCTGTGAAAGTGAGCACATCCGGCTTGACGTCTCTGCTGTTGCCCATCCACAATCCAATGGCCAGGCAGAGCGTGCTAACCAGGAGATCTTGAGAGGCATCAAGCCACGGCTTATGGTTCCTCTACAGCGAACACCGGGTTGTTGGGTAGAGGAGTTACCGTCAGTTCTCTGGAGCATCAGAACTACCCCCAATAGGTCAACAGGCTATACGCCTTTCTTTATGGTTTACGGTGCGGAAGCCGTGTTACCAAGTGATATACGTCATGACTCGCCGCGGGTGGCGGCTTACATTGAGATAGATAATGAGACAGTGCGTCAGGACGCGTTAGATGCTTTGGATGAAGAGCGTGATCTGGCGGCGGCTCGATCGGCAATTTATCAACAAGACCTGCGTCATTATCATAGCCGCAGAGTTAAGACCCGGACATTTCAGGAAGGCGACTTGGTGTCGCGTTTGATTCATGATCAGACGGATGCGCACAAGTTATCTCCTCCAAGGGAAGGACCTTTTGTGGTCAGTAGGAATCTCAACAATGGGTCATACTATCTCATTGACGTACGAGACGAGTCACGCACTTCTGGGCAGGAGACCCACCGGCCGTGGAATATCGCTCATCTGCGGCCTTACTATACTTGAGTCATCGACTCCCATCATTGTACATCATCATTGTATATATCACTTTTATATATATATATATGTATATATATATATATAATAAAGTTGGCATCTCTGCAAGCCGGGACCTCTGCCGTTTCTGTATCTCAGATTGTGCAAAGATGGATACAACCACAAGGTCATTTGGGGGCTTCCAACCCTCCAGGGTTTAGCTTACACACCCTCTTGATTGGCTCTTAAGCCACCATAAGGCCGGGTTATATACCCAAAAAGTTGACTCCGTCAACAAGGTCATTTGGGGGCTTCCAACCTGCCGGGTTTAGCTTACACACCCTCTTGATCGGCTCTTCAGCCACCACAAGTTCGAGTTAAACCTGCCTGTATGCTGCTGCTGCTCCGCTAGGTGACCCGCCGAACTCTTCCAGTTAATATCGACTAGAGACCCTGAGCTGTTCAAAGGATTTTTGACAGTCACTCTCACTAGAGACCCTGTACTGGTCAAGGTTAAACCGGCGGCTCTTGTCACGTGGGGGCCGGCTTACGGAAAGCGAGGATAAACTCACCCATCTGCTGCATACTCTCCGCTATGTGGGCCGTTCGTACTCTTAAGCAGTTACTCTTTTAAAGACCCTGCACTGTTTAAGGTTCAAACGACGGATTTATGTCACGTGAGAAGTAGCTTATGGGCCCTAGGGGCACTCATGCCCTGCTGTGCCTCTTCATTGTTTGTTGTTGCTCTTACCAGTTAATCTCGCCTAGAGACCCTGAGCTGTTCAAAGTATTTTGACAGTCACTCTCACTAGAGACCCTGTACTGTTAAGAGTTCAAACAACAAGTTCATGCCATAAGAGCCGGCATATGAGTTTTCGAAAAAGCAAGTCTATGAAAGATTTAACATCTCCGGGTTGTGCTTTTTCAAGCCGCCCTCACGACAATACAGAACATATTCTGTCTTGTTTGGTTTTGCAGGGTTTATCTCCTAAGATGAGCCGCCGTAAAATATGATGACAAGACATTGTGAGCAGAACACAAGACAGATAAAATTGCATCAAGTGGCATGGTTGAGGCAATCAAGTTTTTCTACGCCTATTACAAAGCTCTCCAGGGAGCCCAAAATGCAACGGACTTAAGTTTTTATACACTTCTAGTCTCGGCGGCTCAGAAAGCCGGGTTATCAAATTCAGGAACAAGTGTTCAGCTCGATGGTGGGTCATGCTGCGACGGGCCTTCGACCTCTTCGATCTGAAGATTGTCCACATCCTAGTTGCAGTTTGTTAAAGCTTCAAACTGGGCCTCGTCAAAGAGGGGAGATGGGTCAATTTCAGGAGCAAAGAGTGGCTTACGGCGTGTAGGAGTTAAATCCCTGGCTTCAAACGTGGGGCAGGACACTCGTTTGCTATCCTCGCCATAAGCCGCCTGGTATGAGGTCAGATCAACTTCGTTGGCAAGTGTTGATGCGAGTACTCGGGAGGCCTTCATACATTTGGCATAGTCAGCTTCCGTAAAGTCTGAGCCGTCATCTTTCTTGGATGGAAAACCATCCATCATCTCTTCTGCAGTCAATTCAGGGGCAAAGGCCAGAGACCGGCTTAGCGCGGCCATTGCTCCCTTTCTGGTGGCTGACTGTTTGAGCTCATCAATTTGCTTGGGCAGAGTTGACAAGAGCTCTATCACTCCCTTCATGAATTTGGTGATGCTCTTTTCAGTCAGCATCGCTCTGATGGTGCAAAGGGTCCCGTAGTATAGCTGTTCTGTCAAGGTGTATACTGCTTTCAGCTTCAACAAGCTATTAGAAGATAATTGGTGGCTTCTTTGACCTGCATGGAAGTGAGGCATTATAAGCCGCTCGTGCAGTTTTTTAACAGGGAAATTTTCTAAGTATTCAGTACTTACCAAAGATAGCAGAAGTCATCCTAGATATATGACGCTTGAGGGTTTGTAACTCCTCTGACACAAGCTTGAGCCGCTGGTCAGCATCGTCTGCGCGCTTGGTCAGGGCGGCTTGTGTAGACTCAGCCCTCTTTTTGAAGGCAGCAAAGTCAGCTTCAACCTTCTTAAGATCTTCAATGGCAACCCGCCATTTTTCTTCCGCCTCAGACCGGGCGGTTTGTTGCGAAGCAAGGTTTTCCCTTAAGCCGATTAGATCAGATTCGGCCGCATCCAAAGCTTCCTGTATTGTACAAAAACAAAGCTGTTCATGAGGCTTAAGTCGCCAGGATGAGATATTAGTAGACGATTGATGAAGCTGTTATGATACAAGTCTCAAGCAGATTGCAAGCAATATACTTGACACTTGGGGGCTAATGTATGTGTTTTCTCTCCAAGTTTACAATGAAGTTCCGGCTCATCTTCGTAAAGTTAAGCCGGCACTTGGGGGCTACACATGGCGCTTTTTCAAGCAATGAAGATTTTCCGGTTCATTTTAGCAGTGAAGTTCCGGCTCATCATAACTATAATGACCCGGACTTGGGGGGCACACTCGGATCTAATTTTCAAGCAAGTACCGGCCTATTATCTATATTAACCCGGTACTTGGGGGCTACAAGCTAAGCTATCTGGAGTATGAAAATGATTGGAAGACCCGGTCTACTATTTGCAATACTAAACCAGCTCTTGGGGGCTACTTAAGGGTATAAGGAAAAACAGGAGAGGAGGAGTACCTCATATTTTTTCTTCATCAGTCCAACAAGTTTCAACTCCATATTACGGCTTGTGGAGAGGCGATTCAGATAACCAGCATGAAGTTCATCTGCAGTCATTTTTCTAACACGGGGAATTCAAAGTCAAGTTTTTCTGGTGAGCATGTTTCACCTTTGCTGGTGTGCTTTGTTAACACATGGGGTTTAGGAGAATGATAACCCGTCCCAGTGACAACAACGTCCGGGTGAGCTATATCTTCGACGGCTGTTGAAGGGCTGGGCAGTTTAGGATCAACCTTTGGAGGACTCTCAGGAGTGGCCATGTTATCATCAGCTGGCTTAGAGGGCTGAGGAACGTCGGCAGATGCATCTTTTCTAGCCTCAGTAGGCTCAACATGAGGTGCAGGGGAATCCGGCTTAGTAGTCTCCGGCTCTTGGGTAGTAGGAGCAGCGGTAGACCCGCCAATCTTCCTTCGTTTTGCTTGAGCCCTGGAAAACAAAAAGATTGTCACATAGAGGACAAGGATGGTAAAAAGGTATGGTGCAAATACAAAGGTACGCACTCCGGGTTGATCTTCAGAGGAGGCAGCTTGGATGCAGTGGAATCACCGGACGAAGGGGGTGTATCATGAAAAAGTTAAGACGATAAAAAAAAAGTAAGGTTGCAATGCAAGACTGTTAAAAATTGGACTTGGTTAAAAGAGTACCTCAGCGGGCCGTTTCCGAGGGGACGGAGAGTTTGGTAAGCCTGTCAAAAGCTCTTCAGAGCCGGTGCTCCGGGTCTGACGTCTGGAGTTATGCTATTGCTTTTTCAAAAGAAAGTTGGGGTCTAAATGAGCAAGAGGGTGAGAAAATGGAACTTTCCGAATGACCCGCCGTGTTCTCTCTTGGGGAAAGTTTTCTGAATGAGAGGAGATATAAGTTACCTCAGGGGCGTCCGCATGGCTGGTCTCCGTTTCCTCCTATGAATAATTGTTGTAAATAAGTTGTATAAAGAGACGGCCAAGGGAGTCAAGTTCTACCTCCGAGTCGTCAGGATCAGGCAGTTCCTGAGCAGAAGTTTTCTTCTTCTTATGGGCGCGGGTTTTACCCGCCTTAGGCTTCCTCACAGGAGGGTTATATTTCTTCTTCCAGAAAGAAGAGCCGGCCTATGCATAAGTCGCCAAAAAGGTTAAAGGGAGTAGGGCAAAAGATCAAGACAAGAATGATTAGTTTTGTGGAAAAAGGTTTCTTACAGCTGGAGCTGGGTTCTTGACGCAAAAAGGCTTCAGACCAATCTTGTTGCAAATCTCTTGCTTTTCGCCGAGAAGTGTCTTGACGGAAGAGTTGATATCTTACTCTGTCAGGGGGGTGGCATTGAAACAGAGAGGGTCATTGGGTTCGCCCGTAAATTTATACATGAGTTACGCCGGCTCAGTGGCAAGATTTTCCAGGAAACCTAGCAACGGGTTAAGTCGACGCCGGTCAAGCCGTTTGCCATTAAGGCCCTGATCTTCGCCTAGGCCGGAGCATATTTCGCTAGTTCTGCAGCGGACATCCGGTCTGGAAGCTCTCCGGAGGTGCAAAGTCGGGTAGGACGGTAACCCGGCAGTGGGTTCTCTTCTTTGGGAGACGTGTCCTTGCAATAAAACCAAGTCTTGTTCCAGTCTTTTGGGTGACTTGGTAAGACAGCTGCTGGGTAGGGCAAATCTCTACGTCTCTGGATAGAAACGCCGCCGAGCTCCAAACTTGGTCCAGCCGCCAATTCAGTTTGGCGGTTGACGTAAAAGTAGTCACGGAAGAGGTCAACAGACGGCTCTTCTTGCAGGTAAACTTCGCATAAAACTTGAAACTGACACATATTGGTGACAGAGTTTGGACCTATATCTTGAGGGTGAAGCTTGAAGGAATGAAGGACGTCCCGGAATTTTTTTGACCCGGGCAGGCTAAAACCACGGAGGAGGTGATCCGTGAACATGACAAGCTCTCCTTCCTGAGGGGTGTGTCTTATTTCTGGCCCTGGAACCCGCAAATGTATAACGTCCTGAGCCGGCAAGATACCCAATTCTACGAAGTCATGCAAAAGCTGGTCGGTGACTCCGGAGCCAACCCAATCACAAGATGCAGGTGATCCCGACATGGTGGCGGGTGAAGCTGTGAGAAGGCGCAGAATATGGCGGGTTAGAAAAACGTCAAATAATTATGGCAGTTATGGTCGGCATGATGATGAAGTGTTAAGCCGCCAACATATTTTATCAGAGAGCCGGCACTGTAACGGCGGGTTAAGTATGGACAAATAGGTTTCACATACTACAACCGTGGATGCAAGATCTACGGGCGAAGATAAAGGAAATATATTCGAAACCTAAAAAGGGGGAGTGGAAGAACAGGCGGACATCATGTGGGGAAGACTGCTATGCAGATCTATAGCAAGCGGGCATTGGCATTAACAGGACAACCGCAGCTGATAGACAGCGGCATAAGATTCAAGGGGACGCTTGCAATTTACATTATGAAGAATAGCGAAGAACACTAAAGAACTCCGATGAACTCGGGGATATCCTAACTAAGATGACAACAGATTCAACTAGGGCTGAGAATGATACCTTGTGGATGCGGATGGGCTGGTGAGTTTCTGGTCCGAATCAGGTTGATGCAGCGGCCGGCGTTGGGGACGACGGTGAGGTCCGGTCGGCGCGGCGGAGCTCCAGAGGCACGAGTCTGAAGGAGGAAGAAGACAACGGCGGCAGAGAAAAGCAAGGGGGCCCCTCGTGTTCCTATTTATAAGATGGGATGGCAATAGTGCGCGTGAAAGACGAGGAGGTGCAGTGATGATTGACCTGAGGGGGCGCCTAGATTTTCGGGCCGACCGTTTAATGAGAAGATAAATTGCGAACGTCACAGAATCTTTTTAGCATATTCGACGTGACGTCATGGCAGGCTATGAGTTTTCTTTTTCAGGTAACGAAAATGTGAAATTCGCCGCCAATGAGTTTGAAGATTGACATGGAGAGGCTCAAATCAATCTGGGGCCTAATGTTGGGGATATAACCCCATGGTAAGACCTGCCCAGGAGGGGCAGGGTCATACCTGGCGGCTCATAAGCAAGACCCTTAAGGTGGGCCGGAAGATGAAGGCCAGGCCGCATGGCGGCTTACCAGGCGGGCCAAGACGAAGGCCCAGAGACAGAAGAAGGTATAAGACCCGGGCGGTTGAGCTGCCCGGAGACGGCTTGCCCAAGAGAGCAAGGCGGCTTAGAGGCAGGATTGACCACGTTGTATGAGTCGGTTTGGGACTCGTGTAACCAAGGGCCTCGACCTCCTATATAAAGGCGAGACCCTGGGGCGGCTTAGAGAAGAAAACCGATCGATCGAGAACTAGGTCAAGCGAATCCGCTCCCTTGCAATCGATACACCAGTCAATACAACACAAGCAGGACGTAGGCTTTTACCTCTTCTTGAGGGGCCGAACCTGGGTAAACTCGTGTCCCTCGTCTCGACCAACCCCTTTGAGTCCACCGCCTTAGCGATGGCCTCGAACCTAAGTCTTCGGACATCTGCCATGACAAATCCACGACAGTTGGCGCCCACCGTGGGTCTAGCGCTCGGTGGTGTTGAGTTCTCAAAGGGCTCTCTTCCAGGGATCGAGGGATACGCTGTTGGCAGGAGGACCAAGAGTCACCGCGGCAAGCTCTACATCGACGACGCCGGCCGGGGCCCTGAGACCGACTCAATCGAGTACGGGTTTCAGGTCCCCTTCGGCGGAATCCATGTCTTCATCGGCAAGATCGGCGGATCTGAACCCGGGCCGGACATCTGCACCGACATCGTCGAGCCGGCCCGGCGCGTGCAACCCGCCCAATGCGTGGCACCCGCCCGTGTCAATCCGGGCAGGAAGCATGTCTTCGTCAGCTGAGCTCACCTCCGGAGTGGCGCCAAGACCAGCAAGGAATGGGCCTCCTCAGGCCCCCTCCGGAGTGGCGGAGATCTCTATGCAGGACCCGGCCTCAGGAGTCAAGGATGACGCAAGGTAGGACAGGCGGGTGCCAGCGCGCCAGCGTAGCTGTTTCCCTTTGGTGTAAAGGGAGCAAGGGCGTACGCGGGTTCCCAAAGCATCCCCCAAAGATTTCCATTCTGGTACAACGAGACCACGACCACGAGCCCCGCAGGACCGATGTCATCGCCGAGCTCACCTCTGCATCGTCGACAGTTACTTTGCAGGCGAAGACCGCCTTTGGACAGGGCAGGGATGTACTCCTGTCCCCCTTCAAATTTGGCCATTGTGGGATCTTTTCCCGCCATTGTGATAAGGGAAGAGGACCCGGGCCACTGCTATATATATAGAGGCTAGGCCGCACTGTATAGGGGGGGGGGGACGAAGACACCAACACAAGACAAGGCAGAGAGCCAAGAACACCGCTCGAGCACCCTCGCGAGGCTCGAAATCACTGTACTAGTTCATCCACCACACCTCCCCGAGAGGAAATCCACCAAAGCTGGAGTAGGGTATTACGCTTCGCAGCGGCCCGAACCTGCGTAAACCACCGTGTTCATCTTCTTCCTCGTCATCGTGCGAGTTTGCGGTAGTCACCATCGTGTAGCGAGCTAAGTAGGGCGAGGCCGCGGGGAAGCTTCGCACACGCCCCTGTGTTCGAACCTTGAGGGTTTTGCAGAGCCCGAAATCCGACATTTGGCGCGCCAGGTAGGGGCCTGTCGGAGTCTTCCTCGAGCCAAGCTTTTCTCCCACCTCGCCGCTTCGATGTTTGACGCCTGCCGAGCCCGCGCCGAGCTGCCCGCGTTGCCCAGACGGCACCCGTGGGCCGCACCGACGCGCGCCGGTCCCCCTCGCCTGTGGCCAACGCCGCCATGGGCTCGGATGCCCAAGAACAACAAGACTCTTCCCAGCTGGTCACCGCGCGGCGCGATGGCCACACCGCCACTCCGTCAATCGTACCGACTACCGGGTCGTCCTCCCACGTTCGGCCCGGGCCGGCGCGCGGTTCGGGCGCACTCGCCATGGCGAACTAGCTGCTTCGCTACCGCCCCGCCCCCGACCGCTACGACGACTGGCTTCGGCGCATCGTGGAGCTCGTCAGTGCCGCCGGCGACGCTTCAGCGCTCTCCTACTCGTTTCAACCCCGGCCTTCCTTGGCAGAAGACGTGGCCCGCGATGCGCCGCCACTTCCCCCGCAACACGACGTCGACCCCGAGCCCAGGCGTGAAGCGCGCCCGCGCGACCAGCCCCGCGAACCGCGAGGAAGGGCAAGAGACGAAGTAAGCTGCCAGGTGGTACCCCGGCCGCGCGTCGACGCGCGTGCGCTCCCCGCGCTGCCGAACCAGCATCGCGACCGGGCACCACTCGAGGCGGCCCCTCAGGAGCGTCAAGACCGGGCCCCTCCCACACACGCGGCGCCCGTCGAACCGGTGGGGTGCCTCGCCATCGCCCCGGAGCTCCACCCAACCACGCGGCCCTACAAGTTCATGCCCGACCTACCTCCTCGCTATGAGGGCACCCCGGATCCCGCCAAGTTCCTACAGCTCTACTCGCTGAGCATCCGGGCGGCCGGTGGGGACGACAAGGTCATGGCGAGCTGGTTCCCCATGGCGCTCAAGGGCGGCGCGGTCTCCTGGCTCCTCAACCTCCCGGAGGGGTCCATCACATCCTGGGACGACCTGCACAAGCGCTTCGTCGCCAACTTCCAAGGCACCCATGACCGCGCGCTCACTGTGAACGACCTGCGGCGTGTAAAGCAGCAGGAGGGAGAGACCCTGCACAAGTTCATACATCGCTTAACAACTACGCGCCTCAAGGTCCCGAAGGCGTCGGATGAGGCTATCATCTCCGCATTCACCGACGGCGTCACGGACCTCAAGATGAAGGAGGAGCTCGCCATGAACAACGAACTGTGCTCAGCCCTGGAGATGTTCAACCTGGCGAACAGGTGCGCCAAGGCCGAAGAAGGTCGCCTGTCACTCCGTGAACCTCCGGCGACAGAGCCAGAGGAAAAGAAGACCAAGGCCAAGGAGGCGAAGTGCAAGGCCCCAGCGGTGCTTGCGGTCGAGCCTGAGGCGAAGCAAAGCCGAGGCGAGGAACATCCCGCAGGAGGGAGACCGACCTGCATCTTCCATGGCACCAACAACCACGACACCGCCGACTGCCAGGAACTTAGGCTGGTCCGCGCCGAACACTTCGGCCGGCGCCCCGAACGCACTGACCGTGGCTTCGGACGCGGCGGAGGCCACGGTGGAGGCCGTTGGGACAACCGGGAACCGCGTCAGGGGTGGCGAGACCAGCCTCAGGAGGACCGCTGGCGTGATCAAGCTCGGGAGGATCGCTGGCACGATAAGGCTCGGGAGGACCGCTGGCGCGATGACCCTCCGGAGGGGTCACGCCGTGGCCAGCCTCGTGAGGTTCGCCCTCGTGAGGCCGGCATACCACCACTACCACCACCACCCAGAAGGAAGGAAGAGGACATGCAGGACGATGGGGCTAGGGGCTTCCAGGAGGTCAGGGCGGTAGCCTGTATCCTGGGCGGCGCCCAGGCCCCAGCATCAAACCGCGTCTTCAAGCAGTTCGCGCGCGAGGTGAACGCGGCTCTCCCAAAGCCCGAGGCCATGCGTCCCCTCAAGTGGTCCCAGACCGCAATCACCTTTGACTCGAGGGACCAGCTCAGGTGCTCGGCCATGGCCGGCAAGCTCCCCATGCTGTGCACTCCGACCATCAGTAACGTCCTCGTCACCAAGACCCTCATCGACAGCGGAGCGGGGCTCAATGTCCTCTCCATCGAGACCTTCGAGACGCTCCAAGTACCGTACGACCAGCTCATGCCAACCAAGCCCTTCTCGGGAGTCACTAATGGGTCCACCATCCCCATTGGGCAAGTACGCCTGCCCGTCACCTTCGGCGGACGTAAGAACTACCGCACCGAGACCATCGTATTCGACGTCGCCCACATTCACCTCCCGTACAACGCAATCCTTGGGTACCCCGCCCTCGCCAACTTTATGGCAGCGACTCATCATGGCTACAACGTCCTCAAGATGCCAGGGAGTGGCGGCGTCATCACTCTCGCCTGCGATGAGAAGGATGCTATCTGCTCCCTGGAGCGTGCTTACCGCGCTGCTGCGGCCGAGCGCTCGGACGACGAGGAGGAAGCCCTGCCTTGTGAGGACGCACGCAAGAAGAAGAAGCAGCTCATCCCCGCGGAGCGCCAGGGGGCTGGGACCTCCAAGGGAGGAGCCTCAGGCTCTGCACCCAGGGACGGGGCACCACCTTCCATCGCATAGGAAAGCGCGCTCGGCGCCCCCCTTGGGTCGGGCTCAGGGGCTTCCATCTAGGAAGCCCCCGGCTTGGCCGGTGAGACAAGGGAGGCGTTCGGGCACAACCTGAAGGCGCATCTTGAAGCGCGACTACCAGAGCCAGGGGCACGGCGCGAGGCGCCGAGCTCGCAAGAGTCTGTCATCAAAGCGATCGAGGAGCTTCAGGAGGCAGAGGCCGAGCGAGGCGGGGACTGCCCTGCAGTGCCAATCGCAGCCGCCATCGTCGGCCCAGTCGACTAGCCGCGCGTCTGCGTCAACACACCCGCAATCAACAGGGCCGCGTCCCAGGGCCACTTTTGGCCATCACGTGCCGACCACGGGTGGGTCTACCCGCACAACTACGTCCGCATGCCCTTTGACCTGGCAAACGCCGGTGTCATGTTCCAGCGCCTTGCCCGGGCCATGCTCGCACCTTGCCTGGCGAGGCGCGGCGAGGAGCTGGAGGAGATGCCCGGACCAAGCATGGGTCCCGAGCCCCGGGAGACGATGGGCCCGTGAGGGCCGTGCTCGTGGAGGTACAAGATCAGGCTACGATGGCGGCTTCGACTCTTCAGCGGCATAGCCGCCAGGTAACTTTTTGTTGGTCTGTGCGAGGTAACTTTTTGGTTCATTCCATTTGAGGGCGCCCCCCCGGCCTCATTATCCTCAGGTGATCAGGGCGTACCCCTGCAGCCGCTACATTTATGCATATTTCAGCAGTTTCTCATGCGTATGATCTGTTTCCTAACGTTTCCCCTTTGCCTGCACGGCACCTTGCCGGCGTGAATGTCGCCACACTCGAATGATCCTACCTTCGACAGCATTGTGAGAGGACTGGGCACGGCGTCTGTGCTCGGGTCCGTCCCTGCAGCTTGATAAATCCAGTGGCTGAGCTCTGTCTGGCGGGCCAGCCCCGTTCACGTCATCTCCTGGGGTCACTGGTGCTTGGCCCTCTCGTGCGATGGCCCTAGGGAGGACGTTCGGCGCAGGCTTCTCCAAAATTTGCAGGACCTCGGATGGCGCTATCTACAAGAAGACCCAGGCGCAAACCGCCTTAGAGGTAGGGACCTCATGAGGCCAAAGCGCCCTCGCGAGCTCCCAGATACACCTCCCAGTTCTACCGTGCTAGCCACGCGTACGAACTCAATGGGCTGTACACGCCCGGAGCCCCCCAAGGACGCGGAGGGGTTCCCTCCCACGCAATGTGGATGCCACAGCTCCGTGCTGGCGGTCAACACAGCCCTCCAATGGCTATGCCCACGCAAGGTGGAAGCCACAGCTCCGTGCTGGCGGTCAACACGGTCCACCAATGACTATGCCCATGCAAGGTGGGAGCCACAGCCCCGTGCTGGCGGTCAACATGGTCCACCAATGACTATGCCCACGCAATGTGGAAGCCCTTCGCTCCATGCTGGGGATAAACAACTGAGGGCGCCCCAGCGGCTGCATCCAACCTCAGGAAGGCCCCTCGCGGCCCCGTCTCGCTGTGTTCCCCTGGGATGTACGCGTGAGGGGGCTGCATGGGGGCTACTACCGGGCCACCCCTGGTAGACGACACCTCCCCAGGTCTGCCAAACCTGGTCTTCACGCGCCCCTCTCAGGAGAAGCCAGCAAGGAAAGGTATGGGAGCCGCTCGTACATCAAGGGGGACTCCTGAGCATCACGACTCAGGAGCCTCACTATCCACATAGCCCCTCACCCCTTGGAACCGTCCTCGGTGATCCGGACGGCCCAACGGCGGCTGAGGTATGCGCTGGGCCGGGCCCTGCCGACGCAGAGCTCAGAAGCGCTCAAACCCCTAAGGAGAACGTCGGAGCTCATATGTCAAGGGGGACTCCTGAGCATCGCGACTCAGGAGCCTGTAGGCTTCGGGGAGATCACCGGAGTCGCCGTTGAGCAGGATTGTCATAGCCCTGTTCAGTTCCTCGGGGGTTATGCGAGCGGACCGAAGCCTGAGGTTGTCGCCAATGCCCTGATAATCCCACAGGGGCCTGGAATGAGACTGGAGGGGCGCCAGGCGCTCCATCAAGAACTCCTTCACTATCATCCCCCCAGTCAGCTTCCTGTCACTGATATCGCGAGAAATCCACTCCAGGACGGGCTTAGCCCGGGGGTCAGAAAGCTTAGCGCAGCTCCACGCGGGGGTCTTCTCCGGCAACCCCTTCGGCAGATCCAAGCGGGGGTTGGAGTTCTTGAGATCCATGAAGACCCAGCGGTGCCTGAAGTTCTCCACCTTCTTCCCAGCCTTTAAGAGCATGTTACCACTCTAGACCGCGACTAAGGAGACGCACGCTGACCGCTGAGCGCCGTCGTGCACGCGCAAACAGAAGAAATGCCGGAAGAGGGCCACCAAAGGCTTCACACCCACGAAAGCCTCACAGTAGAAGGCGAAGACGGACAAGGGCAGGATGGAGTTGGGCTGGAGATGAAGGGCTTGAATCCCGTAGTGGTCGAGGATGGCGGTGAAGGACGCAGAAAAAGGCGGGATGAGCCCGGTGAAGACGCTATGAAGGAAGAAAGGATAGACCGACCTGGACGAGGGCCGCTTCTCCGAGGAGCCACCCCATATCAAGGTCCGCCCACACTCGTTGGTCTCGTCAGCCATCGACGGGAGCACCGGGATGAGGTCTCCATCCTTGGCAATGGAGGACTCCGAAAGCGCCGGTGAGATGGAGGCGGAGGCTGAGCTCTGGGCCTCTGGCTTCGGCTTGCCGGCGGGAGCCATCAGGAAGATCACGGGGCCGACGCAGCGAGGAGGAGGACAGAGCGGCGCCGAATCTCGAGAGGTCTCTGCTAAGGCCGGGGGATCTGGGAGTAAGAGTAGGAGCGCAGGAGAGGAAAGCAGTAATGGCACGGCGCTGGAAGTAAGGATTTTGTCGACTCGGACGGTGGCCGAAGAGACATTGGACGCCCGACATCAACCGGACGACGCGCGCCAGCCTGGCCCTCAGGCGTTTGGGGCCCGCGGCGCTTTGGGACGACCTCAAGGCTTCGCCCGGAAGCCAGCTCGAGCGCGCCTTGGGCCCGGGGGCTACTGTCGGCGTTCTGGGAACGGGGGTACCCAGGGCATGGCCCACCTCGTCAGCCAAACACGGCTTGGCGAGATTCCACTCAAGACAAGGCCCTCGCGAGGACCCCAGGCTCGCGAGGGAGAGCGGCACCAAGACCAGCAAGGAATGGGCCTCCTCAGGCCTCCTCCGGAGCGGCGGAGATCTCTATGCAGGACCCGGCCTCAGGAGTCAAGGATAATGCAAGGAAGGACAGGCAGGCGCCAGCGCGCGAGGCGTAGCAGTTTCCCCTTTGGTGTAAAGGGAGCAAGGGCGTACGCGGGTTCCCAAAGCATCCCCCAAAGGTTTCCATTCTGGTGCAACGAGACCACGACCACGAGCCCCGCAGGACGGATGTCATCGCCGAGCCCACCTCTGCATCATCGACAGCTACTTTGCAGGCGAAGACCGCCTTTGGACAGGGCAGGGATGTACTCCTGTCCCCCTTCAAATTTGGCCGTTATGGGATCCCTTCCCGCCATTGTGATAAGGGAAGAGGACTCGGGCCACTGCTATATCTATAGAGGCTAGGCCGCACCGAAGAGGGGGGGACGAAGACACCAACACAAGACAAGGCAGTGAGCCAAGAACACCGCTCGAGCACCCTCGCGAGGCTCGAAACCACTGTACTAGTTCATCCACCACACCTTCCCGAGAGGCAATCCACCAAAGCAGGAGTAGGGGATTACGCTTCGCAGGGGCCCGAACCTGGGTAAACCACCGTGTTCATCTTCTTCCTCGTCATCGTGCGAGTTTGCCGTAGTCACCATCATGTAGCGAGCTAAGTAGGGCAAGGCCGCAGGGAAGCTTCGCACACGCCCCTGTGTTCGAACCTTGAGGGTTTTGCGGAGCCCGAAATCCGACATCCTTTTCTTCCATAAGGCAGAGTCGGCCTACATGCGTAGATACATTTGCAGAAAGGTTAAAAGAGATGTGAAGGGCAAAATCTCAAAGGAAAAGGTAAAGATTAACTTAAAAGGTCTTACTGCGGGAGCCGGTTTTAGAACATAGAAGGGGTTTAATCCCGTCTTGTTGCAAACCTCCTGAGGTTCTCCAAGCAGTGATTTGACAATTAAATTGACGTCTTTGTCCGTCAAATGCGTCTGGTTATAGCGTTGAGGATCATCCACATTGCCAGTATATTGACACATTAAGCCTCCGCGCCGGCTCAGCGGCAAAATTCTCCAGGAAACCCAGTAGCGGGTCAAATCAACGCCAGTTAACCCATTGGCTATTAAAGCCCTGATCTTTGAAAATGTGTGAGCGTATTGAGCGCGCTCTGTGGCGGATAACCGGTCTGGAAGCTCGGTGGTGGTGCAGAGCCGGTAGGGGCGGTTACCTGGCAATGGTTTCTCTTCAGCCGGGGTAGTGTCTCTGCAGTAGAACCAAGTGCGGTTCCAATATTTGGGATGGCTGGGCAGAACAGCTGAGGGAAAAGATACATCTCTCCGTCTATGGATGGAAACGCCTCCGAGTTCAAGACTTGGTCTGTCTGCTATCTCAGTCTGGCAATTGATGTAAAAGAAATCTCTGAAAAGATCAATAGTGGGCTCTTCTTGCAGATACGCTTTGCAGAAAACTTGAAATTGGCACAGGTTGGTGACAGAATTTGGGCCAATGTCTTGAGGATGAAGTTTATAAAAATGCAAGGCGTCCCAGAATTTTTTTGACCCGGGCGGTGAGAAGCCACGGAGAAGATGATCCGTAAAGATA
The DNA here is from genome assembly GCA_039707655.1 of Elymus sibiricus. Taxonomy (NCBI): domain Eukaryota; kingdom Viridiplantae; phylum Streptophyta; class Magnoliopsida; order Poales; family Poaceae; genus Elymus; species Elymus sibiricus. The sequence continues at coordinate 266,484,996 of CM077665.1, read as the reverse complement.
ACCACTTCCCCCTCCTTGGGTTCGGTGATAGTTTCGGGACCAGGAACCCGCCAATGGATGATTTCTTGATCTCGCAAAACCCCCATGGTTACATACTCATTGAGCATAAGCTCGGTAACCCCGGAGGCTACCCAATCGCAAGAGGAGGGAGCCTTAGTCATGGTTGATCGGGTTAGGAGCTGTGGAAAGGTATAAAATTATGGCGGGTTAGGAGTGCTACATGACAAAGCCAGTTATGACTCTAAAATGGCAACGTTATTTGGCGGGTCATGGGTAAATTATGAGCCGCCTTTGGTTACACGAATAAGGCGCCTTAGAGTATGAATATGGCGGGTCAATAACACAGTGAATACTGAAAATACTACCAAGTGTGGACAAACAAGTTTCACAAGTTACAGCTATAGTTATGGATCTACAAATGAAGATAAAAGGGGAATAATTGCTAACCCTAAAAAGACAGTAATGGAAGAACTAGCAGGCAATGCGCTGATTCCGGTGAAGAAGCGATCTACTCAGGATACAAAATAGATGCTAAACGAAACACCGCGCGATTTTGCTAGCGTTTCCAAGTCAGGATCTTAAGCAATGGTATGACCTCCGATGAAACGGCGACAAACTCTAAAGAACTCCGGCAACCTAAATGCGGATCTGAGAAAGATGATGAATGGAACCTGAGAAGATGCAAGGAGTGCGGGCAGGTGCCGGCGAGCTCTGGTCACAACAGGTTGATGCAGCGGCCTCGGTGAGGTGGACGGCGCAGTCCGGCTGGGGCGGCGGAGCTTCCGTCGCGTGAAGCGTTGGAGGAATAAGAAGAAGGAACGGTAGCGGGGGAAAGTGAAAAGAATGGCCCCCCGTGCCTATTTATAAGGAAGTAAAGAGGTGGAACGGCAACAGTCCAGCGCGAGAATCGAGGAGATATGATAATGATTGACTAAAGAAGCGCCTCGATTTTCAGAATGACTAGTTAATGTAAAGATCCGTTGTGATGTCATGAAGATTTTCTGGATTTACGAGGGATGACATCATCCATTTTATATGGCGTGTCGTGAAGATTTATTGATTAAAGGAGACACGAGACTCGCCAACCAGAAGACTTTAAGATTGACATTAACAAGTTCAAATAAATCTGGGGCCTAATGTTGGGGATATAACCCCGCGGTATAACCCGCCCAGAAGGGGCCGGGTTAGGAAGTTGGCGACTTAACAATAAAGTCTAAAACAGGCCTGAAGACCAAGACAAGCCTGGGGCTAACTTACCAAGACAAGCCGGACGAAGGCCCAGAGCCGGAGGACGGTGTGTGACCCGAAGGTGTAAGCCGCCCAGAGATGGCTTGACAAGGAAGGCAAGGTGATTTAGAGGCAGGATCGGTTACAAGGTATAACCCGGTCTGGACTCTTGTAAAGCCCAGGGCCTCTACCTGTGTATAAAAAGGCGAGTCCCTGCGGTGGCTTTGGGACAAGAAACAATTGATCGAGAGCTAGGTCAAGCGAATCCGCTCCCTTGTAATCGATACCCAATCAATACAACACAAAGCAGGACGTAGGCTTTTACCTCCTTCATGAGGGGCCGAACCTGGGTAAACTCGTGTCTTTCGTCCCGACCAACCCCTTCGAGCAAGTCACAGTAGCGATGTGAGGGATCACTAGAAGAGTGTCTAGAGGGGGGGTGAATAGACTACTAGCAGGAATTTAAAACCTAACCTTTTCCCAAGTTAATTGGTTGGCAGATTTTTACAGTTATAGCAAGTCTAGCAAGTCTAACAGCCCTACACATGCATGTCAACAAATATGGCAGCGGAAAGTAAAGACATTGCACATGAAGTAAAGAGTAGAGATATGGAGATCAAACACAATTGGAAATGCAAGGATTTTTCCCGTGGTTCCGATAGGTGGTGCTATCGTACGTCCACGTTTATGGAGTCTTCAACCCACAGAGGGTAACGGTTGCAAGAGTCCACGGAGGGCTCCACCCATAAGGGTCCACGAAGTAGCAACCTTGACTATTCCATAATGGCTTCCGTCCACGAAGAACTAGCCTCACTATGGGTAGATCTTCACGAAGTAGGCGATCTCCTTGCCCTTACAAACTTCTTGGTTCAACTCCACAACACGAAGTAGGAGGCTCCCAAGCGACCCCTAACCAATCTAGGAGGCACGACCCTCCAAAAGGTAATAGGCTCGGTAATGTCGATGAACTCCTTGCTCTTGTGCTTTAAGATGATAGACTCCTCAACACACAATCACTCTCTCACAGATTTAGCTTGGTGGAAGAGATGGGATTGGTGGAAAGCAACTTGGGGAGGCTAGAAATCAAGATACATATGGTTGGAGTGGAAGATCTTGACCTCAACACAAGAATAGGTGGTTCTCTCTCAGAAAACTGGATGGGGCAAGTATGGAATAGTTCTGAGTGCTTCTCTCTCGAGTAGGTGGTGGGGGAGGGGTATATATAGGCATCCCCAAAAATCCAACCGTTACACACAAAATGACCAACTTGGTGACACCGATGTGTAAATCTCGGTGGTACCGAAGTGACCAAAAGTGGCAACTTTTGAATCTCGGTGAGACCGATATAGGAAACTCGGTTGCACTGATAAGGTGACCAACGGTCAGATTGACAATCTCGGTGACGCCGATCCAACAATCTTGGTGGTACCGACATTGTGAATTTGCGTAACAGAGAGTTGGCAACCTATACTAGGTGGCACCGGGATTGAATCGGTTGCACCGAAGTGGCTAGGGTTTGGCTGAGTCTATCTGAGGTTGAGAATCGGTGGCACCGGGATGGAAAAGTTGGTTGCACCGATTTTGAGTATTTGGCTTTGGACAAACTTTGGTGGGAGAGCTTATGGGTGTTTTTGGTGACTATCACTTGTGCACGTATGAGCATTTTGTTCACCAACAAAACCTTACCCCCTTTTAATAGTATTGGCTTTCCTATGGACTCAAAGTGATTTCTCACAAATGTAAAATGTAGAGTCCTCTTCCTTGAAGCTTTGCCAACCTATTTCCTTGCATCTCGGGGTATTCCACAATCTCCACAATCCTTTTGCCAACCCTCTCTGTGGACTTTATCTAAAATACACTAGGTAAAAGTATTAGTCCAAGAGAAAATGTATGTTGTCATGAATTATCAAAACCACCAAGGGAGCATGTTGTGCTTTCAATCTCCCCCTTTTTCGTAATTGATGACAGCATACAATCAAAGCTTCAAATAAAGATATGCATGGATATAATGAAGACTTTGAGAGACACATGACTTAGATTTGCTCCCCCTAAATGTGTGCAGTCCTTTAAAGGATAGTTGCTTTGGAACGCATGGACACACATATGAATGAAGGGATATAATAAGTCATGTGTATCTTGGCCATATGCATCAAACATATATGAATGAGATGTATCCTTGTTCAAGACTTCACTCTTGCAAACAATATGTGCAAGAAGCAAGAGATCATCTTGATTAAGGGTATGATGCATATACTTACCTTGAGTTCTTGAGCATTCTAGTAGTAGAAACACACTTGAGAAAACAATGTTAGAAAACACAAGAGTATTCTACCAAACAACAAGGCAATAGAACTCAGCAGTACCAAGATATGGAGAACATATAGAATATAGCATTTCTTAAGATTGATATGTCTCCGAAATTATTTCTTTCTCCCCTTAGATATGACAATAGTACAACATCCTCTCCCCCTCAATCTCAGCATGTAGATATTGGGATTGGATAGGGTGAGAAAGGTAAACTTCCAAATTTGTCTTCTCCTCCTACTTTGATATTCTCCCCTTGTTTAAGTGAGTATGAATATTGATATTGGCTCTCCCCCTTGATCATATCTCCCCCTTTGCATAAGCATGTATCTCCCCTTTAGCATGAAGCTTTGTTCTTATCCTCCTTTGGCATTAATTTCCAAAAAGGTCAAAAAGAGGGATGGATACAGGGATCATTGACTGAGAAGGGATCTTTGAGAACAAGGGTCACTGAATGTAGGGTTCATAGAAAGGAAAACTGAGGGAATCATGGAAATAGGTTTCTCTCCCTTTGAGATGTTGTAAGATTTTGTTATTCTCCCCCTTCTTCCGTTAAGGCGGGGATCCTTGAATAAAGAAATTCTCTCCCTAAGATTATCTTTTGTTATTCTCCCCCGTTTTTTTATTAACGGGATCATCAAAGTAACAGAAGTATTGCTTGTAGGATTGCAAAAGAAATATAGATAAGAAAAGAAAAAATTGGTGACTCCGAGACAGATCAATCGGTGGTACCGAAGAATTTTGGTAGAACCGAGAAATATGTATCGGCGGCTCCGAGGCTAAAACAGCAATAGAAATAAGGGACCAAGTTTCTGTTTTCAAGGCGTCAACAGAGAACTTCTTCAAAGGGAATGCAAAAGTTTTTACAGAGAGATATCAACTAGAGAAGATTTGAGTTGTTCCAAGAAGTCTTTGCAAAATAGAGAATGAACCAAACAAGATACTTAACTAGATGATGGGCGGTGACTAGGTCACCTATATTAGAGTATATTGACTTAGGAGCTAAGTAAGAATATTGATCATAGGTCATACTCTACGTTAAGCTCAAAATGGGGTTACCATTTTTCGATTAAGCATTTTAATGTCCTCATATCACTTGAGTTGCTTTAGCTCATGACTTGGAGCAAAGCCTTTTCAAGGATATGAGTACATACCTTTGAGTGATGTTGATGACGTTGCTCGTAGGTGAAGTTGTTGACGATGCTCGAGGTTGATGAAGATCATCTTGAGTTGGGAGCAATCCTTCTCGTTTTAGTACACTTGTCACCTACAAAGGTTAGTCAAGCAAGGAAGGGCAATAGATATATCCATTTGACATGATACCAAATTAAGAATTATAAATGTATGTCAAGGATATGATTGAGGTGTCTTCTTCCTTCCATCACAAAGAGGGATTGTGGATACTTGGTCATGACAAGATTGCTCATGATTTGAGTTGAGGGAAATCTTGTGGAATGAAGTTCTTCCAAGTACCTACAAAAGATTAGATGCAATACAAGGGAGCATAGAATTCCATGGCACAAGATAACATGTTAGGGTCAACATGGAAATATCAAGAAAGCTCATGCCCTTGCATGCAACCGAGTTAGTCTAGCTCAAGTTTGAAGCATCAATGATGTTCAACTCACTCCTCAAATAACAAAATGTTTTCTCATCAAGTGGCTTGGTAAAGATATCGGCCAATTGCTTGTTAGTGCGAACATGCTTAAGATTAATATCTCCTTTGGCAACATGATCACGAATGAAATGATGTCAAACTTGAATATGTTTAGTTCGAGAATGTTGCACAGGATTATAACCAATTTTAATGGCACTTTCATTGTCACAAAGTAATGGAACATTTTCAACATGGATTCCATAATCCTTAAGCGTTTGTGTCATCCATAGTAATTGTGCACAACAAGATCCAGCAGCAATATACTCAGCTTCGGCAGTAGATAAAGATACCGAGTTTTGTTTCTTGGAGGACCAAGACACAAGAGATCTACCCAAAAATTGACAAGTACCCGAGGTGGATTTTCTATCAACCTTGTCACCGGCATAATCCGAATCGGAATAGCCAACAAGGTTAAAGGAAGATCCTTTGGGATACCAAAATGCCAAAGTTTGGTGTTTGTATCAAATATCTCACAATACGTTTCACGGCCAAAAGATGACATTCTTTAGGTGCAGCTTGATATCTAGCACACATGCAAACACTAAGCATAATATCGGGACGAGAGGCACATAGATATAGCAATGAACCAATCATAGATCAATAAACCTTTTGATCAACCGGTTCATCCTCCTTGGTAAGATCAACATGTCCACTAGTAGGCATTGGGGTTTTCATACCTTTGCACTCCTGCATGTTGAACTTCTTGATCAAGTCCTTGGTATACTTAGTTTGAGAGATGAAAGTTCCTTCTCTCGTTTGCTTGATTTGCAAACCAAGAAAGAATTTCAGCTCACACATCATGGACATCTCATACTTCTCGGACATCAACCTTCCAAATCTTTCACTAAATTGTGGGTTAGTAGATCCAAAGATAATATCATCCACATAGATTTAGCATACAAATAATTCACCATTAACTCTCTTAGTGAACAAGGTTGCATCAATTTTACCAATTTCAAAACCTTTTTCAATGAGAAACTTCGTTAAGCATTTGTACCAAGCACGAGGGGCTTGCTTAAGACCATAAAGGGCTTTACGAAGCTTGTAAACATGATTAGGTTTCTTACGATTCACAAAACCAGGTGGTTGCTTAACATAGACTTCTTCGTCAATCTCACCATTCAAAAAGGCACTTTTAATGTCCATTTGATAAAGCGTGATATCATGGTGATTAGCATAGGCAAGAAGAATGCGAATTGCTTCAAGTCTAGCAACGGGGGCGTAGGTCTCACCGTAGTCCATACCTTCGACTTGTGTATATCCTTGGGCTACGAGACGAGCCTTGTTGCGCACGACTTGACCATCTTCGCCTTGCTTGTTCCGAAACACCCATTTGGTTCCGATGATGTTTTGCTCATCCTTTTGCTTCTCCACGAGTGTCCACACTTCGTTCCTCTCGAAGTTGTGAAGCTCTTCATGCATCGCGTTTACCCAATCCGCGTCTTCAAGAGCTTGTTCTACCTTCAAGGGCTCAATGCTAGAGATGAAAGAATAATGCTCACAAAAGTTAGCTAGACGAGTTTTAGAGCGAGTGATTCTCCCAGTTTGGATGTCACCAAAGATTTGGTTTAGGGGATGGTTCTTGGTCACTTGTGCTCCAACTCGGGGTAGCTTGGGCTTGTTAGATGCTGGAGATTCTTCTTCTTCATCATCATCTCCTTCATCTTCGTTGTTGTTGATGGTGTCGTTCCCTTGAGGTGGTGGTGAAGGTGGTTGTGGTGGATCTTCCTGATGCACTTCCTCCTCTTCATCATCTTGTCGTGTACCGCTTGTGGATGCCTCCATGTCATGTTGTGGTTCACCTTGACGTGAAGTAGGGGCTTCCACTTGTGTTGATGAAGTACTTTCCTTCACCTCCATGGGACGAATCTTGCCGATGGGCAAATCTTTGATAGCTTCCGAAGAGTCCTTATGACCTACATCATTTGGCAATTGTTCGACTTGCGAACCATTAGATTCATCAAACTTCACATCTACCATCTCTTCAACTTTTCGAGTGAAGTTGTTGTAGACACGGTAAGTGTGAGAGTTCGATCCGTAACCAAGTAGGAATCCTTCATGAGATTTAGGAGCAAATATAGTACGACGATGCTTATCAAGAATGTAGCACTTTGAGCCGAATACCCGAAAGTATCCAACTTGGGGTTTGTTACCGGTGAGTAGCTCGTATGCCGTTTTACTGAGAAGCTTATGCAAGTAAAGTCGGTTTGTGGCATGACATGCTGTTTCCACGGCTTCTGCCCAAAAGTGTCTTGGCGTCTTGTATTCGTCAAGCATCATTCTTGCCATCTCAATGAGCGTCCGGTTCTTCCTCTCAACAACTCCATTTTGTTGAGGCGTGTACGTAGCCGAGAACTCATGTGAGATACCTTCTTCGTCAAGGAAGGTATCCACATGGATGTTCTTGAACTCCTATCCGTTATCGCTCTGAACCTTCTTGATCTTCACTTCAAACTGATTTTGCGCTTTGCGAGCGAAGTTCTTGAAGATCTTTTGAACCTACGACTTATCATCAAGAAAGAATACCCACGTAAATCTGGAAAAATCATCAACTATAACTAGACCATAGGAATTTCCACCGAGACTCTTGTAAGCATTGGGACCAAAAAGATCCATGTGAAGTAACTCGAGTGGTCTCCTAGTAGTCATGATATTCTTAACGGGATGACTTCCACCTACTTGCTTTCCAGCTTGACAAGCACTACAAAGTCTATCTTTGTCAAAGATAACATCTTTAACACCAAGTATATGATCACCTTTGATAAGCTTGTCTAAATTACGCATGCCAACATGTCCTAGTCTTCTATGCCAAAGCCAACCTTTAGAGGATTTAGCAATTAAACAAGTGCGAGGTTTGCATCTCTTAGTGAAGTCAACAATGTATATATTACCTCTACGGAAATCGGTAAAGACCATTTTATGATTATCTTGACGAAACACTTGGCAATCTATTTTCGTGAATAGCACATTAAAACCAAAGTCGGCAAGTCTAGATACGGAAAGAAGATTGTAGCCAAGAGATTCAACAAGCATAACATTTTGGATAGAGCTATCATGGGATATGGCCACCTTACCAAGACCAAGTACCTTACCCTTGGAGTTGTCTCCAAACGTTACGTACCTTCGCGGTCCATGGTTTGGCGTGATCTCTTCAAACATTTCTCTATCTCCGGTCATATGATCGGTACATCCGCTATCGAGAATCCACTCTTTTCCTCCGGACATGTAATCCTTGAAGTTTGCCATGAGATTTAGATTCTTCATGATCTTCTCATACATGATGTCGAACAACTCATCTTCATCATAGTAGCCATGTTCCACATTGTCATCATCAAGTGGGAAATCCTCATCAAAAAGAGCAGGAGATTCGTTAGGATGGTGATCATGACAATGTTCAAGTTTATGAATGTGAAGGACTTCTACAATGATATTGTTGATAGTTGTGACATCTCCTTTAGCACGCATGAGGTCTCTAAGCTCAAATAGACAATCATCAAATTTAGGATCACTAGGCGTCATTTTGTGGAAGGCAATAGCTTTATGAAGAATTTCATCAAGATTACTCAATGAATAACTTGCATATCGTTTCTCCAAGTCATTCCACAAGGTGTAAGCACATACAAAATTCTTCATTTGATTGAGCACATTTCTAGGCAAAGCTCTAACAATGAGATTGACAGTTCTAAGATTGCATAGCATATCAACTTCCTCTTCGTGTGTGGGATGCAAAGGATCAATGGGAGGTACATAGGGGCACTTGACATATTTGCTCAATTGAAATTCATTAAACAGCTCAAGCATCAAGGTTTTCCATTGACTATAGTACTCTCCATCAAGAATAGGCACTCTACAACTCAAACTCCCTATACTAGACACATCCATCTTCCTCCTCGGTGATTAGACCGAAGCAATGGAGACCAAAGCTCTGATACCAATTGGGGGATCACTAAAAGAGTGTCTAGAGGGGGGGGTGAATAGACTACTAGCAAGAATTTAAAACCTAACCTTTTCCCAAGTTAATTGGTTGGCAGATTTTAACAGTTATAGCATGTCTAGCAAGTCTAACAGCCCTACACATGCATGTCACCAAATATGGCAGCGGAAGGTAAAGACATTGCACATGAAGTAAAGAGTAGAGATATGGAGATCAAACACAATTGGAAACGCAAGGGTTTTTCCCGTGGTTCCGATAGGTGGTGCTATCGTACGTCCACGTTTATGGAGTCTTCAACCCACGGAGGGTAACGGTCGCGAGAGTCCACGGAGGGCTCCACCCATAAGGGTCCACGAAGTAGCAACCTTGCCTATTCCATAACGGCTTCGGTCCACGAAGGACTAGCCTCACTATGGGTAGATCTTCACGAAGTAGGCGATCTCCTTGCCCTTACAAACTTCTTGGTTCAACTCCACAACACGAAGTAGGAGGCTCCCAAGCGACACCTAACCAATCTAGGAGGCACGACCCTCCAAAAGGTAATAGGCTCGGTAATGTCGATGAACTCCTTGCTCTTGTGCTTCAAGATGAGAGACTCCTCAACACACAATCACTCTCTCACAGATTTAGCTTGGTGGAAGAGATGCGATTGGTGGAAAGCAACTTGGGGAGGCTAGAAATCAAGATCCATATGGTTGGAGTGGAAGATCTTGACCTCAACACAAGAATAGGTGGTTCTCTCTCAGAAAACTGGATGGGGCAAGGATGTAATAGTTCTGAGTGCTTCTCTCTCGAGTAGGTGGTGGTGGAGGGGTATATATAGGCATCCCCAAAAATCCTACCATTACACACAAAATGACCAACTTGGTGACACCGATGTGTAAATCTCGGTGGTACCGAAGTGACCAAAAGTGGCAACTTTTGAATCTCGGTGAGACCGATATAGGAAACTCGGTTGCACCGATAAGGTGACCAACGGTCAGATTGACAATCTCGGTGACGCCGATCCAACAATCTCGGTGGTACCGACATTGTGAATTTGCGTAGCAGAGAGTTGGCAACCTAAACTCGGTGGCACCGGGATTGAATCGGTTGCACCGAAGTGGCTAGGGTTTGGCTGAGTCTGTCTGAGGTTGAGAATCGGTGGCACTGGGATGGAAAAGTTGGTTGCACCAATTTTGAGTATTTCGCTTTGGACAGACTTTGGTGGGAGAGCTTGTGGGTGTTTTTGGTGACTATCACTTGTGCACATATGAGCATTTTGTTCACCAACAAAACCTTACCCCCTTTTAATAGTATTGGCTTTCCTATGGACTCAAAGTGATTTCTCACAAATGTAAAATGTAGAGTCCTCTTCCTTGAAGCTTTGCCAACCTATTTCCTTGCATCTTGAGGTATTCCACAATCTCCACAATCCTTTTGCCAACCCTCTCTGTGGACTTTATCTGAAATACACTAGGTAAAAGTATTAGTCCAGGAGACAATGTATGTTGTCATGAATTATCAAAACCACCAAGGGAGCATGTTGTGCTTTCACGATGTCCTCACCCCAAAGTCGTTTCACTAGGGCATCTGCCATGAAAAAACCACGACAGAAACCCAGTCCTTGCAGGAGAAAGGAGGTAAGACATACCCTCTCATCTTGGCGGGGAGCGGGGAAGTTCTCCGCGAAAGCCATGCCATTCACAGAGGTAAGCCCTGTGCGAGTGGTGCCAGAACTGAGGCAGGGAGATATCCGTACGTCTCAAGGCTACACAACTGGAGGAGAGAAATAGAGCAGCTAGCCCAGTCGCCGGGAAGAGGGCCTTGAGGGCGCGAGGAAGAGCCTGGGGCGCCCGCCATACCTCCAAAGTTTGGTTGATGCTAGAATTTCTTGGAGACGAGGGTGAAGCGATTCCTGCGACAAGTTCAACTTGCTATAAATAGGTGCTTATCCCTCGGTTGGTCGAGGGTATTTCTGTAAAAGGACTATAGGGATGCCTGTTTTCTATTGGGGCATGGGAATCGAGGAGTTTCATTGGGCTCGGGCAGGGAAATCGATGTTGTGAGCCCGTGCCTTTTCCGGAGATCGGAGGTTCTTAATGTGGTAAGGTTATCATTTGATGAATCGGAGAAGGGAATAACTCGCCTCGCAAGCCGAATACCCTTCGTGACAAAGCTGCCGAACATAGAGTGTCTCGGCGTTGGAGGCAAGTTCGGGGGCTACTGAGGGAGTCCGGGACTAAGGGGTCCTCGGGCCGTTGATTCATCCCTTGTGGGCCGTACAGGGGCGGTCAAGTTATCAAGCAATCCCGTGCTAGGAAGGAGAAGTCCCGAAGACTTGGTGTGTCCTCCAAGAAAGAATGGGAGTATCTGTGCCGGATAGAAACAGACCAATTGTAACCCTAGGGACCCCTGGTTTCTATATAAGCCAGGGGGATTAGTTCGTAGAAGATACAACTCAGTTCATTAGGGTTTAGCTCGTGTGATCTCGAGGTAGATCTACTTTGTAAACCTTCATACTCAGCAATATAATCGAGAGGGACGTAGGGTTTTTCCTCCTCAAGAGGGCCCGAACTCGGGTAAACATCGTCTCCTTCGTCCACTGTTACCATAGTTCCTAGATTCACAGTTCGGGACCCCCTACCCGAGATCCGCCGGTTTCGACACCGACAATGCCCTTTAGAAACTTACGCTTGATCTATTTGTCATCCATATCCTTGCTTCCATGATCTTGAAGAGCGACGGAAAGAGTAGTCACCCTCCGGTAAAGCTCACGAGGGTCCTCATCTTCATTCATCAAAAATTCATCAGCTTCATCAAGCACTACCTTAAAGTTGGACCGTTGAATGCTTGTGCTGCCCTTGTATAAAGAGACAATATGTTCCCAATAATCCTTAGCATGAGTGAAGGGACGCAAGTGAGCTAGATCTTCGGGAGGGACAGCAGATTGAAGAATGAACAAGGCGGAGTGATTGAGTTGATTATCGGCCTCTTCTCTTGGGGTAAGGTTGTTTGGATCATGCGGGTAGTATCCTTGCTCAGTGATTCTCGAAAGTTGAGTTGAGCTATGATTTAAATGAGACTTGATACGAAAAATCAAATTAGCAAAATCATTCTTAACTAGTTGAGGAGGAGGACCAAGATTAACTCTATGAGGTGGGTGCACCGGTCCTCCATATGCCACGGGAGGAGGTACCGATGCAAATGTACCCGATCCACTATTTCCTTGAGGTAACTTGTTCTTGTCAGTGCTAGCCCCCCTCGTTACCGGTGTGGACATCCGATGTCGAGTTAGTGGGATTAACCACTTGTGTCGGATCGATAGAAAGTTTGAGACTATCAAAGAAATCTTTAAACATGGACTTGACCTCGGTCGTCATAGAAGATCTAAGTGAGGACATTGCCTCATTTAAATCCTCTTGGGAGACCGTGCTCAAGCCCCAGACCTCGGGTGAATCCACAACCCGCTCCCCGTCGTTAACCATACTCTTCGGGTGGTAAAACCCTAAATAAAGAGACGTGGCTCTGATACCAATTGAAAGGATCGATATGGTTGACTAGAGGGGGGTGAATAGGCAACTACCAGTTTTTAACTTATCTTTAGCAAATTAGGTTTAGCAACAAATAGGTTGTCCGGATATGCAACTAGGTGAGCAACCTATATGATGCTAACAACAATAACAACACAAGCAAGCAAAGGATACAATAAGTAAAGCTTGCTCAAGGTTAAGGTAAGAAGTAACCACAAGTGGAACCGATGGAGACGAGGATGTGTTACCGGAGTTCCTTCCCTTTGAGGGGAAGTACGTCTCCATTAGAGAGGTGTGGAGGCACAATGCTCCTCAAGATGCCACTAAGGCCACCGTATTCTCCTCACGCCCTCACACAATGCGAGATGTCGTGATTCCACTAGTGGTGCTCTTGAAGGCGGCAACCGAACCTTTACAAACAAGGTTCAGGCAATGTCCACAATTTAATTGGAGGCTTCCAACATCACCACAAAGCTTCACCACAACGGAATATGGCTTCGAGGTGACCTCTTCCATCTAGGGTGCTCAAACACCCAAGAGTAACAAGATCCGCAAGGGATGTGTGGGGCGAATAAAATTTCTCTTGGTGGGAGTGTAGATTGAGGCCTTCTCCTCCAAACCCTAGAGCATTAACAAGAATCGATGGCTAGGGAGAGAGATCGGGCAAGAATGAGCTTAGGAGCAACAATGGAGCTTTTTTGGGAAAAGAGGTGAGTCCACTTGGAGAAGAAGACCCACTTACACAATGGAAGAAAATCTGACCATTTTCTACCCACAAGTCGTGCATAAGCAGTAGTACCGCTCGGGGGAGCAGTAATTCCGCTTGCACAGAAGTACTGGGCTTCACAGGTATTTGACGTTAGTCAGGGAGGCGGTATTTCCGCCGGAGTGGTACTACTGCTCTCGCCAGCGGCACTTCTGCTTAGAACTATAGGAAGCCCAGACTTAGCAGTAGAAGAGGAGGGCAGTACGGCAGTACCGCTCAGAGCGATACTTCTGCTAGTTACTGCCACTCAAAAACTGTTCGAGTGCCGAAGACATCAGAGAGCATAAAATAAGCGGAAGTGGGGCTTGAAGAGGAGGGCAGCAGTACCGCCAGAGCAGTACTACCGCTCCGCTCCCAGCGGTACTTACGCTAATAAGAGGCAAGGCCACCCGAGGACACCAGAAGGAAAATATAAGGGGAAGTAGCACCGGTACCACAGTGCGGCAGAACCGCTGGAGCGGTACAACGCTCTATGGAGTGGTACTTCGGCTTATATGTCACTTAGGGGCCAAGGGGGTAGGAAGCAACTCCATTGTGCCAGGAAAGAGAATGGGGTGCAAGTGTGTACGTGATAGTTCATCCTAACCTTTCCAAATGTGGATCCCCTCTTGATAGTATGGATTTTCCTACGACTCAAGTCCACCAGCACTAAATCGATAGAAAAACGCCGTTTTCTCTTTTAACAACTGAGGGGATGAAAACCGTCTGTTGCCACCTGATAATCTCTGAAACCTTAATGCAGACGATTAGTCCACAAGGGCATGGTCATCAACCACCAAAACTACTTGGGGAAAATTACACTCTTACAACACGTGTATAGTGATCCCAGAGATCAATGCTCACTAAACACACAGAAGCTGAATAACAAGAGTCTTATATCCATTACATACAATCTTACACAATTTATAACCACTAAGGTCAGGTCTTACATAGATAGGGCCATGCAGGACAAACACCAAACATAAACTCGTAGCAGAAATCTTCAACTATAGTGTGGACCCATGCCATATACCTTAACCCTACAAGCATTCTGACTCGGAAGCGACCTAATTCGCATATTCGTCACCAAGGTACTCTTCACCATATTCATGTTCTTCCATGCGTGGAAAATTAAATAACCAAGGACAAGCCAATGAGTACTTTTGAATGTACTCGCAAGCAACCCATGTTTGGAACAAGGTATTCATGCATGGTATATATCTAAGCTGGCAGTTTTGCGGAAAGCTAGTTTTGAGTGCAATATCATTTCCTAACATTTGTAAAATCATGCATCATGAGGTTACATATATCAATATAAACAGAGTTTGAACATCTCATGTTCAAGCATCTTATCAAGTCTTCTGACTTAGCTCACTTATCTCATTTGTCACACACACACACACCATGTTTCGTGAAAACATATGGACATAGCTTAAGAAGGACCATCCAACTGTTCTTGACCATGGACACAGCTATTTGAATAGTTTTACACCTTGTAGAGGTTGCACACTTTACCCACAAGACTCAGGGAACTTCTGTGTCATCCAAGACTCGTGGTATATTACATACCCGAGGTAAGCACCCGAACAAGGCCTTTCCCTTGACAACACTAAACAAAGAGTCCACTCATGATCTACATCACAAGTACCATCCTTGAGGGGACACAATGGTGTGCCCGGTGTCTATGAAGAAAACAACCATAGTCGTCCATCCAGGCATGACCCTATATCAAGAGAGTGACTCGGCTCCCCGCCACTAGTAATGCGAGGTATCTGCTAGCATTGACCAAAGTAATCAATAAAGCCCCGTCCCATAAGGGGTATCGTGGTCGTACATGTAAGGTTGGGACGATCTGCAGATCCTATATCAAATCCCTTTTTGAAACCACACACACAACTTGCCTCGGTACACGACTTCTTTCTCAAGAGATTACCTAGCTCATCCTCATCTCCCTCGGGCATTAGTGGCACCCGATGGGGTTTTCGTAAAGTCTTTGGTAAAACATTTTTGCCTTCCATCTCATGCATATTCCCGTCCCATTTGTGTAGCAACTACTTGCACCTATCTAGTGCCCACCCGCATAACTCCCAACAGAAAGTAGAGTCATGCACCATGCAAGTATCAACGAGCAATGCATCGGAGGTAACCCAACAAGGTGGTCACCATTTCATCATGCTTTTTCATGCAACAACTAAAGTACTAAAATGTCATGCATAAAGTAGTTTCATCAACATGGTCAAAGGGCTGCTTGCCTGGCTCAACAAAGTGTTCGGGGTCTTCAAATGCTTCTGGTCCAACTTCCTCGTCAACCACGTAATCTATCGTTGCAAAATAACGGGCACAAATAAGGCCATAGCAAAAATAGGAAAAATAAAACACTCAGAAAAAATGTCAACCTATTTTTGTTAAATACTAGATTTAAAACTAAAAATACTAATGTTTTTGGTTTTGGAGTAGGAGTGATAAAAACAGATTTGAACATTTTCAACTGTGGATTTAAATGCCCATATAGGGATTTGATTTGGAATAGTATAGAAAAGGGTATTGGAGATGCATGAAAACTAAACCATTAAGTAGGTGAGGTTTTTGTTGGAATAGGGGCTCCGGGGACCCAAGAGAGGTTCGAACTCTGGGGTGCACTGGCCCTCCAACCCTGCTCTCTCTTACTAACCTACGGCGATGCTCTGGTGTGCTTGAGCTCGGGGGAAGAACAATGAACACGGTGGTTTACCCAGGTTTGGGCCACCTCGCGATGTAAAATCCTACTCCTGCTTGTCTGGATTTCTTATAGGGTGAGAGTCAATCCAGAGGGGGTCGATGCCCTACTCCTTTCATCCTAGCTTTGGTCCTCTTCCCCCCAAAAATATCAGGCAGGAAGGGTTGCCACAAGTGCTAGTTTGAAGGGGGACAAGACTACAGACTATCCTGACTAAAGTGGTCTTCGCCTGCAAAAGGCTCCTCTCGTGACGCGCTGGTGGGCTCAGGGATGATCTCCGTCCTGACGAGCCCCCAGCCTTGCCCTTCTTACACTAAACGGGAAACCTTTGGGCATTGCTTTGGGAACCGGTGTGCTGGCCCAAGTCCCTTAGCACCAAAGGGGAAAGCCTTCTCTGCGACGCCTCCTTCCATGGCCCCGAAAGCCACCCGGAAGAGCACGCACCCCCCTCATGATCGGGGGGGGGCACACGACCCTGCTAAACCATCCTTGAGCCACGAGCCTCACGGAGCCCCCACGGGGAGCCTCGGGAGATGACTTCGCGAGGGCATCCTCATGAGGCTGGTGATGGTGCCAGGTACCTCACGGGGCGGGGGGGGCCGTGAAGGCCTTCCCACGAAGCTTAGCGGCAGGCTGTAGTGGGCTCAGGCCGCATGTCGCGACTTGGTCCGCAAGCAGACGAGCCTGGCTACCCCCTATCCCAGGGGACCGACAGTAGCCCCCGAGCCTGCAGCGCGTACGACTCCACCAACTGGAGGGGCAAAGCGGTGCGGGCTCCAATTGCCTATGGGCCAGTCGCGACACGTGGCAAGCGGCAGGGTGCGGGGCGCCCCCACCTCCACACGATGCCTCGGCAACTGCCCAAGCTGGCATAAAGCCTGTCCGCGGCATAGGATCATCATTACTTCTTCTTGGCCCGCACCCACTTCGTTGTGCCTTCCTTCAATGTTCGAAACTCCACAAGATCCGATCTCAGGCGAGGCGCTCTCGTCCTCGTTTTGCTCACCTCCCCGACGTCTGGATGGCGCCGGGTGGGTAGAAGGTGAGGGCCCCGGCTCCAGCCGTGAGATACCCAGTAATCGGGGAGGCTCTCTAATACGTCTCCAACGTATCTATAATTTTTTCTTGTTCCATGCTGTTATATTATCATTCTTGGATGTTTTACAATCATTTTATAGCAACTTTATATCATTTTTTGGGACTAACCTATTGACATAGTGCCAAAGTGCTAGTTGCTATTTTTGCTTGTTTTTTACTTCGCAGAATATCAATACCAAACGGAGTCCAATCGCGACGAAACTTTTTGGAGATTTTTTCTGGACCAGAAGACACCCAGTGGGGCAAAGAAGTGCCAGAGAGGTGGGCCGTGGAGACCACAACCCACCAGGGCGCGCCAGGGGGACCCCGACGCACCCTGATGGGTTGTGCCCTCCTCGGGGCCCCTCTCCACCGCCTCTGATGCCTATAAATTCCCAAATATTCCAAAAACTCTAGAAGAGTCGACAAAACACAATTCCAGCCGCCACAAGTTCCAGTACCTCGAGATCCAATCTAAACACCATCACGGAGGGGTTCATCTTCTTCATAGGTGCCTCTCCGATGATGCGTGAGTAGTCCACCATAGACCTATGGGTCCATAGGCAGCAGCTAGATGGCTTCCTCTCTCTCTTCTGATTCTCAATACAATGGTCTCTTGGAGATCTATTTGATATAAACTTTTGCGGTGTGTATGTTGGGATCCGATGAATTTTGAGTTCATGATCAGTTTCTATCCATGAATATTATTTGAGTCTTCTTTGATCTCTTATATGCATGATTACTTATAGCCTCGTATTTCTTCTTCGAATCTTTGGTTTAGTTAGGCCGACTAGATCAATTTTTCTTGCCATGGGAAGAGGTGCTTTGTGATGGGTTCGATCTTGCGGTGTTCTTTCCCAGTGACAGAAGGGGCAGCAAAACACACATGTATCGTTGCCATTAAGGATAACAAGATAGGTTCTATTCCTACATGAATAGATCTTGTCTACATCATGTCATCATTCTTATTGCATTACTCCGTTTTCCATTGTCAGGGCACGGATGCTCACGATCACCTATGGGACCAGAGGTCCCTTGTGGTTCGGCAAGGGGGGTCACGTTGCACGAAGAGCGGAGAGCATGAGACGGCGCAACGATTAGAGCACAGGCATTTTACCCAGGTTCGGGTCGCTGCTAAGCGTAAAATCCCACTCCTACTTTTTGGTGGATTGATTGGAGGAACACGAAGAATGCATGGCGCCTAACCCCGGCAAGGACTGCTGTCGGGGAAAGAGCGACTGTGCGGGTACAAGCGTTCGGGGGTTCGAGTTGCCAACCTTGAGCTAGGTTGCCTTGGGCCTCCTTTTATAGTGCAAGGGGTTACCACAATGGCAAAACAGACATTATCTATCGATTATATAGCTAAGTAGAGCTATCATACCTACCTCTGGCATTCAGGACAAAATGCCATGATTACCTGCCTAGGTGGCGCTTGCGGGTGCATCCCCGGCAAGCTCTTGCCACCGCTTGGCCGGTCGTTGCTTAAGATCTTGACACGCTGCAGGGTGGGTGTCAACCGAGCATAACTTGCCTTCCAATGTGTCGCCACGTGCTTAGCGAGAGCTGATTAGCCGCCTGAGGGCTCGACACCACATCGATAAGTGACAGGCGTAGCGATGCCGTGGAGCGGTGGCTGGGTAGCTCACGCCTGTCGGGGAGTGGCTTGCCGGGTCTTCTGGGAGGTTTGTACGTCTTGGTCCCCGGCAAGCAATGGGGACGTGCTTGGCGCATCACAGTCCAGGCTTGGGCTACCGCGTTGAGCTTGCTGGAGTCTTGTCTTCATTGCTGGCCGGGGTTTTGCTTCTACCGCCTGTGCATAAGTCACGGGCACTGGGTACCCCTTTACCAGTGTACCAACAGGAGCCCCCGGGACTGGCCCACACGTGCTCGCCAAGTGCCGTGAGGGAGTAACTGCCAATTTATTGGTCAGCACTGACCCACCACCTCAGGCCGTTTCTGCCACGCGCGCCGCATGCATAGCGGGGAGTTAGCAACGGGTGCGTGTGACTTAAAGTCTTGATCGTGGCAGACCGCAGCGCCATGGATTGGAGTAGCGCGGCGGTTACCAGTTCGCCCATGATCATGGGCGTTGGAATTGGTGGAGATGGGCGGCGAGCTTTGGAATGGAGGAGAGCCAGCCCCCGCGCTCTCCCCTATAAATTGGGGATCGAGAGGGGCGATGCTCATCCATCCCTTCTTCCTCCTTGAGCGCAAACCCACGGAGCTCGGCCTTCTGCCTCTTTTGTCTTGAGCTGCGCTCACCCTCCCGATGCTCAGGGGGAGGGGCCGAGCGAGCGTGCTTGTAGAACCTTCCCTCCGAACCTCTGCTCAGCCCCGGTCATGGGTGTACGGTTCTGAACCGAAGGTTGGTCGGGGAAGCCTCGGATGGGGGAGCAGGCAGCGTGGTGGCCATATCTGTCAGCGTTCTGGATACCAGGGTACCCAGACTTGCCTGCCTGCAGCCCAAGGCGTGGCCCACCTCAACGGCCAGGTACGGCCCGGCGCGGCCTCGCTCCATGCAGGGCCCTCGCGAGACCCCAAGCTCGCGAGGGAGGCAGCGCCAAGACCCGCGAGGAGGGAGGCCTCCCCAGGCCCCCTCCTTAGCGGCGGAGACCCCTATGCAGCACGCGACCTCAGGAGGCCAAGGATAACGTCAGCCAAGCCAGGCGGGCGCCAGCGTGCCAGAGGGGAAAATTTCCTCTTTGGTGCAAAGGGGACAAGGACGAGCGCGGGTTCCCAAGAAGCCCTGCCAAAGGTTTCCATTCCGGTGCAACAAGACCGGGTCAGCAAGCGCGGCAGGACGTATGTCACCGGTGAGCCCGCCACCGCGTCACCACCACCAACTTTGCAGGCGAAGACCGCCTTTCGTCGGGATAGGGTGTACTTCCTGTCCCCTTTCAAATTTGGCCGGTGTGGGATCCCTTCCCGCCATTGCGATAAGGGAAGTGGACCTGGGCCAAGTAGGAAAGGACCCCCCCCCCCCCCCCGCAAACACACCACTGTACTAGTTCATCCACAAACCTCCTCGTGAGGAAATCCACCAAAAGCAGGAGTAGGGTTTTACACTTCGCAGTAGCCCGAACCTGGGTAAACTCTTGTGTGCCATCGTCTTCCTCGCCATCGAGCGGGGAGTATTGTGTTGCAAGCTTGGAGGGGGCGAAGCTGTTGGGGATTCTTCGCACACGCCCCTGGGTTCGAATTCCTTAGGGTTTTGCGAAGCCCGAAATCCGACATTTGGCATGCCAGGTAGGGGCGTGTAGGAGCCCCTGGCAAGCTTCGCTTCTTCTTCTACACCCCGCCGTGCCGATGGCTGACACAACCCCGAAGGCCGGGCTGCCCTTGGCGCGCGGTGGTGCCTCGGCTCGCGGGGTCAGCCCGGTGGTCGCTTGTATCCTTGGAGGATCGCAGGCGCCCGCCTCTGACCGCCAGGTCAAGCAATTCCTCCGCCAGGTGGGCGCGGTCCGACCACGGACCGAGACCCCACAGCACCGAGCATGGCCGGAGATCGACATCACCTTCGGCCCCGATGACCACCCCAGAACAACGGCCGCCACCGGCGCGCTCCCCATGTTGTGCATGCCTACCATAAGGAGGGTGGTCGTCACCAGGACCCTCATAGACGGCGGAGCCGGCCTCAACGTCCTCTCCGTGGAAGCCTTCAAGGCGCGTCAGGTGCCCCCGGACCAGCTGGCACCTTCAAGGCCCTTCTCCGGGGTGGCTGGGGCCTCCGTCGCCCCCTTGGGGTGAGTACGCCTCCCCGTCACCTTCGGCACCCGCTCCAACTACCGCACCGAGCAGATCGACTTCGACGTTGCTCACATCCACCTCCCTTACAACGCGATACTTGGCTACCCCGCCCTCGCCCAGTTCATGGCGGCAACGCACCCAGGCTACAACGTCATCAAGATGCCCAGGAGCGGCGGCATCCTCTCCGTCGCCGGAGACACCAAGGACGCGTCCCACGCGCTCAAGCTCGTTTACAAGGCAGCAGTTGCGGCACGCCCCAACACGGGCGACGCCGAGCAGGCCTCGGAGGGCGTCGAAGACATCGCAACGTCTCATGCCGGTGAAAAAGAAGAAATTGTTCTATCAAAACCGGGCCGAGACAAAGCAGGTACCCATGGGCGATGAGAACCCTGGCCTTACCTTCACTATTGGCGCCGGCCTGCGTCGGGAGCAGGAAGAGGCGTTGGTGGCCTTCCTCCGCGCGAACAAAGATGCGTTCGCATGGAACGCCTCTGACCTGGTGGGGTCCCGAGGGACGTAATCAAGCACCACCTCATGGTGTGTCCGAATGCGCAACCAGTGAAGCAGAAGGCGAGGAGGCAGGCTCAAGAAAATCAGGCGTTCATCGCCCAAGAGGTTGCCAAACTATAGGAGAAGGAGTCATCCGGGAGGTGCAGTACCCGGAGTGGCTCGCCAACCCGGTTATCGTCCCAAAGAAGTGCGGGAAGGAGTGCATGTGTGCCGACTTCACGAACCTCAACAAGGCATGCCCTCAGGACCCATTCCCGCTGCCGCGTATCGACCAGATCGTGGAGTCCACTGCCGAGTGCGACCTCCTGTGTTTCCTGGACGCCTTCTCGGGCTACCATCAGATCAAGATGGCGGTAGAGGACGTCGAGAAGACAACCTTCCTCACCACGTGCGGCGTGTTCTGCTACACATGCATGCCCTTTGGGCCGCGGAACGCGGGCGCGACCTTCCAGCGGCTGATGCACATCGCCCTAGGACCGCAGCTCGGGAGGAACGCGGAAGCCTACGTCGATGACATTGTGGTCAAGTCGCACGAAGCCAAGACCTTGATCGAGGACCTAGAGGAGACGTTCGCCAGCCTGAGGCGGGTGAACCTCAGGCTCAACCCCAAGAAGTGCATCTTCGGGGTCCCGTCGGGCAAACTGCTTGGTTTCTTGGTATCACACAGAGGATTCGAGGCGAACCCGGAGAAGGTCAAGGCTATAGGCAAGATGAGCCCGCCGCAGACACTCAAGGAAATGCAGAAGCTGGCAGGCTGCGTGACTTCCTTGGGGCGCTTCATCTTGAAGCCTGGCGAGAGGACCATGCCATTCTTCAAGCTCATGAAAAGGAAGGGCCCCTTCGAGTGGACTCCGGAAGCAGACGCGGCATTCGAGGACCTCAAGCGGTACCTCACGAGCCCACCAGTGATGGTGGCACCTCACCCCGGGAGCCCCTGGTGCTGTACCTGGCCGCCACCCCGCACTCCGCCAGTGCTGCGCTGGTGGCGGTCATGGAAGAGCATACTCACAAGCGCATCGCGCCTTCAGGCGCAGGCGGGCCCCCGGGTGGGGGGCCGAGCGACTTGTCGAACACCAAGAAACCTCCATCACCTGAAGACAACGCCCCCGAGGTCCCAGCTGCCCCGACCACTCCCGAGGTACCGAAGCCTCAAGAGCCCACAAAGGAGGGAGGCAGTGTAGAAGGCCACGCTCTCGTCGAACGACTGGTGTACTACGTCAGCACCGTGTTACAAGACGCGCGCTCGCGCTACCCTATGCAACAAAAGCTCTTGCTCGCACTCCTTGTCACCTCAAGGAAACTGCGCCATTACTTCCAGGGGCATCCCATCAAGGTCGTCTCCGCGTACCCCTTGGAGAAGATCCTGTGCAACCCCAACGTGGCAGGAAGGGTGGCAGAATGGAACATCGAGCTGCAAGCCTTTAATATAGACTTCAGCATTACCAGGGTCATCAAGGGGGCGGCCCTAGCGGACTTTGTAGCCGAATGGACAGACGCTCCTGACCGGGGGCTGGGCGAGGGCCAGTCCCTCACCCCCAGCGACGAGGCGCCCAAAGGCTGGATCATGCATTTCGATGGGGCCTTCGCGCGCAGGGGAGCAGGGGCCGTAGTAGTGCTCATCTCCCCAACTGGGGACAAACTCTACTACGCCGTGCAACTCTGTTTCCAGCATGGGGAAAAGGTCTCTAACAACATCGCGGAGTATGAAGGCTTGATCACCGGCCTTCGGGCCACGGCCGCCTTGGGGATTCAACGCCTCACCATCAAGGGCGACTCCCAGCTTCTCATCAACTTCTCCAACAAGGAGTACACGCCCAAGGATGATCACATGGAGGCATACTTGGCGGAAGTACGTAGGATCGAAAAGCGTTTCCAGGGCTTGGAATTGCAGCACATCCCGCGCGGCGCGAACAAGGAGGCCGATGACATCGCCAAGAGGGCATCGCGTCGTCAGCCTCAAGAGCTGGGCGTCTTCGAGGAGCGGCTCTTCAAGCCATCCGCGACGCCACCAACTGGGGATCAGGCGCCACGGAATCAAGAGCTGCCCCCAGCACCACCCTCAGGAGCCCCAACTTGTGGTCCTGCCTCAGGAGTCCGGTTGCTCCTGGCGTTGGAGCCCCAAGCTGACGACTGGACACAGGAGTTCAAGGCATACCTGCTTCACGGCAGGTTACCCGAAAAGGAGGAGGACGCGGAGCGTGTGGAACGACAGGCCACGGCTTATTGTCTTCGAGACGGCGAGCTATACCGCAGACGCCCGAACGACGTCGAGTTGCGGTGCTTATCCAAGGAGCAGGGGAGTGAGCTGCTGGCCAACATCCATGGGGGAGACTGCGGGCATCACTCCTCATCCCGCACCCTTGTAGGGAAGGCGTTCCGCTCTGGCGTTTACTGGCCCACGGCGCTCAACGACGCCACCGAGCTGGTCCGGTCTGGCGAGGCCTGCCAGTTCCACGCCAAGCAAATCCACCAGCCTGCGCAGGGCCTCCAGACCATCCCACTCTCCTGGCCCTTCGCGGTCTGGGGGCTGGACATACTGGGGCCCTTCCCGCGGGCAGTAGGCGGGTACCGCTACCTCTACGTCGCCATCGACAAGTTCACCAAGTGGGCGGAGGTGGAGCCCGTGCGCACCATCCCCGCCGGATCAGCCGTCAAGTTCATCAAGGGCATCGTGAGCCGCTTCGGCGTCCCCAACCGCATCATCACGGACAATGGTTCGCAGTTCACAAGTAACCTCTTCAGGACATATTGCACTAACCTTGGAACGCATATATGTTACGGCTCGGTGTCGCATCCTCGGAGCAACGGTTAGGCAGAGCGTGGCAACGCGGAGGTCCTACGGGGCCTCAAGGCAAGGAGCTTCAAGAAGAAGCTTGAGTCCTGCGGCAAGAGTTGGGTCGATGAGCTTTACTCCTTGTTGTGGTCTATCCGCACAACCGCGACCAAGCCCACCGGGGGGACCCCGTTCTTCCTCGTGTACGGGGCCGAGGCCGTCCTCCCGCACGAAGTCAAGCACCATTCCCCACGGGTTTTGGCATTTGACGAGGAGCATCAGGACGCCTCGCGGGGGACGTACCTCGTGCTCGGGGAGGAGGCCCGGCGTCGAGCTTCGCTCCGAGCTTCTAGGTACCAGCAGGCGCTGCGGCGCTACCATTGCCGTAACATCCGCTCCAGAACCCTCGAAGTTGGAGACCTCGTCCTGAGGCTGGTCCTCTCCAGGGAGGGTTTACATAAGCTTTCGCCCATGTGGGAGGGCCCGTTCAAGGTCGCCCGTGTCTCCAGACCTGGCGCCGTGCGTCTGGAGACTCAAGACGGCGTCCCCGTCCAGAATGCCTGGAACATCCAGCACCTCCGCAAATTCTACCTGTGACACTCTCACATAATAATGAGTGGGCTGTATATGCCCGGAGCCCCCCGAGGACGTGGAGGGGTTCCCACCCACGCCCAAGTGGAAGCCCCATGCTCCGCGCTGGTGGACAACACTGTCCTCCAATGACTATGCCCACGCAATGTGGATGCCCTATGTTCCACGCCGGGGGAAGACGAAGACTAGCCTAGGCGCCGGACGCGGCTTTTTCTCTGCCTTTCTTATGTTCGAATTTTCCTTTTCTCTGGAAAGAAGTCCGAGGTTTTCTGTTGGCTCTATTTAACGGAAAAAGGGGTGGGAATTTTTCTTCTACCGGTCCCCTCTCTCTCTTGGAATTTCTTTCTTCGGAGCAACGCCTGCCAGCCTCACCCTCTCGCGGCCTGCGAGCGGGGGCTACTGGAACGGTGCGGACACCTCGCCATGGCCATGGCACCCTGGTCCCCGTGTGGCCTTGGCGTCCTGGTCCTCGCGTGGCGCTCTCGAGCAAGCTAGCAGGTGCACACCGTCCTACTCTCGCTCGGGGGCCCCGCCGCGGCCCGGTGCGCTGTCTTTAAAACCCCTGAAGGCTCACGCCCCATGGGGACAAGAACCGGCAGAAAGGATTAGCCGCCACTTGAACGTCAAGGGGGGCTCCTGAGCACCACACCTCAGGAGTCTTGCCGATCACGTGGCTACTCGCTCGCCATTAGTTCCGTCCTGGTGATCCGGACGGCTCCAATGGCTGTCGAGGCCTCGCCCCCTTTGGTCTTGTCCTGGTGATCCGGACGCCCCAACGATGGCGAGGCGCGGGATCGAGACCTGCCGACGTAGGGTGCCGCTTGAGCGTTAAAAGGGGGGATCCTGAGCACTGTGCCTCGGGAGCCTCACTGATCGCGTGGCTACTCGCTCGCTATTGGTTTCGTCCTAGTGATCCGGACGGCTCCAATGGCGATCGAGGCCCCGCCTCCTTTGGTCTTGTCCTGGTGATCCGGATGCCCCAACGGTGGGAGGGCATGCACGGGGTCGGGCCCTGCAGACGTAGAGCGCCGAAAGGGGCTTCCCCCGAGTCGCCTCATTCGCAGGAAAGAAGAACTTCCCCAAGCTCTCCAAGCGTTATCACCTCACGGGACGCCACTGCTAAACCTCATGACATGGAGGCCCGCCGCGGACTCATTAAGCTATGCACGCTGGCTGTGGTCGAGGAGAGGCCGCGGTTAACAGTAACGCAACGACCATGACGCACAATGAGAGCATCGATAAGAGGGCGCAAGCGCCAAGGTTCATCATACACCCGAAAGGGTCCCCTACAATTTTTGATTACAGGTAGAAGAAAGGAAAGAAAAAGGCGAAGGAGCCCCGCCCTTGCGGGCCGCCGTTCCTAAGGCCCCGGCCTCGGCGCGCAAACGCTCAATCGGAGTCCTCCTCCTCCTAGATGGCGCCGTGGTGGCACGTCGGTGTAGCCGCTTCCTGGGCGGGGGAGCGGCGCCGCCGCGGCTGGCTTCCCCCCGAAGTCCGGGCGCGACGGCGGGGCGGAGCGTCGTAGCTGTCATTGCTCGGCCTCCCCTCGGAGGACGTATCCCTGCTGCTGGAAGCATTGCGGCCGTCGCCAAGGGCAAGCCCACCTCCAAGATCGCCACTGCCACCGCCCTCCGGGCAGCACTCCAAACGCCTCCCGTCCTCACCAAATATCTTGACAAATAATGTCGCGGCGCCGTCGTGCTTAAAGTGGAGGGTGGGCCTGCCCTTCAGGCCATGGGCGCGGGCGAAGGTCTACCACCCCGCACTCCGCCAGTGCTGCGCTGGTGGCGGTGAGGGAAGAGCATACTCACAAGCGCATCGCGCCTTCAGGCGCAGGCGGGCCCCCGGGTGGGGGGCCGAGCGACTTGTCGAACACCAAGAAACCTCCATCACCTCAAGACAACGCCCCCGAGGTCCCAGCTGCCCCAACCACTCCCGAGGCACCGGAGCCTCAAGAGCCCACAAAGGAGGGAGGCAGTGCAGAAGGCCACGCTCTCGTCGAACGACTGGTGTACTACGTCAGCACCGTGTTACAAGACGCGCGCTCGCGCTACCCTATGCAACAAAAGCTCTTGCTCGCACTCCTTGTCACCTCAAGGAAACTGCGCCATTACTTCCAGGGGCATCCCATCAAGGTCGTCTCCGCGTACCCCTTGGAGAAGATCCTGTGCAACCCCAACGCGGTAGGAAGGGTGGCAGAATGGAACATCGAGCTGCAAGCCTTTAATATAGACTTCAACATTACCAGGGTCATCAAGGGGGCGGCCCTAGCGAACTTTGTAGCCGAATGGACAGACGCTCCTGACCGGGGGCTGGGCGAGGGCCAGTCCCTCACCCCCAGCGACGAGGCGCCCGAAGGCTGGATCATGCATTTCGATGGGGCCTTCGCGCGCAGGGGAGCAGGGGCCGTAGTAGTGCTCATCTCCCCAACTGGGGACAAACTCTACTACGCCGTGCAACTCTGTTTCCAGCATGGGGAAAAGGTCTCTAACAACATCACGGAGTATGAAGGCTTGATCGCCGGCCTTCGGGCCGCGGTTGACTTGGGGATTCAATGCCTCACCATCAAGGGCGACTCCCAGCTTCTCATCAACTTCTCCATCAAGGAGTACACGCCCAAGGACGATCACATGGAGGCATACTTGGCGGAAGTACGTAGGATCGAAAAGCGTTTCCAGGGCTTGGAATTGCAGCACATCCTGCGCGGCGCGAACAAGGAGGCCGATGACATCGCCAAGAGGGCATCACGTCGTGAGCCTCAAGAGCCGGGCGTCTTCGAGGAGCGGCTCTTCAAGCAATCCGCGACGCCACCAACTGGGGATCAGGCGTCACGGAATGAAGAGCTGCCCCCAGCACCACCCTCAGGAGCCCCAACTTGTGGTCCGGCCTCAGGAGCCCGGTTGCTCCTGGCGTTGGAGCCCCAAGCTGACGACTGGACACAGGAGTTCAAGGCATACTGCTTCACGGCAGGTTACCCGAAAAGGAGGAGGACGCGGAGCGTGTGGAACGACAGGCCACGGCTTATTGTCTTCGAGACGGCGAGCTGTACCGCAAACGTCTGAACGACGTCGCGTTGCGGTGCGTATCCAAGGAGCAGGGGAGTGAGCTGCTGGCCGACATCCATGGGGGAGACTGTGGGCATCACTCCTCATCACGCACCCTTGTAGGGAAGGCGCTCCGCTCTGGCTTTTACTGGCCCACGGCACTCAACGACGCCACCGAGCTGGTCCGGTCTTGTGAGGCCTGCCAGTTCCACGCCAAGAAAATCCACCAGCCCACGCAGGGTCTCCAGACCATCCAACTCTCCTGGCCCTTCGCAGTCTGGGGGCTGGACATACTGGGGCCCTTCCCGCGGGCAGTAGGCGGGTACTCTGCTGCTGGAAGCATTGCGGCCGTCGCCAAGGGCAAGCCCACCTCCAAGATCGCCGTTGCCACCGCCCTCCGGGCAGCACTCCAAACGCCTCCCGTCCTCACCAAATATCTTGACGAATAATGTCGCGGCGCCATCGTGCTTAAATTGGAGGGTGGGCCTGCCCTTCAGGCCATGGGCGCGGGCGAAGGTCTACCACCCGCGGCCCAGAAAGGCTTTGCTCGTGGGGGTGACCTCGACTTCCACCCACAACGCGCCGCTGCACCACCCATCGGCCAGTAGCCACAAGCCCGTGGGTGCGCCAGCCAACGAAACCTCCGCGAAGGAGCGAGGGAGCTGCAACCAGGAGCTCGCCGCCCTCTCCACCGGCACCAGGAACTCTGGGCCCGCGTCAGCTGAGCGGGCTTGCAGACGCGGCGGCCGGGCACCGACTACCATCCCTTCCCCCCTGCCAAGGCCGCCATGACCGCCGCCCCTGGGTGCGCCGGCGGAAGCACTGGGCCCCGCGGAGAGGCGCCGGCGCCCACGGGGAGCCGCCGGGGGTATCCCAGCATACTTGCGGGGGCGACCCCTACCCCTCCTGGGAGGTTGTTCGCCCGGTGATCCCTGGCTGGCTTTTCCCTTCTCGGCTTAGGAGAACCTCCTGATCCGCGTCGTAATGGAGTAGATGGAAGACAAAGGGAGGGGAACAAGAAGTAGGAATGGGCTGCGGGCTTGGTCCCCCCTCGCCCATTTATAGTTGGAAGGAGGCCAACCGGTGTCTTCCCAGCCCCGGGAATTGAAGGCCCCGCAACGCGCGACGGTTCAAGGCCAGACGAAGCAGTTGCCGAGACGACGTAGGAAGTGGGTCTGCCAGGCGCCTTGAGCGGCGCGTAACAGACTCGACCGGCGTGCCTTCCTGCCTCACGTCACTTCCCCTCCCCTGTCAGGTCACATCCGCGCGGCCCGAGGCGGGGAAGGGCGCCAGGAGTCAGCAGCATTCAAAGGAGGGTAATGATTGCCAAGGAGGCGCGCAGACCGGGCGTCAACTCGACTCAAGACGGCCGCCTCATGGAGCCGAGACGCCTTCGCCTCATGGTGCACCGTGCGTCTGGGTCACAGGCGATTGGGGCCCACGGCGCTCCTGCCCACCCCCTGTGGCTTCGCCCCGAAGCTAGCTCGAGCGCGCCTCGGGCCCGGGGGCTACTGTCGGCGTTCTGGATACCAGGGTACCCAGACTTGCCTGCCTGCGGCCCTAAGCGTGGCCCACCTCAACGGCCAGGTACGGCCCGGCGCGGCCTCGCTCCATGCAGGGCCCTCGCGAGACACCAAGCTCGCGAGGGAGGCAGCACCAAGACCCGCGAGGAGGGAGGACTCCCTAGGCCCCCTCCTAAGCGGCGGAGACCCCTATGCAGCACGCGACCTCAGGAGGCCAAGGATACCGTCAGCCAAGCCAGGCGGGCGCCAGCGTGCCAGAGGGGACAATTTCCTCTTTGGTGCAAAGGGGACAAGGACGAGCGCGGGTTCCCAAGAAGCCCCGCCAAAGGTTTCCATTCCGGTGCAACAAGACCGGGTCAGCAACCGAGGCAGGAGGTATGTCACCGGCGAGCCTGCCACCGCGTCACCACCACCAACTTTGTAGGCGAAGACCGCCTTTCGTCAGGATAGCGTGTACTTCCTGTCCCCTTTCAAATTTGGCCGTTGTTGGATCCCTTCCCGCCGTTGCGATAAGGGAAGAGGACCCGGGCCACTATAAATAGAGGCGAGGTTGCCCAGTAGGAAAGGCCCCCCCCTTAAACACACCGCTGTACTAGTTCATCCACAAACCTCCTTGCAAGGCAATCCACCAAAAGCAGGAGTAGGGTTTTATGCTTCGCAGCGGCCCGAACATGGGTAAACTCTTGTGTGCCATCGTCTTCCTCGCCATCGAGCGGGGAGTATTGTGTTGCGAGCTTGGAGGGGCCAAAGCTGCTGGGGAATCATCGCACACGCCCCTAGGTTCGAATTCCTTAGGGTTTTGCGGAGCCCGAAATCTGATACTATAGGGGACGGCTGCGGCGGTACGCCTGTCACCGTGCTGCCCGCTTCTTTAGTCTTGACGGAGCTCCATGCGTTTGACGTCGCGTCGGGATCTATGTTGGAGGCGCATCGTCGTGGCGGTCCATGGTCCCCGCATTCCTTCTTCAAGGTGAGGGAGAAAAAATGCCCACACGGCCACCACGGGCGTGCCTGCGGTTGCCGCCGCGCATCGTCATTTACCGCGGTGAAGCTCTCTAGTAGGAGCTAGGTTCCTACCAGGTCTAGCCCGCAGGTTGTAGGGGTGGAAGGGAGGTTGCCGGAGCGATGGACGCGAGCGACGGCGCTGGGGCGCCGTAGTCGCGCGAGGGAGAAGGAGAGGGAGGCACGAGAACGGCTAGGGTTTAGGGTTCCGGCTCCTGAGAGAGCCGGGCAATAGATATATCTTATTGCTTAATTCTAAAATGAGTCTTTACAAGAGTTTATATAATCCTATATGTGCTAAAAATAAAGATAAGTTGGGCCAGCCCCCCCCCTAACTAGAGGCGCCATTGGGCCTCCTCCGGCTGTAGTGCATGCCAATCATAACATCTCTCCCCACATGCGCAAACAGCTCGTCCTCGAGGTGGAAGTCTGGAAAATATTGGCAGAACTCCTCGAGCTGCTCCCAAGTGGCATCCTCCTCCAGAAGTCCCTGCCACTGGATCAACAGACGCCACACACCGCGGCTCTGCTGGGCCTTCAACACCTTCGCCGGACCTAGAAGAAGACGTCCATCGG
Organism: Elymus sibiricus; assembly: GCA_039707655.1. NCBI lineage: Eukaryota > Viridiplantae > Streptophyta > Magnoliopsida > Poales > Poaceae > Elymus > Elymus sibiricus. Next base: position 266,454,058 of record CM077665.1, on the reverse strand, counting down.
AGGTCGGAGGGAGCGCCGGCGTGGCCGCCGGCGGTTCACTGCGGAACGGCTTCAACAAGCCCACATGGAATATGTCGTGGATGCGGGCGCCAGGTGGAAGCTGAAGTCGGTAGGCGACCTTGCCGATGCGTTCCAAGACTAGAAACGGTCCCGTGTAGCGAGGGCCCAGCTTGCGCTTGGCGCGCGGGTCCAGTGACTGCGTAGAGCGATGAAGGAGACGCAGCCAAACCCAGTCACCCACCGCGAACTCCATCTCATGGTGGTTGGCGTCGTAGTACTTCTTGGACAGCTGCTGGGCCTGAAGAAGACGCTGGCGTACCTCAGCAAGGATCTCATCCCTGCTGCGTAGAAGATCGGTGGAGGGCGGCCGTAGACCACCTCGAAGGGGGTGGCACGCAGGGCGGAGTGATAGGAGGTGTTATTGTAGTACTCCGCCCAAGGGAGCCAGTCCACCCAAGCACGGGGACGATCTCCTGTAACACAACGTAAGTACATGGCAATCACCTTGTTGACCACCTCGGATTGGCCGTCCGTCTGAGGGTGGAATGCCGTACTCAGGCGCAGTTTCACGCCTGCCATCCGAAAAAGATCGCGCCAGACGTGGCCGGTGAACACCGGGTCACGGTCGCTGACGATCGAGGAGGGAAACCCGTGGAGACGCACGATGCCGTAGAAGAAGGCACGTGCGACGGAAGTGGCGGTGTTGGGATGGCCGAGCGTAATGAAGTGCGCATACTTGGAGAACCGGTCGACGACCGTAAGGATGACGGACTTGCCACCCACCTTGGGAAGGCCCTCGATGAAGTCCATGGAGATGTCGGCCCAGACCTGGGAGGGAACCGTAAGGGGCTGGAGCAGTCCGGCTGGCTGCAGTGTCTCCGTTTTGTTGCGCTGGCACGTCACGCAAGACCGCACCCAGTCCCGTACGAGCGCCCGATCACCGGGGATGTAGAAGTCGGCTCGGAGATGGTGCAGGGTCTTATGGATGACCTCATGGCCAGTCGCATGGGCCAACAGCATGGCCTGGTGGCGGAGGTCCCCATGATCCGGCATGAAGAGACGCCGCCCATGCAAAAGTAGGCCATCGTCCAGGCGCCACGGCTCCTCCAACTCGCCGGCCTCGAGGTGCTGGCGGAGGTCCTGCGCATCCGCGGCGCTCGCGGTCGCACGGCGGATGTCATCGATGAAGGCGAAAGAAGGTCCTGAGTGGGTGCAGAGGACCGCCCCCTCGGTGTCGACGGCGCCTGTGTCGAGGTCGGCGTCGCGGCGGGACAGCGCATCCGCCACGGTGTTGAGGCGGCCTGGGCGGTACTCGATGGTGAAGTCGAATCCGAAGAGCTTGCTTATCCACTGATGTTGCGGCACGGTGGAGAGGCGCTGTTCCAAGAAGAACTTAAGGCTGTAATGATCCGTTCGAATACGGAATGGCCGCCACCAGAGATACGGCCGCCAGTGGCGCACAGCCTGCACCAAGCCGATGAGCTCCCTCTCGTAGGCCGCGGGCTTGTGATGGCGCGCGGAGAAGGGCCGGCTGAAGAACGCGAGCCGCCCGTCACCCTGATGAAGGACGGCGCCAAACCCCACGCCCGAGGCGTCGCAGTCCACCTCGAACAGCTTGTCGAAGTCCAGCATCTGGAGGACCGGCCCCGTAGAGAGGGCCTGTTTGAGGGTCTGGAAAGCCTCAGTCGCCTCAGTATCCCAGGAGAGGGCGTCACGGCGCAACAAACGCGTGAGCGGTGCCGCGATGAGGCCGAGCTCCCGGATGAACTTCCGGTAATGCCCCGCGAGGCCCAGGATACCACGGAGAGCCCATGGCGATTGCGGCATTGACCAAGCCGCGACCGCCGCGACCTTGTCGGCGTCCATGGCGACACCCTCCGCCGAGATGACGTGGCCGAGATAGGCAACGGAGGGCGTGGCGAACGAGCACTTCGAGAGCTTGAGGTGCAGATGGTGCACGAGAAGCTCGTTGAAGACGATGGCCACGTGCTGCAGGTGCTCCGCCCACGATGAGCTGTAGAACAGAATGTCATCAAAGAAAACAAGCACAAACCGTCGTAAGTAGGGACGGAGGACGTCGTTCATCAAGGCCTGGAATGTCGCCGGGGCATTGGAGAGGCCGAAGGGCATCACCAAAAACTCAAAATGGCCGTGATGAGTGCGAAAGGCTGTCTTCGCGATATCATCCGGGTGCATCCGCACCTGGTGGTAGCCCGATCAGAGGTCGAGCTTAGTGAAGAAACGGGCCCCGTGGAGCTCGTCCAGGAGTTCCTCAACGACGGGTATAGGAAATTTGTCCTTAGACGTCTTGGCGTTGAGAGCGCGATAGTCGATGGAGAAACACCACGAGCCGTCGGCCTTGCGGACGAGGAGCACCGGCGCGGAAAACGGGGATGTGGAGATCCGGATGATGCCCTGGTCCAGCATGACCGCACACTGCCTCTCCAACTCGTCCTTCAGCAGCTGGGGGTAGCGGTATGGCCGCACGACGACGGGGGCGGTGTCCGGCATCAGGTGAATGTGGTGGTCGTAGGGCCGGACTGGCGGTAGGCCCTGTGGCTCGTCAAAGAGGTAGTTGTGCTGTTGCAACAGGCTAGTCAACAAGGGGTGCTCGGCGTCGACGGCGGCCGCCGTTAACTGGGGTCGAGGCACCGTCGGAGGGGCGCCACCCACGCCTGCCCACCGGACTCGGCGACCCAGGCGCCAGAAGATCATCGTCATGGCGTAGAAATCCCAGAGGATCGGACCCAGGGTCCGCAAGAGGTCGACACCGAGGATGAAGTCGAAGCAGCCCAAATCGATGTCGACGCAGGTGATGGTGAAGTGCTCGTCACCGATGACAATGGGGACAGGTCGAGCAATGCCCTGGCATTGGAGATGGCCACCGTTGGCCACAGTGATGCGTAGCTGCTCCCCGACAGTCGGTTGCAGCACTAGGCGGGGCATGGTAGCCCCGGGCAAGAAGTTGTGGGTGGAGCCCGTGTCCAGCAGGGCGAGGAACCGCTCCCCGTTGAGCGTCACCGGTAGCAACATAGTTTTCTCCGTCCGTATGCCCGCGAGCGCATGGAGAGAAACAACGAGGGCATTCGCCGGGGCGGGCCCCGGGGGAACCTCGGCGTCAAGTGGAGCAGCCGGTTCACCGAGCCCGTCGGCGGCGGCGTCCTCCTCGACATAGTCCGCAACCTCTAAGTAGAAGAGGCGTGTATAAACATGGTCCGGAACTTAGGGCTCATCGCAGTTGTAGCACAGCCCCTGCCGGCGGCGCTCGAGCTGCTCGACCGGAGTGAGCCGGCGGAAGGGGCGCGTCGCGGCCAGTGCGTTGGGCGGCGCGGCTGCCGAGGCAGGGCGGGCCGGCGCTGGTAGTGTCGGACGAGGGGGCTGCCGGCCGGCCCGGGGCGAGACGCCTGCTGCATGGCTACCGCGCGACGCTCAAATGTGCGGGCATAGTACATGGCCGTCTGTAGGTCCTAGGGCTCGCACATCTCCACGTCCATGCGGATGTGGTCCGGAAGACCACCAACGAAGAGCTCGGCCCGCTGGCGAGCCGTGATGCCGGTAGCGTGGCAAGCCAGGGCCTGGAAGCGGTCGGCGAAGTCTTGCACCGTGGAGAGAAAAGGAAGGCGCCCAAGATCCGCTAGCCGACTCCCGCGGATCGGCGGTCCAAAACGCAAGAGGCAAAGCTTGCGGAAGCGTTCCCAGGGGGGCATGCCGCCCTCGTTCTGTTCGAGGGCATAGTACCATGTCTGGGCCGCTCCCCGGAGGTGATATGAGGCGATCTAGGTGCTGTCGGACGCGAGCGTGCGCTGCCCCCTGAAAAATTGGTCGCACTGGTTGAGCCAATTCAGGCCGTCCACGGTGCCGTCATAGGTGGCGAACTCCAACTTGGAGAACCTTGGCGGCTGCTGGGCATGGACGAGGGGCGGGTATGCCTCGTCGGCGTGGAGCAGTGAGGACGGCGGGGCGGAGTAGGCGGGCATCATGGGGCCTCCCTCGAACAGGGGCCCGCCGACGCCCGCGTAGGGGCCGGAGGAGCTCGGCGCCCCCCCGTGCGGCAGGGTCGGATGTGACGTAGGCGGCGGTGGCACGTACGGGTGGCCCGAGGTCCTCGTTTAGACCGGCTCGAGGGACCCGGAGAGCCAGGCCGTCAGCGGGGACGGCGACGGGGGGAACCGCACCTGGTGGATGGGCACTCCGGCTGCCGTCGTCGGAAGCCCTGGCCCCGAGGGCACCGGTGGCGACGGCGGCTGCTGCGGCGGCGGCCCCATGATGTTGGCGGCGGGGGCTGGCGGCTGCGGCGCATAGGGCCCCGCAAGGAAGACGCGGATGCCCAGGACCGCCTGAGTGATGTCCCGCAGCGCCGCCGACATCTCCTCCGGAGTGAAGACGGCGGGGACGGGCGCGGGTGGTGTCCAGGCGGCGGAGGAGGCCGGCCCGGACAGGGATGACACGCCGGCCGCTGTGGTCATCGGCAGCGAGGTGGTGATCGGCGGCGGCGGAAGGGTGGCGGTGGGCAGCGGGGTGGACATGATCGATCCCGAGACATCTGATACAAAATTGGTAGGAGCTAGGTTCCTACCGGATCTAGCCCGCAGGTTGTAGGGGTGGAAGGGAGGATGCCGGAGCGATGGACGCGAGCGACGGTGCTGGGGCGCCGTGGTCGCGCAAGGGAGAAGGAGAGGGAGGCGCGGCGACGGCTAGGGTTTAGGGTTCCGGCTCCTGAGGGAGCCGGGCAATAGATATATCTTATTGCTTAATTCTAAAACAAGTCTTTACAAGGGTTTATATAATCCTATATGTGCTAAAAATAAAGATAAGTTGGGCCAGGCCCCCCCCCCCCTAACTAGAGGCGCCATTGGGCCTCCTCCGGCTATAGTGCACGCCGGTCATAACACTCCCCTCCCGAAACACTCTGGATGGAGCATACGGGAGAGAGCTCTTCATCTTCGCGTGTTCTTCTAAGGCAGGGGACAGAATTACCCGCCTTTGGCCACCGGGGACGGCCATGCTCTCTGTGGGGTCCCCGGGTTGTCATGCCTAGAGTTTGGCGATGGCGGGGGCATCTCCTCGGACGGCGGCGATGATGAAGACTATGGCGGTCGGGGATCTATGACGCATCAAGAGCACGGATGAGGTCTCCAACGCATCGCATTCCCCGGCAGCACCATCATCACCAGCTGGGTCCCGGCAGCGCCACCATCTGCACCTGTCCTCCGCCTTCTTTCCCTTTGTTGGTCTTGTCCGCTCCGTTGGCTTCGTCCGCTCTGCCTGGGGGCCGGGTCCTTCCGCCGATCGCGTCCCTCTGGTCCTGGCTGGGAAGCGTCGAATCCCGGCCAGGCGCTCCTTTTGCCCTCTGCTCCTTTTCTACCTAATCCCTGAGAGGAGAGGGACAAGAAAGGGATTACGGGGCACTTATCTTTTTTTTATGTCAAAAGATGTAGGCGCTTGCCAAGTTTTAACGAATCATAATGTCATCTCTACCCATTTTGTATCGAAAATGAATGAGAATAGAATGCTATTTTCTTCCCGCAAGTGCTATCCTTTTCCTTTCCTTATTTGTACTGCATTAGTATGTTTTGTCTCTGCCGCACGGAGCTACTTGCCGGGTCGTCATTCAAACCACGAGTGCCAAAGTGGGGGGGGGGGGGGGGGGACGATCCCCCGACAACAGGTTGGCGTGTTCCCCGGCAAAGCTCCTTGTCGGTATTGGCGCGGTGACCCCTATAAGCAAGGACAGGGGGACGGCTCGTTCCGACAAGGGTTTTCACCACGTGGATGACTCCACATCTCGCAGTAAGGAAGATACTAAGGGTTTCCTTGAGAAAATGAGAAGTACTGAACTAGAAACATGTGATATACTTATCTTTTCCAGGTAGTATCTTCTTTTTGAGCGTGATGGGCTGCCATCCTTGTTTCTTTGTTCCCCTTTCCTGTTCTCTCGATGGTAAAACATGTAAGGTGATGATAGTAACAAAGATTACGGGAAATGGGTGACAATTGTTATCTCATGGGCTTGGAAGTAGTGGCGCAGCTTCCTCGAGGCCATGATGAGGACGAAGATCAGCTTTTGTACTCCGGAGTACCTTGACCTAGCCCCCTGTAGTAGGGAACTGACAAAGTACACGGGCCGCTGCACCACTTCCTTGGATTCACAGTCAACCATTTGCTGAGAGCCCCCTTGGCCAGTGTCGAGCCCATCCGCGGATGTTTCTTTCTCGCTCCCGGCAGCATCAGCAGCGGCTGCTGAATCTTCATAAACCCCCCACTGCGCCACCAGCGCTACACTAACCACTTGATTCATTGCCGCTAAATATAGCAGCAATGGCTCTTGCGGTTTAGGAGCGACTAAGGTGGGAGCAGAGGACATGTATTTCTTTAGGTCTTGCAGCGCTGCATCTGCCTCCGGGGTCCACTTCATCGGGCCAGCCTTCTTCAGGATTTTGAAGAACGGCAAGGCGCACTCAGCGGACTTGGAGATGAACCTACTCAACGCGGCAACACATCCGGTCAGGCGTCTGATATCTTTGATGGTCTTGGGTGCCTGTATCTGCTCGATCGCCTTGATCTTGTCGGGATTGGCTTCTATTCCTCGCTGAGATACGAAGAACCCAAGCAGCTTGTGTCGGAGATATGCCCTAGAGGCAATCATGTATGATGATATTTCCTATGTGTTTATGAATAAAGATATTCCTTGGACATTATCAGTGATGTGTATTAACGAGTACGTGACTTATTTGTGAGACTATGCATTGTATGATAACTGTCCTAAATGGTCCCTAGTCGAAAGGGTTGTGTGGACGCACAACCAGTTAGACTAGCATATGACACGGTGGATGGTCCGGTCTCACTGACCATGTAGCATTGGATGCTAGCCGGATAATATGGACTCAGAAAGATCTGGTCGGATTCAACGTAGTCGGATCCGAGTTGAGATAAGGTCCGAGTTGGACAGACCCAACTATGAGACGCAGTGATAGGTCATCTGTGAGTCTCTAGTACAACATACATTCCATGTCCTAAGACCTGAGCTGGCGCATGTACTCGGGATGCTGACAGACTTGCTTTGGGCCGACCAAACGCTACTCCGTGGCAGGGTAGTTATAAAGGTAGGTTTCGGGCTTGTCCAGACCCATGCTGCGAGACGTGGTCGAGCAAGATGGGATTTGCCCCTCCGATGAGGAGAGATATACTCTGGGCCCCTCCGGTGATCCGACCTGGATAAGCATGGCCATGCGATGAGGATTATGAGATAATCCAAAGTGTTGGTCGGATTCACCGGAACGAGAAAGAGGTCATGCTGCAACAAGGATGACCATGTCGCCTTGAGCATGACAACATATATCGTGTGGCAAAGGGAACGGAAGTGTGATGTACAGGTTCGCCTAACCAGCTTAATCGGACACTTGGAGTCGGCACGCTTTTCTAGAGGTCGCCACCGACTGGTCGAGCCAGATGTAATCTGACTCGCGACCAAGTGAACGAGAACCTAAGGGGTCGCGCGCTTAAGGGAAGGAACACGTGGGCTTTAGGATCCGTGCGGGGGCCAAGAGTTGAGCCCGCGCCGGATGCCTATATATAGTGGAGGTGCGGCACACCCATCCAGTTGATCGCTTCGGCGCCATCATTAGGGCTTTGCATGTGTTGCAACTAGCCACCTCCACTTGCCGCCTCCGACTGTGTGATCGGACCTAGCAGTCCTCCGCACAGTGATCCTCCTGCACGCGCGGATACCCTTAGAGGCGGTGCACTAGCGACACTCCGGTGAACCTGTATGTGGGATCCGGCGACCGGCTGCACGAGGGAGATTGGGTCGGCTGTTCGTGGGAAGTCGGACGAGGAGGAGACGGGCCACGTTAACGCGCTGCCCCAACTCTACTTCCGCTGCACGGCACTGCGCGTCTAGTGGTAACGAGATGTGATCCTTGTCCGTAGCATGTTGTTGGATGTTCTGTGCGTAGCGAAATTTTAATTCGCATGTGATGCACCTACGGTAGAACCCAACAGCTTCCCGTTTGGGACACCGAACACACACTTTTCAGGATTGAGCTTCAGGTTGATCTTGCGCAAGTTTGCGAATGTTTCCTCCAGATCTTCTATGAGAGTGGCTTCATCCTTGGTCTTGACCACGATGTCATCCATGTAGGCTTCCACATTTCTGTGCAGCTGAGGTCCAAAACCAATTTGAACAGCCCTGGCGAAGGTCGAACCAACACTCTTTAACCCGAAGGGCATACGTGTTGGAAATATGCCCTAGAGGCAATAATAAATTGGTTATTATTATATTTCCTTGTTCATGATAATCGTTTATTATCCATGCTATAATTGTATTGATTGGAAACTCAAATACATGTGTGGGTACATAGACAACACTGTGTCCCTAGTAAGCCTCTAGTTGACTAGCTCGTTGATCAAAGATGGTTAAGGTTTCCTAGCCATAGACATGAGATGTCATTTGATAACAGGATCACATCATTAGGAGAATGATGTGATGGACAAGACCCAAACTGTAAACGTAGCATTTGATCGTGTCAGTTTATTGCTATTGTTTTCTGCATGTCAAGTATCTGTTCCTTTGACCATGAGATCATGCAACTCACTGACACCGGAGGAATACCTTGTGTGTATCAAACGTCGCAACGTAACTGGGTGACTATAAAGGTGCTCTACAGGTATCTCCGAGGGTGTCTGTTGGGTTGGCATGGATCAAGACTGGGATTTGTTACTCCGTGTGACGGAGAGGTATCTCAGGGCCCACTCGGTAATACAACATCACAATGAGCCTTGCAAGCAATGTGACTAAAATGTTAGCCACGAGATCTTGTATTACGGAACGAGTAAAGAGACTTGCCGGTAACGAGATTGAACTAGGTATAGTGATACCGACGATCGAATCTCGGGCAAGTAACATACCGAAGAACAAAGGGAACAGCATACGGGATTAACTGAATCCTTGACATAGAGGTTCGACCGATAAAGATCTTCGTAGAATATGTAGGAGCCAATATGGGCATCCAGGTCCCGCTATTGGTTATTGGCCGTAGAGGTGTCTCGGTCATGTCTACATAGTTCTCGAACCCGCAGGGTCTACACACTTAACGTTTGGTGACGATTAGTATAATTGAGTTATTATGTTGGTGACCGAAAGTTGTTCGGAGTCCCGGATAAGATCCCGGACATGACGAGGATCTCCGGAATAGTCCGGAGGTAAAGATTGATATATGTGATAATAGTGTTTTGATCTCTGGAAGGGTTCCAGAGTTCACCGGAAGGAGTTCCGGATGTTTACCGAAGTGTTCGGGTGCAGCAACACTTTATATGAGCCAAAGGGATAAAGCCCACAAGGTATTGGAAAGTGCAAAAGTAGTTTTGCTGCCGCGTAAGCGGTACTACCGCTTGGTGAAGCGGTACTACCGCCCGAGCGGTACTACCGCTTGTGTGAAGCGGTACTACCGCCCAAGCGGTACTACCGCTTGTGTGAAGCGGTACTACCGCTTGTGCGCGGCTGTGCACGATTCGGCAGGGTCCGAATTGGACTCTTTTCCTGCGGGCCAAACCGACCTTGTGCGGGCAAAACCGACCCGGAGGAGACTTTTACTCCAAGTTTAGACCCCAAGGCTCAACATATAAATAGAGGGGCAGGGCTAGCACACGGGATACATCAGGATTTCCCAAGCCGTGTGCCGGCAACCCTAGCCCTCTAGTTCCTCCGTCATAATTTCCGTAGTGCTTGGCGAAGCCCTGCAGAGATTGTTCCTCACCACCATCACCACGCCGTCGTGCTGCTGGAACTCAACCACTACTTCACCATCGCTCGCTGGATCGAGGAGGTGAAGGCGTCATCAAGCCGTACGTGTGTTGAACGCGGAGGTGCCGTCCGTTCGGCACTAGATCGGAAGGATCGTGATTGGATCGCGGGACGCTCGGCGATTTGGATCGCGAAGACGTTCGACTACATCAACCGCGTTTATTAACGCTTCCGCTTAGCGATCTACAAGGGTATGTAGATTCACTCTCCCTCTCGTAGATGCTCATCACCATGGATAGATCTTGCGTGTGCGTAGGAAAATTTTTGTTTCCCATGCAACGTTCCCCAACAGTGGCATCATGAGCTAGGTCTATGCGTAGATGAGATCTCGAGTAGAACACAAACGAGTTGTGGGCGTGGGTGTATACATATTGCTTGCCGTTACTAGTTGATACTTGATTCAGCGGCATTGTGAGATGAAGCGGCCCGGACCGACATTACGCGTACGCTTACGCGAGACTGGTTTTACCGCTGCGTGCACTTGTTGCATAAAGGTGACTGGCGGGTGTCTGTCTCTCTCACTTTAGTTGAATCGGTTCAATGAAGAGGGTTCTTTTAGAAGATCAAAAAGCAATCACTACACCACATTGTGGTTTTGCGTAGGTAAGAACGGTTCTTGCAAACCCGTAGCAGCCACGTAAAATTTGCAACAACAATTAGAGGACGTCTAACTTGTTTTTGCAGGGTATGTTGTGATGTGATATGGCCAATTACATGATGAGATATATGTGATGTATGAGATGATCATGTTTTGTATAGAATATCACGACTTGCATGTCGATGAGTACGGCAACTGGCAGGAGCCATAGAGTTGTCTTTAATTATTGTATGACCTGCGTGTCAATCATTAAGCGCTATGTAATGCTTTACTTTATCGCTAAACGTTAGCAATAGTCGTGGAAGCAACAGTCGGCGCGACAACCTTATGGCGACACGTTGATGGAGATCAAGATGATGGAGATCATGGTGTCATGCCGGTGACGATGGAGATCATGCCGGTGCTTTGGAGATGGAGATCAAAAGCACAAGTTCATGGCCATATCATGTCACTTATGATTTGCATGTGATGTTAATCCTTTTATGCATCTTATTTTGCTTAGGACGACGGTAGCATTATAAGGTGATCCCTCACTTAAATTTCAAGATAAATTGTGTTCTCCCCAAGTGTGCACCGTTGCGAAAGTTCGTCGTTTCGAGACACGCCGTGATGATCGGGTGTGATAGACTCTACGTTCGCATACAACGGGTGTAAGCCATGTTACACGTGCGGAACACTCGGGTTAAACTTGACGAGCCTAGCATGTACAGACATGGCCTCGGAACACAAGAGACCGAAAGGTCGAACATGAGTCATATAGTAGATATGATCAACATGAAGATGTTCACCATTGAATCCACCTCAACTCACGTGATGATCGGACTTGAGTTGGTGGATTTGGATCATGTTACACTCGAATGACCGGAGGGATGTCAATTTGAGTGGGAGTTTTTAAGTAATATGATTAACTAAACTCATTATCTAAAGAACAATAGTCTAAGTTGTCTTTGCAATATTCATGTTGTAGATCATGGCTCGCGCAGTAGCACCCCTGAATTTTAATGCGTTCCTAGAGAAAGCTAAGTTGAAAGATGATGGAAGTAACTTTGTGGACTGGGCCCGTAATCTAAGGATTATCCTTACGGCTTCCCAGAAGGCTTATGTCCTTGATGCACCGCTTGGTGATCCACCTGCTCCAGTTGAGTCTCTAGACGTTGTGAACGCCTGGCAGGCTCGTTCTGATGATTACTCAATAGTTCAATGTGCAATGTTGTATGGCTTAGAACCGGGACTTCAAAGACGTTTTGAACGTCATGGAGCATATGAGATGTTCCAGGAGTTGAAGTTTATCTTTCAGAAGAATGCCCGGATCGAGAGATATGAGATCTCCGATAAGTTCTATGCTTGCAAGATGGAGGAGAACGGATCTATCAGTGATCACGTGCTCAGAATGTCTGGGTACTCCACCCGTCTGGCTGAGTTAGGGATGCCCCTTCCGCCAGAGGCTATCACTGACAGAGTTCTTCAATCATTGCCACCTAGCTACAAGAGCTTCGTGTTGAACTATAACATGCACGGGATGAACAAGTCAGTCGCCGAGCTGTTTGCGATGCTGAAAGTCGCTGAGTCTGAAATTCAGAAGGAGCATCAAGTGTTGATGGTCAATAAAACCACTAGTTTCAAGAAAAATGGCAAGGGTAAGAAGGGTAACTCTAAGAAGAGTGGCAAATCAGTTGCTCCTCTCGTGAAGAAACCCAAGGCTGGACCCAAACCAGAAACTGAGTGTTTTCATTGCAAGGGAACTGGACACTGGAAGCGGAATTGCCCCAAGTATTTGGCTGACAAGAAGGCGGCCAACAACAAACAAGGTATATATGATATACATGTTATTGATGTGTACCTTACCAACTCTCGTTGTAGTGCCTGGGTATTTGATACCGGTGCGGTTGCTCATATTTGCAACTCAAAACAGGAACTGCGGAATAGACGGAGGCTGGCAAAGGACGAAGTGACGATGCGCGTGGGAAATGGTTCCAAGGTTGATGTGATCGCCGTCGGCACGCTCGCTCTTCGATTACCGTCGGGATTAGTGATGAACCTAAATAAGTGTTATTTGGTGCCTGCGTTAAGCATGAACATTATATCTGGATCTTGTTTATTGCAAGACGGTTACTCATTTAAATCAGAGAATAATGGTTGTTCTATTTATATGAGTAATATCTTTTATGGTCATGCACCCAATGTAAGGGGTTTATTCTTATTGAATCTCGATAGTAATGATACACATGTTCATAACATTGATGCCAAAAGATGTAGAATTGATAATGATAATACCACTTTCTTGTGGCACTGCCGTTTAGGTCATATTGGCGTAAAACGCATGAAGAAGCTCCATGCTGATGGACTTTTGGAGTCACTTGATTTTGAATCACTTGACACATGTGAGCCATGCCTCATGGGCAAGATGACTAAAACGCCGTTCTCTGGAACAATGGAACGGGCAAGTGACTTATTGGAAATCATACATACTGATGTGTGCGGTCCGATGAGTATTGAGGCGCGCGGTGGTTATCGTTATTTTCTCACCTTCACTGATGACTTAAGTAGATATGGGTATATTTACTTAATGAAACACAAGTCTGAAACATTTGAAAAGTTCAAACAATTTCAGAGTGAAGTTGAGAATCATCGTAACAAGAAGATTAAATTCCTACGATCTGATCGAGGAGGAGAATATCTGAGTTATGAGTTTGGCAGTCACTTAAGACAGTGTGGAATTGTTTCACAATTGACACCGCCTGGAACACCACAGCGTAATGGTGTGTCCGAACGTCGTAATCGAACCTTATTGGATATGGTGCGATCTATGATGTCTCTTGCCGATTTGCCACTATCGTTTTGGGGTTATGCATTAGAGACAGCTGCATTCACTTTAAATAGGGCACCATCGAAATCCGTTGAGACGACGCCATATGAACTTTGGTTTGGCAAGAAGCCAAAGCTGTCGTTTCTTAAAGTTTGGGGATGTGATGCTTATGTCAAAAAGCTTCGGCCTGAAAAGCTGGAACCCAAAGCGGAGAAATACGTCTTCATAGGATACCCAAAAGAGACAGTTGGGTATACCTTCTACCTCAGATCCGAGGGCAAAGTGTTTGTCGCTAAAAACGGAACATTTCTTGAGAAAGAGTTTCTCTCGAAAGAATTGAGTGGGAGGAAGATAGAACTTGATGAGGTTGTTGAACCTTTACTTCAACCTGAGAGTAGCGCAGCGCAGAAAGTTGTTTCTGTGGAGCCTACATTAGCTGAAGAGGAAGTTAATGATGATGATCATGAAGCTTTGGATCAAGTTGCTATCGAACCTCGTAGGTCGACAAGGACGCGTACTGCTCCTGAGTGGTACGGCAATCCTGTCTTAGAGGTCATGTTGTTAGACAACGATGAACCTACGAGCTATGGAGAAGCGATGATGAGCCCGGATTCCGAGAAGTGGTTAGAGGCCATGAAATCCGAGATGGGATCCATGTATGAAAACAAAGTATGGACTTTGGAAGTATTACCTGAAGGGCGTAAGGCCATTCAGAACAAATGGATCTTTAAGAGGAAGACGGACGCGGACGGTAATGTCACCGTCTATAAAGCTCGACTTGTGGCAAAGGGTTTTTCACAAGTTCAAGGAGTTGACTACGATGAGACCTTCTCACCCGTAGCGATGCTTAAGTCCGTCAGAATCATGTTGGCAATAGCTGCCTTTTTCGATTATGAAATTTGGCAGATGGATGTCAAAACAGCGTTCCTTAACGGTTTCCTTAAGGAAGAGTTGTATATGATGCAACCAGAAGGTTTTGTCGATCCAGAGAATGCTGACAAAGTTTGCAAACTCCAGCGATCCATTTATGGACTGGTGCAAGCATCTCGGAGTTGGAATCTTCGTTTTGATGAGGTGATCAAAGCGTTCGAGTTTATACAAGTTTACGGAGAAGCTTGTATTTACAAGAAAGTGAGTGGGAGCTCTATAGCGTTTCTAATATTATATGTGGATGACATATTGCTGATTGGAAACAATATAGAAATGCTGGAAAGCGTAAAGGAATATTTGAACAAGAGTTTTTCAATGAAGGACCTAGGAGAAGCTGCTTTCATATTAGGCATCAAGATCTATAGAGATAGATCGAGACGCTTAATAGGACTTTCACAAAGCACATACCTTGATAAGATTTTGAAGAAGTTCAAAATGGATCAGTCCAAGAAGGGGTTCTTGCCTGTTTTGCAAGGTGTGAAGTTGAGTCAGACTCAATGCCCAGTGACTGCAGAAGATAGAGAAAAGATGAGTGTCATCCCCTATGCTTCAGCCATAGGCTCTATCATGTATGCAATGCTGTGCACAAGACCCGATGTCAGCCTTGCCATAAGTATGGCCGGAAGGTTTCAAAGTGATCCAGGAATGGAACACTGGACAGCGGTCAAGAATATCCTGAAGTACCTGAAAAGGACTAAGGACATGTTTCTCGTTTATGGAGGTGATCAAGAGCTCGTCGTAAAGGGTTACGTCGATGCAAGCTTTGACACTGATCCGGATGACTCTAAGTCGCAAACCGGATACGTATTTATTCTTAATGGGGGTGCGGTTAGCTGGTGCAGTTCCAAGCAAAGCGTGGTAGCTGATTCTACATGCGAAGCGGAGTACATCGCAGCCTCGGAGGCGGCGAAGGAAGGTGTCTGGATGAAGGAGTTCATGACAGATCTTGGAGTAGTGCCTAGTGCGCTTAACCCAATGACTCTGTTTTGTGATAATACTGGTGCCATTGCTCTAGCCAAGGAACCAAGATTTCACAAGAGGACCAGACACATAAAGCGACGTTTCAATTCCATCCGCGATTACATCAAGGAGGACGACATAAATATTTGCAAAGTACACACGGATCTAAATGTTGCAGATCCGATGACTAAACCTCTTCCAAGGGCTAAACATGAACAACACCAGAACTGCATGGGTGTTCGATTCATTACAATGTAAATCACATAGTGATGTGAACTAGATTATTGACTCTAGTGCAAGTGGGAGACTGTTGGAAATATGCCCTAGAGGCAATAATAAATTGGTTATTATTATATTTCCTTGTTCATGATAATCGTTTATTATCCATGCTATAATTGTATTGATTGGAAACTCAAATACATGTGTGGGTACATAGACAACACTGTGTCCCTAGTAAGCCTCTAGTTGACTAGCTCGTTGATCAAAGATGGTTAAGGTTTCCTAGCCATAGACATGAGATGTCATTTGATAACAGGATCACATCATTAGGAGAATGATGTGATGGACAAGACCCAAACTGTAAACGTAGCATTTGATCGTGTCAGTTTATTGCTATTGTTTTCTGCATGTCAAGTATCTGTTCCTTTGACCATGAGATCATGCAACTCACTGACACCGGAGGAATACCTTGTGTGTATCAAACGTCGCAACGTAACTGGGTGACTATAAAGGTGCTCTACAGGTATCTCCGAGGGTGTCTGTTGGGTTGGCATGGATCAAGACTGGGATTTGTTACTCCGTGTGACGGAGAGGTATCTCAGGGCCCACTCGGTAATACAACATCACAATGAGCCTTGCAAGCAATGTGACTAAAATGTTAGCCACGAGATCTTGTATTACGGAACGAGTAAAGAGACTTGCCGGTAACGAGATTGAACTAGGTATAGTGATACCGACGATCGAATCTCGGGCAAGTAACATACCGAAGAACAAAGGGAACAGCATACGGGATTAACTGAATCCTTGACATAGAGGTTCGACCGATAAAGATCTTCGTAGAATATGTAGGAGCCAATATGGGCATCCAGGTCCCGCTATTGGTTATTGGCCGTAGAGGTGTCTCGGTCATGTCTACATAGTTCTCGAACCCGCAGGGTCTACACACTTAACGTTTGGTGACGATTAGTATAATTGAGTTATTATGTTGGTGACCGAAAGTTGTTCGGAGTCCCGGATAAGATCCCGGACATGACGAGGATCTCCGGAATAGTCCGGAGGTAAAGATTGATATATGTGATAATAGTGTTTTGATCTCTGGAAGGGTTCCAGAGTTCACCGGAAGGAGTTCCGGATGTTTACCGAAGTGTTCGGGTGCAGCAACACTTTATATGAGCCAAAGGGATAAAGCCCACAAGGTATTGGAAAGTGCAAAAGTAGTTTTGCTGCCGCGTAAGCGGTACTACCGCTTGGTGAAGCGGTACTACCGCCCGAGCGGTACTACCGCTTGTGTGAAGCGGTACTACCGCCCAAGCGGTACTACCGCTTGTGTGAAGCGGTACTACCGCTTGTGCGCGGCTGTGCACGATTCGGCAGGGTCCGAATTGGACTCTTTTCCTGCGGGCCAAACCGACCTTGTGCGGGCAAAACCGACCCGGAGGAGACTTTTACTCCAAGTTTAGACCCCAAGGCTCAACATATAAATAGAGGGGCAGGGCTAGCACACGGGATACATCAGGATTTCCCAAGCCGTGTGCCGGCAACCCTAGCACTCTAGTTCCTCCGTCATAATTTCCGTAGTGCTTGGCGAAGCCCTGCAGAGATTGTTCCTCACCACCATCACCACGCCGTCGTGCTGCTGGAACTCAACCACTACTTCACCATCGCTCGCTGGATCGAGGAGGTGAAGGCGTCATCAAGCCGTACGTGTGTTGAACGCGGAGGTGCCGTCCGTTCGGCACTAGATCGGAAGGATCGTGATTGGATCGCGGGACGCTCGGCGATTTGGATCGCGAAGACGTTCGACTACATCAACCGCGTTTATTAACGCTTCCGCTTAGCGATCTACAAGGGTATGTAGATTCACTCTCCCTCTCGTAGATGCTCATCACCATGGATAGATCTTGCGTGTGCGTAGGAAAATTTTTGTTTCCCATGCAACGTTCCCCAACAATACGTACAAAGCAGTACGTGCCGCAGGGAGTTATAAATGCGGTCTTCTCCTCATCTTCCTGGTTCATAAATATCTGGTGGTAGCCGGAGTAGGCATCAAAAAAGGAGAGCAAGTCACATCCAGAGGTGGAATCAACAATTTGATCTATGCACGGCTGTCGGCGTTCTGGGAACAGGGGTACCCAAACCTGCCTGCCTGCGGCCCAGGGCATGGCCCACCTCGTCAGCCAGACACGGCCTGGTGGGATTCCACTCAAGACAGGGCCCTCGCGAGGACCCTAGGCTCGTGAGGGAGAACAGCGCCAAGACCAACAAAGAATGGGCCTCCTCAGGCCCCCTCCGGAGCGGCGGAGATCCCTATGCGGAACCCGGCCAGGAGTCAAAGATGACGCAAGGAAGGACAGGCGGGCGCCAGCTCGCCAGGCGGAGCAGTTTTCCCTTTGGTGCAAAGGGAGCAAGGACGTACGTGGGTTCCCAAAGCATCCCCCAAAGGTTTCCATTCAGGTGCAACGAGACCACGACCACGAGCCCCGCAGGACGGATGTCATCGCCGAGCCCACCTCTGCATCATCGACAGCTACTTTGCAGGCGAACACCGCCTTTGGGCAGGGCGGGGATGTACTCCTGTCCCCCTTCAAATTTGGCCATTGTGGGATCCCTTCCCGGAATTGCGATAAGGGAAGAGGACCCGGGTCACCGCTATATATAGAGACTAGGCTGCACCATAGAAAGGATCAAAAAACCGGTTGGTCCATATGACCCACCACAGAGCTAGCAGAGAACCAAGAACACCTCAAGAGCGCCCTCACGAGGCTCCACAACCTTGTACAATTTCATCCACCGCACCTCCACGAGAGGCAATCCACCAAAGCAGGAGTAGGGTATTACGCTTCGCAGCGGCCCGAACCTGGGTAAACCACCATGTTCATCTTCTTCCTCGTCTTCGTGCGAGTTCATCGTCTTATCCATCGAGTAGTGAGCTTGGTAGGGCGAAGCTGCAGGGGAATCTTCGCACACGCCCCTGTGTTCGAGCCTTGAGGGTTTTGCGGAGCCCGAAATCCGACATTTGGCGCGCTAGGTAGGGGGCGTGTCGGAGTCTTCCTCAAGCCAAGATCTTCTCCCACCTCGCCGTTCCGATGTCTGATGCTCGCCGAGCCCGCGCCGAGCGCCAAGCTACCCGCGTCGCCCAGATGGCACCTGTGGGCCACGTCGACGCGCGCCGGTCACCCTCCCCTGTGGCTAACGCCACCACGGGCCCGGACGCCCACGAGCAACAAAACTCCTCCCAGCCGGTCACCGCGCAGCGCGACGGCCTCACCGCCACTCCGTCGATCGTTCCAGCTTCCGGGTCGTCCTCCCACGCTCGGCTTGGACCGGTGCGCGGATCGGGAGCACTCGCCATGGCGAACGAGCTGCTCCGCTACCACCCTGCCCCCGACCACTACGACGAATGGCTTCGGTGCATCGCGGAGCTCGTCAGTGCTGCCGGCGACGCTTCAGCGCTCTCCTACTCGCTTCGACCCTGACCTTCCCTGGCAGACGATGTGGCCCACGATGCGCCGCCGCCGCCTCCTCCGCAACGCGACGTCGACCCCGAGCCCAGGCCAGAAGCTTGCCCCCGCGACTAGCCCCGCGAACCGCGAGAAAGGGCAAGAGAGGAAGTAAACTGCCAGGTGGTTCCCCGGCCGCGTGTCGACGCGGGTGCGCTCCCCGCACTGCCGACCCAACGCCGCGACCGGGCACCACTCAAGGTGGCCCCATAGGAGCGTCAAGACTGGGTCCCTCCCGCGCATGCAGCACCCGTCGAGTCGGTGGGGTGCCTCGCCATCGCCCCGGAGCTCCACTGAACCGCGTGGCCCTGCAAGTTCAAGCCTGACCTATCCCCTCGCTACGACGGCACCCCGGATCCCGTTGTGTTCCTACAGCTCTACTCGCTGAGCGTCCGGGCGGCCGGTGGAGATGACAAGGTCATGGCGTGCTGGTTCCCCATGGCGCTCAAAGGTGGCGCGCTCTCCTGGCTCCTCAACCTCCCGGAGGGGTCCATCACCTCCTGGAACGATCTGCGCAAGCGTTTCGTCACCAACTTCCAAGGCACCCGCGACCGTGCGCTCACCGTGAACGACTTGCGGCGGGTAAAGCAGCAGGACGGGGAGACCCTGCATAAATTCATACAGCGCTTCACGACTACGCGCCTCAAGATCCCGAAGGCGTCAGATGAGGCTATCATCTCCGCATTCACCGATGGCGTCACGGACCTCAAGATGAAGGAGGAGCTCGCCATGAACGACGAACTGTGCTCGGCCCTGGAGATGTTCAATCTGGCGAACAGGTGCGCCAAGGCCGAAGAGGGCCGCCTGTCACTCCGCGGGCCTCCAGCGGCAGAGCCAGAGGAAAAGAAGACCAAGGCCAAGGACGCGAAGCGCAAGGCCCCAGCGGTACTTGCGGCCGAGCCTGAGGCGAAGCGCAGTCGCGGTGAGGAACACCCCGCAGGAGGAAGACCGACCTGCATCTTCCATGGCACCAACAACCATGACACCGCCGACTGCCAGGAGCTCAGGCTGGTCCACGCCGAACACTTCGGCCGGCGCCTTGGACGCGCTGACCGCGGCTTTGGACGAGGCGGAGGCCGTGGTGGAGGCCGTTGGGACAACCGGGAAACGCGTCAAGGATGGCGCGATTAGCCTCAGGAGGACCGCTGGCACGATAAGCCTCGAGAGGACCGCTGGCGCGATGGCCCTCCGGGGCCAGCCTCGTGAGGTCCGTCCTCATGAGGCCGGCCTACCACCACTACCACCACCACCCAGAAGGATGGAAGAGGACAGGTGGGACGACGGAGCAGGGGGCTTCTAGGAGGTCAGGGCGGTAGCCTATATCCTGGGCGGCGCCCAGGCCCCAGCATCAAACCGCGTCTTCAAGCAGTTCGCGCGGGAGGTGAACGCGGCTCTCCCAAAGCCTGAGGCCATGCGTCCCCTCAAGTGGTCCCAGATTGCAATCACCTTCGACTTGAGGGATCAGTGCAGGTGCTCGGCCATGGCCGGCAAGCTCCCCATGCTGTGCACTCTGACCATCAGCAACGTCCTCATCACCAAGACCCTCATCGACAGTGGGGCGGGGCTCAACGTCCTCTCCATTGAGACCTTCGAGACGCTCCAAGTACCATATGAAGAGCTCATGCCGACCAAGCCCTTCTCGGGAGTCACAGACGGGTCCACCGTCCCCATCGGACAAGTGCGGCTACCCGTCACCTTCGGCGGACGCCAGAACTACCACACCGAGGTCATCGTCTTCGACATCGCGCATATACACCTCCCATACAACGCCATCCTCGGGTACCTGGCCCTCGCCAAGTTCATGGCGGCGACTCATCATGGCTACAATGTCCTCAAGATGCCAGGGAGTGGAGGCGTCATCACCGTCGCCTGCGATGAGAAGGATGTCGTCTGCTCCCTCCAGCGGGCTTACCGCGCTGCAGCGGCCGAGTGCTCGGACGACGAGGAGGAAGCCCCGCCTCGAGAGGACACACGCAAGAAGAAGAAGCCGCTCACCCCCACGGAGCGCCAGGGGGCTGGGACCTCCAAGGGTGGAGCCTCGAGCGCTGCACCCAGGGGCGGGGCACCACCTTCCATCGCATAGGAAAGCGCGCTCGGCGCCCCCCTTGGGTCGGGCTCGGGGGCTTCCATCCAGGAGGCCCCCGGCTTGACCGGTTAGACAAGGGAGGCGTTCGGGCACAACCTGAAGGCGCGTCCTGACGCGCGGCTACCAAAGCCAGGGGCACAGCGCGGGGCGCCGAGCTCGCAAGAGTTCGTCATCAGAGCGATCGAGGAGCTTCAGGAAGCACAGGCCATGCAGGGCGGAGACTGCCCAGCACCACCAATCGCAGGCGCCATCGTCGGCACGGTCGACCAGCCGCGCATCTGCGTCAGCACACTCGCGATCAACAGGGTCGCGTCCCAGGGCCCCTTTTGGCCAACGCGTGCCGATCATGGATGGGTCTACCCGCACAACTACATTTGCATGCCCTTCGGCCTGGCGAACACAGGCGTCACGTTCCAGCGCCTTGCCCAGGCCATGCTCATACCTTGCCTGGTGGGGCGCAGCGAGGAGTTGGAGGAGATGCTCGGACCAAGCGAAGGTCCTGAGCCCCGGGAGATGACGGGCCCGTGAGGTTCGCGCTCGTGGAGGTGTAAGATCAGGCTACGACGGCAGCTTTGACTCTTCAGCGGCATGGCCGCCTGGTGAATTTTTGTTGGCCGTTGCCAGGTAACTTTTTGGTTTACTCCATTTGAGGGCGCCGACCAGGCCGCATCATCCTCAGGCAATCAGGGCACACCCCTGCAGCCGCCTCATTTACGCATATTTCAATAGTTCTCATGCATATGATTTGTTTCCTAACGCTTTACCTTGCCTGCACGGCTCATTGTCGGCGTGGATGTCGCCTTACCGCTCTTTTTGAGTTGGTGCTTCGCAAAGGGCCGGGCACTATGGCCCTCCCCGAGGCACCTTGGAACTGGATGGCAAGGTCCTGTTGCCTCAGGGACTTGCATCTTTGGGCAGTCGGCCCCCGCTCGGGGGCTCCGACCGCAGCACGGCACCGCAGCATGGACTCTCGGGAGGCCCCAGGGCTTCCTGAGGCAGTACCCGACAGGACGGAATGGGGATCGCTCGAGTGTCAAAGGGGGCTCCTGAGCATCGCGCCTCAGGAGCATTACCGGTCATATAGCCACTCGCCCCTTGGTGTCGTCCTTCGTGATCCGGTCGGCGTCAAAGGTGTCGAGGCCTCGCCCCGTAGTTGTGTCCTTGGTGATCCGGTCGTACACTACGGAGGTAGGGAAATGTGCGGGACTGGGACCTGCCGACGTAGAGCCGCTTGAGCGTCAAAGGGGGCTCTTGAGCAACACGCCTCAGGAGCCTTACCGGTCATAAAGCCACTCGCCCCTTGGTGTCGTCCTTGGTGATCCGGTCGGCATCAAGGGTGTCGAGGCCTCGCCCCGTAGTTGCGTCCTTGGTGATCCGGTCGTACACTACGGAGGCAGGGAAATGTGCGGGACTGGGACCTGCAGACACAGAGCACCGGAAGGGGGCCCCAAACCATCCCACAAACAAGGAGGAAAGGTCTCAGGCGGGATCGTGGGTTATGTGGACAACCCGCCCGCGCCTCGGAGATCTCAAGACGGGAGCTGCAGGATCTCAAGACAAGAAAACTCAGGTGCAAACCGCCTTAGAGGTAGGGACCTCGCGAGGCCAAAGCACCCTCGCGAGCTCCCAGATACACCTCCTAGTTCTGCCGTGCCAGCCACGCGTACGAACTCAATGGGCTGTACACACCCGGAGCCCGCCGAGGACGCGGAGGGGTTCCTTCCCACGCAATGTGGAAGCCACAGCTCCGTGCTGGCGGTCAACACGGCCCTCCAATGGCTATGCCCATGCAAGGTGGAAGCCACAGCTCCGTGCTGGCGGTCAACACGGCCCTCCAATGGCTATGCCCATGCAAGGTGGAAGCCACAGCTCCGTGCTGGCGGTCAACACGGTCCACCAATGACTATCCCACGCAATGTGGAAGCCACAGCTCCGTGCTGGCGGTCAACACGGCCCTCCAATGGCTATGCCCACGCAAGGTGGAAGCCACACCTCCGTGCTGGTGGTCAACATGGCCCTCCAATGGCTATGCCCATGCAAGGTGGAAGCCACAGCTCCGTGCTGGCGGTCAACATGGTCCACAAATGACTATGCCCATGCAATGTGGAAGCCCTTCGCTCCATGCTGGGGATAAACAACTGAGGGTGCCCGAGCGGCTGCATCCAACCTCAGGAAGGCCCCTAGTGGCCCCCTTCTCGCTGCGTTCCCCAGGGATGTACGCGTGAGGGGGCTGCATGGGGGCTACTACCGGGCCAAGCCTGGTACACGCCACCTTCCCAGGTCTACCAAACCTGATCTTCACGCGCCCATCTCAGGAGAAGCCAACGAGGAAAGGTTTGGGAGCCGCTCGTACGTCAAGGGGGACTCCTGAGCATCGCGACTCAGGAGCCTAACTGGCCACGTAGCCCCTCACCCCTTGGAACCGTCCTCGGTGATCCGGACGGCCCAACGGTGGCTGAGGTATGCGCGGGGCCGGGCCCTGCCGACGTAGAGCTCAGAAGCGCTCAAACCCCTAGGAGAACGCCGGAGCTCGTACGTCAAGGGGGACTCCTGAGCATCGCGACTCAGGAGCCTCATTGGCCCCGTAGCCCCTCACCCCTTGGACCGTCCTTGATGATCCGGTCGGCCCAACGGCGATAGAGTTATGTGCGGGGCGGGGCCCTGCCGACGCAGAGCGCAAGGTGTTCAAAATTTCCAAGTTAACCCAATCTTCACCATGTTCTTTTCATGGGGGCAGCTCGTACGTCAAGGGGGACTCCTGAGCATCGCGACTCAGGAGCCTCACTGGCCCCGTAGCATCTCACCCCTTGGACCGTCCTTGGTGATCCGGTCGGCCCAACGGCAGCTGAGGTATGCGCGGGGCCGGGCCCTGCCGACGCAGAGCATCACAGCAAGCAAGAAGGAAACAAGGCAAAGAGGGCAATCACACAGTTCAACAATTATTACAAGCATTAAAAGTTTCGCGAACACAAATGAGTTTAACGCCTCCACGAGGCCCGATGGACATTGCAGGAAAGGAGCAGGGGAGAGGAATCAGGATGAGCCGCCGCCACCACTCGTCCCGTCCTCGGGGAACTCGTCGTCGACATCACTGGCATCGTCTTCTTCGCCACCAACCCCTGTAGCGTCAAAAGGCGGAGGAACGGTGACGCGGGTGAACCTCTTCACCAGCGCCTCCACGGCACCCATCACCACCGCCGCAGCACCGGCGCGGGCCTCGGGAGCGACCGGGCAGATCACGGAGTCGAAATCAAACCACGGCTCGCGCAGATGAAGATGGATGAAGACGCGCGTCGCGGCCTCAGAAAAGAGGTCGCGGCACTCGCTCTCCAAGATCCCCTCCACCTTGACAACGTCGCCCTCCAGCGCCTCGACGAGTTTCGAAGCGAGCCCAGCGAAGCCGCTCTCCAGAGCCGCCAGGGGCTCTGCAAACCCATCCCGACAGAGGGAGTGGAGCCTTTGGCGAAGCTTGAGCTCAATGGAGGGAAGGGCGCCGAGCTCCGCGGCCTTTTTCTCCTCAGCCGCGGCGAGAGCCTTCTCCCTGGTGTCGAGCAGGGCCTTCTCCGAAGCGACTTCCTTCTCCTGCGTGTCCAGGTGATCTCGCTCCGCGGCCTGGCGGGTCGCTGCCTGGGACAGCTCGGAGTCCCGAGCGGTAAGCTTGGCCTCGCGGGCCGTGAGGTTTTCCTCCCGTTGACGCAACTGCTCCGCAAGCTCAGACTTCTCCTCCTGGAGAGCCTTCAGACGGGCCTCCACCTCTTTGCAGCGCCTGACGGCGGACGCCGCGTCGGCTAGTGCCTCCTCGCAGGCTGCCCTGGCAGACGTGGCCTCCCTCTCGCTCTTCGCCGCGGCAGCCTCGGCCTCACCCCACATCGCCACAGCAAAGGCGTCGGCCTGGAGCCACCCGGAGAGAAGCCCAAGGCGCCCATTCGCGAGGCGACCGTCGGTACCCGCGAGGGCGTCCTGGACCTGACCCAGAGCGGTGGAGGCCCCGTCCAGGATGTCGAGGCCGCGCGACGAAGGCACCAAGGCCTCCTCCGGAGGAGTCGCCTGCGCGGTCACAGACGACGTCCCCCGGGAGACAGCCACACGAGGAGCAGGAGGCTCCAGGTGGTGCGCGGCGACCACAGACATAGACGGATCGACGGGCGGCTGGCCCTCAGGGGCTGGCCCTCCAGACAGCGGCACTGACGCGCCCTCAAGAGGAGGAGCAACCACGACGACAGGCATTGGGGGCTCGGGGGGCCCCGCGGCGGTGACCATGAGGGCTGCCTCGCGAGCCTCCGCCCCCTCGCCCGCAGGAGCCACGTCGGGCGACGGCGGCACAGCAGGAGCAGGCCGTGCATCGGAAGGCGCCTTAGGCTTGACGCCCGCCTTCTTCTTCCTCATCTTCAGCGCGGCGGCGTTCCTAGTCGCCAAGCAAGGAAAATCGTCAATACACAAGCTATCGGCGGGCTACCAAGGCCGAGCCGGGTTACTTACTCTTCGACGTCGACCTACTTCCTTTTCCTCTCCTCCCCAACCACGACGGGGGCGCCCTCGCCTTTCTCGGCGAGGGCGCCACCACGCCGGGGAACAGGGGCACTATCCGCAAGGGCAGCCACTGGAGGGATCCCGATGGCCTAGACCTTGCCCACCGTGCCTGCGAACCGCGATTCGGACGGGGGCGAGGCCGGCGCTTCAACCACCTTGCCGACAGGGGCAGGGTGCACCGGAGGAAGCCCCGCTCTGCGCTTCTTGGGGGTCGGCACGTAGACGGACCGTGTGGCACGAGGAGCTGGCCCTACCCCCCTGAGGACCTCGGCGGGACCCGGAGAGCCAGCAGCAAAAGCTTCACCAGCATCGTCGTCGTCCTCAAGGTCACGCAGGAGCGTGCTCTGCGACGGGGGAGACGCCCCTGCCTGGTCGTCGTCGGCTGTCTCCTCCGAATCCTCCCCGCCCGTGGCGTCGCCGTAGGACACCATCACCGGGTTGCCAAGACCCTGAGCTGGGGGGATCCCCAGTTCATTGAAGACAGGCATCGCGGCAACCAGATCGGCTCCGTCGTCGCG
Source organism: Elymus sibiricus (assembly GCA_039707655.1). NCBI lineage: Eukaryota > Viridiplantae > Streptophyta > Magnoliopsida > Poales > Poaceae > Elymus > Elymus sibiricus. Next base: position 266,428,109 of record CM077665.1, on the reverse strand, counting down.
GCAGTACAGCGGGGCATAGGCATCGGGGAGATCGCCGGGGTCGCCGTTGAGCAGGGTCACCACCGCCCTGCTCAGTTCCTCCGGGGTTATGCGTGCGGACCGAAGCCTGAGGTTGTCGCCATTGCCATGATAGTCCCACAAGGGCCTAGAGTGGGACTTGAGGGGCGCCAGGCACTGCGTCAAGAACTCCTTCACTATCATCCCCCCAGTCAGCTTCCTGGCACTGATATCGCGGGAAATCTGCTCCAAGACAGTCCCGGCCCGGGGGTCGGAAAGCTTCACGGGCTCCACGCGGAGGTCTTCTACGGCAGCCCCTTCGGCAGATCCAACCGGGGGTTGGTGTCTTTGAGGTCCATGAGGACCCAACGGTGCCTGAAGTTCTCCACCTTCTTCCTAGCATTTAAGAGCATGTTACCGCTCTGGACCGCGACGAATGAGACGCACGCCGACCGTTGAGCGCCGTCATGCACGCGCAAGCTGAAGAAATGGCGGAAGAGGGCCACCGAAGGCTTCATGCCCATGAAAGCCTCGCAGTAGAAGGCAAAGACGGACAAGAGCAGGATGGAGTTGGGCTGGAGATGAAGGGCTTGAATCCCGTAGTGGTCGAGGATGGCGGTAAAGAACGCGGAGAAGGGTGGGACAAGCCCGGCGAAGACGCTATGGAGAAAGAAAGAGTAGACCGCCCTGGACAAGGGCCGCTTCTCTGAGGAGCCGCCCCATATCAAGGTCTGCTCCCGCTCGTTGGTCCCATCCGCCGTCCATGGGAGCACCGGGACGAGGTCCTCGTCCTTGGCGATGGTGGACGCCAAGAGCGCCGGTGAGATGGGAGCGGAGGCTGAGCTCTGGGCCTCTGGCTTCTGTTTACCGGCGGGAGCCATCGGGAAGTTTGCGGGTCTGATAGGCAAGGAGGAGGGCGGAGCGACGCCGGATCTGGAGAGGCCTCTGTTAGGGCCGGGGATCTGGGAAGCAAGAGCAGGAGCGCAGAAGGGGAAAGCAATAATGGCTCGGTGCTGGAAGTCATTCTTTTGTCGACTCGGACGGTGGCCGAGGAGACGTTGGACGCCCGACATCAACCGGACGATGCGCACCAGCCTGGCCCGCAGGCGTTCGGGGCCCGCGGCGCTTCGGGCCGTCCTCAGGGCTTCGCCTGGAAGCTAGCTCGAGCGCGCCTTGGGCCCGGGGGCTACTGTCGGCGTTCTGGGAATGGGGGTACCCAGACCTGCCTCCCTGCGGCCCAGGGCACGGCCCACCTCCTCAGCCAGACACGGCCTGGCGGGATTCCACTCAAGATAGAGCCCTCGCGAGGACCCCAGTCTCGCGAGGGAGAACAGCGCCAAGACCAACAAAGAATGGGCCTCCTCAGACCCCCTCCGGAGCGGCAGAGATCCCAATGCGGAACCCGGCCTCAGAAGTCAAAGATGACGCAAGGAAGGACAGGCGGGCGCTAGCGCGCCAGGCAGAGCAGTTTCCCCTTTGGTGCAAAGGGAGCAAGGACGTACGCTGGGTCCCAAAGCATCCCCCAAAGGTTTCCATTCTGGTGCAACAAGACCACAACCACGAGCCCCGCAGGACGGATGTCATCGCCGAGCCCACCTCTGCATCATCGACAGCTACTTTGCAGGCGAAGACCGCCTTTGGGCAGGGCGGGGATGTACTCCTGTCCCCCTTCAAATTTGGCCGTTGTGGGATCCCTTCCCACCATTGCGATAAGTGAAGAGGAACCGGGCCACCACTATATATAGAGACTAGGCTGCACCATAGAAAGGATCAAAAAACCGGTCGGTCCATACGACCCACCACAGAGCTAGCAGAGAGCCAAGAACACCTCAGGAGCACCCTCACGAGGCTCCACAACCTTCTACAAGTTCATCCAGTGCAGCTCCAATAGAGGCAATGCACCAAAGCAGGAGTAGGGTATTACGCTTCGCAGTAGCCCGAACCTGGGTAAACCACTGTGTTCTTCTTCTTCCTCGTCTTCATGCGAGTTCGTCGTCTTAGCCATCGAGGAGTGAGCTGGGTAGGGCAAAGCTGCAGGGGAATCTTCGCACACGCCCCTATGTTCGAACCTTGAGGGTTTTCTAGAGCCCGAAATCCGACAACGGCAAGGGGAAAGGGTCCTTCGGGCAAGCCTTGTTCAAGTTAGTGAAGTCTATGCAAAGCCTCCATTTCCCATTTGGCTTTCGTACCACCACCGGGTTTGCCTACCAAGTTGGATGCAGTATGCCTCTGACCAAACCAGCTGCTTCAAGCTTCTTGATTTCCTCGGCAAGGAACTGCTGCCGCTCCAAGGCCTGTTTCCTAACCTTTTGCTTGACGGATCGAGCATGAGGGCAGACAGCAAGGTGGTGCTCAATTACCTCCCTGGGAACACCGGGGATGTCAAATGGTTGCCAGGCAAATACATCGACATTCTCCCGCAGGAAGGTAACAAGCGCACTTTCCTATTTGGCAGTAAGGGTAGCACTGATGATGAAGGTACCACCAGTGCCATCCTCCTTTGCCGGGACTTTCTTCATCTCAAGATAGGTGACCCTGGTCTTCTTGCTGGCGGAACTCTCCGGCAGGTCATCGTCAGGCATGGCGCACTCCAAAGAGGCGCGCTTCCCGGAGTCCTTGCCGGTGTTCTTGCCAGTCATCTTTATTTTCTTTGCATCCTTGGCAGGAGCTGGGATTTCTGTGGCTTCAGCTGCTACCGTGTCGCGATACATCTGGTCCACGCAAATAACCGCGTTCTTCTTGTCGGATGGGATGGAAATGACCCCAATGGTCCCTGGCATCTTCAAAGTATTGTAGGCATAGTGGGATGCTACCATGAATTTTGCCAGCGCTGGGCGACCAAGGATTCCGTTGTAAGGCAGTGGGATCTTGGCGACGTCGAACACTATCCTCTTTGTTCGGAAGTTCAACTCTCCGCCGAATGTCACAGGCAGAGTGATCTTTCCCTTGGGTCGGCTCCTGCCGGGGTTGATTCCTTGGAACGTACCCGTGCCTTCGAGCTCTTCATCAAGGAGCTGCAGTTTCTCAGCCACTCTAGGAGAGATCAAGTTCAATCCGGCCCCATCGTCAACTAACATCTTAGACACCTTGAGGTTGCGGATTGTCGGGGAAACCAACAATGGCAAACACCCAACCGTAGTGGTACGGTCAGGGTGATCCTCTTCGTCAAAGATGATAGGCGTGTGGGACCATCTGAGTGGTTTCCTAGATTCTGTAGTCGGTTCCATAGCATTGACCTCGCGTGCCCACTGCTTGAGCTGGCAGCGAGAGGAGTGCAAGGACGCACCCCCGTCAACGCACATGGCTTCGGTTGCTTTCTGGAACTCCCTATCACTGGAATCCTCATCATCATCCTCATCTTCAGTTATATCATCTTTTTCCTTCTTCTCTCGGCCTCTGGCGGGTTTTTCCTTTTGCTGCGGGGTTTTGCCGCGGCGACCACCTCTGCCGACACGGCCTTTCCCAGCAGCGCCGTCCTGGCCTTTTTCCTTGATGCGTTTCTCGTACTCGGCCCTCTGTTTCTAAACAAGTTGCTCGACCTGTCGGCATTCTTGGAGATCATGGCCCTTGGTGCGGTGAATTTTGCAGTACGGCCCGTCGGACTTCCCGGTCTTCTCAGCGGCAGCAGCCTCCCGGCAATCAGCGCACGCGGCAGCTCCGTTGCCGGGGATTTCGGCTTTCGCCTTCTTGCCTGCACTAAGGTCTCCGGAGCTCTCGACAGCCAACACTGTTGTTCCCTTAAGCTTCTTGTTGCGCTTCCTGTTCCTTCCCTTCGAGTCGGGGGCATCGTCGTCATCATCAGAGTCCACTTCGACGCCCGCCTCTTCTCCGGGAAGTCGCCTCCCTTCTTCAGCTTGAGCACACTTATCCGCCAAGGTGTAAAGCTCATTCACAGTCTTGGGGAGCTTGACATTCATCTTGGCTAGCATCCTCCTATTGTGCACGTTGGAGTTGAACGCGGCAATCAACGCTACGGGATGGATCTCTGGGATGTTGCGGTGTACTCCGCTGAATCTCTGGATATACTTTCTCAAAGTTTCTTCCTCCTTTTGCGGGAGGACTTGGAGATCGCTGGGCTGGCCTGGTTCTTGATGACCATCGGTGAAGGCGCCAACGAACTCGTTGCACAGATCAGCCCAAGAGGAAATGGAATTCTCCGGTAGGTGCATCAGCCATGATCTCACATTTGGCTTGAGCGCCAAAGGGAAATAGTTGGCAAGCACCTTTTCATCTCTTCCTCCCACAGCTTGAACAGCTATCGTGTAAATGCCCAAGAACCCGCGGGGTTCAGCTTCCTGTCGTATTTCTCCGGTAACTCAGGCTTGAAAGCTCGGGTCGACGGCCAGCGGACCCGTCACAGCTCGCTAGTGAAGGCAGGGCAACCAACCTCGTAAGGAAGGTACCCGCCAACACTGGGCGCGGGGTCGCCGACGTCTGGACCGTTGCGCTTGTTGAATTGATGGTGTGCTTCCCGGCGTTGTTGGATGGTGATGCGCGCGTCTTCCTTCCGCCGGTCTTCAAGGACACGCCGTTGGTCCCGGCGGTCGCGCGGACCAGACGAGATTATGGACTCCTCATCGCGCTCGTCAGCATGCGAAGCTTGCTGTGGCTGCCTCTGGGCCTGTTGTCGCGGAGGGGATTGCACCGTTGGGGTGGCCCCTTCAACGCGCTCGCCGCCCTAGGCCGCCTCTGCTGTTCACGTACGTCGCGACGGCTCTACATGATGGGTCTTGTTGGCTTCAACGAAGGAAATCAAACTTTGAATGGTGGCTCTCCATTCATCCATCTTATCAGCTGCTGGCATGAAGTTGAGCAGCATCTGGACTCTTGCCATGGCCTCCTCTATGGTGCCAGGCATGGCGAAAGAGGCGGACCGCGACGTTGCTCGACTCTTGGTAGGACCAAGAGAAGCGTCACCGCGTCCTTGATGCCGTGCGCCACTCGCTGGAGCTTTCTGGTGGCCCGTGGGCCGATCCTAAGGGGCTGCGGCTCTGCCGGGCGCCCCATCTCGCTCTGCACAAGGTCCACGTCCAACAATATCGCTGGCGATGGGTGCGGCCAAAAGGTCACGGCTCGCACCTAACTGGGCGCCACTGAGGCGGCCTCGGCCATCCACGCGGCGGGCAGGTGATGAACGGATGTTCCCTTTGCCCGTGGGTTCGGGGCCGAGCTCGCCATGTTGTTGATGTAGTTGCTCCCCTCCGGCGCCTCCTGCTCCATTTCTGGCCACGAAAGGCTGGACGGGGGCGCCTCCTGCGCTGACCGCGTAGTCCACGATGCCCTCCTCGCCCGCAGCCGCCGCGGTGCCTACGGCGCCAGCGGTCACGTGTGATGGAGCCTTTGAAGTGGAAGGATGTGCGGCCGCGCTGGGTTTCTTATTTGGAGCCATTGTTGAAGAAGATGATGATGATGACCGATTCGCCGTTCACGAACTCGGGTTGACGCAAATGATGCACGCTCCCCCTACCTGGCGCGCCAAAGATGTCGGGGCACGGATGATCACGATCACATATGGGACTAGAGGTCCCTTGCGGTTCGGCAAGGGGGGTCACGTTGCACGAAGAGCAGAGAGCATGAGACGGCGCAACGATCAGAGCACAAGCATTTTACCCAGGTTCTAGCCGCTGCTAAGCATAAAACCCTACTGCTGCTTTTTGGTGGATTCATTGGTAGAACACAAAGAACGCAGGGCGCCTAACCTTGGCAAGGAGTGCTGTCGGGGAAAGAGCGACTGTGCGGGTACAAACGTTCGGGGGTTCGAGTTGCCAACCTTGAGCTACGTTGCCTTGGGCCTCCTTTTATAGTGCAAGGGGTTACCACAATGGCAAAACAGACATTATCTATCGATTAGATAGCTAAGCAGAGCTACCATACCTAACTCTGGCATTTAGGACAAAATGCCATGATTACCTGCCTAGGTGACGCTTGGGGGTGCATCCCCGGCAAGCTCTTGCCACCGCTTGGCCAGTCGTTGCTTAATATATTGACACGCTGCAGGGCGGGTGTCAACCGAGCGTAACTTGCCTTCCAATGTGTCGCCACATGCTTAGCGAGAGATGATTAGCCCCCTGAGGGCTCGACACTGCATCGATAAGTGACAGGCATAGCGATGCGGTGGAGCGGTGGCTGGGTAGCTCACGCCTGTCGGGGAGTGGCTTGCCGGGTCTTCTGGGTGGTGTGTACGTCTTGGTCCCCGGCAAGCATCGGGGACGTGCTTGGCGCGTCATAGTCCAGGCTTGGGCTACCGCGTTGAGCTTGCTGGAGTCTTGTCTTCATTGCTGGCCGGGGTTTTGCTTCTACCGCCTGTGCATAAGTCAGGGGCACTGGGTACCCCTGTACGAGTGCACCAACATCCATGAACTTAATACACTAGATGCATGCTGGATAGCGGTCCATGTGTGGAGTAATAGTGGTAGATGCAGGCAGGAGTCGGTCTACTTATCTTGGACGTGATGCCTATATAATGATCATCGCCTTGGATATCGTCATGACTATTCGATTTTCTATCAATTGCCCAACAGTAATTTGTTCACCCACCATCTGCTATACTCATGAGGGAAGCCACTAGTGAATCCTACGGCCCCCGGGTCTACTTTTCCAACATATTCCTTTCCGATCTATCATTTTGCCTCTATGTTTTCAGATCTACAAAACCAAAAACCCAAAAACATATTGCTGCATATTTTATTTGCTCTTTTTATTTTGTGTTCTTGAGAGATATATCTCTCCTATCCATCACTACCTAATCTATCTTTTTACCATAGAGAGATTGACAACCTCTCTTTCGCATCGGGTTGTAAGTATTTGTTATTTGTGTGCAGGTGCTGCTTATTGGGTGGTGGTGATCCTCCTACTGGTTTGATAACCTTGGTTTCATAACTGAGGGAAATACTTACCGTCACTGTGTTGCATCATACCTTCCTCTTTGGGGAAATACCGATGCACTCTCAAGCCACGTCAAAAGGAATTTCTGGCGCAGTTGCCGGGGAGAAGCGGTCTCTTCTACGTGCCTATCGTTGGCGCCGAGGGGACTCCATCATCATCTACCAGGTTCCTAATCACAAATCTCATCTCCTTGCAATTACATTATTTTCCATTTGCCTCTCGTTTTCCTCTCCCCCCACTTCACCAATTGCTGGCCCTCTTTTTCGTTTGCCTTTTTCTTGTCAGATCTCTTGCCTAGTCATTATGGCTAGTTCTTCCTTTATTGCATGTACTCCCGATAATGAGGTTCTTAATTTTAAGAAAAGGGGAGGGGAGAACCTAAAAGATGCTTGGTATATGATTTGCAATGCTCAGAATAGATCTATCCATAAGCAATCTACCATTTTTCTTCTTCGCAGTTTTTATGTGGGCATCACCACTTGGTATAGATTCGTCCTTGATACGATTACCGGTGGGAATTTCTTGATGTGTCCATCTTTGGATGCTTTTAATGCTATGGGAAGTTTAGTGGGATCACCACCTCTTATTGTCAATGAAACAACTTTAACTCTTGAACACATTATGGAGAGATTAGATGCTATTGAAAAAAGGATGATTAGTAAGGAACATCTTGAAAATTTGGATAAGAGAATGCATGATCTTGCTAATAAAATTGGGGCTAAGGCGGGAAATGCTTTTAAATTGTTAAAGGAAAAGAAACCCGTAGTTAATGAAAGGGTAGAAGAGAGCCCGTACCGGATTGATAAGTTGGAAGAAATTTTTAGTAACTTGGGTTCAGCTTTTTCTTCTATCAAAACTATTGAAAAACTCCCGTAAAAATTAGCAAGATCACACAAGTCATAAAGAACAAAGTCGCTACACCTAGTAGTCACAAGGGGGATCTTAAAATGATTAGTATTCATCCCGACTTTGTTGAAATCATAAGAGACCCTATTTACAAGAATGAATTTTTTTGTTTTGTTCCTAGGAGTGTTGTCATCAAGAATATGCATGCCAAATCCTTGAAGAAATCTAGTTGTGTGATTGAAGAATTGAAAACCAAGGATGACAATACTTGAATCTATGCGTTATGCCTAGCTTGGGGCGTAAAACGATAGCGCTTGTTGGGAGGCAACCTAATGAATAAATAAATTTTTTCTTTTTCCTTTCTATTTTTGAGTGTTGACACAATTATGCCTCTGTTATGATTGTGTTTTTATGGTTTATTTAGTGTTTGTGCCCAGTAGAGCCTTTAGGATGATTCATAGGATGAGTAGAAGCGATGCTGAATCTGAAACAGAAACTTTGCGTCAAGTATATGAATTTTCATTTTTTTTCTGGAACGCGATCTTGAGCTGAAATTTTAACACGGTGTTTCTATACAAATTCCTACGTTTTCCTAATTTTTCAGAATTTTTAAAGTTACAGAAGTATGGTTAGAGTACAAATTACCACAGACTGTTCTGTTTAAGACAGATTCTGTTTTCGTTGCATTGTGTGCTTGTTTTCATGGATCTATGAGTTATATTGAACGGTATGAGCCATGGTAAAGTTAAAATACAGTAGGTATAATGCAATAATAAAATATGAATGGGTTTGCAACAGAACCTAAAGTAGTGATTTGCTTTATAATACTAATGGATCTCACGAAGATTTTGTTGAGTTTTGTGTGATTGAAGTTTTCAAGTTTTGGATGAAGGAATAAGGAGTGAAAAGAGCCTAAGCTTGGGGATGCTACCGCACCCCCAAGATTTATCTAAAGAGAAACAAGCAACTAATCTTGGGGATGCCCCCGAGTGGCATCCCCTCTTTCTTCTAACAACCATCGGTATTTTACTTGGAGCTATATTTTTATTCGTCACATATCATGAGTTTTGTTTGGAGCGTCTTGTATCTTTGCTTGCTTTGTTTGTTAGTTTGTCACTTGTATCCTTGCTGGACACACCTATTTGAGAGAGCCAAAATTATGCTATCATTTGTTAGAATTGCTCTATGTGCTTCACTTAAACTTTTTGAGCTATAGAATTGCTCTAGTGCTTCACTTATAGATGTGCTTGGAAATTTTTGTAGAAATACTCTCATGCTTCACTTAGATTAATTTGAGAGTTAGTAAATTTTGAAGAAATCCTCTCATGCTTCACTTATACTATTTTGAGAGATGAAATCTTTATCCTCATGTGCTTTACTTAAATTTGTTTGAGCTTGTCAAAAAAGCAATAGCAATATATGAAAATAGTCCCAAAGTGATAGATATACAGGGAGAATATAATATAAACTTTCATGAATATCATTGGGCAAATTAAACTTGATTCTTTCTAATAGTTTTGAAACATGATAATAGTAATATGTGAGTCATGTTAGTGAGTAATTATGCTTTAGTAGGAATATTGGTGTTAAGGTTTGTGATTCCCTATGCATGCACGAAAGCTAATAGTTATGCAATGAAGTTACATCCTACTTATGGTGCATTATTCGGTGATAGTTATGATCAATGCTCTCTTATGTGAATTTTCGTTTCTTGGTTTGGTTGCTTCCCCATCTATTTTCTAGCCTCCATTTGTACTAAGTAGAAATACTACTTGTGCATCCAAAATCCTTAAACCAAGTTTTGCCTTATGAGTCCACCATACCTACCTATATGCGGTATTTCCATGCCGTTCCAAACAAATTTGTATGTGCCATCTCTAAATTTTCAAAATAAATTTTCTCTTTTGTGTGATCGTACCGCTCATGAAACGGTGGGGAGTGTCCAATATTTTTCCATGCTAGATGTGTTATTCTCAAGATGAGTGTTTATTCACTTGTCATTGCACGAGAGTGCGGCGGTAATAGGGATGCCCATTCCCGAAATGAAAAAGAAAAAAATATTTACTTTATGTTGTCAAATAATAAATTCCTTGGAAAGTGTTGGTATGGAAGGCAACCATGGATACGGCCCACTGAGGAAAGTGAAAGTTTGTTGGAAAAAGGAATAAACTTTATTTTTTGTTTGGGAACCGCCTATGATATATCTAGCATGGAAAGTATTGTGAGCTACTTTGTCGTTTTCGTTGACAGGAAAAGCATGCCACCCAATTTTTTTCTCTCTCAATTTAAACCTTGAACTCTGGCACCTCTACAAATCCCTACTTCCCTCTGTGAAGGGCCTATCTATTTACTTTATGCAATTTTTATTTTTACTTCGAGTCTCCATCTTCTCTTATAAAGCACCAACTAGGGGGCACTATGACGGTACTTGAGCATTGGGCATAGCTAATATTTGAGTGTGTTTCATGAATGTATCAATGATTGAGCATGATGGGCTAGGGATAACTTTCTTTAGTGTTGATATTTTGAAAGACATGGTTGCTTGTTGACATGCTTGAATATTGAAGTCATTATGTTAAAACTAGAATATTGCTTTGAATCATTTACAACACCAAACGTCCATGCTATACAAAAGAAAAGAATATGAGATGAACATGTTAGGCGGCATTCCGCAGAATATCAATACCAAACAGAGTCCAATCGCGATGAAACTTTTTGGAGATTTTTCCTGGACCAGAAGACACCCAGTGGGCCAAAGAAGTGCCAGAGAGGTGGGCCGTGGAGACCACAACCCACCAGGGCACGCCAGGGGGGCCCGGCACGCCCTGATGGGTTGTGCCCTCCTCGGGGCCCCTCTCCACCGCCTCTGATGCCTGTAAATTCCCAAATATTCCAAAAAAACCATAGGGGAGTCGACGAAACACAATTCCAGCCGCCGCAAGTTCCAGAACCTCGAGATCCAATCTGAACACCATCACGAAGGGGTTCGTCTTCTTCATAGGTGCCTCTCCGATGATGCGTGAGTAGTCCACCATAGACCGACGGGTCCGTGGGCAGTAGCTAGATGGCTTCCCCTCTCTCTTATGATTCTCAATACAATGGTCTCTTGGAGATCTATTTGATGTAAACTTTTGCGGTGTGTTTGTTGGGATCCGATGAATTTTGAGTTTATGATCAATTTCTATCCATGAATATTATTTGAGTCTTCTTGGATATCTTATATGCATGATTACTTATAGCCTCGTATTTCTTCTTCGAATCTTTGGTTTAGTTAGGCCGACTAGATCGATTTTTCTTGCCATGGGAAGAGGTGCTTGGTGATGGGTTCGATCTTGCGGTGTTCTTTCCCAGTGACAGAAGGGGCTGCAAGACACGCATGTATCATTTCCATTAAGGATAACAAGATGGGGTCTATTCCTACATGAATAGATCTTGTCTACATCATGTCATCGTTCTTATTGCATTACTCCGTTTTTCCATGAACTTAATACACTAGATGCATGCTGGATAGCGGTCGATGTGTGGAGTAATAGTGGTAGATGCAGGCAGGAGTCGATCAACTTATCTTGTACGTGATGCCTATATAATGATCATCGGCTTGGATATCATCATGACTATTCGATATAACCCCGTGGTGAGACCCGCCTAGGTGGGGCCGGGTCATGCAGTTGGCGACTTACGACAACATCAGGAGTAAACTTGATCAGTGGGCCTGGAGGCCCAGATCCAGAAGACAAGATGTAACCCGGAGGGCTTGAGCTGCCGATGGCGGCTTGTTAGACAAGGCATGTATAGTTAGAGGTGAGGTCGGTTATCAAGTATAACCCGACTCGGACTCTTGTAAGGCCAGGGTCTTGACCTGGGTATATAAGGGCGGGTTACCTGGGCGGCTTAGGCCACGAAACAACTCATCGATAGCTAGGTCAAGCGAACTCGCTCCCTTGTAATCGATACCCAATCAATATAACACAAAGCAGGACGTAGGCTTTTACCTCTTTCCGAGGGGCCGAACCTGGGTAACTCTTGTCTCTCGATTCTGATCAACCCCTTCGAGCTCACCTTAGCGATGGCCTCGAACCTAAGTCCTTTCACGGGGACATCTGCCGTGACAAAACCACGACAGTTGGCACCCACCGTGGGGCTAGCACTCGGTGGTGTGGAGTTCTCGAAGGGCTCTCTCCTAGGGATCGAGGGATGACCAAGGGTCGCCGCGGCAAGCTCTACATCGACGACGCCGGCTGGGGCCCCGAGGCCGACTCAATCGAGTACGGGCACCGGGTCCCCTTCGGCGAAATTCACGTCTTCATCGGCAAGATCAGCGGATCTAAACCCGGGCCGGACATCTACACCGACCTTGTCGAGCCGGCCCGGCGCGCGCAACCCGCCCGTGTTAACCCGGGCAGGAAGTGTGTCTTCGTCGGCTTTACCCAAGGCGCAGAGCTTGAAGGTTCCATGTCGCGGGAGGAAACCCTCATCTGCTCAGAGGATGGATCCTCGAGCGGAGAGACGGAATAAATCTACCAGCTTCACAACGGCGGGCTTGGGGGCTACGTCGACGATTACCCCGAGCCGGAGTACCATGAGCCGGAATACTATGAGCCGCCGAGCCGCGCTACTGTCTTCATGGCGGGGTCGGCCCCGGACCCTAGTAGCACAGCCGCTGGTGCATCCGGGTCTGGGGCTGGTAGGCCGCCGGCTCCAGTTCTTCTAGATCTGATGATTGAGCTTACAACTCTGATGGAAACCGAGGTCACTGCCGAAAACCAAGCGGCCCGTAACACGGAGATCACGAGGTTGAAGAACCAGATGGCCGGAGTCCAATAGGAAATCAATGCGTTGAAGGCTCAGATGGACGCTGAGGCGGAGCGCCTTAGGGTGGATGCTTTTCGCCTTGAGTTAGAGCAGCAGTCCGCAGCGGCAGTTCACCGGATGAGGGATCAATCCCGTTTGCCGGATCAATATGAAGCCAGAAATCTTTTCAACACGCCAGGGACGGGACGGAATGCACCTCTGACCGTAACCCGGACGGCGGAAGTACCTGGGAGCCGGGCGGCGGTTCAGCATCAGCAGCCAGACCCGCCCCGCCGGAACCAGACCCCACCACAGTTTTTTCCGACGCCGCTGGGTCATTATTCTAACCCGGTGGAAAACATGTTTGCAGCGGCAACCAGGTTTGGTACGATCCCCATCCCTGAGGGGGCGCCTTTCGTAGAGGAAGTGCGGAACGCCATTGGATACCTACAGACGGCGGTGGCCCAGCAGGAGAAGTATACTTACAGCCGGAGTCGCGTGCATTCAACCCTCATCCCGAGCCGCAGCAACAGCTGGCGTTTAGAGTCGCCGGCGGTCTCTAGCAGTGAGCGACGTCGAAACCCGCCACGGGTCGATCAGCCGGCTCTGGATGCTCAGGCGCTGGTGGATCGGGCAAGAGCACAGCGAGAGGCGGCAGCATTGGCAGTTGTGGCAGCTTACCAAGAACCCACAGTCGCACCTTCCGTTTCGGTAGGAGCCGGAGTAACCTCCAGGGCTGTGGGAATGCCGTGCTTAGTGCCGGCTTTGCGAAACGAGCATCTGCCGAAGGACTTCAAGGGCCCTCGTAAGGTGCCCAACTACACCGCTGATCTGCCTCCAGAGGCTTGGAAGCTATGAACTGGCCATGGAGATGTTAGATGTTAGCGATGCAGTGTGTGCCAAGTATTTCATCATGATGCTGGAAGGGCCGGCTCGCACGTGGTTGAAGGGTTTGCCACCCAACACCATTAATTCCTAGGCTGAGTTAAAGGCGAAGTTCATCAAGAATTTCCAGGGAACGTGCAAGCAGCCCATGACAATTGTGGATTTGGATCATTGCGTGCAGCGTGAGGATGAGTCGGCTCATCACTGGGTCTGGCGGGTCTCAACCATAATCCACTCTTCTGATAACATTACGGCGGCTCAAGCGGTCTTGATTCTGGAGAAGAATTGCCACTTTACGCCCTTGAAGGAGAAGCTTGGCCGGCTCAAACGTTCATGCCAAGACATGGGGGAACTCATGGCGGCTCTCACCAAGTATGCAGACTCTAATAACACGAAGGACCCTGGCTCCGATGATGAGAAATCGGTCAAGGGTAAGAAGAATAACAATGGCAAGGGTCAACCGCAGAACGGGGGAGGAAACAACAATAATGGCAACGGCGGAAAGCAGAAACACCAGGACGGCGGGTCAGATTTAGTGGCCAACGCCAGTACTGGGAATAACCGTGGCAAAGGGAATGGCAAACCGCCCTTCATTAAGCGCAAACACGCTGACATGGAGGCGATACTGAATGCTCCTAGCCCGAAACATAGCCTTCCTGATCAGCCGTCCACTCATGCTTGGAGGGATTGTTAGATCATGTGCGAGTATCGAAATTACAGCGCTAACCAGCATCAAGGCGGCGGCGGCGGACAATCCGGTGGGTCAAGATCCGGTCCTTCCGGGTCTGGTTTTGGCCCAGGCGGCTCAGGCTCTGGCCATCAGGGTCAAGGAAACCATGGAGGTAATAATCAACAGTCTGGCGGTGGAGGTCAACAACAAAATAACCAGTCCGGGTATCAGAGTAATCCCAAACAGCTTAATGGAGGGCAGTACCATGTTTTTACAACTAGCCTCGATAAGCAAGATCGGAAGGTGCGCAAGCGGGCAGTTAATGCAGTCATGCCGGCTCTCCCGCAGTACTTGAAGTGGTCTGAGTATGACATAACTTGGAGTAGGGAGGATCACCCGCCGCGTGTTGATAACCCGGGGCAGTTGGCTTTGGTAGTCGCCCCCCAAGTGGGAGGATACGTGTTCACCAAAGTACTCATGGATGGTGGCAGCAGCATCAACATCATGTATTACGACACTTTCCGTCGGATGAATTTGCTTGACAAGGATCTTAAGCCCTCTTCAACGGTTTTTCATGGTGTGGTGCCCGGAAAGTCGGCTTATCCAGTGGGAAAGATTTCCTTGGAGGTAGCTTTTGGCGATGAATTCAACTACAGGGTGGAATCTTTGTGGTTCGAAGTGGTCAAGATCAAGAGCCCATACCACGCTCTGTTTGGACGGCCGGCTTACGCCAAGTTCATGGCTAGGCCTTGCTATGTTTACTTACAGCTCAAGATGCCTGGGTTAAGTGGGACGATTACTGTGCATGGTGATCGGAAGATGGCTCTTGATTGTGAGGAAGGTGATGCAGCATACGCGGAGTCGAGTTGTGCTAAGGCGGAGCTCAAGTTTTATAAAGAAAATGTTGACCCGGCAGATATGACTCCGCTGAAGAAGCCTAACACAGAATCTCAGCCACCCCTCAAGTTTGTGGCAGAAGATACCAAGCTAGTGGACTTTACGCCTGGCGACTCATCACAGCAGTTCACTATTGGGGCTAATATGGATCCCAAATAGGAAAGCACGCTCATCGAATTCATCCATGAGAATCGGGACATCTTTGCATGGAAGCCTTCTGACATGCCGGGTGTACCGAGAGAATTGGCTGAGCTACCTTAATGTGGATCCTAAATTTAAGGCGGTCAAACAGTTCCTCCGTCGATTTAATGAGGAGAGGCGTAAGGCTATTGGGGAAGAGGTGGCCCGGCTCTTGGCAGCAGGGTTCATCGTTGAAGTTTTTCACCCGGAGAGGCTCGCTAACCCGGTGTTGATACTCAAGAAGAACGGAACGTGGCGTATGTGCGTGGATTACACGGATCTTAACAAGGCGTGTCTGATTGACCCGTTTGCTCTCCCCCGTATTGACCAAATCATTGATGCGACGGCGGGTTGTGAGAGTTTGTGTTTCCTGGATGCTTATTCAGGTTATCATCAGATCAAGATGGCAGTTAAAGAACAAGAGAAGTCGTCTTTCATTATGCCTTTTGGTGCTTTCTGCTATGTGTCTGTGCCTTTTGGGCTCAAAAGTGCCAAGGCGACTTACCAGCGTTGTGTGCAGAACTGTCTTCATGGTCAAATTGGGCGCAATGTTCATGCTTATGTGGATGGTATTGTGGTTAACTCATGGAAGAAGGAAACTCTGCTGGTTGATTTGAAGGAAACCTTTGACAGTTTGCGGGTTTATAAGATGATGCTTAACCCGGCAAAATGTGTTTTCGGTGTACCTACAGGCAAGCTCTTGGGATTTTTGGTCTCTAAGCGTGGCATTGAAGCTAACCCGGACAAGATAAAGGCTATTACTTCCTTGTCTAAGCCGGCGTGCATCAATGATGTTCAGTGCCTGGCAGGTCGTATTGCTGCATTAAGCCGGTTCATAAGCCGCCTGGGTGAGAAGTCCATTCCTCTGTATCAGATGATGAAGAAGACAGACGATTTCATCTGGAGTGATGCGGCTAATGAGGCGTTTGAGGTGCTCAAAAAGCAATTGGCTGAACCGGCTGTTCTGGCCGC
The DNA here is from genome assembly GCA_039707655.1 of Elymus sibiricus. Lineage (NCBI taxonomy): Eukaryota > Viridiplantae > Streptophyta > Magnoliopsida > Poales > Poaceae > Elymus > Elymus sibiricus. Next base: position 266,411,986 of record CM077665.1, on the reverse strand, counting down.
TCCCGTGGAAAAGGAACCTCTGCTCTTATATGTGGCGGCTAATAACAAGGCTGTCAGTGCTGTAGTTGTGGTGGAGTGCAAGGAGGCGGGTGAGGGAGTCCTGGTTTAAGGGGTCTTCGGATAGCCGACCTGTTTCTCATGGGTCGGACTATGTGGGCCACTGGATGAGCATTGGGTAATCATGGGCCCCGTCGCCAAGGTGGAAGTTTCAGGGAGCCATGGCGTGTCCTCCAAGTTGTCGACAGTAGATAGGCATGTTTTTTCCGTTTGATGTGCAACCGACTATGTGTAAGCCCTAGGTACCCTCGGCGTCTATATAAGCCTGAGGGTTTTAGGTTGTAGGGCAAGAGAACTCATCTAGGGTTTAGCTATTCGATCTCGAGGTAGATCAACTCTGTAACCCTTATACCATCAATATAATAAAGCAGGACGTAGGGTGTTACCTCCATAGGAGGGCCCAAACCTGGGTAAACATTGTCTCCTATTACCATCGATTCTAGTCTCACAGTTCGGGACCCCCTACCCGAGATCCGCCGGTTTTGACACCGACATTGGTGCTTTCATTGAGAGTTCCGCTGTGATCGCCAAAGGAATCGATGGCTCACCTTGTCACAAGCAACGAGGTCTGCACCCAGGGGACTCTCGCCCCGGATCGGATCCATGCGAGCGGCGACATCTCGTCGCACGCTTGCCCGATCGGCCACCTAGGCCAGATCGGAAACTTTTCCCCCGATCAAGAAATCAGGTTCGGAACCCTCGAGTTCGTCGCTGATTCACGGGGAGAACTCGTCTTGATAGAACCCTCGAATCCTACGGAGGAGAACGCATATCCCGACGTCTCGACGCCGAAGACATCGGGCCCCGCCTCCGAGGATGAGGTCGTTATACCCGGGCCGTCTGGACAGCCCAATCTGGTCATTGTGACCGGATCTACCATGGTTAAACAGGACCTGGGTCCGCTTTCGTGCGACTCCGGAACTGCAACGCCGCATACCGACCCCACTCACTTCAGCGACACGCATCCTACCATCGCCTCGTTTCTGAATGAACTATTTGATCGGATCGAGACCATGCGTATGGCTGATGACCAGATCCCGGTCTATGACCGGCTCGGGCTTAAACCCGACGATAGGGAGATTCACATCCCCACGGTCACCCACCTTGTAGCCACCGTTGAGTGTCCGGCTGGAGGCTCGTCCCTCCAGCGACCGGAATTAAAAATGGTTTATACCCCAGTCTCCGACCACCGAGACCTCGCCTGCAACCCAGACTCTGGAGTTCGCTCCGAAAACAGACCGGTATCGGTCCCTGATCTATCACATAGTTCGGAGTCCATGATTCCGAACTCTCACCGTGGCGTGGAGTCAAATCTTTTCCCACCCACCTCCCAAGCCAATCACTCAAGTATCGCAGTAGAGCCCAAGTCTTCGGACTTACGGGAAGTTAAGCAGTTACCAGGAGAGTCGGTAAATCATTACTGGGCCAGACTCCTCCTCGCTAGAAACAAAGTATGGGGCCTCAGTGATCAAGAGATAATGGCAACCTTTAATCGCAACTGCCATGACAAAGGGATTCTCAATGCCCTGGCTCGTCGGCACATTCGTGAATTCACCGAGCTGTCTGATTTGGTACAAAAATATTGTGCCATGGAAAGCGCTTGGCAAGCCGAACGGCTGTTTTCGGAACCAACCTTTACCGAATACCCTAGAGGAGATCGGAAAAAGAGGATACATCCAAAGCGGCCAGCCAGACTCGAACCCGCCGAAAAGAGAAACAGGCCCCTTTCAGGGGTCAGTACCGTCCTCGATGGACTACTAGATAAACCTTGCCCTATACACTCCGTATTGCTGAACACAGCTCCGACCCACAGCCTTAGAGCTTGCTCGGTCGTTAGGCAAATCGCAAAAAGCGGTGAAGCCATCCTTGAGGCACCACCGCCGAACAGGCGCCCCACATCGCCACCAGAATACAACACCGAAGTCCTGACGATCTACCAAACGTTCCCCTCAAGGAATAGGAGGAAAAGAGCTCTTAAAGAACTCGAGCAGATATATCATGTGGCAGCAACAAGTGCATGGGCAGACATACCCATCACCTTTGGAGATACTGACCGACCAGCCATTCTTCCCGGTCATTCACCGCCCGCACTAGTCCTGAACCCCATCATCGATGGCTTCAGGTTACACAAGGTGTTAATGGACGGCAGCAGCGGTTTAAACCTGATCTACGAAGATACCCTAGAAAAAATGCAGTTCGACCGATCTCGCATCGAGCATAGCAACACAACTTTCCGGGGAATCATCCCGGGGAAAGAGGCGCGCTGTTCAGGACGCATCGTCCTGGACGTAGTGTTCGGCACGCCCGAAAACTACCGATCCGAAGAACTCCTCTTCCATATTTTGCCCTTCCCCTGTGGCTACCACGCCCTGTTGGGACGTGACGCCTTCACAAAATTCCAGGCTATACTACATTACGGGTATATGAAACTTAAGATGCCAGGACCAAACGGGGTGATCACAACCACCAGTGATCCGAATATATGTTGGGGAACGTTGCATGGGAAACAAAAATTTTTTCCTACGCACACGCAAGATCTATCCATGGTGATGAGCATCTACGAGAGGGAGAGTGAATCTACATACCCTTGTAGATCGCTAAGCGGAAGCGTTAATAAACGCGGTTGATGTAGTCGAACGTCTTCGCGATCCAAATCGCCGAGCGTCCCGCGATCCAATCACGATCCTTCCGATCTAGTGCCGAACGGACGGCACCTCCGCGTTCAACACACGTACGGCTTGATGACGCCTTCACCTCCTCGATCCAGCGAGCGATGGTGAAGTAGTGGTTGAGTTCCTGCAGCACGACGGCGTGGTGATGGTGGTGAGGAACAATCTCTGCAGGGCTTCGCCAAGCACTACGGAGATTATGACGGAGGAACTAGAGGGCTAGGGTTGCCGGCACACGGCTTGGGAAATCCTGATGTGTCCCGTGTGCTAGCCCTGCCCCTCTATTTATATGTTGAGCCTTGGGGTCTAAACTTGGAGTAAAAGCCTCCTCTAGGTCGGTTTTGCCCGCACAAGGTCGGTTTGGCCCGCAGGGAAAGAGTCCAACTCGGATCCCGGCCGAACCGTGCACAGCCGCGCACAAGCGGTAGTACCGCTTCACACAAGCGGTAGTACCGCTTGGGCGGTAGTACCGCTTCACACAAGCGGTAGTACCGCTCCGGCGGTAGTACCGCTTCACCAAGCGGTAGTACCGCTTACGCGGCAGCAAAACTACTTTTGCACTTTCCAATACCTTGTGGGCTTTATCCCTTTGGCTCATATAAAGTGTTGCTGTACCCGAACACTTCGGTAAACATCCGGAACCCCTTCCGGTGAACTTCGGAACTCTTCCGGAGATCAAAACACTATTATCACATATATCAATCTTTACCTCCGGACTATTCCGGAGATCCTCGTCATGTCCGGGATCTTATCCGGGACTCCGAACAACTTTCGGTCACCAACATATTAACTCAATTATACTAATCGTCACCAAACGTTAAGTGTGTAGACCCTGCGGGTTCGAGAACTATGTAGACATGACCGAGACACCTCTACGGCCAATAACCAATAGCGGGACCTGGATGCCCATATTGGCTCCTACATATTCTACGAAGATCTTTATCGGTCGAACCTCTATGTCAAGGATTCAGTTAATCCCGTATGCTGTTCCCTTTGTTCTTCGGTATGTTACTTGCCCGAGATTCGATCGTCGGTATCACTATACCTAGTTCAATCTCGTTACCGGCAAGTCTCTTTACTCGTTCCGTAATACAAGATCTCGTGGCTAACACTTTAGTCACATTGCTTGCAAGGCTCATTGTGATGTTGTATTACCGAGTGGGCCCTGAGATACCTCTCCGTCATACGGAGTAACAAATCCCAGTCTTGATCCATGCCAACCCAACAGACACCCTCGGAGATACCTGTAGAGCACCTTTATAGTCACCCAGTTACGTTGCGACGTTTGATACACACAAGGTATTCCTCCGGTGTTAGTGAGTTGCATGATCTCATGGTCAAAGGAACAGATACTTGACATGCAGAAAACAATAGCAATAAACTGACACGATCAAATGCTACGTTTACAGTTTGGGTCTTGTCCATCACATCATTCTCCTAATGATGTGATCCCGTTATCAAATGACATCTCATGTCAATGGCTAGGAAACCTTAACCATCTTTGATCAACGAGCTAGTCAACTAGAGGCTTACTAGGGACACAGTGTTGTCTATGTACCCACACATGTATTTGAGTTTCCAATCAATACAATTATAGCATGGATAATAAACGATTATCATGAACAAGGAAATATAATAATAACCAATTTATTATTGCCTCTAGGGCATATTTCCAACAGTCTCCCACTTGCACTAGAGTCAATAATCTAGTTCACATCACTATGTGATTTACATTGTAATGAATCGAACACCCATGCAGTTCTGGTGTTGTTCATGTTTAGCCCTTGGAAGAGGTTTAGTCATCGGATCTGCAACATTTAGATCCGTGTGTACTTTGCAAATATTTATGTCGTCCTCCTTGATGTAATCGCGGATGGAATTGAAACGTCGTTTTATGTGTCTGGTCCTCTTGTGAAATCTTGGTTCCTTGGCTAGAGCAATGGCACCAGTATTATCACAAAACAGAGTCATTGGGTTAAGCGCACTAGGCACTACTCCAAGATCTGTCATGAACTCCTTTATCCAGACACCTTCCTTCGCCGCCTCCGAGGCAGCGATGTACTCCGCTTCGCATGTAGAATCAGCTACCTCGCTTGCTTGGAACTGCACCAGCTAACCGCACCCCCATTAAGAATAAATACGTATCCGGTTTGCGACTTAGAGTCATCCGGATCAGTGTCAAAGCTTGCATCGACGTAACCCTTTACGACGAGCTCTTGATCACCTCCATAAACGAGAAACATGTCCTTAGTCCTTTTCAGGTACTTCAGGATATTCTTGACCGCCGTCCAGTGTTCCATTCCTGGATCACTTTGAAACCTTCCGACCATACTTATGGCAAGGCTGACATCGGGTCTTGTGCACAGCATTGCATACATGATAGAGCCTATGGCCGAAGCATAGGGGATGACACTCATCTTTTCTCTATCTTCTGCAGTCACTGGGCATTGAGTCTTACTCAACTTCACACCTTGCAATACAGGCAAGAACCCCTTCTTGGACTGATCCATTTTGAACTTTCTTCAAAACTTTGTCAAGGTATGTGCTTTGTGAAAGTCCTATTAAGCGTCTCGATCTATCTCTATAGATCTTGATGCCTAATATGAAAGCAGCTTCTCCTAGGTCCTTCATTGAAAAACTCTTGTTCAAATATTCCTTTACGCTTTCCAGCATTTCTATATTGTTTCCAATCAGCAATATGTCATCCACATATAATATTAGAAACGCTATAGAGCTCCCACTCACTTTCTTGTAAATACAAGCTTCTCCGTAAACTTGTATAAACTCGAACGCTTTGATCACCTCATCAAAACGAAGATTCCAACTCCGAGATGCTTGCACCAGTCCATAAATGGATCGCTGGAGTTTGCAAACTTTGTCAGCATTCTCTGGATCGACAAAACCTTCTGGTTGCATCATATACAACTCTTCCTTAAGGCAACCGTTAAGGAACGCTGTTTTGACATCCATCTGCCAAATTTCATAATCGAAAAAGGCAGCTATTGCTAACATGATTCTGACGGACTTAAGCATCGCTACGGGTGAGAAGGTCTCATCGTAGTCAACTCCTTGAACTTGTGAAAAACCCTTTGCCACAAGTCGAGCTTTATAGACGGTGACATTACCGTCCGCGTCCGTCTTCCTCTTAAAGATCCATTTGTTCTGAATGGCCTTACGCCCTTCAGGTAATACTTCCAAAGTCCATACTTTGTTTTCATACATGGATCCCATCTCGGATTTCATGGCCTCTAACCACTTCTCGGAATCCGGGCCCATCATCGCTTCTCCATAGCTCGTAGGTTCATCGTTGTTTAACAACATGACCTCTAAGACAGGGTTGCCGTACCACTCAGGAGCAGTACGCGTCCTTGTCGACCTACGAGGTTCGATAGCAACTTGATCCAAAGCTTCATGATCATCATCATTAACTTCCTCTTCAGCTAATGTAGGCTCCACAGAAACAACTTTCTGCGCTGCGCTACTCTCAGGTTGAAGTAAAGGTTCAACAACCTCATCAAGTTCTATCTTCCTCCCACTCAATTCTTTCGAGAGAAACTCTTTCTCAAGAAATGTTCCGTTTTTAGCGACAAACACTTTGCCTTCGGATCTGAGGTAGAAGGTATACCCAACTGTCTCTTTTGGGTATCCTATGAAGACGCATTTCTCCGCTTTGGGTTCCAGCTTTTCAGGCTGAAGCTTTTTGACATAAGCATCACATCCCCAAACTTTAAGAAACGACAGCTTTGGCTTCTTGCCAAACCAAAGTTCATATGGCGTCGTCTCAACGGATTTCGATGGTGCCCTATTTAAAGTGAATGCAGCTGTCTCTAATGCATAACCCCAAAACGATAGTGGCAAATCGGCAAGAGACATCATAGATCGCACCATATCTAATAAGGTTCGATTACGACGTTCGGACACACCATTACGCTGTGGTGTTCCAGGCGGTGTCAATTGTGAAACAATTCCACACTGTTTTAAGTGACTGCCAAACTCATAACTCAGATATTTTCCTCCTCGATCAGATCGTAGGAATTTAATCTTCTTGTTACGATGATTCTCAACTTCACTCTGAAATTGTTTGAACTTTTCAAATGTTTCAGACTTGTGTTTCATTAAGTAAATATACCCATATCTACTTAAGTCATCAGTGAAGGTGAGAAAGTAACGATAACCACCGCGCGCCTCAATACTCATCGGACCGCACACATCAGTATGTATGATTTCCAAAAAGTCACTTGCCCGTTCCATTGTATCAGAGAACGGCGTTTTAGTCATCTTGCCCATGAGGCATGGCTCACATGTGTCAAGTGATTCAAAATCAAGTGACTCCAAAAGTCCATCAGCATGGAGCTTCTTCATGCGTTTTACGCCAATATGACCTAAACGGCAGTGCCACAAGAAAGTGGTATTATCATTATCAATTCTACATCTTTTGGCATCAATGTTATGAACATGTGTATCATTACTATCGAGATTCAATAAGAATAAACCCCTCACATCGGGTGCATGACCATAAAAGATATTACTCATATAAATAGAACAACCATTATTCTCTGATTTAAATGAGTAACCGTCTCGCAATAAACAAGATCCAGATATAATGTTCATGCTTAACGCAGGCACCAAATAACACTTATTTAGGTTCATCACTAATCCCGACGGTAATCGAAGAGCGAGCGTGCCGACGGCGATCACATCAACCTTGGAACCATTTCCCACGCGCATCGTCACTTCGTCCTTTCCCAGCCTCCGTCTATTCCGCAGTTCCTGTTTTGAGTTGCAAATATGAGCAACCGCACCGGTATCAAATACCCAGGCACTACAACGAGAGTTGGTAAGGTACACATCAATAACATGTATATCATATATACCTTGTTTGTTGTTGGCCGCCTTCTTGTCAGCCAAATACTTGGGGCAATTCCGCTTCCAGTGTCCAGTTCCCTTGCAATGAAAACACACAGTTTCTGGTTTGGGTCCAGCCTTGGGTTTCTTCACGAGAGGAGCAACTGCTTTGCCACTCTTCTTGGAGTTACCCTTCTTACCCTTGCCATTTTTCTCGAAACTAGTGGTTTTATTGACCATCAACACTTGATGCTCCTTCTGAATTTCAGACTCAGCGGCTTTCAGCATCGCAAACAGCTCGGCGACTGACTTGTTCATCCCGTGCATGTTATAGTTCAACACGAAGCTCTTGTAGCTAGGTGGCAATGATTGAAGAACTCTGTCAGTGATAGCCTCTGGCGGAAGGGGCATCCCTAACTCAGCCAGACGGGTGGAGTACCCAGACATTCTGAGCACGTGATCACTGATAGACCCGTTCTCCTCCATCTTGCAAGCATAGAACTTATCGGAGATCTCATATCTCTCGATCCGGGCATTCTTCTGAAAGATAAACTTCAACTCCTGGAACATCTCATATGCTCCATGACGTTCAAAACGTCTTTGAAGTCCCGGTTCTAAGCCATACAACATTGCACATTGAACTATTGAGTAATCATCAGAACGAGCCTGCCAGGCGTTCACAACGTCTAGAGACTCAACTGGAGCGGGTGGATCACCAAGCGGTGCATCAAGGACATAAGCCTTCTGGGAAGCCGTAAGGATAATCCTTAGATTACGGGCCCAGTCCACAAAGTTACTTCCATCATCTTTCAACTTAGCTTTCTCTAGGAACGCATTAAAATTCAGGGGTGCTACTGCGCGAGCCATGATGTACAACATAAATATTGCAAAGACAACTTAGACTATTGTTCTTAGATAATGAGTTTAGTTAATCATATTTTAAAAACTCCCACTCAAATTGACATCCCTCCGGTCATTCGAGTGTAACATGATCCAAATCCACCAACTCAAGTCCGATCATCACGTGAGTTGAGGTGGTTTCAATGGTGAACATCTTCATGTTGATCATATCTACTATATGACTCATGTTCGACCTTTCGGTCTCTTGTGTTCCGAGGCCATGTCTGTACATGCTAGGCTCGTCAAGTTTAACCCGAGTGTTCCGCACGTGTAACATGGCTTACACCCGTTGTATGCGAACGTAGAGTCTATCACACCCGATCATCACGGCGTGTCTCGAAACGACGAACTTTCGCAACGGTGCACACTTGGGGAGAACACAATTTATCTTGAAATTTAAGTGAGGGATCACCTTATAATGCTACCGTCGTCCTAAGCAAAATAAGATGCATAAAAGGATTAACATCACATGCAAATCATAAGTGACATGATATGGCCATGAACTTGTGCTTTTGATCTCCATCTCCAAAGCACCGGCATGATCTCCATCGTCACCGGCATGACACCATGATCTCCATCATCTTGATCTCCATCAACGTGTCGCCATAAGGTTGTCGCGCCGACTGTTGCTTCCACGACTATAGCTAACGTTTAGCGATAAAGTAAAGCATTACATAGCGCTTAATGATTGACACGCAGGTCATACAATAATTAAAGACAACTCTATGGCTCCTGCCAGTTGCCGTACTCATCGACATGCAAGTCGTGATATTCTATACAAAACATGATCATCTCATACATCACATATATCTCATCATGTAATTGGCCATATCACATCACAACATACCCTGCAAAAACAAGTTAGACGTCCTCTAATTGTTGTTGCAAATTTTACGTGGCTGCTACGGGTTTGCAAGAACCGTTCTTACCTACGCAAAACCACAACGTGGTGTAGTGATTGCTTTTTGATCTTCTAAAAGAACCCTCTTCATTGAACCGATTCAACTAAAGTGAGAGAGACAGACACCCGCCAGTCACCTTTATGCAACAAGTGCACGCAGCGGTAAAACCAGTCTCGCGTAAGCGTACGCGTAATGTCGGTCCGGGCCGCTTCATCTCACAATACCGCTAAATCAAGTATCAACTAGTAACGGCAAGCAATATGTATACACCCACGCCCACAACTCGTTTGTGTTCTACTCGAGATCTCATCTACGCATAGACCTAGCTCTTGATGCCACTGTTGGGGAACGTTGCATGGGAAACAAAAAAAATTTCCTACGCACACGCAAGATCTATCCATGGTGATGAGCATCTACGAGAGGGAGAGTGAATCTACATACCCTTGTAGATCGCTAAGCGGAAGCGTTAATAAACGCGGTTGATGTAGTCGAACGTCTTCGCGATCCAAATCGCCGAGCGTCCCGCGATCCAATCACGATCCTTCCGATCTAGTGCCGAACGGACGGCACCTCCGCGTTCAACACACGTACGGCTTGATGACGCCTTCACCTCCTCGATCCAGCGAGCGATGGTGAAGTAGTGGTTGAGTTCCTGCAGCACGACGGCGTGGTGATGGTGGTGAGGAACAATCTCTGCAGGGCTTCGCCAAGCACTACGGAGATTATGACGGAGGAACTAGAGGGCTAGGGTTGCCGGCACACGGCTTGGGAAATCCTGATGTGTCCCGTGTGCTAGCCCTGCCCCTCTATTTATATGTTGAGCCTTGGGGTCTAAACTTGGAGTAAAAGCCTCCTCTAGGTCGGTTTTGCCCGCACAAGGTCGGTTTGGCCCGCAGGGAAAGAGTCCAACTCGGATCCCGGCCGAACCGTGCACAGCCGCGCACAAGCGGTAGTACCGCTTCACACAAGCGGTAGTACCGCTTGGGCGGTAGTACCGCTTCACACAAGCGGTAGTACCGCTCCGGCGGTAGTACCGCTTCACCAAGCGGTAGTACCGCTTACGCGGCAGCAAAACTACTTTTGCACTTTCCAATACCTTGTGGGCTTTATCCCTTTGGCTCATATAAAGTGTTGCTGTACCCGAACACTTCGGTAAACATCCGGAACCCCTTCCGGTGAACTTCGGAACTCTTCCGGAGATCAAAACACTATTATCACATATATCAATCTTTACCTCCGGACTATTCCGGAGATCCTCGTCATGTCCGGGATCTTATCCGGGACTCCGAACAACTTTCGGTCACCAACATAATAACTCAATTATACTAATCGTCACCAAACGTTAAGTGTGTAGACCCTGCGGGTTCGAGAACTATGTAGACATGACCGAGACACCTCTACGGCCAATAACCAATAGCGGGACCTGGATGCCCATATTGGCTCCTACATATTCTACGAAGATCTTTATCGGTCGAACCTCTATGTCAAGGATTCAGTTAATCCCGTATGCTGTTCCCTTTGTTCTTCGGTATGTTACTTGCCCGAGATTCGATCGTCGGTATCACTATACCTAGTTCAATCTCGTTACCGGCAAGTCTCTTTACTCGTTCCGTAATACAAGATCTCGTGGCTAACACTTTAGTCACATTGCTTGCAAGGCTCATTGTGATGTTGTATTACCGAGTGGGCCCTGAGATACCTCTCCGTCATACGGAGTAACAAATCCCAGTCTTGATCCATGCCAACCCAACAGACACCCTCGGAGATACCTGTAGAGCACCTTTATAGTCACCCAGTTACGTTGCGACGTTTGATACACACAAGGTATTCCTCCGGTGTTAGTGAGTTGCATGATCTCATGGTCAAAGGAACAGATACTTGACATGCAGAAAACAATAGCAATAAACTGACACGATCAAATGCTACGTTTACAGTTTGGGTCTTGTCCATCACATCATTCTCCTAATGATGTGATCCCGTTATCAAATGACATCTCATGTCAATGGCTAGGAAACGTTAACCATCTTTGATCAACGAGCTAGTCAACTAGAGGCTTACTAGGGACACAGTGTTGTCTATGTACCCACACATGTATTTGAGTTTCCAATCAATACAATTATAGCATGGATAATAAACGATTATCATGAACAAGGAAATATAATAATAACCAATTTATTATTGCCTCTAGGGCATATTTCCAACAATATATTCCTTCGGGCCGAAAACAAAACAACAGCACTCGCCCTCGAGGCTCTAGCTGAGACCTTTGCTGCGGAAGAGCTGACCGCACTTCAGTCAACAGTAGACAAGGACGATGTGATCCTCAGCAAAAGGCCCAAACCTACGTCCTTCAAACTGGCAAAGGAAATCGTTAAATTTCACGTGCACCCGACGGACCCTAACAAGACAGCGTCCATCGGAGCTCAGCTCGATCCCATAGTGGACGAAGCGCTGCGAACATTCTTACGAGAAAACTGGGACATCTTCGCCTGGCACCCGTCTGATATGCCCGGCATCCCACGGCGGCTAGCAGAACATAGTCTGAACATCATCGCAGGCTTTAAGCTCGTCAAGCAGACTCTGCGCCGCTTTTCCGAGCCCAAACGACAAGCTATGGGTGAAGAATTAGCTAAACTACTAGAGGCCGGATTCATCCGGGAGATTAAGCACCCCGAATGGTTGGCAAACCTGGTTATGGTACCAAAGAAAGATAAATCCTGGCGGCTGTGCATCAACTTTAAAGACCTAAAGAAGGCCTACCCTAAGGTCCCTTCCCCCCTACCACACATAGACCGGATTATTGATGCCACAGCCGGACACGACTCGTTCTGTTTCCTCGACGCTTATTCTGGATACCATCAGATTAAAATGAAGGAATCCGATCAAGCAGCAACCGCATTCATCACCCCTTATGGGCCATTCTGCTTCAACACGATGCCCTTCGGGCTAAAAAACGCTGGGGCTACATACCAGTGCATGATCCAGACTTGTCTCGTAAAACAAGTCGGTAAAACAGTCGAGGCATACGTGGACGACATGGTAATCAAAACCAAGCATGCCAGCCATTTGATTGACGACCTAAGGCAAACCTTTGCCAGCCTACGCGAGTACGATATACGACTCAATCCGGAGAAGTGTGTCTTCGGAGTTCCCGCTGGTAAACTGCTCGAATTCATCGTTTCCCATAGAGGAATAGAAGCGAATCCGGCCAAGATCCGTGCCTTATCAGAACTTGCAGTTCCCACAGAGCTAAAGCATGTCCAAAGGTTGGCTGGTTGCATGGCGGCGTTAAGCGGCTTTATCTCCCGCCTCGGTGAAAAGGCTTTACAGCTCTACAAATTGCTGAAACGGACCAAGAATTTCAAATGGACCGATGAAGCCAAGGCGGCGTCAAAAGAAATTAAGACACTCCTGGCAAGCAATCCCATACTCACAGCACCAGGCGTGGGTGAGCCCATGTTATTATACATATCGGCCACCAACCAAGTCGTTAGCGCAGTGCTCGTCGTCGAACGAGAGGAGGAGGGACACAAATTCCGGATACAGAAGCCGGTCTATTACGTGTCAGAAGTACTAACGCAATGCAAGTCCAGATACCCGCACTACTAGAAGATAGCCTATACAGTATTTATGGCATCACGAAAACTAAGACACAACTTCCAAGAGTGTTCGGTCACGGTGGCATCCGAAGTACCCCTGAACGATATAATCAACAACAGGGACGCCACCGGCCGCATAGCCAAATGGGCCATTGAGCTCCTTCCTTTTGAAATTACCTATAAACCACGACGAGCTATTAAGTCTCAGGTGCTGGCAGATTTTCTCGCCGAATGGACAGAGGTCGAGCTCCCTAGGGAATATAGTACATACTCCCATTGGACGATGTACTTCGATGGATCCAAAACTTTGGCCGGACTGGGGGATGGAGTTATTCTCACACCCCCCACAGGCGACAACGTTCGATACGTGTTGCAGATCATGTATGCCGACTCCAACAATGCAGCTGAATACAAAGCCCTCTTGCACAGTCTTGGGATGGCAGCCTCAATGGGCATACAGCGGCTGGAGGTACGGGGAGACTCCAACTTGGCCATCTCTCAAATCAACGGCGAGTTTGATGCCAAAAATCCGAAGATGGTGGCATATAGAAACGCCGTCCTCAAGATATCCGCATGGTTCGAGGGGCTGGAATTTCACCACATCGCTAGAGACGACAACCAAGCTGCCGACATACTGGCTCGCATGGGGGCCAAACGCGACCCTGTCCCACAAAACACTTTCCTGGAATGGCTCTTTAAGCCATCCGTGGTTTGGCAGGACGATCGTAAGGGCGCCGATCTAACCAGTGCAGACAAGGTTGTTCCCCCTACAAATGAACCAGACGATCAAATCATCGGCGGCTCCGTAATGGACGAAACGCCCTCGGCTCACGAGGTCATGGTAGTAATCGTGCCATGGACCAAGCCCTTCCTCGGCTACCTTCTTCGCAAAGAATTCCCGGACGATCAGACGAAGGCGCGGTGCATAGTTCGGCGCTCCAAAGCCTACAAGGTACACGCGGGTGAGTTATACAAGAAGAGCACCACCGGAATACTACAGCGGTGCATATCTGAGGAAGAAGGGCGGCAGCTCTTAGCCGAAGTCCATGCAGGGATGGGTGGTCATCACGCCGCAGCAAGAGCCTTGGTAAGCAAGGCCTTCCAGGCTGGGTTTTTCTGGCCCACAGCTCGGGCGGACGCCCAGTTACTTGTCAAATATTGCGTGGGGTGCCAACTTTTTGCAAATCAAAGTCACATGCCCCCAACAGCTCTTCGGACTATTCCAATTACCTGGCCCTTCGCGGTCTGGGGGCTGGATATGGTGGGACCACTTAAAGGGGGGACCAAGAAGAATAAATACCTATTGGTCATGGTTGACAAGTTCACCAAATGGATAAAGGCAAAGCCTGTCAAATCAGCCAAGTCCGGACCAGTAATTGACTTTATATCCGGCGTGGTACACCGTTACGGTGTTCCACACAGTATAATAACTGACAACGGATCCAATTTCACGGCCCAAGAGGTCAAAGACTGGTGCGCAAAGATGGGCATCAAGCTCGATTACGCATCGGTTTATCATCCGCAGACCAATGGACAAGTCGAACGAGCAAACGGCCTCATTATGAGCGGCATTAAGCCACATTTGGTTCGGTCTCTTCATGAGTCAGACTGTCATTGGGTTGAGGAGCTCGACTCCGTTCTATGGGGCCTCCGCACCACCCCGAATAGATCAACGGGATACACACCGTTCTTCATGGTCTATGGGGCAGAAGCAGTCCTCCCCTGCGACATTATTCACGACGCGCCACGGGTGCGCATGTACGAGGAAAGGGAGGCCGAGTTAGATCGGCAAGACGACTTGGACGCCTTGGAAGAGGAGCGCGACATAGCTCGGGCCCGTTCTACCTTTTATCAACAGCAGGCCCGATGTTACCAGAGCAGGGAGGTCAGGGCACAAGCATACCACGTGGGCGAACTCGTCCTACGGCTCCCGGAGAAGCAGAAGCATAAACTCAAGCCCAAATGGGAAGGCCCCTTCATAATTGACAAAGTACTCGCGGGAGGGGCTTACCGTCTTCGAAACCCGTCGGATAATCGCCTTGAACCAAACCCATGGAACGCAGCTCGTCTTCGGCGCTTCTACGGATAAACCGGTGTCGTCACACTTTTTTCCCTTTATTTTCTCTTCCTTTCTTCTTCTTTATTTTCTCCTTTACCTCCCACCTTGATTTTTGGCAGGTTTGAATTATTTCCTTTTCTTCCCAACTCTACGTTCGGCTCAACCGATCTTGCACTAAGATTTTCGGCCTACACCCTTAAGTGTTAAATCCGAACACAACACCTGGGGGCTTCCTTCCGAAGCCAATGTTTTTATATTATAAGCACTTATTCACATTTATTGTGTATGCATGTTTCCCTTGTTGTTTTTAAGCCATCATATGCACTAATTCGAACTAAGACTTTGCCAAGCTGGGTTGCCTCGCTCCTGTGGTTACCCTCTACATTCCCGATTGTTCGGCTAGAGGGTAAAGGGAGCACCTCTGCGATTGTTATGGACGGGTCATCCGGATACGTACCTCAGACGGGTGAAGCCAAAAGCTAGCTATCTTCAGCAGACAATTGATCGGCAACGACAGAATCAACTAATAAGACTATGGTCGTCATGACCATTACTCGGGATTCTTCTCTTACAAAAGCCCTTAGTCGCATACTAACAGTATACGGCCTTCTACCTACAATTTACGTAGCAACCTGAAGAAAGGTATCGATAGAGGTACTATTTTCTTCGGAAGATGTTTCTTATGCTAAGCAGTAATATAACATATCTCCCTGTGTGCTTTCTGTCTGTTCGCACCACATGGCCGGATTGCCTGGTTCCCCGAACCTAATTCACTCCCCGAGGGTGATAATTTCCAAGGAACACTCCCAAGCTCTTAGCGCGGGAGGCCGAAGCCGATGGCCGGTTAAGACAAAGTTTACAACACAGATGGAGCAATTCCTCGATTATTAGTACATAGTTACATATAATCATACATCTGGCTGCCGATCGAGATTGTCGATTATGGTGTCCAGGGAGCAATCTTCTTGTGAGAGACAGGCGGCAGGCATCACCTGGTCGTATACCAGGTGGAGCGGCACTTCTTGTCCATCTGACCCTACTGGCCCAACCTGAGCCATACGCTCGGGGTTAAGTCCGGTATAGTGGGTCTTGATCATCGCTCACGCCTCTCGTGCTCCCTCTCGACAAGCCGATGTCTTCCACAGCTCGAACCTACTTCGGGCTCCCTTGAACCAATCGACTAGTTCAGTCATCCTCTCCGCAGGTTACTCGGCGGGCCACAATGCTTTCACCATGCTCTTCATGGCCTTCCGAGCCCGCTCATGAAGGGCGGACAGCTCTTTCAGAAGGCTTCCCTGGTAGGATCCGATCTCTTCTTCGGGTCGCCCAGACAGGAGACCTGTACATGAGTCACGGCATGCGTATTATGCTTCATTCATAGGAAATACCTTCTGATGTTAGAATCACACTTACCGAACATGCCCCTCTATAATTTCTGGTTCTCTCCTTGGGCGTAGGCCAATTGAGTCTTTAAGCTCTCAATTTCTTCGGCCTGCTGTTTGTTCTCCTCCTTAAGGCGGTTCTTCTCTTCAAGGTGTCGTTGCAAAACACGACAGCTAGCCTCCTGCTGGGACTCGGCATATCGCTGAGATTCTCGGGCTACATCCAAATCTCTTTGTAATTACCCTATTGATTCAGCTGCTACGTAGTACCCTCGCGTCAGCATGGGAATATACTAAGATCAGCAGAACAGCTGTACTCACCATGTGCCTCCCAAGTAAAGCTCTTCACTTGCTCCAATTCGGCCTTTACAGATTCGACCTGTGTTCGGCTGGCTTCCAGTTCCTTGGCCAGTTGCTCTCTCTGTTGCTTCGAGGCCTGCATTAGCAGTAAAACAATACAGGGATCCTTAATTCGGTCGTGCCGACCAATTTAAGGCTCGGGGGCTACTGGGTTTACACGAGTGTTCGGACTCTAATAACCGACTACTCACCTGCAGGCTGGACGATATCAATTTCATGGCCTCCCCGAACCGAGCTCGGGCAGCTCCGATGTGCGCGTCCGCCGTGCGCAGAGCACTGAACTCTTGTTCGGAGAAGGCTGGGTGACGCAGGGCTTCTTGTCGCCGCTGATGATGCATAGCGCTTCCAACCTCGGATTTGGTGACGGATATGGCATCACCGGAATCGGCTGGAGCTGGATTGACCATGGGAACCTCCGTAGCAGGTTCAGCGTGAGCAGAAGGCCTGGCATTTTGAGCACCGCCGGATATCCTGGCAACATCCTCGGCGGGGGACGGCCGAAAACTTTGCCTGAATATTTCAACATGAGGTCTCTTGTGAGGCTTTATCAATTATGGTAATAAATCAAACGGTCGAGCGAAATACCTTTGAGATGAACTTGTAGGCGGGCTCGACCCCGTGACTGGCTCATTTGTCGGACCCTTGATGTTTTCCGGCCCGGGCACTGCCGCCGTTGCCGATGTATGTCACGGGGATCTACGACCCTTGGGAGTAGGAGCCGTCGCATTTGGGTCGTTGGAGGATACTTGCCTTTTGCAGGACGAGTTTTTCTTCTTCTTGCTTATCGCAGGGGAAGGGAAGGATCCGGGGTAATCGGCTATGATAGCCACCTTGGAGCCGTCAAGGCCCTCCTAGTAGAAAACTGCGTCTTCGAGTTCGATCGACAGATCCGGATCATCATGAAAGCCCGGATCATTGTCACGGGAATAGTCCTCGAGCTGGGGGCCGGGCAGTTAACTGTCTCGATGAATCTCCTCCATTCCTGTTCACATAAAATTAAAGGCTTCGGTCAAAAAGGGACAAATTGAAAACCCGAATTGTGGTCACGGGGTTGAAAGGCTCACCCATTCGATGGGATTGTGGCTGGAGTATCCCTCCTTCGTCGACCGCTGAATAAAATCTTCTCGCTCCCCTTTGTATAGGTCGGCAAGAGCGGTGGCTAATGTTGTTTGATCGGCAGGGCCCAGTCTTCGGGAGCGAGTAGTGTCGCTTGTCCCGTTGTAACACCACAAGGGGTGTATCCTCTGTTGAAGGGGTTGGACGCACCGGGTGATGGCGGCGGCCATGACGTCTATCATGGTCAGCTTGTGATGGGCTAGTACCCTCACACGGGCTGCTAAGCGCTGCACTTCAAAGCTGTCTTCTTGGGACAGGCTCTTCGGGCGCCAGCTGTACCTTTTCTTCAAAGGGGCGTCGGACTATTTGGGCAGACCCCTCCGAGCTGGATCGAATGGAGGGACGTCCTCGATGTAGAACCATTCCAAAGGCCATTCTTCAGACTCCTTCGGCGTCCCCACGGGATATCCCGTCCCCACTATGCGGCATACTTCGGCTCCACCGACCTCAAAAATTGTCTTGTCTCGAGTACGAGGGACGATGCAGAAGTACTTCCTCCACAATTCAAAGTGTGCCTCGCAACCCAGGAACATCTCGCAAAGGGCGACGAAGCCCGAGATGTGCAGAATAGAAACTGGGGTGAGGTGGTGGAGCTGGATTCCATAAAACACCAGTAACCCTCTCAAGAACGGGTGAATGGGAAACCCGAGACCCCGCAGGAGGAAGGGCACAAAACATACACGCTCCCCCTTTTGTGGATGGGGGAAATTCTCCGCGAGGGCCTCGCCGTTGAATGAAGGCAAACCGGCGCGGACAACTGCCAGATCCGAGGAGGGAAGGTACCCTTGGGTCTCGAGGTCACGTAGTCGAAGGAAGGACACGGAGCAGCTTGTCCAGTCCCCGGGACGGGAGCCGTAAGGGTGCGAGGAAGAACTAGGGGCGCTCACCATGTTTTGGTGGTGATCTTTCGCTGGAAGCTTTTTCCGATGGGGAAGAGGAAGATATGGCTTGGACCACGATTTAGTTTGTTTAAATGGGTGGTACCTCCCTTGTGGGAGGGGTAATTTTGTAAAAGGCTACTGAACCGCTCGTCTCCCCACGATGCGCGAAAATCAAGAAACGCTATTATGATGGACCCAGCAAGCCCATGACGTTTGGGATTTCACCGATGACAGAATGGTTGCCGAACTAGAAGGGATGAAGGGACTCGCCTCGCAAGCCGAATACTTCGGCGCACAAGATTGTTCGGATATACCTCGATGTTGGAGGCTAGTCCGGGGGCTACTGAGGGAGTCCTGGTTTAAGGGGTCCTCGGATAGCCGACCTGTTTCTCATGGGCCGGACTATGTGGGCCACTGGATGAGCATTGGGTAATCAAGGGCCCCGTCGCCAAGGTGGAAGTTTCAAGGAGCCATGGCGTGTCCTCCAAGTTGTCGACAATAGATAGGCATGTTTTTTCCCTTTAATGTGCAACCAACTATGTGTAAGCCCTAGGTACCCTCGGCGTCTATATAAGCCGGAGGGTTTTAGGTTGTAGGGCAAGAGAACTCATCTAGGGTTTAGCTATTCGATATCGAGGTAGATCAACTCTATAACCCTTATACCATCAATATAATCAAGCAGGACGTAGGGTGTTACCTCCATAGGAGGGCCCGAACCTGGGTAAACATCGTCTCCTTCGTCTCCTGTTACCATCGATTCTAGTCTCACAGTTCGGGACCCACTACCCGAGATCCGCCGGTTTTGACACCGATAGTGGGTAAGGAGTATCCAGTTCAGCGGGCGGTTTATTATGTCAGTGAGGTCCTGATGGAGTCTAAGCAAAGATACCCTCATTGGCAAAAACTGGTGCTTGGGGTGTTCATGGCCAATCGCAAGCTGAAGCATTATTTCCTTGGTCACCCGATCATAGTGGTTAGTTCTGCTCCTTTGGGAGATATAATTCAAAACAGAGAAGCCACTGGAAGGATTGCTAAGTGGGCAATTGAGCTTGGGCCTCTCAATCTAAAATATGTGCCCCGGACGGCTATCAAATCTCAAGCCCTGGTGGATTTTACTAATGACTGGACAAAGTGTCAAATTCCTGAGGAGAAGCCGGACAATACTTATTGGACGATTCACTTCGATGGATCCAGGCAATTGGAAGGCTCGGGGGCTGGAGTTGTTTTAATTTTCCCGCGAGGTGACAAGTTCTGTTATGGTTTGAGGCTAATGTTTCCTTGTACTAACAATGCAGCGGAATACGAGGCTTTGCTTCATGGGCTCCGTGTGGCCAAGGAGATGAACTTGAGCCGGGTCAGATGTCTTGGCGACTCAGACCTGGTGGCTCAACAAGTCTCTGGCACGTGGGATTCTAAGGACCCTCGTATGGCGGCTTATCGTCAGGCGGTTGATGTTATTGCTGGCCACTTTAAAGGTTATCAGGTGGATCATATTGACCGCCGGAAGAATGAGGCGGCTGACGCATTATCAAGGCTGGGGTCTCATCGTAAGCCGGTGCTGCCTAATGTGTTCTTGCACGTGTTGCATCACCCGTCGGTCAAGTTACCATCGGAGGAGGACTTGGCTATACCTGACCCGGAGGAGCAACTAGTGGCGGCTCTTTGCGTGATACCTGACTGGACGTTGCCTTATCTGACGTACCTGACTCGCGGCGAGTTACCTCAAGATGAGACTCTGGCACGGCAGATCACAAGGCGGTCTAAGTCTATGACTATTGTCAACGACGAGTTACATCGACGCAGTGTGACTGGTGTTTTCCAGCGCTATGTTTCTCCTGATGAGGGCCATGAGATCTTGCAAGAAATCCATGCTGTCGATTGTGGTCATCACGCCGGGTCAAAATCATTGGTGGCCAAGGCCTTTTGACACGGGTTTTACTGGTTAAGAGCTCATAAAGATGCGGAGGATTTGGTCACTAAATGCGGCGCGTGTCAATAATTTGGGCCACGTGCCCATGTGTTGGCTCAAGAACTACGGATGATTCCAATCACCTGGCCATTTGTAGTCTGGGGGCTTGATATGGTAGGACCTTTCAAGAGGTCTAAGGACAAGAACACCCACCTCTTGGTGGCGGTTGACAAGTTTACTAAGTGGGTTGAGGCGGAGCCGGTCAGCAAGTGTGATGCAGCAACAACAGTTCAGTTCGTCAAAAAACTGATCTTTCGTTTTGGCTATCCGCATAGTATCATACTGATAATGGTACAAATCTGTCCAAGGGGGCTATGAAGGAGTTCTGTGATGAGGAGCATATCCGTCTTGATTTATCTTCGGTAGCTCACCCACAGTCTAATGGTCAAGCTGAGCGCGCTAACCAGGAAATTTTGAGAGGTATAAAACCCCGGCATCTGGTCCCTTTAGAGCGCAGGCCGGGTTGCTGGGTGGAGGAGTTGCCGTCTGTTCTTTGGAGCATAAGAACCACCCCCAACAGGTCTACTGGCTATACACCTTTCTTCATGGTTTATGGCGCAGAAGCTGTTCTCCCCAGTGATAATCGTCATGACTCGCCCAGAGTGGCGGCTTACGTAGAAACTGATAATGAGGCGGCGCGTCAGGATGCTTTGGATGCCTTGGACGAAGAGCGGGATCTTGCAGCAGCTCGATCGGCGATTTATCAGCAAGACCTGCGTCGCTATCATAGCCGCAGGGTCAAGACCCGGATGTTCCAAGAAGGTGACTTAGTACTCCGGCTGATTCAAGACCAGTCAGATATGCATAAGTTGTCACCTCCCTGGGAAGGACCGTTTGTGATCAGCAGGAATCTCAACAATGGGTCTTATTATCTCATGGATATACGGGAGAGTGACAAGTCTCGCACTTCTGGTGAAGAGACCAAGAGGCCATGGAATATTGCTCACCTTCGGCCAGATTATACTTAAGCCGCCAGTCCGGCTCTCGTCAATGTACATATCTCTGTCATTGTATATACCATCTTTTATGATATAATAAAGTTGGCATCCCCATGATTAGGGGCCTTTGCCGTTTTTTCTACACTGAAAGTGTCATACAGAGGAGTTGATCCTTAATAAGGTCACTTGGGGGGCTTCGAACCCTATAGGTTTAGCTTACTTACCCTCTTGGCCAGGCTTTATATGCCATGTTCGAGTTAAACCTGCTTGTTTCAACTTGCTACTCCGCCATGTGACCCGCCAAACTCTTGACTGTTATTCTTGATAAGAGACCGTGAACTTTTCTAAGTTATTCTCGCACGAAGACCCTGAACTTGTCAAGGTTTAAATGGCGGCTTTTGTCACGAGAGAGCCGGCTTACAGTGAGCTAGGATAAACTCGTCTTGTCTACCGTAATGCCTCCGCTATGTGGCCCGTTCATACTCTTAGCAATGTTAATCTTTTAAAGACCCTGAACTTGCTAAGGTTTAACCGACGGATTTATGTCATGTGAGACCCGGTTTACAAGTTTTCAGGCTTTCCGCCAAGTTTCTTCGGAAACAAATTTTTTCATAAAAACAAGAGTTATCTTGTCCTGCTATGCCTTTAAAGCCGGCTCATAGGATGAGATATACAAATTATTTGTTTTTGCAGGTACTCTCAGAATGAGATTACAAGTTTTGGCAAATTCTGGTTTGATATTGCTCAGGGAGCATAACCCGCCCGGCGCGTCAAAACAGTCAAAGTGATCACATATCTAAAGATGAATTTGCTAAGTTGCCGGCAGAAGCTTAAAACAATCTGTCAAAAGCGCATGGGCAGACGGATAAAAGTTTTCCTACTACTATTACAAGGCTGTTTAACATGCCCAAAAGTTGCAGACTTCAAGTTTTTCAACAAATTTTAACCTAGCAGATTAAACAAGGCCGGGTTACATGATGCAAAGTTTTTCTCTAACTCGCCGCCGGGTCATCCTGCACTGGGTCTTCGGTTTCTTCGATCTGGAGGTTGTCCACATCCCAATTGCAATTGGTCAAAGCTTCAAACATAGCTTCATCGTGCATGATTGGAGACGGGTCAACATCAAGAGCAAAGAGGTGCTTACGGCGTCGAGGAATCAAGCTCTTCGCTTCAAAAGTGGGCCCTCGAATCCGCTTGTTGTCTTCGGAGTAAGCCGCCTGGTATACTGATAGATCAGCTTCTGCGGCCAGCCGGCTTGACAGGATCCGGGACACCTTATGACAGCGAGAGTAGTCTTCTTGTGTAAACTGCGAGCCGTCGTCCTTCAGTTGAGGGAAGCCGTCCATCATGTCATCCGGGTTAAGCTCCGGGGCATAAGCCAGTGACCGGCTCAAAGCATCAATTGCACCCTTACGGGCGGCTGATCTCTTTAATTCTTGAAGCTGCATTGGGATAGTCGACATGGTTTCCAGTACGCCCTTCATGAACTTTGGGACGCCCCTCTAAGACATGACGGCCTTGATGGTGATTAGAGACCCGGCATACAATTGTTCTGTTAAAGAGTACAAAGCCTTGAGCTTCAGCAGGCTATTGCTGGACAGTTGGCGGCTCCGTTCACCTACAGGCAAGTCAAAAAAAATTATAAGCCGCCGGGGAAGAATATTGAGCAGTATTTGTATATAGTTGATGGTTAAAGGTACTTACCAAGCACAGCTCCAATCATATGGGTTATCTAGCCTTTCAGAGTGTTCAGCTCATCAGTCACCGTTTTGAGCCGGCCCTCTGCGTCTTCAGCGCGCTTGGCCAGGGCGGCTTGGCTTGACTCAGTAGTCTGCTTGAAAGTTTCAAACTCTATCTTGATCTTCTCAAGCTCTATGGAGCAGAGCCGCCACTTTTCTTCCATCTCTGCTCGGCTTTTCTGTTGTTGTGCTAGGCTCTTCTTTAGGTCTGTCACGATCAACTCAGCGGTGTTCAAAGATTCCTGCATAGGACAAGTCATGACAGAGCAAATTTGTCAGTTTTAAGCCGCCAGTCCGGCTCACACAGTTTATGTCAAAATTTGGTACAATGATTACATGTCCCAAGCAGATTGCAAGCAATTTACTTGACACTTGGGGGCTAATGTGTCTCAGTTCTTTTTTATAGAACCGGCTCATTACTTCGGTAATGACCTGGCCCTTGGGGGCTACGATCGACGCTTGCTCTATGATTGAGAGCCGGCTCATTACTTAGGTAATGACCCGGCCCTTGGGGGCTACGATCGGCGCTCGCTCTATGATTGAGTGCCGGCTCATTACTTAGGTAATGACCCGGCCCTTGGGGGCTACACTTGGCGCTTATTTTGTCTCAGCTCTTTCTTATAGAGCCGGCTCATTACTTAGGTAATGACCCGGCCCTTGGGGGCTACACTTGGCTCGTACTCTATGATTGAGTGCCGGCTCATTACTTAGGTAATGACCCGGCCCTTGGGGGCTACATAAGTATATACATGAGGCAAGGGAGGTGAAGTACCGCATATTTTGTATTCATCTTGGCGACCAGGCTGGCCTCCATGTCTCGGCTAGCAAAGAGACGGCTCAGATAGCCGGCATGTAATTCATCAGCAGTAAGTTTATCCAAATTTGAAAGATCAGAGGGAGTCTTCTCTTCCTTGGAGGGAGCCGCCTCGTCTTCCTTGATATGCTTTGATAGCGCATGTGAAGGAGCTGGAGGTTTGTAAGCCGCCTCGGTAACAATGACCTCTTCATGAGAAGCCATGTGCTCAGTTGACGGCCGGGGGCTGGGCGGCTTAGGAGCAGAATCTGGATGGACTTCAGGAGTTTCAATGTCCATAACAGCCGGCTCGGCCTATGGAGGAACTTCTTCAGGGGCGTCTTTAGCAGCCTCAGAAGGCTAAATATGAGTCAGGAATATTGGGTGTTGGGATCTCCGTGTCTTGGACATCAGGAGTTGCGGATGACCCGGCCCCTTTCCTTCGTTTGGCTTGAGCCCTGTGAGCAAAGGCAATGTTGGATATATCATGATAAGGTATGAGATATTAAACACATTTCGGGATATAGAAATGCTTACCCCGGGTTAATAATAAGAGGAGGCAGCTTTGAGGCATTTGAATCGCCAGAAGAAGGAGGCGAGTCCTGGAAAAATTTAGCATTGTTAAACAGTTAATAAGCTGCAAGGATAATGTACAGACAAGATAAATTCAAGACAAGGAAGTACTTCGGTGCGCTGTTTCCGAGGGGCCGGCTCATTTGGTAAGCCGGCTAAAAGGTCTCCAGAGCCGGCACTCCGGGTCTGACGTCTGCTATTGTCTTGCTGCTTCTTCAAAAGAAAGTTATGACTCAAGTAAGCAAAAGGACGGGAACTCTTTACCTTCTGGACAGCCCGCCGTACTCTCTTTACTGGAGAAAGATCCGAGTCAGAGGAGACAATGGTTACCTCGGCAATGTCAGCATGGCTGGTTTCAGCTTCTTCCTATAAGCAATCGCTGTCAATGAGTTGCATAAAGAGAAGACCAAGGGAGTCAAGTTCTACCTCCGAGTCATCTAAGTCAAACAACTCTTCCGTTGACTGTTTCCTCTTGCGGGTCGGCGCCTTAGCTTTTGATGCCTTCGGGACCTTGTTTTTCTTCTTGAGAGTAGGAGGCAACAATTTCTTCCAGAATGAAGAGCCGGCCTACAAAGTAAAAGCATATTGGCAGAAAAGGGTTAACAAAGTATGGAGTTAAAAGAATGGATGAGGGTTAAGATGAAAATACTTACATCCGGAGCCGGGTTGAGTGCAGAGAAGGGGCTTAAGCTAGTCTTGCTGCAGGCGGCTAATATTTCCCCCAGCAGAGACTTGACGATGGTGTTAAGATCCTGGTCCTTCAGAGGGGTCTGGGTGAAGCGTTGAGGGTCGCCCAGTTTACCGGTGTACTGGCACATTAAAGCGCCACGGCGGCTTAGCGGCAGGATCCTCCAGGAGACCCAGCAGCGGGTCAGATCAACACCCGTCAATCCTCCAGGAGGCATATTGAGCATGCCCGGCGGCTGACATCCGGTCTGGAAGCTCTGTATCCATGCTGAGCCGGTAGGAGCGGTAACCCGGCAGCGGGTTCTCCACCTCTGGTGAAGTGTCTTGGCAGTAGAATCAAGTCTTGTTCCACTCTTTGGGGTGACTTGGCAGAATCGCAGCTGGGAAGAGTACATCCCTCCGCCTCTGAAGAGTAACGCCCCCGAGCTCAAGACTTAACCCGTCCGCCATTTCTGTTTGGCGGTTAATGTAAAAGTATTCCTTGAAGAGGTGAACAGACAGCTCCTCTTGAAGGTAGGCTTCACAGAAAGTTTGGAATTGACACATGTTGGTGACAGAATTCGGGCCGATGTCTTGGGGTGCAGCTTGAACGCGTGTAAGACATCCCGGAAAAACTTTGACCCGGGCGGGGAAAAGCCCCGAAGAAGGTGGTCAGTGAATATAACAACTTCCCCGTCTTTAGGTTTAGGGGTAGTCTCATTGCCTGGAACCCGCCAACGGATAATATCCTGAGCCGGCAGAACTCCCATGGTGAAAAATTCTTTGAGCGACTCTTCGGTCACTTCGGAATTTACCCAGTTGCAAGTGGACGGAGTCTTTGACAAGGTGGCGGCTTAGGAAACTGCGGGAAGACATGCATTTTCGGCGGGTTAAAAATACATTCTAACTAAAGTCACAATGACTGGAAATGGTGACAGCGTTTGGCGGGTCAATATAAAGTTATGAGCCGCCGAAGCTACATGCGGCAAGACAAAGTGAGCCGGTAGCCTTTCGGCGGGTCAAGTTTATCAACATAGATTGAAAAATTTGCTAAGTGTTGAGAAATCGATTCCGCAACTACGGCTATGGATTCAAGATCTACGGGCGAGGGAAAAAGAAAAATATTTCAGCCCTAAAGAGACCAGTGGAAGAACAGATGGCCACTACCCAGATTAAAACGAGTTGCCGATCCAAAATGAGTGCAGCATAAATACGGAGTGGGTGGCCGTGTGATTTCGGCAGCATTGCAAGGCTTTAAAAGAAGGTGCTTTCATCTAATCGGTGAAGAACGTTCCGACGAATGGTGATGAACACCGAAGAACTCCATGGATTCGGAGAAAACCTAATGCAGATCTGATAGGGGGGAGAATTAGAACCTTAAGGGTGCGGCGAATGCGCGAGAGCTCTGGATCGTTTCAGGTTGATGCAGCGGCCGGTGTCGACGAAGACGGCGAGGACCGAGCGGCGCGGCTGGCTTCGGCGGCGCGGGCGTTTGGAGGAAGAAGAAGAAGATGGCGGCGGAGGAAGATGAAAGTGATAGCCCCCCGTGCCTATTTATAAGGCTATAATGGTCTAACAAACGGTCCGGTGCGAGAATCGAGGGAGCACGATGATGATTAAACTAAGAAGATGCCTCGATTTTCGGGCTGGTCATATTAATGACTAAAGATCCGCTCTGACGTCAGAGGAATCTTTTTTGATTTTCCTGATGACGTCACGGCGGGTCATAAAAAACTTGTCAGAAGCAGCGACCGCCCATTTTTCGGCGGGTCATAAAGATTATCAGAGAAGGCAAGGCTAGCCAACCGAAAGACTTGAAGATTGACATGAACCGGTTCAAATCAATCTGGGGCCTAATGTTGGGGATATAACCCCGTGGTGAGACCCGCCCAGGTGGGGCCGGGTCATGCAGTTGGCGACTTACGACAGCATCAGGAGTAAACTTAATCAGTGGGCCTGGAGGCCCAGAGCCAGAAGACAAGATGTAACCCGGCGGGCTTGAGCCGCCGGTGGTGACTTGTTAGACAAGGCATGTATAGTTAGAGGTGAGCTCGGTTATCAAGTATAACCCGGCTCGGACTCTTGTAAGCCCAGGGCCTTGACCTGTGTATATAAGGGCGGGTTGCCTGGGCGGCTTAGGCCACGAAACAACTCATCGATAGCTAGGTCAAGCGAACTCGCTCCCTTGTAATCGATACCCAATCAATACAACACAAAGCAGGACGTAGGCTTTTACCTCTTTCCGAGGGGCCGAACCTGGGTAACTCTTGTCTCTCGATTCCGATCAACCCCTTCAAGCTCACCTTAGCGATGGCCTCGAACATAAGTCCTTTCACGGGGACATCTGCCGTGACAAAACCACGACATGATGCCTATATAATGATCATCGCCTTGGATATCGTCATCACTATTTGATTTTCTATCAATTGCCCAACAGTAATTTGTTCACCCACTCCGTGTTATACTCATGAGAGAAGCCACTAGTGAATCCTAGGGCCCCCCGGTCTACTTTTCCAACATATTGCTTTCCGATCTATCTTTTTGCCTCTTTGTTTTCAGATCTACAAATCCAAAAACCCAAAAACATATTGCTGCATATTTAGTTGCTCTTTTTATTTTGTGTTCTTGAGAGATCTATCTCTCCTATCCATCACTACTAATCTATCTTTTTACCGTAGAAAGATTGACAAACTCTCTTTCGCGTCGGGTTGCAAGTATCTGTTATTTGTGTGCAGGTGCTGCTTATTGGGTGGTGGTGATCCTCCTACTGGTTAGATAACCTTGGTTTCATAACTGAGGGAAATACTTACCGTCGCTATGATGCATCATCCCTTCCTCTTTGGGGAAATACCGACTCATTCTCAAGCCACGTCACTCTCCTGCGCACCTCCATTGACAGGGAAGAAGACCTGAACCCGGTGCGCCAGCTGGTAGCGGGCGACCGGAATGAGGCGAAGGCAACCGTGATTTCCCCCGGCACGGTGGCGCGGTGCGACCTGGGGTCGTCCGCCTACGCCTTCTACCTCCAAAGCGTCTATGCCAGGTTTATCCCGGCATTCTCCGAGTTCTTCAATGCCATCCTCGCCCACTATCAGATACATGCTTTGCACCTCCAACCCAACTCCATCCTCCTAATGTCTATCTTCTCTTTTTATTGCGAAGCCTTTCTGGGCGTGAGGCCCTTGGTTGCGCTCTTCCGCAACTTCTTCAGCCTGCGGTTCACCGCTCAGGACCAGCTCCCGGCGTGCATCTCTTTCGTCGACGTCAAGGGCGAGAGCCTCCGCCTGAAGGCCGGGAAGAAGGTGGAGGGCTATCGGCAGCGCTGGGTCTACATGGATGCCCTCCAAGTCCACCCGCTCCGGAGGGTCCCTTCGGCTCTTCCCGTGCAGCACTCCGGATGGAGCCACGCGAAACTTACTGACCCGAGGGCAAGGCATGTCTTGAGGCAGATTGCTTCGCATGGGAAGACCTAGCTGTCGGGGGCAATAATCGTCAAGGAGTTCCTGGAGCAGCGCATCGTGCTGCTCTAGGTGCAATCACGGACCGTGTTGGAGTACGAAGGTGCGAGGGATGCAATGAGGCTGCACCCCGCCGGCCTGACTCATGCTGAGTTTGAAGGGGCCGTGACAGCCTTGATCGGCTTTATCCCCGACGACCCTCCAGAGGCCGCAGGCCCGTTGTATGGCTCCGACAACCAACCGGACCTGGTCGCATGCATGCCTCCCTTCGACGAATGGGGGCTTGTGCCGAGCAGCTTTGAGGGGTCACAGGGGAGCTCCCCCGTTGAGGTGTCGTCCTACGCCGAAGACAACGATGGCGAAGATTTGGAGGCGATGGAGGAGGAGGAGGATGCCGGCCGGGGGCTGCCGCCCGGCCACCGCCAGTCTTTGCGTGGTTCGGGGATGATGACAATGATGCCGACGAGCTGCTTCGGGCGACGCCTCCTCGGGCCTCCAACCCGGTGGGGGCAACAGGGGCCCACTACACCGGCACCCAGGCGCTGAACGCCGGGGCCCTTGCCGGTGAGGTTCCAACGTTCCTGAAACCACCGCATCCCCTCGAGGGGCTCCATAGGCCCTTGGGGAGAGAGGAGTCCCGGCCGGGCCCACCATGGATCGCACCGGGTGTTCTCTAGGCGGCACCAGGGGGGTGCCCGAGGGCGGCATGGGCGCGCCGTCCGCCGTCGAGAAGAAGAGGAAGTGGGCCGCCGTGGAAGAGTAAGTGGCTGAACTCGCGCTTACACCTTGCACCCATCAGCTGCTTGTTTTTGTTACCTCTTCGTTCACGCAGGCGCCTGGGCGGCAACGAAGGGAAGAAGAAAAAGGCGGATGCCGGGACATCAGCGCTCGGCCTTAATCTTGGTGGGCAAGGGGGCGCCTTACGCCGGGCCGGTGCCACGCCCAGGCGTACCGGAATCGAGGCGGTGCCCGGCTCCTCCTCTGTGCAACAAGGGGGACCGACCGCCGAGGCAATGGAAGCCCAGCCCCCGGCGCCTCCTGTCATAGCCGTGGAGGCCCAGCCTGTGGAGCAGGGGCAGGCGCTACGGCCACTCTCAGGTGTCCCCGCTCCCGTGTCAGGGCACGGCGAGGGGGGCCCCCAGGGTCCACCTCAAGCCAGGCCTGCTTCCGGGGCCGACGAAGCTAACGAGGCGGCCCTGCCTGATGCGCCTCGGAGGCCAGTCGAGGAGGATAGGACGGAGCCCCCGGCACCCCAGGCAGAGGACGCCCGGGCCCCTATGATTCACGCGACGACCAGCACCGAGGCATCGGCGCTCAGCCCGGCTCTCGCGCTTGTGAGCCAATGTCCCCCACTCGGGCAAGAGGCCCTGTCCGACGCTCAGGCCGCACTCGACAGGTTTGTGGGTGACTTACGGAATGCCGAAACACGCCTCGCCGAGGAGCGCCTAGAGCTTGCTGCGAGGCTGCAGTTGCTTGACAACGCCCTTGCGGAGAGCAAGAAAGATGTCGTCAAGGCATGGGCGGCCTGCAAGGGTGCCCTTGCCGAGAAGGCGGAGGTCTTGAAGCGTTGTGAAGAAGCGGGGGCCAATTTGAAGGCGCTTCGGGACCAGCAGGACGGGTAGGCGCAGCGGCTCCGACTGTGGGAAGACGGCCTCGAGACCCGCGAGGTGCAGCTCGCCGACTGCGACGCTGAGCTGACGAAGGTGGCGGCCAGGCAGGCCATGGAGCGCGAGCTCTGGAGGCGTTGCAGCGCGAGGTGGCCGAAGCCCAGGAAGCCCATGTGAAGCGCGTCTCCGAGGTGAATGCCACGTTGGACGCCAGGGAGAAGAAGATTTAGGCCAATGCTGATGCGAAGGTAGCGGGGGACCGTGCAACCTTTTCTTCTCTTGAGTGTAGGGCTCGCGCGTCCTTCAGTTCCTTGTGCAGGGGGGTTTCGATGCTCCTCTCGCTCCCCCTGATGCTGGCTATGCCGAGCTTTCCGCTAGGCTGGTAGGGGAGCTTGAGGACACGGTGTGGAAGGTGGACGACATCCTGGAGGAGGAATGCCAAGACCTGTTCTCCGTGGTGGCGACCAGAGTCTTCAGCCACCTTCTTCTCCGCGACCAGGCTTCAACTTCGACGAGGTGATAGGCCCCGTCCCTGAAGAATCCCGTGATCGCCTGGAGGAAGCCGTGGAGGGTCCTGTGAGTGCGCTGCTTGGGAAGTTCTCCTGCGGCAACAGCGATGTCACACCCTGTGTTTTGCCTCATGACTAAGTTAACATGACTCAAAAAAATTAGGGCCAATTAAAACTTTTTGTATGCATATGAATGCTTGACTTGTGTGCTAATTGCTTGCTTGTTTGATTGTGCGATGAACCATCATATATCTCCTACACTCCAAACTCATCTCCGTGATCCAAGAACCTTTCCCATTGATCATGCCATGTGTATAGGACGTAAAACTATTCTTATAAAATATTACTTTTTCCAAAATGCATTTTATTGATTTAGGTTTTCAAAAACCCATGAATTGAGGTTTGTACTACAAGTCCTCAAATTGAGGTATATGTTTTTCCCCAAAGACTTTATTTGGAACCTAGCATATATAAGACTTCCCAAAACCACCAAATATTATTTTTAAAGATTATTTTCATATTTTATTTAAAGGCTTTTTCTTAAGGCCAAAAATGGTCTTTCATAGGGAAAAATTATTTTTATTCTTTCAAAATATTTGAGAAAGTTTAGGGAAACTCAGTGGACATATATTTTCCATATATATGAGTTTCAACACATGGTCATGTTCAAAATATTGGACAAAACCCTCCAAAACCATTTCTGTTCATTTCAAGTATTTGAAATATTTCTATAATAAATATTCTCAAATAAATCCAACAAAATTCTAGCATGTCACATAGGCCATATGTGATCATCTTGCCAAGTTTCAACCAAATACAAATAGTTTTGGTTCACAAAACTACCCCAAAACCCTCTTTGTCCACATTCAAATTTGAGCAACTTTACATTGTCAAGTATCTAGATTTGTTATCAAACTTTGTGGGCATGTTCTAATCCTCTAATAATGCATCCACAAAAATTGGTGCATCAAGGAGAACAGATCCACTTGTCCAAATCAACCCAAACCACTTTCTTTTAATTTCAAGAATTGGAAATGTTTGCATAGTCAAGTTTCCCAATTTGGTCCCAAACTTTTTGGGCATGCTCGAATCATCAAATAATGCTACCACACCAAGTGGTGCATTAGGCGGAATAGTTTGCATGACTAGATCTAGAGAAAACCGTTTCTATTGATTTCCAGGGTTTATAAAGTTTACATTAGAAATTTTCTTCAGCTAATCCCAAAATTGGTGATGAACCTCATTTCTATCTATCATTCACTCTTGCTAAGTTTCATAGCCAGGGGAACCTTTTACCTAGGCCAAAAATCTATGAAACACTTCCTGGCAGAATCTAGAAGTTATTGTTTTGACCTCCTACACTATTCTCCTTGACCCAAGATGTTTACCACAACTCCACATTGTTGCTTTCAACCTCCAGTAAGAAGCCCCAGCTCTGGTTCAATGATTGGTGGGGTGAAAACCCATTTTTACTTCTCTGGACAGCCTAACCATAGCTCTCACCCTCTCCACTTCTCTATGTAGCCAAGCCCCCTTGCTCTTACCTCTCGTATAGCATCTTAGAAACCACCCAGAATCAAGAGGAGAAGCCCTTGCCCTTAAACAAAGCCATGTTGGCAAAGTTCGCACTCCAGAGCGCGCTACAGTGCACTCTCGCACTATAGCGGCGCCCATCCCCGCGTCCTGACCACCCCAGACCACCCCAACACGGCTGCCGGCATGCCACAACACCCACAGCACGACAACAGGTCGCACCCCTCCTCTCTCTCTCTCTCTCCCGCGTGCTCTGAGCGCCGCCCAAGCCGCCAATGGCCTCCCGCAGCACCGGCTCCACCCCTGATGCCCCCTCCTCCCCTATTCGTCGAGCTGGTGTGGAGACGACGCAGAGACAACGTAGGAACCCTCCTTCTTTGAGCCTAAGTCTCCTAGATCCCTCCCCCTTCGTTGTTTCTTCTCTAGGGAGCTCAGACCCTCTGTCGAACACCTTGAGTGTGCACGGGACTCGCACCCTTGGCCCACAACTCAGTCGCCGAGGCTAGCTCCCGTCTACCCCAGAAGGTTCCCTTCACACCCCCATTTCCGACCCGCACCAGTCCAACCTCCCCGACCTGCTCCATTGCTCGATCGCCATGGCCCGTAGACCTCGCCCACGATGCACCCTCGGGGCACTTATAAAAGGCCACCGCAGCAGCTCTTTCAACCTTCCCCCGCTCTCTTCCACCCTCATTTTCACCCAGAAGCTCGCCCCACTTCGTTTCGGAGTTCGAGCGCTCGGGTTCGAGCAGGAACTCCGCCACCGCACATCATCATCGGCCTGGAGGTATCCGCTACAACTACTGCACCGAGCAGATCGACTTCGACGTCGCCCACATCCACCTCCCTTACAACGCGATCCTCGGCTACCGCGCCCTCGCCAAATTCATGGTGGCAACGCACCCAGGTTACAACGTCATCAAGATGCCTGGGAGTAGCGGCATCATCTGCGTCGCCGGGGATGCCAGGGATGTGGTCCAAGCACTCAAGCTCGCCTACAAGGCCGCGGCTGCGGCGCGCCCTGATGCTGGGGGCGCCGCGCAGGCTCCGAAGGATGCTGGGGACGCCGGGGATGCCGCGCCGGTAAAGAGGAAGCAGTTGTTCTCTCAGAACCGGGCTGAGGCGAAGCAGGTGCCCGTAGACAACGGGTGCCCTGGCCCCACCTTCACCATCGGCGCCGGCCTTCCGCCGGAGCAGGAGGAGGCGTTGGTGACCTTTCTCTGCACGAACAAGGACGCATTTGCATGGAAAGCATCCGACCTGGTGGGGGTCCCGAGGGATGTGATTGAGCACCACCTCATGGTGTGCCCCAACGCACGTCCGGTTAAGCAAAAGGCGAGGAGACAGTCCCATGAGAAGCAAGCGTTCATCGCCCAAGAGGTCGGCAAGCTGAAGGAAGCTAGGGTTATTCGAGAGGTGCGATACCCGGAGTGGCTGGCCAACCCAGTGGTCGTCCCGAAGAAGTGCGGGAAGGAGCGCATGTGCGTCGACTTCACGAACCTCAACACGGCTTGCCCCCAAGACCCGTTCCCGCTGCCGCGCATCGACCAGATCGCTGACTCCACCGCCGAGTGCGACCTCCTATGCTTCCTGGAAGCCTTCTCTGGCTACCATCAGATCAAGATGGCGGTGGAGGACGTCGAGAAGACGGCTTTCCTCACCACGTGCAGTGTGTTCTGCTACACCTGCATGCCCTTCGGGCTGCGGAACGCTGGCGCAACCTTCCAACGGTTGATGCACATCGCACTGGGGCAGCAGCTCGGAAGGAACGCGGAGGCCTACGTCGACGACATCGTGGTCAAGTCGCGAGAGGCGAAGACCCTGGTCGAGGTCCTGGAGGAGACATTTGCCAGCCTGCGGTGGGTGAACCTAAGGCTGAACCCCGAGAAGTCTGTCTTCGGGGTCCCGTCGGATAAACTACTCGGTTTCCTGGTGTTGCACCGGGGGATCGAGGCAAATTCGAAGAAGATCAAGGCTATAAGCAAGATGAGCCCGCCTCAGACCCTCAAGGAAATGCAAAAGCTGGCCGGCTGCATGACCTCTTTGGGGCGTTTCATCTCCAAGCTTGGCGAGCGTGCCCTCCCATTTTTCAAGCTCATGAAGAGGAAGGGCCCCTTCGAGTGGACTCCGGAGGCAGATGCGGCATTCGAAGACCTCAAGCGGTACCTCACGAGCCCACCGGTGATGGTGGCGCCTCGCCTTCGTGAGCCCCTAGTGTTATACCTGGCTGCCACCCCGCACTCCGCCAGTGCTGCGCTCGTGGCGGTCAGGGAGGAACGTGTCGGCGCATGCGCAACACCCCCAGGCGCCGTCGGGTCCCCAGGCACGGAGCAAGGTGACTCACAGGATGCCCCGATGTCCTCACCTCCTCAGGATGGCACTCCTGAGGCCACGGCCGCCTCGACGACTCATGAAACACCAGGGTCTCATGTGCCCGCTGCGGAGCAGGGCAGCGTGGATGGCTTGTCCCTCGTCGAACACCCGGTGTACTACGTCAGCACCTTCCCGCGGGACGCACGCTTGCGTTACCCTATGCAGCAGAAGCTCCTACTCGCACTCCTCGTCGCCTCACGGAAGCT
The DNA here is from genome assembly GCA_039707655.1 of Elymus sibiricus. NCBI lineage: Eukaryota > Viridiplantae > Streptophyta > Magnoliopsida > Poales > Poaceae > Elymus > Elymus sibiricus. Next base: position 266,376,852 of record CM077665.1, on the reverse strand, counting down.
GCGCCATTACTTTTAGTGCCACCCCATCAAGGTCGTCTCGGCGTATCCCTTGGAGAAGGTGCTGCGCAACCCCAATGCCGTGGGTAGGGTCGCAGAGTGGAACATCGAGCTGCAGGCCTTTGAGTTGGAGTTCTGTACAACCAGGGTCATCAAGGGAGCAGACCTAGCGGACTTCGTGGTCGAATGGACGGACGCTCCCGACCGGGGACTGGACGAGGGCCAGTCCCTCACCCCCGGCGACGAGGCGCCCGATGGCTGGGTCAGGGCGCAGGGGCTAGAGTTGTGCTCATCTCCCCGACCGGGGACAAGTTCTACTATGCCGTACAACTTTGCTTCCAACATGGCGAGAAGGTCTCCAACAACATCGCGGAGTACGAGGGCTTCATCGCTGGCCTCAAGGCCATGGCGGCCTTGGGGGTTAAGCGCCTCATCATCAAGGGAGACTCCCAGCTCCTCGTCAACTCCTCCAACAAGGAGTAGATGCCGAAGGACGAGCACATCGAGGCATACTTGGAAGAGGTACGTAAGATTGAAAAGCATTTCCAGGGCTTGGAATTGCAACACATCCCGCACGGCGCGAGAAAGGAGGCAGATGACATCGCCAAGAGGGCATCGTGCCGCGAGCCTCAGGAGCCAGGCGTCTTCGAGGAAAGGCTCTTCAAGCCGTCCGTGGCACCACCGGCCGCGGATCAGGAGCGGCTACATGAAGAGCTGCCACCGGCGCCGCCTTCGGGAGCCCTAGCTTGTGGCCCGGCGTGAGGAGCCCGACTGCTCCTGGCGCTGGAGCCTCAGGCCGATGACTGGACGCAGGAGTTCAAGGTGTACCTGCTGCCTGGCACCCTACCAGGAAAGGAGGAGGACGCAGAGCATGTGGTTTGCCAGGCCACAACTTATTGTTTGCAGGACAGCGAGCTATACCGCAGGCGTCCGAACGGTGTCGCGCTGCGGTGCGTATCCGAAGAGCAGGGGCGCGAGCTGCTGGCCGATATACACGGAGGAGACTGTGGACACCACTCCTCGTCCCGCACCCTTGTAGGGAAGGTGTTCTGCAGTGGCTTCTATTGGCCTACAGCGCTCAACGACGCCACCGAGCTGGTCCGGTCCTGCGAGGCCTACTAGTTCCACACCAAGCAGATTCACCAGCCCGCACAGGGCCTCTAGACCATCCTGCTCTCCTGGCCCTTCACGATCTGGGGGCTGGATATACTGGGGCCCTTTCTGCGACCGGCCGACGGATACCGCTACGTTTACGTCGCCATCGACAAGTTCACCAAATGGGCCGAGGTGAAGCCCGTCCGCACCATCCCCGCCGGCTCGGCCGTCAAGTTCATCAAGGGCCTCGTGAGCCACTTCGGCGTCCCCAACCGCATAATCACCGACAATGGTTCGCAGTTCACAAGTAACCTATTCAAGACATACTGTACTAACCTTGGAACACAGATATGCTACGCTTCAGTGGCGCAGCCACGAAGCAACGGCCAGGCCGAGCGCGCCAACGCAAAGGTCCTGCCAGGGCTCAAGGCAAGAAGCTTCAAGAAGGAGCTTGAGGCCTGTAGCAGGGGTTGGCTCGGTGAGCTTCAGTCCATGCTGTGGTCCATCCGCACCACTGCGACTAAGCTCACTGGCGAGACCCCGTTCTTCCTCGTCTACGGAGCTGAAGCCGTCCTCCCACACGAGGTCAAACATCGATCCCCGCGGGTCCTAGCATTTGACAAGGAGCGTCAGGATGCCTCGCGAGGGATTGACCTCGTGCTTGGGGAGGAGGCCCGTCGCCAAGCCTCGCTCCGAGCTACGAGGTACCAGCATGCGCTGCGGCATTACCATTGCAGTAGCGTCCGCTCCAGGACCCTCGAAGTTGGAGAACTCGTCCTGAGGTGGGTCCTTTCCAGGGAGGGCTTGCACAAGCTCTCGCCTATGTGGGAGGGCCCGTTCAGGGTCGCCTAGCGTCGTGCGCCTGGAGACTCAGGACGGGGTCCCCATCCAAAATGCCTGGAACATCCAGCATCTCCGCAAGTTCTACCAGTGACAATCTCACGTAATAATGAGTGGGCTGTATACGCCCGGAGCCCCCCGAGGACACGGAGGGGTTCCCACCCACGTCCAAGTGGAAGCCCCATGCTCCGCGCTGGCGGACAACACTATCCTCCAATGACTATGCCCACGCCTAGTAGAGGCCCTATGCTCCGCGCTGGGGGTAGACGAAGACTAGCCTAGGAGCCGGAATGAAACTCGAAGTTTCGCAACCTTATTTCAAAAAGGGGTGGGAATTTTTCTCCTTGCAATTTGATCTGCCTTGAAGTTTTGTTTCTGAATCGGCACCTGTCGGTCTCCCTCTCACGCGCCCCGCGAGCGGGGACTGGGCACGGTGTCCACACCTCGCCAAGACCTTGGCATCCTGTTCCTCGTGCGGCACTCTCTAGTGAGCCAACAGGCGTGTGTTGCCTCACCCTCACTCGGGGGCTCCTGGCGCGTCATCATGGAGCCCCGGGAAGAGCGAGGAACGGTTCGGGAGTCGCTCGAACGTCAAGGGGGACTCCTGAGCAGCGCGACTCAGGAGCCTCACTGGTCACGTAGCCCCTCGCCCCTTGGTCTCGTCCTGGTGATCCGGACGCCCCAACGGTGATCGAGGTATGCGCGGGATTGGACCCTGCCAACGTAGAGCACCGAGAGGGCTCCCAGACCGCCTCGCTTGCAAGAAAGAAGACCGCCTGGCAAGATCCCCGAGTTCCCCAGGTGCTACGACTGAACCTCACGACGCAGAGGCCCGCCGCAGATGCATCGAGCTAAGTACCCTAACCACGACGGGTGGGAAATCTCAGTTGATAGTAAAATAGGAATCAGGATGTGCGACGAAAATGCTAAAAAGTAAAGGTGAAAGCACCATAATTCATTACATGCCCTGCAGGGCCCTCCATGATTCTTGATTGCAGGGAAAGAAAAGAAGAAGAAGGCGAAAGGTGACACCCTCAAGGGCTGCCCCTCCTGAGGCCCAGGCTCGGCGTGGCTGCGCTCAGTCAGAGTCCTATTCCTCCTTGACGGGCCCGTGGTGGCATGCCGGCGTGGCTGCTTCTTTGGCGGAAGTACGGCGGAATCGCGGCCTGCTCCTCCCCTCCCCCCCCCCCCGAGGTCCGAGCGTGCCGACGCGGTGGCGCGTCGTAGGAGTCATCACTTGGACTCTCCTCGGAGGAGGTGTCACTGCCACTGGAAGCATGACGGTCATCGCCAAGGGCAAGTTCACCTCCAACAGCGCCGCCGCCGCAAGGCCTGCCACTTGCGGGAAGGTGATCGCTGCCACCGCCGTCACCCTCCGGGCAGCACCCCAAGCGCCTGCCATCCTCCCCAAAGATTCTGACGAAGAGCGTCACCGCGCCGTCGTGCTTGAAGTGGAGCGTGAGCCTCCCCTCCAGGCCGTGGGCGCTGGTGAAGGTCTGCCACCCGCGGCTCAAGAAGGCGTAACCTGCGGGGGTAGCCTCGATCTCCACCCACAACGCGCCGCTACAACAACCATCGGCTTGCAGCCACATGCCCGCGGGCTCGTTGGCCCACAATGTCTCCGCGAAGAAGCACGGGAGCTGTAGACAGGCGATCGTCTGTCTCTCCACCCACACCACGAACTCCTGGCCTACATCGGCAGCATGGGACCACGGGCGCGGTTGTCGGGCGCCCGCTAAGGGCCTCCCTCCTTGGCCACGGTCGCCACGCCCGCCGCCTCCGCCTGTGCCGGAGGGGGCGCCTGCCCTAGCGTGGGTGCGGCCGCACCCCCGGGGCGCCGCCGTTGACACCGCGGTGTACTTACGGGGACGGCCCCGGCCCCTCTCGAGATGGGCTAGGGGCTCCGCCCCCTCTGCCTATTTATAGCCGGGTGGAGGCCAACTGGCTCCCCTCCACGTTCCGGGCAATGATGGCCGCCGCTGCGCGCAGGCCTCGTAGCTTGACTCGGTGCGCTTCCCGAAGCCTTCGAGAAGCGGAGGCTTCCGCGTCTCGTTACGCGCCACGCATCAGGCTGGGCCCGCAGGCAATTGGGGTCCGCCTTGCTCGGGCCGGCTCCTTCGGCTTCACCCCGAAGCCAACCCAAGCGTGCCTTGGGCCCGGGAGCTACTGTCAGCGCTCTGGGAACGGGTGTACCTAGACCTGCCTGCCTACGGGCCACGGCGTGGCCCACTTCGACAGCCTGGCACGGCTTGACGCGGCTTCACTCAAGACAAGGCCCTCGCGAGAGACCCAACCTCGCGAGAGGAACGACGCCAAGGCACCCGAGGGAGGAGACCTCTCTGGGGTCCCTCCCGAGGGGCGGAGATCTCTATGCAGCGCTCGGCCTCGGGAAGCTGAGGTGACGCCAGCCGGGCCAAGCGGGTGTAGGCGGGCATAGAAGAAGACAGTTTCCTCTTTGGTGCAAAGGAGGCAAGGGCGTACGCGAGTTCCCAAGGCGTCCCACCAAAGGTTTCCATTCTAGTGCAACGAGACCAGGCCGATGGGCTCAGCAAGACGGATGTCACCACCGAGCCCACCTCCGCGTCACTGCCGACTACTTTGTAGGCGAAGACCACCTTTCGTCAGGATAAGATGTACCTCCTGCCCCCTTTCAAATTTGGCCATTGTGGGATCCCGTCCCGCCAATGAGATAAGGGAAGTGGACCCAGGCCATTATAAATAGAGGCAAGGTTGCGTCGTAGGGAGGACGGATCCAACACCACCCGAGTGCCCTCGCGAGGTTGCTCACCACTGTACCAGTTCATCCACAAACCTCTTCATGAGACAATCCACCAAAAGCAGGAGTAGGGTTTTACGCTTTGCAGCGGCCCGAACCAGGGTAAATCCGTGTGCTAGTCTTCTTCCCCGCGATTGAGTGAGTTTGATCTGGCTAGGCCGTGGAGCTGTGAGCTTGAGGTCAAAGCTAGTGGAGATCTTCCCACACGCCCCTGAGTTCGAACCTCTTTGGGTTTTGCGGAGCCTGAAATCCGACAACCGGGCACACCGTTGGTCCCTTCATGGATGATACTTGTGATGTACGTCATGCGGGCTGTGTGCCAACAGGTGTACTCTTTGTTTAGTGTCGTCAAGGGAAAGGCATTGTTCGGGTGATTACCTCGGGTATATAATGTACCGCGAGTCGTGGATGACACGGAAGTTCCCCGAGTCTTGTGGGTAAAGTGTGCAACCTCTACAGAGTGTCAAACTATTTGAACAGTCGTGTCCACGGTCAAGGACAGTTGGGTGGTGCTGCTTAGACTATGTCCTCATGTTTTCCCAAAACTTGGTGTGTGTGTGTGTGTGTGTGTGTGAGTGGGAAACATGATACCTGAGTTAAGTCAGATTACTTGGCATGCTGATTGAACATGAGAGGTTCAACCCCTGTTTATATTGATATCTGTAACCTGTTCATATGGATATCTGCAACCTGTTGATGCATGCTTTTACAAGTTGATTGAACATGTCATTGCACTCAAAATTAGGTTTCTGCAACCTACATACTTAGTGCTATATCATGCATTGTTATACCTTGTCCCAAAACATGGGTTGCTTGCGAGTACATTCAAAGTACTCATTGGCTTCCCCTGGTTATTTTATTGTCCAGGCATGAAAGAACAGGATACGATGAAGAGTACCTTGGTGACGAACGTGCGAGCTAGGACGCTTCCCAGTCAGAATGCTTGTAGGGTTTAGGTAGATGGCATGGGTACACACTATTGTTGAAGATTTCCGCTGCGAGTTTATGAAGACTTGGCCATAAAGGCCATACTTGAGTAAAACAGTACGTAATGGATGTAAGACTCTTGTTATTCAGTTTCTATGTGTTCGGTGAGCATTGATCTCTGGGATCACTGTGCACGTACATTCAGTGATCACGACTTATGAGTCGGGGTCCCCAAAGAGCTGGTATCAGATCCATCCTGATCGTAGGAAGCCCTTAGTTTTCATGGACGTTAGTTAGGACAGAAACTAGCCCACAGACCCCAAATCACTTGCAAAACCAATTGCACTTCTCTCCTCTCCTGAGCTAGCCACTATAAAACCTTTTATGCTCACCTCATCCTATCTAGTCATATTAACCCTCCTCTGGCCATATTGTAGATGGCCGTCGCTCCCATGAGACTCCTCATGACCGAATTCCCACCTCTCCTGAGAGACGGCCTCCAACAATGGCAATATCCTTCAGAGCCGATGTACACCATGCACTAACTGGACAATGGTGAGTTTGGAATGGAATTCTACGCCAAGGTGGTTGTACCTGCCAAGACCTCACCCCAGAGTTGGTTCTTTGTTGGAACACCTATGCCAACAATGGACATGGCCATTCAGCAGGTGGCTTATGAAGCCCTCCTCCGTCTTCGAGACCTCCTCCCGGAGATGAAGGAAGGCCAAGCCACCTGCTACCTGCCCAGCAAGAGTGGATTAGGAGCCTCTGCTCAAGCAATGATTTCCGCAAGGGACGAAGACCCAACCTTCAAGCTCCAGATTCGCTTCGCCAACGCGGCAGATTACCTTCTGCGTTACCTTACTGAAGAATTCCTCAAGTCCCGCCAGGATTTCCCTTCACTTTTGCACCTTCACTGCCTTGAGAAGAAAAAGGTGGTTGAGCAAGAACAACAAATTGCCGCCCTGCGAGTCTACATCACCAACCAAAAGCAGCAAATTGAGGAACATAAGGAAGCCTGCAACCGAGCCCCGCGCAAAAGGAACAGGAACAGATTCCCATATCCACTACATGGGAGACCATCTGTGCATCCCCAACATCATAACCCAAGGATGAATGACAACCTTTTTGCTCCCGTCACATGCCACGGATGTGGTGAATATTGGCATATTGTTAAGTGGTGTTCCAACAGGCAGCCAACCGTCGCCTACCCACTGGTACCACAGGAGGACCTACAAGGTGAAGACTGAGTGTCCTTCGCTCCAAAACATGAAGAAGGGCACGACTAATTGAGTTCGAGAACCCCTAGGGTAGGATGAGTCATGTAACCCCTGTGCGAAGTCGAGTCTGTGTGATGGTTCAAATGAAACCATGTTTTGGATTGTTTGCTTTTATCTGTTTGTGTTTGGGTATAAGTTGCACTTTTGCCCTAGGCAACGTGTACGCGACTATACCACCTACCTTATCTTAATGAATGTGTTAGCCCTATCGGCACTTGTTTGATTGCACTTGCACTATAGAACCCCCTTTAGGCACCTCCTCTATGCTACTTTTCCCTCTCACCCATCTCGTCAACTTAAGACCAGCAAGATAAGATGCACCACGGATCCACCTCGACAAACAACTGGTACTGAAGGCTTTGACTACGACCTACTCAACCAGATGCACCCCGTAGAGTGTTGCTCTTTCCTCAAGATTAGAAGTGCCTCCCTAGACCAGCCTAGACCTTCCAAGTTACCCCAGTTCAAACCCTTAACTATGTGCTTAACCTACGAGATTGCGAGGGAACGTCGGTTAAGCTTCGGAAACCATGGTTTAGCATTAGGTTCATCAAGGAACCGGGGATCATTGTGAACAAGCACATTTCCTCCTTAAACTAGCACTTGATCTGATGATGCCCTAGGGTAGGTCACCTTGAGAATATATGATTAGTAGGCTAATAATATGACAAGGCTATAATAGATTTCTTGAGGATATCAGCTAAAACCCCTTGGTCGATTATGAGAACTTCATGTTCGTGGAAGAATTTGGTGGATCAGGTTGATAGAATAGCATAATTTTCTTCTCCCTTGAGCAAATTGGATTTAGTAGGACAATTATGAACAGAAGCTAAAAATTCTTGCTGGTATAATACCTTGACTTTGTTAAGTAATAGTCAAGGGTTGATAAAGTTACAATAATTCGGAAGAACAAGTAAGAATTCCCTTGGACATAAGATTTGGATTAAATAGGTGAACCTAGTGGAATATAGGTGTTGAGTAAGTCTACATTGTTCGGAGTAATTTGGATAGAGTCCAATGACCTCGATCTTGATACCATGTTTCTTGGTGGAAGATAAACTAGAAACACTAGAGTCTTGTTCGATTTGAATCGAGGATCTATATGCACCTAACCTTGGAGTTTACTAGGTCAGTGTTGGGACTCGATGCACTCGATTACCTATGTGGCCGTCAGCCCCTTTGTGGTTCGGCGGGGGCGAGGTTACATGCATAAAGAGCGGAGATGGTGAGACAGCACCACGATCAGGACGCTGGTGTTTAACCCAGGTTCGGGCCGCTGTGAAGCGTAAAACCCTACTCCTGCTTTTGGTGGATTGATCAGAGGAACACGAAGAACACGCGGTGCTCAATCCCGGCAAGGGTTGCCCTCGGGGAGAGCTGCTACGTGAGTACAAGTCTCCAAAAGTCCGAATCCTTAGCTAGGTTGGCTTGGGCCTCCTTTTATAGCTCAAGGGGCAACCACAATGGAAAAACAGACATTGTCTGATGATTAGACAGCTAACAGTGCTATCATACCTAATTCTGGCACTTAGTACAAAATACTGTAAATGTAGTCTAGGTGGCGTGCGGGGGTGCGTCCCCGGCTAGCTTCTACCACCGCTGTAGCTAACTGTCGCACCACATCTTGACACGCCTATGGACGGGTGTCAAGGGGTCATAATTTGTCTTCCAGCATGCCGCCACATGCTTAGCGAGAGCCACTTAGCCACCTGGGGGCTCGACACCGCATCGACAAGTGACTAGCGTCATGATGCGGTGGAGCAGTGGCCGATCGGCTCGCGCTTGCCGAGGGATAGCTTGCCGGGTCTTCCTGAAGGTGCACGCGCCTCGGTCCCCGGCAGGCATCGGGGATGAGCTTGGCGCGCTCTGGGCCCATCCTAGGCTGTTGCGTTGGTCTTACTGGCATTGCTTGGCCTTTTGTAGGTTGCTGCTGCCGGAGTTTGGGTCTTGAATGCTTGCTTGGTTTGCGCTTGTGTTGATGGGTTTTGCTACTACTGCCTGTGCATAAGTCAGGGGCACTGGATCCCCCTGTCCTAGTGCACCGACAGGAGCCCCGGGTCTAGCCCACAAGCGCTCGCCCAGTGCCGTTGGCTCAGGCCCAAATTTTTTGCACATGCGCGCAATGTGGGGGAGTAACCGCCAACTTACTAGTCAGCACTGACCCACTACCGCGGGCCGTTTCCACCACGCGCATTGCATGCATTGCGGGGAACTTGCGGTGAGTGCATGTGACTTAAAGGCCTGGGCGTGGCAGAAACTGTTGCGCCATGTATTGGAGAAATGGAGCGGTTACCTGTTCGCCCGTGAGTCGTGGGTAGTGGGACTGGTGGAGATGGGCGGCCACTCTGGAGCGGAGGAGAGCCAGCCCCCGTGCCGTCCCCTATAAATTAGGCGGTCACGGCGGTGATGCTCATCCATCTCCATATCCTCCTTATTCCCAAGTCCGCGTTCCTTGTCCTTCTCTTCTGGTTCGTCTTTGGATGCGCTAGTCCTCGCCATGGCAAGGGGGCAAGGACGCATCTCAGCTTCCGCCGGAGCGACGAGAGCTTCCCTTCGGGATCATGCCGCTGCTTCAGCCGCGACGACGGGAGGTGGTTCCAATGGGCGCGGTGGGAGAGCTGGAAGAGGCCGGGGCCAGCACGGGGCTCGCGGTCGGGGGAGGCGGAGCGCCGCCTCCGACCCTCCTCCAGTGGCGGTTCCTTCCCCAACAACGGAACATACTAAGAGCACAACGTTGGAGTTTGTCATTGGGCTGCATGGCCCTCTTTGTAGCCGCTTGCGACTCCCTCGTCCCTTCGCCAGGGTGATGGAGGTCGATAAGCCGCACACGATGTGGTTGCGTGTGCATGGCTGCAGCAATGGCGTTGTGTGGGCCGACGCCGAGTTCTCGGCGCCCCGCGTCATGTTCCTTAGGCGCGGGTGGAAGACCTTCGCACATGCTCATAACTTCAGGGGCAGGTGTGTCCTTCGCTTCAAGCTCGTGGAGGGCGACAAGCTCTCCATCAAGATCTATGGGTGCTCGGGCGCTCGTCTTGGCTGCTATGAAGAGAGCTCGAGTGATGATGAAGACCTCTCCTCGAGCGATAGCGATGAGGAGGACAGTGTCGGTGAAGACGACGACAGCGAGCTCTAGGCCGTCAAGTCGGAGTACGATGACCTGGGCTACCATCACCGTCAGCGAGCCCCCCCTCTCTTCCCCCGGCAGAGCGATTTGCCAGGGGTTCTTGACTTGGGCAACGCCTCTCCTCCTTAGTTGGACCTTGGCAGGCTCGTGGACTTCGGCTTCGCCTTCCTTGCCAGTGGTCCCGCCGAGCCGTTCTCCGACAGCCTTGATGGGGTCAGGCTGGGCTTCTGCTTAGGTCTCTCTTTCGCCTTTTTTTCTTTTTGTAACTTGCTCCTAAGGGAGAAAGTAAAATAAACATTTATTAGGAAGGAGCTATCCAATGTATCTTGATCCATTTTGTATCAACAAATGAATGAATGAATGTTATTTCTTTTCCCTGAGCACTATCCTTTTCTCCTTTTGTTTCTACTGTGTCAGTATGTTTGTCCTTGCCGCACGAAACCGCTTGCCGGGTCACTAGTAACCACGAGCGCCAAAAGGGGAGCGAGCCCCCGGCAGCAGGGTGGCGTTGTTCCCCGGTAGGGCTCTTTGTCGGTATCGGCGCGGCCCCCCAGGGCTAACAAGTATCAGGAGCTGGGGAACGGCTCGTCCCGATAAGGGTTTTCACCACATGGGGGACTCCACCGAACACATCCGAAAATAGAGCAAGGGTTTCCTTTAAGGGAGCAAACAACACAAAACTTGGGATATGCGATTAGACTTATCTTTTTAGGTAGTATCCTGTTCTGGAGTACGCTGGGCCACCATCCTTGTTCCTTTGCCCTCCTTCTATGTTTTCCTGGTGGCCAAACACGTAGGGCAAGAGGCCTCTATCCCTTGAAGAGAGAATGCGGCAACAAGGATTATAGGCTTAACAAGTACTCTACCAAATCTCTAGAACTTAAAAAGGCGATGACATCGCAATCATAAAAATGCATAATGAACATGCAATGCAATGATATGATGCAATGCCTAGCTTTATTATTGTCGCACAGGGTCTGCGCCTAGCTTTGTACAAAGTAACCACATGCAACTTCGGCAAAGCTTGTACAAAAGGTGGCTGCCGGGGACTGAGCCCGGCAGCCGCACCTTACGGGTAGAACTTACGAAGATTCTCAATATTCCATGAGTTAAGCACCTTGGTGCCATCTTCGGTCTTTAGACGGACTGCGCCAGGACGGACTGCGCCAGGTCTGGTGACTCGTGCTACCCGGTAAGGGCCATCCCACTTCGGCGTCAACTTGTTGGTACCCTTGCCGGACTGAACGCGCCTAAGGACAAGGTCGCCTTCCTCAAGGCTCCGGGCATGGACCCTGTGGCTATGATAGCACCGCAGGGCTTGCTGGTAGCGTGCAGCACGCACAGCAGCCCGAAGACGATCTTCCTCGAGGAGCATGGCATCGTCATGTCGTACCTGCTCTTGCTCTACTTCTTCGTAGGCAAGTACTCGAGGTGACCCGTATTTGAGTTCTGTGGGGAGCACTGCTTCCGCCCCATACACTAGGGAGAAGGCCGTCTGGCCGGTAGCTAGATTCGGTGTCGTTCTGAGGGACCAAAGAACCACCGGCCGCTCATCTATCCATCGCTTGCCGCTTCTCCGCAGTCTATCGAAAGTCCTTGTCTTGAGTCCTCGTAGCACTTCAGCATTCATCCTCTCGACTTCCCCGTTGCTCCTTGGATGGGCAACAGAGGTGAAGGAGACCTTGCTTCCAAGGCTTTGGATATCTTGCATGGAGGCGCAGCTCGTGAACTGGGTGCCGTTGTCGGTGATCACTCTATTGGGGACTCCAAAACGGCACACCAGTCCTTTCATGAACTTGATAGCTAACTGGGCGGTCACCTTCCTCACTGGCTCTACCTCAAGCCGCTTTGTGAACTTGTCAATTCCTACAAACAAGAACTCAAAGCCCCCGATAGCGCGGGGACAGGGGCCCAAAATATCGACCCCCAGACCGAGAATGGCCAGGATAAAGGGATCGTTTGGAGAGCTTGCGCTGGTTGATGGATGTTCTTGGAATGGAACTGGCAGGCTTCACACTTGGTGACCAACTCAGTTGCATCTTGGAGGGTAGTGGGCCAATAGAATCCATGCTGGAAGGCTTTTCCGGCAAGAGCCCTAGATCCAATGTGAGAGCCACATACGCCTCCGTGAATCTCCGCCAACAGCTTCAGTCCCTCCTCCCGGCAGATGCACCGCAATTTCACACCGTCCGGTCATCTTCTGTACAAGGTGTCATCGACAAACTGGTACATACTTGACTGATGGGCTACTTTTCCAGCCTCTTCTTGCTCTTTGGGAAGTTCTCCTCTTTGGAGGAAATGGACTATATGTTGTGCGCAGGTTGGAGCCCGTGGCTCAACAACGAGGACTAAAGGCATCTCCTCGTTCGTGGGAGCGCTTACCCCGACCGCAAGAGCCTGAGATTCTGCGGGAGGGAGCTTCTCACCAACCGAAATGGGACTTCCCCCGGCACCCTCTCTACCAGCGGCTTCGGGAAGCTGTGCCAGGAAATGCTTGCCGGAGTTCAGCTTCATGTCGTACTTCTCCGTCAGCTCTGGCTTGAAAGCTCGGGCCTATGGCCAGCGGACATGTTGGACCTCGCGAGTGAAGGCAGGGCACCCAACCTCATAAGGCAGGTACCCGCCAGCACTGGGCGCGGGGTCGCCAGCACCTGGGCCGTTGCGCCAGTTAGACTGACAGTGTGCTTCTTGGAGTCGTTCTATGGTTATGCGGGCGTCTTCTTTCTGCCGATCTTCCAGGACACGCCGCTGGTCCTCGCGATCGCGTGGGCCGAACAAGGCCATAGATGCCTCGTCGAGCTCGTCAGCATGTGAAGCTCGCCGCGACTGCTCCTGGGTCTGTTGTCGCGGAGGGGACTGCACCGTTGGTGTGGCCCCCTCGACACGATCGCCGGCTAGGGCCGCCGTTGCCGTGCGTGTGCGTCGTGATGGCTATGCATGCTGAGACTTGTTGGCTTTGAAGGAGGATATCAAATTCTGGATGGTAGCTCTCCTCTCATCCATCTTATCAGCCGCCGGCGGGAAGTTTAGCAGCAGTTGGGCTCGCGCCATTGCTTCCGATGCCGTGTCCGGCATGGCGAAGGAGGCGGACCGCGACGTCGCCCGGCTCCTGGTGAAACTAGGAGGGGCGTCGCCGCGTCCCTATCGCCGTGTGCCGCTCGCCGGGGCAGTTTGACATGGGGAAGGCCGATCCCGCGGGTTCGCGGCCCTGCTCGGCGCTCCGTCTTGCTCTGGACGAGGTGTGCACCCAGTAGCCGCGCCAGTGATGGGCGCAGATGGCAGATCACGGCTTGCTCCGGATTGAGCACTGCTGTGGCGTCCACGGCCATCCGCGAGGCGGGGAGGTGGAGACTGGTCGTTTCCTCCACCCGTGGTACCAGGGGCGTGCTCGCTAGGATGTTGGTGCTGTTGCTCCTCTCCGGCGTTCCCCACTCCAACCTCGGTCGTGGGAGATATGACGGCGGCACCACCTGCGCCAGCCGCATCGCCCACGACGCTTGCCTCACTCGCAGCCGCCGTGGTGCCAATGGCACCCGTGGCTGCATGTGAGGGAGCCTTTAAAGTGGAGGGATGCATGGTCGCGCCAGACTTCTTCTTGGGAGCCATGGATGAAGATGACGATGATGAAGATTGACTCGCTGCTCACGAACTCGTGTTCGCACAAATGACGCCGCCCCTACCTCGTGCGCCAATGATGTCGGGGCTCAATGCACTCGATCACCTATGGGGCCGTCAGCCCCTTTGTGGTTCGGCGGGGGCGAGGTTACATGCACAAAGAGCGGAGATGGTGAGACAGCACAACGATCAGGACGCTGGTGTTTTACCGAGGTTTGGGCCGCTGTGAAGCGTAAAACCATAATCCTGCTTTTGGTGGATTGATCAGAGGAACAGGAAGAACATGCGGCACTCAATCCCGCAAGGGTTGCCGTCGGGGAGAGATGCTACGTGAGTAGAAGTGTCCAAAGTCTGAATCCTTAGCTAGGTTGCATTGGGCATCCTTTTATAGCTCAAGGGGCAACCACAATGGCAAAACAGATATTGTATGATGATTAGACAACTAACAGTGCTATCATACCTAACTTTGGCACTTAGGACAAAATGCCGTAAATGGAGTCTAGGTGGCATGCGGGGGTGCGTCCCCGGCAAGCTTCTACCACCGCTCTAGCTAACTGTCGCACCACAGCTTGACACGCCTATGGACGGGTGTCAAGGGGGGCATAATCTGTCTTCTAGCATGCTGCCACGTGCTTCGCGAGAGCCACTTAGCCACCTGGGGGCTCGACACCGCATCGACAAGTGACTGGCGTTGTGATGCGGTGGAGCGGTGGCCGATCGGCTCGCGCTTGCCGGGGGATGGATTGCCGGGTCTTCCTGAAGGTGCACGCGCCTTGGTCCCCGGCAGGCGCCGGGGACGAGCCTGGCGCGCTCCGGGCCCGTCCTGGGCTGTTGCGTTGGTCTTGCTAGCGTTGCTTGGCCTTTTGTAGGTTGCTACTGCTGGAGTCTGGGTCTTGAATGCTTGCTTGGTTTGCGCTTGTGTTGATGGGTTTTGCTACTACTGCCTGTGCAAAAGTCAGGGGCACTGGATACCCCTGTCCTGGTGCACCGACAGTCAGCATGATGGGAATTGGTGGATAAACTACGAGGAGATAGTCCTCTCAAGGATATGAGGACTATAGGAACTCTAGGAGTCTATGTAGAACCCCATAAATATTGGATTTGTAGGAGTGATGGCTCAAGTAGTGATTGATGGGATTGATGAACCCCTGGATTTGATTAGTAGGGAGGAAACAAGATTTTGGATCAGTATATTACGTGTTTCCTTAGCATAGAGGTACAACACCTTAGACCTTAGATACATTAGATGAGCACTTGGATTTGCAGTGCCTTATTCAAGCTTAGCAGCTTGTATGCTTCTCCCGAGGATTTTTATATAGGGATACACATGAGTTAGCTATAGTATACGTATGATATTTTGGTTTAGTTCTTCTCTCAAAACCTTGGAGTTGAATAGCATGAGTGATGTTGGAGTTGACTTATATAAGATAATACCTTCAATGATATAGGGTGATTTTGTTTGGGAAATTAGAACTATTGGCATCCAAGAACTGTGCTTAAGGATAAGATGATGGGCATTCACTCACATCCTAAGGTCCTTCAAACCCCTATGCCTTTCCGAGCCATAGCATGATCGGATTATGACCATAGGCCTTGGCTCTAAGTCGAAAGACTAGGGCCAAGACTCTACCTTGAGCATCCCCAAACATGTCCATAAGAAAGGTGGACACGAAGAACAAGATTACGATGGACCACAAAATCCTGGACCAGTGACCATCCGGAGCAAATGCCGCTCCTCTCACGTATTCCACGAAAATGTGTTTGTGTGCTACTTAGGGAAATATGTTGTTGTCCTCACGGACGACATACTTATTTACCCAATGAGAGAGAGGAACACCTTTGTCCTATTTGGATAAGCCCTAGAAGCACCAACTGCTTGCCTCTCAAAGTGTCAGGTTATACATTAAAAAGGTTGGACTCCTCGGAGCACCCTCCCTGCAGTAGAAGACATTCTTACCCAAGAAAGATGAAGAACGACTATGATTGGGGAACCACGACGATGAAGAAGGAGCAAGAGAATTCAACCACCACTCTTCTGCCGGCTACATCAACTAGGCTATATCAAGAAGCACCGACGTTCAAGCACGAGGAATCCCTTGGACATCAGGAGGATTAAAAAGCCCCGTCTTTTATGAGGTCACCTATCAGTTCTTGGCTGGGAAGGAACCAAGAAGTTGATAACACCCCTCGCTCCACCACTTGACGATGTACAATGAGCATGACATCCCTACTCTCTTGAGGTTTTTGGAATGGAGTGGGACGACCGTCATGACTTCGTCACTAGCCCCTTTTTGGTCCAATAAAGAACATAAATCCTGACTCGATCATGGTGAAACACCTGTCAAAGTTAGATCATCACGCTTGCCAAGCCTCAGACTTTGGGGATTAGATGGCTGGTCTATACTTTTGGGTAGCCTGCTCACCTAGGAACCCTTGAAAACCTTCCGACAAATGGCTATGGAGAGACAAGTAGACTGAACTCTCGAAGACCCGCCAGAAACATGCGTCCGTGACGACAAAGACAACTAGCCAAAGATGAATGAAGAACATACCTGGCCAACTTACTCAAGCAGAGGTTCTCGACGCGAAGCCCACGATGACGCGCTTCAACACTCTCAAAGATGAAGGCCACTACGACTAAAGATCTCCAGCTTTAAGGAAGATAAGGACTTCCCCGTCAACGAGAAGCTACACAAAGACTCGACCCTTCTAGCACGTGACATTTGGTGTCACTAACTAACGTAAGCAACCCCAGGACCAGCACTCAGACACAATACTTTTCCTCGTAATCCGAGTTTGGAATACACACGCAAGCCAGACCCTTGCTCGAACCTCGTTCACCAAACACTTGACCTTTAGGCAAGCCTAACATATTGCAAGAACCCCGTTCATCCTCAAACGAAGCCAAGGATGCACTCGAAGCAATATCATCAAGCACTTCAAGATCCAGGAGGACAACCACACCAGAGGAGAAGCAACATGGAACATAAAGGCTACCCCACCTCTCAATTTTCACATCTCTTCTACGCCTAGCCTAGGAATCTCGGGGACGAGATTCTTGTAAGGGGGGTAGGTCTGTCACCCCCTGTGTTTTGCCTCATGACTAAGTTAACATGACTCAAAAAAATTAGGGCCAATTAAAACTTTTTGTGTGCATATGAATTCTTGACTTGTGTGCTAATTGCTTGTTTGTTTGATTGTGCCATGAACCATCATATATGTCCTACACTCCAAAATCATCTCCATGATCCAAGAACCATGCCCAATGATCATGCCATGTGTATAGGACATAAAACTATTCTTATAAAATATTACTTTGGCCAAAAAGCATTTTATCAATTTAGGTTTTCAAAAACCCCTGAATTGAGGTTTGTACTACAAGTCCTCAAATTGAGGTGAATGTTTTCCCCAAAGACTTTATTTGGAACCTACCATATAAAAGACGTCCCAAAACCACCAAATGTTTTTTTAAAGATTATTTTCATATTTTATTTAAAGGCTTTTTCTTAACGTCGGAAATGGTCTTTCATAGGGAAAAATTATTTTTATGCTTTCAAAATATTTGAGAAAATTTATGGAAACTCAGTCGACATATATTTTCCAAATATACGAGTTTCAACACATGGTCATGTTCAAAATATTGGACAAAACCCTCCAAAACCATTTATGTTCATTTCAAGTATTTGAAATATTTCTATAATAAATATTCTCAAATAAATCCAAGAAAATTCTAGCATGTCACATAGGCCATATGTGACCATCTTGCCAAGTTTCATCCAAATACAAATAGTTTTGGTTCACAAAACTACCCCAAAACCATCTCTATTTGTTATCAAACTTTGTGGGCATGTTCTAATCCTCTAATAATGCATCCACAAAAAGTGGTGCATCAAGGAGAACAGATCCACTTGTCCAAATCCCCCCAAACCCCTTTCTGCTGATTTCAAGAATTGGAAATGTTTGCATAGTCAAGTTTCCCAATTTGGTCCCAAACTTTTTGGGCATGCTCTAACCATCAAATAATGACACCACACCAAGTGGTGCATTAGGAGGAATAGTTTTGCATGACTAGATCTAGAGAAAACCATTTCTATTGATTTCTAGGGTTTATAAACTTTACATTAGAAATTTTCATCAGCTAATCCCAAAATTGGTGATGAACCTCATTTCTATCTATCATTCACTCCTGTTAAGTTTCATAGCCAAGAGAACCTTTTACCTAGGCCAAAAATCTATCAAACACCTTTTGGTAGAATCTAGAAGTTACTGTTTTGACATCCTATACTATTCTCCATGACCCAAGATTTTTACCACAACTCCACATTGTTGTTTTCTACCTCTAGTAAGAAGCCCCAGCTCTGGTTCAATGATTGGTGGGGTGAAAACCCATTTTTACTTCTCTAGACAGCCCAACCATAGCTCTCTCCCTCTCCATTTCTCTATGTAGCCAAGCCCCCTTGCTCCTACCTCTGCTCTAGCATCTCAGAAACCACCTAGTAGCAAGAGGACAAGCCCCTGCCCTTAAACAAAGTCATGCCGGCAAAGTTAGTGCTCCAGAGCGCGCTACAGTGCACTCTCGCACTATAGCGACACCCGTCCCCGCGTCCTGACCACCCCAGACCACCCCAGCACGCCTGCCGGCATGCCACAACACCCGCAGCACAACAATAGGTCGCACCCCTTCTGTCTCTCTCTCTCCCGGGTGCTCTCAGTGCCGCCCAAGCCGCCGATGGCCTCCCGCAACACCGGCTCCACCCCTGATGCCCCCTCCCCGCTATTTGTCGAGCTGGCGTGGAGACGCCACGGAGACGACGCAGGAACCCTCCTCCTTCGCACCTAAGTCTCCTAGATCCCTCCACCCTTCGATGTTTCTTCTCCAGGGAGCTCAAACCCTCTATCGAACACCTTGAGTGCGCACGAGACACGCACCCTTGGCCCACAGCTCAGTTGTCGAGGCTAGCTCCCGTTTGCCCCAGAAGGTTCCCCTCGCACCACCATTTCCAACCTGCACCAGTCCAACCTCCCCCACCTGCTGCATTGCTCGATCGCCATGGCCCGTAGACCTCGCCCACGGTGCACCCTCGGGGCACTATAAAACGGACACCGCAGCAGCTCTTTCAACCTTCCCCCGCTCTCTTCCACCCTCAATTTCACACAGAAGCTCGCCCCCCTTCGTTTTGGTGCTCGAGCACTCGGGTTCGAGCAGGAACTCCGGCACCGTGCGTCATCATCGGCCGGGAGGTACGAGCAACTCAGGCCACCCTTTCTTCTTCCTCGGCTCCCTCTCCACCCCATGTACCTAACCCCGTCCTCCATCTCTCGAATCACAGGCGAGGGCGAGCACTTCATGCCCGTTTTCCTCGGCCACCGCTCGGAATCAACGCCGTCGTCGGTCCGGTAATCCGGCAACCGTGCTCTCCACCAATTGGCTGGCGGCGTTCCTCTGAGCATGACTGTGCCGGCCATCCGTCTCGTCGTCGCCAAAAACACCCGCGGTGAGCTCCTCCTCGCTTTGGCTAGAGGTTAGTGATGACAGGTGGCCCCCACCTGTCATTCCCTCTGTTCCCTCTGTGCGACTGACATAGGGGTCCCGCTTGTCAGGTTCAAAAATGGTCAGCCACGCGTACTGGAAGGCGTATTTCCGAAATATGCCTGCTGCGTTGATGGCCTGCTCGGTCTGAAGCTCTTCTGGGCCAAGCCGTTGCGCTCAGTTTTGGCCCAAAGCAACAGTGTCGTCTTGTCACAGCCCTAGAATTTGCTTGTAATTGTTTGCATCAACATTAGCATGTGCATCATGTCATCATGTTAATTTTTCCCTTAAACATGAAATGGGGATGATCTAACCCAACCCCTCATAGATTAAACCAAATTCAAAACAAATTTGAATCAATGAATCCCAAATGTCCTTTATAAAATTCTAGCCAATGGGATTTACCTTAAATCAAATAACTGGTTCAAACCAACAAATTTTAGGTTTCAAAAGAAATATTTGAAACCACTAAAAATATTGTTGGAATTATTTAGCTACCTTTGGTTTTCATAAATAATTAAATTTGTCCAAAATAGAAAACAAAATGTTCTCTGTATGTGGAATAATCCACTTAACCACAGAAACAAGTTTTCGGAATTTTCAAAAGAATGATTTACTTGGAATCAGATCAAGACAGAATGTAACAAATAGAAAATAGAAAAGTAAATAAAAGAAAACCTCACCTGCTTTACCTGGGCCAGGGAAGAAATTGGCCCAGCCCACCAGGGGCTTCCCCATCTTCCTCCTCCTGCCAGAAGGCAGAGGAGAAGCGAGGCACGGCGGGTGCGTGCGGGCGCCACGCCAGGAGCTGCTTGGCTGCTTCCGCGCCCACCACGACGCCTAGTTGGACACCGTGGAGCCGTCCTCATCTCTCCATCCCTCTCACTCTCCCCCCCCCGACCCTCTGCTTTCTCTCCCACCATGGCCGAGCCCTGCTCGAGCTCGCCGTCGCCGCACACGTAGCTAGCGCCTCCCCCCGACCTGCTGACGCGCCCCTCAGCTCCCCTACAACCCCCATGACCTCCCCATGGAGCCAAGCTTCGCCGGAAGCACCGCAACACCGGCCGGCCAACGTGGCCTGTTTATTTAGCTCTAAACACAAGTTTAAGTTAAACCTAAGTCACTGACATGTGGGCCCAGGCGCCCTAATTAACCCTTGGTTAGGTTAAAACTAAGTTAGTTAGCCACTGTGCCACTTACATGTGGGCCCCTTAGGTCAGTTTGACCTGGCCATGTCAGGATTGACCAGGCCCACATGTCAGCCTCTAGGACTGACCCTGAGCCACTGACCAGTGGGCTCCACTGGTCAGGTTTGACCTGGCCCTGGCCCCGTTGACTGCTGACGTAATGCTGACGCTATGATGACGCATTAAATGATTTTCTGGTACTAGAGATAATCAGGAAATTCCAAAAAATGTTTAAAACTTCTAAAAATCATAGAAAATAATCTGTAACTCAGATGAAAATAATTTATATATGAAAAATGATCAGAAAAATCCAATGAATCTGTTTATGCCATGTTCATGCATGTTTGAGAAAGATAACATCACCAAGTAGGACATTTCATGATTAGGATAATTTAATAAATAGTGTTGGAGTTGGAATTTAGTATATATCTGAATTCCACTTCACTTAATATGACTACCTATTGCAGTAGGTCAATCCAATGCTTTAACATGCCATATCATACATCATGATTGTGCATTGCATGAATTGAATGTTGTTCCTTCTTGTTTGCCGGTGTTTGTTCCTTCTCGGTAGACGATGGTTCCGACGCTATGATCGTTGTCACTGATGAAGACTCGTTGTTATCTTCAGAAATGTCAGGCAAGCAAACCCTCCTTGAGCATCCCGATAATATCCTACTCTCTCGCTCCTGCTCTCTTTTACTGCATTAGGAAAACAACGATTCAACTGTTCCTGTTCTCGGTAGTTGAACCCATTCCTTTGCATGACCTATCCTTGCCACAGTAAATAGTTGAAACCACTTAGCATGAGTAGCAACTGTTTGACCCTTGATGTGCCTACTCGTCCATGCATGCTTACTTACTGTGCCTGCTATGCTTAGAGTCGTGTCGTGTCGGGTCTGATCCATCTGGGCGATGAATCGGAATGGCAGTGTTCATGTCCTACTGTGTGAGAGCTAAGTGTGTGAACACGATTTGGTAAAGGTAGCAATGAGAGGCCATGTAGGACTACATGGCGGATTGTCTCATTGGGACCATCCTTAAGAACTGAGTTATGTGTTTGTTATCCAAGACAAGATACTACCGCACATTGGGTTTCGGTAACTCGACCCCTCTCGACCTATTAATCGCCTTGATTTCTGTCCAGGAGTTGCAACTAGTTTCTGGTGTTTGTAGGAAAAGTGTTGGCGGCCATGCATAGCGCTGCCCGACGGGGTGGGCTGTGATGCGATAGATACACAGTGGCACGGTCTACCAAGTGGCACCCGAACGGTGGGCTTGGGAACCTTGCGCGCATCGTTTGAGGCCGTAGCAGAAACTTCGGCCGGAGTTCCATGCGGGTTCAGTCTCAAATAGGCGATAAACCTGGACTAGGGTCTTGTGTAATTGGCGGTCGTGGCCGACTCCCTCGCTGGGCTTCCGCTTGAAGGTTCCCGAGGTGCCTTTTTACGTGCACATGGCGATAAGTGGCGAGAGCGTGTGTGAAGAAGTATACCCCTGCAGGGTGTAATAATCTGTTCGAATAGCCGCATCCTCGGATATGGACTACTTGGAGAACTTATGTGGTTCATAGACAAGTGAAATGGATACTCTAAAATGCGCAAGATAAGCGTGAGTGCTATGGATGGCCTTCTCGTCGGGAGGCGGGAGTGGATCCATAGTGGTGTATTGAGTTGGTGAATATGTGGACTCGTGTGTGCTATCCCACCTCAAAGAAAGTACTTGTAGTCGTAGAACAGGTTAGCCAAGAATCAAAGTTGGCTTGCTGCAATAAACTCCACAACCCCCTTCATTGATACTGATGCATATCTAGATAGTCCTGATGCAAGTCTTGCTGAGTACCTTTGTACTCATGGTTGCTTCATTTATGTTTTTGCAGAGGAGACGTCAGTCTCATTAGTGACTCTTATGACGTGACGTTCGATGTTGACCAGATTTGCTTGGGAATCCCACACAGAGGTCTGGTTCCTTTGGTAGGGTCGTTGTAGCTTTTCAGGCTCTTCTAGCCACTTTTAGTAGATGTCTGTACCCAGACATGTTTTGCTTCCGCTTGTTGATTGTATGACTTGAGTGTTGGGTCATGTGACCCATGTTTGTAATATCACACTATGTTGGCTCTTATGAGTCATTAATGAATACTTGAGTCATAGAGTTATGTTGTGATGCCATGTTGTATCTATGCATATCGTGCATATTGTGTGTATGTTTGAAATGCATTGGTATGTCTGGGACTCGACACCTAGTTGTGTGCCTCTAGTAGTACTCTCTACGGGAAAATGCCTCTTTGTGCTTCCACTGAGCCTTGGTAGCTTGCTACTGCTCCGGACACATTGATTGACCGGCGTGTATCCTTCTTTGCTGTTGTGTCTGTCCCTTCGGGGAAATGTCTCGCAGTGTAATGGAGTCCATGTAGCCTGCTATGACTCGTGTACGCGCAGTTGATGACATTTATGTCCCACGGCGTAATAGAGTCCCTGTAGCTTGCTATGACTCGTCTACACACGCTGAGACCGACACCTGCATTGTTGGGTTACGTATGCCTGTCCCTGTACAGATGTGCCACTTGGGTTCTACGACTAGTCATGTCGACCCGGGTTCTTTGACGTGTGGATGCTAGCGACATGTTCACATTCGTGAGCCAAAAGGCGCAAACGGTCCCGGCCAAGGTAAGGTGGCAGCCGTGGGTTACCGTGCGTGAGGTCGCAAAGTGGTGTGACATGTTACAGGCTGGATTCATATGGCTTAGGATCGGGGTCCCGACAGCGTTGGTATCAGAGCTTGACTGCCTATAGGATTACCAAGCTAAACTGGTCGATGTTGAGTCTAGAACTGATTTAGTTATATAAGGAAATTGATTGTGGAAGGGAACGTAGGATTCTTTTACTCCTTTCCTTGTGTCATTCTAATTCTGAGTCACCCTCTTCTTTATTCTACGGGGTTATGAATTAGGCTTCCCATCTATCTATCAGGATGACGAGTTACTATGTTGCAGACTTATAAGATACTTGATGTCTTCCTGGATCGATGTCTCCATAGGAATTCAATGTTATGTTGTCAGTTTTCTTGTGCAGGTTGCCTCATATTTCATACCCGTACAGCCGTTATGCTGTCCGAGTTATCCAGGGTTTCTAAATTATCTGATGCAATTGCAAATCCTTTCATCCCGAGTTAATGTCTTTGGGCCAGATAAAGCACTCTAATTGTTGCGCTGAGGTACTTTAATACCTCGACATATATGGTTAAGGTGTTTAGGAAACCATGTTATTCAAGTGAACCACCCAACAGTCTAGTTGTGTCTTTTGTTCCTAGTGTGATAATTCTGGCCATCGTTATCGAAAGCATGTTGTGATGCTACTTAGTCAGTAGGTATTCTATTTCTGGGTTCTTGAACCCAAGGATCATTCTGCTCACTCCCGTTGATAGCATTTGCTCGTTCCTTTAGGATATTAGTAACCTTGTTATAGTCTTCAAGGTTTGTGGTACATCATTCTTCCAATACCATGAACCAGTCATGGCAGAAGTTCCTCGTGAACTGAAGATCACAACAAGAGTGCTCTTCATGAGTCCTCCATTCCATAGTTGTGAGCCTGCCAATTCTTTCCTTTCTGCAGGGGTTGTCTGGTAGAAACATGTTGAACTTTGTTCGACGTATTCAATCTATGCATCTACAACTCAGAAAATCATGTTCTCTTGAGTTGCCCCTCCTCAATTTTTTTATGACCTTCATCTATCAATGGATAGTTAAGAGTAGTTGTGCATCCGTGTTCATCGGTGCATACTAATCTTGTGGTCTGTCAAGCCATTCTATTCTAGAATGACTAGGAGAAACAAACTCCGGTACCTCATCAATTTCTTGGATTCGGTCAAAGCAGTTGTATTCCGCAGATCAAAATGCCAATCCAGCTTTTGCTCTGTTCTGCCTTGAGGTATTACCCTCTTCATGTCGGGAATGTCATGAGAATTGCACCACCTCTTATGACTTCTTGATACAGTGATAACTCTTGCCATCATCATTCATTCCTCGGTCTCTGTGTTGTTGTAACCAGAATACCGACAAGGTAATTGTGATGTGTGAAATCAATACTCCTAGCAACTTTGTTGCTTGGTGGTTAATGGACAATACTTTCATTCTTGGAGTGTTGGTTATTGAATCACCATTCTAAGATAGATCGTGCTACCTAGTCCATCTTTCATGGTGCACTCCTCGATCAATGAGTTAGGTTGTGCCAAGCTCTCTTGATCATATCGTCTTGCCCTGAAAAGCAAGGTTGTTCTCGAACTCAATAACATGTCGGTGGTTCGTGATTTTCCGAATATCTTCTTGGATGTATTACCAGGCTCTCTCCTGACCGTTATGTTGAGTTCGTGATCAAGATGGTTTAAATATAAACCACCCCTTTTCCAAGAATCTGTGTTGGATACCCTGAAACTAGTTGGTTAAGCTAAACAACAACTTGGAGAGTTGGAAGATAACAGCTTTGCCTAACCTAAATCATTCCGAAGGGATATCCTTGTGTGCGTATGTGTGTGTTGGAGAAAGATGATGTCTTCATCGATCGATCCTTGTGATCAGCTGATGCATCCATTGTCTTGTCAAACCTTTGATTTGAATATGGGCTATCATCAAATCAAACTCAGAACAAAGGGTTCTCGCAATTTTGTCCAACTCGTGGCTAATTCCTCGAGCTCACATCATTATACCTTTTGGTCTCACCAATGCTATGCTCTTGCGCACATAGTTGTGGAATTCCGTCTTCATGGATATTTTGATGAATTGTTGTTGAGCCCATCGGCAACATTTTCATTGTTCACAACTCATGTTGGACATTAAGTTAGTATTGGAAACTTTGTAGACAATATCATCGTGTCCCTTACATGGAGTATATGTTAGGTGTAAGAAGTGACATCGTCTCAGTTCACGTGCATTTGATTCAAGTTGCCGCCGTGAATTCAAGAAAGGCCGTTTTGCTCCCTCGGGAATCATCCCAAGTCATTCATGCATGTGCGAAGTATGCTATGGTTTAATAGGTTGGCCACCTCCACTCCATATGTATCACCTAGCACCCCAAGCCGCTGATCGATTTGTTCAAGGAAAAGAAGTTCCTCCTTAAGAGCTAGCCTTATGCAAGGACTTCGATATCCTCGATGTTGGTTCCTAACCCGTACTCGGTGGTGTTTTGTTGTACGGTTTCTATGTGATCACAATTGTCTCAGACAGTGTGTTCACACGTGTCTTCCAATCCTGCTCGTGTTTTGGAGCTGGCTTCCGTGGTTCATTTCCCGAGAATCTCGCAACGTCATCTCGTCGATTTGTGTTGCAAACTTTCTCTTTCAGACATGCTGAGTCTGAAACATCTTGTCTCAAATCTGAATCTCAGGCAGATATAATGGTTGGAACGTCTTCCAAGGATTACAATACCTGTCTATTTATAACCCGAGAAAGTAATGCTGTGGCTAACACACCTAGTCAGGAGACCTATGGTTGTAGTCTCTTATTCAGCAACATTAGCCATATCCCCATGAGGACTCTGTATGACTTGTTCTGAAAGTTGTTCCTCATGGACCCTTACAATCCCCGAAGTCCGACCTTTACTTGATGTTCTAGTCATAACACCTGCCCTATAATTGGGTTACGCTAGAAGATCAAGGAGAACATTAGAAGCGGAGTGGTAAATGTCTCTCGGTCGATCATCCAGATTTCGTTCCCTTGGCATAACCAAGGTGAAATCTGAGAAAGTGTTGTCTTCATATGCATCTGCATCCTCCATTGCTATATATCATGGTAGTATGATGTGTTGCCAGAATCCCTGGCATGGATGTTGGTAAAACCGTGATGAATACGGAAATGCTCAAGTTCTTGAGAGCACGCTCAGACACTGGGTTATTCCTCGGTATCAACTGGAAAGTGCCTTCCGTTTACCGAGCTGTCCTATAACTCTAGTTTCTTTTTCAAACTGAGTATGCCATTCGCTCGAATTCCTTCAAACGATCGCTTGTGAATTGCCTTAGGCTGGTATAAAGAGTTTCAATGATCTCTGTATCAAAAGTAATTCTTTTTGCCACTTAAGGGAATACTCTACGAGTCACCATCCCTAAGGTGCCCCGTTATGGTAAGAAGGGCAATTAACTCCTCGCTACTTTGAAACCCATGCTCCATCCTAGCTAATCGTGGAATTGTTGCCTACCAACTGAACCTCCATTATATGCCTCATTCCATCACTCTCGATGTGTATTGGTGTCTCGGATCAAGAGATGTTTGGCATCTCATTCCATGAGTTGATCATGAGTTGCTCCATCTTCGAGAAGATCAATTCTCTTAGAGCTTTTCATTCCTTGTCGTTGTGTTGGGTGAAGCTTCCAAAGCAAAGGTATCAACATCAACATGATGCAATGAATCAACATCTTTGAGAAGGGCGATTGGATCATGAAGATTATGTTAGCTTAGTGTTCCCTCTATCCTCGTACCCTACGCCTGAATCTCGGGACGAGATTCTTGTTAAGTGGGGGTGAGTTGTCACAGCCCTAGAATTTGCTTGTAATTGTTTGCATCAACATCAGCATGTGCATCATGTCATCATGTTAATTTTTCCCTTAAACATGAAATGGGGATGATCTAACCCAACCCCTCATAGATTAAACCAAACTCAAAACAAATTTGAATCAATGAATCCAAAATGTCCTTCATAAAATCCTAGCCAATGGGATTTACCTTAAATCAAATAACTGGTTAAAACCAACAAATTTTACGAAAAGAAATATTTGAAACCACTGAAAAATATTGTTGGAATTATTTAGCTACCTTTGGTTTTCATAAATAATTAAATTTGTCCAAAATAGAAAACAAAATGTTCTCTGTATGTGGAATAATGCACTTAACCACACAAACAAGTTTTCAGAATTTTCAAAAGAATGATTTACTGGGAATCAGATCAAGACAGAATGTAACAAATAGAAAACAGAAAAGTAAATAAAAGAAAACTCACCTGCTTTACCTGGGCCAGGGAAGAAATCGGCCCAGCCCACCAGGGGATTCCCCGTCTTCCTCCTCCTGCCAGAAGGCAGAGCAGAAGCGAGGCACGACGGGTGCGTGCGGGTGCCACGCCAGGAGCTGCCTGGCTGCTTCAACGCCCACCGCGACGCCCAGTTGGACACCGCGGAGCCGTCCTAATCTCTCCATCCCTCTCACTCTCCCCCTCACCCTCTGCTTTCTCTCCCGCCATGGCTGAGCCCTGCTCGAGCTCGCCGTCGCCGCCCGCGTAGCTAGCGCCTCCCCCCAACCTGCTGACGCGCCCTTGAGCTCCCCTGCAACCCCCATGACCTCCCCGTGGAGCCAAGCTTCGCCGGAAGCACCGCAACGCCGGCCGGCCGACATGGCCTATTTATTTAGCTCTAAACACAAGTTTAAGTTAAACCTAAGTCACTGACACGTGGGCCCAGGCGCCCTAATTAACCCCTGGTTAGGTTAAAACTAAGTTAGTTAGCCACTGTGCCACTTACATGTGGGCCCCTTAGGTCAGTTTGACCTGGCCATGTCAGGATTGACCAGGCCCACATGTCAGCCTCTAGGACTGACACTGAGCCACTGACCAGTGGGCTCCACTGGTCAGGTTTGACCTGGCCCTAGCCCCGTTGACTGCTGACGTAATGCTGACGCAATGATGACGCATTAAATGATTTTCTGGTACTAGAGATAATCAAGAAATTCCAAAAAATGTTTAAAACTTCTAAAAATCATAGAAAATAATCTGTAACTCAGATGAAAATAATTTATATATGAAAAATGATCAGAAAAATCCAATGAATCTGTTTATGTCATGTTCATGCATGTTTGAGCAAGATAACATCACCAAGTAGGACATTTCATGATTAGGATAATTTAATAAATAGTGTTGGAGTTGGAATTTAGTATATATCTGAATTCCACTTCACTTAATATGACTACCTATTGCACTAGGTCAATCCAATGCTTTAACATGCCATATCATACATCATGATTGTGCATTGCATGAATTGAATGCTGTTCCTTCTTGATTGCCGATGTTTGTTCCTTCTTGGTAGACGATGGTTCCGACGCTATGATCGTTGTCACTGATGAAGACTCATTGTTATCTTCAGAAATGTCAGGCAAGCAAACCGTCCTTGAGCATCCCGATAATATCCTACTCTCTCGCTCCTGCCCTCTTTTACTGCATTAGGACAACAACGATTCAAATGTTCCTGTTCTCGGTAGTTGAACCCATTCCTGTGCATGACCTGTCCTTGCCACAGTAAATAGTTGAAACCACATAGCATGAGTAGCAACTGTTTGAGACTTGATGTGCCAACTCATCCATGCGTGCTTACTTACTATGCCTGCTATGCTTAGAGTCGTGTCGTGTCGGGTCTGATCCATCTGGGCGATGAATCGGAATGGCAGTGTTCATGTCCTACTGTGTGAGAGCTAAGTGTGTGCACATGATTTGGTAAAGGTAGCGATGAGAGGCCATGTAGGAGTACATGGCGGATTGTCTCATTGGGACCATCCTTAAGAACTGAGTTCTGTGTTTGTTATCCAAGACAAGATACTACCGCACATTGGGTTCCGGTAACTCGACCCCTCTCGACCTATTAATCGCCTTGATCTTTGTCCAGGAGTTGCAACTAGTTTCTGGTGTTTGTAGGAAAAGTGTTGGTGGCCATGCATAGCGCTGCCCGACAGGGTGGGCTGTGATGCGGTAAATACACAGTGGCACGGTGTACCAAGTGGCACCCGAACGGTGGGCTTGGGAGACCTGTGCGCATCGTTTGAGGCCATAGCGGAAACTTCGGCCGGACTTCCGTGCGGGTTCAGTCTCAAATAGGCGATAAACCTGGACTAGGGTCTTGTGTGATTGACGGTCGTGGCCGACACCCTCGCTGGGCTTCCGCTTGAAGGTTGCCGAGGTGCCTTTTTACGTGCACATGGCGATAAGTGGCGAGAGCGTGTGTGAAGAAGTATACCCCTGCATGGTGTAATAATCTGTTCGAATAGCCGCATCCTCGGATATGGACTACTTGGAGAACTTATGTGGTTCATAGACAAGTGAAATGGATACTCTAAAATGCGCAAGATAAGCGTGAGTGCTATGGATGGCCTTCTCGTAGGGAGACGGGAGTGGATCCATAGTGGTGTATTGAGTTGGTGAATATGTGGACTCGTGTGCGCTATCCCACCTCAAAGAAAGTACTTGTAGTCATAGAACATGTTATCCAAGAGTCAAAGCTGGCTTGCTGCAATAAACTCCACAACCCCCTTCATTGATACTGATGCATATGTAGATAGTCCTGATGTAAGTCTTGTCGAGTACCTTTGTACTCACGGTTGCTTCATTTATGTTTTGGCAGAGGAGACGTCAGTGTCATTAGTGACTCTTACGACGTGAAGTTCGATGTTGACCAGATTAGCTTGGGAAACCCAGACAGAGGTCTGGTTCCTTTGGTAGGGTCGTTGTAGCTTTTCAGGCTCTTCTAGCCACTTTTAGTAGATGTCTGTACCCAGACATGTTTAGCTTCCGTTTGTTGATTGTATGACTTGAGTGTTGGCTCATGTGACCCCTGTTTGTAATATCACACTATGTTGGCTCTTATGAGTCATTAATGAATACTTGAGTCATAGAGTTATGTTGTAATGCCATGTTGTATCTACGCATATCGTGCATATTGCGTGTATGTTTGAAATGCATTGGTATGTGTGGGATTCGACACCTAGTTGTGTGCCTCTAGTAGTACTCTCTACGGGGAAATGCCTCTTTGTGCTTCCACTAAGCCTTCGTAGCTTGCTACTGCTCCGGACACATTGATTGACCGGCGTGTATCCTTCTTTGCTGTTGTGTCTGTCCCTTTGGGGAAATGTCTCGCAGTGTAATGGAGTCCATGTTGCCTGCTATGACTTGTCTACGCGCAGTTGATGACATTTATGTCCCACGGCGTAATGGAGTCCCTGTAGCTTGCTATGACTCGTCTACACACGCTGAGACCGACACCTGCATTGCTGCGGTTACGTATGCATGTCCCTGTATGGATGTGCCACTTGGGTTCTACGACTAGTCATGTCGACCCGGGTTCTTTGACGTGTGGATGCTAGCGACATGTTCACATTCGTGAGCCAAAAGGCGCAAACGGTCCCGGCCAAGGTAAGGTGGCAGCCGTGGGTTACCGTGCGTGAGGCCGCAAAGTGGTGTGACATGTTACATGCTAGATTCATATGGCTTAGGATCAGGGTCCCGACACGTCTCCCATTTTTTCAAATTTTCCTGGAACTTGCAGAAATTCCACAGAATAGAAACATTATCCAAATGCATTGATTCAAATTCATTTATTCTTCTAAAAATCCAAGCTATTTAGTGGTGCAACTTTCAAAATTTTCCATAGCACCTTTTAGTACTGTTCAAATTTCAATTCAAATTTGAGCTATTTAACTCCCACTTTGAAAACTTCTAGATCACTCATTTTTGACCCAAATGTGATGATTAAAATTTCCGCAAACTCCAAAAATCATGACCTATTTATCTAGGCATATTTAATATTTTCCCCATGCATTATTCCTGTTAGGCCAAATAAACAACTCCCTTTTTCCATTATTCCATATTAGAAAACCCCTAGGATATTCATCCCAACTCCAAATCCAATGAGACCAATTTGAAAATGTTTCTAAATCATGCCCTATTTGTTGGGTACATCCACTCATTTTAATAAAAATAGTTTATGTAGACTCCTTATAAGATCATCATTTCCACCATTCAAAAAGCCTCGTTGATCCAACTCTAGTAGAGCTACTTTAGGCATTTTTCTTATGACCAGAGATGTACTAGAAAAATAAAAATCCTATTGATAGAGCACTTTTATTTCTCTGCTTGTTGTGTTGCTTATTATGGTTGTATCTGGAAGTAGTTGACGAAGTAGATGAAGTGCTCGAAGTTGGACGAGAAGCGTGAGAAGGCCTCGAAGACTTTGCTGAGCCAGTCAAGCCGCCCTTTGACCATGACTAAGAGACCATTTTTATTGCATGGCATATAGCACTCTAATTTTGTTATGTTGATCATGATTCTATGGTGACCACCTTCGTGGGTTGTCTCCGATACTTTTACCCGTTGAAACTTGCACTGACCATGACCCTACCTTCCTATGAGGGTTATGCGGGTGGGAAGTGGATGGGTTGCTAAAGTAGATGCTACGCAAATGGGACGGTGTCGAATTTTGGGCTCCGCAAAACCCACAAGGATCGAACACAGGGGCGTGTGCGAAGATCCCCCCGCAGCTTCGCCCTACCTAACTCACTAATAGATGGTTAGGACGATGAACTCGCACGATGACGAGGAAGAAGATGCACACGATGATTTACCCAGGTTCGGGCCGCTGCGAAGCGTAAAACCCTACTCCTACTTTGGTGGATTACTTCACGAGGAGGTGTGGTGGATGAACTAGTACAGTGGCGAGTCGCCTCATGAGGGCGCTCTGGCGGTGTTGCCTCTCTTCTGTTGGGTGTCTGTTGTGTCGTCCCCTCTACGGTGCAGCCTATCCTCCCCTTATAGCGGCCCGGGTCCTCTTACCTTATCGCAATGGCGGGAAGGGATCCCACAACGGCAAAATTCGAAGGGGGACAGGAGTACCACCCCGCCCTTTCCAAAGGTGGTCTTCGCCTGCAAAGTGGCTGCCGATGATGCAGAGGAGGGCTCGGCGATGACATCCGTCCTGCAAGGCTCGTGGTCATGGTCTTGTTGCACCAGAATGGAAACCTTTGGGTGGTGCTTAGGGAACCCGCGTACGTCCTTGCTCCCTTTGCACCGAAGGGGACACTGCACTGCCTGGCACACTGGCGCCCGCCTGTCCTTCCTTGCGTCATCCTTGACTCCTCAGGCCGGGCTCTGCATAGAGACCTATGCCGCTCCAGAGGGGGCCTGAGGAGGCACATCCTTCGCTGGTCTTGGTGTTTTTCTTCCTCGCGAGCTTAGGGCCCTCGCGAGGGCCTTGTCTCGAGTGGGGCCGCGCCAGCCGTGCTTGGCTGACGAGGTGGGCCATGCCCTGGGCCGCAGGCAGGCAGGTCTGGGTACGCCCGTTCCCAGAATGCCAACAGTAGCCCTCGGGCCCAAGGCGCGCTCGAGCTGGCTTCCGGGCGAAGCCATTGAGGGCGGCCCGAAGCGCCGCGGGCCCAAGACGCCTGCGGGCCAGGCTCGTCACGCGTTGCACGCCCAGTGGATGCCGTCCCCACTCCCGAGGCCGTCAGGGACCCCCCCAAGTCAAGCTGATGCGACGCCTGCGCGCTGCGCCGGCCATCATTACTTTTTCTTGAATGCGGATTCTCCCTCAGCCTTCCCCCTTTGGTCCACACGGATGCGACCCTTCGGGAGCTGATGAATTGATGTGGGGGAGAGCCGCACGCCACCCGGGCCTGCCTCGCGGCGCCCGAGGAGCGTCCGACGCCTGTACTCCCCACGACGCTCCGGCTGACAAGGTGTCACACCTTGTGTTTGTATCACTTTGCTATGCTTGGATTTACAAAATTTGGAACCAATTAAATTTTTTTGAGTGCATGCTTGTTTGAATTGGTGCTTGTTTGTTTGTTTGGTTGATTATGTTTGGCACTCTTAGGTTCTACTCCTCTCCATATTCATCTTCCTTGATCCAAACTTCTTGTCCAGTGATCATGCCATATGAATAGCACCCAAAACTATTTTTACCAAAAATTATTTTTGGCCAAAAAGGATTTATTCAAATTAGATTTTCAAAAGCCCCTGAGTTGAGGTTTGCACCGCAAGTCCTCAAATTGGGTGGATCATTTTTCCCCAAAGGCTTTATTTGAAACCTAATATATATACTACTTCCCAAAACCACCAAATATTAATTTTAAAAATTATTTTACTATTTTATTGAAAGGCTTTTTCTTAAGGCCAGAAATGGTCTTTTATAGGGAAAAATTATTTAAATGCTTTAAAAATATTTGAGAAAATTTAGGGAAACTCAGTGGACATATATTTTCCATATATATGAGTTTCAACACATGGTCATGTTTTAAATCATGGGAAAAACCCCTCAAAACCCTTTCTGCCCAAATCAAGCATTTGAAATATTTCTACAAGAAATATTCTCAATAAATTCCAGGAAAGTTCCAGCAAGTCACACAAGTCATATGTGATGATCTTTCAAAGTTTCATCTCAGTACCAATTGATTTGCT
Source organism: Elymus sibiricus (assembly GCA_039707655.1). Lineage (NCBI taxonomy): Eukaryota > Viridiplantae > Streptophyta > Magnoliopsida > Poales > Poaceae > Elymus > Elymus sibiricus. The sequence goes on along the minus strand of CM077665.1, from coordinate 266,343,291 downwards.
TCACCGAAATATTCCAAAACCATTCCTGTCCAGAACCAAATTTGAGCAACTTTACATTGTGAAGTATCACCTCTTGGTCTCAAACTTTGTGGGCATGTTCCATTACCCAAATGAGGAGGCCACACCAAGTGGTGCATCAAGGAGAATGGGAATGCATGCCCAGATCTACAGGAGTCTAATTCTGTTGATTTCTAGAGTTTTACAAAGTTGCATTGTGAACTTCTCTCAAACCATCTCAAAATTGGTGGTCCACTCTATCTTTACCCATATTTCCATCCTATTAAATCTCATGGCCAGAAGACCTCATTTGCTTGCCAAACTCATCATCAAACACTTCTGCATATTTTGGAAAAAACCTTGTTTGACCCCCTTCTGCTATTCTCCTTCACTCCAAATTTTTACCACAGCTTACTAGCATTGCACCTCACCTCCAGTAACTTTGTCTGGCCAGTACTCAATGGTTAAGTGGGGTAAAACCCCATTTTCACCCTCTGGACAGCAGTAAAATACTCCTCTCTCCCCTCCCCTCTTATTCTATCAACCTGCCAGGGCATCCAATGCCAGTGTCCCCCTAGCCTAGATCACCCTAGACCCCCTAGACACTAATGGCCGCGCACAAAACGCCGTTGGCATGCCATGGCATGCCAAACGGGCGCTCCAGAGCACGCTACAGTGCGCTCCCGCGCTGTAGCCGCCGCCCAATGGCTGCTCCCGACAGCTTTGGGTATCCCCCTTGTGTCCTCCGAGATGCCTCCGACGTCCGCGTCCCTCCAAGCTGTCGGCCCCCTCCTTCCTCGCTCTCTCTCACCCCTGACCACGCGTGCTCGACGCCGCCCGAGCCGGCCAACGGTCGGGCTCACACGTGCGCGCTTCTATCTCACTCTCACTCCCCCTGGCCTAGACGCACCCCAGCAACACCCCAGACACGCCCACTCTTCCTCCCATGCCTTCTGGCCTCGGCCAGAACCTCGCCGGCGCACCACCGAGCTGTGGACCGCCGCGCCCCTATAAATGGCCCCTCCCGGGTCTCTCTCTCCCCTCTGCTGGCTTCCCTCACTCCTCAATCGCCCCCCTGCTGCAACACTCCTCCTCAGAGCCGCCCGAGCTCGAGATCGAGCTCGAGCTCCGGCGCATCGGGTCACCGGAGTTCGCGCGGTAGGAAACCCCTCCGCCCCTCCTTTCACTCGATCTGGAACCCCCGCGCTTCTCTGATCCTTCTCCCCCTCTTCCCGCCTTGTTTTGCAGCACGGGACGGCCCCGGCGATTGCCTCTCGAGCAACTCCGCCTCGGACACCTCGTCGCCGGCGACCTGCTGCTCCTCCCCGTCCGCCTCCTCCACCGACCGACAGGCGGCGACGTCCTGGTTCCATTCCCCCCATTTCCAAGCCCTGCCGCGCCTCCTACCGCCGCCGGTGAGCCCGCCTCCCTCTGTCCAGAGGAGGAAGAAGGACCCGACAGGTGGCCCCCACCTGTCGGCCTCTGCCCCGCCTCCCTCTCTCCCCTCGCTATCGCCGACAGCCGGGCCCCGCGCATTAGGTTTGAACCTGGCCGCGCGCGCGGCTGGCTGGCTGGCCAGCTGGGCCAGCCCAGCTGCTGGCTACCTCTGGCCCAGGCACAAAGGCCTTTTCTTTCCCTTTTCTTTTTCTTTTTCTGTGGGGTTTTCCAAAAATCCCACAGCTGCAAATAAAATTCCTATTCCAATTATTATTTCCACCAAAAATCTTAGGATAATATTTAGAATTTAATAGTGCCATTTGTGAAAAAATTTGAAAACTTTTTATGTACTGTTTTATTTGAAAACTTGTTTTAGGCATCTTTTAGCCTCTGTTAAAAATAGTTTTGAAAATATTGTTTCACCCCAAAACCTTAGGAAAATATATTTAGTATTGTTTTTAGGATTTTTCAGAATAGAGTAACATTTTTGTAGTGGCTTTTATGCTCTGTTTTTGATGTGATGCTTATTATTCCCGTTATTTATCACGACGATAGATTGCGCTATTGATGAGGGAGTTGGACCCAAAAACTTTGAAGACTCTGAAGACTTTGTTGAGCCAGGAAAGCAGCCCTTTGACCATGACTATGAATCCTTTTAATTGCATGGCATATAGCACTTATTTTCGTGATGTTGATCATGTGGGTGAGGTGTTTCCTCTCCTTCGGTGGGATGCCTCAGATACTTTCTTGTTGATACTTGCATCGTGCATGACCCTATCTCCTTATGAGGGTTGTGCGGGTGGGAGTAGTTAGGTTGCTACTAGTTGCTACGCAAGTGGGATGGGAATATGCATGGTGACGGAAACAAAGAGTTTTCAATGACTTTTCGAAAACCCCGTCGGGTGCCACTAATGCCCGAGGGAGATGATGATGAGCTAGGTAGCCACTTGATAAAGAAGTGGTGTACCGGAGCAAGTGTGTGTGTGTGGTTTTCGAAAACAAATTGGTGTAAGTTGCAACCGTTATTCCAACCTTACATGTACGACCATGATACCCCTTCTGGGACGGGGCTTTGTTGATTACCTTGATGGGTACTAGCACAGAACCTGCATTACTAGTGGCGGGAGTGACGTGGTCACTCTCGATACGGGTCGTGCCGGTAAGGACGTTCATGCGCTGTCTTCACAGGCACCGGGCACACCGTTGGTCCCTTCATGGATGGTATGATCTGGAGCGAGGACCGTATGATGTACATCATGAGGGCTGCGTACCAATCGAGTGGACTCTTTGTTTAGTATTGTCAGGGGAAAGGCATTGTTCGGGTGCTTACCTCGGGTATGTGATATACCGCGAGTCGTGGATGACACGGAAGTTCCCCGAGTCTTGTGGGTAAAGTCTGCAACCTCTGCAGAGTGTAAAACTATTCAAATAGCCGTGTCCACGGTCAAGGACAGTTGGATGACTGCCCTTGTGCTATGTACAAATGATTTCACAAACTGGTGTGTGTGTGTGTGTGTGTGTGTTGGTGATGAAGGTGATACTTGAGCTAAGTCCGATGACTTGGCATGATGATGAACATGAGATGTTCAACCCCTGCTTATGATGATAACTGAGATTTGTTCACATGAATACCTGTCAATAGTTGATGCATGTTTTCTTAAGGTTACTTTATCATATCGATGCACTTAAAATCAGCTTTCTGCAAAACTTACCTACTTAGTGCTATATCATGCATTGTTATACCTTGTTCCACAACTTGGGTTGCTTGCGAGTACATTCAAAGTACTCATTGGCTTGCCACAGGTTATTTAATTGGCCAGGCATGGAAGAACAGGAATACGGTGAAGAGTTCGTTGGTGACGAACATGCGAACTAGGACGCTTCCCAGTCAGAATGCATGTAGGTTTAAGGTAGATGGCGTGGGTTCACGCTTTCGACCAAGATTTCCGCTGCTTGTTATGTTTATGTGTTTGGCCCTTGCGGCCCTATCTATGTAAGACTTGACCTCCATGGTCTTTATTTGTGTCAGACGGTATGTAAGGATGTAAGACTCTTGTTATTCAGCTTCTGTGTATTCAGTGAGCATTGATCTCTGGGATCACTGTACACGTGCATTCGGTGATCGCGACTTATGAGTCGGAGTCCCCACAGAGCTGGTATCAGAGCCATCCTGACTGTAGGAATCCCTTAGTTAGCATGGACGTTAGTCAGGATAAAACCCATTTCAAAAATTGTGCCTAGTTGCTAGGTGCAACAAATTCTATACCTCTTTTCTCTTCTAGTCTATTTCAAGATCTTGCTAACTCTTCTCCATTCAAAACCTTGTAGATGGCCCTCGTACCCGAAGTCGTCCTAGCATCCGGCTTTCCCCTACTCCTTGAGGATAGCCTAGAGAAGTGCCAGTATCGCCGACCACCCGTTTTCCTCTATCACGAGCACTTGGTCGATGCCGTCATGAAGGAGTACCACGTTGATGTGGTCATGAAGGCAAACGACTCCCCGACTAGTTGGTTCTTTGAAGGACCACAGATGGAGACCCTGGCACTCGCAGTCGAGACAGCTACACGGAAGGCACTCATCCACCTTCGAGGAATCATCCCAGAGATGGCTGACGAACCCGCTACTCGCTATCTACCCTTCAGGAGGGATGATATTGGCGAGAGTTGGATGTTCGTTCCATCCAAGGAGGATGGGACACCACTCAGATTCCAGACCTACTTCAGCCTCTCCGCCAATAGTGTGGCTCACCACCTGATTAAGGAGTCCATGAAGCTCCGCGAGGAACTTCACCACACCCGAGAGCTACTACGACAAGCCAAGACGAAGCCAGACAGGATCAAGAAGGATGGAGCCCCTGAGGGATGACCAGCTGTCGCTTACCGAGGAGGAGTACCCCCAGCTAGGGGTGCACCCACACGTCGTCGTCGCATGAGCACGAAGGAGTACCGTGAGCTCTTCACTAACCCACCGATGAAGCATCGTCGGGATGGACCTCCTCGTTCTCCGACCACTTCGACCGGAAACGATGCCCGTTCGGATGATGAATAGGAGGAAGACCCAAAGGAACGTGACTGCGAGACCGTGCACTCCACCACCTGAGTCCGAGAACCCCTAGGGTAGGATCAGTCATGTACCCCTCATGCGAAGTCGAGTCCGTGTAATGGTTCATATGAAACCATGTGTGCTTGTTGTTTACTTTTGTTGTTTGTGTTCCCATGCAAGTCGCGCTTTTGCCTTAGGCAACATGTAAGCGACTCCATCGTCTATCTTATCTTAATATATGTGTTGGTCTTTCGACCTTTGTTTTACCACACTTGCACTATACCAACCCCCTTAGGCGCGCTTTCTCCGTTATTGCCTCTCCTCTCGTCAATCCCAGTTGTTTGACTTGGCTGCTCCAAACAGGATGGTGACTGCAACCCGCAACAGCTTCTTCACCAACCCTGAAGCCGGCAACTCCAGCCAGCGGCAGGGAGCTGGTGGGACTGCTCAGGCTGAAGGACACCAGGAGCAGCCACAAGGCGACATTCCCCCGCCACCACCTCCACCGGAGAACATGACCATAGCTCAGTTTCTCCAAGTTCTTCGGGAGGAACGCCAAGCCAACACTGCTGCTATCCAGCAGATGGCCCAAGTCCTTGTGAACAACCAGCAGCTAGGCAGGAACGGCAATGGCCGCTCCACTCTATCTGATTTCATGAGGAATTCGCCCCCAACCTTCACCGAGACTGCTGAACCCTTGGATGCTGACGACTGGATCCGCACCATCGAGGACCTCCTTGCACTGGTCAATTGCAATGAGGATCGTGAGAAGGTGTTGTATGCCTCTCACTGCCTCGGAGGTACCGCCAGAGCTTGGTGGGATGGATTCAAGGTCATGCAAGGCGATCGTGTGATCACCTAGGATAACTTCAAGGAAGGATTCCGCACCGCCCACATTCCTTCTGGGATCATGGCTATCAAGAAGAGAGAATTCCGAGCGCTGAAGCAAGGAAGTGGCTCTGTCAAGGAGTATATGCAGAAGTTCAACCTGCTGTCAAGGTATGCACCTGAAGATGTCAACACGGAGGCTGCTAAGCTGGAACGCTTCATGGAAGGACTTCAGCAGACCCTGCAGTATCAGCTCATCGTCTGCGAATGCCGGACCTTCTTCGACCTGGTCAACAAGGCCCTCATGCTGGAAGACAAGCGTCGTGCCATAGACGACACTCGCAAGCACAAGATGATCAGCAAGGGTAGTTCCAGCAACCAGAAGCCTCGCCCCTGGCTGCCAGCCCCAGCCAAGCCAACCTATCAGCTGCAACAGGCTAGACCTCCTGCACCTCGTCCGAGCTACTAGCCTCAGCAGTATGCCAATCCCAGGCCAGCTTACAACAACCCCAATAACAACAATGGCGGTGGGAACTACAACAATAACCCTGGACAAGTCACTTGCTTTGGATGTGGTCAGCCAGGACACATCTCTAGGCTGTGTCCCAACAAGAAGCCAGATGCACCGCTCCCCAATGCGCCGAACCAAGGTCAAGGCCATGGAGCGCCACCCAGGAACCCAGCTCCCCGCAACCAGCCCAACAATGGCAAGGGTCGTGTGAATCACGTCACCACTGAGGAAGCCCAGGAAGACCCGGACGTCATACTGGGTACGTTCCTCGTCAACTCAACCCCAGCAACTGTACTGTTTGATTGTGGAGCTTCGCATTCTTTTGTCACTCAAAAGTTTGCACTAGAGAGTGGGATGAAGCCTACGCCCCTAGGTAGTCGTATGTTGATACAAACCCCGGGATCAGTTATGAAGTCCGTGATAGGTTGTAAAGGAGTTGAGATTAACATCAACGGGGTAGACTTCCTAGCAGACCTTATCATCCTGAAGTCGGAAGGCTTGGATGTTATCCTAGGCATGGACTGGTTAATCAAGAACCAAGGCTACTTGGACTGTGCCAAGAGAACCGTTACCGTAACCAATAGCCAAGGAGTGGAAGTCAAGTATGTCCCCGGCTGTGCCTCCACTCAAGCCCCTCAGATTATTTGCCTATCGGGAATTGAGTTGGATCAAGTGCCAGTGGTATGTGAATACCCGGATGTATTTCCTGATGAGTTGCCCGGAATGCCTCCTGACCGCGACATTGAGTTCATCATTGAGCTAATGCCCAGATCAGGGCCCATCTATAAGAAGCCCTATAGAATGGGATCCGAAGAGTTGGCTGAGTTGAAGAAGCAACTGGCAGAGCAGCTCAGAAAAGGATTCATTCGCCCTAGTGCCTCTCCTTGGGGATCACCTGTTCTATTTGTGTCAAAGAGGGACGGAACTATCCGACTCTGTGTCGATTACTGTTCTCTCAATGAGGTCACAATAAAGAACAAGTACCCACCCCCCTAGATTGAAGACCTGTTCGATCAGCTGAATGCAGCTAAGGTGTTTTCCAAGATCGACCTCAGGTCTGGGTACTACCAGTTGAAGATCAGACCCCAAGACATTCCGAAGACGGCATTTGTAACCCGGTATGGCCTGTATGAATACACGATCATGTCATTTGGGTTAACCAATGCCCCTGCCTACTTCATGTACCTCATGAACAAAGTCTTTATGGAGTACGTGGACAAGTTTGTTGTGGTCTTCATTGATGACATACTCGTCTTCTCCAAGTCTGAAGAAGAGCATGAGCAACACTTGAGATTTGTCCTAGACAAGCTTCAAGAGCACCAGCTTTATGCCAAATTCAGCAAGTGTGAATTTTGGCTGCATGAAGTTGGATTCTTGGGTCATGTGTTGAATGCAGAAGGATTGTCAGTGGATCCTGCCAAGATTGAAGCGGTGACTGAATGGCAATCCCCAACCAATGTGAAGGAAGTGAGAAGCTTCCTCGGACTCGCAGGATATTACCGCAAGTTCGTCGAAGGATTCTCGAGCATTGCCCAACCTATGACCCAGCTTTTGAAGAAGGACAAGAAGTTCGAATTGACGCCGAAGTGTGAAGAAAGCTTCGAAGAGCTCAAGAAGAGATTGACCACAGCCCCAGTTTTGGCCACCCCCGATATTCACAAGGAGTTTGTCATATATTGTGATGCATCGAGAACCGGGCTTGGAGGTGTTCTGATGCAAGAAGGCAGAGTCATAGCATATCTATCCAGACAGCTACGTCCTCATGAAGAGAACTATGCTACTCATGATCTTGAGTTGGCAGCTGTAGTTCATGCCTTGAAGACATGGTGACATTACCTTCTGGGGAAGCTATGTGAGATATACACAGACCACAAGAGTTTGAAGAATATTTTCACTCAGAGGGAATTGAACATGAGGCAGCGAAGATGGTTGGAGTTGATTAAGGACTATGACCTCAGTGTTCAATACCACCCTGGAAAGGCTAACGTGGTAGCAGACGCCTTAAGCAGAAAGGCTTGTTCCTTGAATGCTATGATTAAGGAAAGGCTACCCGCCCTGTATGAAGAACTTGAAAGCTTCGGCTTGGAACTAGTTGCACCAGGATTCCTAGCCAATCTCGAAGCAAAGCCAACCTTGATGGAAGATATTAAGGAAGCTCACAAGGGACACGAGAGCATTGAAGGCATCAAGAGGAAGATCAAGGCAGGCAAGGCTCCAGGATTCTCAGTGGATGAACAAGGAGTTGTATGGTTCGGGAATCGCATCTGCGTACCCAACAAAGTAGAGCTCAAGAATTTGATCTTGCAAGAAACTCATGACACTCCGTATTCCATCCATCCTAGAGGAACCAAGATGTACCAAGACCTCAAGGCAAGATTCTGGTGGCATGGCATGAAACGGGAAATAGGCACCTTTGTTGCTAAGTGTGACATATGCCAGAGAGTCAAAGTTGAGCATCAGCGACCCGCTGGGCTATTGCAACCTCTCAAAGTGCCTGAATGGAAGTGGGACAAAGTCGGGATGGACTTCATTACTGGATTACCAAGGTCTAGGAAAGGACATGATTCCATTTGGGTCATTGTCGATCACCTGACCAAGGTAGCCCACTTCATTCTCGCCAAGACGACCTACAATGGGAACCAACTGGCCAACCTCTACATCAACCGGATCGTGAGTCTTCAAGGAGTTCCAAAGGAGATTGTGTCAGACCGAGGAACCCAGTTCACCTCAAGGTTTAGCAATAGATTCCAGGAAGCCTTGGGAACCAAGCTTTCCTTCAGCACTGCGTTTCACCCCAAGACCGGTGGACAAACAGAGCGAGTAAATCAGATACTCGAAGATATGCTCCGTGCTTGTGTTTTGGCATATGGAGCCAAGTGGGAAGATTGCCTACCATTCGCCGAGTTTTCCTACAACAATAGCTATTAGTCGAGCCTTCAGATGGCACCATTTGAGGTGTTGTATGGACGCAAGTGCCGTACTCCCCTCAACTGGTCGGAGACCGGAGAAGGACTAGTCTTTGCGCCAGACATCCTCCGCCAAGCAGACGAGCAAGTGCAACTCGTCCAAGAGCGTCTTAAGACCGCCAAGACCCGACGGAAGAGCTACGCCGACTCCCGCCGTCGGGACATGAGTTTCCGTGTTGGGGACCATGTTTACCTCCGTGTCACGCCTCTCAAAGGGACCTAGCGTTTTCACGTCAAGGGGAAGCTTGCACCAAGATACATCGGCCCCTTCAAGATCACCGACAGACGAGGAGAAGTTGCTTACCAGCTAGAGCTACCTTCCGGACTATCAGATGTGCACAACGTCTTTCACGTGTCACAACTTCGGAAGTGTCTCCAAGTCCCCAACCGCCCCGACCTCTACAAGGACATCGGACATCAAGCCATTGACCTTCAGCCAGACCTCACTTATCGTGAGAGGCCAGTTCACATTTTGGATGAAGCTAAACGTTGCACCCAAAGCCGCACCATCAAGTACTTCAAGGTCCAATGGAGCAACCACACTGAAGCAGAAGCAACCTGGGAGCATGAAGACTATCTTAGATCTGAGTTCCCTTATCTTTTTAGCGCTTAGCCTAGGAATCTCGGGGACGAGATTCTTGTAAGGGGGGTAGGTATGTCACACCCTGTGTTTGTATCACTTTGCTATGCTTGGATTTACAAAATTTGGAACCAATTAAAACTTTTTGAGTGCATGCTTGTTTGAATTGTTGCTTGTTTGTTTGTTTGGTTGATTATGTTTGGCACTCTTAGGTTCTACTCCTCTCCACATTCATCTTCCTTAATCCAAACTTCTTGCCCAGTGATCATGCCATGTGAATAGCACGCAAAACTATTTTTATCAAAAATTATTTTTGGCCAAAAAGGATTTATTCAAATTAGATTTTCAAAAGCCCCTGAGTTGAGGTTTGCACTGCAAGTCCTCAAATTGGGTGGATCCTCTTTCCCCAAAGGCTTTATTTGCAACCTAATATATATACTACTTCCCAAAACTACCAAATATTAATTTTAAAAATTATTTTACTATTTTATTGAAAGGCTTTTTCTTAAGGCCAGAAATGGTCTTTTATAGGGAAAAATTATTTAAATGCTTTAAAAATATTTGAGAAAATTTAGGGAAACTCAGTGGACATATATTTTACATATATATGAGTTTCAACACATGGTCATGTTCAAAATCATGGGCAAAACCCCTCAAAACCCTTTCTGCCCAAATCAAGCTTTTGAAATATTTCTACAAGAAATATTCTCAATAAATTCCAGGAAAATTCCAGCAAGTCACACAAGTCATATGTGATGATCTTGCAAAGTTTCATCTCAGTACCAATTGATTTGCTTCACCAAAATATTCCAAAACCATTCCTGTCCAGAACCAAATTTGAGCAACTTTACATTGTGAAGTATCACCTCTTGGTATCAAACTTTGTGGGCATGTTCCATTACGCAAATGAGGATGCCACACCAAGTGGTGCATCAAGGAGAATGGGAATGCATGCCCAGATCTACAGGAATCTGATTCTGTTGATTTCTAGGGTTTTACAAAGTTGCATTGTGAACTTCTCTCAAACCATCTCAAAATTGGTGGTCCACTCTATCTTTACCCATATTTCCATCCTGTTAAATCTCATGGCCAGAAGACGCCATTTGCTTGCCAAACTCATCATCAAACACTTCTACATATTTTGGAAAAAACCTTGTTTGACCCCATTCTGCTATTCTCCTTCACTCCAAATTTTTACCACAGCTTACTAGCATTGCACCTCACCTCCAGTAACTTTGTTTGGCCAGTACTCAATGGTTAAGTGGGGTAAAACCCCATTTTCACCCTCTGGACAGCAGTAAAACACTCCTCTCTCCCCTCCCCTCTTATTCTATGAACCTCCCAGGGCATCCAATGCCAGTGACCCCTAGCCTAGATCCCCCTAGACCCCCTAGACACTAATGGCCGCGCACAAGACGCCGTTGGCATGCCATGGCATGCCAAACGGGCGTTCCAGATCGTGCTACAGTGCGCTCCCGCAATGTAGCCGCCGCCCAATGGCTGCTCCCGACAGCTTTGGGTCTCCCCCTTGTGTCCCCCGAGATGCCGTCGACGTCCGCGTCCCTCCAAGCTATCGGCCCCCTCCTTCCTCGCTCTCTCTCACCCCTGACCATGCATGCCCGACGCTGCTCGAGCCAGCCAATGCGGGGGCTCACACGCGCGCGCTTCTCTCTCTCTCTCTCACTGCCCCTGGCCTAGATGCACCCCAGCAACACCCCAGACACGCCCACTCTTCCTCCCGTGCATTCTGGCCTCGGCCAGAACCTCGCAGGCGCACCACCGAGCTGTGGACCAACGCGCATCTATAAATGGCCCATCCCGGGTCTCTCTCTCCCCTCTGCTGGCTTCCCTCACTCCTCAATCGCCCCCTGCTCCACCACTCCTCCTCAGAGCCGCCCGAGCTCAAGATCGAGCTCGAGCTCCGCCGCATCGGGTCACCGGAGTTCGCGCGGTAGGAAACCCCTCCGCCCCTCCTTTCGCTCGATCTGGAACCCCCGCGCTTCTCTGATCCTTCTCCCCCTCTTCCGCCTTATTTTGCAGCACGGGACGGCCCCGGCGATCGCCTCCCGAGCAACTCCGCCGCGGACACCTCATCGCCAGCGACCTGCTGCTCCTCCCCATCCGCCTCCTCCACCGACCGACAGGCGGCGACATCCTGGTTCCATTCCCCCCATCGCCGAGCCCTGCCGCGCCTCCTACCGCCGCCGGTGAGCCCGCCTCCCTCTGTCCAGAGGAGGAAGAAGGACCCGACAGGTGGCCCCCACCTGTCGGCCTCTGCCCCGCCTCCCTCTCTCCCCTCGCTGTCGCCGACAGCCAGGCCCCGCGCGTCAGGTTTGAACCTGGCTGCAGGCACGGCTGGCTGGCTAGCCAGCTGGGCCGGCCCAGCTGCTCGCTACCTCTGGCCCAGGCACAGAGGCCTTTTCTTTCCATTTTCTTTTTCTTTTTCTGTGGGGTTTTCCAAAAATCCCACAGCTCCAAATAAAATTCCTATTCCAATTATTATTTCCACCAAAAATCTTAGGATAATATTTAGAATTTAATAGCGCCATTTGTGAAAAATTTTGAAAACTTTTTATGTACTGTTTTATTTGAAAACTTGTTTTAGGCATCTTTTAGCCTCTGTTAAAAATAGTTTTGAAAATATTTTTTCACCCCAAAACCTTAGGAAAATATATTTAGTATTGTTTCTAGGATTTTTCAGAATAGAGTAACATTTTTGTAGTGGCTTTTATGCTCTGTTTTTGTTGTGATGCTTATTATTCCCGTTATTTATCGCGACGATAGATTGCGCTATTGACGAGGGAGTTGGACCCGAAGACTTTGAAGACCCCGAAGACTTTGTTGAGCCAGGCAAGCAGCCCTTTGACCATGACTATGAACCCTTTTAATTGCATCGCATATAGCACTTATTTCCGTGATGTTGATCATGTGGGTGAGGTGTTTCCCCTCCTTCGGTGGGATGCCTCAGATACTTTCTTGTTGATACTTGCATCGTGCATGACCTATCTCCTTATGAGGGTTGTGCGGGTGGGAGTAGTTAGGTTGCTACTAGTTGCTACGCAAGTGGGATGGGAATATGCATGGTGATGGAAACAAAGAGTTTTCAAAGACTTTTCGAAAACCCCTTCGGGTGCCACTAATGCCCGAGGGAGATGATGATGAGCTAGGTAGCCACTTGATAAAGAACTGGTGTACCGGAGCAAGTGAGTGTGTGTGGTTTTCGAAAACGGATTGGTGTAAGTTGCGACCGTTATTCCAACCTTACATGTACGACCACGATACCCCTTATGGGATGGGGCTTTGTTGATTACCTTGATGGGTACTAGCACAGAGCCCGCATTACTAGTGGCGGGAGTGACGTGGTCACTCGCGATACGGGGTCACGCCGGTAAGGACGATCATGCGCTGTCTTCACAGGCACCGGGCACACCGTTGGTCCCTTCATGGATGGTACGATCTAGAGCGAGGCTCGTATGATGTACATCATGAGGGCTGTGTACCAATCGAGTGGAATCTTTGTTTAGTATCGTCAGGGGAAAGGCATTGTTCGGGTGCTTACCTCGGGTATGTGATATACCGCAAGTCGTGGATGACACGGAAGTTCCCCGAGTCTTGTGGGTAAAGTGTGCAACCTCTGCAGAGTGTAAAACTATTCGAATAGCCGTGTCCACGGTCAAGGACAGTTGGATGACCGCTCTTGTGCTTCGTCCAAATGATTTCACAAACTGGTGTGTGTGTGTGTGTGTGATGGTGATGAAGGTGATACTTGAGCTATGTCCGATGACTTGGCATGATGATGAACATGAGATGTTCAACCCCTGCTTATGATGATAACTGAGATTTGTTCACATGAATACCTGTCAACAGTTGTTGCATGTTTTCTTAAGGTTACTTGATCATATCATTGCACTTAAAATCAGCTTTCTGCAAAACTTACCTACTTAGTGCTATATCATGCATTGTTATACCTTGTTCCACAACTTGGGTTGCTTGCGAGTACATTCATAGTACTCATTGTCTTGCCACTGGTTATTTAATTGGCCAGGCATGGAAGAACAGGAATACGGTAAAGAGTTCGTTGGTGACGAACATGCGAACTAGGACGCTTCCCAGTCAGAATGGCTGTAGGTTTAAGGAAGATGGCATGGGTTCACGCTTTCGACCAAGATTTCCGCTGCTTGTTATGTTTAAGTGTTTGGCCCTTGCGGCCCTATCTATGTAAGACTTGACCTCCATGGTCTTTATTTGTGTAAGACGGTATGTCAGTATGTAAGACTATTGTTATTCAGCTTCTGTGTGTTCAGTGACCATTGATCTCTGGGATCACTGTACACATGCATTCGGTGATCGCGACTTATGAGTCGGGGTCCCCACACAAGGGCTGGGACGTGCAGCGGCGCCATCATTGCCCAGGATGCGAGGGGGCACTGGTTGGCCCTTTGTCGTATATAAGTGGGTGAGGGCGAGAAAACCCTCTGCACATCTCCATCTTCTTCCCCTCCCAACCTTCAAGCCGCCGCTCTCCCAGCTATGGCTCCGAGGAGAGCCCTGCCTCACCGCCGCCTAGGAGGGGCCGCGGTCGTCCCCGGAAGTATGCCACGATGCCGGTGGTGGTTCCCCATGGGCTCCAACGCGGCCCGGGGTTACCATCGGTAGCCACGGGGGGGCTCCGTCTAGCGCGGGCGGCCGTAGTAGTCGTGGTGGTTGCGCCCGCGGTGGGAGGCTGGCGGTGGCACCCGGCCGCCACGCCCGTGGCTCCATTCAGCTGACATGGCCCAGGAGTTTGTGATGTGGGCGGCGAGGCCGGAGACCGCTTGGTTTCAACTCCCGTGCTTCTTCGCGGAGGCGCTGCCGGCCGGGGGGCCCGCTGGCCTATGGCTGCAGGCTGACGGCTGTTGCAGCGCGGCCTCGTGGGTGGAGGTCGAGGTCACCCTCGAGGGTTACGTGTACCTAAACCGCGGGTGGCAGACGTTTGCCCGTGCCCGTGGCTTGAAGGGGAGGTGCACCCTTCACTTCAAGTACGACGGGGTGACGACGCTCTTTGTCAAGATCTTCGGAGGAGAAGGCGAGCGCCTGGGGTGCTGCCCGGGAGACGACGGACACGGAGATCTTGGAGATGAGCTTGCCCTTCACAATGGGCGCCGCGTCTCCAGCAGCAGCGACACCCCCTCCGAGGAGTGACCGAGTGATAGCAGCGACAGCAGCTATGGCGCACCACCGTGCCGGCGCGCCTGGACCTCGGGGGGTAGCCAGCCGCCGCGGTGTCGCTCCTCTATTCCAGAGGCGGCCACGCCGGCACGCCTCCACGGGCCCGTGAAGGAAGAGGAGGACTCCGACTGAGTGCTGGTGCGCCGACGCCAGGGCTCCCGGAGCGGCAGCCCCCGAGGGGGCTTCCTTACTTTCTTTCTCCTCCTCTTCTTCCTTTCCTGTAATCAAAGAACCAAGGGGGGGCCTGTGGGCGTCTAATGAGTTTCCGCGCTTGCGCCCTTGTTAGTACCCTTATCGTGTGTCCTGGTTCTTGTGTCATTGTTAATTGAAACATCCTGCTGACCGTGGTTAGGGTACTTAGCTTGACATGCTCACGGTAGGCTTTTCATCGGGGGGGTTTGGCTGTGGCGCTTGGGGAGTTCGGACGTCTTGGGGACTTCTTCTTCTTATGAGTGAGGCAGGTTGGGAGCCCTTTCGACACTCTGTGTCTGTAGGCCCCGGTCCCGCACATTTCTCGACCACTGTAAGGGGCGTCCGGATCACCAGGACGCACTTACGGGGTGAGGCCTCGACACCCTTGACACCGACCGGATCACCACGACGTCAAGGGGCGAGGGGCTATATGACCGGTAAGGCTCCTGAGGCGCGCTGCTCAGGAGCCCCCTTTAACGCTCCAGCAGCTCTACATCAGCAGGTCCCGGTCCCGCACATTCCTCGACCACCGTAATGTACGTCCGGATCACCAGGACGCAAGTACGAGGTGAGGCCTCGACGCCCTTGATGCCGACCGGATCACCCGGACGACATCAAGGGGCGAGTGGCTATATGACCGGTAAGGCTCCTGAGGCGCGTTGCTCAGGATCCCCCCTTGACGCTCAAGCGGCTCCCCAAAAAATTTTGTTTCCTGCCCCAGGAGGCACGGGCCTCCCAAGGCTCCGAGATGGCGCGTCGGGCCATGGGTGGAGCCCCCGAGCGAGTATGAAGCGACATGCGCCTGCTGACTCACCCGGTAGCGGCACGCGAGGATCCGGGCGCCAAGGCCTTGGCGAGGTGCGAGCACCGTGCCCCCTAGCCCCCGCTCGCGGGGTGTGAGGGGGAGGGAAGCAGGCGAGTGCTTGACTCGAAGAGAGAGAACCCAAGATAGGAAATGACGATGAAAATAAATCCCTGGCCCCTTTTTTAAAACATGGTTGAAAGAAACCCCGAGTTTCGTTCCAGAAAAGTTGGCAAATTCAAACATCAGAAGAGCAAATAACAGCCGCGTCCTGCGCCTAGACTAGTCTTCATCTTCGTCTTCCTCCAGCGCGGAGCGTAGGGCATCCACGTTGCATGGGCATAGCCATTGGAGGGCAGTGTTGTCCGCCAGCGCGGAGCATGGGGCTTCCACTTGTGCGTGGGTGGGAACCCCTCCGCGTCCTCGGGGGGCTCCGGGCGTATACAGCCCACTCATTACTATGTGAGAGTGTCACGGGTAGAACTTTCGGAGGTGCTGGATGTTCCAGGCATTCTGGAGGGGGACCCCGTCCTGAGTCTCCAGGCGCACGGCGCCAGGCCTGGAGACGTGAGCGACCTTGAACGGGCCCTCCCACATGGGCGAGAGCTTGTGCAAGCCCTCCCTGGAGAGGACCCACCTCAGGACAAGGTCTCCGACTTCGAGGGTCCTGGGGCGTATGTTACACCAGTGGTAACGCCGCAGCGCCTGCTGGTACCTCGCAGCTCAGAGCGAGGCTCGGCGACGGGCCTCCTCCCCGAGCACGAGGTCTGTTCCCCGCGCAGCATCTTGACGCTCCTCGTCGAATGCCAGGACCCGCGGGGATCGGTGCTTGACCTCGTGCGAGAAGACTGCTTCGGCTCCGTAGACGAGGAGGAACGGGGTTTCGCCGGTGGGCTTAGTCGCAGTGGTGCAGATGGACCATAGCGAGGACTGAAGCTCATCGACCCAACCCCTGCCGCAATCTTCAAGCTCCTTCTTGAAACTCCTTGCCTTGAGGCCTCGCAGGACCTCCGCGTTGGCGCGCTCCGCCTGGCCGTTGCTCCGTGGGTGGGCCACCGAGGCGTAGCCTATCTGTGTTCCAAGGTTAGCGCATTAGGTCTTGAAGAGGTTACTTGTGAACTGCGAACCGTAATCGGTGATGATGCGGTTGGGGACACCGAAGCGGCTCACGAGGCCCTTGATAAACTTGATGGCCGATCTGGCGGGGATGGTGCGGACGGGCTCCACCTCCGCCCACTTGGTGAACTTGTCGATGGCGACGTATAGGTAGCGGTACCCGCCTGCCGCCCGCGGGAAGGGCCCCAGTATGTCCAGCCCCCAGACCGCGAAGGGCCAGGAGAGCGAGATGGTCTGTAGGCCCTGCGCGGGAAGGGTGCGCGACGAGGAATGGTGCCTGCAGTCTCCTCTGTGGATGTCAGCCAGTAGCTCGCGCCCCTACTCCTTGGAGATGCATCGCAGCGCGACGTCATTCGGGCGCCTGCGGTACAGGTCGCCGTCCTGCAGGCAGTAAGTCGTGGCCTGCCGCGCCACGCGCTCCGCGTCTTCCTCCTTTTCCGGCAGCGTGCCATGAAGTAGGTACGCCCTGAACTCATGCGTCCAGTCGTCGGCCTAGGGCTCCAGTGCCAGGAGCAGTCGGGCTCCTGAGGTCTGGCCACAGTCCGGATCCCCGAGGGCGGCGCTGGGGGGAGCTCCTAACTTCGTGGCACCAGGTCCTCGGTTGGTGGCGCCGCGGAGGGTATGAAGAGCCGCTCCTCGAAGATGCGCGGCTCCTGGGGCTCGCGGCGCGACGCCCTCTTGGCGATGTCATTGGCCTCCTTGTTCGCGCTGCGCGGGACGTGCTGCAATTCCAAGCCCTGAAAACGTTTTTTGATCTTACGTACCTCTTCCAAATATGCCTCCATGTGCTTGTCCTTGGGTGTATACTCTTTGTTGGAGAAGTTGACGAGGAGCTGGGAGTCGCCCTTGACGGTGAGGCACCGAATACCCAAGGCCGCCGCCGCCTTGAGACCGGCGATGAGGCCCTCGTACTCCGTGATGTTGTTGGAGACCTTCTCTCCACGCTGGAAACAGAGCTGCACAGTGTAGCGGAGCTTGTCCCCTGCCGGGGAGGTGAGCACGACTCCAGCCCCTACTCCCATGCATGCGAAGGCTCCATCGAAATGCATGCTCCAACCCTCAGGGGCCTCATCGCTAGGGGCGAGGGACTGGCTCCCGTCCAGCCCCCGGTCGGGGGCGTCTATCGACTCCGCCACAAAGTCTGCTAGGGCCGCCCCCTTGATGACCCTGGTCGTGCTGAACTCTATGTTGAAGGCTTGCAGCTCGATGTTCCATTCGGCGACTCTTCCTACCGCGTTGGGGTTGTGTAGGACCTTCTCCAAGGGGTACGCGGAGACGACCTTGGTGGGATGTCCCTGGAAGTAATGGCGCAGTTTCCTTGAGGCGACAAGAAGTGCCAGGAGGAGCTTCTATTGCATGGGGTAGCGTGAGTGCGCGTCCCGCGGCACTGTACTGACGTAGTACACTGGGTATTCGACAAGGGTGAAGCCCCCTGCGGTGCCCTGCTCCGTGGTGGGCCCAAGAGGCTTGAGCACCTCGAGGGCCGACGGAGCGGTCGGGGCCTCATGAGGATTGAGCGCCTCAGGGGCAGTCGGAGCGGCTGGGGCCTCATGAGGATTGAGCGTCTCAGGGGCCGTCGGAGCGGCTGGGGCCTCATGAGGATCGTCTTGGGGAGGAGCGGGCTCCTTGGCATTCTGCGAGCCCCCCTGCTCCATGTTGGGGGGCCCACCGGCACCCGTCGATGTGGCGCGCGTGTCGGCACGCTCCTCCCTGACCGCCACCAAAGCAGCATTGGCGGAGTGGGGGGTGGCAGCCAGGTATAGCAGCAGGGGCTCCCGAGGATGAGGTGCCACCATCACTGGCGGGCTCGTGAGGTACTGCTTGAGTTCCTCGAAGGCTGCGTCTGCCTCCGGAGTCCATTCGAAGGGGCCCTTCCTTTTCATGATCTTGAAGAACGGCAGGGGCCGTTTGCCAAGTTTGGAGATGAAGCGCCCCAAGGAGGTCACGCAGCCTGCCAATTTCTGCATTTCCTTGAGGGTCTGGGGCGCGCTCATCTTGTTTATGGCCTTGATCTTCTCCGGGTTCGCCTCGATTCCCCGGTGTGACACCAGGAAACCGAGCAGCTTGCCCGATGGAACTCCGAAGACGCACTTCTCGGGGTTGAGCTTCAGGTTCACCTCCCTCAGGCTGGCGAACGTCTCCTCCAAGTCCTCGATCAGGGTCTTAGCCTCCTTGGACTTGACCACGATGTCGTCGACGTAAGCTTCTGCATTCCTCCCGAGCTGCGGCCCCAGGGCGATGTGCATCAGCCGCTGGAAGGTCGCCCCAGTGTTCCGTAGCCCGAAGGGCATGCATGTGTAGCATAACACTCCGCACGAGGCGAGGAAGGCCGTCTTCTCGATGTCCTCCACCGCCATTTTGATCTGATGGTAGCCCAAGAAAGCGTCCAGGAAGCACAGGAGGTCGCACTCCGTGGTGGAGGCCACGATCTGATCGATGCACGACAGCGGGAATGGGTCTTGGGGGCAGGCTTTGTTGAGGCTCGTGAAGTCGATGCACAATGCTCCTTCCCGCACTTCTTCGGGACGACCACTGGGTTGGCAAGCCACTCCGGGTAACGCACCTCCTGGATGACCCCGGCCTCTTTTAGTTTGCCGACCTCCTG
Source organism: Elymus sibiricus (assembly GCA_039707655.1). Lineage (NCBI taxonomy): Eukaryota > Viridiplantae > Streptophyta > Magnoliopsida > Poales > Poaceae > Elymus > Elymus sibiricus. Next base: position 266,324,007 of record CM077665.1, on the reverse strand, counting down.
GGCGATGAACGCCTGCTTCTCCAGAGCTTGCCTCCTTGCCTTTTGCTTCACCGGACGTGCGTTCGGGCACACCATGAGGTGGTGCTCGATCACATCCCTCGGGACCCCCACCAGGTCAGAGGCGCTCCATGCGAATGCATCCTTGTTTGCACGGAGGAAGGCCACCAACGCCTCCTCTTGCTCCTGGGGCAAGCCGGTGCCGATGGTGAAGGTACGGCCAGGGTTTCCTTCGTCCACAGGCACCTGCTTCGTCTCCTCCCGGCTCTGAGAGAACAGCTGCCTCTTCTTTACCGGCGCGACGTTGAGGACAGCCCCGGAGTCCTCCATGGCTTGTGCGGCATCCCCGGCACTGGGGCGCGCTGCGGCCGCCGCTTTGTAGGCGAGCTTGACTGCGTGGGACGCGTCCTTGGCATTCCCCATGATGGTGAGCATGCCGCCGCTCCCGGGCATCTTGACGACGTTGTAGCCCGGGTGCGTTGCCGCCATGAACTGGGTGAGGGCGGGGTAGCCGAGTATTGCGTTGTACGGGAGGTGGATGTGGGTGACGTCGAAGTCGATCTGCTCGGTGCGGAAGTTGGAGCAGGTGCCGAAGGTGACGGGGAGGCGCACCCGCCCCACGGGGACGACGGATCCCCCAACCACCCCAGAGAAGGGCCTTGAAGGCGCGAGTTGGTCAAGGGGTGGCTGCAGCGCATAGAAGGCCTCCATGGAGATGACGTTGAGGCCGGCGCCACCGTCTATGAGGGTCCTGGAGACGGCCATGTCCCTTATGGTTGGCGTGCACAACATGAGAAGCGTTCCGGCGGCCGTCGTTGTCTTGGGGTGGTCATCGGGGCCGAAGGTGATGTCGGTCTCCGGCCACGTCCGAGGCGGTGTGGGCTCGGACCGCGGCCGAATCGCTCCTGCGCGGCGGAAGAACTGCTTGACCTGGCGGCTGGAGGTGGGCGCCTGTGACCCGCCAAGGATGCACGCGACCACGGGGCCGGCCCTGCGTGCCATGGCACCATCACGCGCCGAGGGCCGGCCGGCGTCGGGGATCTCGTCCGCCATGGGATCGTCAAACCGGGGCTCGACCATCGCAGTGAGTGGGGAAGCTTCGACACGCCCCCTACCTGGCACGCCAAATGTCGGATTTCGGGCTCCACAAAACCCTCAAGGTTCGAACACAGGGGCATGTGCGAAGATCCCCCCGCAGCTTCGCCCTACCTAACTCACTACTCGATGGTTAGGATGATGAACTCACATGATGACGAGGAAGAAGATGCACACAACGATTTACCCAGGTTCGGGCCGCTGCGAAGCGTAAAACCCTACTCTTGCTTTGGTGGATTGCCTCACTAGGAGGTGTGGTGGATAAACTAGTACAGTGGCGAGTCGCCTCGTGAAGGCACTCTGGCGGTGTTGCCTCTCTTCTATTGTTTGTCTGTTGTGTCGTCCGCTCTACGATGCAGCCTATCCTCCCCTTATAGCGGCCTGGGTCCTCTTCCCTTATCGCAATGGCGGGAAGGGATCCCACAACGGCCAAATTCGAAGGGGGACAGGAGTACCACCCCGCCCTGTCCAAAGGTGGTCTTCGCCTGCAAAGTTGCTGCCGATGATGCAGAGGTGGGCTCGGCGATGACATCCGTCCTGCAGGGCTCGTGGTCGTGGTCTTGTTGCACCGGAATGGAAATCTTTGGGTGGTGCTTTGGGAACCCGCGTAAGTCCTTGCTCCCTTTGCACCGAAGGGGACACTACACCGCCTGGCACACTAGCGCTCGCCTATCCTTCCTTGCGTCATCCTTGACTCCTCAGGCCGGGCTCTGCATAGAGACCTACGCCACTCCGGAGGGGGCCTGAGGAGGCCCATCCTTCGCTGGTATTGGTGTTGTTCTTCCTCGCGAGCTTAGGGCCCTCGCGAGGGCCTTGTCTCGAGTGGGGCCGCGCCAGCCATGTTTGGCTGACGAGGTGGGCAATGCCCTGGGCCGCAGGCAGGTCTGGGTACCCCTGTTCCCAGAACGCCGACATACGGGATTATGCATGGTGTCAGAGAGGAAATGATTTCAAAGACTTTTCGAAAACCCCGTCAGGTGCGACTAAAGCCCGAGTGTCAGATTTCGGGCTCCGCAAAACCCTCAAGGTTTGAACACAGGGGCGTGTGCGAAGATCCCCTGCAGCTTCGCCCTACCTAGCTCACTACTAGATGGTTAGGACGATGAACTCGTGCGATGACGAGGAAGAAGTTGCACACAACGATTTACCCAGGTTCGGGCCGCTGCGAAGCGTAAAACCCTACTCCTGCTTTGGTGGAATGCCTCTCGAGGAGGTGTGGTGGATGAACTAGTACAGTGGTGAGCGGCCTCACGAGGGCGCTCGAGTGGTGTTCTTGGCCTTCTGCCTTTCTTCCTCTCTCTGGTCGTTCCCCCCTCCTACGGCGCTACCTAGCCTCTATATATAGCAGCGGCCCGGGTCCTCTTCCCTCATCGCAATGGCGGGAAGGGATCCCACAACGGCCAAATTCGAAGGGGGACAGGAGTACACCCCCGCACTGTCGAAAGGTGGTCTTCGCCAGCAAAGTGGGTGTCGATGATGCAGAGGTGGGCTCGGCGATGACATCCGTCCTGCTAGGCTCGTGGTCGTGGTCTTGTTGCACCGGAATAGAAACCTTTGGGCGGCGCTTTGGGAACCCGCGTACGTCCTTGCTCCCTTTGCACCAAAGGGGAAACTGCACCGTCTGGCGCGCTGGCACCCGCCTGTCCCTCCTTGCGTCATCCTTGACTCCTGAGGCCGGGTTCTGTATAGAGATCTCCGCCACTCCGGAGGGGGCCTGAGGAGGCCCACTCCTTGCTGGTCTTGGTGCTGCTTCCCTCGCGAGCTCGGGTCCTCGCGAGGGTCTTGTCTTGAGTGGGGCTACGCCGAGCCATGCTTGGCTGACAAAGTGGGCCATGCCCTGGGCCGCAGGCAGGCAGGTCTGGGTACTCCCGTTCCCCGAACGCCGACAGTAGCCCCTGGTCCCAAGGCGCGCTCGAGCTAGCTTCCGGGCGAAGCCCTCGAGGACGGCCCAAAGCGCCGCGGGCCCCAAACGCCTGCGGGCCGGGCTCTGCTCGCGTTGCGCGTCAGGGCGCCGACGCCTCCGTTCCCCGAGGGCGTCACGAACCGCCCCAAGTCAAACTGACGTGATGGCCGTGCGCTGCGCCGGCCATCATTACCCTTCCTTGAATGTTGTTGCTCTCCTGGGCCTCCACTCCTCGGGCCACACGGATGTGACTAGACGAAGGTAGGTGAGGCGACGCGAAGTAGGGTTGCGCGCCAACCGAGCCGGCCCTTCGACGCCCGAGGGGCGCACGACGCCTGCTTTCCCATGACGCCTCGTGGCCGCGGTTATGCCTATAAATCCACCCTCCCCCGGGGGGTCTTGCCAACTCGAAGCGCTCGCCTGCTCCCGTAGCTCCAGAGAAAACCCTGTCCTCTCCTCAGCTTCTCCCTTTTCCCATGGCGTCTGGAGGAAACGCTGCCGGCGTGGTGAAGCGCGCGGGGCCGTCAGCTTCCTCGCCCTCTTTTGGAGGCACCAGCGGGGGGCCCTCGGGGTCGGTGCAAGTTCGCCGGCGCTGGGCCATGGTCGATGAGTGAGTACTCCGCCACCTCCTTCTTTCTTAGTTGTCTTGTCCAGTGCACCTGACCTGATCCTCTCGTTCTTCCAGGGCGCCTGCGGCCAAGAAATGTAGGCTCGGCAAACTCCAGGAGGAGGTGGACGCGCTGCGGGCCCAACTGACGACCGCCGAGGCCGCCTTCCAAGCTGCCCTCAGGGGCGAAGCGGAGGCCAGGGCGGAGCTGGCATCCCTCCAGGCCCAGGTTAAGGAGGCAGCCGACGCCGTTCAGGCCACCCAGGACGAGGCGGCGCATGCCAAGATGCTAGAGTCGCAGTGCGCCAAGTAGTATCTTGACATCGCCCACCGCGCGGCCGGCACGGTGAGCCGGTTCGTCGGGGAAGCCCCCGCGCTACCCTGCGCGCATGGCGATGGGGGCTACCTCAACTTCTTCCGCAGGGTGGTGGAGACGCTGGAGACCGGCGTCTCCCGCATGAACGCAGACAGCGAGGCTGACGCGCACAACCTCCTGGACCTCGCCTTGACACGCGTCTTCTCCAACTTGCGCCGCCACGCCCCGGAGCTCGACCTCCAGCTCGTCGGGGAGTGGGTGCCTGTGGGGCTCCAGAGCCCCTCCGGGACGAGGTGCGCCCACGCGTGGAGTCCCTGGTGGAGAGGTTCGTCCAGGTGCCCGCCTCTGACGGGGAGGGCGGCTCCGGCGCCGAGGCGGCCGGCGACTCGGACGGCGACAGCGACTCCTCCACCTAGGCCACCCCTATCTTCTTTTCCTGGTACCTGTAATATTTGAAGAAGAACTCGGCCCCTGTGGGCGTCAGCCTTTTGCGTATTACCTTTGTCTCCGTCCTTCCCTTTCTTAAATCGCCGGTTGCCTGCTTGCCATGACGTGACTTGGTTTCTTTGTGCGGGGCTTGGTGCCGATGCCGATGCGGTCCGGTGACGGCAGCCGGCTGGGCCCTCACGAGGCGTTCTCTCCTGAGGGACTGCTCGTGGCCGCCACTCCCCGGGTTCGTGGCCTTGCTGCTCATCGTGGCGGGGTCCCTCCCCACGCGATGTTTTTCCTAGCGCTCCAGGCCTCCGGGATCTTGGTAGCCGCGCGTGGTGTCCCGCAGTACCTGCATCCTCACATTGGTGCGCACAACCCTTATCCCGTCCTCGGGCCGCCATTAGCTCAGGAGGCTCTTGCTTGGTTTGGTAGTGTACTTAGCTTGTAGGGCGGTGACGATCCCGCGCGTTGCGAGGTGCGGCCGGGTTGTCCAGATTGTCCGCGATTCCTCCTGGGACACTTCCTCCTTGTTTGTGGGACGGTTTGGGGGCCCCTTTCGGTGCTCTGTGTCTGCAGGCCCCAGTCCTGCACATTTCTCGGCCACCGTAAGGGGCGTCCGGATCACCAGGACGCACTTACAGGGTGAGGCCTCGACACCCTTGACACCGACCGGATCACCAGGACGATGTCAAGGGGCGAGGGGCTATATGACCGGTAAGCTCCTGAGGTGTGCTGCTCAGGAGCCCCCTTTAACGCTCAAGCAGCTCTACGTCGGCAGGTCCCAGTCCCGCACATTCCTCGACCACCGTAATGTACGTCCGGATCACCAGGACACAACTACGAGGTGAGGCCTCGACACCCTTGAAACTGACCGGATCACCAGGACGACATCAAGAGGCGAGTGGCTATATGACCGGTAAGGCTCCTGAGGCGCGTTGCTCAGGAGCCCCCTTTGACGCTCGAGCGACCCCCATTCCGTCCTGCCGGATGCTGCCTCAGGAGGCACTGGGGCCTCCCGAGGCTCCATGCTGATGTGTCGCGCTATGGTCGGAGCCCCTGAGTGGGGGTCGGCCGCCAAAAGATGCAAGTCCCTGAGGCGACAGGGCCTTGCTATCCAGCTCCGAGGCGTCTGGGGGAGGGCCGGAGCACACGGGCCCTTGCGAAACTCCAATTCAGAGAAAGAGACTCCAAGACCAGAAAAAACGAGAGAACGATGAGAGAAAAGTCCCTGTCCCTTTTTATTTTTAAAAATAGAGTTCCGAAATTCTCAAACTTCATTCCAAAAAGTGGCAATTCGAACACCAAAAAGAAGCAAGCAACTGCCGCGTCCGGCACCTAGGCTAGTCTTCGTCTTCGTCTTCCCCCAGCGCGGAGCGTAGGGCATCCACGTTGCGTGGGCATAGCCATTGGTGGGCAGTGTTGCCCGCCAGCGTGGAGCATGGGCTTCCACTTGGGCGTGGGATGGAACCCCTCCGCGTCCTCGGGGGGCTCTGGGTGTATATAACCCACTCATTATTACGTGAGAGTGTCACGGCCGTAGATAGCTGGCCAAGCCCCCAGGCGCATGGCCCGATTGCTCCCAACTCCGTAAAGAGCCATCCCGTGCATTTCTGCTCGGTTGCGCGCCTCTATGACCCAAACCCGAATGCATTGTTCCCAGCGTAGCCGCAGGATTGCGCTCCCGTGGCCCAAACATGAGCACAATGCATCCGGCGCAGCCACAAAGGTGTTTTGTCGATGAAGCCGCCTCGTGAAGCGTCGGGGCGCTGGCCGGACAGTTTCTTGAGGGCCTCGTGAGGCCCAGCCTCCTGAGGCCGCGCCGGCGCTCCAGTTGCCGCGGGTGGCCCACGCTACTTGTGCCTTGCTGCTCCCCCTTAGGCCGTCACTCCTGAGGCCTCGGGGCTTGGCTCGGTGTTGCTTGCTCGCGAGGGCGACGGCTTGCGCCATGCCCCGAGGCCCGGGGGCGTCCTCCCTCTTTCTCCCGCACCCGTTGTCCAGGCTAGGTGCTCCGTCGTAGGAAGCCCCCGGGCCCAGCTCGGGGAGGACATCCAGGGTACCCCCTACTCTTGGGGGGTGTCGCGCCTGCGACAGGCGCCTCATCCATCCCACCGTCCGGAGGTACGACGTAGCTTGGTACATAAGGCTCTACATAAGGGCCCGGTTCTCCTCCTAAGCCGTCCGGCGGCGCGCCGGGGACGGCTCCTCCTGGCGGCGGCGGGGCGCCGCCCTGTGCGCGTAGCCTGCAGACCCTCCTGCGACGAGCCTCAGACCGAAGTCGCTTACCTCTGCCACCGCCGTTGGGTGGGTCGCGCATTTCCTGACGTGGATTGCTTCCTTGGCGACCCGATGTGCCTTCGTCGTGGTTGCTTGCTTGTCCGGACGCCTGCGCCGCCTGGTCCCTGCGCAGGATGGCGCCCTCCCGCCTGGTCAACCCAGGCTGTTGACGGTCCACAGGGTCACGAGGGCGCGTGTCGGTGCGCGCGCGGGGCGCCCCATTGTTCCCTCCGTAGGCTCCATTGTCGGGGCCGGGATGCGCCCCGAAACCTGTGACTGGATTTCCGAGGAGAAGAAGAACGGCGTGCGGCGGGCCCTGCTCTGGTTCGTCCGGGGCCCGAGGGGGCATGCCGCCGGCGGGTGGGGCGACAGGTGCGGCGAGTGAGCCCCCGGCGCTTGGCGCCTGCGGTCGTGAGGAAGAACGAGGGGACATGGCCCTCCGCGCGACGGCGACCAGCTCAGTGATGTGGTCGGCCCATGCGTCGAAGCCCCCGTGCATCGGGCGGTGGCCAAGCATCTCGCTCGCCATCAGCAGCGCATCGTGCGTGTCGAGGTCCCCCACATAGGTGCAACGCGGTGTCGGTGCCGGGGGCGCCGCCCGTCCGCCGTGCGTTTGGGCGGTGCGAGGAGCGGCGATGGTGGAGACGATACTGGAGGCTTGATACTGACCGCTCGGCACCATGCCTCTGGGGCGTGGGTCTTTGGCGGCAGCGGTGGGATCGGCGGAGGTGGACCCGTCGTGGCCGGAGGAAGCTTGTTGGGCGCCGGCCATCGGAGCGGTGAAGCGGGGAAAGAGCGAGGCTTGAAGAAGATTTTGACACGCCCCCTACCTCGTGCACCAAATGTCGGATTTCGGGCTCCAGAAAACCCTCAAGGTTCGAACACAGGGGCGTGTGTGAAGATCCCCTGCAGCTTTGCCCTACCTAGCTCACTACTCGATGGTTAGGACGATGAACTCGCGCGATGACGAGGAAGAAGATGCACACGACGATTTACCCAGGTTCGGGCCGCTGCGAAGCGTAAAACCCTACTCCTGCTTTGGTGGATTGCCTCTCGAGGAGGTGTGGTGGATGAGCTAGTATAGTGGTGAGCGACCTCACGAGGGCGCTCGAGTGGTGTTCTTGGCCTTCTGCCTTTCTTCTTCTCTCTGGTCGTTCCCCCCTCCTACAGCGCTACCTAGCCTCTATATATAGCAGCGGCCCGGGTCCTCTTCCCTTATCACAATGGCGGGAAGGGATCCCACAACGGCCAAATTCGAAGGGGGACAGGAGTACACCCCCGCCCTGTCCAAAGGTGGTCTTCGCCTGCAAAGTGGTTGTCGATGATGCAGAGGTGGGCTCGGCGATGACATCCGTCCTGCTGGGCTCGTGGTCGTGGTCTTGTTGCACCGGAATGGAAACCTTTGGGCGGCGCTTTGGGAACCCGCGTACGTCCTTGCTCCCTTTGCACCAAAGGGGAAACTGCACCGTCTGGCGCGCTGGTGCCCACCTGTCCCTCCTTGCGTCATCCTTGACTCCTGAGGCCAGGTTCTGCATAGAGATCTTCGCCGCTCCAGAGGGGGCCTGAGGAGGCCCACTCCTTGCTGGTCTTGGTGCTGCTTCCCTCGCGAGCTCTGGTCCTCGCGAGGGCCTTGTCTTGAGTGGGGCTGCGCCAGGCCATGCTTGGCTAACAAAGTGGGCCATGCCCTGGGCCGCAGGCAGGCAGGTCTAGGTACCCCCGTTCCCAGAACGCCAACACCGAGAGAGAAGTTGTTGAGCTAGGTAACCACTTGGCAAAGCAGTGGTGTACCGAGGCAAGTGAGTGTGTGTGTTTTCGAAAACGGATTAGATTTAAGATTTGTCGACTGTCCCAACCATACATGTACAACCACTCTACCTATATATGAGAAGGGGATTTGTTGATTACCTTGGTCGATGCTAGCAGAGAGCCCACATTACTAGTGACGGGAGTGACGTGGTCACTCTCGATACGGGGTCGTGCCTGATAGGACGACCATGGGCTGTTTTCACAGACATCGGGCACACCGTTGTTTCCTTCATGGATGATACTTGTGATGTACGTCATGCGGGCTATGTGCCAACGAGTGGACTCTTTGTTTAGTGTCGTCAAGGGAAAGGCATTGTTCGGGTGCTTACCTTGGGTATGTAATGTACCGCGAGTCGTGGATGACACGGAAGTTCCCCGAGTCTTGTGGATAAATTGTGCAACCTCTGCAGAGTGTAAAATTATTCGAATAGCCGTGTCCACGGTCAAGGACAGTTGGGTGGTGCTTCTTAGACTATGTCGAGATGTTTTCCCAAAACTTGGTGTGTGTGTGTGAGTGAGTGGGAAACATGATACCTGAGTTAAGTCGGATTACTTGGCATGATGATTGAACATGAGATGTTCAACCCCTGTTTATATTGATATCTGTAACCTGTTCATTTGGATATATGCAACCTGTTGATCCATGCTTTTACAAGTTGATTGAACATGTCATTGCACTCAAAATTAGGTTTTTGCCACTTACCTACTTAGTGCTATATCATGCATAGTTATACCTTGTCCCAAAACATGGGTTGCTTGCCAGTACATTCAAAGTACTCATTGCCTTGCCACTGGTTATTTTATTGGCCAGGCATGAAAGAACAGGATACAACGAAGAGTACCTTGGTGACGAACGTGCGAGCTAGGACACTTCCCAGTCAGAATGCTTGTAGGGTTTAGGCAGATGGCATGGGTCTACACTATCGTTGAAGATTTCTGCTGCGAGTTTATGAAGACTTGGCCATAAAGGCCATACTTGAGTAACACGGTATGTAATGGATGTAAGACTCTTGTTATTCAGTTTCTGTGTGATCAGTGAGCACTGATCTCTGGGATCACTGTGCACGTACATTCGGTGATCATGACTTATGAGTCGGGGTCCCCACAAGCGACGACGACGTTGACGGTGCCGATGCTTCTTTCGTCATTCTTTAAGACTGAATCTGCCTTGTGGCAGTGTAAGGTGATGATTTTAATGTTTGAAACGTTGTAGGCTTGTCATGGCTGCATGTGACCCGCGGGTTTCCATTCCGTGCTTGGTTCTTCTCTAGCTTTCCTTTATGCTCTGCGTCGGCAGGGCCCAGTCCCACGCATGCCTCAGTCATCGCTGGCTTGTCAGGTCGTGATGCCTAAACAAGGCCAGGAGGTGAGGGGCTTCGGGAGCTAGTGAAGGCTCCTGAGGCGTGATGCTCAAGAGCCGCCATTGACGTACGAGCGGATCGCATGAGGGAGAACGCCAGCAATGGTGGGGCCACCACAGGAAACTCTTATACTTTAGCTCTTCACGACGCCGGTAAATTGTATTTAATGCGTGGCCTTCAGCGAGGCCCTGCAGACAATCTGTCCCGAGGGGTGTTCCTGCGCGCAAAAAAGCTTTGTTTGGGAAGAACGCGCACTTGCCAGCTTGTGTTTGGGTGTCGCGTGAGGAGACTAGGCAACAAGGGCCTTCGTGGGGTGACGTGCACGGGGTGAGGCCCATGAGCCAAAGCCCGGTTCCTTGGGTTTTTCAGTACAGCTGGGACTAACCTGAGCACATGCACCATGCCCAGCCCCCGCTCGCTTGAGGCCCAAGGGAAAACTGGCTAGTGGGCGTTGCGGGGCGAGGTGACGCCTTCGGTTGACCATCCACCAGAGCAGGGCATGGGGCTTCTACTAGGCATGGGCATAGTCATGGTTCGACAGTTATTCCGCCAGCGCGGAGCATGGGGCTTCCACTTGGGCGTGGGCATAGTCGCAGTTCGACAATTATTCCGCCAGCGCGGAGCATGGGGCTTCCACTTGGGCGTTGGCAGGAGTCCTCCCGAGGCCAAGAGGTGGTTCTCCGTGAGGCTCCGGGGCGTGTACAACCCCAATCTCATTCTTACATGAGAGGGTCACGAGCGGCGATAAAAGGAGGGGTCAGACGTTCCAGGCACTCGCCTCAGGAACTCTTCCCTCGGTCTTCAGGCAGTTTGCGCCTAGTTCTTCGGGCGCAGCTGCACGCTCATGTGATCTTGGGACATGGGGGCAACGCGCATCAAACGTTCATCCCGAGGCCACCTTATGGAGAGGTTGGACACTGAGGACCCAGTGACGTGATGTGCGCAGGTCAGCCCCGCCAGACAGAGCTCGGTCACTCCGGTTTAGCGACGCTGCGGGGACGGACCTGAGCACAGACGTCGTGTCGAGTTCCTTCATAAGATGAGCAAGGGAGGGATCGCCTGAAACGTGGCTCCCGAGGTGACAAAACACCCCTCAGACAGTTATACGATGTCAGACTGCGCCTTTGCTCACCTTCTTGCGGTGGCTGCATGGAAGGGCGAGACACTAAGGACCTCTGTGAGTTGCATGCATGGGACCAGGCCCATGAGACAGAGATCGATCACTTGGATTTATCAACGCTGCAGGGATGAACCCCACCACAGACACCATGTTCTACCTGAGTTATGAGACGGCTGGGAGGAGGGTCGCGAGGGCGCGGAAAATGCAAGGGGTGATGAAGCACCAGGCGCAAGGCTTAAGCAACCGTCATGAGTTCATCAAAGGATAAACAAATTCACTACACAACTAAAAAGCATGGAGGCTATAGGGGGAACCCTTGCCCGCTTGAGGATAATGCAGCCCAGAGGGGGTCCTAAATTTCAACAAACCAAAAAGTCACCTGGCAATTGTGCTGCTGCGGGAGCATCCAGCTGCTCGGCGAAGCACGCTGCGGAGGTCCACCTCTCAGGGATCGGATGACCCCCGAGGCCTTGGAAGCTCGCAAGGACCCGGTGCCTCGCGAGGCACCATCGCGAGTTGCATGGCCCTCTGGAAGGTGGCGCCGGCGTTCCCTAGGAAAAAGGGCATACCGGTGTTGCTCGCGGCGACGCCCCTACCTTGTCCAGCATGCGGTGGCAGGAAGAGGCCTTGCGAACTGGCCTTGTTGAGTCCCGTGATGTTGATGCACATGCGCACTTTGACGTCGTCTTGGGGGGGGGGGGGGGGGCTGGCTTGACGGGTCGCCCTGTAAGAGACTTGCCGCGCATGGGCCTGGCCTCCCATAGCGTGCCAATTTCTCGGATGATGAACTCCTGTGCTCCTGGTGCTTGATGTAGCTTCCCTTGCTCGCGGGGGCGCACGTCGAAGTACGGCTCCATGTGGTGCCCGAGCACCTCCCACGGCATATGTGTTAGGTCGGATGCCTTCCAAGTGGAAGCCCTCGATCCTGGCTCGCGGGAGGCGTCGGGCACGCCTTCTTATGCAGGAGGTAGGCAGGCGCTGGCGATAGGCACGGGCATCATCTGCTTCTTCTTTGGGGGCGCGGCCTCATGCGTCTTGGCATTTCCCTCGTCGTCAGAATGCTCAGCCACAGCGGCTTTGTAGGAGCGTTCGAGTTAGCAGACCGCGTCCTTCTCATCACATACGATGGTGATGACGCCGCTGCAGCCAGGCATCTTGATGATGTTGTAGCCGTGGTGAGTCGCCGCCATGAATTTGGCCAGCGCCGGGTACCCCCGGATTGCGTTGTACGGGAGGCCGATATGCGCCACGTTGAAGTTGATGAGCTCATTGTGGTAGTTGTCGCGTGTGTCGAAAGTGACCGGGAGGCAGACCTGCCCCAGGGGAATGGTGGAGCCTTCCGTCACCCCAGAGAACGGCCTGGTAGGCATCAACTGGTCATAGGGCACCTGGAGCGTCTCGAAGGTCTCCACGGAAAGCACTTTGAGGCACGCGCCTCCATCGATGAGGGTCTTGGTGACCATGACGTTGCTGATGGTGGGGGTGCACAACATGGGGAGCGTGCCTGCGGCTGTCGAGGAGTCGAGGCCATCCCTGGCGTCGAAGGAGATGGCATACTGCGACCACTTGAGGGGTCGTGCGGCCTCTGGCTTCGGGAGGGCAGCGTTCACCTCGCGGGAGAACTGCTTGAACAGGCGGATGGACGCCGGGGTGTGCGCTCCACCAAGGATGCAGGCTATCGCGTGAGGCTCCTGGTAGCCTCTAGCCCCTTCGTCGCGCTGGGTGTTGTCGTTCCTTTGGGGCGGCGGTGGCCGCGGCGGGAGAGCAGCGTTTTCCTGAGGGCGTGCCTCGCGAGCTTGCTCACGCCAGGCGTCCTCACGAGGCTGCTCGCACCACCCTGGCGGGGATTGCCGTCGCGGCTGTCCCATCTTCCGCCGCCTCGATCACCTCTGCGACCAGCGCCGTGATCGCTGCACTCCAGACGCGGCCCGACACGCTCGACAAGGAGGGACTTGAGCTCCTCACAGTCTTCAGTGTTGTGCATGTGCACGTCGTGGTAGATGCAGAACGGGCGAGGGTCCTTCTCAGGCGCTTCACGATCGCGGCCGCGCTTCTGCTCGGGCTACGCCGCGAGAACGACCGGGCCCTTGCGTTTGACTTCCTTGGCCTTCGCCTTGCCATCGTCCGGCCTGGCGTCGGGGTCGTCATGGATGAAGAGGCGACCCTCCTCAGTCGTGGCACATTAGTCAGCGATGTTGAAGAGCTCCAGAGCCGACCTGAGCCCGTCGTTGATGGCGAGCTTTTCACACATCCGGACATCCTTGACGCCATTGGTGAACGCCATAATGATGGCTTCATCCGAGGCACGCAGGATCTTGTTGCGCACCTGGCTGAAGTCCTAGATGTACTTGCGTAGGGTCTCTCCGGGGCGCTGCTTCACGTGTGGCAGGTCGTTGACGGAGAGCGGGCTGTCGTGCGTGCCCTTGAAGTTCCCGACGAACAGCTCACAAAGCTTACTCCAAGAAGAGATCGACTCTTTGGGCAGGTTCATGAGCCAGGAGCGCGCGCCATCCTTGAGGGCCATGGGGAACCAGTTTGCCATGACCTTATCGTTGCCGTTCGCTGTCTCGATGCTCAACACGTAGAGCTGGAGGAACTCCGTGGGGTCAGGGACTCCATCGTAGCGCGGGGGCAGCTCAGGCTTGAACTTGACAGGACAAACCACCCGGCGTAGCTCACGAGTGAAGGCTCGGCAGCCCACACTGCTGGTAGGGACGCCCTGCGCGAGGGCGGCTCGGTTCTGGCGCCCTGCGGCCGCGACGTCCTGGATGTCAGGCGGCGCGCGGCGGACGATCTGACAGCTTTCGTCGTCTTGGACCGGTAGAGGTGCCTCGCGGGGCGGTTCGCGCGAGCGCTCGTCGCGTCGAGGCTCGACTGGCCTGTCGTGCAGGGGAGGTGGCGGTGGCGCCCCATGCGCCATGTCCCCAGCTCGAGACGACAGCGGGCGGAGTGAACGAGAGGGCATCGGGGCTTCTCTGGCGGTAGTGGCGAGTTCGGTGATGCGACCCAGCCAGGCGTCGTAGCCGGCGTCCGTCGGACGGTAGGTAAGCAGCTCGCGCGCCATGAGCAGCGCAGCCTGTGCGTTCACGTGCTCAAGGCGGACGTGGGAGGAGAAGGCGGTGGCAGTGCGGCCGTCCCTCTTCATGGAAGGGTGCATGATGGAGTCCTACTGCTCGCGTGTTGCAGGGTCTGTGGCGGCGGGAGCTTCGGCGCCGGCGGAGTGGCGGCGGCCGTCACGGCCCGCGGGCGCAGTTCGGACGATGCGGGCTGCTCGGCGCTCGGCACGCACACGACGGGCTTCGCCATGGGGTCAGCAAGGGTGGAGCCGAAACGGAGCTGGAGAACCGTGGCGCACCCCTACCTGGCGCGCCAAATGTCAGAATCTGGGTTCGAACTCTGGGGTGCGCTGGCGCTCCAACCCTGCTCTCTCTTGCTAACCTACGGTGATGCTCCTGTGTGCTTGAGCTCGAGGGAAGAACAATGAACATGGTGGTTTACCCAGGTTCGGGCACCTCGTGGTGTAAAACCATACTCCTGCTTGTCTGGATTTCTTAGACGGTGAGAGTCAATCCAGAGGGGGTCGATGCCCTGCTCCTTTTATCCTGGCTTTGGTCCTCTTCCCCAGAAAAATATCAGGCGGGAAGGGTTGCCACAAGCGCTAGTTTGAAGGGGGACAGGATTGCAGACTATCCTGACTAAAGTGGTCTTCGCCTGCAAAAGGCTCCTCTCATGATGGGCTCGGGGATGACCTCCGTCCTGACGAGCCCCCAGCCTTCCCCTTCTTACACTAAGTGGGAAACCTTTGGGCATTGCTTTGGGAACCGGCATGCTGGCCCAGCTCCCATAGCACCAAAGGGGAAAGCCTTCTCTACGACGCCCCCTGCCATGGCCTCGGACACCACCCGACAGGGCACGCATCACCCTCACTACGGCGGGGGGGGGGGGCACACAACCCCGCTGAACTATCCTTGACCGACGAGCCTCACAGAGCCCCCGCGGGGCAGCCTCGGGAGGTGACTTTGCGAGGGCATCCTCACGAGGCTGGTGATGGTGCCAGGCGCCTTACGGGGCGAGGTCCCCGTGAAGGCCTTCCCGCGAAGCTTAGCGGCGGTCGTAGCGGGCTCAGGCCGCACGTCGCGACTTGGGCCACAAGCAGACGGGCCTGGGTACCCCCTGTCCCAGGGGCCCGACAGTTTTTAGAAGAATTTAGGAGATTGAATATCATTTGGAGAAATATATTGGAATCTGGAATTTTTGGAACAATCCCAGAAAAAAAGAAAAAGGAAAGCCATAGAGTGGCTGGGCCTAAACCGACTGAAGGTAGGCCGGCCCAGAGGCGAGCGAGCCTGCCCGGAGCGGTACGCGCGTGCCAGTCGGGTTCAAACCCGACAGGCGGGGTGTAACAACCCAAGTGTAACCCAAGCTTGTAACCATATTCTTAAGACCGTCTTATGGAGTGGATGCTATGTTTGCCTTGTGTTGTTACACCATGCACATCATCATCACATCAACTCATGACCATATTTTGTTTTTTTTTTGTGTTTTGCATTTTTTTTGCATGCCATGGTTACCTTATGTTCAGGAGTTATTACCATGTGATGTTGAGTCATATTGTTTCTTCATGCATCTTGATCAACCTGGTGTTATGGTGTGTCATTTATTTTCTTGTTGTTACCATCGTCATGAGACATGCATTATTGCATGCGAATTATTGTTGTGGATGTGTCTCTTGTTAATTGTTTGTTTGCATCATGCATCATATCATCATGTCATGGTGGTCTTGTTCTTTTGTTATGTTTGTATGAGTGTGCCCCTCTCTTCCATGTATGCATCAACCTCAAGCTCTTTCTCACGTTTCAAACATCAAGACTATATCAAATTTCCACTTCTTCTTTTCCCTTCAGTTTCTTGGTGACACTTTTATGTCCCAGAAAAATGTTTCCCCTTTTCCTATAAATTCCACAGCATGTCAATATCCTCTCCACAAAATTTCAGCTCGTTTGAAGTTGTTTTGGTTGGACTAATAAATTATCCAAGTTATGAATTAATTCCCTACTTCCATATTTTTCAGTCTCTAAAAAATTGCCAAAGCAATTTTATCAAATAGGGCTAAATCTCAGTGACTCGGAGATAGTTGCATCTCTCCAGAACTCTCCTCCTAGACCTCACTTTTGTTTTCTCTTTTCCTGTTTCATTTAGATAAATATAGCAGGAGAAACAATAGGAAATAATCTACCTAACCTCCTAGCGCAGCCCACCTGGGTCTCCAGTCGCTCGCTGGCCCAGCTTGACTTAGCAGTCACCTGCTCCTTCCTTCACGCCGTCGTCTTTCTCGAGAGGCAGAGAGAGCCCAGGCGCCGTGAGCCTCACGGACGCTGAGGAACGCCATCTGGCACCTCCTATAAGACCCCGCGCCTCTCCTAGGGTTCCTCCCCCTTCCTCGCACCGCCGCCACCTCTCTTCCCTTCCCCTCGTTCTTCCTGGTAAGCTTCAGAGAGATTCAGAGAGCAGCAAGAGCCGCGTCAGCCGTCGTCGTCGTCGTCCTCGCCTCCGGCCGGCTTCCTCCGCTTCTACGTCATGTCTTCCAGCACCCCAGCTCCGTCCTCGACCGATTCCCGGTGTTAGGCGGAGGGGAGCTTTTCCACGGCGCCCGCTCCGTCGTCGTCTTCCTCGCGGACCGGGAGCACCCTCGCTGCGGCAGCAAGCTTGTACGACATCTCCTTCGCCTACCCGACGGCATCTCCATGTCCTAAGGGACCCCGGTGAAAAGTCCAGCCTCCTCACCCCCTCTCCAGTTCGATCAGTTGTCGTAGCCGTTGTTTTCCGTCACACCCGAGGACCTGTCCGCCATGGGCGACCAGGACAGGGAGCTCCAGCTCGTGCCTTTGGCTCCTCTAGCCGCCCCTTGCTGCACATCCACACACGCTGTACACGCCCACCTTCTATGCCCACGTACACGTACATTGCTGCCGCCTGCCCGCCTCGTTGTGTGCCTGTATGTCTCCGAAGTCGAGCATCTTGATCCCCAAGGCCGGCCCTTTATGTTCCTCTTTCCTGTAGTTTTAGCTCCCAGCTCCGTTGAGTAATCTCGTCACATGAGCTAAGCGAATTGATCAGCACCAGGAGATAGATAGCCTAGCTGGTTCCCTATTCGTGGCAACAAGCAGGGATCTGGGGATCAATTCCCAGGGTTCCCTTTTTTTTCTTCTTCTTTTGTGCTTGTTTGTTGTTAGGCAAACACACGCTACAGCTTGCTGCACCCACACACATAGGGCCTCCTTCCTGCAGCTCGCACGCGCACGCTGCGTGCGTCCCCAACCACGATCAGCTCTGTTATCTGCATTTGTTTTCAGTTTCGTCAGGCTTCAGAGCAGGTGTTGCCCATATAGAAATAAGTCGATCCTGCATCACAAACTAGAGTGCAACGTAGTGGTTAGCTTTCCCGAGTACATCCAGGAGGTACTGGGATCAAATCCCCACGGCTACACTTCTTTTAAATTCTGCATTTTGCGGCTCCAGGGAATCCCTCTTGTCACTCTTTCATTAGGTGTCTGCCCCTGTTCTAACACAATTCAGTTCACAGCCTAGTTGGCTAGTGCAGCCACCATCCATCCAGGAGACCAGGGTTCAAGTCCTTGGCTCCACATAGTTTTTGTGTTGTTTTTCTCTTTTTCATACTCATATAGAAGTTGTCAGATTTTCGTTGCAGTTTGCGAAATTCCTATAAATTCAACCGTGCATTATATGAAGTCAAGTTATATATGTAAAATGCTCAGTTTTTGATCTACTTTCTGTTGGTACAAATTCCACACCTGCCTTAAGTTGTTTTAGATATAGTTTTGCCTAGTTGAAGTGCTTCTTGTAAAAATGGCAGATTATGTTAAAAAGGGTTGCAACCTTAAACATGCATAGCCTTTGATCCATAACTCCGTTGTAAATGAACTAAATATGTAAAATGCCTAGAATTTTATGTAGCTTCTCATTATGCAACTTTCATGCGCGATAAAGATGTTTAACTGTTGTTGCATTTACTTTGCATCAATGCCATGGTAAAACGGTTTGGTTCATATCTTAATAACCGTAGCTCCTAATTAAGTGTTCCATATATGTAGCTCCACATAATTTTTGAGTTGTTTTTCTCTTTTTCATACTCATATAGAAGTTGTCAGATTTTCGTTGCAGTTTGCGAAATTCCTATAAATTCAACCGTGCATTATATGAAGTCAAGTTATATATGTAAAATGCTCAGTTTTTGATCTACTTTCTGTTGGTACAAATTCCACACCTGCCTTAAGTTGTTTTAGATATTGTTTTGCCTAGTTGAAGTGCTCCTTGTAAAAATGGCAGATTATGTTAAAAAGGGTTGCAACCTTAAACATGCATAGCCTTTGATCCATAACTCCGTTGTAAATGAACTAAATATGTAAAATGCCTAGAATTTTATGTAGCTTCTCATTATGCAACTTTCATGCGCGATAAAGATGTTTAGCTGTTGTTGTATTTACTTTGCATCAATGCCATGGTAAAACGGTTTGGTTCATATCTTAATAACCGTAGCTCCTAATTAAGTGTTCCATGTATGTAAATTGCTTAGAAAAATGCGTAGAATAACATGATGCACTTATGTTCCTGTTTTAAAAAAATGTAAAATATGTTCTAGGCAGATCTGAACAAAATTTGTTATTTGCTTATGGGGTCATTTCAGAAATGCTATGTGTTGGTTACGGACTCATATAAAATGTCTGGATAGATAATTTAATTGTGCTTCACCTCTTGCCATGTTAAACAAAATTTAAACTTGTTGGGTAAATGAATAAGAGTGACCAAAATAATTCTAATGTGGAGTTTTGTTAATATGCAACCCGTTCATATCGAACTTCACTTAATGTGTAGTATTTGTTGTTCTGCTTGCCATGCCGTGCATATTTAAACTTGGCCATGCATCATACTTGAGTGTGCATCATGTGCATATTTAAACTTGTCCATGCATCATACTTGTTTGTGCATCATACCTTGCTTGTATGTTTATTGGGTGTTATCCTTTCTTGTGGGTAGCAACGGGTGACGAGAACCAGTACGAGGATCCCGGAGAGAACGCCTACGAGGACCCAGCTCTTTGTCCCTCTGAAGACCCAGCAGGCAAGATGATCATACCCGGATCCCGACACTCTTTTTGCTGTGCTAGATGTCTCGCTTCTACCATTATGACTCGTTACCTACCACTTAAACTGTCAGCCTCCTAAATTGCCATGAAAGCCTCTAACCCCCTCCACTACCTAGCAAACATTGATTGGCTATGTTACCGCTGCTTATCCCTTATCTTATAGCGTTGCTAGTTGCAGGTGTAAGCTTTCCATGTGTCAACATGGATTTTGGTTATATCATCTTACTTATTTTTATTTAAATTAATGCACATATATATCTGGCAACGGTGGAAGGCTTGGCCTTTTGCTTAGTGTTTTCTTCCGCTTTTGCCGCACTAGTTCCGAGTACCGGTGTTATATTCCATATTTTGCGCTCCTAACATTCTCGGGGTTGTTATGGGGACCCCCTTGACCATTCGTTTTAGATTAAAACTTGCCTGGCAAGACCCAACTTTGGTACTACATTAGCTAAACAACTTAATAAAAATGCATAGGGCATAGCTACCCCATGGATAATTAATCAACCCCCCGGGCCAATGCTCCTCATGAGTGGTGGTCCACCTAGCTAGCAGTCGGCGGTGCCACCTCGGGGCAACCCGAGGCATTTTCTAGGCAACCATCCACTTCGCATAGACGGATGATGCCCGTTGATAGAGAGCGCACGGCTCTAGAAGCGGATCTGGCTCACCGGGAGGTCTTGCTGGACTTGTTTTACCTTTCTCGAAAGTCTTGCGCAAGGAATTCCGGTTTTTCTTCGGGCTATCTCGAGGTTGCGGTTTTCCAGTGGAATTGCCTAGTAAGATCATGAGATTCGTGGTCGAGGCTGTTCCCGCGGCGTGTGGTTAGTTTGTGGTGGATGAGTTGGATTACCCCTGCAGGGTTAAATCTTTCGGAAAGCCATGCCCGCGGTTACATGGCAACTTGGAAATTTGTTTAACACCCGGTAATAGTAAACTTGAAGTAAACTCAATAAAATACACCAACTGTGTGCATAACCGTGACTGTCTCTGCTCGTGAACATGAACCGAGAGAGAACACGGTGGGGTTATGATTGACGTAAGTAGGTGTTTAGGATCACTTAGTGATCATGCTAGTTCATGTCCGTCTTACGTAGACCACCATATTTACATTCATGTTCTCGTAAGATTAGCCACCAAATACATGCTTAGCGCTTGCTGCAGCCTCACCACTTAACCAATTCCTCACCCAAAGGCTTACATAGTTTCGGTACCCGGGTTATGAGATTGCTGAGTCCCTGTGGCTCATAGATTATAACAATACAGGTACAGGTGTTGATGAGTACGTGCCAGATGACTTGTTGCAGCTCCAGTGGGAGTATGATGAAGAACGTAGGTGTATGTATGTTACGTATCCACATGAGTAGGGAGCTTCGTGGTGGTGAACCTGGGATAGTAAGACAGTTTATCATTGCTTCTTTTATCATTTGATTTCGTCCGTAGCCGGACCCTGTCTTCTAAATGATGTATGAATAATTTGTGTGGACTTGTAAGGTAGCTTGTTGCGAGTGTAAGCCAACTCATATACTCATCTTTTCCTACATGTATGCAATGTTTACTGTACTTGCGAAAATGACTAGATGTGCTTCTATCCCCGTCGAGGCCCTCGTGCCTTATTAGGGATAGGACCGCATCTTGGGCGTTACAAGTTGGTAATCAGAGCCATACCGACCATAGGAGCCCCTTTCTTGATCGAACTTGGCCGAGTTGAGCCTAGTGAAAAACTATTTTGAGTCTAGTTATATCGGAGAGTAGGATTCTTTTACTCCTCTTCTATACTCGACTTAAGAATTTTCATTCTACTCCTCTTCTCGCTCAAAACTTTTTTAGGATCACGCGGGTATTTTGGAAACTTTATGATGCCGATGTGAAGGAATTCCATCTTGGTGCCTCCTGTTATCGAGGAGTAGAGCTCCGAGGGATTTTTGCACATCGTTATCATTCAGTGTCCTTAGTATCTTAGGACGGAGGATGTTCGAAATTGCTTCAATACTAGTAGTGGCGAGAGGAGTCCGGCATCCCCAGTACTAGTGGAGAGAGTTCGGATGTACATCCATACATAGTATCGTTGTGTTTTCGAGTGTCTGAGGTAGACGAGTTTGCGGTGTTTCTTGGTTTATGGTGTGGAAGGTTGCGGGTGCAGTTGTAGCTGATTACCTTGGGTACGTTTCTGGGTCCGCAACCCGAACCGCATAAAGAAGAAAGACTTCGGAAATTCTTAGGTGGGAATTCCAGTAGTTCTTAGGATCATCTTCCGACAGATGTATAATGGTTGTACATTTGTTCCGAGCAACCTTAGCTCAATACTTTTTATGTTATTTCAAGTGGCTTCATGATCTAATGGTGTTATCAAGATCCTATAGAAAGCGTTCTTACTATTTGCAGTTTGAATGCAATTGATGATATTCCGTTGCAATTTTTTCAAGCCATTGATTCAGCTTATTTCTATCATCTTTGTCAATGGTATGCTAATAATTTTGTCCATCTTCAGGATGGCTCCGGCAACTTGTGGGAACCCAGGTCGTGTGGGGGAGCAGTCTGATCCTCCACCACCCCCACCACCACCTCCACCTCCGGAGGCTTGGCAAGCAGTGATGGCCGCAACCAATGCGAATACCCAGATGTTGCTCAGGTTGCTGCAGGAAAGAGAGCAGGGACATCAAGGTCATCAAGGGAATTTTCATAATCAGCCGCAGTTTGCCACTCTGAACCAGTTCCTCGCTAATCAACCCAAGTCCTTCACCTGTTGTGAGCAGCCTCTCGATGCAGACGATTGGCTCCATGACATGAACAAGCATTTCGAGTGCATCAATGTCAGGCTAGATGACTATGTCAGGTTCGCGACTTTCCAGCTCAAGGGTCAGGCAGCAGATTGGTGGTAGCAGTACAAGGATTCCAGAGGTGTTCGTGCAACCTTCTTCTTGTAGACTCGTGTTGGGCCTCCAACCGCAGAGTTTTGTAGGACAGTAACAAATTTCCCTCAAGTGGATGACCTAAGGTTTATCAATCCGTGGGAGGCGTAGGATGAAGATGGTCTCTCTCAAGCAACCCTGCAATCAAATAGCAAAGAGTCTCTTGTGTCCCCAACACACCCAATACAACGGTAAATTGTATAGGTGCACTAGTTTGGCGAAGAGATGGTGATACAAGTGTAATATGGATAGTAGATATAGATTTTTGTAATCTGAAAATATAAAAACAGCAAGGTAACTAATGATAAAAGTGAGCACAAACGGTATTGCAATGCTTGAAAACAAGGCCTACGGTTCATACTTTCACTAGTGCAAGTTCTCTCAACAATACTGACATAGTTGAATCATATGTAAATCACTCACGTGCGACAAAGAGTTCACTCCCAAGTCACAAATAGCGGAGAACAAACGAAGAAATTATTGTAGGGTACGAAACCACCTCAAATTTATCTTTTCCGATCAATCGTATGAGCTATCCCTATAAGTGTCACGAACAGCCCTAGAGTTCGTACTAAAATAACACCTTAAGATACACATCAACCAAAACCCTAATGTCACCTAGATACTCCAATGTCACCACGAGTACCCATGGGCTTGATTATACGATATGCATCACACAATTTCAGATTCATCATGTTCAATCCAACACAAAGAACTTCAAAAAGTGCCCCAAAGTTTCTACCGGAGAGTCAAGACAAAAACGTGTGCCAACCCCTATGCATAGATTCCCAAGGTCACGGAACCCGCAAGTTGATCACCAAAACATACATCAAGTGGATCAATAGAACATCCCATTGTCACCACGGATATCCCATCGCAAGACATACATCAAGTGTTCTCAAATCCTTAAAGACTCAATCCGATAAGAAAACTTCAAAGGGAAAACTCAATTCATCACAAGAAGATAGAGAGGGGAAAACTCCATATGATTCATCTATATTAATAAAGCTCGCGGTACATCAAGATCGTGCCATCTCAAGAACACGAGAGAGAGAGAGATCAAACACATAGCTACTGGTACATACCCTCAGCCCCGAGGGTGAACTACTCCCTCCTCATCATGGAGACCGCCGGGATGATGAAGATGGCCTCCGGTGATGGTTTCCCCCGCCGGCAGGGTGCCGGAACGGGCTCCCGATTGGTTTTTCGTGGATACAGAGGCTTGCGGCGGCGGAACTCCCAATCTAGGTTTCTTTCTGGGGGTTACGGGATTTATAGGAGTACTTGGCATTGGAATCAAGTCAGGGGGACTCCTGAGGGACCCATAAGCCAGGGGGGCGCGCCCTAGGGGGGGCGCGCCCCCTAGGCTTGTGGCTGCCTCGGGACTCCTCTCCGGTATCTTTTTGCTCCAGTATTTTTTATATTTTCCAAAAATATTCTCCGTAAATTTTCAGCCCATTCCGAGAAATTTTATTTCTGCACAAAAAACGACACCATGGTAGTTCTGCTGAAAACAGTGTCAGTCCGTGTTAGTTCTAATAAAATCATACCAAAATCATATAGAATTATTGTAAACATGGCATGAATACTTCATAAATTATAGATACGTTGGAGACGTATCAGCATCCCCAAGCTTAATTCCTGCTCGTCCTCGAGTAGGCAAATGATAAAAGAAATAATTTATGAAGTGTGAATGCTAGCAAGTGCACAAGTTTGATCAATGATAATTCCAATCACTTTTTATAGCATCAATATAAACCATAAACAGTAGCTCATCTCATAAAACTTCTCATGATCAAGTAACAAGCTATTCACATGTTAAAGTATAGACCAGAAAGTTTCTTGAAAACTAACAAACCATATTCCTAGTCATCGAACAATTGCAATTCATCTTATTTTCAGGAAGGGTCTATGTAAGAGCTTTGATTTAGCAAATTCCACATACTCAACTATCATATAGTCTTCCATGATTATTGACACTCAAAGCATATTTTTAGAACAAATAGCATCCATCGAACATAGAGAAAGATAGGGGCTTAATGTTTCGCCTCCCAACTTATTTATCATATAGATAATTGTCAACAATAATAATTCATGATCAAATATATTTGTGTGGATATATATGTCTAGATCATTCCCCAACACATAACGCTTTCCAAGAGAAAAGGGCGAAATATAGGAAGTGGTGAAGATCACCATGACTCTTGCATAAAGGTAAGTACTAGAAAGTAAAATATAGGCCCTTCGCAGAGGGAAGCATTGATTTTCAAAGGTGCCAGAGCTCGAGCTTTTAAAACAGAGATGAATAATAATTTTGAGCGGTATGCTTTCATTGTCAACATAACAACCGAGAGATCTCGGTATCGTCCATGCTAGATACATTATAGGCGGTTCCCAAACAGAATGGTAAAGTTTTTACTTCCCCTCCACCAATCGATCACACTCCACGGCGAGCCGAATCCACGGGTACCGTCCATACAAACAACAATCTTGGGGAGTTTTGTTTCATTATATTTTGATTTGATTTTTGAGCACGGAACTGGGCATCCCGAATACCAGCCACTTTCTCGTGAATGATAGTGAATCAACACATATCGTGAGAATAACCCACCTAGCATGGAAGATACTGACAGCCCCTAGTCACTATATGAGCGATTCGGGCATACAAAACAGAATATTATTTGAACATTTAGAGTTTGGCACATGCAAATTTACTTGGAACGGCAGGTAAATACCGCATATAGGTAGGTATGGTGGACTCATATGGAACAACTTTGGGTTTAAGGGTGTTTGGATGCACAAGTAGTATTTCTACTTGGTGCGGAAGTTTTGGCTAGTATGAGGTGGAAGCAAGCACCACATGTTGGAGGATCCATAACAATATAACTTCTATACAAATATACCCAAACATAACTCATTAAGTTGTCTTCCTTGTCCAATTTTAACTAATTTTCTCGAGTTTGAAAATAATTAATGAGCTCACAATCATAGAAGATGTCCAAGATAGTATATTTATATGTGGAATCTCTCTTCCTTCAATATTCTATCATGAATTGTTCAAGTGACCAATGCGGTGTTTGCTAACTTTCAATAAATTTTACCACCTATACTTATTATGTGTGAAGTCATTACTCCCCATGGGATAAGTATATGAAGCATATTTAATTTCAGATTTATGATATTCAATTCATTCAACCATTTACTCATAGGATATAAGTGAAGCACGAGAGTGAATGACAAACTACTCCAAAAAGATATAAGTGAAGATCAATGCGTACTCAACAATTAAATAACTATGTGAAGACTATCTCATCTAAGAATTTCAGATCTTAAGTATTTTATTAAACAACAAGCAAAAGAAAAATGATATTCCAAGGATAGCACATATCATGTGAACGAATAAAAATTTAGGCTCAACATAGGCTAACCGATAATTGTTGAAGAAGAAAGGTGTGATGCCTACCGGGGCATCCCCAAGCTTAGATGCTTGAGACTTCTTGAAATATTTACTTGGGGTGCCTTGGGCATCCCCAAGCTTGAGCTCTTGTGTCTCTTTAATTCCTCTCATATCATGGTTTCCCTAATTCTTATAAACTTCATCCACGCAAAACTCAACAAGAACTCGTGAGATAGGTTAGTACACATAAGAATAAATCAACACTTTATGTACTGCCAAGACATGTTGCACAATAATTTCCAAACATCATCTATTGTTTACTATCGTCTCCACAATTTATATCTACCAATATAGGCTATGGAAACTATAGGATAAGTAGATAACAAAACTATGACAGCAATCTGTCTAATCAGAACAGTCTGTAGCAATTTATTAAACCAGTGTACTTCTGTAACTCAAAAAATTATTAAAATTTAGGACATGCTAAATAATTTATATGACAATACCGTGTAAAAATTTCAGAAACGTTCCACGTTCCAGTAAAATATGAAAATTCAAACACTACAGAAAAAGTTTCTGTTTTTACACAGCACGCATCAAAACATGCAATGCAAGCATCCTAAGGAAATTCTTGGAACTTTTTATTGAAAAACAAGATTATAAATAACACCCAGCAGAGAACAAGAAAATAAAATGACGCTCCAAGCAAAACTCATATTATGTGACGAATAAAAATATAGCTCCAAGTAAGATATACCGATAATGTTGAAGACGAAAGAGGGGATGCCTTCCGGGGCATCCCCAAGCTTAGGCGCTTGAGTCTTCCTTGGATATTACCTTGGGGGTGCCTTGGGCATCCCCAAGCTTAGGTTCTTGTCACTCCTTATTCTCCTCATATCGGTGTCTCACCCAAAACTTGAAAACTTCAATCACACAAAACTTAACGGAACTTCGTGAGATGGGTTAGTATAATAAACAAAGATCATTCACTTAGGTGCTGTCAAGACAAGATTCATAATTGTTTCCACATGATACCTACAGTATTCTATTATTCCCATAATTTATACCACTAAATATAAGCTATGGAAACACTAAAACAAGCAAACTATGCATGCAAAACAGAATCTGTCAAAAACAGAACAGTCTGTGAAGATCTGTAGTGTAACCATACTTCCCTGTCTCTAAAAATTCTGAAATATTAGGACAACCTGAAGAATTTATATACCAAGACTGTGTAAAAATTTCAGATCATTATCACGCTCTAGTAAAAAATGACAATTCCTGTACTGGATTCAAAAGTTTCTGTTTTGGTTCAGCATCAGTTCTACTCATCTTGTGAGTCATCCCAAAGGCTTTACTTGGCACTTTGTTGAAATAAATGACACAAAACATGATTACTACAGTAGCTTAATCATGTGATCACACAAAAACATAAAGGAAAAGTGTTGGGTTGTCTCCCAACAAGCGCTTTTCTTTAATGCCTTTTAGCTAGGCATGATGATTTCAATGATGCTCATATAAGAATAGTAGTTGAAACATGCAAGAGAGCATCATGAAGCATATGACTAGCACATTTAATCCTAACCCACTTCCTATGCATAGGGATTTTGTGAGCAAACAATTTATGGGAGCAAGAATCAACTAGCATAGGAAGGCAAAACAAGCATAACTTCAAAACTTTGAACACATAGAGAGGAAACTAGATATTATTGCAATTCCTACAAGCATATGTTCCTCCCTCATAATAATTTTCAGTAACATCATGAAGGAATTTCACAATATAAATATCACATAAAGCATTATCTTCATGATCCACAAGCATAGAAAATTTGTCACTCTCCACATAAGCAATTTTCTTCTCATCAATAGTAGTGGGAGCAAACTCAACAACATAACTATCATGTGAAGCATAATCCAATTGAAAATTAAAATCATGATGACAAGTTTCATGGTTATCATTATTCTTTATAGCATACATGTCATCACAATAATCATCATAAATAGGAGGCATGCTTTCATCATAATAAATTTGCTCATCAAAACTTGGGGGACTAAACATATCATCTTCATCAAACATAGCATCCCCAAGCTTGTAGCTTTGCATATCATTAGCATCATGAATATTCAAGGAATTCATACTAACAACATTGCAATCATGCTCATCATACAAAGATTTAGTGCCAACATTTTATTGACTTCTTCTTCTAACACTTTGGCACAATTTTCCTATCCATCATTTTCACGAAAGACATTATAAAGATGAAGTATATGAGGCAACCTCAATTCCATTTTTTTGTAGTTTTATTTTATAGACTAAGCTAGTGATAAAACAAGAAACTAAAAGATTCAATTGCAAGATCTAAAGATATACCTTCAAGCACTCACCTCCCCGGCAACGGCGCCAGAAAAGAGATTGATGTCTACTACGCAACCTTCTTCTTGTAGACTCGTGTTGGGCCTCCAAGCGCAGAGTTTTGTAGGACAGTAGCAAATTTCCCTCAAGTGGATGACCTAAGGTTTATCAATCCGTGGGAGGCGTATGATGAACATGGTCTCTCTCAAGCAACCCTGCAATCAAATAACAAAGAGTCTCTTGTGTCCCCAACACACCCAATACAACGGTAAATTGTATAGGTGCACTAGTTTGGCGAAGAGATGGTGATACAAGTGTAATATGGATAGTAGATATAGATTTTTATAATCTGAAAATATAAAAACAGCAAGGTAACTAATGATAAAAGTGAGCACAAACGGTATTGCAATGCTTGAAAACAAGGCCTAGGGTTCATACTTTCACTAGTGCAAGTTCTCTCAACAATACTGACATAGTTGAATCATATGTAAATCCCTCACGTGCGACAAAGAGTTAACTCCCAAGTCACAAATAGCGGAGAACAAACGAAGAAATTATTGTAGGGTACGAAACCACCTCAAAGTTATATTTTCCGATCAATCGTATGAGCTATCCCTATAAGTGTCACGAACAGCCCTAGAGTTCGTACTAAAATAACACCTTAAGATACACATCAACCAAAACCCTAATGTCACCTAGATACTCCAATGTCACCACGAGTACCCATGGGCTTGATTATACGATATGCATCACACAATTTCAGATTCATCATGTTCAATCCAACACAAAGAACTTCAAAAAGTGCCCCAAAGTTTCTACCGGAGAGTCAAGACAAAAACGTGTGCCAACCCCTATGCATAGATTCCCAAGGTCACGGAACCCGCAAGTTGATCACCAAAACATACATCAAGTGGATCAATAGAACATCCCATTGTCACCACGGATATCCCATCGCAAGACATACATCAAGTGTTCTCAAATCCTTAAAGACTCAATCCGATAAGAAAACTTCAAAGGGAAAACTCAATTCATCACAAGAAGATAGAGAGGGGAAAACTCCATATGATTCATCTATATTAATAAAGCTCGCGGTACATCAAGATCGTGCCATCTCAATAACACGAGAGAGAGAGATCAAACACATAGCTACTGGTACATACCCTCAGCCCCGAGGGTGAACTACTCCCTCCTCGTCATGGAGACCGCCGGGATGATGAAGATGGCCTCCGGTGATGGTTTCCCCCTCCGGCAGGGTGCCGGAACGGGCTCCCGATTGGTTTTTCGTGGCTACAGAGGCTTGCGGCGGCGGAACTCCCTATCTAGGTTTCTTTCTAGGGGTTACGGGATTTATAGGAGTACTTGGCGTTGGAATCAAGTCAGGGGGACTACCGAGGGACCCACAAGCCAGGGCGGCGCGCCCTAGGGGGGGCGCCCCCTAGGTTTGTGGCTGCCTCGAGACTCCTCTCCGTAATTTTTTTATATTTTCCAAAAATATTCTCCGTAAATTTTCAGCCCATTCCGAGAACTTTTATTTCTGCACAAAAAACGACACCATGGTAGTTCTGCTGAAAACAGCGTCAGTCCGGGTTAGTTCTAATAAAATCATACCAAAATCATATAAAATTATTGTAAACATGGCATGAATACTTCATAAATTATAGATACGTTGGAGACGTATCAGCTATCATCAAATCCGCATTCGTGAAGAAGATATCCCAAAGACTGCTTTCAGGACGAGTTTTGGCTCTTATGAGTACACCGTCATGTCTTTTGGTCTAGCTAATGCGCCTCCGACTTTCTCCAGAATGATGAACTTCATATTCTCTCCTTTCAAGAATGAGTTCGTCTTGGTGTATTTGGATGACATTCTTGTGTTCTCGGAGACCGAAGAAGAGCATGCAGAGCATCTCCGGCTCGTGCTTGACAAGATAAGAGAGCATCGGTTCTATGCTATGTTCTCCAAGTGTGAGTTTTGGATCAATGAAGTGGTGTACCTTGGGCATGTCATCTCTGCCGAGGGCATTAAAGTGCACCTTGAGAAAGTTGAGGCAATAGTGAAGTGGGAGCCTCCTCAGAATGTCAAGCAGCTTCGTAGCTTCCTCGGGCTTGCAAGTTATTGCAGAAGATTTGTCGAGAACTTCTCTAAAATTGCTAAGCCTCTGTCTAACCTCCTTTAGAAGAATGTCAAGTATGTGTGGTCTCCTGAGTGTGAGGTGGCGTTCAATACACTCAAGGAGAAGCTGACTTCAGCTCTAGTTCTTGTTCCTCCCGAGCAATCCAAGCCTTTCCAAGTGTTTTGTGATGCTTCCCTTCAAGGTCTTGGTGGTGTTCTCATGCAAGATAAGAAGGTTGTGGATTATACCTCGCGGCAGCTGAAGCCTAGCGAGAAGAACTACCCCACTCATGATCTTGAGTTGGCGGCAGTTGTTCATGCTCTCATGACTTGGAGACATCTATTGTTGGGAAGACCAGTTGAGGTGTTCACCGACCACAAGAGCCTGAAGTATATTTTCACTCAACCCAATCTCAATATTTGGCAAACACGTTGGGTGGAAATGATCGAGGAGTACAATCCAAGCATTTAATATACTCCTGGAAAAGCAAATGTCATTGCTGACGCGCTGAGCAGGAAGCCGTACTACAACAGTCTTATTCTCAAGCCTCTTCAACCCGAGCTTTGTGAAGCATTCCGCAAGCTCAATCTCCAAGTGGTTCCTCAAGGATTTCTTGCCAATCTTCAAGTCTCTCCGACTCTGGAAGATCAGATTCACCAAGCTCAGCTTCTTGATGCTATGGTGAAGAAAGTGAAGAAAGGTGTGGCCAAGAGCATTCCAAAGTATAAGTGCTTCCGTGTTGATGACAAAGATACCTTGTTCTTCGAGGACCGTCTGGTGGTTCCAAAAGGTGATCTCAGGAAGGTTATCATAGATGAAGCACATAATTCCCTCCTCTCAATTCATCCAGGAAGTTCCAAAATGTATCAGGACCTCAAGCAAACCTTCTGGTGGACTCGTATGAAACGTGAGATTGCTCAGTTTGTGAACGAGTGTGATGTTTGTCGTAGAGTGAAGGCAGAACATCAACGTCCAGCAGGCCTCCTTCAGCCTTTGCCCATCCCAGAGTGGAAATTCGATCATGTTGAAATGGATTTCGTCACTGGGTTTCCTAAGTCCAAGAGAGGAAACGATGCCATCTTCGTGGTCATCGACAAGCTCACCAAAGTTGCCCACTTCCTTCCGGTCAAAGAATCTATCTCGGCAGCTCAGCTAGCAGAGCTGTACACGTCAAGGATAGTTTCTTTGCACGGTGTTCCTAAGCTCATATCCTCAGATCGTGGAAGTATCTTCACTTCCAAGTTTTGGGATTCCTTCCAGACTGCAATGGGGACCAATCTCTGTGTCAGCACAGCTTTCCATCCTCAGACTAGTGGTCAAGTTGAGAGAGTCAATCAAATCCTTGAAGATATGCTCAGAGCTTATGTGATTTCTTTTGGCATGAAGTGGGAAGATTGTCTCCCGTTTGCTGAGTTCTCATACAACAATAGCTTCCAAGCAAGTTCCGGCAAAGCTCCTTTCGAGATTCTCTACGGCAGGAAGTGTCGTACCCCGCTCAATTGGTCTGAAACCGGTGAGCGTCAAATCCTTGGTAATGACATGATCACTAAAGCAGAAGAAATGTGCCGCGTCATTCGTGAAAATCTCAAAGCAGCTCAATCCCGTCAGAACAGCTATTATGATAGCAAGCATCGTGACATGACCTTTCAGATCGATGATTTTGTCTATCTCAGAGTGTCTCCCATGAAGGGCACTCAACGCTTTGGCATCAAAGGGAAGCTTGCTCCACGCTTTGTGGGTCCTATCAAGATTGTGGGCAAGAGGGGTGGCCTTGCCTACCAACTCGAGCTTCCTCCCAATTTCTCAAATGTGCATGATGTGTTTCACGTCTCTCAGCTCCGGAAGTGTTTCAAGACTCCCGAGCGCACCGTTGATCTCCAAGACATTGATCTCCAAGCAGACCTATCCTATCATGAGAATCCAGTTGCTATCCTTGAAGAAACTGAGCGTAAGACTCGCAACAAGTCAATCAAGTTTCTAAAGGTGAAGTGGTCACATCACTGTGACAAAGAAGCCACTTGGGAACGAGAGGACCATCTTCGTTCTGAATATCCCGAATTCTTCCGTTCCTAGATCGCGGGATGAGATCCTCTTGTAGTGGGGGAGAGTTGTAACAACCCAAGTGTAACCCAAGCTTGTAACCATATTCTTGAGACCGTCTTATGGAGTGGATGCTATGTTTGCCTTGTGTTGTTGCACCATGCACATCATCATCACATCAACTCATGACCATATTTTTTTGTGTGTTTTGCATTTTTTTTGCATGCCATGGTTACCTTATGTTCAGGAGTTATTACCATGTGATGTTGAGTCATATTGTTTCTTCATGCATCTTGATCAACCTGGTGTTATGGTGTGTCATTTATTTTCTTGTTGTTACCATCGTCATGAGACTTGCATTATTGCATGCTAATTATTGTTGTGGATGTGTCTCTTGTTAATTGTTTGTTTGCATCATGCATCATATCATCATGTCATGGTGGTCTTGTTCTTTTGTTATGTTTGTATGAGTGTGCCCCTCTCTTCCATGTATGCATCAACCTCAAGCTCTTTCTCAGGTTTCGAACATCAAAACTATATCAAATTTCCACTTCTTCTTTTCCCTTCAATTTCTTGGTGACACTTTTATGTCCCCGAAAAATGTTTCCCCTTTTCCTATAAATTCCACAGCATGTCAATATCCTCTCCTCAAAATTTCAGCTCGTTTGAAGTTGTTTTGGTTGGACTAATAAATTATCCAAGTTATGAATTAATTCCCTACTTGCATATTTTTCAGTCTCTACGAAATTGCCAAAGCAATTTTATCAAATAGAGCTAAATCTCAGGGTCTCCGAGATATTTGCATCTCTCCAAAACTCTCCTCCTAGACCTCCCTTTTGTTTTCTCTTTTGCTGTTTCATTTTGATAAATAGAAGGGAGAAACAAAAGGAAATAATCTACCTAACCTCCTAGCGCAGCCCACCTGGGCCTCCAGTCGCTAGCCGGCCCAGCTTAACTTAGCGGTCACCTGCTCCTTCCTTCACGCCATCGTCTTTCTCCAGAGGCAGAGAGAGCGCAGGCGCCGTGAGCCTCACGGACGCGGAGGAACGCCGTCTGGCCCCTCCTATAAGAACCCGTGCCTCTCGTAGGGTTCCTCCCCCTTCCTCGCACCGCCGCCACCTCTCTTCCCTTCCCCTCGTTCTTCCTGGTAAGCTTCAGAGAGAGAGTGTTTAGAGAGATTCAGAGAGCAGCAGGAGCCGCGTCGCCCGTCGTCGTCGTCATCCTCGCCTCCGGGCGGCTTCCTCCGCTTCTACGTCATGTCTTCCAGCACCCTGGCTCCGTCCTCGACCGATTCCCGGTGTTAGGCGGAGGGGAGCTTTTCCACGGCGCCCGTTCCGTCGTCATCTTCGTCGCGGACCGGGAGCACCCTCGCTGCGGCAGCAAGCTTCTCCGACATCTCCTTCACCTACCCGACTGCATCTCCATGTCCTAAGGGACCCCGGTGAGAAGTCCATCCTCCTCAGCCCCTCTCCAGTTCGATCAGTTGTCGTAGCCATTGTTTTCGGTCATGCCCGAGGACCTGTCCGCCATGGGCGACCAGGACAGGGAGCTCCAGCTTGTGCCTTTGGCTCCTCTAGCCGCCCCTTGCTGCACATCCACACACGCTGTACACGCCCACCTTCTATGCCCACGTACACGTACACTGCTGCCGCCTGCCCGCCTCGTTGTGTGCCTGTATGTCTCCGAAGTCGAGCATCTTGATCCCCAAGGCCGGCCCTTTATGTTCCTCTTTCCTGTAGTTTTAGTTCCCAGCTCCGTCGAGTAATCTCGTCACATGAGCTAAGCGAATTGATCAGCACCAGGAGATAGATAGCCTAGCTGGTTCCCTATTCGTGGCAACAAGCAGGGATCTGGGGATCAATTCCCAGGGTTCCCTTTTTTTGTTGTTTAGCTCTGTTATCTGCCTTTGTTTTCAGTTTCGTCAGGCTTCAGAGCAGGTGTTGCCCATATACAAATAAGTCGATCCTGCATCACAAACTAGAGTGCAACATAGTGGTTAGCTTTCCCGAGTACATCCAGGAGGTACTGGGATCAAATCCCCGTGGCTACACTTCTTTTAAATTCTGCATTTTGCGGCTCCAGGGAATCCCTCTTGTCACTCTTTCATTAGGAGTCTGCCCCTGTTCTAAAACAATTCAGTTCACAGCCTAGTTGGCTAGCACAGCCAACATCCATCCAGGAGACCAGGGTTCAAGTCCCTGGCTCCACATAATTTTTGTGTTGTTTTTCTCTTTTTCATACTCATATAGAAGTTGTCAGATTTTCGTTGCAGTTTGCGAAATTCCAATAAATTCAACCGTGCATTATATGAAGTCAAGTTATATATGTAAAATGCTCAGTTTTTGATCTACTTTCTGTTGTTACAAATTCCACACCTGCCTTAAGTTGTTTTAGATATTGTTTTGCCTAGTTGAAGTGCTTCTTGTAAAAATGGCAGATTATGTTAAAAAGGGTTGCAACCTTAAACATGCATAGCCTTTGATCCATAACTCCGTTGTAAATGAACTAAATATGTAAAATGCCTAGAATTTTATGTAGCTTCTCATTATGCAACTTTCATGCGCGATAAAGATGTTTAACTATTATTGTATTTACTTTGCATCAATGCCATGGTAAAACGGTTTGGTTCATATCTTAATAACCGTAGCTCCTAATTAAGTGTTCCATATATGTAAATTGCTTAGAAAAATGCATAGAATAACATGGTGCACTTATTTTCCTGTTTTAAAAAATGTAAAATATGTTCTTGGCAGATCTGAACCAAATTTGTTATTTGCTTATGGGGTCATTTCTGAAATGCTATATGTTGGTTACGGACTCATATAAAATGCCTGGATAGATAATTTAATTGTGCTTCACCTCTTGCCATGTTAAAGAAAATTTAAACTTGTTGGGTAAATGAATAAGAGTGAACAAAATAATTCTAATGTGGAGTTTCGTTAATATGCAACCCGTTCATATCGAACTTCACTTAATGTGTAGTATTTGTTGTTGTGCTTGCCATGCCAAGCATATTTAAACTTGGCCATGCATCATACTTTAGTGTGCATCATGTGCATATTTAAACTTGTCCATGCATCATACTTGTTTGTGCATCATACCTTGCTTGTGTGTTTATTGGGTGTTATCCTTTCTTGTGGGTAGCATCGGGTGATGAGAACGAGTACGAGGATCCCAGAGAGAACGCCTACGAGGACCCAGCTCTTTGTCCCTCTGAAGACCCAGCAGGCAAGATGATCATACCTGGATCCCGACACTATTTTTGCTGTACTAGATGTCTCGCTTCTACCATTATGATTCGTTACCTACCACTTAAACTGCCAGCCTCCTAAATTGCCATGAAAGCCTCTAACCCCCTCCACTACCTAGCAAACATTGATTGGCTATGTTTCCGCTGCTTAGCCCGTATCTTATAGTGTTGCTAGTTGCAGGTGCAAGCTTTCCATGTGTCAACATGGATTTTGGTTATATCATCTTACTTCTTGTTATTTAAATTAATGCACATATATATCTGGCAACGGTGGAAGGCTTGGCCTTTTGCTCAGTGTTTTGTTCCGCTTTTGCCGCACTAGTTCCGAGTACCGGTGTTATATTCCATATTTTGCGCTCCTAACATGCTCGAGGTTGTTATGGGGACCCCCTTGACCATTCGTTTTAGATTAAAACTTGTCCGGCAAGACCCAACTTTGGTACTACATTTGCTAAACAACTTAATAAAAATGCATAGGGCATAGCTACCCCGTGGATAATTAATCAACCCCCCGGGCCAGTGCTCCTCATGAGTGTTGGTCCACCTACCTAGCAGTCGGCGGTGCCACCTTGGGGCAACTCGAGGCATTTTCTAGGCAACTGTCCACTTCGCATAGACGGATGATGCCCGTTGATAGAGAGCGCACGGCACTAGAAGCAGATATGGCTCACCGAGAGGTCTTGCTGGACTGGTTTTAGCTTTCTCGAATGTCTTGCGCGAGGAATTCCGGTTTTTCTTTGGGCTATCTCGAGGTTGCGGTTTTCGAGTGGAATTGCCTAGGAAGATCACGAGATTCGTGGTCGAGGTTGTTCCCGTGGCGTGTGGTTAGTTTGTGATGGATGAGTTGGAGCACCCCTTGGGGGGGATAAATCTTTCGAAAAGCCGTGCCCGCGGTTACATGGCAACTTGGAAATTTGTTTAACACCCAGTAATAGTAAACTTGAAGTAAACTCAATAAAATACACCAACTGTGTGCGTAACCGTGATTGTCTCTGCTCGTGAACATGAACCGAGAGAGAACACGGTGGGGTTATGATTGACGTAAGTAGGTGTTTAGGATAACTTAGTGATCATGCTAGTTCACGTCCGTCTTACGTAGACCACCATATTTACATTCATGTTCTCGTAAGATTAGCCACCAAATACATGCTTAGCGCTTGCTGCAGCCTCACCACTTAACCAATTCCTCACCCAAAGACTTACATAGTTTTGGTACCCGGGTTATGAGATTGCTGAGTCCCTGTGGCTCACAGATTATAACAATACAGGTACAGGTGTTGACGAGTACGTGCCAGATGACTTGTCGCCGCTCCAGTGGGAGTATGATGAAGAACGTAGGTGTATGTATGTTACGTATCCAGATGAGTAGGGAGCTTTGTGGTGGTGAACCTTGGATAGCAAGACAGTTTATCATTGCTTCTTTTATCGTTTGATTTCGTCCGTAGCCGGACCCTGTCTTCTGAATGATGTATGAATAATTTGTGTGGCCTTGTAAGGTAGCTTGTGGCGAGTGTAAGCCAACTCATATACTCATCTTTTCCTACATGTATGCAATGTTTACTGTACTTGCGAAAATGACTAGATGCGCTTCTATACCTGTCGAGGCCCTCGTGCCTTATTAGGGATAGGACCGCATCTTGGGCGTTACACGGGGCCCGGTGGCCGGCGACACAAAGTGGGCAAGGAGAGAGAGGTGAGGATGACAGGTGGGCCCACCGACGACGACTGGAGCCACGGCACCGGCAACAGAGGGCAGGAACAGACGCAGGGCAGTGGCGCCGTTCGGGTGGAGGAGGAGAGAGACATCGGGGCGCGATGGTTCGCCGACGACGAGGAGGCCACGATGGAGAGGCTTCGGGTGTGCTCTAAGTCGATGGTCCTAGCTGCAATCCATGCGGGAGAAGGAGGGAACAACATCGGCGAGGTGAGGGATGTCTAGAGAATAAGAGGGGGGAGCCGGAGGGGGATCAAAACTCGAGATCACCGGACGGCCGAACCGGTTGAGCTTCGGTCGATCCCGAGCTCTGGGTCTTCGATGGTTTGCGAGAGGTGTTCAGGTGGTCAATTGAGCGAGAGGGAGTCCAGAGGTGGAGAGAGGGTCAGGGGCTTGCTCTTTAAAGGCCAACGACAGTGCACCGTGCACAGCGTCCATGACCACGGTTCGAGGCGTCGGTGGAGGCCACGGGGGCGCTCTGGCTCATGTCCCTGGCGCTCCTGGCGGAGAGGGAGGAGTAGGAGAGGGAGGACAGGGCATGCTCGTGGCGGTCCCCAAGCTCGCACGCTCACTGGCCGAGTCGGGCGGCGCCAAGCACGCGCTGCATGGTGCGGTGGAGAGAGAGGGAGGAGGGGTTCGTTGCTCTAGCACATTGCGGACGTCGAGACGTGTCGTCTGGCGCGTGGGGAGGAACCGAGGTGGTCAGGGAAGGGGGCAGGGCACAAAGTCAACTGTTTTGGTGCACGGCTGCACGCTCCAGAGCGTGTCTTTAGCGAGCACCGGCGCGTTCTCACACGCCCTGCTTGTCCTATTGCATCTGGGAGCTACTTGAGATCCGCTGGGTGGCGTATGCACTAAGAAAAGGTGCCTGAGAGAGGAAGTGAGAGAGTAGAGCTGGGAGAGAGTGAGAATGTCATTGTCAAGGGGAGAAAATGAGGGTTTTACCCCATCAATAATTGAGTTGGGGCCTCCAAGTGTTACTGGAGGTAGAGGGTGAACAGGAGGGCCTGTGGTAAAAATTGTAGATTATGGAGAACTTGTTGGGACATTCAATTATTGATCATAGGAATTGGGTAGAAGGTGCTTGCTTATAGTTTGAGATAGCAATGGTGTTCTACTGGTCATGATCTTAAGCAGGAGTAAATGGCACGTATAATTGGACTTGCCCACAAATTTTCAGCTCAAATTGAGAGAATGGCCAATGTAGATTTTGCAAACCCTAGAAATGGGTAGAAACAAGTTTGCTTAGATCTAGCTAAGCAACGCTATTCTCCTTGATGCACCACTTGGTGTAGTTGCGTCATTAGGGAATTAGAACATGTCCACAAGGTTTGAGAGCAAATGGTGATAGCTGGCAATTTAAAGTTGATCAAATTTGAAACTGCACAAGGAGGGGATGAATCTTGGCAAGATCATCACATGAGGCATATGTGACTTGCTGGAATTTTACTAGATTTATTTGTCAATATTTCCTATAGAAATATTTCAAATGCTTGAAATACGCAGAAAGGGTTTTGGAGGGTTTTGTCCAATATTTTGAACATGACATGTGTTTAAACTCATATATATGGAAAATATATCTCCAGTTAGTTTCCCTAATTTTTCTCAAATATTTTTGAAACATAAAAATATTTTTCCCTATAAAAGACCATTTCTATCCTCAGAAAAAGGTATTTAAATAAAATACATAAATAACTTTTAAAATAATATTTTTTGGTTTTGGGAAGTCTTCTATATAATAGGTTCCAAATAAAATCTTTGGGGCAAAACATTTACCCTAATTTGAGGACTTGTAGTACAAACCTCAATTCAGGGGTTTTTGAAAACCTAAGTCAAATAAATGCTTTTTGGCCAAAATAATATTTTATAAAAATAGTTTTATGTCCTATAGACATGACATGATCATTGGACAAAGTTTTGGATCAAGGAGATGTGTTTTGAGAGTTGGAGGATTTTTGTGAATTAAAGCATAACCAAGCAAACAAGCAACGGCAAAGCAATCAAGCATCATAAGCACACAAAAAGATTTAATTGGTCCACATTTTTAAGCTTTATTAACAATAGTGATGTGATACAACACACAGGGTGTGACAGTACTTTACTACTTCCATCCCTTCCTCTTTGGGTAAAAATCCAACGCATCTACAAAGTAGTAGAAGGATTTCTGGTACCGTTGCCAGGGAGTATCATCAAACAACTACAGGTTCCTTCACACACATTATGATTTGCTTTTTATACTTTTTACTTGCTTTTATTTCTAGTTATATAAAAAAAACACTAAAATATTTATTTTCCTCCTTTGTCACTATGTCTCAAGAAAATACCAAGATGTGTGACTTCTCGAATACTAATAACAATGATTTATTTGTACTCCAATTGCTACTTACGCCACTATTGTGGAGTCATATGATATTAATGCGGCATTATCAAATTGTATTATGAAATATCAATTTGCTGGAAATCCTCATGAAGATGTTTCATCCCATCTTAATACCTTCGTTGAACTATGTGATATGCAAAAGAAAAATGATGTCGACAATGATATCGTTAAGTTGAATTATTTCCTTTCTCTCACTAAGAGATAAAGCTAAAACTTGGTTTTCATCCTTGCCTCGCAACCGTGTTTATTATTGGAACAAATGCGAGGATGCTTTTATTACTAAATATTTTCCTCTGGCCAAGATAATATCTCTTAGGAATCATATCATGAACTTTAAACAACATGAGCAAGAACATGTTGCACAATCTTGGGAAAGAATGAAATTGATGATTAGAAACCGCCCTACTCATCGTTTGAATTTATGGATGATTATACAGAATTTCTATGCTGGAGTGAAATTTGCTTTGAGAAACCTTCTAGACTAAGCTGCAGGTGGGACATTTATGGAAGTAACATTAGGGGAAGCCAAGATGCTTCTCGACAACATCACTACAAACTACTCCCAATGGCACACCGAGCGAGCTCCAACTAGTAAGAAGGTAGACTTTGTTGATGAAGTCTCTACTTTGAGTGATAAAATGGATGCTCTTATGAAAATCATATCTAGTAAAAGTGGTCATGTTGATCCTAATGATATTCCATTATCTACTTTGATTAATCAAAACAATTATGCTATTGATGTGAATTTTGTCGCTAGAAATAATTTCAACAACAATGCTAGAGGGATCTTTAATCCTAGACTCTATCCTGGTAATCCCTCTAATAATTATGGTATTCCTATAGAAATTCATATAATAATAATAGGATACTTAGTGAACTTGATAACAACATTAAAGAATTTATTAGTTCTCAAAATATTTTTAATGCTATGGTAGAAGAGAAACTACATAAGATGGATGACATGGCTGGAAGCATAGATAAAAATGACATAATAGCTGAATGTCTAAAGTATATTCAAGTCATCATGGATGAGAGTAGAAAAATAATTGAAAAGATAAAAGCTAAACAAGAGTTTCTAGATAAAGCACACGCACCCACTTTCTATCATAATCATGATGAAGATTTTGAAGTGATTGGTGTGTCACCTATTGAGGACTTGTCTAGTAATATAAAACTTGATGAAAAAGGGAATGTAGATGAGTCAACTTTAGTTATAAGGTGTCCCAATTGTTCGGACGGTGATGATCTTAAGAATAAAAGCATCAAAAGCGGGTTTGAAGAGGTCAAGAGTTTATATAGTGATGTACCCACTACTTTGGATTGTACAAGTGTTGATTTTGATAATTGTTATTTGCTTTAATGTATCTCCTAATTGCAATCCATGATAAATTGACCCAACGTTTACGAACAAAATAAAGCTTTCACTAGACATATCGTCAGTTCTATCATAAAAGCCAATGAAGAAAAGCTAGAGATGGAGGTTTCAATACCAAGAAAATTGCAAGATGAATGGGAACCTAATATTAAAGTTAAAATCAATGATTAAGAATGTAATTCTTTGTGTGATCTAGGTGCTAATGTTTATACTATACCAAAATCTTTATGTTACGTTCTAGGTCTCAACGATATGGATGAATGTTCCCTTAACTTTCACTTAGCGGATCCAACTACTAAGAAACCATTGGGTAGAATTAATGAAGTTCTCATGTCTCTAATATACCTAAATATTTATGTGATGTTCTAGGTCTCACCGATATGGATGAATGTTCCATTAACTTGCAATTAGAGGATTAACCTATTAAGAAACCATTGGTTAGAATTAATAATGTTCTCGTAATTGCAACTAGAAATTGTGTGCCCATGGATTTCGTTGTGCTTGATATTGAATGCAATCCTTCTTGTCCTATAATACTTGGTAGGCCTTTCCTACGAACCATAGGTGCAGTTATTGATATCAGAGAAGAAAATATAAGGTTCCAATTTCCACTAAAGAAAGGGATGGAATAGTGTAACGCCCAAGATGTGATCCTGTCCTTGTTTTGGCTCGAGGACCTCGACGGGGATAAAAGCGCATCTCGTCGTTTCGCCAGAATGGATATCATTACAAGTACATGTAAAGAAGAGATGAGTATATGGAATTGGCTTACACTCGCCCCAAGCTAAATCATGGTCACATCAATACATCAATACATTCAATGACCATACAGAAGAGCCGGGTCCAACTACGGACGAAATCAAACGATAAAAACGACATCCATCCTTGCTATCCCAGGCTGCCGACCTGGAACCCATCCTATGATCGATGAAGAAGAAGAAGAAGAAGAACTCCAAATCAAACAAGCATCGCTCTCACGTCAAAGCATCGCATTACCTGAACCTGCAACTATTGTTGTAGTAATCTGTGAGCCACGGGGACTCAGCAATCTCATTACCAAGGGTATCAAGACTAGCAAAGCATAATGGGTAAGGTATGGTTAAGTGGTGAGCCTGCAGCAAGCACTAAGCATTAATATGAGTGGCTAACTTACGAGTACAAGAATACGGGGGGGGGGGGGTGATCGTCGCATAAACGGACGTGAACTAGTAATGATCACTAAGTGATCCTGAACACATACTTACGAGTCTAACATAACCCCACCGTGTTCTCTTTCGGTTTAGAGATTCATGAGAAGAGACAGTCACGGTTACGCACACGGTTGGTGTATTTTATTTGAGTTTACTTTAAGTTTTCTATGACCGAATGATAAACAAAATTTCCAAGTCACCACATAATCGCGGGCATGGCTTCTCGAAAAGATTTAACCCTGCAGGGGTGCTCCTA
This sequence comes from Elymus sibiricus, assembly GCA_039707655.1. Classification (NCBI taxonomy): domain Eukaryota; kingdom Viridiplantae; phylum Streptophyta; class Magnoliopsida; order Poales; family Poaceae; genus Elymus; species Elymus sibiricus. The sequence goes on along the minus strand of CM077665.1, from coordinate 266,281,954 downwards.
CTCATCCATCACAAACTAACCACAAGCTGCGTTGGAATTCCTCAACCACGGGATAACCCGTAGTATTTGCTGAATCCCGATGGAAAATCTCAACCTTGAGATAGCCCGAAGTGTCCTCGAAATCCCGCGCACAAGACCTTCGAGAAAGGTAAAACAAATCCAGCAAGGCCGCCCGACGTGCTGACAATCCCGATAGGAGCCGCGTATCTCGTTCTCAGGGCACAATCGGATGAGCACAGCGAATAGTGGCCTGATAGAAATCACCCGAGTTGCCCCGGGTTGTCCCCGCACACGACTCTACTTAGGACCAGCACCATCAGCACTGGCCCTCCCTGTATTATATGAATTAACTCCTCAGGTTCATGACACCCTATGCTTTAGTAACGGTATTCAGTATTATTATGTTGGGCAAATATAGTACCAAGGTTGGGCCTTGCCAGAAGAGTTTTATCCCAAAACGAAAATCAAGGGGGTCCCCATAACAACCCCGAGCATGTTAGGAGCGCTATGGAACATAACACCGGTACACAAGTAATTTGGGCGGCAAAAGTGGCACAAAACACCGAGCAAAAGGCCAAGCCTTCCACCTTTTACCATGTATATATGTGCATTAAATTAAATACCAATAATATTGTGATATCTCAAAAACATCCAAGTTGGCACATGAAAACAATTTGCACCTACAACTAGCAACGCTATAAGAAGGGCTGAGCAAGCGGTAACATAGCCAAACAATGGTTTGCTGGGATGTGGAGGGTTAGAGGATAATCATGGCATTTTGGGAGGCTTGACATACAAGTGGTAGGTAGCGAGACATAGCTATAGAAACGAGATAACTAGCATGGCAATGATAGTAGTGGTATCCAGGGAAATGGTCATCTTGCCTGAGATCCCGCTTGGAAGAAGAACGAATCCATGAAGAAGACGAAGCGACGTAGTCGAACGAATCCTCACACTCCAAACGGTTTCGGAACTCTATCGAGAAGAAGCAATCCAGAACAAACAATCAACACACGAAAAACACCACAACATATGCATGATATGATGCACAATCGAATATGATGCATGTCCATTTAAATATGCAAGGCATGGCAAGCGCAACAATCAAACACTACAAATTAACTGAAGTTCAATATGAAACGAGTTGCATATTGACAAAACTCCACATTCGAATTATTTAGTTCACTCTCGTTTAGGTACTCATCAATATTAAATGTTGTTTAACATGGGTGGTCATGGCATAAGGTGAAAATGGAATTAAAGCAATTTTAAATGGAGAAGGGTAACATACATAAAACAAAATAATAACTCTCCATATTATGAGAAATATGGTTAATGTTTTTTAACTAAATAATCATTTTAAATGTTGTTTATCATGGCAAGAGGTGAAGCATACACAATTACATCATCTAGGCATTTTAAATGAGGCCGGAAACAACTTATAGTATTTCCGATACGACCTCATATGCAATTTAGAAATTAGTCCAGATCTGTCCTAAGCATATTTTATATTTGTTTCACAGAAAAATAAAGTGTGCCATGAGATTCTACCCATTTTTCTAGTCAAGTTACATATGTGGTATATTTTAAACGGAGCTACGGTTATTTAGTTATGAAACAAATCGCGTAGCAAGTCATTAGGCAATTTTTTAATGCAACATCATATTAAATGTTTTTTAGCATGCATGAGGATGACATGAACAAATCGATGCAATTTTAAGAAATTAAGACATATAATATGATATTAGCATTTGTCGTCACGACGGAAAGAAATTGGTGCCATGGCAGCGAAAACGGAAACGGTGCCACGTCAACGTTCCCGTGATCCGACAACTCATTGAGATGGCGGTGTAAAAGAACAAGTGTGGTGTGTGGAACATGCAAGAGATGGTGGGGGTGATCCCGGTCACTGGGTTCCGACATGTCGAAGAGAGCAAAACGAGGGTCAGCGTGCAATGAACAATCGCAGACGGTGCAAATATGCGGTTCATCTCATACGTCACACATGTACTTGATCACAGGCGGTCGTCTCGACAGTTATACCTTTGAAGCGTTCATTCGGGGGGGACCGAGGTTCGTCGAGGGATGTAGTCATACACGGGTCATCGTGGAAGTAGTTGTACTCGCGCAGTAGTGGAAGTAGTCGTTCACGGCGCTGGTAGTCGTACACTTGACGGATCCATGTTCCTCCGGGGGGTGCGGGGGGGGTTGTAGGTAGCGGTACACATATCATAGCCGGCGTGGGTAGGTCGTCGTGTAGTCGTTCTCGGCAACGAGGAAAACTTGGCATCGGTGGTGTAGCAACAACACCAGTGGTCGGACAGCGGGTCTTCCAGGACTCGGTCATGGCAGCTCACGAAGATGGAATGGCTACATGAAAACGGCGAAGAGGAACTTGGCATGATTAACTACGGAGCAACACAAAAACCGCAGTTCAGAGATGGATCTGAGATGATTGTGGATGTGGTCGCTGCGGCCACACTTCCAGCAGATGGAGGTGGTCGTGATGCATGGGCAAAGCAACCAGAGGTCAAAGAGAGCCTGTGCAAGGACCACATGGAGGCACGCATGGTGGAGCACCGCCGACGGGCGACCCGAACACAGTCGAGCGGCGGAGCCATGGGTGGCCGGTGCAAGCAAGCTTAAAGCTCTGCTCATGGCGGCGGTGGAGTTTCCGGTAGGACACATGAAGGAGGGAGGGAGGGAGACAGAGAGCGAGACAAGGGGGCGCAATGAGCTTAGGCGCTCCGGCGAGCTGCTGCTCATCACCGGCAGCGGTGCGAAGGTGGAGGAGCAAGGTTTGGGCGCGGTTGGATGACGACATGAGGAACGAGGCCACGGGTCAGGAGGCGCAGGCGCGACGCTTGCTGGAGGAGCTCAAGCAAAGGAAGAAGGGAGGTTGCGGGAGAGGTGCGGTGGACAGGAGGGTCGCCGCTCGGCGCGGGCGTGGGAGGAGAGAAGGAGGAGGCGCTCGGGCGGAGTTAGGGGGTGCAGGCGGCCTGGGCTCACTGTCCAACAGGACGCCATGGCCGGAGGCCAAGCTCAGGGTCAAAGGGATCGACCACCTGCCCGGGTGGCGATGTGTGTGAGTTCTGCATGGTGGTGGCGGAATGGAACGAGAGCGAGGGAGATCGAGAGGAGAGGGGAGTGGGATCGGGCTAGGGTTAGAGAGGGTTTAGGTGGGCTACGGGGATGTTGGGCCGGCCTGCGTGGAGGTCCAAGTGGTCAGCTACGCTGCTCTATTCTCTATTTTTCTTTACAAAAAAAATATAGAAGGCCCAAGCAAGTAAAATAGAATAAAATATAGGAGGTTCATAAGAATGATGAGGTATCTTATTGGACTTACTGGAAATTACCAGGTCAACAAAGTTGGTCTCAATAGACATGAAAACATGTTTGAATTCAAAAGGATTTCAATTTAATCCGAATGGGTTTGACTATAGGTATCGCTAGGAGTGTAACCAAAATGAAGATATTTTGGGAGGAACTTCGAAGGTCACAACATAATTAATGACAACGTTAGGGGACCAAACTTGAAGAAGAAAAGCCGAGGGATTTAAATTGTAAGTGTGTTCATGGGTGAATCTAGTTTAATGGAATATTTTATTATAGGTCCCTAGAATATTGGGAGGATATGTTATAAAGAGAAATCACCATGTGAATCCCTCAATTTAAATAGATCACAAGATCTATGCAATTTATTTATTTGGGTTGCAAAACTTAATGACATGATGGCATGATAAAATGATGCAATTCAAAAATAATAAAGAGCAATCAATAAAATAGCAATCATGGAAAGAAATCGGTCTTGGGCTGTTACAAGTCTCATCCACTTACAAGAGATCTCGACCCGAGATCTTGGAATGAGAAGAGGAAGAGGAAGAGAAAAAGAAGAGATAAAACTTAGTTGCTTCTTTGACAAACGAATGAAACCAACAAAACTTCGAGGTCGAAAAGAGATGAAGAATGGTAGGAGGAACATCAAGAATTCAAAAGAAATTTGGGCAGCACTCCGGTAGAAAAGAGAGTCAAAACTTGATGAGATGGAAAGAACTTAAAACAAGGACACAACACTTCGGTTAAATGGATACGCAAGGAAAGAACATGATCTTGACAAAACAAGATGATAGATTGAAGAGAGCAACAACACAATGCCTCCGTAACAAGAGAATAGAAACTAGATCGTTGGAGAGAAAAGAACGGAGAAGAAAATGACAATTCCTACCACACTTGAATTTGAAAATCATCCTTACGAAGAAGGATTGAACGGAGTTGTTGGATAATCAACAATGAAAAGAAAACACTTGTTGTGGGCTTATGGAAACCCTCTCAAAATTATGAGGTGACAACCGACCACTAACGGAAACATTGATTGGTTGGGAACAAAAAGATATACAAAACTTTTTTCACCAAGAGGACACCTGAATACTTGGATCATTGGGAAGCACCAAGATAGCAACAATCCTTAGGAAACGCTTTTGGTGAAATCCAATCTAAGATAACTCCTAGAAAGAAATGATGGGTTTAAATATCTCATCCTTGACAAACTATCTTCAAGACTACTCATGAATCAAGAATGCAATAATACCATCTCAAAAGATGAGGGAGAATGAATTGCACTGAAATGCAAGATAAAGAATACTTGAGGTCCTCCAACAAGAATCTGGAAGAACACTTTGAGAATGAAAGAAATCTTTGATGAACCACCATGTAGAGCCTCCATGAAGAACTCCGCATAGAAAATGATAATAGAAAACAAATGAAGGTTGAAAAGAACAAGAGTTCAAGACTTGCAAAGATTAAGATGGAACTTTGTGAAGAGATACTTGACAAAACTTGGAACTCTAGAAAAGACAAGATGAACAATTTAGAATCGAGAATTTGATATCACGAGCAACTCCGGAAGAAGGTTGAAATCACTTGATGAAACAAGAATAAGAATTATGTTATGCTTATCCTTCACCAAGTTAAATTGATGACAAACATTGGACTGTGCATACGACTTATTCTTCTTGGAAATATTGAAGAGATACATAAACTTGAAGAAGTCTTGAACGAACCACCGGTGAGAATTGAAACGAATGGGAATACATGAGAATGAAGAGATCAAGATTTGCCTAATAGAAACTTGGACAAGGCGCCAGAATAATTAATAGACGAACGAAGAGACAACAATTGAGAAGAATTTGAGAACAGAAGCTGAAAGCTGAGAACGAAGAGATCTTCTGAAATGATAGGATTTCGGAGGATCGAGAAATGAAAACAACTCTGAAATGCTCCAGATAGATAAGGAAGGAATAACTCAAGATCGAAAACAACTTGAGAGGATAGCACGAAGCTGAAACCACAAATCTTCAAGAGAATGGACAAAGATTTAAAAGAAACTCTTCTTCGGTCTTCAACTCTGAGAATGATGACGAGAAACGCCACCAAGAATTGCTGAGACCTCCGGAACAACTAATAAAGAATGGTTAAGCCAATGAAGAACATGCTTTAGCAGCGATCTTTGAGAAGGAACATGGCTGATGAAATTCACTTTTACGTCACATTTGAAAAGAACTTGAGGTCTCCGAAAAAGATTAGAAGAGCCAGGTAAGACCCTGGGAAAACATGTGGGTTATGGGCCCACTCAAAGAAAACACCGTTGAAACAAAAGCTTAGAAAGATATATTGCACCGGTACAAATTAAGGATTGAATGAAAACATGAATCTTCTGAGATATCTTCAGCACTCCAGATAGAATAGAGAGAGGGATGAATAAACAAGAGAGGCTTGATTAAGAATATCCAACACTGGAAAGCATAGAATGAATGAAAACGATATGATGAACACTGAGAGGTTGAATCAAACACACCGGAAAGAAAACGAAGGTGAAGAAGAAGAAATGATGAACTAGAGCGCTTGGGATCTTCACAATGAATCACCGGATACAAAACGGAAGAAAAGATAGCGGAAGCATCACATGAATAGAAAGGCACTTGGACGAGAATTACTCTTTCAAGAAAAGGGCGGGAGGGTGGGGAAAACAAAGAAAACATGGGATGGTTGAAAAGGAACTCCGGAAAGAAATATGAGGATAAATATTGCAAATATTTAAATAGGATTGAATTATCTTGAAGAGAGCACACCGATTGGAAAGAATTGACATGGCAATTTTATTGAGCAAAAGGATTAGCATTCACATAGAAATATGAGAACACCGCTTAGGAAAGATATGAAATCACCACTTGACATTGAAGCAACTCGAATCACCATACACCAACAAAACAAGGACCAGGCTTGCACATTAAGCTAGAAACAAATACATAACCCATTATGCATTCGTTGGAAGGATAATCCTAGGTAACTACTTGAATTCCCACCTAAGAACTTCCGAAATCTTTGGTTATGCAATCGGGTCCACGGATACAAGGAGTAAAATCCATCATTCAATTCCTAGCAGTAATACTACTCTCCAATGCATCACATCTGTCAACACATTACCAGAGGCCTCAGAAATTCATCTACCTCAGACCCTCGTAATCACAACGATACTAATCATGGAAGTACATGTGATCCCGCTCCCCAATACTAGGTGCCGCCACACTCTTCGCACACCGAATAGTATTGAAGCAATTTCGAACATCCGCATCCTGAGGTACCAAGGAAACTGAACGATAACTACGTGTCAAGAATCCCTGGAGCTCAACTCCCCGGGTCCAATCCATATAGTCGGGAGGCACCAAGAACAGAATTCCGGTCACATCGACATCATAGAGGTTCCAAAATACCCGCGTGATCCTAAAAAATTTGAGTGAGAAGAGGAGAAGAATTTAAATTCTTAAGTCATAATTCCTCACCAGAGCATAGAAGAGGAGTAAAAAGTATCCTACTCTCTGATATATAACAAGACTCAAAATAGTTTTTACTAGACTCGACTCGGCCAAGGTCGATCAATCAAGGGGGCTCTTAGGTTGGTACTGCTCTGATACCAACTTGTAACGCCCAAGATGTGATCCTATCCTTGTTTTGGCTCGAGGACCTCGACGGGGATACAAGCGCATCTCGTCGCTTCGCAAGAATGGATATCATTACAAGTACATGTAAAGAAGAGATGAGTATATGGAATTGGCTTACACTCGCCACAAGCTAAATCATTGTCACATTAATACATCAATACATTCAATGACCATACAGAAGAGCTGGGTCCGACTACAGACGAAATCAAACGATAAAAACGACATCCATCCTTGCTATCCCGGGATGCCGCCATGGAACCCATCCTATGATCGAAGAAGAAGAAGAACTCCAAATCAAATAAGCATCGCTCTCACGTCAAAGCATCGCATTACCTGTACCTGCAACTGTTGTTGTAGTAATCTGTGAGCCACAGGGACTCAACAATCTCATTTCCAAGGGTATCAAGACTAGCAAAGCATAATGGGTAAGGTATGGTTAAGTGGTGAGGCTGTAGCAAGCACTAAGCATTTATTTGAGTGGCTAACTTACGAGTACAAGAATAAGGGGGGTGATCGTCGCATAAACGGACGTGAACTACTAATGATCACTAACTGATCCAGAACACATACTTACGAGTCAAACATAACCCCACCGTGTTCTCTTTCGGTTTAGAGATTCATGAGAAGAGACAGTAACGGTTACGCACATGGTTGGTGTATTTTATTTGAGTTTACTTTAAGTTTTCTATGACCGAATGTTAAACAAAATTTCCAAGTCGCCACATAATCGCGGGCATGGCTTCTCAAAAAGATTTAAACCTGCAGGGGTGCTCCAACTCATCCATCACAAACTAACCACAAGCTGCGTTGGAATTCCTCAACCACGGGATAACGCGTAGTATTTGCCGAATCACGATTGAAAATCTCAACATTGAGATAGCCCGAAGTGTCCTCGAAATCCTGCGCACAAGACCTTCGAGAAAGGTAAAACAAATCCAGCAAGGCCGCCCGATGTGCCGACAATCCCGATAGGAGCCGCGTATCTCGTTCTCAGGGCACAATCGGATGAGCACAACGAATAGTGGCCTAATAGAAATCACCCGAGTTGCCCCGGGTTGTCCCCGCACACGACTCTACTTAGGACCAGCACCATCAGCACTGGCCGTCCCTGTATTATATGAATTAACTCCTCAGGTTCATGACGTCCTATGCTTTAGTAACGGTGTTCAGTATTATTATGTTGGGAAAATATAGTAAAAAGCTTGGGCCTTGCCAGAAGAGTTTTATCCCAAAACGAAAATCAAGGGCGTCCCCATAACAACCCCGAGCATCTTAGCAGTGCTCCATATGGAACATAACACCGGTACACAAGTAACTAAGGCGGAAAAAGTGGAACAAAACACCGAGCAAAAGTCCAAGCCTTCCACCTTTTACCATGTATATATGTGTATTATATTATATAGCAATAATATTATGATATCTAAAAAACATCCATGTTGGCACATGGAAACAATTTACACCTGCAACTAGCAACGCTATAAGAAGGGCTGAGCAAGCGGTAACATAGCCAAACAATGGTTTGCCGGGATATGGAGGGTTAGAGGCTTATCATGGCATTTTGGGAGTCTTGACATACAAGTGGTAGGTTGCGAGACATAGCGATAGAAACGAGATAACTAGCATGGCAATGATAGTAGTGGTATCCAAGGAAATAGTCATCTTGCCTGAGATCCCGCTTGGAAGAAGAACGAATCCATGAAGAAGACGAACTGACGTAGTCGAACGAATCCTCACACTCCGAATGCTTTCGGAACTCTATCGAGAAGAAGCAATCCGGAATAAAAATCAACACACCAAAAACACCACAACATATGCATGATATGATGCACAATCGATTATGATCCATGTACATTTAAATATGCAAGGCATGGCAAGCACAACACTCAAACACTACAAATTAAGTGAAGTTCAATATGCAACGAGTTGTATATTGATAAAACTCCACATTCGAATTATTTAGTTCACTCTCGCTTAGGTACTCATCAATGTTAACTGTTGTTTAACATGGATGGTCATGGCATAAGGTGAAGATGGAATTAAAGCAATTTTAAATGGCGAAGGATAACATACATAAAACAAAATAATAACTCTCCATATTGTGAGAAATATGGTTAATGTTGTTTAACTAAACAATCATTTTAAATGTTGTTTATCATGGCAAGAGGTCAAGCATACACAACTACATCATCTAGGCATTTTAAATGAGGCCGGAAACAACTTATAGTATTTCCGATACGACCTCTTATGCAATTTAGAAATTAGTCCTGATTTTTCCTAAGCATATGTTATATTTGTTAAACCGCAAAACAAAGTGTGCCATGAGATTCTACCCGTTTTTCTAGTCAAGTTACATATGTGGAACATTTTAAACGGAGCTACGGTTATTTAGTGATGAATCAAACCGCGTAGCAAGTCATTAGGCAATTTTTTAGTGCAACATCATTTTAAATGTTTTTTAGCATGCATGAGGATGACATGAACAAATCGATGAAATTTTAAGAAATTAAGAACGTATAATATCATATTTGCATTTGTCGCCACGACGGAAAGAAATGGGTGCCATGGCGGCGAAAACAAAAACGGTGCCACGGCAACGTTCCCGTGATCCGACAACTCATTGAGATGCCGGTGCATAAGAACAAGTGTGGGTGTGTGGAACATGCAAGAGATGTGGGATGATCCCGGTCACCAGGTTCCCACATATCGAAGGGAGCAAAACGAGGGGCAACATGCAATGAACAATCGCAGACTGTGCAAATACGCGGTTCATCTCATACATCACACATGTACTCGATCACAGGCCGTCGTCTTGACGGTTATACGTTTGAAGCGTTCATTCAGGGTGGACCGAGGTTCGTCGAGGGATGTAGTCATACACGGGTCGTCGTGAAAGTAGTGGCACTCGCGCCGTAGTGGAAGTAGTCGTTCACGGCGCCGGTAGTCGTACACTAGACTGATCCATGTTCCTCGGGGGTTGTAGGTAGAGATACACATATCATAGCCGGCGTGGGCAGGTCGTCGACGACGTCGTTCTTGGCAACGAGGCAAACTTGGCGTCGGTAGTGCAGCAACAACACCAGTTATCGGACAGCGGGTCTTGCAGGACTCGGTCGTGGCAGCTGACAAAGATGGAACGGCTACATGAAACCGGCGAAGAGGAACTTGGCGTGATTCAATACGGAGCAACACAAAAAACGCGGTTCAGAGATGGATCTGAGATGATTGAGGATGTGGTCGCTGCGGCCACACGTCCAGGAGATGGAGGTGGTCGTGATGCATGGGCAGAGCAACCAGAGGTCAAAGAGGGCCCGTGCAAGGACCACATGGAGGCGGGCATGGTGGAGCACCGGCGACGGGCGGCCCGAACGCAGGCGAGCGGCGAAGCCATGGGTGGCCGGGGTAGGCGATCTTACAGCTCTGCTCATGGCAGCGGCACGGTTCTGATAGGACACATGACGGAGGGAGGGAGGGAGACAAAGAGCAAGACAAGGGGGCGCGGCGAGCTTAGGCGCTCCGGTGAGCTGCTGCTCATCACCGGCAGCGGTGCGAAGGAGGAGGAGCGAGGTTTGGGCGCGTTTGGATGACGACGGGAGGAACGAGGCCACGGGTCGGACGGCGCGGGCGCGACGCTTGCTGGAGGAGGTCAAGCAGAGGAAGAAGAGAGGTTGCAGGAGAGGTCCGGTGGACAGGAGGGTCACCGGGCGGCGCGGGCGTGGGAGGAGAGAAGGAGGAGGCGCGCGGGCGGAGTCAGGGGGCGCAGGCGGCCTGTGCTCACCGTCTAGCTGGACGCCATGGCCGGAGGCCGAGCTCACGGTCAAAGGGATCGACCGCCTGCCCGGGTGGCGATGTGTGTGAGTTCTGCGTGGTGGTGGCGGAACAGGAACGAGAGCGAGGGATATCGAGAGGAGAGAGGAGTGGGGGTCGGCCTAGGGTTAGAGAGGGTTTAGGTGGGCTACGGGGATGTTGGGCCGGCCTGCGTGGAGGTCCAAGTGGTCGGCTAGGCTGCTTTATTCTCTATTTTTCTTTACAGAAACAATAGAAGGCCCAAGCAAGTAAAATATAATAAAATATAGGAGGTTCAGAAGAATGATGAGGTATCTTATTGGACTTAATGGAAATTACCAGGTCAACAAAGTTTGTCTCAATAGACAAGAAAAAATGTTTAAATTCAAAAGGATTTGAATTTAATCCGAATGGGTTTTACTAGAGGTATGGCTAGGAGTGTAACCAAAATGAAGAGATTTTGGGAGGAACTTCGAAGGTCACAACATAATTAATGACAACGTTAGGGGACCGAACTTGAAGAAGAAAAGCCGAGGGATTTAAATTGTAAGTGTGTCCATGGGTGAATCCAGTTTAATGGAATATTTTATTATAGGTCCCTAGAATATTCAGAGGATATGTTATAAAGAGAAATCACCATATGAATCCCTCAATTTAAATATATCACAAGATCTATGCAATTTATTTATTTGGGTTGCAAAACTTAATGACATGATGGCATGATGAAATGATGCAATGCAAAAATAACAAAGAGCAAACAATAAAATAGCAATCATGAAAAGAAATCGGTCTTGGTCTGTTACAAATAGTTCCCAAGGAAGATAATTAAACCGCCATATGAATCCATTATAAGAGCCACCTATGGAATTAAAGCGAAGGATGATAAAGCATGAAACTATGCATTATGCCTAGCTAGAGGCATAAAACAATAGCGCTTGGGTGGAGGCAACCCAATATTTATTTTATTTGCAACTTTTATATTTTGTTTTGGTGTGATGACATCATTTTTTGCTAATATAATGATTGGATTTTTATCTTTTCATTAGTGTTTATGCCAAGTAAAGACTTTGGGATTATTTGGTTGATAGTTGATTTGATACAGCGCAGAAACATAAACTTTTACTCCTAGTACTTGAATCTCTATTTTTTACTCGAAAATGATAAATTGATGAGACTTTTACACAATATTGAGATACAAATTTACCAGGTTTTACTAATTTTTCAGAATTTTTAGAGATACAGAAGCTTGGTTTTAGAACAAATCATTACAGACTCTTCTGTTTTAGACCGATTCTATTTTTACTTGCATAGTGTGCTTGTTTTAATGATTCTATGGATTGTATTGGGGGGGTGGGTATAAGTCATGGGAGGGTTACAATATAGTAGGTATTATGCAATAACAATTATGAATCTATTTATGATAGTACTTAAGGTGTCTGATCTTATTATTATACTAACGGATCTCACGAGGTTTCTGTTGAGTTTTGTGTGCTGAAGTTTTCACGTTTTTGGTGAGATCGCAATGGAGAAAAGAATGAGGAACAACAAGACCCTAAGCTTGGGGATGCCCAAGAAACCCAAGGTAATATTAAAGGAAGACCCAAGCGTCTAAGCTTGGGGATGCCCCGGATGACATCCCATCTTTCGTATACAATCCATCGATATGTTTTTATTCATCACATGATATGAGTTTTGCTTGGAGCGTCTTGTATTATATTTTGTTTGCTTTTTAGTTTGCCACAATCATTTTCTTCTAGACACACCTTTTGAGGGAGACACATATTCATCATAATTTATTAGAATGCTCATTATGCTTCGCTTTTATCTTTTGAGTTAAGGCAATTATGCTCGTGTGCTTCACTTAATCTTTAGAGGATGGCAGAAATTATATTTTGTAGAAATCATTGGCACTCTCATGCTTCACTTAAATCCTTTTGAGAGTCTTTGAAATAAGAAGTGGTATTTTTCACGGGTTATATGTTTAGTCAAAAAATGATTGGTATACAAGAGGGGTATAATAAAAACTTGCATGTAGATAACCAAATGCGAAACATATGATCAACTGTATTGAGGTTATAATATGTGGCTGTACTATCTTATGGAAATTGGCTAGTAAGAATAATGGTATTAATGTTTATGATCCACTATTCATTAAAATGTCGGTCTTGGCATGAGAATCAAGTTGGAGTGTTTTTTATCATTGATTAAAAATCTTGTGTGTTGTCTGGCCGGGGGCTCGCGGTGGTTAACTCCTCCCAACCTCCCCCTAGGGGCAAGCGATGAGTGCTTTTCTTCGAGAGAGCTAATAGAGTACACAATAAGTATCTGAGTTCATAGTGACTAATGTGAGTTTGTTGATCGTAAGCACTTCCCCTCCTTTTTGTATTTTGCTAGCCTCATCAGTACCGTGCATTACCCTTTCTCACCTCGAGAGTTGGCGCAAACTTCGCCGGTGCATCCAAACCCCGTCATATGATACGCTCTATCATACACAAGCCTCCTTATATCCTTCCTAGAAACAGCCACCATGCCTACCTATCATGGCATTTCCATAGCCATTCCGAGATATATTGCCATGCAACTTCCACCATTCCATTTCATGACTTGTGTGTTCATCGTCATATTGCTTTGCATGATCATATAGAGCTGACATGATATTTTTGGCAAAGACACCGTTCATCATTGTACTCCCTGTTACACTAGATCGTTGCACATCCAGGTACACTGCCAAAGGAATTCATATAGAGTCATATTATTCTAGGCTTATCGAGTTGTAAGTAAATAAAAGTGTGATGACCATCATTATTAGAGCTTGCCCCTACCTATGAGGATATAAAAAAGAGGCCAAAAGATCCCATCAAAAATAGAGAAAAGGAGAGGGGGGCAATGCTACTATCCTTTACCACACTTGTGCTTCAACGTAGCACCATGTTCTTCATGTGGAGAGTCTCCATGTTTTGTCACATTCATATACTAGTGGGAATCAATATTAGACTTAGCTTGTATATTTCATTTACGGGTTCCTCAATTGCCCGAGTTCTACATGGTGCAGTTAAGTAGATGCACACCCACTTAGTTTCAGTATAGAGCTTTCATAAACTTATAGCTCTAAGTGCATCAAAAGTTTCATGGCAATCCCTACTCCTCACACCGATATCGATCGGAAGGCATCTCCATAGTCTAACGATCCGCCTAGTTGGTGTGAGACTATCCAAACTTTTGTCTTCTCCTATTTGTCCCTACCATCATTATATTCCAGCCAAAAGTGATGAAAGTCCCTGGCTCAAGCCAGGTATTGAGTGAAGTTGAAAATGCTGAAGCGCATGCAAATGTACGAGTCAAGTGTTTGGTTAGGCACCGGGGTGAACATGATTTATACTTGACGTTTGGAAGACAAAGTTATGCCATTGCTTACATAATTAAATGAATTTGTGGATAACGTTTGTTAGTGTTTTTATTTTGAAAAGCAATTGTCATTAGCTGGTATTCATCTTTATTTTCTTTTCAATATTTACTAAGTCATCACTTCTCGACATTTATATTGTAAAAGGATTAAATGATAAACATGTTAGGTCCCATTGAACATCAAAATTTATGTTTTTTATCATTTACCTACTCGTGGACGAGCTCGAATTAAGATTTTGGATGCTTGATATGTCTCCAAGGTATCTATAATTTTTGTTTTCATTATATTATCAATCTTATATGCTTTAGAGGCCATTTCATGTCATTTTTGGGAACTAGCCAATTAATCTAGTGCCAAGTGCCACTTTTTGTTTTTTGCCTTTTTTTCGCAGGAAACCAATACCAAATGAAGTCCAAATGGAACGAAACTTTACGGCGATTTTTCTGGACCAGAAGGGACCCTAGAAGCATCAGGATGAGACTAGATGCCATATGAGGGAAACACAAGCTCAGGCGGCGTGCCCCAGGGGGCGTCCCGTGTGAGCTTATGGGCCCCTCGCGGGTCCGCTAGACCTAATTCCACTTTCGTCAATTCCAAAAATCCCAAAACCACCAGAAGGAGACCCGAAACAATTTTTTTGCCATTGCATGCATATGTTCTTCCGCGATCCCATCAGGAGGCCTCCGTCGGTACTCTATGGGAGGGGGAATCGATCTCGAAGGCTATCTCCATCAACCTTGATGCCTCCATGATGATGCGTGAGTAGTTCACCAAAGACCTACGGGTCCATAGTGGTTAGCTAGATGTCTCTATCTCTCTCTTTCTCTCTGATCTTCAATACAATGTTCTCTTCGGAGATCTATCCGACGTAATCATCTTTTGAAGTGTGTTTGTTGGGATCCGATGAACTGTGTGTTTATGATCAGATTATTCATATTGAAACTAATTGTGTCAAATCTGAACTTTATTATGTGTCAAATCGGAACTTTTCGATCTATGAATTTGCTTTGGCCAATTAGATGAGTAGATCATCTGAGGGAGCAGTGCATAGTAATGGGTTCAATCTTGCGGTGTCCTCACCTCATGACACAAGGGGTAGCGAGGCACTTATTTGAATTGTTGCCATTAATGATAAAACGACGGGGTCTAAACATATTACTTGTCTTACTTTGTCTACATTATGTCATCTTGCTTAAAGCGTTACTCTGTTTGTGATAGCGCTCGATTGGTGGAGTAATAGTAGTAGATGCAGGCAGGAGTCAGTATACTTTTCACGGACGTAATGCCTGTATACATGATCGTGCCATGAATAATGTTATAACTATGCGCTTTTCTATTAATTGCGCAACAGTAATTAGTTTACCCACCATACGCTATGTTCTTGAGAGAGATGCCTCTAGTGAAAACTATGGCCCTGGGATCTACTCAATATTTTTATTAAACCCTAACTACCTTGCCACAATTTATTGAACTTGTAAATTATCTATCTGCCACTATCAGATTTGATCCTTGCAATTAACGAGTACAATGGGATTGACAACCCTCTTTCCCGTGTTGGGTGCAAGTATTTGTTCTTGTGTGTGTAGGTATTCTTGACGGTTGTTTGCTGATCCTCCTATTGGTTCGATAAACCTTGGTTCTCACTGAGGGAAATACTTGTTGCTACTTTACTACTTCCATCCCTTCCTCTTTGGGGAAAAACCCAACGCATCTACAAAGTAGCAAGGGAGAGGTTGCATGGGGCACTGGGCTCGGCGAAGATTTATAGGGGGTGCGCGGTGATGATGTGGAACTATCAGTGGTAACGGCACGACTGGGAGTGGCTTCGCTAGTCGAAATCGAGTGGCAAAGGTCAGTGGCGGTGGTCATGGGTCTAATCAGCGACAACCTGACGGTGGTTGGTCCAATCAGTTGGGGCAAATCGACGAGTGGTTTGGGAGCTTTCATAAGGGCATGGAGGCCGGGGCTAGCATGGACAAAGGGTGGGAGCACATGGGCGACGTGGGCACGGGCGTGCTTGGGGTCGTGCGCGAGGTGGAGCGGTTGCTGGGGAGACGAAGCTGACATGCGGCCCCGAGCGATATGTGAGGAGGGAGGGAGAGAGGGGCGCGGCTGGCTGGGCTGGCTAGCTGGGCTTCGGCCTAGCTAGCTGGTCTAGTTGGGCCTTGTGTTTTAATTTTATTTTTCTGTTTCTTTTTTATGTCTTCTTTTTCTATTTTTTTTTCTAAATTCTGTTTTGTTTGAAGTTTGAACTTACTTCAAACCGAGACTAATTTCTAAATTCTAAATGGAATATTTGTGAAATGTTGCACATTCCTTCTGGGCATTTCAGACAACTAATTTCCGCACTTTTATTTTCCTTTTGAATTTGAACTTGGTTTCAAAATCAAATCTGTTTCACATTCTAATTTGAAAAAATAGGCACGGGGTCTAGGTCATCATTTGGACTCGTGGAATTCTTTTTTCCTGCCAAATTTAAATGAAAAAAAATTAAAATAAATTCCCTTTGACTTTAAATTGATTCCAAAATGAATCCAATTCAAATCCTTTTAGGGGAATTTTATTTGTCTTGGATATTCTTGGGACTTGTTAAGAATACTTTTTCCCAACAATATTTCAAATGTCTTGGGTTTGTACTATTGGCTAGCTAGCTTTCCACTAATTGCGTTTGGGTTCTATCCCCTCTTATCAAACAATCAAGAAGTTTAGCTAACAAGCAATCAAACAAGGGGTTTTGTTGGAAAAAGTAATTCCCTGTGAAATTTTTAACATGCCAGATTTGTGAAAAATCTGGGATGTGACAGCTACCGGCCTTAAAAGAGATCTCATCCCAAGATTTGGAGATGCTAGAAAGAAAGGTTAGGGTGTGGGGTTCCTCTTAAATTCCATCTCCGAGTCTGGGGTTGGTTGTTCGGGTTGTAGAAATACCATATGTACCTTCGGATCATTGGTGCTGCATTTCCTTGACTATTTATACTGTCTGTAGATATTTTTTTTTGGCTGGTAGCTCTATTCTTCAAGGCTTCCTTGTAGCTGATGTTTGGTCGATGCATCGTGCTTCCTAGAACTATCTATATGTTCATAGTCTCTTGGGTTCCGGGTTGCTACCACCCTTAAAATATTTTAAGGTTGGGGACTCCTGTGGCTTCTTACTCCCTGGTTAAGCTGACCATCCTTCAGATTCTAAAATCAGGATATCATCTACCGGCTCATCAGGTTCTCTATCCTTCTATCCATGTGGTTCCAACTGTTCCTGCAGATCTGTTTATGCTCATACCACCTATCATGCACTTAAGGTTTCTCACTAAAATCATATGTCAACTCTTCTATAGTGTTTCATGTTTGTACCATATATCAAATACTTAAGGTTTTTTAGGCGAGTCATATGTAAACTCTTCTATAGTGTTTGGTGTTTATATCACCTTGCCTTCATTTGCAGTTCCTCAGATAAATACTATTTTTCATCCTTCCATCTGATTCGTGGGTAAATACCAACGGTTGTTCCGAGTGATCCTTGGTGTTTCCTCTTTCCACCCACGAGTCTCAAAATTTCATATCATGGAGTGGTCTTCCGATATATGGATCCTTCCCGTTTGTCTCTTTCCCATCATTTGAACTACTTTTGGTAGCTCTTGCCTTTTACGGGGTCACGTACTATTCCATCTAAGGTCTTTGGCTTGTGCCATTTCTCAACTATAGGTGTCGTGCTCAAGACTATCCGCTCATAGTATGGCGAATAATAAGAGTAGACATCATGGCAATCAACTCACGGCATACCCAAATCATTACCAACCATGTGGTTTGGAAAATCTTCAAAAACCTAACACTCGCTCTTCCTCACAAGCTTTCTTGAAGTCCTTCTGGTTCCATGCTCCAATCTGGTCTTCTGAAATTTCTTCGTTCTTATGTCGACAACGTACAATGTTGCCTCACAACTTTTAAGTGGCAAAAAAATCCTATAGTGTTGACTAATATCTATCGCTTCCTTGATGGCTCCGTATTCTATCATAGCAAACTCATTTGTCATCACATTACTCTATTACAGTCAAGTGGTATTGCATCTGATTCTGACAACATTTTACTTCCGGCCTTAGTTGATATATCCATATGGGTTCTGGTGTCTGGTGTACTACAGTACCATCATTCCTACCTGTTCTGTTCAGTCTTACTCATTAGGTATCTGGGTTTCTCAATCATGTTCGACTGGCTTCCCAAGGTTGAGGAAAAATCCAAATCAAACTACCCCTTACGCAGTCCATAGCGTGGTCCTTAAATTGTTCCATTTCCAGTTCCTTATTGGCCTGGTGACTTCCATACTGGAACAATAATATTTCCTTGGTCCCATTGGTCAAGTTCCAATCGACTTCCCCTTCGGTTTACTTCAGTGTTCGGTAGTTACGATGTGTGTGGTTCTTATGTCTGTTCTTACAACTTCCTAATTAGATTGTTTTGCTTTCTGTTAACAGAGGTGTTTCCAATTTAGTCTCTTTTTTTCCTTTCATGTTAACCGAGGTGTTCCCAATTCAGTCTCCCTTTCTCGGTTTTGGGTGTATGGTAGTATAAAATTGGGTCAACAATATTTCCATTTCTTGATAATTGTGTTGATACATAACCGATAGTACTTCCGTTACATCATGAGTATTGCTTCTACTATCTACAATAATAAGGATGTATCTACTACTACACATCCTCCTCGTTAAAGGTCTTCACTAGTACAGGGTTGTTGCAGACACTTCAAGTTCTTCCTCCTCTGGAGTTCTGACTATCTCTGATTCTAGCTTCTTGTCTTCTGATTCAAACTTCTTCATATCCACTAGCCAACTCGGGGCAATCTGCGGCAATGTGTCCTGGGTCATTACATTGAAAGCAAAGCGGTCTTGTCGTGTATTGTACTCTGTCAGGTCTCTTCTTCTTGTTCACTGATCCTATCACCCGTAGTATCTCGGTCTCTTCTCCTATTGTTGACACGATTCGGCTCCATCTCTTCGGTTTCTCTCCTAGTCGTGTCTGTGGGTTCCTCTCTGTGATTAGTATATTGTTTCCCAAGGTACGACACTTGTTCATAAAGTGTCCCATGTGTCTTGCATTGGTAGCATTGCATGTGGCTCTGATACATCCATTTTGCATCATGAATTCTTTTTGATATTTATGTTATTATTGTCCATCATTCCTTATTATGATACAATTCTTATGCCTTTTCTCTCTGAATATGCAAGGTACATCACAAAGAGGGAGACTACTGGAAACTGGAATTCTGGACCTGAATGATGAGGACATAACTACCTTGGATACGACCCAAAATATTGCATACGTGCATTGTGAGGTGATTTCTTATAAGACTTATTTAATAATTTATTTATGTTATCCGGAACAAAAATACTTCATCTATTTTTATTTTATGCCTAAATGTAGAATGGTCGAACACTTGTATGAACCACGTGTGATGACAAAGGAAGAGGAAATGGTTGGGTGCTGTTCAAGAGGTCCTCTCACGTCAAATGAAATAATTAGGTGATGTTCAAGAAGTTCTCTCACGTCACTTTTAGCCCAAGAGAAGATAGAGTCCAAGTCTCTCACGTTCTGGACTCTGATTTGGATTGCACAGACATACCTGTCTCAAATCGCCAAGAACTTTTTCATACGGACTCCAAATTGTGCGATTAGTTTTTTGTTGGAAAGTAGATTTCATATGCTTTCCATCCCAATTGTATTCACCTTCAAATGCATCCGGAGCGTGGAGATATTGATGAAACAATCTGACACTGCAGCAGAATCCGAGTCAAACTATAAGTCCAAAGGTGTTGCATCACCTCCACTTGGGCCCATAGGCCTTGTGCGACCTAGGGTTAGTTTTAGGGTGCCTTGGGACGTCTTCCACCCCTTGCTTCTATATAAGTAGATTAATCTAGTAGCTTTTTCCTTGGGTTTTGTTTAGTTAAATGTTAGATATTGCAACTTCGTGTACTTTGTTTGTGTCCAACGACTAGACCAAGACCGCTTTCGGATCCCCACCTTTATCAATAGTTCATCTATATTCGCAATATTTAGATTGCTTTATCATATTCTTGCTTGTTCTTCGATTGCTTGCAAGAAGATACCTTTGTGGTCAGGTTGATCGTGCTCCGGCGTAGTGAATAACCTCTTGGACTTGGTTTAGCGATTGCTAAGGTGCAACGTCGTGCACGTTTGTAGTCGGATCGTCAAAGTCGAATCCAGCAAATCGATAGTTACCATCACATTGAAAGATCGGGACCCTCGCCTCTATCAAGTGGTATCATTTTTCAGGTTGCTCGGTGAGAATTTCCAGTTTTCCCTAGATTAAATTTATTTTTCTTACCTATTGCCCAAGAAAAAGCCACAAAAAAGTTAGATCTATTCATCCTTTGTCCAAGCCAGTCTGAGCCTTTGCAATTTTCTTTTCAGTGTTGCATAGTTGAATTATCGGTTGCATCGTCGTGTCGAGTTGCTGGTCTTAGTGTCTAGTTCCTTTAGAGTTTTGAGTTCTGTTCACATTAGTCACGCCACCGCTGCATGATCATCCCTTCCGTTGTCACCCACCGCCATCCATCAATTTTCACCACATGCTCCCATTGTTCATTGTTATCATCATACTTGAGGTCGTTCGCATCTACCTTGATCCAATTTGCATCTTATCTGATTTGTTGGAGAGAAGAGACAAAAAAGTAAAGAAAAAAGTGAGAGCAAAAAAAAAGAGAAAAAAGAAAGTAAAAAGAAAGTGAGACAAAAGAAAGGTTAAAAAAAAGAGAAGATAAAAAAAACAAATTTCGGATCTACTTAGACTCAATATCGTATCTGAATTCGGATTGAAATCTGTTTTGCGCAGTGTTCTGTAAAACAGACATATCTTTCTCATACGAAGTCCGTTTTGGCTTCACGAGTACTCAAATTCCAGCTATCGACGAACCGCATCTGAATAGGTAATCAAGCTAGTTCATTGTTGTCACTTCCAAATCAGCTTCTAAATAGGAATTTTTACCCTCCGAAAGTCGTGAACATAGTTTGTCATTATTTTTCAGGTTCGTTCCTGATTTTTTTGACTCCTCATACGAACTCAAAATTGAGTGATTATTTTTGCATCTGAAAGCTTGAGTCAGTAGCATTCTTGAGAAAAAATATCAGAAATTTGACATAGTATTTTCCAGAGGAAAGTTGCAGAGAGAGTTTTGGTATATCCTGCTTGGCGGTCATTTATCATCATTGTCTTTACTGCCATTGTGATCTTCACTTATATCTTGCTGTCGAGAGCTAATTCATATCATCCGTTGCTGTTATATGACCTACGTCATGACTCCATTAGTGTCTAGGCTCGCGTATCTAGTACGGTCTAGCCTAGGACCAGCATAGTACCGTCGTTCAGCGTTTATTCAGCATTGCATCTCTGAATTGATTATTACTAATCTTTTTCTACCTTATAATAAGCCTTCCAAGCTCCACATATTTCTACATCATGTATACCTACGTTCACCTGGTAATCGCTTTACTCAATCTTCGGAGATATTGACACCATCGGTTGCCGGTCGCCACCTGCTGCATGGTAAGAATTTGTAAGACATTGATATTTATTTTTCTATGGGCGTTTTGCCACCACATCCTAGTAGTTCATCGGAACAATATTCTTGGATCTTTGTTTCTTGTTTCTACTAATCATGACAGGATCCAAAGTGGTCAGTTCATGGGCTTCTTCGATCATGGGAGACATGCCACCGCAACAACCGTTACGAGAGGTGCAAAGAGATCCAAATGCACATGATCATGTTAATGTTTCTATACCATCATTTAATGGCCATTTTAGACCTGATTTATATATTAAATGGGAGTTTGAAATAAATGATATATTTGCTTCCCATAATTTTGCTGAACAAAAGAAAATTAAGGTCGTAGTTGGTTCTTTCACTGGTTATGCTTCAGTTTGGTGGAGCGAATATTGCCGGTTACACACTGATTATATACCTACTACTTGGGATGATTTGAAACTTGCCATGAGACACGCATTCGTTCCTGCTTATTATACTCGTGAAATGATTGAAAAGTTAAAACATTTAAAACAAGGTAGAGACACCGCAACGAAATATTATGATGATTTACAAACGACCTTGTTGCATTCCTCATTAGAACAAAGTGAAGAAGATTTTATAGATAGATTTTGGGGAGGATTAAACCGTGATATTCAAGAGATACTAATTCATGAAAAGTGTTATACTATGGATCGTTTGTTTCATCTTGCTTGCAAAGCTGAACATGAAATAAAACAATGTTTTGTCCACAAAGAGAATGAGTGAAAGGTGCACATTCCAAGAGTTGATACGGTTGTTACTTCAACTTCTAGGCGTACTATGACAACCACATCAATTGTTGTTAGGGCTACATCACCTTCACCATGGGACACGTGACCACCAAGAGTGCCTACATCATCTGAGTTGATCATAAGAGGTAATGATGAAGGTACTGATCTTCCACCTCCACATGAGTATCATGAATGCTTTGTCAATTTAAATGCACCCCATGATGAGCTACCCATTAGTTTAATCACACCATGTCTTTTTGAAGACTATGTTGATGACTTGACTTTGCCATGTGATCAAACAACTTCAATATCAACAATTTCGATTGCACCCATTGAATTAACAGTTGATGCCGAAGAACCATATGAATCAGGGAATAAATCTGATTTGGATCAAATATGTTTGAAAATAATCGTGCCAATGTTTAATCATTTTGATATGACCTCCAATTTTAGTAACGATTCTATGTCAAATGATATGTTGCATGTTTGCTTATTTAAGCATGTTGTAGCGTGTAAATTTGAAATAATTCTAGTTTATTCACAAATGTTGGGACGGTTTAGTGATGATCATTGCCAACCTTTTTATTTGAATAAGAGCTTCTCTTATATGTGCAAATTGAGTTGCAATATATTCATGCCTGTAACTTCTTGGGATAATATTTTGGCTTTATATTTCATGACATTTGAAGTGTCCTCTTGTATAAATGTGTCACATGTACCACAACTGAGATCAATAAAAATATATGACATATACATATACAACATGTACACCTTGTGTTGGTGCACTAGGACTAGGGTACCCAGTGCCCCTGACTTATGCACAGGCAGTAGTAGCAGAACCCATTAACATAAATACAGTCAAAACCAGTCCAAACCAGAGAAGCCGCTCTACGTGAGATCAAGGAGCGCATCAAGAAGACAAAACCAGCATTCAAGACCAAGATCCCGACAGAAGCAGCCTACGCTGGCTAAGCAATGCCGGCAAGGTCGATGCAACAGCCCAGAACGGGCCCGAACCGCGCCAGTCACGTCCCCGGTGTGTGCCGGGGACCGAGGCGCACACATCTTCAGGAAGACCCCGCAAGCCATCCCCCGGCAGGCACGAACCGATCGACCACCGCTCCACCACATCGCAACGCCAGTCATTTGTCGACGCGGTGTCGAACCCTCAGGTGGCTAAGTGGCTCTCGCTAAGTACGTGGTGACGCACTGGGAGACAAATTATGCCCGTTTGACACTCGTCCAGAGGCGTGTCAAGATGTTGAGCAATAGTTAGCTAAAGCGGTGGTAAAAGCCTGCCGGGGATGCATCCCCGCATGCCACCTAGGCTAGCATTTATGGCATTTTGTCCTAAATGCCAGAGTTAGGTATGATAGCACTGTTGGCTATATAATCACTAGATAATGTCTATTTTGCCAGTGTGGTTGCCCCTTGAGCTATAAAAGTAGGCCCAAGGCAACCTAGCTAAAGATTCGAACCTTTGGACAATTTTACTCGCGTAGCAGCTTTCCAGAAGGCAACCTTACCGGGTTTCAGCACTGCGTGTGCTTGTTGTTCCCCCGATAAATCCACCAAAGCAAGAGTAGGGTTTTACGCTTCCCAGCGGCCCGAACCTGGGTAAAACACCAATGTCTCCGCGTCGTGCTGCCTCACCACCTCTGTTCTTTGTGCAACGAGACCTCACCCCTGCCGAACCACAAAGGGGCCCGTGGCCCCATAGGTGATCGTGTGCATCATGACCTGACACCTTGTCTCTTTTGTTAGCCACATTTCAGACTAAGCAACGCCGAGGACAGCTTTGTTTTCAAGAAGGGGAGGATGATGAGGACATGACTACCTTGGATACGACCAAAAATATTGCATACGTGCATATTTGTGGGGTGATTTCTTTTAAGAATTATTCAATAATTTATTTATGTTATCTGGAACAAAGATACTTCATCTATTTTCATTTTATGCCTAAATGCAGAATGGCCGAACACTTGTATGAACCACGTGTGATGACAAAGGAAGAGCAAATGGTTGGGTGCTGTTCAAGAGGTCCTCTCACGTCAAAAGAAATAATTAGGTGCTATTCCATAAGTTCTCTCACGTCACTTTTATTCCAAGAGAAGATAGAGTCCAAGTCTCTCACGTTCTGGACTCACATTCGGACTACACAGACATACCTGTCTCAAAACATCAAGAACCTTTTCATCTGGAATACGAATTGGGTGATTCTTTTTCTATTGGAAACTAGATTTCATATGATTTTCAGAACAGTTGAATTCACCTTCAAATTCGTCCGGAGCATGGATATATTGACGAAACAATCTGACGCAGCAGCAGAATCCGAGTCAAACTACAAGTCCAAAGGTGTTGCATCACCTCCACTTGGGCCCATAGGCCTTGTACGAACTAGGGTTAGTTTTAGCCTTGCTCCTATAGAAATAGATCAATCTAGTAGCTTTTTCCTTGGGTTTTGTTTAGTTAAAAGTTCGCTATTGCAACTTCGTGTACTTCGTTTGTGTCCAACGACCAGACCAAGACCGCTTTCGGATCTCCACCTTTATAAATACTTCATCTATATTCGAAATATTCAGATTGATTTATCATATTGTTGCTTGTTCTTTGATTGCTTGTAGGAAGAGACCTTCGTGGCCAGGTTGATCGTGCTTCGGCGTGGTCACTAACCTCTTGGAGTTGGTTTAGCGATTGCTAAGGTGCAATGTCGTGCACATTTGTAGTCTGATTGTCAAAGTCGCCTCTACCAAATCGATAGTTACCATCTCATTGAAAGATCGGGACCCTCGCCTCTATCACTGAAATCCAAGAAAATGGCTGAAAAATCACTGGACTCCAAATGACCTGAAACTTCACGGAGAATTTTATGGAATATATAAGAATTATGGGGCCAAAAATATACCAGAGGGGGGCCACCTGCTGGTCACAAGCTAACAGGGCGCACCCACCCCCTGGGGGCACCCTGTTGCCTTGTGGAGCCCCATTAGGTCTCCCGACCCTCCCCCTCTTCTCCTATATGGTGTGTTTTACCCTAGAAAAAATCATAAGGATACTTTTGGGACAAAGTGTGGCGTGTCGAGGCGAAAACCTGGGCAGAGGCCCTTTTGATCTCCGGCAGAGATATTCTGTCGGGGAAACTTCCCTCCGGGAGGGGGAGATCAAAGCCATCATCACCATCAACGCTTCCTCCTACGTGGGAGGACCAATTTTCATCAACATCATCATCAGCACCATCTCATCTCAAACCCTAGTTCATCTCTTGTATTTAATCTTTGTCTCAAAACCTCAGATTGGTACATGTGGGTTACTAGTAGTGTTGATTACATCTCGTAGTTGATGCTTGTTGGTTTACTTAGTGGAAGATATTATGTTCAGATCCTTGATCTCCATTATTACACCTCTGATCTTGAACATGTTGATGATCTGTGAGTAGTTACTTTTGTTCCTGAGGACATGGGAGAAGTCTTGTTATAAGTAATCATGTGAAGTTGGTATTCGTTCGATATTTTGATGATGTGTATGTTGTTGCTTCTCTTAGTGGTGTCGTGTGAACGTCGACTACACGACACTTCACCATGTTTTGGGCCTAAGTGAAGGCATTGTGGAGTAACAAGTAGATGATGGGTTGCGAGAGTGATAGAAGCTTAAACCTCAGTTTATATGTTGCTTCATAAGGGGCTGATTTGGATCCACATGTTGCATGCTATGGTTAGATTTATCTTAATTCTTCTTTCGTAGTTGCAGATGCTTGCGAGAGAAGGTAATCATAAGTAGTTTGTTTGTTCACTTAAGAATAGCACCTTAGCAACTCAACATGATGAACATGACTAGACAAAAATTCCCATGTGTCCTCGGGAGTGCTTGCTTAATATAAGAGTACTTTCTGGCCTGTCCTTTGCTATAAAAAGGATTGGGCTACCTTGCTGCACCTTTTTTACTATTGTTACTTGTCACTTGTTACGAATTACTTTGCTACAGAACTATCTATCAATGTTACTTGCAGTACTTGCAGAGAATACCTTACTTAAAACGGCTTATCATTTCCTTCTGCTCCTTGTTTGCTTTGACACTCTTACTTATCGAAAGGACTACGATCCATAACCTATACTTGTGGGTCATCAAGACTCTTTTTTGGTTCCGTTGTCGGGGAGTGAAGCGCCTCTGGTAAGTGGAACTTGGTAAGGAAACACTCTCGATACATGCTGAAATTTACTGTTGCTTGTCACTATGGACGGTCCCCCGTTGAGTGGCTTGTTCGGGGCATCTTTGCCTCGAACGGAAGTTGAAAAAGTTACATCTCAACCTACTGAACCTACTGAAAATATTTAGTATGGGATTCCTTCGGGTATGGTAGAGAAACTACTAGCTAATCCTTTTGACAGTACAAATCATCCTGATTACCACTTGATATATGTAGATGAGATTTGTGGATTGTTTAAGCTTCCAGGTTTATCTAGAGACAAAGTTAAAAACAAGGTTTGCCCTTTATCTTTGGAAAGAAAGGCACTAATGTGGTACATGCTATTGGATGATATTGGATCTGGGACTGGAATCGCTTGAAGTTGGAATTTCATCGGAATTTTATCCTATGCATCTAGTCCATCGTGATTGGAACTTTATGTATAATTGATGGCCTCGTGAAGGGGAAAGCATCGCTCAAGCTTGGGGGAGGCTTAAATCTATGATGCACGCTTTCCCCAACCATGAGCACTCAAGGGAAATGATTATACAAAAAAATTATGCCCGGCTTTCTCATGATGATCAATTACTACTCAATTAGTCTTCTAGTGGTTCCTACATGAAGAGGACTATTGAATTCAAATGGGATCTTGTGGTAAGAATTAAATGGAACTCGGAATATTGGAAATTTTACAAAGGTAAGGAGTGAGGTATAAAGCTTAAGTTAGATTGTGTTAAATCTTTTATGGAAACAGATACTTTCCACGAGTTTAGCAATAAATATGGGCTTGACTCCGAGATAGTAGCTTCTTTCTGTGAATCATTTGCTACTCAAGTTGTTCTCCCTAAGGACAAGTGGTTTAAGTATCATCCACCTATTACAAAACTATTAGAGGAACGTGTTAAAGTTAAAGAGGAAAAACATGCTTATCATGTTAATCCAGTTGTGCCTACCGCTTACATTGAGAAACCCCCTTTTTTTGTTAGGATTAAGGAACATGCTAAAGCTACAACTGTGGTTAATAAAATTTATATTAGAATACCTAAACCCTCTAAACAAATAAATGTTGAGCCTAATATTTCTATGGTTAAGGATCTCCTAGATGATAATATTGATGGACATGTTATTTATTTCTATGATGAAGCTACTAGAATTGCAAAACCTATCACAAACATTCGGGATGAGCTAGATAAAAATAAACCTGTTACTGGCATGCCTGTTGTTTCTGTCAAAATTAGAGATCATTATTATCAAGGCTTATGTGACATCGGTGCTAGTGTTAGTGCTATACCTTATACCTTATACCAAGAAATTATGAATGACATAGCACCCTTTGAGATCGAAGATATTGATGCCACTATTAAACTTGCAAACAGAGACACCATTGCACCACCTGGGATTGTTAGAGATGTTGAGGTCTTTTGTGGAAATGTAAAGTACCTTATGTATTTCCTAGTAATTGGTTCACAACAAGATAGTTTTTGCCCTGTTATATTTGGTAGACCTTTCTTGAATATTTGTAATGCTGAAATTAATTGTGTTACTGAGAAGGTCAAGGTAAGCTTTGGTGATGAGTCTCATGAATTTAATTTCTCTAGGTTCGACAGAAAACAATATGAAAAAGAATTACCTAGTAAGGATGAAATAATTGGTCTTGCTTCTATTGTCGTGCCTATTACTTATCCTCTAGAACAATATTTGCTAGACCATGAGAATGACATGCATATGAATGAAAGTAATGAGATATATGATATATTTCTTAGACAAACACCTATTCTTAAACACAACTTGCCTGTTGATATTTTGGGGGATCCTCCTCCACCCAAGGGAGATCCCGTGTTTGAGTTAAAGACATTACCTGATACTTTGAAATATGCTTATCTTAAAAGAAGATATAGCCTGTTATTATTAGTGCTAACCTTTCAGAGCACAAAGAAAAGAGATTGCCTAAAACTCTCAAGAAGCACAGGGCTGCTATTGGATATACTCTTGATGATCTTAAGGGCATTAGTCCCACTCTATGTCAGAACAAGATTAATATGGAACCGCATGCTAAACCTGTCGTTGATCATCAACGCCGCTTAAATCCTGAGATGAAGGAAGTGGTAAGAACTGAAATATTAAACCTTCTAGAGGCATGTATAATTTATCCCATTACTGATAGTAGATGGGTAGGCCCTGTTCATTCTGTTCCTAAGAAAGGAGGTATACCTATTGTTCCTAATGTTAAAAATGAACTTATCCCACAAAGAATCATAACTCGTTATAGGATGGTAATTGATTTCAGGAAATTAAACAAAGCTACTAGAAAGGATCATTACCGCTTGCCTTTTATCGAACAAATGTTAGTAAGGTTATATGAGCACACATACTTTTGATTTCTTGATGGATATTCTAGTTTCTCTCAAGTACCCGTGTCAAAAGAAGACCAAGAGAGAACTACTTTCACTTGCCCTTTTGGAACTTATGCTTATAGATGTATGCCTTTTGGTTTATGCAATGCACCTGCTACCTTTCAAAGATGTATGACTACTATATTCTCTAATTTTTGTGAAAATATTGTTGAGGTTTTCAGGGATGAATTTTCCGTTTACGGGACTTCTTTTGCTGATTGCTTGAGCAACCTTGATTGAGTTTTGCAGAGATGTGAAGAAACAAATCTTGTCTTGAATTGGGAGAAGTGCCACTTTATGGTGAATGAAGGTATAGTACTTGGGCATAAGATATTTGAACGAGGCATTGAGGTAGACAAAGCTAAAGTTGATGCATGAGAGAAAATGCCATGTCCTAAGGATATTACAGGTATAAGAAGTTTTATTGGTCATGCTGATTTTTGTAGGCGTTTTATTAAAGTTGTTTGAAATATTTCCAATCCCCTAACTAATATTCTTAAAAAAGATATTCCTTTTGTTTTTTATGATGATTGTGTGGAAGCATTTGAAATACTTAAGAAAGCCTTGATTTCTACACCTATTGTTCAACCACCTGATTGGAACTTACCATTTGAAATTATGTGTGATGTTAGTGATTATGTTGTTGGTGTTGTTCTAGGGCAGAGAGTACATAAGAAATTGAATGCTATTCATTATGCTAGTAAGACCCTAGACAATGCTCAAAATAATTATGCTACCACTGAGAAGGAATTTTTAGGAGATGTCTTTGCATGTGATAAGTTTAGGCCTTATATCGTTGATTCCAAAGTTACTATTCACACCGATCATGCTGCTATTAAATACCTTATGGAAAAGAAAGATGCTAAGCCTAGACTGATTAGGTGGGTGCTTTTGCTTCAAGAGTTTTACCTACACATTGTTGATAGGAAGGGAGCTAAAAACCCCGTACCAGATAATTTGTCTAGGATGAAAAATGTTCTTGATGACCCACTTCCTATTGATGATAATTTTCCTGATGACCAACTTGCCGTTATGAATGCTTCCCATAGTACTCCATAGTATGTAGATTATGCTAATTACTCCCTTTGTCCCAAAATAAGTTTCGCAAAATTAGTACTAAATTAGTACAGATTGTATACTAGACCAACGACACTTATTTTGGGATGGAGGGAGTACATTGTTGCTAAATATATACCACCTAGTTTTACCTAACAACAAAAGAAAAAGTTTTCCTATGATTTGAGAGATTACTTTTGGGATGACCCACATCTTTATAAAGAAGGAGTAGCTGGTGTTATTAGACGTTGTGTACGTGAGCATGAACAGCAATAGATCCTATGAAAGTGTCACT
Organism: Elymus sibiricus; assembly: GCA_039707655.1. NCBI lineage: Eukaryota > Viridiplantae > Streptophyta > Magnoliopsida > Poales > Poaceae > Elymus > Elymus sibiricus. The sequence continues at coordinate 266,251,535 of CM077665.1, read as the reverse complement.
CCGAGGCCTACGGAGGACACCATGCTGGTGACAGAACTGCACACAAGGTATTACAATCTGGTTTTTATTGTCCTACTCTTTTCAAAGATGCTCGTAAGTATGTCCTTTCTTGTGATGAATGTCAAAGAGTTGGTAACATTAGTAGACGTGAGGAATTGCCTTATAATTATTCACTTGCTATTTAACCATTTGATGTCGGGGGCTTTGATATTATGGGACCTTTTCCTTCCTCTAATGGATATACTCATATTCTAGTTGTTGTTGATTATGTTACTAAGTGGGTAGAAGCTATTCCAACTAGTAGTGTTGATCATAAAACTTCTATTAAAATGCTTAAAGATGTTATTTTCCTGAGGTTTGGAGTACCTAGATATTTAATGACTCATGGTTGTTCACATTTTATTCATGGTGCTTTCCGTAAACTCCTAGCTAAATGCGATGTTAACCATAGAATTGCATCACCTTATCATCCCCAGTCTACCGGTCAAGTTGAGTTAAGCAATCGAGAAATAAAATTGATCTTGCAAAAGATTGTTAATAGATCTAGAAAGAATTGGTCTAAGACACTCGATGATGCTCTATGAGCTAATAGAACTGCTTACAAAAACCCTATGGGAATGTCTCCATATAAAATGGTCTACGAAAAAGCATGTCATTTTACCTCTTGAATTAGAACATAAGGCTTATTAGGCAATTAAAGAACTCAATTATGATTTCAAGCTTGCCGGTGAAAAGAGGTTATTTGATATTAGCTCGTTAGATGAATGGAGGACACAAGCTTATGAAAATGACAAATTGTTTAAAAAAAGTTAAAAGATGGCATGAAAAGAGAATCCAAAAACGGGAAGTCAATGTAGGAGAGACCCTTCGATGAAACTGTGTGCGATGCATGAATCACAAACGATATAGTTCAAGCTCCTTCGCTAATGACACGAACTGTGTGCGACGGTGGATCCATCAAATACGATTCAGAAAATGGTTGCATGTGCGATCTATGGCAGATAGTTTGTTCTTATGAACCGTTTGTGATTAGCGAAGATAACAAAAAGGGTTAACTAATCTACATACGTGTGTGAAGTACGCATACAGTTCACTCAGATAAACTGTGTGCGATGATACAACAGAACACAAACGATTCAGCATAAGAAGATGGGTGCGATATATAGCAAACAGGTGAGTAATCAGAATCGTGTGTGAACACTAGAAATAACACAGATGTTTGGTGCTAATAACCTGTGTGCGTTGTGGGAAAACGCTTGCTGGTATACAATTGTCAACGATTGATGAAATCATCACCGACGGGTTTCGTAGTTTAGTCCGTGTGTACTGTGATTTGCTCTCTCTGCACAACATTTATCCTGTCCCTACATGACAACAACATATGTACTTATAAGAACATGATTGCATAGAAAAAAGAACACAATGCAATTTCAAATATTGTATCACAAATACCAACAATATTACAAGGTTCAAATACCAGCATTACAAGGCCCAAATTCAAAGATTATAAGGTACAAACTGATATTAGAAATCAAATTCAGCCACCGAGAAGTCATATATCGGCTCGATAGAATCGTTTCCGAATAATCTGTCATATGAACTTCCAAAGTGAAACTCAGCTTCTGCAGAGCCTTTTCCATTCCGTTGTAGATGCCTCCGCTAATCAGTAAAGCATCCATTGTGGCGCACTAAATATAGTGCAAACCTCATTACCTTGAGCACCCTTGCTTTCTGAACAAACAAACTGGCAAATTGAATCTCTGGATTGGTGCCTCGGTGCTTGTTCAAGTAATTTCCGTGAGATGGAATTCAAGGCATTCAATGGGATTGTTATATTGCGCCACCTTTTCCACTCCAAGTCCTGCTTGTATCTGCAAACGAAGACAACATATCAGTGCTTAGATGTAGTTTTGAACACTACGGGCCTCTTTGATTTGCGTGATTTATAAAATACACTAATAGAATGACATGCCATCTTCGATCGTTCATGATTAACATATCCAGAAAATGTATAGTACATCTGTCATTGTAATCATCGGTAAAAGTACCAACAATTGAACTCCGTTGTGGTTAACAATTAACTGGAAAGGAACATCACCTTGACGTATAGCTTCTTCGTGAACGGAAAGCATCTAAGGAACTTAACAACTTCATCAAAATCGGGGCCGATAGATTGTAGTGCCAAGATCTTCACTGTGCGCAGAGACAATGCGAGGCCTGTGGGAATCATTTTCTGGATGACAGACGAACATAGATCAACAAAAACTAGATAAAATGTGATGTACAATAATAAGAATGAGAAGAAGATTGTTATACCTGAACGGGTATGGATCCAGCTGTAACAAGTTCGGAGAACTTAGCACACGAATAGCCCAACACTGTCAATTTTGGTGCGTCAATGACCCTGATTCTTGTTCGACCTTGTTTATCAAGTACAAACAATCTCTCAAGGAAAGGCGCATTCTCAATGACCATATCATAAAACTCCCCAACTGACAGCATGTTGCGGCACCAGCCATGCAGATAAATCGTATGGAGATTTGTCGTAGCGATGTCGAGGCTACTAAACCCAAACATCATCAGAAGACGAAGGTACTCGAGCGTTGTACAACCGCCGAGCACGCGCTCCAAATCCGCCCTCGAGATTCTGACGCCAATGAGCTCGAGGTGCTTCAGTTTAGGGAGGTGAAGAGCGTGTGCGGCATTAATCTTGGGGAAAAGGCACCGCATGAACATAGCGCGGCGTAGCGTGTGCGTGAGGCGGAGGACGGACGAAGGCAGCGACCACCCATGTCCAGCAACAAAGTTGAGCTCGTCGAGCTGATCTAGGGCGGGGGATAAGAACCACTTGTGAAACTTGGGTTCGGCCTTGCAGTTGGAACGGAAAGTGCCGATGGCAAGGTGTCTGACTGGCGCGGTGTGTGTGGCAAGGATGTAGGACAATGCGTCCAAGGGTTTGCGATCCCCGCTGCAGAGCTCGTCGTCATCGAGGAGGTCAATGGGGGTGAAGTGCCATAGGGGGCGCCACCACCTGGAGAGGATGGTGGTCTGCACGGCAGATTTGATGGGGAGGAGGGACATGATGGTTACCAACATCTCATCGGGGATGCTGCTGATGAAGTCCACGCTCGCCGGAGCCTCATGTGGTTCAGCCTCAACCGTCCCCCGCTTGTTGGCTGCCTCGTCGTCCATCGAAAAAGGAGGCGATCCTCGGTGGCGACCCTTATAGATAAGAACGGAGGAGAAGGTGGAGCATTAATGGAGAACTTGGGAGGGAATAGGGCTGTGGGTGGAGGTCCGAGGTCAAAGGGCTTGATTCCAAGTGAGCCAGCTACGCCTACATGGCGGACTGCTCGCACGCGTCCCTTTGATCCTGCACGGTGGACTGCTCGCAAGCGTCCCATCTAATCAAACCTGCACCCACAACACCTCCTAGCCAATAAAATATAGTAAATTACACCGGTTGCTAATATTGTCACAAAAAATATGAAATAATAGAGAAAAAGTATACACTTGTTGCAAATACTGACATTTCATTATACTGACATATATTTATATTGTTATAAATTGCGCGAACATTTTTTTGTATGTATATTTGAACAATTATGAAACATAATTTACTTAGTTTGTATGTATAATGTTTATACCGCACGAATAATTAAATGTTATGTTTGTTATTGAGATTAGAATTTACAAACCATTTACAGATTTCTAAAAAAACTTAGTTTTACGTTAATTTTACATTTCCCTGACAGGCAGGGCCCACCTCTCATAGAGGCGGTGCCACGCGTCTGCTCGATGAGCCCGTTCCCGTGCACAAAAGCACGCTACCCACTACGCTCCACCACGACCGCCTGAAGGCAGCTGCTGCCGGCTGCTGCTGTGGCCGCCTTGGCCGCCACCCACCGGCAGCCGCCGAGGCCGCCACCATAGCGGCGGCCATCTTGGCCACAACGACACCGTCATTGGTCTTGGCCCCGACCCCGTAGTAATAGTGGGCACACACGTACACACATCCGAGAACGCAGGCCCACGTACGCCATACCACACGGTTTCTAAAAACCATAAAGCGTTCTTGTCGGCGTTCTGGATACCGGGGTACCCAGACTTGCCTGCCTGCGGCCCAGGGCGCGGCCCACCCCAACGACCGAGTATGGCCCAGCGCGGCCTCGCTCCACACAAGGCCCTCGCGAGACCCCGAGCTCGCGAGGGAAACAGCGCCAGGATCCACGGGGGGTTAGGCCTCCCCAGGCCTCCTCCCGAGCGGCGGAGATCTCTATGTAACGCTAGGCCTCAGTTGGTCAAGGGTGATGACAGCCAGGTCAGGCGGGCGCCAGCGCGCCAGAGGGGACAATTTCCCCTTTGGTGCAAAGGGGACAAGGACGAGCGCAGGTTCCCAAAGCGCCCCCAAAGGTTTCCCTTCTGGTGCAACAAGACCAAGACCCCGAGCCCTGCAGAACAGACATCACCGCCGAGCCCACCTCTGCATCACCACCGGCTGCTTTGCAGGCGGAGACCGCCTTTCGTCAGGATAGGACGTACCTCTTGTCCCCTTTCAAATTTGGCCGTTGTGGGATTCCTTCCCGCCTTGGCGATAAGGGAAGAGGACCCGGGCCGCTATAAATAGAGGGCAGGCTGCTCAGTGGAAGGGGGGAGAACCAACACACTTGCGACGCAACTCACCACTGTACTAGTTCATCCACAAACCTCCTCGCGAGGCAATCCACCAAAGGCAGGTGTAGGGTTTTACGCTTCGCAGCGGGCTGACCCAGGGTAAACTCTTGTGTGCCATCTTCTTCCTCGCCATCGTGCGAGGTTATCGTGTTGTGAGCTTGGAGGGGGTGAAGCTGTTGGGGAATCTTTGCACAAGCCCCTGGGCTCGAACTCCTAGGGTTTTGCGGAGCCCGAGATCCGACATTTGGCATGCCAGGTAAGGGGCGTGTCGGAGTGTTCAGCAAGCTTCGTTTCTTCTTCGCCCCATCGTGTCGATGGCCGACGCCCGACAAGCTCCTTTTGGCCTCGGAGGACCCGCCTCCGCCAACCTCGCCACTGCCGCTCAAGACCCGCGCCATGGCAGTGCGATGGTGGGCGGTCGTTACTAGGCCGCCAACGTCGTTTCCACGACCGACGCCGCTCGTGCCGGCCAGGCACATGGCGGACGAACGGTGCCCACGGGACCGGCATCGCGCTACACCCACGTGGGAGACCTCAACGCGCATGACTCGCTTCTGATGGCGAGTGAGATGCTTCGCCACCGCCCTATGCACGGGGCTTCGGCGCCTGGGCCGACCACATCGCTGAGCTGGTCGCCATCGCAAGGAGGGCCTGGGTCCCCCACCTTCCTTCACGACCACCGGCGCTGGGCACCGGTGGCTCGCTCGCCGTACCTGTCGCCCCACCTGCGGACGGCGTGACCACTCCGCTCTCGGGTGAGCCCGAGCAGGGCCCGCCGCACGCCGTACTTCTCCTTCTCCGGATCCCGATGACCGGCTTCGGAGCGCCGCCCGGTCCCGCCGGTAGTGCCTTCGAAGGAGGTGCTGGGGCACCCCGTGCGCACCTCGATGTGCGTGCCCATATGCAAATGGATCATCAACAGCCTGGCTCGTCCTGGCGGGAGCGCGCCAACCAGCATAGGGAGCAGGCGGCTCAGGCTTCTGGTCAGGCAGGTAACCGCAATGGAAGCGCGATGGATAACCAGGGAGGCAACTCACGTCAAGACACTCGCGGCCCACCCCACGGCGGCGGCAGAGGCAGGCAACTTCGGGCGGAGGCCCGCCACAGGAGGGTCTGTGGCCCGCGCACCCAGGATGGTGTCATCCCGCCACCCGGGGAGACTACACTAGGTGCGTGCGTAGATGACTCAGGAGGAGGCAAAAGCCTCTATACGGAGGCCTACGTTCTGAGCTACATCATACCTGCGGAGGGCACGGAGGATCTGGCGCCCTCTGCAGGCGCCGGCACCCTCCCGGAATAGGGAGATGTCCCGGACGCTCTCCCCAAGCCGGGCATGGGGGCTTCCATGGAGGGAGCACCAGGCCAGGTTTATGCAAGCAGGGGAGAGAGGGGGCGTCCAGGGAAGCGCGGGGGCGCGACGCAGCCGCCGCCCCCACGAGCAAGCAGCACGCAGCCGAGCCCAGGACCTCAGGAGCGAACGCCTGGGAGGGTCGGCAAGATACGAGCAGCGCGGGCCACCCGCGGCAACGGGAGCGCCGGCATGGGCCTCCGGAAGGGAGGGCCTCATGAGGCTCGCCAGCCGAGGCCCGGTCGGCGCCACGACGCCTCACGAGGCGGCTTCACCAACACAACACCTCTACAGCAACGCTGGGTGCATTGTGCTCATGTTTGGGCCGCGGGAGCGCAATCCCGCGGCTACGCGGGGAGCAATGCACTCAGGTTTGGGCTGTAAAGGCGCGCAACCGCGCAGTAATGCGCGGGATCGCTCTTAACCGAGTTGGGAGCACCTGGGCCATGCGCCTGGGGGCTTGCCCAGCTATCTTCGGCCGTGACACTCTCATGTAATAATGAGTGGGCTGTATATGCCCGGAGCCCCCCGAGGACGCGGAGGGGTTCCATCCCACACCCAAGTGGAAGCCCCATGCTCCGCGCTGGTGGACAACACTGCTCTCCAATGGCTATGCCCACGCAACGTGGATGCCCTATGCTCCGCGCTGGGGGAAGACGAAGGCAAAGACTAGTCTAGGTGCCGGACGCGGTTGTTGCTTGCTTCTTTTTTGTGTTCGTATTGCCACTTTTTGAAATGAAGTTGAAGATTTCATGACTCTATTTGAAAAGGGGCGGGAACTTTTCTCTTTTCGCGATTCCTCTTTCTGACCTTGAAGTCTCTTTTCTTTTGGATTGACACCTTGCCGAGGCCCATGCACCTAGGCCTCCCCTCGTGGCCCTCCAGAGCAGGCCGGCAAGGACCTATTGCCGCGAAAATATGATACGTCTCCAACGAATCTATAATTTTTGATTATTCCATGCTATTATATTATCTGTTTTGGATGTTTTATATGCATTAATATGCTATTTTATATTATTTTTGGGACTAACCTATTAATCTAGAGCCTAGTGCCAGTTTCTGTTTTTTTCCTTGTTTTTGAGTATTGCAGATAAGGAATATTAAACGAAGTCCAAACGGAATAAAATCTTCGGAATGATTTTTCTTGGACCAGAAGAAACCAAGATGACTTGGAGATGAAGGCAGGAGACCTGCCGTGGCGTCACAAGCCACCAGGGCACGCCCCCCTGGCTTGTGGCCCCACGGCAACCCTCCTAACCCTATTCTTCGGCCTATAAATTCCCAAATATTCCCTGGATACCAAAAAGAGCCACGAAAATACTTTTCCGCCGCTGGAAGCCTCTGTTTCCGTGAGATCCAATCTTGGAGCCTTTTCCGATAATCTGCCGGAGGGGGATTCGATCACGGAGGGCATCTACATCAATTCCATTGCCCCTCCGATGATGCGTGAGTAGTTTACCACAGACCTTCGGGTCCATAGCTAGTTGCTAGATGGATTCTTCTCTCTCTTTGTTCTTCAATACCATGTTCTTCATGATCTTCATGGAGATCTATCCGATGTAATACTCTTTTGCGGTGTGTTTGTCGAGATCTGATGAATTGTGGGTTTATGATCAGATTATCTATGAATATTATTTGAATCTTCTCTGAATTCTTATATGCATGATTTCATATCCTTGCAAGTCTCTTTGAGTTATTGGTTTGGTTTGGCCAACTAGATTGGTAATTCTTGCAATGGGAGAAGTGCTTGGTTTTGGGTTCAATCTTGCGGTGTCCTCACCCAGTGACAAAGTAGGGGTAGCGAGGCACGTATTTGTATTGTTGCCATCAAGGATAAAAAGATGGAGTTTTCATCATATTGCTTGAGTTTATCCCTCTACATCATGTCATCTTACTTAATGCGTTACTCTGTTCTTCATGAACTTAATACTCTAGATGCAGGCAGGAGTCGGTCGATGTGTGGAGTAATAGTAGTAGATGCAGAATCGTTTCGGTCTACTTGACACGGATGTGATGCCTATATGCATAATCATTGCCTTGGATATCTTCATAATTATTCGCTTTTCTATCAATTGCTCGACAGTAATTTGTTCACCCACCGTATTATTTTCCTTTATGAGAGAAGCCTCTAGTGAAACCTATGGCCCCCGGGTCTATTTTCCATATTAAATTTTCAGATCTATAAACCAAAAATACCAAAAATATTTCGCTGCATTATGTTTACTTTTGTTTTACTTTACGATCTAGCAATCTTTTATATCTATCTCTATCAGATCTCATCGTTGCAAGTAACCGTGAAGGGATTGACAACCCCTTTATAGCGTTGGGTGCAAGTGTTTGATTATTTGTGTAGGTACATCTATTGGGGACTTGCTTGTATCTCCTACTGGATTGATACCTTGGTTCTCAACAATTGAGGGAAATACTTATCTACTTTGCTGCATCACCCTTTCCTCTTCAAGGGAAACCCAACGCATGCTCAAGAAGTAGCAAGAAGGATTTCTGGCGCCATTGCCGGGGAGATCTACATCAAGCCTACCAAGTACGCATCACAAACTCATCTCTTGCATTTACATTATTTGCCATTTGCCTCTCGTTTTCCTCTCCCCCACTTCTAAAATGATTTTCGGAAAAAATAAAAAAGATTTGCCTTTTTATTCGCCCTTCTTCCATTCGTCTTTCCATTTGCTTTTCGTTTGCTTGTGTGCTAGATTGCTTGCTTTGTCACGATGACTCAAGAGAATACCGAGTTGTGTGACTTCTCCAATACTAATAATAATGATTTTATTAGTACTCCGATTGCTCCCGCCACTAGTGCGGAATCTTATGAAATTAATGCTGCTTTGCTTAATCTTGTTATGAAAGAACAATTTTACGGCCTTCCTAGTGAAGATGCCGCATCCCATCTAAATACTTTCGTTGAGTTGTGTGATATGCAAAATAAGAAAGATGTGGATAATGATATTGTTAAATTGAAGCTATTTCCGTTCTCACTACGAGATCGTGCTAAAATTTGGTTTTCATCTTTGCCTAAAAATAGTATTGATTCATGGAATAAGTGTAAAGATGCTTTTATTTCCAAGTACTTTCCTCCAGCTAAGATCATCTCCCTTAGGAACGATATAATGAATTTTAAGCAACTTGATCATGAGCATGTTGCACAATCATGGTAGAGGATGAAACTAATGATTAGAAATTGCCCCGCGCGTGGTTTGAGTTTATGGATGATTATACAAATTTTCTATGCGGAATTGAATTTTGCTTCTAGAAATCATTTAGATTCCGCCGCGGGTGGTACTTTTATGGAAATCACATTAGGATAAGCTACTAAACTCCTAGATAATATTATGGCAAATTACTCTCAATGGCATACCGAAAGATCTCCTACTAGTAAAAAAGTGCATGCTATTGAAGAAATAAATACTTTGAGTGAAAAGATGGATGAATTGATGAAATTGTTTGCTAGTAAGAGTGCTCCTATTGATCCTAATGATATGCCTTTGTCTTCTTTGATTGGAAATAATAATGAATCTATGGATGTGAATTTTGTTGGTAGGAACAATTTTGGTAATAACGCGTATAGAGGTAATTTCAATCCTAGGCCGTTTCCTAGTAATTCCTCTAATAATTATGGTAATTCCTACAAAAATTCTTATGGAAATTATAATAAGATGCCCTCTGATCTTGAGAATAATATTAAATAATTATTAGCTCGCAAAAAGGTTTCAATGCTATGATTGAATAAAAATTGCTCAAGATTGATGATTTGGCTAGGAACGTTGATAGAATTTCTCTTGAGATTGATTCTTTGAAAATTAGATCTATTCCACCCAAGCATGATATTAATGAGTCTTTAAAGGCTATGAAAATTTCTATTGATTAGTGCAAGGAAAGAACCGCTAGAGTACGTGCTAAGCGTGAATGGCTTGAAAAAGTGTGTTCTCGTGATAATAATGATGAAGATCTTAAAGTGATTGATGTGACTCCTATTGAATCTTTGTTTTCTAATATAAATCTTGATAAAGATGGGACTATAGATAAGTCAACTTTAGTTAAAAGGCGTCCCAATGATTCGGAGTTTATAGATATTAATGCTAAGATTGATAAAAGTGGGATTGAAGAGGTCAAAACTTTAAATAGCAATGAACCCACTCTTTTGGATTTCAAGGACTTTAATTATGATAGTTGTTCTTTGATTGATTGTGTTTCCTTGTTGCAATCCATGTTGAATTATCCGCATGCTTATAATCAAAATAAAGCTTTTACTAAACATATCGTGGATGCTATGATGAAATGTTTTGAAGAAAAACTTGAATTGGAAGTTTCTGTACCTAGAAAGCTTTATGATGAGTGGGAACCTACTATTAATATTAAAATTAAAGATTATGAGTGCCATGCTTTGTGTGATTTGGGTGCTAACGTTTCCACGATTCCAAAAACTTTATGTGATGTGCTAGGTTTCCGTGAATTTGATGATTGCTCTTTAAATTTGCATCTTGCGGATTCCACTATAAAGAAATCTATGGGAAGGATTAATGATGTTCTTATTGTTGCAAATAGGAATTATGTGCTCGTATATTTCATTGTTCTTGATATAGATTGCAATCCTACATGTCCTATTATTCTTGGTAGACCTTTCCTTAGAACGATTGGTGCAATTATTGATATGAAGGAAGGAAATATTAAATTCCAATTTCCATTAAGGAAAGGTATGGAGCACTTTCCTAGAAAGAAAATAAAATTACCTTATGAATCTATTATGAGAGCTACTTATGGATTGCATACCAAAGATGACAATACCTAGATCTATTGCGTTATGCCTAGCTAGGGGCGTTAAACAATAGCGCTTGTTGGGAGGCAACCCAATTTTATTTTTATGCTTTTGATTTTGCTTATGTTTTTGAGTGTTTCACACATTATTACCTCTGTAGTAATTGTGTTTTCTTGTTTAAATTAGTGTTTGAGCCAAGTAAGACCTTTGGGATGGTCTACGGTGTTTGTGATTTGATTTTGCTAAAAAACAGAAACTTTTGCTCTCAGTCCAGGACTTTTTTAAATTCACTGGAACGTGATTTTGATCTGAAATTTTTACACACAATTTATATACAAATTTACCTGGTTTTCCTAATTTTCAGAATTTTTGGAGTTACAGAAGTATTCGAAGTCTATAGATTACTACAGACTGTTCTGTTTTAGACAGATTCTGTTTTCTTTGTGTTGTTTGCTTATTTTGATGTATCTATGGGTTGTATGGGGTGGTATGAACCATGGAGAAGTTAGAATACAAGATATATTACACCAATATAAATAAAGAATGAGTTCACAACAGTACCTAAAGTGGTGATTTGTTTTTCTTATACTAACGGATCTCATGAGTTTTCTGTTGAGTTTTGTGTTGTGAAGTTTTCAAGTTTTGGGTAAAGATTTGATGGACTATGGAATAAGGAGTGGCAAGAGCCTAAGCTTGGGGATGCCCAAGGCACCCCAAGCCATATTCAAGGATACCAAAAATCCTAAGCTTGGGGATGCCCCGGAAGGCATCCCCTCTTTCGTCTTCAATCCATCGGTAAATTTACTTGAGGCTATATTTTTATTCACCACATGATATGTGTTTTGCTTGGAGCGTCTTGTATGATATGACTCTTTGCTTTTTAGTTTGCCACAATCGTCCTTTCTACACACATATTTTGAGGGGGACACGCATTAATCATGAATTTATTAGAATACTCTATGTGCTTCACTTATATCTTTTGAGCTAGGCAATGTTGCTCTAGTACTTCACTTCTATCTTTTTAGAGCACGGTGGTGTTTTATTTTATAGAAATTATTGAACTCTCGTACCTCACTTATATTATTTTGAGAGTCTTTAAACAGCATGGTAATTGGTTTAGGTTATGAATTTAGTCCTAATATAATGGGCATCCAAGAGGGATATAATAAAAACTTTCATATAAAGTGCATTGAATACTATGACAAGTTTGATTCTTTGCATATAGTTTTGAGATATGAAGATGGTAATATGAGAGTCATGCTAGTGAGTAATTGTGAATTGGAAGAAATACTTGTGTTAAAGTTTGTGATTCCCGTAGCATGCACGTATGGTGAACCGTTATGTAACGAAGTCGGAGCATGATTTGTTTAATGATTGTCAACCTTTGTGTGAGGGTCGGGAGCGCGCGATGGTTAACTCCTACCAACCTCTCCCCTAGGAGCATGCGTCTAATGCTTTGTTTCGATAACTAATAGACTTTTGCAATAAGTATGTGAGTTCTTTATGACTAATGTTGAGTCCATGGATTATACGCACTCTCACCCTTCCACCTTTGCTAGCCTCTCTAGTACCGCACAATTTTCTCCGGTGCAGCAAACATACCTTCCTCAAAATAGCCACCATATACTTTCCTCAAAACAGCCACGATACCTACCTATTATGGCATTTCCATAGCCATTCCGAGATATATTGCCATGCAACTTCCACCGTTCCGTTTTTCATGACACGCACCATCACTTTCATATTGCATATAGAGTCATATTTTGTTCTAGGTATCGAGTTGTAATTTTTGAGTTGTAAGTTAATAAAAGTGTGATGATTTTCATTATTAGAGCATTGTCCCATTAGAGAAAAGGATGATGGAAGCTATGACTCCCTCACAAGTTGGGATGAGTCTCCGGACTTTACAAATAATAAAAGAGGCCAGCGAAGCCCAAATAAAAAAAAGAGGCCAAAGATGCCCACCAAAATAAAAAAAATGAGAGAAAGAGAGAAGGGACAATGCTACTATCTTTTTCCACACTTGTGATTCAAAGTAGCACCATGATCTTCATGATAGAGAGTCTCCTATTTTGTCACTTTCATATAACTAGTGGAATTTTTCATCTTATGCACAACCACTTAGTTTTCTTTTTGAGCTTTCATACACTTATAGCTCTAGTGAATTCGTTGCATGGCAATCCCTACTCACTCACATTAATATCTATTGATGGGCATCTCCATAGCCCGTTGATACGCCTAGTTGATGTGAGACTATGTTCTCCTTTTTCCTCGCAACCTCCACCATATTCTATTCCACCTATAGTGCTATATCCATGGCTCACGCTCATGTATTGCGTGAGAGTTGAAAAGGTTTGAGAACATAAAAGGTATGAAACAATTGCTTGACTTGTCATCGGGGTTGTACATGATTTAGATACTTTGTCTGGGGAAGATGGAGCATAGCCAGACCATATGATTTTGTAGGGATAACTTTCTAAGGCCATGTTATTTCGAAAGGACGCAATTGCCTTGTTAGTATGCTTGAACTATTACTGTTTTTATATCAATATTAGACTTTTGTTTTGAATCTTATGGATCTGAATATTCATGCCACAATAAAGAATATTACATGGATAAATATGTTAGGTAGCATTCCACATCAAAAATTCTGTTTTTATCATTTACCTACTCGAGGACGAGCAGGAATTAAGCTTGGGGATGCTTGATATGTCTCCAACGTATCTATAATTTTTGATTGTTCCATGCTATTATATTATCTGTTTTGGATGTTTTATATGCATTAATATGCTATTTTATATTATTTTTGGGACTAACCTATTAATCTAGAGCCTAGTGCCAGTTTCTGTTTTTTCTTTGTTTTTGAGTATTGCAGATAAGGAATATTAAACGGAGTCCAAACGGAATAAAATCTTCGGAATGATTTTTCTTGGGCCAGAAGAAACCCAGAAGACTTGGAGATGAAGGCAGGAGACCTGCCGTGGCGTCACAAGCCTCCAGGGCGCACCCTAGGGGGGGGCGCCTCCCTGGCTTGTGGCCCACGACAGCCCTCCTAACCCTATTCTTCGGCCTATAAATTCCCAACTATTCCCTGGATACCAAAAAGAGCCACAAAAATACTTTTCCGCCGCCAGAAGCCTCTGTTCCCATGAGATCCAATCTTGGAGCCTTTTCCGGTAATCTGCCGGAGGGGGATTCGATCACGGAGGGCATCAACATCAACTCCATTGCCCCTCCGATGATGCGTGAGTAGTTTACCACAGACCTTCGGGTCCATAGCTAGTAGCTAGATGGCTTCTTCTCTCTCTTTTTTCTTCAAAACCATGTTCTTCATGATCTTCATGGAGATCTATCCGATGTAATACTGTTTTGCGGTGTGTTTGTCGAGATCCGATGAATTGTGGGTTTATGATCAGCTTATCTATGAATATTATTTGAATCTTCTCTGAATTCTTATATGCATGATTTCATATCTTTGCAAGTCTCTTTGAGTTATTGGTTTGGTTTGGCCAACTAGATTGGTAATTCTTGCAATGGGAGAAGTGCTTAGTTTTGGGTTCAATCTTGCGGTGTCCTCACCCAGTGACAAAGTAGGGGTAGCGAGGCACGTATTTGTATTGTTGCCATCGAGGATAAAAAGATGGGGTTTTCATCATATTGCTTGAGTTTATCCCTCTACATCATGTCATCTTACCTAATGCGTTACTCTGTTCTTCATGAACTTAATACTCTAGATGCAGGCAGGAGTCGGTCGATGTGTGGAGTAATAGTAGTAGATGCAGAATCGTTTCGGTCTACTTGACACGGACGTGATGCCTATATGCATAATCATTGCCTTGGATATCTTCATAATTATTCGCTTTTCTATCAATTGCTCGACAGTAATTTGTTCACCCACCGTATTATTTTCCTTTATGAGAGAATCCTCTAGTGAAACCTATGGCCCCCGGGTCTATTTTCCATACTAAATTTTCAGAACTATAAACCAAAAATACCAAAAATACTTCGCTGCATTATTTTTACTTTTGTTTTACTTTACGATCTAGCAATCTTTTATATCTATCTCTATCAGATCTCATCCTTGCAAGTAACCGTGAAGGGATTGACAACCCCTTTATAGCGTTGGGTGCAAGTGTTTGATTATTTGTGTAGGTACATCTATTGGGGACTTGCTTGTATCTCCTACTGGATTGATACCTTGGTTCTCAACAACTGAGGGAAATACTTATCTACTTTGCTGCATCACCCTTTCCTCTTCAAGGGAAAACCAACGCATGCTCAAGAAGTAACAAGAAGGATTTCTGGCGCCGTTGCCGGGGAGATCTACATCAAGCCTACGAAGTACCCATCACAAACTCATCTCTTGCATTTACATTATTTGCCATTTGCCTCTCGTTTTCCTCTCCCCCACTTCTAAAACGATTTTCAGAAAAAACCAAAAAGATTGGCCTTTTCATTCGCCCTTCTTCCATTTGTCTTTCCGTTTGCTTGTGTGCTAGATTGTTTGCTTTGTCACGATGACTCAAGAGAATACCAAGTTGTGTGACTTCTCCAATACTAATAATAATGATTTTATTAGTACTCCGATTGCTCCCGCCACTAGTGCGGAATCTTATGAAATTAATGCTGCTTTGCTTAATCTTGTTATTAAAGAACAATTTTCCGGCCTTCCTAGTGAAGATGCCGCATCCCATCTAAATACTTTTGTTGAGTTGTGTGATATGCAAAAGAAGAAAGATGTGGATAATGATATTGTTAAATTGAAGCTATTTCCGTTCTCACTACGAGATCGTGCTAAAACTTGGTTTTCATCTTTGCCTAAAAATAGTATTGATTCATGGAATAAGTGTAAAGATGCTTTTATTTCCAAGTACTTTCCGCCCGCTAAGATCATCTCCCTTAGGAACGATATAATGAATTTTAAGCAACTTGATAATGAGCATGTTGCACAATCATGGGAGAGGATGAAACTAATGATTAGAAATTGCCCCGCGCATGGTTTGAGTTTATGGATGATTATACAAATTTTCTATGCGGGATTGAATTTTGCTTCTAGAAATCTTTTAGATTCCGCCGCGGGTGGTACTTTTATGGAAATCACATTAGGATAAGCTACTAAACTCCTAGATAATATTATGGAAAATTACTCTCAATGGCATACTGAAAGATCTCCTACTAGTAAAAAAGTGCATGCTATTGAAGAAATAAATACTTTGAGTGAAAAGATGGATGAATTGATGAAATTGTTTGCTAGTAAGAGTGCTCCTATTGATCCTAATGATATGCCTTTGTCTTCTTTGATTGGAAATAATAATGAATCTATGGATGTGAATTTTGTTGGTAGGAACAATTTTGGTAATAATGCGTATAGAGGTAATTTCAATCCTAGGCCGTTTCCTAGTAATTCCTCTAATAATTATGGTAATTCCTACAACAATTCTTATGGAAATTATAATAAGATGCCCTCTGATCTTGAGAATAATATTAAAGAATTTATTAGCCCCTGAGCAACGCGCCTCAGGAGCCACACTGGTCACGTGGCCCCTCGCCCCTTTGGTCTCGTCCTTGTGATCCGGACGCCCCAACGGCAGTCGAGGTATGCCCGGGACTGGGCTCCGTAGACGTAGAGCGCCGCTTGAGCATCAAGGGGGGGGGGTTCCCAGGTAATGCGCCTTGGAAACCTCACCGATCATGTAGCTCCGTGCCCCTTGGTGTCGTCCTTGTGATCCGGACGCCCCAACGGTGGTCGAGGTCTTCTCGGGATTGGGCCCCGTCGATGCAGAGTGCCGAAAGGGCTCCCAGACCACCCCGCAAGCAATGAAGAAGCCTATCGGCATTCTAGGAATGGGGGTACCCCAACCTGCCTGCCTGCGGCCCAGGGCATGGCCCACCTCGTCAGCCAAGCGCGGCTGGCGCGGCCCCACTCAAGACAAGGCCCTCGCGAGGGCCCTAAGCTCGCGAGGAAGAACAGCACCAAGACCAGCAAGGAGTGGGCCTCCTCAGGCCCCCTCCGGAGTGGCGGAGATCTCTATGCAAAACCCGGCCTCAGGAGTGAAGGATGACGCAAGGAAGGACAGGTGGGCGCCAGTGCGGCAGGCGGTGCAGTTTCCCCTTTGGTGCAAAGGGAGCAAGGACGTACGCGGGTTCCCAAAGCGCCGCCCAAAGGTTTCCATTCCGGCGCAACAATACCACGACCACGAGCCCTGCAGGACGGATGTCATCGCCGAGCCCTCCTCTGCACCATCGACAGCCACTTTGCTGGCGAAGACCACCTTTGGCCAGGGCGGGGATGTACTCCTGTCCCCCTTCGAATTTGGCCGTTGTGGGATCCCTTCCCGCCATTGCGATAAGGGAAGAGGACTCGGGCCACGGCTATATATAGAGGATAGGCTGCTCACCACCATAGTGCCCTCACGAGGCTGCTCACCACTGTACTAGTTCATCCACCACACCTCCTCGAGAGGCAATCCACCAAAGCAGGAGTAGGGTATTACACTTCGCAGCGGCCCGAACCTGGGTAAATCATCGTGTGCATCTGCTTCCTCGTCATCGTGTGAGTTCGTCGTAGAAATCATCGAGTAGCAGGCTAGATAGGGCGAGGCTGCAGGGGATCTTCGCACACGCCCCTATGTTCGAACTTCTTGGGGTTTTGCGGAGCCCGAAATCCGACATTTGGCGCGCCAGGTAGGGGGCGTGTTGGAGTCTTCTTCAAGCCTCGCTCATTCCCCGCTTCACCGCTCCGATGGCCGGCACCCAACAAGCTTCCTCTGGCCATGGCGGATCCGCTTCCACCAATCCCACCGCTGCCGCCAGAGACCCACACCCCAGTGGCATGGTGCTGGGTGGTCAGTATCAAGCCACCAGTATCGCCTCCACCGTCGCTGCTCCTCGCACCGCCCAAACGCACGGCGGACGGGCGGCGCCCCCGGCACCGACGCCGCGTTGCACCTACGTGGGAGACCTCGACGCGCACGATGCGCTGTGGATGGCGAGCGAGATGCTTGGCCACCGCCCAACGCACGGGGGCTTCGACGCATGGGCCGACCACATCACCGAGCTGGTTGCCGTCGCGCGGAAGGCCATGGCCCCCTGTTCTTCTTCACGACTGCAAGCGTTAGGCGCCGGGGGCTCGCTTGCCGCACCTGTCGCCCCGCCGCCGCCGGCGTGCCCCCTCGGGCCCCGGACAAACCTGAGCAGGGCCCGCCACACGCCGTGCTTCTTCTCCTCCGAATTCCAGTCATAGGTTTCAGGGTGCGGCCCGGCCCCAACGATGGAACCTACGGAGGGAACAATGGGGCGCCCCGCGTGCACACCGACACGCGCCCTCGTGACCCTGTGGACCATCAACAACCTGGGTTGACCAGGCGGGAGCTCGCTATCCTGCGCAGGGAGCAGGCGGCGCAGGCGTCCGGGCAAGCAAGCAACCGCGGTGAAGGCGCATCGGATCGCCAAGGAAGCAACCCACGTCAGGAAACGCGCGGCCCGCCCAACGGCGGTGGTAGAGGTAAGCAACTTCGGTCCGAGGCTCGTCGCAGGAGGGTCTGCGGGCTGCGCGCGGCGCCCCGCCGGACGGCTCAGGAGGAGAACCGGGCCCTTATGTAGAGCCCTATGTACCAAGCTACGTCGTACCTCCGGACGGTGGGATAGATCAGGCGCCTGTTGCAGGCGCCGACACCCCCCAAGAGTAGAGGGTACCCTGGGCGTCCTCCCCAAGCCGGGCCTGGGGGCTTCCACCGACGGAGCACCTAGCCTAGACAACACGAGCGGGAGAAGGAGGGAGGATGCCCCCGAGCCCGCGGGGCACGGCGAGAGCCGTCGCCCTCGCGAGCAAGCAACACCGAGCCAAGCCCCGAGGCCTCAGGAGTAATGCCCTGGGGGCAGCAGCAAGACACAAGTAGCGCGGGCCACCCGCGGCAACTGGAGCGCTGGCGCAGCCACGGCAGGCTGGGCCTCGTGAGGCCCTCAAGACACTGTCCGGCCAGCGCCCTGACGCCTCAGGAGGCAGCTTCATCGACAAAACACCTTTATGGCTGCGCCGGATTTATTGTGCTCATGTTTGGGCCGCGGGAGCGCAATCCTGTGGCTACGCGGGGAACAATGCATTCGGGTTTGGGTCATTGTCGTGGTTTTGTCACGGCAAGATGTCCGGGTTAACGGACTTAGGTGTGAGGCCATCGCAACTATGTGGCGGCTTGAGAGGGGTTGGTCGGAATCGAGAGACGCGAGTTTACCCAAGTTCGGCCCCTCCGATGGAGGTAAAAGCCTACGTCCTGCTTTGTGTCTATATTGATGATGAGGGCGATCTCGATTACAAGGGTGCTGTCTTGTTACCTCTAATCTCGAGAGCGTCTAATTTGTCTATCTCTAATGATTTGAACTTGTCCCTCTAGGGGTGCTCTACCCCTCCTTATATAAGTGGAAAAGGAGAGTTTACATGTAGAGTCCTACTAGGAGTAGGATTAGGACTAGTCTCTCTTGGATCCTAATCCGGGTCTTGTTTCCTTTGTGAGGGAATCCTTTCCCTCCTTTGGGCCTTCTCTTGTAAGCCGCCCCTCTAAGCCCGTCCATGAGCCGCCTTGCACCAGCTTGCTCACTGGGCCTTGGGCCTTGTCGCTCGTCTGACCCGCCTGCCGGGTTACCCATGAACCGCCAAGTCTTGACCGGGTCACCAGTGAGCCGCCAAGTCCTGGCCGGGTCATACTTCCAGCCGGGTTATATCGTGGGGTACATCCCCGACATTAGCTGCCAGGTTAGCTTGAATTTATTCATGCTAAGCTCCTGAAATAAGAATAAATATGTTAAATGACCGGCTCGCTCCACTGGCCGGCTTAATGAAGTAGCTCCTTGAAAATCCGGGTTTCTTCTTCATATGAATGAGCCGTCTTCTCAATCATCTTGCTTGTCAGTGTCCTTTGAAGTAAAATATTGGTAATACAACACCCATATGCCATTGAGTTGGCCTCCAATACTCTTCAACTTGTGAAGCCGGGTTGCTTATATAAACTCTACCGGGTTATGATCTTTTGATAATGCCGGGTCATTATTGTTGGTGACGCCGGGTCAAACAACTAGACTCCAGCTAACTTGATAAAAATATTGGGATGAAAATCCATCTGATGTAGAGCCGTTCTTCCAACGCTTCAGCTCCATGAAGAAATGAGACCTAGCTCACTCAAAATTTGATAGCTTAAAAATGTCCTGCTATTTTTATCTCCATATTACCTGTAGCCCCCAAGCTCCAAGTTTATCCATGATGACTTGGCGCTTTGCAATAATATCTTTGATTGTGTAGCCCCCAAGTACCGGGTTGTCTTGCCTGCAGCAACCTGGGACTTGTAACTATCTTATACCTTATAAAGCTTCAGCTGGTGTAGCCCCCAGGGGCCGGCTTATCAATATGTGATGCGTCGGGTCTTCAATTTGGACCTTATAATCTGTTTGACCAACTGAATACTGTAGCCCCCAAGTGCCGGGTCGCATGCCTGCAGCGACTTGGGACTTTTAGAAAATTTGATCTGAGCGGTGTAGCCCCCAAGTGTCGGGTCAGTAAGAAGTACTGGGCTGGGACTTAGAAAAATATAGAAAGGCCGGCTCATCTCCTTGAGATAACAGGGTCTTGTTGACAATGTAATGATTTGAAAACCATCTTGCATTAGCCCCCAAGTGCCGTGATGCAAGCTTGCAGCAACATGGGACTTGCATACTTGATATAAACTGGACTTGAATAATGTAGCCCCCAAGTGTCGGGTCGTCTGCCTGCGGCGACTCGGGACTGTGTGAGAGTAACATGACTCATCATAATGCACTTCAAAAGTTCTCTTTGAACTGATATTGATCTGATTTGAATGAATCTTTGATCATGATTGTAATATAACCCGGAATGAATATCCTGGAATAATTCCTTTGTCTTTGAAATGAAATCCCTGCTCGTGGTTGCGGTGCAACCCGGCAAATATATGTTTGAGAAATCCATGAGTATTGTAGTATACTACAGAGCACAGGTTGAAGAAATCCAATAACCGGTTAATTAAACGACATGGCATTATATCTGATAAGGTGGCTCTTCAAGAATAATCAACTTTCCAATCTGATTTGAGAACCCCAATCCTTTAATACTGGTTATGATAAACCATGATGAAGATCCAGCCATGTTGGCTATTAAAGATCTATTTGTTCCTACAGATGTTTTTTCATCAAACTTAACGGCGGCTCATCTTAAGAGACAAGACCTGCAAAAATAAACAAGACATAATATATTCTGCATTGTTGTAAGGGCGGCTTGAAAAAAGCACAACCCGGAGATGTTAAAATCTTTCATAGCCTTGCTTCTTCTTTCATAATCTTGCTCTGACCCGGTTTGGAAAAACTGGCATGATATGTATGTATGATGCAATGCATGATGTAATGCATGATGTAATGTATGATGCAATGTATGATGTTCTTGCTTTCCTTCCTTTTTGCTGCCAAAAACTCATATGATGGTTCTTCCTGGCTGGACTCGATGCTTGAACTCATACCAGTGCAGGGTCTCTAACGAGAGTGACCGTCAACTCCTTTGAGCGGTTCAGGGTCTCTAGGCGAGATTAACTGATAAGAGCGCAACGAACCAGAAAGAGACACATCTGCCGGTTCTGCTGGGTGGACTCATTGCTTGAACTCATAACAATACTCGGTTTCCAGGCGAGAATTGATGAGCGCAACGTCCCAGAAAGAGACACGGACGCTGGTTCCGCTGGGTGGACTCGCTACTTGAACTCATAACAATACCCGGTTTTCAGGCGAGGATTGATGAGCGTAGTGTCCCAGCAAGAGACACAGCAGGGCATGAGTATCCCTAGGGCCCAGAAGCCCCCTCTCACGTGACACAGTCCGCCGTTTGAACCTTAACCAGTGCTCAGGGTCTCCTGGCAAGATTAACTGACAAGCGTTCGGCGGGTCACAGTGGCTGAAAAGCCTGATCGAGAGGGTTGAAGCTTAACCCGGTGGGTTGAAAGCCCCCAAACGACCTTGTCGATGATATCAACTTGTGCACCGTCTTGTAAGCCGCCGTCATGTGGACCGCCAACTCGTAAGCTGCCGTCTTGTGGACCGCCAACTTGTAAGCCGTCGTCCTGTAAGCCGCCGTACAATGGTGCTATTTTGGTTGAAGAGCCGATCAAGAAGGTGTGTAAGCTAAACCCGATGGGTTGGAAGCCCCCAAATGACCATGTAGAAGTATCCACCTTTGCACAATCTGAAATGCATAAACAGCAAAAACTCCAAGTTAATTTATGATGATCCAATAAATCAGGGCACCCATGTTTGAACGGTTCATCATGGCGACTCGTCCTCCTGGGCAACTTTTAATTCTTCCGTGAATAATATAGTAGCCCCGGGATCGGGTTAACTTCCTTGCGATGACCCGGGGTTCTCGTTGAAAACGACCAAATGTGTCTCGCCATGTTTGTAGCCCCCGAGTCTTAAGTTGACTCGAATATGCGACTTGAGAATCTCCACTGAAGGTTGAGGTTGACCGTGGCGGGTTATAGACGATCCCGTATGAATTGTTTCGATAATCCGGTCGACGGTTCGTCCCGGCTGGTTGTTGAAGTTAACCAAACTGCAGTGGTGGCGACTTGTGTGCCTGTCCATTTGGGCGGCTCGTATAGACAAACACTGCCCGATATGCTGATGTAGATCAGACTGCTGGCGACGTCTTGCGCCCGTCCGTTGGGGGGCTCATACAGGCGAGCACTGCACCGATATGTTGATGTAGATTGGACCGCAGGGCGGCGACTCATAAACATCCGTTGGGCGGCTCGTACTGGTGTATGCGGCTCCCGGCGTGTTGATGTAGACGTAGAAGTCAGCCACGGCGCGGTCGCGAGAGACGGCCACGACGTTGTAAACCCGTGCGGCCGCGAGAGACGGTTGCGACATTGTTGATGTAGACCAGATCACGTGGATGGGGGCTTGCGCACGTCCGTTGGCGGTTCACCCGTTCAGTGGATTGTCCAACGCATTGTGGACGCCCGAGCGGCCTCCCATTTATAATTTATCCTGCGCGTAAATTCATACAAGTCAAAGTACAAAAAACTCTTGATAGAGTAATGTCACAGGAATAATTTTACCAGGAAAAATATCACCTGATGATAATGTCGTCCCATCACGAACGTCGTTCTGACGGAAAAAACTCTCTGACCATAGACGCTTCTTCTTTGTGTGGGCAACCGGTCCCCTATTTTTTTTTACACCTATCGAACTGGTCCCCACCTCTCTCCTTTTCTTGTTTCCCTAACCGACACAGAGGTTACAGGAGGGGGTGGGGAACAGCGGGAGGCTGCGGGGGCGAGACACGCAGGCGGGCGAGGGAGAACCGCGGGTCCCCAGCCGGACCGGCACGCTGAGCCGGTGAGGGAGATGCACGGCAGGGCACAGCGGAGCTAATGGGGCGGAGGAGCGGAGGAGCGGAGGCGAGGCCGGATCGATGCGGAGGTCGAGGTGAGGTGAAGCCGCAGCCGCGGAGGCTCGCCGGCGAAGGGAGGCGCGGCGGAGGCAAGGTGTGGTGGAGCTGGTCGTCGGCCCGCGCGGCGGGGCCGGCCAGGAGGCCGCCGCTCCGGAGGCGTGGTGCGAGGTGAGGCTACAACGGCAACTGGTTCGGCGATCCGGCCAGGCAGAGCAGAGCGGAGCCACGATGTTGCAGCAGGTGCAGCGGGGCGCCGGCGCGGTGGAGGCGAGCCGGAGCTGGCTGGGCGCAGGCGTGCGCGAGGGCGGCCGGAGCGACGCGGGCGAGCGGAGGCGGAGCTGGCGCACGGGGCGGAGCAGAGACGGACCGCAGCGCAGGGCGATGGCGGCTGGCAGGCGCGCGGTTGAGTGGAGACGGCGGAGCAGCCGGCGGCGGTTCGAAGGAGGAGTTGTAGCAGAGGCCGGCTTGAAGGAGCGCAGCGGAGAACCGGCCGGTGTGAAGCGATGAGCCGGAGGTGAGGCGTAGCGGCAACAGGAGCAGCGGCTCGGTGGGAAGATCCGGCACAGGGGCGGATGCGGCGCGAAGCAGTTTGTAGGCAGCAGAGCAGGGCAGAGCAGGCCGGCTTGGAGCCGGTGCAAGGCGAGGACGCGGCCGGCTCGGGCAAGGGTAAGCCGGCGGGCGGAGCGGAGCAGCTGATGGACGCGCGGTGGAGATGGTGGCGACTTAAAGCAGTGACGGTCGCGCGAGTAGGGCCGAGTGGAGGCGGGGAGTGCGGCGGCTTGGCCGGCCGGGGCAAGGCAATGGCCGGCGGGCGTGCTAAGCCGGCGGGAGCGGGGCGAAGCGGCCACAGTGCGACGGTGGCAGAGGACCAGGGCACGATGGTGGCGGCTAGGCGCAGCGAAGGCCTAGGCCACGGCGGCTCCAGGCGCGGCGGCTGGAGAAAGAGGCGAGGTGATGCTGCTGTGGCGGGGCGAGATCGCGACCGAGGGCCGGCTCAGAGCGAGGCCAGTCCACCTGACGGAGGCGACGCACCAGCGATGGGAAGTCGGCTTCAGGCGAATCCGTTTCCGTGTGCTTTATATTTCCATCGGAATTGACCTCATCTCCGTGTCAAAGTCATACTATTCTTGCTATATTTTTTCTTTGAGCTACCACGTAGGTTGATGTGGATGCGATTTGATGTACACGTATTGGCTCATGTGGATGTCACCAAGCGCGTACGGCAGCTGCCCAAAAAACCATCTCGCCGCGGATTGATGCCTCGACGTACTCGCAGCAGAAAAAACGAGGATGGAGCAGTGCAATAATCTGATTCGCTTGGTCGTGGTAGGTCGCACCGGTTGCTCCAGTGATCGTCGACCTTGCTCGGACAGATCGATCGATAGGTCGCGTGTGGTTGCACAAAATTCAACCCTAAATTTTTCTTGATCTTGAATCTTGTATGTATCGTTCCAACTGCTCGTCGACGATGCGATCCTTCTGCATCGGCTCTTCTTCATCAGGCACATCGCGAGCTTCTCGATCCCTGTAAAAATCCCTTCAAGAACACAACACTACCGTATGCTCGCCCCACGGTGGGCGCCAACTGTCGTGGTTTTGTCACGGCAAGATGTCCGGGTTAACGGACTTAGGTGTGAGGCCATCGCAACTATGTGGCGGCTTGAGAGGGGTTGGTCGGAATCGAGAGACGCAAGTTTACCCAGGTTCGGCCCCTCCGATGGAGGTAAAAGCCTACGTCCTGCTTTGTGTCTATATTGATGATGAGGGCGATCTCGATTACAAGGGTGCTGTCTTGTTACCTCTAATCTCGAGAGCCTCTAATCTGTCTATCTCTAATGATTTGAACTTGTCCCTCTAGGGGTGCGCTACCCCTCCTTATATAAGTGGAAAAGGTGAGTTTACATGTAGAGTCCTACTAGGAGTAGGATTAGGACTAGTCTCTCTTGGATCCTAATCCGGGTCTTGTTTCCTTTGTGAGGGAATCCTTTCCCTCCTTTGGGCCTTCTCTTGTAAGCCGCCCCTCTAAGCCCGTCCATGAGCCACCTTGCGCCGGCTTTCTCACTGGGCCTTGGGCCTTGTCGCTCGTCTGACCCGCCTGCCGGGTTACCCATGAACCGCCAAGTCTCGACCGGGTTACCAGTGAGCCGCCAAGTCCGGGCCGGTTCATACTTCCGACCGGGTTATATCGCGGGGTATATCCCTGACAGTCATAGAGGCGCGACACCGAGCAGAAATGCACGGGATGGCTCTTGACGGAGTTGGGAGCAACCGGGCCGTGCGCCTGGGGGCTTGCCTAGCTATCTACGGTCGTGACACTCTCACGTAATAATGAGTGGGCTGTATACGCCCGGAGCCCCCCGAGGACGCGGAGGGGTTCCTTCCCACGCCCAAGTGGAAGCCCCATGCTCCGCGCTGGCGGACAACACTGCCCACCAATGGCTAAGCCCACGCAACGTGGATGCCCTACGCTCCGCGCTGGGGGAAGACGAAGACGAAGACTAGCCTAGGTGCCGGACATGGCAGTTGCTTGCTTCTTTTGGTGTTCGAATTGCCACTTTTTGGAATGAAGTTTGAGAATTTCGGAACACTATTTTTAAAAGAAAAAGGAGCCGGGACTTTTCTCTCATCGTTCTCTCGTTTTTCCGGTCTTGGAGTCTCTTTCTCTGAATTGGTGTTTCGCAAGGGCCCGTGTGCTCAGGCCCTCCCCGAGGCGCCTCGGAGCTGGATAGCAAGGCCCTGTCGCCTTAGGCACTTGCATCTTTTGGCGGTCGACCCCCACTCGGGGGCTCCAACCACAGCGCGGCACCGCAGCATGGAGCCTCGGGAGGCTCCAGCGCCTCCTGAGGCAGCAGCCGGCAGGACGGAATGGGGGTCGCTCGAGCGTCAAAGGGGGCTCCTGAACAGCGCGCCTAGGAGCCTTACCGGTCATATAGCCACTCGCCCCTTGATGCCGTCTTCGTGATCTGGTCGGCATCAAGGGTGTCAAGGCCTCACCTCGTAGTTGCGTCCTGGTGATCTGGACGTACATTACGGTGGTCAAGAAATGTGCGGGACTGGGACCTGCCGACGTAGAGCTGCTTGAGCGTCAAAGGGGGCTCCTGAGCAGCGCGCCTCAGGAGCCTTACCGGTCATATAGACACTCGCCCCTTGATGTCGTCCTGGTGATCCGGTCGGCACCAAGGGTGTCGAGGCCTCACCTCGTGGTTGCGTCCTGGTGATCCGGACGTACATTAGGGTGGTCGAGAAATGTGCGGGACTGGATCCAGTCGACGTAGAGCACAGCTTGGGTGTCAAGGGGGGTTTCATGGGCAACGCGCCCCGGAAACCCCATCAATCACGTGGCTCCGTGCCCCCTGGTCGCGTCCTGGCGACCCGAACGCTCCATTGGCGGCCGAGGCCTCGCCCCCTTTGGACTCGTCCGGGTGATCCAGATGCCCCAACGGTGGGCGAGGTCTACTCGTGGCTGAGTTCCGCAGACACAGAGCACCAAAGGTGCCCCCAAACCGTCCCACAAACAAGGAGGGAGCGTCCCAGGTGGAATCGCGGGCTATCTGGGCAAACCGGCCACACCTCGCGACGCACGAGATTGTCACCACCCTACAAGCTAAGTACATTACCGAACCAAGCAAGAGCCTCCTAATCTAATGGCGGCCCGAGGACGGGATAAGGATTGTACGCACTAATGTGAGAATGCAGGTACTGCAGGCCACCACGCACGGCTACCGAGATCCCAGAGGCCTGAGGTGCCAGGAAAAACAGCGCGAGGGGAGGGACCCTGCCACGACGAGCAGCAAGGCCACGAACCCGGGGAGTGGCAGCCACGAGCAGCCCCTCAGGAGAGAACGCCTCATGAGGGCCTAGCCGGCCGCTGTCACCGGGCCGCATCGGCATCGGCGCCAAGCCCCGCGCAAGGAAACTAAGTCACGTCACGGCAAGCAGGCGACCGGCGACTAAAGGAAAGGAAGAACGGAGACAAAGGTAATACGCAAAAGACTAACGCCCACAGGGGCCGAGTTCTTCTTAAAATATTACAGGTACCAGGAAAGGAAGACAGGGGAGGCCTAGGCGGAGGAGTCTTTGTCGCCGTCCGAGTTGCCGGCCGCCACGGCGCCGGAGCCGCCCTCCCCGCCGGAGGCGGGCACCTGGACGAACCGCTCCACCAGGGACTCCACGTGCGGGCGCACCTCGTCCCAGAGGGGCCTCTGGAGCCCCACAGGCACCCGCTCCCCGACGTGCTGGAGGTCGAGCTCCGGGGCGTGGCGGTGCAAGTTGGAGAAGACGCGCGTCAAGGCGAGGTCCAGGAGGTCGCGCACGTCGGTCTCGCTGTCCGCGTTCACGCGGGAGACGCCGGTCTCCAGCATCTCCACCACCCTGCGGAAGAAGTCGAGGTAGCCCCCGTCGCCTTGCGCGTAGGGTAGCGTGGGGGCTTCCCCGACGAACCGGCTCACCGCGCTGGCCGCGCGGTGGGCGATGTCGAGGTACTACTTGGCGCGCTGGGACTCCAGCATCTTGGCGTAAGCTGCCTTGTCCCGCGCGGCCTGCACGGCGTCGGCCGCCTCCTTGACCTGGGCCAGGAGGGACGCCATCTCCGCCCTGGCCTCCGCTTCGCCCCTGAGGGTGGCTTGGAAGGCGGCCTCGGCGGTCGCCAGCTGGGCCCACAATGCATCCACCTCCTCTTGGAGCTTGCCGAGCCTGCGTTTCTTGGCCGCAGGCGCCCTGGAAGAAGGAGAGGATCAGGTCTGCGCATCGAACATGACAACTAAGAGAGAAGGAGGCGGCGGAGCACTCACTCATCGACCATGGCCCAGCGCCGGCGAACTTGCGCCGACCCCAAGGGCCCCCCGCCACTGCCTCCGGAAGAGGGCGCGGAAGCCGACGGCCCCGCGCGCTTCATCGCGCCTACGGCACTTCCCCCAGACGCCATGGGAGAAAGGGAGAAGCTGAGAAGAGGAGCGGGTTTTCTCTGGAGCAACGGGAGCAGACGTGCGCTTCGAGATAGCATGCCCCCCTGGGGAGTGCGGATTTATAGGCGTAACCGCGGCCATGAGGCATCGTGGGAGAGCAGGCGTCGTGCGCCCCTCGGGCATCGAAGGGCTGGTTCGATCAGCGCGCAACCCTGCTTCGCATCGCCTCACCTGCCACCGTCGGGTCACATCCGTGTGGCCCGAAGAGTGGAGGCCCAAGGGAGCAGCAGCATTCAAGGAAGGGTAATGATGGCCGGCGCAGTGCCCGGATGTCACGTCAGTTTGACTTGGGGCGGTTCCTGACGCCCTTGGGGAACGGGGGCGTCGGCGGCAAGGCACGCGACGCGTGTTGAGCCTGGCCCGCAGGCGTTTTGGGCCCACGGCGCTTCAGGCCGTCCTCAATGGCTTCGCCCGGAACCCAGCTCGAGCGCACCTTGGGCCCGGGGGCTACTGTCGGCGTTCTGGGAACGGGGGTACCCAGACCTGCCTGCTGCGGCCCAGGGCATGGCCCACCTCGTCAGCCAAGCACGGTTGGCGCGGCCCCACTCAAGACAAGGCCCTCGCGAGGGCCCTAAGCTCATGAGGAAGAACAACACCAAGACCAGCAAGGAGTGGGCCTCCTCAGGCCCCCTCCGGAGTGGCGGAGATCTCTATGCAGAACCCGGCCTCAGGAGTCAAGGATGACGCAAGGAAGGACAGGTGGGCGCTTGTGCGCCAGGCGGTGCAGTTTCCCCTTTGGTGCAAAGGGAGCAAGGACGTACGCGGGTTCCCAAAGCACTGCCCAAAGGTTTCCATTCCGGAGCAACAAGACCACGACCACGAGCCCAGCAGGACGGATGTCATCACCGAGCCCACCTCTGCCCCATCGACAGCCACTTTGCAGGCGAAGACCACCTTTGGATAGGGCGGGGATGTACTCCTGTCCCCCTTCGAATTTGGCCGTTGTGGGATCCCTTCCCGCCATTGCGATAAGGAAGAGGACCCGGGCCACGGCTATATATAGAGGATAGGCTGCACCGTAGAGGGGGACAACACAACACAACAGACACCCAACAGAGGAGAGGCAACACCACCAGAGTGCCCTCACGAGGCTGCTCACCACTGTACTAGTTCATCCACCACACCTCCTCGAGAGGCAATCCACCAAAGCAGGAGTAGGGTATTACGCTTCGCAGTGGCCCGAACCTGGGTAAATCATCGTGTGCATCTGCTTCCTCGTCATCGTGCGAGTTCGTCGTAGAAATCATCGAGTAGCGGGCTAGGTAGGGCGAGGCTGCAGGGGATCTTCGCACACGCCCCTGTGTTCGGACTTCTTGGGGTTTTGCGGAGCCCAAAATCCGACAAAGCCCTCCCAAGAGGAATCCTTGACCTCCCTGGATGCTCCGCCTACCCCTCACGACGCTCGAGCTCGCCACAACCCGATAAGCTAAGTACACCTGCCGAATAAAGGCAGAACTTTCTACTCAGGTGATAGCCTAAATGCCCGGCAAGAGACATGAGCGTTAACATAAAAATACAGGCGCTGCGGTCCGCTACGTAACCCCATCAGGATTCTTGTGGTTCCAGGAGCAGTGAAGGGTAGCACGTGGGAAGGAGTCCGGCCACCCTAGGCGACGTGGCTAAGAGTCTGACCTTGGGGGTGGCACGAGGGCCCGCCCCGCGAGGGCCCGACCGGATGCCGATACCGGTCTTGGCGCGATATCCTCGCGGGCCTCTCGAGGGATGCTGGGGCGAATCGGCAAAAACACAAGGCCCCGCGGGAGAGGTGGGGTCGCGCCATGCCAAACAAACAATCGACGGCTTAAAGAAGGAGGAGGAAGACGAAGGTAAAAACGCAAAAGTTAACGCCCCGAGGGGCCAGGTGTTGCTTGACATGATAGGAACTGGGAAGAAAAAAAACTGGAGAGGCCTAGGCGGAGGAGCCGCTATCACCGTCCGGGCCGTCGCCCACCGCAGCGCCGGAGTCGTCACCCTCGTCGGAGCGGGGCTCTTGGACGAACCACTCCACCAAGGACTCCACGTGCGGGCGCACCTCGTCCCTAAGCGGCCTATGGATCTCCTCGAGCACCGAATCCATGACGCGGAGGAGATCGAGCTCCGGGACGAGGCGGTGAAGGTTGGAGAAGACGTGTGTCAGCGCGAGGTCCAGGAGGTCACGCGCGCTGGACACATTGTCCTCGTCCACCCGGGAGACGCCGGTTTCCAGCGCCTCCACCACCTTGTCGAAGAAGTTGAGGTAGCCCCCGTCGCCATGCGCGCATGGCAGCGCAGGGGCCTCCCCGACAAACCGGCTCACCGCGCCGACCGCGCGGTGGGCGATGCCCAGATACTGCTTGGCGCGCTGCGCCTCCAGCATCTTCGTGTGGGCCGCCTCATCCTAGGCGGCCTGCACGGCGTCGACAGCCCCCTTGACCTGGGTCTGGAGCGACGCCAGCTCCGCTTGGGACTCTGCCTCGTCCCTGAGCGCGGCCTCAGCGTCCGCCAGCTGGACCCTCAGCGCATCCGTCTCCTCCAGAAGCTCGTCGAGCCTGTGCATCTTGGGCGTGGGTGCCCTGGGAAGAGGGAACAATAAAGACTGGCGTGGCAGATGCGATTACAAGAGAAGAAAGCAGGTGACGAGGTACTTGCTCGTCAATAATAGCCCAGCGCCGGCGGGCTTGGGCTGGCCTTGAGGGTCCCCCACCGCTGCCTCCGGGGGCCGCCGGGGGCACCTGCCGCACATCCACCAGACACCATGGATGAGCAAGGGAAAGGGGGAGGACGGGGAACATAACTTGGAAGGAAGAGAAGCGAGAGGGCGCGTCAAGATGGCAAGACCCCCCGGGCAGGGCGGGTTAATAGGCGCAACCGCTGCCCGTGGGCCGTCGTGGGAGTGGAGCCGCCGTGCACCTCGAGCGGCGCGTGCCAGACTCAATCGGTGTGCTATCCTGCCTCACGTCGCTTCCCTTGCCCCCGTCGGGTCACATCCGCGTGGCACAAGGCAAGGGAGGATGCAAGGGGTTAGCGGCATTCAAGGAAGAGCAATGATTGCCAAGGAGGTGCGCAGGCCTCACGTCGGCCTGACTCAGGGCGGTTATCGACGTCCTCGGGGAGCCGAGACGCCCACGTCTCATGGTGCGCCACGCGTCAAGTCAGGCCCGCAGGCGATTGGGGCCCACGGCGCTTCGGGCCATCCTCCGTGGCTCCACCCCGAAGCTAGCTCGAGCGCGCCTCGGGCCAGGGGCATACTGTCGGTGTTCTAGATACCGGGGTACCCAGACTTGCCTGCCTGCGGCCCAGGGCGCGGCCCACCCCGACGATCGAGTACGGCCCAGCGCGGCCTCGCTCCACACAAGGCCCTCGCGAGATCCCGAGCTCGCGAGGGAAATAGCGCCAGGACCCGCGGGTGGTTAGGCCTCCCCAGGCCTCCTCCCGAGCGGCGGAGATCTCTATGTAACGCTAGGCCTCAGGAGGTCAAGGGTGACGACAGCCAGGTCAGCCGGATGCCAGCGCGCCAGAGGGGACAGTTTCCCCTTTGGTGCAAAGGGGACAAGGACGAGCGCAGGTTCCCAAAGCGCCCCCCAAAGGTTTCCCTTCTGGTGGAACAAGACCAAGACCCCGAGCCCCGCAGAACAGACGTCACCGCCGAGCCCACCTCTGCATCACCACTGGCTGCTTTGCAGGTGGAGACCGCCTTTCGTCAGGATAGGACGTACCTCTTGTCCCCTTTCAAATTTGGCCGTTGTGGGATTCCTTCCCGCCTTGGCGATAAGGGAAGAGGACACGGACCTCTATAAATAGAGGCTAGGCTGCTTAGTGGAACGGGGGAGAACCAACACACTTGCGACGCAACTCACCACTGTACTAGTTCGTGCACAAACCTCCGAGCGAGGCAATCCACAAAAGGCGGGAGTACGGTTTTACGCTACGCAGCGGCCCGAACCTGGGTAAACTCTTGTGTGCCATCTTCTTCCTCGCCATCGTGCGGGGTTATCATGTTGTGAGCTTGGAGGGGGTGAAGTTATTGGGGAATCTTCGCACAGGCCCCTGGGCTCGAACTCCTAGTGTTTTGCAGAGCCCGAGATCTGACAGTTCTGTGCTTGGGAACTAAAACCTTCAATAAATCTTGAGCTTGTGTCCCGTCACATTCCAACTTACCACTCGCTAAATTTATTGCAAATCAGTTCGCACATACCAAACCTAAACGCGTTCCCACTTAGCAGTTGTTTATTGTAGTAGGCTATAAAAAGACCTACTCGGAAGTTATCACACATTCCTCACCCCGCCACCAAAAAAATAGGCCTTTCTCTGTTAGTCGTTCATTCCGTCTGCCATGGCCGGTACGAGGGGGTTCTGAGTCGAGATATAACCAGGGAAGAAAGACCAAGGCCGCGGAAGCAACTGAGAGGTCCCGCCGCTGCGCCGGGGAAGCCCTAGAGAGGTCTAGCCACACCGCGTTTGCCGCAGCAGTGATGTCCGGTGGCGCCGCGGACGACCGAGAGGATATTTCGTGGAGAGGTGATGGCTATCACAATCACAAGCGCATTCGCCTCGGAGGTGAACTAGATGAGTTGGCAGTGTTGGATTCCTTAGCCAGCGACGACATGCGCGCTGAGCTGGATAAGACGGAGGTGCTGATCGATGCCTTGGTGAAGCTTCTAGAGAAGAGCGACGCCTCGGTTGACAAGGCGACCGGCCTCGTGGTGAAACTTACGGAGGAGAACGCCGCCTGGAAGAAACAGCTCAAGAATAAAACTGCCGCAGAGGGGAGACTGAAAGAACTCACCGAGGAACTTTTGGAAGCTCCACATCGAACGCGAGGGGCTGGTGAAGGAATTTGTGGCGCGTGTCAAGGAACTTCCTGCGTACTTGACGCAGACCATCGACACCCTCGAGCAAACAGCATGCTCCATGGCCTCAATGCGGAAGATGGTGGAGGAGAGGTGAGAGGAGATGGAGGTCATGGATGCGATGAAGAAGGAGATTGAGGGACTCGGTGCCCAGCAATCCATCAAGAATTAGATAGCAGCGGCCAAAATCATTTTCTGTGTCTTCCTTCTTCAGCCTCTTCCTTCTTCCTTTGCCCCTGTGTCTTTGGGGAGTTGCAGCATGTGGCATTTTTTATTATCCTGAATATATAAGAAAATTATTATCCTTTGCCGGTGCGAATTTGTTGTTATATTATTTCGTTCGTAGGTACATGTATACGAGTCAAGTTCTCAGCGAGGCACTAACAAAACAATGGTTACATTCAGTGGGGCAATAGGATCACAAGTAAACTAGTTGCAATCAAAAACAAAAAGGAAACTAGTCCGTCCGTCCAGGAGCATTAACCGCATGATAAACAACGGGTCAGACACCATTAATTTCGGAGCATGGCGAGCGGAGGGTGGAGGTCATAGTCTCGCTTCCCGATGAACCTGGGCAGCAGACTGATCTCATGCGTCCCGTCGAGCCTGCACGGCGGACAGCTCGCACACGTCCCGTCGAGCCTACGCGGCGGAAAGCTCGAATGCGTCCTGTCATCAACCATCTGTATGCACGCCCCCCATATCAAGTAAAAAAATGGACGCGTCGCACCTAATGGTTATCATACAAGTTTTGTATTTACTGGAATTCAAAAAATAAGGTTATCAATGATTGCAGTCGAGCTATCATGCCTAAATGTTTCTAATTCATTCACATTTGTTGCATGGGACCTAAGCAAGCAGCCAGTGACACAAAAATGATTTTCCAACGAATTATTACGCACTAGAGGATGAATACCAGATGATCTTTGGGGTTCTTGAGGATTTAAAAACCAAGATTCTCAATGTTTGCGCCCTAGTCACGACGCCAAAAAAACTCAATGTTTGGCGCCCTTTATAGATTAATTGAGTTCAACACCTTAAGTGCATGCCTAGAAAACTCAATGTCATTTCGACCACAAATGTGACATGTTCCCTATCGAAACCACGATGCCTCTCATGGGAGCTCCAATTTGTAAGAGGTTTTTCCCAAAACTTGTCCCAGATTGGTCAAAAAAAATTACCATGTCTTTGAAGTGTCGTGTCATGATACCGGGGTAAGTTTCAATAATTTCAGACGAGTTTTTGATTTATGGGAATTTGAACGCAAGTTTCTCAACGTTTGCGTCCTAATCACGGCGCCGAGATGTTTGTAATCATTGCATGGGACCTAAACAGGGGCCCAATGACATAAAAATGATTTTCTAACCCATTTTGGTGCCCTAGAGCATGCGCTTGTAGTTCAAATATGAATTATTCACATTAAATGGATAGAAAAGCTCAGTTAATGTATAAAGGGTGCCAAATGAGCCCTGCATAATTCCACATTATAGCACCGCCATTGTATTAGTCTATGTTGCATTTAGAAAAAATATCAAGTCAAGAAGAGACAATGAATGTCGTTCTCTCCACAGACGTGACGTGTTCCGTATCGAAACAATGATGCTTCTTGAGTAGTTCCGGTGTGCAAGAGACTTGTCCCAAAACTTGTGCCAAATTGGACAAAAAAATATCATGTCGTATAAGTGTTGTGTCATGACACATGGTAAGTTTCAAGAATTTCAGATGAGTTTGGGATTTATGTGGATTTAAAAACTAAGTTTTTTAATGTTTGCGGCCTAGTCACGATACCGAGATGTTTGTAATCAAGTCTCGTTCATTGCATGGGAACTAAATAAGGAACCCAAGGATACAAATATGTTTTTCAACCAATTTCGGTGACATGGAGCGTGTGCTTTTATTTCAAATCTCAATTATGCACATCAAATGCTTAGAAACTTAATTAGTGTAGTATACAAAAGGCCAAACGAACCATGAATTATTTACATCAGTTCTATACGCCCACCTAGAGCCCGTGCGTGTGTAAGCACGGTGTGCCCACGTGTCGTGCTACCTCGAGCTTCCTTCTTTCATAAGTTATCCAAATTATATTAAAATGATGTTCTATCCAAACACGCTTCTCCCTCCACTCGCCCAATCGGTTTACGGCCGAAGGGCCGGTCATGTCGTCAACCTCCTGGACGAGGGGGCGAGAAGGAGTAGGCCGGAGAGCAGGAAAAAGTGGCATCGCACCATCAAGCTAGAGTGAGACGTCATCATCAGCCCATGCAGGCGTCCGCAGGCGGCACCATTCCACCATCACGCACGGTTTCTAGTACTACCAGAAACGTTTGCGATACGTAAATTGTCCCGCGAGGTTCACATGGGGGCACCCCTTATAAATGATACGAGTTAACACTTATCATCAAGTTGCAGCTTCCCACCCCCTAACTGATTCGAATGGAACTCAGAAGTTAAGCGTGCTTTGGGTGGAGTAGTTCAAGGATGGGTGACCGGTTGGGTAGTTTCTAGATCTCAAGGTTCATTTAGGCGGTGTGATATGATCACTACAGGTGTTTAGTGGTAAATGCCTGTAGTGATATGTCATTCCGGTTAAATAAATCTTGAGGTCCTTGTTTTGAAAATATTTAGAGCTATTTTCCTTTGTTGTTTTGAAAATTTGTGTGCGTGTGTGGCAACCCATGCATGTGTGTGTGGACCATGCCTTTCAAAAAATTCTAAGTATTTTTTTGCCTTTTCAAAAATGTGTATTTGTGTGTCAACCCATGATTTTCTTTTTGATGTTTTCAAAATGTGTGTGTGCACCATGCCTTTGAAAAAAAATTGATTGATTTTTTTGCCTTTTCAAAAATGTGTGTGCATGTGTATGTGTGTGTGTGTCAACCCATGATTTTCTATTGCTATTTTGAAAATGTGTGTGTGCGTGTGTGCTGTCTGTGGGTGTGTGTGTGTCAGCCCTGTGTGTGGACCATGCCTCCATTGTGTGGCTTCCGACACAAACCTATCGGTGGGCCCTTAGGGTCTGTCATGCCTTTTACTCACAAACGATGGAACGCCAAGGATGGGTGACGGTGTGTGTGTGTCTATGTGTGTGTGTGTGAGCGCGCGCGTGTGCGCGTGTGCCTGTGTGAACCCGTGCATGCATGTGTGTGTGTGGACCATGTGCCTCTCCGTTGTGCGGTTTTCAATGACACACCTATCGGTGGGCCCCTAGTATATAGGGTTTTTCATCCATCTTTGACTAACCATGCTCGAACGCCAAGGATCGATGGGTGACGTATGTGCACATGTGTGTGTGTGCGCGCGCGCGTGTGTGCGTGTGTGTGTGCGTGCGTGTGTGTGTGTGCGCGCGCGTGTGTGCGTGTGTGTGTGCGTGTGTGCATGCGTGTGTGTGTGTGTGCGCACGCGCATGCGTGTGTGAACCCATGCATGCATGTGTGTGTGGACCATGTGCCTCTCCGTTGTGTGGTTTTCAACGACACACCTATCGGTGGGCCACTAGTATTTAGGGTTTGCCATCCAACTTTGACTGACCATGCTAGAACGCCAAGGATCGATGGGTGATGTATGTGCACACGTGTATGTGTGTGCGTGTGTGTGTGCGCGTGTGCGTGCGTGTGTGTGTGTGTGGACCATGCATGCCTCCATTGTGCGGTTTTCGACGACACGCCTATATATCAATGGGCCGCTATGTAGGGCATATATATATATCATCCATTTGACTATCAACGCTAGAACGCCACCTTAGCTATGTGTCGTGTGTGTGTGAGGGTGGGGTGGGGGGAGGGGAACGATATATACGTCCATAACGACCTAGGTAGTATATATAACCAATCTTAAGGGGTGGTATATATGTCCAGTTATCTTAGCTAGGTGAATGCCACAACATAGCTAGTGTTGTGCATTGTAAACACCGGACCATGCCATTTTCCTCTATACATTTGGCCATATGAAAGGGGATGGTGTTATTCTAGCCACGCTCAACCGATCTTCAACGACGCACCACCTCGTGGGACTGTGCGATCTATATATCCCTCTTGTCCGACAACAATATGTGATGGTTTGGCCAAATTAAGGTATAAATTCTCTTGGTTGTCTTACAACAAGTCAGACATGGATAAATTTGTGACAAAGTTTGAACCAGGTAATGTGTTCATAGGACCCCCCCTCCTCTGGCACATAGTGTAGGGGGCAACACCCTACGTTTGTCATGAAACCCTTTTCTGTCACACTGGACAGCCATGCACATATATATGCATCATGTACCACACATTAATGTTGCGCATTGAGAATTTAAACATGACAACACCATGTTCGTACATATATATACCTCATCCATTCGTAAATACAAGTATTTTTTAGAGATTTCACTATGAACTACATACATATATATGTATGTATATATATATACGTACTTTAGAGTGTAGACTCACTTATTTTACTCCGTACATATATAGTTTGTACTGGAATCTCTAAAAACACTTATATTTAGGAATGGAGGCAGTATTCAAGACTGCGGGCTCGCGTATTCCTGTATCTCAGGAGAGCCGGCTACGACATCAAGCTCGTCAACATCACCGGCTTCACTAGGGCTATGTCACAAGTTAAGTGGTCCACCGGCAACGCCTATGGTTCAACCATCGTCGATCTCTTCAAAGGCCCCGCCGCTGATCTCCTCAACCTCGCGGTCATGGATTTGCAATCCTTCTACGCCATCGAGCCCCTTTTGTCATTTCTGAAGGAAACGTTGTACGGCGGTGGCTTGGGATCCTTAGCTCCAAAGTCAGATCTCATCGACCAAGATAATGTCATACACTACGATTGTTACAAGGGGAAACGTCCCATCTATGACATCAGGGAGCACACCCTGGGCACCACATATCCAAAGTGGTAGGAGACCATCAATGACAAGTGAGGCAACATCCTGTGAGCAAATCATACTTTTTCTAGCTTGCCGTCTCGTACCCATTGTTGTGGTAGCTTTTGCCATGCGATAATCATGCAGTGTTTAATTGAGCATTTGTCCATTTTTCAAGCAAATGCCTTGCTTTTCTGTATCTGGTTGTTAGGTTGGTTGCATTGAGTATTTGTCTAGTTTTCAATGGCTATAGTTGGTTGTTACAGTGAGCATGAATGCCTTGTTTCTTTCAGTTATTCACAATGTGATGTTCATTATGTGCAAGTATGAAATGTGCAGTTCAATTTCATCAATACCACCTGTTATGCCTGGTGTTGTTAACATGTGCCCTTAACTCCCGCTTTAAACATTTATGCCTTGTTTCTCTAAATTTGGTTGCCAGGTTGGTTGCAGTGAGCATTTGTCTAGTTTTCAAGCAGATGCCTTGCTTTTCTGTATCTGGTTGTTAGGTTGATTGCAGTGAGCATTTGTCTAGTTTTCAAGCAGATGCCTTGCTTTTCTATATCTGGTTGTTAGGTTGGTTCCATTGAGCATTTGTCTAGTATCAAATGGCTATATTTGGTTGTTATAGTGAGCATATATGCCTTGTTTATTTCAAGGAGATACCTTGTATACTTGGATGATGTTAAGCCTGTTGTACTTACCATGACTTTACATGTACTTGAACAGGACAAAAATGGGAGTGGCCAACATTTTCCATCGAGGTTTTTTTCATCCCTCCGCCTATACTCCATCCGTTCCATCATGTAGTGCATATAGATTTTTGTGATGTATCTACATATACCATAAAAATGTATACAATATGAAATTTTGTGATGTATCTAATGAAATGGAACTGCAATTCTAGATGTATATGTTTTTCTCTACAAACTTGGTCAAAGTTAGTAAATGTTGACTTCTCAAAATGTTTATACGTAACACATTGTGGAACTGATGGAGTAATATATTACACCATTCTGCAACTGCATTTTAGCTTCTAATATCGGCCTCTTGCTTGTAGGTACATATGTCTTCGGTAAAGATCCATGCCTGGACCCTTTTTGCATGCGGGGCAATGAAATATTCCTGAACCAGCATCAAGTGAGGAAACTGAAAATGATTGTTAGGGAAAAGAGACGAACAATGCAAATTAGACTATTTCTTTACGCTCTATCCAACACAACAGTGAGCTGTAGGATGGTAACTACGAACTCTGTAGCCTTCTATTAGTACTGCCCATAATGAGTTGTCACACAACAATGTCTGAATCTTTTTCTTTTGAAGTGGTTCCCAAAGCAGTTTACTCAAGATTACCTCGCAAAGTACATGATTGCTGGACATGCAATGAAGGTAAAAATATATCATCGAGACTACAATGAGCATTGAGAAGTCGTAATGAAGACAGTGAAGGATGGGCGGGCGGCCATCACTAGGGGTTGGCCTAGAGTCGTTCGTGCGTTAGGCATAGAGGAGGGCACAATATGGGCATTCTGCTTCACCTTCTCCAGCAACCAGAATGTCTTTCGCCTCTTTCTTTACCGTCTT
The DNA here is from genome assembly GCA_039707655.1 of Elymus sibiricus. NCBI lineage: Eukaryota > Viridiplantae > Streptophyta > Magnoliopsida > Poales > Poaceae > Elymus > Elymus sibiricus. The sequence goes on along the minus strand of CM077665.1, from coordinate 266,212,065 downwards.
TAATACAACCGTGGTTACATCATTCTTTATTTGTCCCTTCTATAGTTTTATTTTTTGAGAATTGATGCTTATGTAGTTCTTGAGTATATGTACATGTGAATCGAATTATGCATTCGTTCTTAAACCTACATTTAAACATGATTCGATATGAAATACATGATTTCCTAATTTCAAATTTAAATTATGTGAATTATGAACGCACGTATTAAATTAGGGGTAAATTATGCTCTGTAGGCCATTACAATGCACACAGTTTGAGAAAGCAAAACGTCTGCGATCAACTTCAACATCACACATGTTTCTCCACTCGCGGCGTGTGCGATGAGTCTCGCCTTGGCACACGGTCAGACGAGAAAGAACGTGTGAGATTAACAACACCAGCGCAAATAGTTACTTATCGTCAATTATTTGTGCTAGTCTCCTTATCACACATGAGTTGGTATTTTGAACTGTGTATGATATCGTGCCCATCATAAACGTTGGTCAAAGAATAATGCATGCGATAGGCCTTCATCCGACACAGTTAGTCTGGATGACATGTTTGGGATGTATGGATCACACGTTTGGGACGTTTTGTAAATCACAAATGTTTATAAAAACGCCGCGTGTGGGATAGATTCAACCTTTGCATACAGTTTTATAATGATAAACGTATGCACTCTTATATCGTATCACAGGCGGTCATAGTGGAACTAAATGTGTGTGATAGGCCCCTTATCATACATGCTTTATAATCATGAACTGTTTGCGATTCGGTGCAAATCGTAAACGGTGCGCCACAGAATATCGCATGCGATGTTAGTGTGATATCACACGAGTTGCAAGGATGGATCGTATGGGAAGTACACCAAATCTCAAACATTTGGCCGGTGACTCTCGTTTGTGATAGATGCAGACATCCCATACGCTTAGTTTTGCTAAACGTTTGCGTTCGTTAGCCACCATCGCAAATGATTTTTCTGTGTCGTGTGGGATAGACCCCCTCTATCGCCCACACATGCAAGGCGGCGGTTTAAACAAACATAGCATTAGTCATTGATACAATCTATGCAAGATTATAATAGAGGAGAGGAGATTCATATACAAATACACTATCATGGACCTCTTTTATGATTGTGTGCCCACACAAAATATTATATAACGATCAAGTGTTGATGTTGGACATGGAAGACAATGTAATGACTATGTTTGCTTACATCCACATAGAAGTTATATTGTCATGGATGCTTCAACATGTAGTGCTTGCTTTACATCTTTTGTTGGCCAAAAAGATTCCGCACTAAGTAGAGATACTACGTGTGCGTCCATAACCCCTTAAACCCAGTTTCTTTCAAGGAGAGTCCACCATACATACATATGGATCGAATAAGATCCTTCAAGTAAGTCATCATCGGTGCACGATGCAATAAAAATTTCTCTTAAATACGTAAGATCTTTTATTGTAAGGGAAAAAAAACTTTGTACCATCTTGTGATGGCAAAGAAATAAAAGCGACATATTGCATAATAAAGTTTGCTATCATAAGGGCAAATATAAAGTGACGTTCCTTTCCATTAAGGGTTTGCACATCCAAAACTAAAAAGCACATGACAACCTCTGCTTCCCTCTGCGAAGGGAATATCTTTTACTTTCATGTATTCACTTTTATACAAGAGTCAATAATGTTTATTCCTTTTTCCTACCTAGTGATTCTATAGTTGGCAAGCATTATGTGTTGAGGAAAGAGCGAGATATATATATCCAGTTGGATGCAAATGATCATGATTCATTATTGTTGAAATTATCCTTGAGGTAGATGAGTTGGGTGGCAAATATAGTAAAGCCCCCATCTTCCTATGCGTCTGATGGAAACATTTGCTCCAAAAATATGCAATGAGGGTCAACAATCATAGAAGACTATATGATAGTTGAGTATGTGAACTTACTATAATAAAAGCACTTACATAGACTCTTCTTTGGAATATGATGAATTGTGATTGTCTCAGTGACCAAGAACATAGTTTCTTGATTGCCAATAAATTTTATGCTTAATACTTCAATAACTGTGGATAGATAGTTACTTGTTTATGAGAAGTTATATGATGAAAAACATGTTGCTATGTTAATATTCGTGATGCTCTCATGTTCGTATTATGTTTTTATCGAAACCTCTCTCTCAAATTATCTGGTCATTATTATCGAGTTCGGCTTTCGCTTGAGGACAAACGAGGTCTAAGCTTGGGGGAGTTGATACGTCCATTTTGCATCATGAATTCTTTTTGATATGTATGTTATTATTGTCCATTATTCCTCATTATGATACAATTCTTATGACATTTCTCTATGAATATGCAAGGTACATCACAAAGAGGGAGATTACTGGAAACTGGAATTCTCGACCTGAAAACCAAGAAAATGGCTGAAAATTCACTGGACTCCAAATGACCTGAAACTTCACGAAGAATTTTTATGGAATGTATAAGAATTATTGGGCCAAAAATATACCTGAGGGGGGCCACTTGCTGGCCACAACCAACAGGGCGCGCCCACTGAGGGAGTCCTAGATTAAGGCGTCCTCGGGCTGTCGGCCTCTTTCTATGGGTCGGATAGTGGGCCGCTTTTGTCATTATCAATGATGGCCCGAAGACTGTGACGTAGTAACCAAGATGGAAATCTCCCAAGACCGTGGCGTGTACTCCAAGAACCTGGTGATGAGTTCGGCATATGTTTTCCATGGTCTAACCGACGTTGTGTAAACCCTAGGTACCCCCGGTGCCTATATAAACCGGAGGGTTTTAGTCCGTAGGACAAGTTAAGCTCATTACTCCTAGGTTTTAGACCTCATCATACGATCTCGAGGTACATCAACTCTGTACTCGTTACCCCATCATCGATACAAAACAAAGCAGGACGTAGGGTTTTACCTCCATTAACAGGGCCCGAACCTGGGTAAACACTATCTCAATTGTCTCCTGTCACCCATCGATCCAAGACCTTTAGTTAGGGACCCCCTACCCGAGATCTGCCGGTTTTGAAACCAACATTGGTGCATTCATTGAGAGTTCCACCATGGGATCGCCAGAAGGATCGATGGCTTGCCAGGTCATCAACGACCACTTCGATGCCGAGGATATCTTTGTCCCCGGCCAACTTTCCACGCTTGACGGTGCCGCGCCACATGCTAGTGCGGTAGATGACCTTGGCCAAATCATCGGGTTTGCCTCGGGCCAGGGAATCAAGTTCGGTGACCTAGATTACGTTGCCAATGCCCAAGACAATCTGGTCCTCTCCGAATTCTCGGCTTTCCCCAAGGATCATGAGATCTTCGAAGCCTTGACTTTGGACCTTTTCCTCGAAGCCATGTCTGGAATACCCACTTCAGAGCCGGCCTCCAGCGCGGATCCGACCACAACGTTCCAGGACCAGGAATCAATACTGGCCGAGTGCACTCCCTGTGTTGACACAACAGAGAGGAGCTCCTCCAAAATACTAGAGGCGGGTCCGGCTGAACTCCCGCTGTCGAACGAGACACTGGCCTAGATCCAAACCTTGGAAATCACGGACGACGCAGCCTCAACTTATCGTTAGATCAGCCTCGAGGCCGGCCATTGGGAATTTTGTTTCCCACCCACCACCCACTTAGTATCCACCATCGAAGATTTAACCGACGTGTTGGACTTATCCTCAGATGATGCCGATGACGCATACGTGGATGTCGACACAACTTCTCCTCCCGTAACGGGACGATGGACTGCCACCTCCACATATGACGTGTATATGGTGGACACCCCTTGTGATAGGGGCGATGGCACTCCAAAGAAGAGTGGTGACGACAACTCAATGAAAAAAAGTGGCAATGAGCCACTCAAACGCCAATGTCAGCGCAAAAAATCCAAGGGACGCAAGGGCCGGAAAGTCAACACGGGCTCCGAGAGAATGCCACATCGGACACACCTGTAGATCCCGCTGACCCAGCTGCGCTCGAACAACAACACGAAAATCTGGAGGGGCACATAGACCACGAAGAGCCCGATAACCTGAGAGATTCCGAAGACAGCAACTACCTCCCTCTCTTAGAGGACGAGGTTAGCCTGGGCGACGAGGACTTTATCGTCCCCGAAGACCCATTGGACCAGGAACGATTCAAGCGGAAGCATATAGCCACCGCCCGAAGCCTCAAAATAAAACAACAAGAAATTAAGGCTGAGCAAGATCCCTCAACGACCGATGGACACATGTCCTCACTGCCGAAGAAGGGTATGGTTATGAACGGCAAGGTCAGGACAAACTTTACCCGCGCCGCCGTCTACTGCCAGAATTTGACGACGAGGCCATCAAGCCCACGCCCCCCAGAAAATCCCAGGGCGAACAGCCAGGCCGCTCCCTCGAGGACGGGGCAACAACCCGAACACCTCCGCGAAGGATGGAAAGAGCCAGCATGGCCCGAAGACCCATTCGACCTGCAACACAGCTTGAATGCTGGCGTAGGTCAGCCAAGATCCATCTTTGGATCGAGAGGGCATACCCCCACTGGACGGAACGGGTACCAAGCTTGGCTCGACCAGAATCATAGGGTTCGGGGACATCATCGAGTAAGGTTCCCATCCGACCTCCAGCCCGACATAGCCAGAGTCAGGGGCGCCGCTCACCCGTTGTGTTTACAGACGAAGTGATGCAGCATCAGTTCCCCGAAGGGTTTAAGCCCGTACACATTGAACCTTATGACGGTACAACAGATCCGGTGGTATGGATCGAAGACTTTCTTCTCCACATACACATGGCCCGTGGAGATGACCTCCACGCCATAAAGTACCTGCCATTGAAACTCAAAGGACCAGCATGACATTGGCTGAACAGCCTCCCAGAAAACTCCATAGGGAGCTGGGAGGAGCTCAAGGATGCTTTCCGAGTTAATTTTCAAGGCACCTATGTTCCGCCCCCGGGCGGCAGTGACCTGAGCCATATCGTCCAACAGCCCAATGAGTCCTCCCGGCAGTTCTGGAATCGGTTCCTGACAAAGAAAAATCAAATCGTCGATTGCTCAGACGCCGCGGATCTAGCTTTCTTCAGGAAAAATATTCGGGACGAGTGGCTAGCCCGCCAGCTCGGGTAGGATATACCAAGATCAATGGCAACCCTTACCTCGCTTATGACCCACTTCTGTGCGGGCGAGGACAACTGGTTAGCCCGTTGCGACAACCGTCCCGGTAACCCCGGTACCTCTGAAGTTCGGGACGGTAACGGGAAGCCATGGCGCAATAAGAATAAGCGTCGACACAGCGGTGGCGAGACCGAAGACACGGCAGAAAATGCCAGATTCAGTACTTCAAAACATCCACAACGGAGGAAACCCTCTAAAGGCAACAAGGATGGGCCTACTCAGTTAGACAAAATCATGGAGAGGCCCTGCCAGATCCACGACACCCAAGACAAGCCCGCACTCACACCAACCGTAACCATTGGGTGTTCAAGCAGGCAAGCAAACTCACAGCTGAGGATCATGGCAAGGGCACCCGCAACGAGGACGATGAAGAGCCTCACAGGCCGAATAGCAGAGGCCAGAAGCAATTCCCCCCCCCCCCCGAAGTCGAAATTGTGAACATGATCTATGTCACACGCATACCAAAGAGGGTAAGGAAGCGCGCACTTCAGGACGTCTACGCCCTAGAGCCTATAGCCCCAAAGTTCAACCCATGGTTGGCGTACCCGATCACCTTTGACCGCATTGACCACCCGACCAGTATTCGACATGGCGGGTTAGCGGCTTTGGTACTCGACCCCATAGTGGACGGGTACCACTTGAAAAGGGTACTCATGGATGGAGGCAGTAGCCTGGATCTTATCTACGTGGACCCGATGAAGAAAATGGGTATCGATCTGTCACGGATCAAACCCAGTAACAATACCTTTAAAGGAACTAGCACAGTGGCCCGCCCGATATGCGGGCTAGAATTTCACAATATATTTTATGAGAAAACATCATTTGATTTGTGTGCAGTAATTTGGTACCAAATGTGATCCACAAAATATGATCCTTTTGCAAACATAGTTTTGGAAATATATGTTTTCGTTCACAAAGAGTTTTATAATGAATTTGCCAATTAGGTATTTGATATTATGTTGCGATGACTAAATGTTGTGAAAGCTATTGTGCTTTACATGATACTCTCTCCATTCCTAAAAATTTGGCCTTTTAGAGAATTCACTACGGACTACATACAGAGCAAAATGAGTGAATCTACACTATAAAGTATGTCTATAGACATCCGTATGTAATCCATAGTGGAATGTCTAAAAAGACTTATATTTAGGAACAGAGGAAGTATATGATATGATATCTTTTTTAATATTTAAAGTATACAAATTCATTTTGCGAATTTTCCCATTTTTATAGGAAAACCTAAGACATAACCAAAACTATAGATAGAAAACATAAACTTGGAATCACATTTGTATGTAAATTTTTTTGTTGTATGACAACTATATATTTTCAGATCCCATGGTTTCTCGAAATGAATAATGACAGTTCATATCCAACATGTGTCTTTTAATATGCATGTGTTCAAAAATTAGATCAATATAATTTTCTGATCTTCATCTTGCACACCTCCTGTCATTTTCTCTCGCTTCCATTTCAACTGGTTTATTGCAAGCCTATTTGTTCATGTTTTTGTCCAATGATACATCTATTGATATGCTTAATTAGTGAAACGTCACCATAAACCTCTTCCGTAGTGAGGTTTGTGACTTCACAACCCAATACTTTTGATGTAAAAGATGACACTATACATATTTATTGTCAATCAACTAATATAGTAGTACATCTCCCATATCACAACGAACAAAATATAGCTTTGAAGTAATTGAGGAGGCACTGAATAACATTTAATATGTTCATGTGTTGGGCACTAACTCAGAACTACATGAGATGAAACATACGTAACCTTTGTTCTTTACCAAGTATGAAACCTTCGATATCCTGACATGCGCCACTTGACCGTATGTATGCCCAGCTTTCAATCTGAAAGGCCTACACATTTATAGAAATCATACAAATTCATCCCACTTTGCATTTTTTTATCGAAATAATTTGCATTACTTGACTCTTCTCGTGTGCTTCTATTGTGATATGGAAAATTTATTTTATTATTCCATCAAATATATGCTTTGTCTGTATAACATCAAAAGGAGATCCACATTTTTATTGGATCTTTAATTTAGAAATGTGTCTCCTATTTCTGCTTTTTAATATAATGTTTTCAAGTGATTGTGTTCTTCTTTCGTCAAGAAGTAGATAGAACAAATGCAACACGATACACATGTGATTAAACATCTAAATACCTTTTCATGTTTGCCACCACCGTCAATTTTGTGTACCATATGCGTCTGTAGTGATGTTAGTTACTTTTTGTGTCGTGTTCTCACTTTCTAAAATTTATTATTCCGTATATTGGCTAAACGTATGATACCTATATTCCTATGCCATGTGGTCTGTGTTTAGTTAATTAAATGTTAACATGGATAAATTTGTGGCATACTAATATCTAGCTCTCTTGACTACATACTACATACAGTCTTTGAATTAAACTTGCATCTCGTGTCTGCTCCAAAAATCAACAAAAGAACACCAGGTGAAGTACATGGCAGCAATATATTGTCGATTGGACCTGACCGACTCCACGAACATCCAATTCAACTGTGGTTTCAGGGGCTGCATGGAGTATCCCAGGACTTCCTTGAAGCACATCCTGATGGAGAAGTTCGTGGACGCACGGATAGTGATCTAGAAGGTTCAGATCCGCCAAGTGCTCAAGAGGAAATATACAGAACTGTGAGAACCCCAAGAGCTGAAGCATTGCAAGCCTAGATTTTAATCCAGAATTATATTATATCTATATAAAGTATTTGATGCTTAATTTTCTTGTCTTAGATGCACTTGTAAGTTGTAATGGATGTACTACAGAAGTAACATAGATGAACTCAGCCTTAGTGTGCCGGTTATTGCCCTGCTGGTTCTGTATCTTATCGTGTCCTACGACTCATCAATGGTGATCTTGTTACAATTCAAAGGCCCGGGCAGAAAGGATGCAGGACAAAAAAGAACCTCCTACAGGGCATGTAGGCATACTTGTATGATTCTAGAAACAAAATAAAGAGTTGTACCTTAGCGTACATCTACTACACCCCTCTCAACGGATAACAGCTTTGTTGACATATTATCTGTATAAATATATTTTGTGGCTGCGCAAATAAGATTAATTTGGATATATAAAAACTAAGAAAAATATTATGAGCATTGCCGAGTAGCCAGAATAGATGAAGACATCTAGTTTAAGGACCCTACAAATTTGGTGTATTCACGTTCTATCGAATTCGAATTTCTATTTATTTTGGGACACTGAACCATCGATCTAAGCACATCAATTCAGAATCGAACCAACCCGGCTGAGGTTATATGCATTCCTTGTCTGGACATGTAAGCATTACAATGTTTCACATCATAAAAAAGAAATACATGTTATTCATTAAGCTAGGTAAAAGATCGGCAAACCTGAGACTTGACAATGCCGAGATGCATGAGATAGAATTGAGCGGCCATCCCTTGTCGTAGTCATCAGCTGCGAGATCAAATCGTGTTGTGTGTTCATGTGTTTTCGGCCGGCCGTAATCGTGTTACATGCATTGCTTGTGTTTATACGTAGCTAGAGGAATCATTCAAGCTGCTTCGGTCAACAGGGTATCTACGTGCACTTGTTGCTGGCTAAACCATCAGCCAGCAGCCAATCCTTCGATCCAGCTTGAAAACGTACATGTGCGCTCAAGTTGTCTTGGCAGCGCCAGCTTGTTCCTCGCTAGGAGTGGCCATCGAAAAATTGATCATGGATTCATGGCAGCGAGTGGAGGGCCGTAGACGACAGGGTATCAAGAAGATATGCGTAGAGAACCAAACAATCTAGGGATTGAAGGAGCGAACAAATCTGTAGGTCTTTTTTTAAGTAAAATCCACATGTCTAGTTTTTTTTCAGAATAAATCTAACGGCCCAGTTTGTTAATTAAAAAGGACCCACATATATTAATGGCCGGATGTTTCTGATTTATATGGGATTTTCTAGTTTAATTCTCTATTATCTGGTTAACCCATCAAAACACATCAAATACTTTTTATATATAATAGATAGATAATACCTGGCGTCGAGGCCCGCTGTTCGGGCAGCATAACTCTAGAAGTAGTGTTCGGCTCGCCCGATAACTTCCGCAGCGTGGATCTGATCTTTGACATCGTCCCTTTTCGCAGTGGCTATCACGCACTTCTGGGCCGAACATCATTCGCCCATTTGAACATCGTCCCCTACTATGCGTACATGAAGCTTAAAATGCCCGGACCCAAGGGGGTCATCACGGTCTGTGGCAATACGAAGCGTTCACTCTGAACGGAAGAACACACCGCGTCTCTAGAAGCCGAGGTCCAGCTCGGCGATGAAGCGTCGAACCTCCAATCCAACGCCAAGACGTGAAAGGAAAGTAAGTGCACCCGAGCTATCTTTTAGCTCCCTGAGCCCTCGCATGCTCCGCTAAAATAGGAGTACGCCCCCCACAGTGCGGCCAAGTTACCCGTGTGGTTCGTACCTCGGAGGCATAATTTCGCGCTTAAGATACCATGGGCAGCTGTGGGGACCTTATACCCAAAGGCTTAGTGTTCGGCTAAACTGAACTACGGTCAGACATGTCTTCGAACAAGTATCATGTACCATCAAGGACCTATTTAGCAGCATCAAGCTCACACAATCCGGCAACTTCTCACAGGCTCTTTCTCGCAAGAACCCACTCGCCGACTACTACCTCCTCTAAAGGGGTACCCTACAGGAGAGGAAAGGCGCAGACGTGCAACAAGACATAGTAAAGGACATCAAGCCACTCTTTCAAAGTCCCGTATAAACCTTTTCTTTGTAAATTTATCTCTGCATATCTGTAACAGTTGCTTGGGTAAACAAGAGTGTACGAATTATATGTCAAGAGTAAATTGGAAATAAAGACCAAACTTTATGGTCCTGTGACAGTCATTCATATTGCATAAGCCATTTTTCCTTCTTCCTCTATTCGATCTCACATACCAAAAACAAGCCAGTTCGATACATCCTTTTAACTGCGACCGACTAATTGACCGGGGGCTCGAACATTAAGCTCGCCTCAAGCATCATCCCAACACCAGCTTTTTCCCACGTGTCTAGCGTCTTGGATATTGCGTTATATGCATTGGCTCTGAATTATGTCTTGGGGTCAAAAGTTGGATTGCCCTGCTCCTGTGTTTACCTTTTTACGTTTCGCTAGTTCGGCTAAAAAAGTAAAGGGAGAACCACTCCAATTGTACTTCTAGCTCGGCTGGTTAAGTACCTAAGTGGAGAAAGCCGAAAACTGACTGGCGTAATAAGCGTGAACCGATCTGCGATCGGATGACAAGTTTTAAACTAAACCAATTGCTGCAGGTTACCCGTGTTACACGAAGAGTTCGGAGTCATACGAACCAGGTGATAATGGTTTCTTACCTTGGTATATCCAACCACCTCAACATACAGGGGACTAGTACTTAGTCCCCACAGTCAAGCTCCTAAGGTTAAGTGAAAGCATTAAAGCCGCATAGTCCGATTGCCTAGTTTTCTTCCGCACTACCGCCTCCGCACACCAAGACGTTGGCTAAGGCAAACAATGCGGATATTGGAAACACCCCTTCCGGTATCTAAAAGGGGGTTGAAGCTGATGACTGGTAACTTTCAGATGACAACAACCACACAGGAGTCAAAATTAAACAAAGCAGAGCATGATATACATGCCAAGTCATAAATTTAAGAGTTACAAAAGTTCAAACTATCCATACAAGATAGTACTTTCACTCAAGGATTACATCCTTCGGGCCTCTATCGCACGAGCACCATCCATAATAGCCGGAAAGTATAGCTCGGGGCGCCTATGTTCCTTCCCAGGCGACGGAGGACTGGTGGCCATCTCGGTCGTCTTTATCTTCGGCCAATGCACCATGGTCTTCATGAAGGCCATCTGGGCTCCCTTGGTGCAGACGGAACGGATCAGAGTGTCAACCCGGGGCATGGCAGCAGTCAGCTTCTGCACCAAGCCGAAGTAGCTGCCGGGCAATGGCTCCACATGCCATAACATGACGCAGAGGTCCTTCATGGCTGGCTCGGCCATTTGATGCAGCTGCATCAGCTGTTTCAGCTGATCAGAGATGAGGAACGACTGCTCCGGGGTTTAAACTGCACCCAGAACAGCCGCTGCTTGGTATCTCCCTCATGCGATGCATTGTGCCGTGCTGCATCTGCATCACTCTTCGGGAGATCTGCAAACGCGCTTGGAGAATGCCACACCTGGGTGAGTAACACGAACCTTTTTCCGCCAAAGGGGCATTGCAGTAAGTATCGCTTACCGACCGCAATCATTTTGATCTAGTGAAGTTCCTTCTGATAACCTTGCGCTTCCATCTGCGCCTCCTGAATAGTCACAGCAACGGACGACAGCTCGGTTGATTGATCCCTATTTTTTTGCTCAAGGACCTCACATTTAGTAATGGCGTCCTTGAGCTCTTGCTGCACTTCGGCGACCCTGGCCTCGTGCTTATCACTTACAGACTGGGCCACTAACAAATTGGATGCAGCTTGTTCGGTCGCCGCCCTCTGTTCGGCAGCTTCTTGCTTCGCTTTGCTCAGCTCGGCCCTGAGGTTCTCGACCTCTGTGGCGACAACTACAGTAGACATCAAGACAGTCCACACTTCAGGATATACACAAAAATTCCTTCACTAAATAAAGAAAATAATGATAATAGTCCAGTTTGGACTTACCTTGGGCATCGTCAAACCGCTTGTTAAGGCGGTCGAGCTCGTCCTCAGAGCTCTTAAGCTTCCGATTCATCTCTGAGAAATCCAAGGCGCTGGGGGCTGTCGTCAAAGACACGGCCTGCATAAACAATTTGTGTGTGTTAGTCTCCTAAGTTATCGGATTTCCAACCCTCTGTCCGGACGATTTCTCCATCCTAACAGACTCTGGGGGGCTACTGCGCATTCAAAGCAAACACAATAGTGCTCTATCCACACTGTTTGAACCCCGCATGAGTTTTTTAAACTCACACAGGGCTTGGGGGCTACTAAGCATGGGGATTGCATATAAACTCATCAATTTAGAATACTTTGTAAAAATAAAATAAAATTGCATAGTTTACCTTAAAGCATGTTAGCAGGCTGCCGAAAGCTTCTTTCAATCCGCTGTCAACGGATTGGATGCCCTGTAATGCCGCACCCAGTAGGGTGCGGTGCTCTTCGGAAATGCAGGAGTTGCTTAAACTCTACTCAATCATGGTTGTCTACCCGATCTGAGCCCATTCTATTATAAGCGGCTCCGGGCGCAGCGGTGCAGTTTCTCTCCTTGGAGAAACCATAATAGACTACTCCGGAGGCTTGGAGGCCTCCGGAATCGACTTCCAGGAAGGCCCGGGTTGGCCGAGCCCATCCTCCTTGTTTGGCAGAAGTTATTCGCCCTCCTGCTCTTCGGCGGCCGAGGTGTTGGCCTCAGCCGGGATATGATCATCCCCACCCCTCGTATTCGGCTCGGGGAGGGTCCTTCGTGACACAACCTCCTAGGTGGCTGGGGAAGGGAGTTGTGGGATGCGGTCCCACTTTCCGCTAGATCGGCTGGTGGAGAGTCCCCTTCCGAGTCTTGGTCGATGGGGAGATCGCGTGGGGGACAACACAATGGGCATATATATGGCTCATCACAAAACCTTTGAGAAAGAAATGTCGTAGTCTATGGATTTGTACCTCTGCTCTTTGGCCTTGACTCTGAGGTTCCTTCGAGGGACCATTTCAAAATTCTCGGACTCCTCATCGGAGTCCGGAAGGTATTCGAATGGGGCCACCTTGGGCCTGCACGGTCTTTCCGGGGCGGGAGGAGCCGGACCTCCCTCGTTGTCTTCGGACGTCGCCCTCTTCTTCGCGTGGGAGGAATCACTTTCCTCCCCCTCCTGCTCCATCTCTCCTTCGAGAGTAGAAGGAGCATGGGTTTCCTCGGAGGTACTTTCTTGGAGGCCCTTTGAGCAGAGACCCCCTCGGGTCTCCCTCTTCTCTTCCTTCTTCTCTTCTTTCTTCTCCTCCTTCCTCTTCGGCACCGCATACGGCTTCTCGACCAGCATGGCCGTCAGCAGGGGCGTCCTGGAGCCCTCGGGCAGCGGCGTCGGACAATTGATTCGCTGAGATTTCTCTAGCCAAACCTGCGAATACGAAGAAGACAGGGAATGAGAACCTTATTGAAGGAACGATCTGAATGCGAACAATAAAATATTACCCGTCCGGTAGGATTTGTGGCATCCATCCCGATGTCCTCCTCTTCGGTGGGCCAGGACTTCTGCGGCTTAAACAGAACCTTCCATAGTTTCTCATGGGTGGTGCGGAAGAACTGTCGCACAGTGATCGGGTCGTTCGAACTGTGAGGCCACATTGGGACAACCCGATGTTTACTAGGGAGAAGGCGTCGGCGGAGCATAACCTAGACGACGTTGGGGAGCTCAATTTTCTTCTCCAGCAGGGTGGAGATGCACTTTTGTAGCGTTATCACCTCCACCGTGTCCCCCCAATCGAGCCCCTTCTTGGTCCATGATACGAGCCTGTTGGGGGGCCAGATCTAAATCCGGGGAGCGCTACCTATCCCTCTTCGCCTGCTTCGGTGATGTAGAACCATTCACGCTGCCAGACTTTGACGATATCTATGAATGAATCGTCTGGCCACTTAACTAGGGGAAGCTTGTTTATCATCACCCCCCACAGTCCGCCTGCTCGCCGCTAACTACCTTTGGCTTGAGGTTGAATACTTTCAGCCATAAACCGAAGTGGGGATGGACCTGTAGAAAGGCTTCGCAGAGAGTGATGAAGGAGGAAATATGCATAAAAGAATTGGGCGGGAGATCGTGGAAATCCAGCCCGTAATAAAACATCAAACCCCTCACAAAGGGGTGGAGGGGGAAACCTAGGCCCCGTAGAAAGTGTGGGATGAACACCACCCTCTCGCCCTCTCTAGGTGAGGGTATCACCTGGTTCTTCTCCGGGGTGCGATTAATTACATTCGTCGACAAGTAGCCGACGAGCTTCAGCTCCAAGATGTCCTTCTCAGTAACACAGGAGGCCTCCCACTTGCCCTTAGAGCCTGCTCCGGCCATGACCGAATAGGAGAAGGGGTTGGAGGAGGTTGGGGAGAAGAATGGAGCTTGGCAGCTTCGAGCATGGAAGGTTGGGGGAGGCGATAGCAATGGTAGATCTGAGAAGTGTACGAGGACTATGGTGGTTGTTTCTTTCTTATAAGCCACAGAAATACCAAGAGTCCCACTGCCGCGCCGTGAACCTCGACATCTCATGTTAAATCATGCAGTTATGCATGCACGGGGTAACCCAAATCATAAAACATATCCCCGGAAAGGCAGGGTACGATCTCCATATTGATGGGACGTGCTGATGATAAATGAGAACCGCCTCGAACTGCGGATCAAGTTTTGGTAACTGGTAAATATTCATGGCCAGTCGCAACCTTTCGCTAAAAGCTGTCAGCAAAGAACACTGTTCACATTCGGATGGTAGGCCCTCTGAGGCTAAGTCACATAGGTTATTCGGTAACGGGGATGTCTTCGATGGCCGAACTATCATCGGATGAACAAGTTAAGGAGTGGAACTCGCCCCTCAAGCCAGAGTATGCAAGCATAGGAAGTTGTTGGGAATCGAGACTTCAGCATTGGAGGCCAGTTCGGCGGCTACTGAGGGAGTCCTAGATTAAGTGGTACTCGGGCTGTCGGCCTCTATCGTTGGGCCAGACAGTGGGCCGCTTTGTCATTATCAATGAAGGCCCGAAGATTGTGACACAATAACCAAGATGGAAATCTCCCAAGACCGTGGCGTGTACTCCAAGAACCTTGTGATTAGTTCGGCATATTCTTTCCCTGGTGTAACCGACATTGTGTAAACTCTAGGTACCCCCGATGCCTATATAAACCGGAGGGTTTTAGTCCGTAGGACAAGTTAAGCTCATTACTCCTAGGGTTTTAGAACACATCATACGATCTCAAGGTAGATCAACTCTGTACTCGATACCCATCATCAATACAAAACAAAGTAGGACGTAGGGTTGTACCTCC
The DNA here is from genome assembly GCA_039707655.1 of Elymus sibiricus. NCBI lineage: Eukaryota > Viridiplantae > Streptophyta > Magnoliopsida > Poales > Poaceae > Elymus > Elymus sibiricus. Next base: position 266,196,908 of record CM077665.1, on the reverse strand, counting down.
ATTAAGAGGGCCCGAACCTGGGTAAACACTGTCTCCATTGTCTCATGTTACCCATCGATCCAAGACCCATAGTTCGGGACCCCCTACCCGAGATATGCCGGTTTTGACACCGACACCCAACCCCCCTGGGCGTGGCATGTTGCCTTGTGGGGCCCAGCTGGTCTCCCGACCCCCCCCCTTCTCCTATGTGGTGTGTTTTACCCTATAAAAAATCGTAAGGATACTTTCGGGACAAAGCTTCATTGTCTCAAGGCGGAAACCTGGGCAGAGGCCCTTTTGATCTCCGGCAGAGTGATTCTGCCGGGAAACTTCCCTCCGGGAGGGGGAGATCGAAGCCATCATTGATACGTCCATTTTGCATCATGATTTCCTACTATTATTTATTGTGTTTTGTTGAATAATATTGCTTTAGGGAGTGATTCTAATGCCTTTTCTCTCATAATATGCAAGGTTTACACAAAGAGGGAGAATACCGGCAGCTGGAATTCTGGACCTGAAACAAGCACATCAGAGATACCTATTCCGCACATCTCCAATGGAGCTGAAACTTTACGGAGATGATTTTTGGAATTAATAAAAAATACTAGAGCAAAGAACTACCGGAGGGGGCCACCCTTGTGGGCACAAGACACCAGGGCGCGCCAGGCCCCCTTGGGCGCGCCCTGGTGGGTTGTGCCCTCCTCGGCCCACCTCCGGTGCCCATCTTCTAGTATATAATCACTTTTGACCTAGAAAAAAAATAACAGGAGGACTTTCGGGACGGAGCACCGCCATCTCGAGGCGAAACTTGGGCAGGAGCACTTTTGCCCTCCGGCGAAGCGATTCCGCCTGGGGAACTTCCCACCCGGAGGGGGAAATCGAAGCCATCGTCATCACCAACACCCCTATCATATTTGGGAGTCCAATCTTCATCAACATATTCAACAGCACCATCTCCTCTCAAATCCTAGTTCATCCCTTGTGTTCAATCTTTGTACCGGAACCTCAGATTGGTACATGTGGGTGACTAGTAGTGTTGATTACCTTGCGTAGTTGATTACTATATGGTTTATTTGGTGGAAGATTATATGTTTAAATCCATTATGATATTCAATACCCCTCTGATCTTGAGCATGATTATTATTTGTGAGTAGTTACTTTTGTTCTTGAGGTCACGGGAGAAGTCATGTTGCAAGTAATCATGTGAATTTGATATGTTTTCGATATTTTGATGAAATGTATGTTGTGATTCCCTTAGTGGTGTCATGTGAATGTCGACTACATGACACTTCACCATTCATGGGCCTAAGGGAATGCATTGTGGAGTAGTTATTAGATGATGGGTTGCTAGAGTGACATAAGCTTAAACCCTAGGTTATGCGCTACTTCGTAAGGAGCTGATTTGGATCCGAACGTTTAATGCTATGGTTAGATTTTATCTTAATACTTTTCTCGTAGTTACGGATGCTTGCGATGGGGTTAATCATAAGTGGGAGGTTTTTCAAGTAAGAACAGCACCCAAGCACCGGTCCACCCACATATCAAATTCTCAAAGTCACGAACATGAATCAAACCAACATGATAAAAGTGACTACATGAAATTCCCGTGTACCCTCAAGAACACTTTGCCTATTACTGGAGATTGTTCTGGCCTGGCCTTTGCCACAAAAGGATTGGGCTACCTTAATTCACCTTATTTACCGTTACCGTTACTTGCTCGTTACTAATTACCTTGCTATCAAACTATCTGTTACCTACAATTTCAGTGCTTGCAGAAATTTCCTTGCTGAAAACCGCTTGTCATTTCCTTCTGCTCCTCGTTGGGTTCGACACTCTTACTTATTGAAAGGACTACGATTGATCCCCTGTACTTGTGGGTCATCAAGACTCTTTTCTGGCGACGTTGCCGGGGAGTGAAGCGCTCTTGGTAAGTGGAAATCGGTAAGGAAAAACTTATACTATGTGCTGAAATTTATTGTTACTTGCTACTATGGAAAACAATTCTTTGAGGGGTTTGTTCGGGGTATCTTCACTTCGACCGGAACCACAATTAGTTGCCCCTCAACCTACTGCACCTACTGAAAATATTGGTTATGAAATTCCTTCGGGTATGGTAGAACAACTGCTTGCTAAACCTTGTGCAGGAGATGGAACTGAACATCCTGATATGCACCTATTATATGTGAACGAAATTTGTGGATTATTAAAGCTTGCAGGTTTCCTTGGAGATGAAGCTAAGAAGAAAGTTTTCCCTTTATCTTTGAAGGGAAAAGCATTGACATGGTATAGGCTATGTGATGATCTTGGATCGTGGAACTGGAATTGTTTGCAATTGGAATTCCACCAAAAGTTTTATCCCATGCATCTAGTTCATCGTGATCGGAATTATATATATAATTTTTGGCCTCGTGAAGGAGAAAGCATCGCTCTAGCTTGGGGGAGGCTTAAGTCAAAGTTATATTCATGCCCCAATCATGACATCCCGAGAGAAGTTATCATTCAGAATTTTTATTCTCGGCTTTCTCATAATGGTCAATCCATGCTCGATGCTTCTTGTGCCGGTTCTTATATGAAGAAAACTATTGAATTCAAGTGGGATCTCTTAGAAAGAATTAAACACAACTCTGAAGATTGGGAACTCGATGAAGGTAATGAGTCAGGTATAAAGCTCGAGTTTGATTGTGTTAAATCTTTTATGAATACCGATACTTGTCACAAGTTTAGCACTAAATATGGACTTGACTCTAAGATAGTAGCCTCTTTCTGTGAAGCATTTGCTACTCACGTTGATCTCCCTAAGGAGAAGTGGTTTAAATATCATCCCCCTATTAAAGAAGAAATTAAAGAACCGGTCATAGCTAAAGATGAAACCATCATTGTCGGGACCCCGATCCTAAGCCATATGAATCCAGCATGTAGCATGTCACACCACTTTGCAGCCTCATGCACGGTAACCCACGGCTGCCACATTAACTTGCCCGGGACCATTTGCGCCTTTTGGCTCATGGATATGAACATGTCGCTAGCATTCACACGTCAAAGAACCCGGGTCGACATGACTAGTTATATACCCAAGTGGCACAACCGTACAGGGACAGGCATACGTAACCCAACAATGCAGGCGTCGATCATCAGCGTGTGTAGACGAGTCGTAGCAAGCTACAAGGACTCCATTACATCGCGTGACATTTCCCCGTAGGCAGAGACACAGCAGCAAAGAAGGATACACGCCGATCAATCAATGTGTCCGGAGCAGTAGCAAGCTACCAAGGCTCATGGAAGCACAAAGAGGCATTTCCCCGTAAAGAAGGCTACTAAAGGCACACAACTAGGTGTCGAATGCCACACATACCAATGCATTTCAATCATACACGCACTATGCACGATATGCGTAGATACAACATGGCATCACAACAAAACTCTACAACATAACATTTATTTAGGAGGCTCCGAAGAGCCAACATAGTATAATGTTACAAGCAGGAGGGGTCACATGACCCAACATTCAGAGCATACAAGCAACAAGCGGAAGTTACATGTCTGGGTACAGACATCTAATAAAAGCAGCCGAAGAGCCTGAAAAACTACAACGACCCTACCAAAGGAGCCAGACCTCTGTCTGGGATTCCCAAGCTAACCCGGTCAACATCGAACTTCAAGTCAAGAGAATCACTAATGAGACTGACGTCTCCTCTGCAATAAACATAAATTAAGCAACCGTGAGTACAAAGGTACTCAGCAAGACTTACATCAGAACTAGCTACATATGCATCATTGTCAACAAAGGGGTTGTGGAGTTTATTGCAGCAAGCCAGCTTTGACTCTTGGCTAACCTGTACTACGACTACAAGTATTATCTTTGATGTGGGACAACGCACACGAGTCCACATAGTCACCAAATCAATACACCACTATGGATCCACTCCCGTATCCCTACGAGAAGGCCATCCATAGGACTCACGCTTATCTTGCGCATTTTAGAGTATCCATTTCACTTGTCTATGTACCACATAAGCAATCCAAGTAGTCCATATCCGAGGACGTGGCTATTCGAACAGATTGTTTCATCCTGGAGGGGTATACTTCTTGACACACGCTCCCGCCACTTACCGCCATGTGCACGTAAAAGGCACCTCGGCAACCTTCAAGCGGAAGCCCAGCGAGGGAGTCGGCCACGAACGTTAACCACACAAGACTCTAGTCCAGGTTTATCGCCTATTTGAGACTGAACCCGCAACGGAAGTCCGGCCGAAGTTTCCATCACGGCCCCAAACGATGTGTGCAGGGTTCCCAAGCCCACCTCGACGGATGGTACTACGCTTGGTACATCGTGCCACGGTGCATCTACCGCGCCATAGCCTACCCCTCCGGTCAGCGCTATGCACGGCCGCTGGCACATCCTACAAACACCAGAAACTAGTTGCATCTCCTGGACAGAGATCAAGGCGATTAATAAGCCGAGAGGGTCCATTGGTTTCGGGACCAATGCATGGCAGTATCTTGTGTTGGATAACATACACAGAACTCAGTTCTTAAGGACAGTCCCAATGAGACAACCCGCCATGTACTCCTACATAGCCTCTCATCGCTACCTTTACCAAATCGGGTTCACACACTTAACTCTCACACAGTAGGACATGAACACACCATTCCGATTCATCGCCCAGATGGATCAAACCCGACACGACTCTAAGCATAGCAGGAACAGTAAGCACGCATGGATGAGTAAGTACAACAAGGTTCAAGCAGTTGCTACTCATGCTTAGTGCTTTCAACTATTTACTGTGACAAATACAGGTCATGCAAAGGAATAGGTTCAACTACCGAGAACATGTAACCGTTGAATCGTTGTTGTCCTAATGCAGTAAAAGAGAGCAGGAGCGAGAGAGTAGGATTTTATCGGGATGCTCAAGGTGGGGTTGCTTGCCTGACACTTCTGAAGATAACAATGAGTCTTCATCGGTGACAACGATCTCAACGTCGGAACAATGTCTACTGAGGAAGAACAACCATTGGAAAACAACAAGGAACACATTCAATGCAATGCAACAAACATGATGTATGATATGGCATCTTAAAGCATTGAATTGACCTAGTGCAATAGATAAACATATTAATTGAAGTGGAATTCAAATAGGCTTCAAATTCCAACTCCAAGCTATTTATCAAATTTGTCCTAATCATGAAATGTCATAGTTTGTGATGTTAACTTGCTCAAACATGCATGATCATGGCATAGACAGATTCATTGGATTTTTCTGATCATTTTTCATGTATAAATAATTTTCATCCGAGTTATAGATTATTTTATATGAATTTTAGAAGTTTTGAACATTTTCTGGAATTAATAAATCATTTGGATTTATTTAAAAATCCAGAAATGCTTTATTGCGTCAGCGTGACCACAGTGTGATGTCAGCGGTCAACAGAGCCGGTCCAGGTCAAACCTGGCCGGTTGGACCCGCATGTTAGCGTCTCTGACTTTAACTACAGAGGTTTTATTTTAAGTCGGGGTTAATTAGCCGGTGGGGTCCAGTGTCAGTGGCACGGGAGGGGTTAGTTAATCCCGTCATTAGTGCTAATGACGGCGCCATCTCATCGCCACCGGCGGCAAACGCCGGCGACCAATAGAGCGATGGAGGCACGCCGGAGAGGCTCCTCCGGCGACCAAATGGCGCGTGGATGGATGCATTCGAGAGCTGCTGCTCGCGCGCATCGCTGGGTGGTCTCGGAGGTCGTCGGGGTTGCCGGGACCGATGATAGTCACAAGCTCCAGCGGTGGCGGCGCTTGGACCAGCACGGCCGAGTGGCTGCGGTGCGCTAGGGGGGAAGCTGAGGGGCTAGGCGGCTCCCTGGGAGCGTCCAGAGCACGAGGGCGTGCTCGTCTACGACCGATTCAAGATCAGGCAACGGCGGGGATGAGCATGACAGCGGCTAACTTCGGTCACGGCGAGGAGGCAAGCTAGAGGACGCGTGGGGGTGAGGGAGCAGGGGGAGGAGCAAGAGGGGCTCACGGGGAGGCAGATGAGCTGGTCAGCCGGCTCGGGGGTGGCCTGAATCCGGCGAATCAACGACGGCCACCCGTCCGCCGTGGCAGGGAAGAAGAGCTCGAGGACGGCGATGTAGGGCACCCGGGGTCAATTCCTCTGGTGTGAATATTCCAAGAGTCTGGGCGGAGCTCTTGGACACAGCAAGAGGGCGGGGAAGACACGGCAGCTACGCGAGCAACGAGCGGCGGCGATGATGGCGATCAGCCATGGCGAGGGCGAGCGAGAGAGGGTGGGGAAGAGAGAATGGGGAGGTCCATTCGATCCGGATGGCATTGGGGGCTAATCCCTTCGCGTCGACGTGGATCGGGAGAAAGCATGAGGTGGCGCGCGGGGCATGCGCGTGTGTCGGCCACGCGTTTGTCCTCCTGGCAGGAGGAGGAAGAAGACCCCCTGCCGCAGGTGGGCTGGGCCGGCATCTCTCCTGGGCTGGTAGTGCAGGTAAGTTTTCTGCTCTGTTTTATTTTCTGTTTTGTTTCTTTGTTTATTTTTAATATTTGCCACTGTTTGTAATTCAAAACAATTCCAAAACAGTGCCAAACTCTTCCCAATATTTTTATGTTGCTTTTCTGGACTATTCCTAATGCACATAAAATATATCAGAGACATTTGAAAGTATATTCCATATAATAAGAATATAGATCCAAATTCAAATACAATATTTATTTAAATTCCAGGGCCACAATATTTCTTAAAAATGTTCCAATATTTTGGTTCAAAATATTTATCTTGCCAAAATTCTCAGAAACATTTTTAGAACATCATGGAATCACTGAAAGCAATTTTGATGGTTCTTTGCCCTTCTTTTAATTAGAGTTTTGAGGCTTTCACTTCCCTCAATTCAACTTTCAGAAAAATAAACATGATGACATGATGATGTTGATGCAATTAAGCATACCAAAAAATATTATTAACACTAAAAGTTCTGGGGCTGTGACAATCATTTACAATGTTGATCCAGTTGTGCCTACCGCTTATATTGAAAAACCACCTTTCCCTATTAGGATAAAGGAACATGCTAAGGTATCAACTGTGGTTTGTAAGAGTAATATAAGAGCACCTAAGCCCCCTGAACAAATTAAAGTAGAACCTAGTGTTGCTATGGTTAAGGATCTCTTGGTTGAAAATATTGATGGGCATGTTATCTACTTCTGTGATGAAGCTGCTAGAATCGCCAAACCTGATGAAAAAGATAAACATAGACCCGTAGAAGGCATGCCTGTTATCTCAGTTAAAATAGGAGATCATTGCTATCATGGTTTACTTGATTTGGGTGCTAGTGTTAGTGCTATCCCTTTTACCTTATACCAAGAAATTATGGATGAAATAGCACCTGCTGAAATAGAAGACATTGATGTTACTATTAAACTTGCTAATAGAGACACCATGACACCACTTGGGATTGATAGAGATGTTGAAGTCTTGTGTGGGAAAGTAAAATACCCTACTGATTTTCTAGTCCTTGGTTCCCCACAAGATGACTTTTGTCCCATTATCTTTGGTAGACCTTTCTTGAGCACCGTCAATGCTAAGATAGATTGTGAAAAACAAACTGTCGGTGTCAGTTTTGGTGGTGTGTCTCATGAGTTTAATTTTTCCAAGTTTAGTAGACAACCTTGTGATAAAGCATTATCTAGTAAGGATGAAATAATTGGTCTTGCTTCTATTGTCATGCCTCCTACCGATCCCTTAGAACAATATTTGCTTGACCATGAAAATGATATGCACTTGCATGAACGAAATGAAATAGATCAAATTTTCTTTGAACAACAACCTCTCCTGAAACACAATTTGCCTATTGAAACTCTTGGAGGGCCACCTCCACCTAAAGGTGTTCCTGTGTTTGAATTAAAGCAATTGCCTGACACTTTGAAGTATGCTTATCTTGATGAGAAAAAGATATATCATGTTATTATTAGTGCTAACCTTTCAGAACATGAAGAAGAGAGATTATTAAAAGTTCTAAGGAAGCACCGGGCTGCTATTGGATATACTCTTGATGATCTTAAGGGCCTTAGTCCCAGTCTATGTCAGCACAACATTAATATGGAACCTGTTGCTAAACCCGTTGTTGATCATCAACGGTGATTAAATCCTAAGATGAAAGAAGTGGTAAGAACTGAAATATTAAAGCTTCTGGAAGCATGTATAATTTATCCCATAGCTGATAGTAGATGGGTAAGTCCTGTTCATTGTGTCCCTAAGAAAGGAGGTATTCCCGTTGTTCCTAACAATAAAAATGAACTCATTCCACAAAGAATTGTCACTGGCTATAGCATGGTAATTGACTTTAGAAAGTTAAATAGAGCTACTAGAAAAGATCATTACCCCCTACCTTTCATTGATCAAATGCTAGAAAGATTATCTAAGCACACACACTTTTGTTTTCTAGATGGATATTCTGGTTTCTCTCAAATACCTGTGTCACAATCCGATCAAGAGAAAACCACCTTTACTTGCCCTTTTGGAACCTATGCTTATAGACGTATGCCTTTCGGTTTATGCCATGCACCTGCCACCTTTCAAAGATGTATGACTGCTATATTCTCTAATTTTTGTGAAAAGATTGTGGAGGTTTTCATGGATGATTTTTCCGTTTATGGGACTTCTTTTGATGATTGCTTAAGCAACCTTGATCGAGTTGTGCAGAGATGTGAACAAACTAATCTTGTCTTGAATTGGGAGAAGTGCCACTTTTTGGTTAATGAAGGTATTGTCTTGGGGCATAAAATATCTGAATGTGGTATTGAGGTCGATAAAGCTAAAGTTGATGCAATTGAGAAAATGCCATGTCCTAAAGATATTAAAGGTATTCGAAGTTTCCTTGGTCATGCTGGTTTCAATAGGAGGTTCATTAAAGACTTCTCTAAAATTTCTAGGCCTCTTACTAATCTTTTGCAAAAGGATATCCCTTTTGTTTTTGATGATGATTGTGTGGAAGCCTTTGAAACACTCAAGAAAGCCTTAACCTCTGCACCTATCGTTCAACCACCAGATTGGAACTTGCCTTTTGAAATTATGTGTGATGCTAGTTATTATGCTGTTGGTGCTATTCTAGGACACAGAGTTGATAAAAAATTGAATGTTATCCATTATGCTAGTAAAACTCTAGACAGTGCCCAACGAAATTATGCTACTACTGAAAAAGAATTTTTAGCAGTTGTGTTAGCCTGTGATAAATTTAGATCCTATATTGTTGACTCCAAAGTTATTGTTCACACCGATCATGCTGCTATAAAATATCTTATGGAAAAGAAATATGCTAAACCTAGACTCATTAGGTGGGTTCTCTTGCTTCAAGAATTTGACTTACATATCGTTGATAGGAAAGGAGCTGAGAATCCCGCAGCTGATAACTTGTCTAGGTTAAAAAATATTATTGATGACCCACTACCTATTGATGATAGTTTTCCTGACGAACAATTAGCTGCAATAAGTGTTTCTCAAAACACCCGTTGGTATGCTGATTATGCTAATTACATTGTTGCTAAATATATACCACCTAGCTTCACATACCAACAAAAGAAACAATTATTCTATGACTTAAGACATTACTTTTGGGATGACCGACATCTTTATAAAGAAGGAGTAGATGGTATTATTAGACGTTGTGTACCTGAGCATGAACAGGAACAAATCCTACGAAAATGTCATTCCAAAGCTTATGGAGGACATCATGCGGGAGATAGAACTGCTCACAAGGTATTGCAATCTGGTTTTTATTGGCCTATTCTCTTCAAGGATGCCCGTAAGTTTGTCTTGTCTTGTGATGAGTGTCAAAGAATTGGTCATATCGGTAAGTGTCAGGAAATGCCTATGAATTATTCACTTGTTGTTGAACCTTTTGACGTTTGGGGTTTTGATTATATGGGACCTTTTCCTTCCTCTAACGGGTACACTCATATTTTGGTTGCTGTTGATTATGTCACTAAGTGGGTAGAAGATATTCCAACTAGTAGTGTTGATCACCACACCTCCATTAAAATGCTTAAAGAGGTTATCTTCCCGAGGTTTGGAGTCCCTAGATATTTAATGACCGATGGTGGTTCACACTTTATTCATGGTGCTTTCCGTAAGATGCTTTCTCAATATGATGTTAACCATAGAATTGCATCACCCTATCATCCTCAATCTAGTGGTCAAATTGAACTTAGCAATAGAGAAATAAAATTGATATTACAAAAAACTATCAATAGGTCTTGAAAGAATTGGTCCAAGAAATTAGATGATGCACTTTGGACCTATAGAATAGCTTATAAAAATCCTATGGGTATGTCTCCATACAAAATGGTATATGGAAAAGCTTGTCATTTGCCTCTAGAATTAGAACATAAAGCATTTTGTGCAATTAAAGAACTCAACTATGATTTCAAACTTGCTGGTGAGAACAGGCTATTTGATATTAGCTCACTAGATGAATGGAGAACCCAAGCCAATGAAAATGCCAAACTATTCAAAGAAAAAGTAAAAAGATGGCATGATAAAAGAATCCAAAAGCGGGAATTCAAAATAGGAGACTATGTTCTTTTTTTCAACTCTCGTTTAAGATTTTTTGCAGGTAAGCTTCTCTCCAAATGGGAAGGACCATATATTATCGAAGAGGTTTATCGCTCTGGAGCTATCAAGATTAATAATGCCGAAGGTACTAACATGAAGGTGGTCAATGGACAAACAATTAAGCACTATATCTCAGGTACGCCTATTAACGTTGAAAGCAATGTTATCCAAACCATGACACCGTAGGAACACATAAAAGAAACCTTCCGGAACACTCCAGAATTCTGAAAAATAGGAGGTATTTGATACTCTAAGTAAACGGACTCCGAAAAATGCGCAAAAATATTTTTTTGTCAGTTTTGGAATATTAGAAAATTTTGGAAATTAAGAAATAAACTGGAACGTGATCGAGGTGAGCACGATACACCAGGGCGGGCCAGGCCCCCCTGGGCGTGCCCTGGTGGGTTGTGCCCACCTCGGACACCTTCCCGACTCCGTTTTCCTTCCATATGCTTGTTTTCCAAGAATAAAAATTCTCTATATATACCCCCGACTGTTTTGATGACCGCATCGCAGAAAAATCCTAAGTTCTTGTTTCATGCTGTTTTCTCGTAAGATCTAGATCTGCATGGCTCCACCAAGATCATCCAAGGACAAGTTCTTCGAGAATGTCATCAACCCGTACTTGCCGGAGGTGATGAAGCACCCTCAAGCCATTGAGATGGGTGAGGGGGTGCTCCACATCCGCGATGTTCAGGGACCCAAGAGGACCGAAAGCGTGGAAGCTAGGCTCGAGGTGGTGGAACAAGAAATCTTCAAGTGCCAAAAGATGGTGGAGCGTGGACTTAGTGCCAATCACTCCATGATCACGGAGTTCACCCGTGATCAGGATGGTGGATGGTCGGTCTGTGAAGGACATCATCTCCACCCTCAACGAGCAAATTAATTTTCTGCAAAGCCAAGTTTATGATCTTCAAAACCAAGTTTTTGAATATGAAGCAAGATTTAAAGGTATGAGTTTAGCTGCCAGTTGCAGGACTCAGGGGACTCTAGCATCAACTTTTGATGGGGAGCCCTTGCCCTGGAAGCTGGAGGACAAGCCTACCACATGATCACCACCACCAAAGGAGACTTGAGCACACGGGTATGGGCACTCCCCTTAGCTCGAGCAAAGCTTGGGGGAGGTGCCCCGGTATCGTATCACCATCACTTTTATTCACCTTTACTTATTTTAGTTCGATCTTTAATTTTCCTTTGCTTTAGTTGAATAAAAGTCTAGCATGATCTATTTTCGTGTGTTAGTTTCGTGGCCTATATATCTATGTAATCGAGTGAGAGTTATATAATAAAGTTTAGTTTGAGTTTTTGCCTCTCTATTTTCTTGTTGCAATCAAAATAAAGGAAAAATAAATAAATGAAAAGAATCATATGCTAATCTTATGGTGAGTAATGACATCACATAAGGAAAAGTACAAGTAGTAAAATTTATTGGAGATTGACAAACATAGCATTGGTCAATGATGCAATTCATGAAAGAATTAATAAGGGAAGAGAAGATTCACATGCAAATACACTATCTTGGACATCTTCTATGATTGTGAGCCCCCATTAAATATTATATGTCAAAATTGTTGACGTTGGATAAGGAAGACAATGTAATGATTTATGCTTGTTCATATCCACATAGAAGTTATATTGTCATAGATCCTTCAACATGTGCTGCTTGCTCAATATCTTTGCTAGCCAAAAATTCCGCACTAAGTAGAGATACTACTTGTGCATCCAAAAACCCAAAGCCAAATTCATTGTTTAAGAGTCCACCATACCTACCTACGGATCGAGTAAGATCCTTCAAGTAAGTTGTCATCGGTGCAATAAGGCAATAAAAATTGCTTCTAAAAGTGTTTTGATCAATTAGTGTAAGAGAAAATTGAGCGCTATATGAAGTTATGATGGCAAAGTAATAAAAGCGACGGACTGCATAATAAAGGTTGCTATCATAGGAGGCAATATAGCATGACGTTCTTTTGCATTAAGGGATTAGGCATAGAAACAAAAAAGCTCATGACAACCTCTGCTTCCCTCTGCGAAGGGATTATCTTTTGCTTTTATGTATTTACTTTTATGCAAGAGTCAAAGTATTCTTCCCTATTCCTTTTTAATTTTTCCTTTTGCAAGCATCATGTGGTGAGGAAAGATCTAGGCACATATATCCAGTTGGATATGGGTGGGCATGAGTTATTATTGTTGACATCACCCTTGAGGTGAATACGTTGGGAGGCGAAACTATAAGCCCCTATCTTCCTATGTGTCCGGTTGAAACTTTTTGTTGATGGGTATGCTGTGAGTGTTAGCAATCATAGAAGACAAAATGATGGTTGAGTATGTGGACTTGCCAAAAGGCTCCGACATGAGACCCTTCCTCAAAATATGATGAATTGTAGTTGCAAAGTTGACTGAGAACATTGCTGGTTGGTTTTCAATAAAGTTTATGCTTTATACTTCTATGTTGTGATGAATTGTTACTTGTGCATGAGAAGTTATATGATGAAAGTATATGAATAAGTTTTATGATATAGTTTGTTGCTTTTATGATAATAAGCATGATGCTTCTATGTCCGTATTTTGTTTTTATCGACACCTCTCTCTCAAATCATGTGGACATGCTTTTCAATTTTGGCTTTTCGCTTGAGGACAAGCGAGGTCTAAGCTTGGGGGAGTTGATACGTCCATTTTGCATCATGATTTCCTACTGTTATTTATTGTGTTTTGTTGAATAATAATGCTTTAGGGAGTGATTCTAATGCCTTTTCTCTCATAATATGCAAGGTTTACACAAAGAGGGAGAATACCGGCAGCTGGAATTCTGGACCTGAAAAAAGCACATCAGAGATACCTATTCTGCACATCTCCAATGGAGCTGAAACTTTATGGAGATTATTTTTGGAATTAATAAAAAATACTGGAGCAAAGAACTACCGGAGGGGCCCACCCTGGTGGGCACATGACACCAGGGCGCGCCAGGCCCCCCTAGGCGCGCCCTGGTGGGTTGTGCCCTCCTCGGCCCACCTCCGGTGCCCATATTCTGGTATATAATCAATTTTGACCTAGAAAAAATAAGAGGAGGACTTTCGGGACGGAGCGCCGCAGGCTCGGGGCGGAACTTGGGCAGGAGCACTTTTGCCCTCCGGCAGAGCAATTCCGCCGGGGGAACTTCCCTCCCGGAGGGGGAAATCGAAGCCATCGTCATCACCAACACCCCTCTCATCTTTCGGAGGCGAATCTTCATCAACATCTTCAGCAGCAGCATCTCATCTCAAACCCTAGTTCATCTCTTGTGTTCAATCTTTGTACCGGAACCTCAGATTGGTACGTGTGGGTGACTAGTAGTGTTGATTACCTTGCGTAGTTGATTACTATATGGTTTATTTGGTGGAAGATTATATGTTCAGATCCATTATGCTATTCAATACCCCTGTGATCTTGAGCATGATTATTATTTGTGATTAGTTACTTTTGTTCTTGAGGTCAGGGGATAAGTCATGTTACATGTAATCATGTGAATTTGATATGTGTTCGATATTTTGATGATATGTATGTTGTGATTCCCTTAGTGGTGTCATGTGAACGTCGACTACATGACACTTCACAATTGATGGGACTAAGGGAATGCATTGTGGAGTAGTTATTAGATGATGGGTTGCTAGAGTGACAGAAGCTTAAACCCTAGTTTATGCGCTCCTTCGTAAGGGGCTGATTTGGATCCAAACGTTTTTTTGCTATGGTTAGATTTTATCTTAATACTTTTCTCGTAGTTGCGGATGCTTGCGAGGGGGTTAATCATAAGTGGGAGGTTGTTCAATTAAGAACATCACCCAAGCACCGGTCCACCCACATATCAAATTATCAAAGTAGCAAACACGAGTCAAACCAACATGATAAAAGTGACTAGATGAAATTCCCGTGTACCCTCAAGAATACTTTGCCTATTACTAGAGATTGTTCTGGTATGTCCTTTGACACAAAAGGATTGGGCTACCTTGCTGCACCTTATTACCATTACCATTACTTGCAAGTTACCAATTACCTTGCTATCAAACTATCTGTTACCCACAATTTCAGTGCTTGCAGAAATTACCTAGCTGAAAACCGCTTGTCATTTCCTTCTGCTCCTCGTTGGGTTCGACACTCTTACTTATCGAAAGGACTATGATTGATCCCCTATACTTGTGGGTCATCAATCGTCACCACCAACGCTTCCTCCTTTGTGGGAGGACCAATCTTCATCAACGTATTCACCAGCACCATTTCATCTCAAACCCTGGTTCATCTCTTGTATTCAATCTTTGTCTCAAAACCTCATATTGGTACCTGTGGGTTACTGGTAGTGTTGATTACATCTCGTAGTTGATGCTTGATGGTTTACTTAGTGGAACATATTAGGTTCAGATCCTTGATATCCATTATTACACCTCTGATCTTGAACATGTTGATTATGTTTGACTAGTTAATTTTGTTCCTGAGGACATGGGAGAAGTCTTGTTATAAGTAATCATGTGAAGTTGGTATTCGTTTGATATTTGGATGATGTGTATGTTGTTGCTTCTCTTAGTGTTGTCGTGTGAACGTCGACTACACGACACTTCACCATGTTATGGTCCTAAGGGAAGGCCTTGTGGAGTAAAAATTAGATGATGGGTTGCAAGAGTGACAGAAGCTTAAACCCCAGTTTATGCTTCATAAGGGGATGATTTGGATCCACACGTTTCATGCTATGTTTAGATTTATCTTAATTCTTCTTTCGTAGTTGCAGATTCTTGCGAAAGGGGGTAATCATAAGTAGGTTTTTTGTTCAAGTAAGAACAACACCTTAGCACCGGTCCACCCACATATCAAATTATCAGAGTAACGAACGCGAATCAACTCAACATGATGAACATGACTAGACAGAAATTCTCATTTGTCATCGGGAGCGCTTGCTTAATTTAAGAGTACTTTCAGGCCTGTCCTTTGCTATAAAAAGGATTGGGCTACCTTGCTGCACCTTCGCTACTATTGCTACTTGTCACTTTTTACGAATTATCTTGCTGCAAAGATATCTATTACTGTTACTCACAACACTTGCAGAGAATACCTTGCTGAAACATGCTTATCATTTCCTTTTTCTCCTCGTTGGGTTAGACACTCTTACTTATCAAAAGGACGATGATTGATCCCCTATACTTGGGCCATCAGGCTCCTATCCTTCTTAGCAGTTCTTTCCATCTCCTGGGCTTCTTTTTTCCGGTCAAGGAGACATGTGCTCTTCCAGTGCATGGGACCTTCACAATCCAAGCATACGATGTGACTTAGATCCTCCCTAGTCAAGGTTGTCCTGGTACGGCTGCTCCTAACGTTCTCCACCATAGGGTAGTGACTTGTGGGGTGTCCAACTTGCCCACATTCATAGAAGATATGCTCTTCGGTGTTCGCACATGATCCTTCCTTACCAACTGAGGTGTCATCCATGGTTGATGGGTCTCGTGGAGGCGGTCTTCCATTCAAACTCATTTCCTCCTTTGAAGGTCGTGCAGTCTCTCATCTCCTCTTGAAGGCTCCACGGCTAGGCGGAAAATGATTAGTCCCTTTGCCTAAAAGGCATCTGACTTTCGTCATAGGGAATTCTCCTTATGGATGGTTCTTTTCACAATAGGGGCATCTGGTCTGATGTTCCTTCAGGGTATGTCAAAATTCTCCACACATAACACAAACATCAAACTTCCTCTCTTCTTCTTCTTCTGGTATCCCACATGTCAATGTGACAAGACGGGATCTTAGCAAAACTGTTCCAAATTCCTTCTGAGTAAGGTTCTTCTACTTATCGTCAATCATCTGGTGCATCTCCCACCGAATTGTTGCTTCTTCCATTAAGTGCATCACTGTGTAACATACCATATTCTTTTCTTCGATGGCACTGGTCCTCATGTGTTCTTCCATCTTCCAGATGCAATGTTTTGCTTCTGGCTGGGTGACTCCTCCAGCAAAAGTGAGGCTCTCAAAGTCACCTTTTTCCTCCACACGGTCTAACTTTCTAGCTGAGTCTCCTTAGGGTTTGGGCTTCTCTTCCAACTTCACAAGTCCAATTATTGCTCTCCTGATTTCCTTCTTCAACTTTCCACATGTACATGGTACTCGTGTCCTTATTGCGGCTTCACACTCTCTGTACAAGTTAAGTGTGTTTCCTGCTAGGTACGACTAGGCATAAAAAATATTGCTTCTGTCTGCAGTTCTGTTCTTCTTCATTTCCTTCTCAACAGCAGTGATCCAATTGCTGATCTCTACTCTTGTTGCTTGTCCAGAAAAAATCAGTCGCTCGTGGTCCATGGTTGTGGGGTTTCGGGTGGTCTGGGTTAGGGTCGAGAGAATAGATGAGAGAGATAGATACTCTTATGCTAATCGCACTAGCATTATATATAAGTATGTAGCCTCGTATGGCTGTTAGTATAACACATAGGTAACGTTCACACCTAAGGTCTATTCGTATGGTCTGGTCCTGTGTCCTCACTTCTTTTGAAGTTTCCTATGTTCCCACTATTCTCATCTTAACTTTACCAGTGGCGTTCTTGTGACTTCCATGGTAATGGGGTGGGTCTTCTAATCACTTGCTAAAAATTTACACTTCGCATAATTCAAGCAAAAAGTATCATTCATCAAACATGACAATTAGTTCACACAAACAACTCCTAAGTAAGGTCATACTACATCCAACATTCCAACATGGTCTCATCCAACTACTGGTACATCACCATGTCAGATTAACATAATAGTGGTGAACGCAAAATGTTCTACTTCAGATTTGATATAATAATGATGGTCAAATCTAAGCTTCAAAACATCTACCGCCATCTAGCCCTTTGATCTAGGCGGTTGATCCTTCTCTTTCAACTTGCTTCCCTATTGGTTTGCTCTTATTCTTCTCCTTAGCAAGTTGTTCTTGACTGACTTCTAATCATCCTCCAGCTTGAGGAGATGTTCTTGAGTGCAGTGCAGTCTAACTCGGAGTCTCACTCCTAGCTTCTTGATTCCTTCCTGCTACTTGTGAGCTGCATTGGGATTTTCCCCCAAGAGGAAGGGTGAAGAAATATAGTAGCAGATAAGTATTTCTCTCAGTGAGAACCAAGGTTATCGAACCAATAGGAGAGCCACGCAAATTCTCGTCGTCAGCACCTACACACACAAAAACAAACACTTGCATCAAACACGGGCACGAGGGTTGTCAATCCCCTTGAACTCGTTACTTACAAGGAATAAATCTGATAGAGATAGATATATAAAAATAAAAGTAAAAAGAAAGTAAATGAATTGCAGCAAGGTATTTTTGGTTTTTAGCAATATGATTAAGTAGACCCGGGGGCCATAGTTTTCACTAGAGGCTTCTCTCTCGAACAAATAGCATACGGTGGGTAGACAAATTACTGTTTGGCAATTGATAGAAAAATGCATAGTTATGATGTTATTCATGGAAATGATGATGTATATAGGCATCACATCCGTGACAAGTAGACGAAAACGATTATGCATCTACTACTGTTACTCCACTTCGAGAGCGCTTCTATGCTTGTCTCCCTAGGTATTAAGTTCATGACACACAGAGTAATGCTTTAAGCAAGATGACATGATGTAGACAAAGTAAACCCAATCAATATGAATAAACCTCATCGTTTTATCCTTAATGGCAACAATACAAATACATGTCTTGTCCCCTTCTATCACTTGGATATAAAGCACCACAAGATTGAACCCACTACAAAGCACCTCTCCCACTGAAGATAAATTAATCTAATTCACCAAACCAAATGGATAGATCGGAGAGAAATACAAAGCTATAACAATCATGCATAAAAAAGTTCAGAAAAGACTCAATTACTTCCAATGAATAACATGATCATAAATCCACAATTCACCGGATCCCAACAAACACACCGCAAAAGAAGATTACATCGTATAGAACTCCAAGAAGATCGAGGAGAACATGGTATTGAAGGTCAAAGAGGGAGAAGAAGCCATCTAGCTAGTAGCTATGCACCCGTAGGTCTATGGTAAACAACTCACGCATCATCATCGAGGCAACATGGTTGATGCAGATTGACTCCGTGATCGATTCCCCCTCCGACAGAGTACGGGAAAAGGCCTCCAGATGGGATCGCGGAAGAACAGAGGCTTGCGGCGGCGGAAAAAGTGTTTCGGGTGCCTCCCTGATGGTTTGGGAATATATGGTAATTTATAGAGGTGGAATTAGGTCAAACGGGGTTGCGCGGGAATAACGAGCTCAAGGGGCGCCCCTACCCCCTAGGGCGCGCCCTGTGAGCTCGTGGCTCTCCAGTACGTCTTCTGGCCTCCTCCCGAACCTTCTAGGGTCCCTTTTGGTCCACAAAAAATCACGGTAAAGTTTCATCATGTTTGAATTTCGTTTGGTATTGATTTTCCGAAATGTAAAAAA
Organism: Elymus sibiricus; assembly: GCA_039707655.1. NCBI lineage: Eukaryota > Viridiplantae > Streptophyta > Magnoliopsida > Poales > Poaceae > Elymus > Elymus sibiricus. The sequence continues at coordinate 266,177,906 of CM077665.1, read as the reverse complement.
AAGCAAAAAACAGGAACTAGCACTGGGCAATGGATTAATAGGTTAGTCCCAAAAAATGATATAAAATAGCATATAAATGCATATAAAATTTCCAGGATTGATATTTTTTTATAACTTATCTATTTTTTTTTCTAAATGCTATTATATTATCACTTTTCTATTCTTTATATGACATTTTATATTATTTTTATCGACTAACCTATTAATTTAGTGCCTAGTGGCAGTTCCTGTTTTTTATGTCGCAGAAAAAACATACCTACAAATGTCCAAGAACGATGAAATTTTTGGTGATTTTTCTGGATAACACAAGACCCTAGAAGCTTCAGAGGGAGGCAAGAATACTCCCAAAGGGCCCACATGCCAGGGCACGCCCTAGGGGGTAGGCGCGCGAGGGTGGCTCGTGGGGCCCTGGTGCTCCGTTTGCCCTAATTTCTGGCCTATGAATTCTCATATATTTTGAAACCCTCGAAGCGAGACGCGAAACAATATTATCACCACCACAAGCCTCTATTCCGTCATGATCCCATCTGGAGCCCTTTTCCGATAATCTGTCAGAGGGGGAAATCATTGGGGAGGCCATCTTCATCAACCTTGATGCCTCCACGATGATGTGTAGTTCCTTCAGGATCTACGGGTCCATAGTAGTAGCTAGATGGATTTCTCTCTCTTTTGATCTTCAATACAATGATCTTCTCCAAGATAATTCTAATGTAATATTTTGTGATGTGTTTGTTGGGATCTAATGAATTGTGGGTTTATAACCATATTATTCAGTGATCTATTTCTACTTTCTTGAGCCTTCTTTGCTGCATATAGCTTTGTATTTACCTTTGATCTATCCTTCTACTTTGGCCAAATTTGATTGATTTAAGCGGGAGATGTACTTTGTAGTAGATTCAGTCTTGCGGTGATCCTGTCCAATGACAAAAAGGATAAGGGAACGCATTGTATTTTTGCTACTAAGGATAAAATGACGGGGTTCTGTCATATTGATTGATCTCTTCATGTCTACATTGTGCCATCTTGCTGAAGTGTTAGTCTATTTGTATGAACTTAATACTTTGAGATGCATGCTGGATAGCGGTCTTGGGGTGGAGTAATAATAGTAGATGCAGTGGATTAGCAGTCTATTTGTCACGAACGTAATGCCTATGTAATGATTATGCCATAAATGATCACAATTGTAACTATACACAATTATATTAATTTCACAATAATAATTTGTTTACCCTTCGATATCCTGCTTTCTAGAGAGATGTTATCGGTGTCAAAACCGGCAGATCTCGGGTAGGGGGTCCCAAACTATGGTTCTTGGATCGATTGGTAACCGGAAACAATGAAGACAGTGTTTATGTTGGAACACGCAGTACGCTACGCTAGCGCCAAATAAAAATTTTCTACCGCGCACCCAAGAACATGCTGCTGGAAATAGATCACGGGATCGGGTTTACAACTAGACGCGCAGTCACCGCAGCGGAAGTTGAGTTGGTGGTGCGTTTAGTCGATCAGCCGGTTCGTCTCCTCCTCCTGTATCCGATCTCCCACCAGCAGTGATCTCCAATTAGCAGCTCCTCGCGGATCCCTCGAATGGTTCATCACAGATCCCTCGAACAGTTCGTCCAAGCACCGCAGATGCGATGCCTCCAAGGTATCCACACGTACGGGGGTAGCGTCGGGCGGCGGACTGCTAGGTCCAATCGCACGGCATGGTGGCGTGGGGAGTGGCGGTGGCTGTAGATGGGAGAAAAGGATCAACCCTGAAAGGTGCGCCCACTCCCATTTATATAGACCTCCGAGGTGAGCTCAACGCTTGAGGCCCACGACGAGTCTAGTCCCATTTTCCATTCGGATCCAATCTGAATGGGTTGCAATCCCTTAAGTGTGCGACCCTATATGTTCATGTACACATGGACACAACCCAAGTCGATAGTCGGTAGCGGCTCCTAGCAAAACGTGCCAACTCCCATGTGTGCACAAAGTCATTAGACCAACCTCGACAATGTGTCATATACAACATTCCATTGGCCTCATGATATAGGTTGTAGAGCTCAAGGCGAGTACTTGTCACCCTTGTGGTAGCTCGACATCTCTTCTCGAAACCGTGATGCAGATTCCGGAACTGGGTTAACACTTAACCCATGTGGCATGGCCATGCTTTCTGAATCTGATCACACGAGAGGGCCTAGAGAATATCTCTCCTCACGAAGGGGCAAATCCCATCTTGGTTAACCATGTCTCGCGGCATGTCTCACGACTCACCCGAAAGCTACCTTTATAACTACCAAGTTACGGAGTAGCGTTTGATAGACCTTAAGTAAGTTGATCCTCATACCGAGAACATGCGAGGACCTCAGGTCTAGGACATGGCATATACATTTTACTTGAGACTAACAGATGACATTATCTCGCTGTGTCTCAAAGTGGGTTTGTCCGACTCGGTGATCTCAATCCCCGAGGCCATACTATTAGTTTAGCATCTCTATGCACATGTCGGAATCAGGGCTCCGCAAAACCCAACAAGGTTCGAACACTGGGGCGTGTGCGAAGATCTCAACCGGCTCAAGGTCTCAACTTGTCACCCTACGGCCTAGCTACAACTTAGTCAGGATAAGTGTGAGCAGGGAAGGAGATGGACTCGGAGATTTACCCAAGTTCAGGCCACCTTGTGGTGTAAAACCCTACTCCTGCTTTGGGGTGGATTAGCCTCTCGAGGAGGCTAGGGATGAACTAGTACAGTGGTTGGGTGGCCTCACGAGGGCACTTGGTGGTGATGAACTGGATCCAATCCGACCTTGTTCGACCCCCTTCTACGGTGGGAGCTCGTCCCTATTTATAGGGGCCACGGTCCTCTTTCTCCGTCGCATAGGCAGGAAGGGATCCCACAACGGCCAAATTTGAAAGGGGACAAGAGCTGCATCCTATCCTGACTAAAGGTGGTCTTCGCCTGCAAAGCTTCTGGGTGTGACGCAACGGTGGGCTCGATGATCACATCCGTCCTGCCGAGCTCGTGGTCTTGGTCTTCTTGCATCGAGAAGGAAACCTTTGGGGGTTCCTTGGGAACCCGGGCATGTCCATGTTACCTTAGCACGAAAGAGGAAACCGTCCTCCCTCTGCGCCTGCTGGCGCCCGCCTGGCTTGGCTGTCAGAACCCACGTCACCCCGGCCTCAAGAGGCCGGGTACTTGCATGGGAATCTCCGCTCCTTAGTAGGCGGCCTAAAGGGGTGCCACTCCTTCGGAGGTCTTGGCGCTGTCCTCCTCGCGAGGACCTTGACTTGGGGGGCTCATTGCAGGGCCGTACCGGGCCTTCGTTGTGGGCCACGCGTTGGGCCGCAGGCAGGCAGGTCTGGGTAACCCCGTTCCCAGAACACCGACAGTAGCCCCCGGGCCCAAGGCGTGCGAACCTTGGCTTCGAGGCGAAGGAAAGAGGCGAAGGGTGAAGCGCCGCGGGCCCCCAACTGCCTGTGGGCCAGGCTCGACGCGTGGTGCGCGATATGGAACGGACACCTTCGCCCCCAATTGCCTCGGCAACTGTCCTGGCTGACAAAAGTATGGCCCCGACCGTGGGGAGCCATCATTTCTCTTCTTCCCTGCGCTTTGCTCCCTTGCTCAGATCCCCTTTCCTCCATAAGAAACTCCTCTAGGTCTTGGCGCAGCGTCGTTCTTCCTCTTGCTCTTCTACTTCGAGGATTCTTCGGATGGCGCTTGTCGGGAAGACGAAGCCCGAGGCTGCAGCCTCGGCCCCCTCTTCTCCCTCTCCAGCGCTCACGACATCCTCCATTTCCAAAAGGGGGATCTCGCCTCCGCGCTTCCGTTGACTGCGGGGGACTCCAATGAATGGGGGAGGACCTTGATCTGGTGCGGCTCAGCGGAGCGGCGCACCTTGGCGAAGACGGTCTATCCCTTCTTCCTCCACAGCGTCTTCTGTGGGCTCGTCCCTCCCTTCTCGGGGTTCTTCTCCGCCATCCTCGCGCACTACGGGATCCAAGCTCTCCACCTTTAGCCCAACTCCATCTTGCTCCTGTTGATCTTCGCCTTCTACTGCGAGGCCTTCGTAGGCGTGAAGCCTTCTGTGGCCCTCTTCTGCCACTACTTCAGCATGCGGCTTCATGACAGCGCGCAGCGGTCGGGGTGTGCTTTCTTCATCGCAGTCCAGAGTGGTAATGTGCTCCTGAAGGCCGGGAAGAAGGTGGAAGGCTACCGGCACCGCTGGGTCTTCTTGGATGTCCAGGAGGTCGATGCGCATCTGGAGCTCCCGACGAGGCTGCCCGAGAAGACTCTCGGGTGGGCCTCTGCGAAGCTCACCGACCCCCGGGCGACGCCCGTCTTGAAGCGGATCTCCTCGGACATGGTCGCCGGGAGACTGACCAGGGCGATGATGGTGAAGGAGTTTGTGACGTAGTGCCTGGTGCCACTCCAGCAGCACTCGAAGCCCATCTGGGAGTATGAGGGCATCGGAGATGCCATCAGGCTCGGATCCGCCAGCCTGACAGGTGAGGAGCGGGACAAGGCCTTGAACACCTTGCTCTTCAATGATCCTGGGGATCTTCCCGAGGCCTACGCCCCGCTGTACCGTCATGACGACGGCAGGGTGCTGGCCGCCGCCATTCCCGATTTTGACGACCTGGGGCTCTCGCCTCCGGGCTCCCCAATCCCATGGTGCTGGTGTCCTCCGGTGACACCAGCGGTGGAGAGGATTCGGGGGAGACCGTGGATAGCGGGGAGGAGGCGTCCCCTCCGTCGCAGAGTGTGCTCCTCCACAGCCTTGACGATGATGATGACGATACCGACCAGCCCCCGGCCGCTGGCTCCCGACACTTCGCCCGGGTGCACAGGGGGCCGGGGCCATCCCCTTAAGCCGCTCGGACGTCCGGCCGAACGACCCCGAAGAAACGCGTGGCCGCAGTTCCTCAGGGCGCCCTCCGCACCCCTCCGGGCAATAGCACCACGCCGGGGGTCGGCGAGGGGCACCCCGCTCGCCCCTGGATGCGGCCAAGTTCACGCCGAAAGGAAGCGGGGCGTTCCGACAACACTGAGGTGGAGAAGAAGAGGAAGTGGGTCGCGCGCGAGGAGGAAGTAACCTTCTTCGCCTCTGTTTGATCTTGAACTGCGCATGTGCTCACGGCCCTCCTTCTCTCATTGGCCAGGGTCGAGGTCGTGCCGAAGAGGAAGAAGGCGAGCGTTGAGCCGAAGGAGCCCCCTGCCCTGGGGGCGCTTCGTGTCGCGATGGAGGCGAGCCGTGCCAGCCCAGCGCGCCGCTTGGAGGACCGGCCGCCAGGGGCACGGGCGCTCTCGTGGCGGCGTCTTCCTCCGCAGCCGTTGTGGCCCCGACGCTGATGGAGGGGCGGATCCTCGCCGCCTCCTAGTGGAGTCCGCTCCCGTGGTTGCAGAGATGCAGCCTTGGGAGGAGCCAGCCCCCGCTGGCCAGCTGGTTGTGGGGGCGGCCACACTTGCCGTGATGGAGGAGAAACTGGAGGCCCCGGCTGCCCAAGTTAGCCATGCTACCGGGCCCTTGGTCACAGCACCTACTGATGCGCCGGTGCCGCCTCCTGGTCCAGCTCTTGCGCTTGCGCGCTGCGGTCCTCTGATCAGGCCCGGTGCCTTGGATGAGGCTTACACCATGCTTGGCAGGCTCCGGGCTGATCTCCAAGATGCTGAAAGGTGCCTCGCAAGGGAGCGCCCGGGGCTCGTTTCTGGGTGGTCCCAGGCCGAGGCGGCCACCCGGATGGCCTAGGGCCGAGCCGAGGCCGCCATCGCGAAGAGCAAGGAGGAGGCCGCCGAGGCCAAAGCAGCCCGAGACGCAGCACTAGACGAGGCGGAGTCTGCCAGGGCACACTGCGGCAAGGCGGAGGCCCACCTGAAGGTCTTTCAGGATGAGGAAGCCGCACTCGCGCAACAACTCCGTGAGCAGGGGGAGGTCCTCAAGGCCCGCGCTGTCCCGAGTGGCCGCTGACCAAGCCAAGGAAAGCGAGCACCTGGCCAAGCTAAAGGAGGAGGTGGAAGAAGCCCAGGCGTCTCACGCCCGGCGCGTTTCGGAGACGACGGCCCGGCTGAAGGCCATGGAGAAGACCCTCGACGTTGCCGAGGAGAAGGTGGCCGCAGAGCGTGACGCCTTCCCTTCCCTCGAACTCGACCTCCGCAAGTTGTTGCGCTCCATCTGCAGGGGAGGATTCTGGGAGCCTTTGGTGACCCCCGAAGCCGGCTACGCGAGGCTCTCCTTCAAGCTTGTTGAGGTGCTCGAAGGCTCTTCCACCAGGGTGGACACCATTTTGGAGGATGAGTGTCGCGATCTCCTCGCCACGGCCATGATGCTGGTCTTCAGCCAGCTTTACCTCTGCGAGCCCGGCTACGACTTTGATGCGGTGCTCGTCCCGGTTGCACCTACGCCCCGCGCTGCTGCGGAAGCGGCCGTGAAGGGCCCGGTGGACGCGTTGGTGGAGAAGTTCGCCTGCATCACCACCGCCAAGCCCCCGTTGGCGAAAGCAAGCGTTGGTGATGGCGATGGCAGCGACGTTGACGATGAGGTTGCCGCGGCCGGGACAGTTGGCGACGTCGGCCATGGCGGTGGTGGCCCTTCCTCCTAGATTTTACCCTGCAACATTCGCGGTGCCTCGCAGAGGCATGAGACTTTGGATTCATAAGACATTCAGTGCCTGTAATAATTGCTTGAATTTTCTTTGAATTTCGTTATTTCCTTCGGTGCCTTGTTTCCTTCTCATTTGCTTTTGTGCTCTACGTCGGCGGGGCCCAATCCCGCGCATACCTAGACCGCCGTTGGAGCATCCGGATCGCCAGGATGAGACCATGGGGCAAGGGGCTACGTGACCAGTGAGGCCCCTGAGTCGCGATGCTCAGGGGTCCCCCTTGACATGCAAGAAGCACTCACGAAGGAAACATGGCGATGCCAGGGTAGGTTTGTGGCGCCTTAGTGCTCTGCGTCGGTAGGGCCCAATCCCGTGCATACCTCGACCGCCGTTGGGACGTTCGGATCGCCAGGACGAGACCAAGGGGCGAGGGGCTACGTGATCAATGAGGCCCCTGAGTAGCGATGCTCAGGGGTCCCCCTTGACGTGCGAGCAGCGCCCGTGAGGTGAATTCGTACCTTTCTCGCCAGATTTTACCTGGGAGGGACGCGAGAAGACTAGGTGCCAGAACCTGGTGAGGTGGCTCACGCCAGGCCTGTCCTGAGCGTAGCCCCCGGCCAGCCCCCTCGCGCGTGCATCCTAGTGGAATGCTGCATGATGGGGCTGTGCGAAGAGCCGGGAGGCCATCCTGAGGTTGGTGCAACCGCTAGGGCGCCCTCAGTTGTTTATCCCCCAGCGCGGAGCATGGGGCTTCCACTGGGCTTGAGCAAAGCCGCTTTGCGACAGTGTCGTCCGCTAGCACGGAGCATGGCGCTTCCACTTGGGCGTGGGAATGAAGCTCTGTGATAGAGTCTCTGGGCGTGTACAACCCATTAAGTTCACACTCGTGGCTTGCACGGCTGAACTGGGAGGTGTATCTGGGCACCTGTGAGCCAGCGCGGGGCTCACGAGGCCCTACCTCAAAGGCGGGTTGCGCCTGGATTTTTATAGCGCGAGGCGCGCTTGCAGAACCTGTGGGGTGTGGGTAACCTGCGTCGAATGAATCTCCGGAGGCCATTGCATGAGAAGGTCAAACACCAACGGCCCCAGGAGGTGACATGTGTGCGGCCAGGCCACCAGACAGAGCTCGGCCGCTGGGTTTATCGACGCTGGAGGGACGGACCCGAGCTCACACGCCATGCCCAGTCTTCTCATGCGATAAAACCGAGGAAAGACACCCGGCACGCGGCTCCCGTGACGGCGAAGTGCCGAACAACGGTTGTTGGAACCGGGCCGCACGCCCTGACTCACCCACACTGGATTAGCTCATGCGAGGACAAGCACCAAGGGCCTCGGCGAGGTGATGAACACGGGGCTGGCCCGCGAGACAGAGCTCAGCCACTTGGATTTATCAACGTTGTAGGGACAGACCCTAGTTTAGACACCGTGCGAGCCCTTAATCATGAGGCGGTCGAAGGCGGGGTTGTAAGGGCGCGGCGACATTCATGGTGACGAAGCACCGGGCATGCAGTTAGAGTACTTAGGAAATTCATTAAATGCAGAATCAGTCTGGTGCATGCGCAAAACGGTACATGTGCGGAGACGGTGAGGGAGTCCTGGACTAAGGGGTCCTCGGGCCGCCGGCCTATCTCTCATAAGCCAGCTTGGTGGGCCACTCTCTGATTATCGCAGGAAGGGCCGGGATATGTGACAACCCCATATTCTAGAAGGAAACCTTCGAATACGCGGCGTGCACTCCAAGTCAATATGAGGGGATCAACATCTTTACTTCCGGCTGGAGACTTATCATGTCTAAACCCTAGGTACCCCCAGTGTCTATATAAACCGGGGGGTTTAGATCGTAGAGGGCAGACAAACTCATCTAGGGTTTTGGCTACTTGATCTCGAGGCAGATCGACTCTATAATCTTCATACACATCAATACAACCAAGTAGGACGTAGGGTTTTACCTCCATAGGAGGGCCCGAACCTGGGTAAACATCGTCTCCTTCGTCCCTTGTTACCCCTCGATCCTAAACTCACAGCTCGGGACCCCCTACCCGAGATCCGCCAGTTTTGACACCGACATTGGTGCTTTCATTGAGAGTTCCGCTGTGGGATCGCAAGAGGAATTGATGGCTCGCCTAATCATTAGCGATGAAGTCCGTAACAGGGACTCCTTCGCCCCCGGACAGATTTTCGCTTTCGGCAGCATCGTGCTGCACGCCGACCCGACCGGCCACCTTGGTCGGATCGGGAGTCTCGCCCCCGATCAAGAGATCAGATTCGGGAACCTAGAGTTCTCCGCAGACTCCCGGGGCGATCTTTCATTCGCTAGGTTTGCGATCTCATCTGAAGCGTTAACTTCGGATCTCCTTCTGGACTCCGCCCTCGGGTCTATCCCTGCCAATGATCTGGCTCTTAGTCCAGATCCGGTTACAGTACCTGAGGGCCAGGGTCGGCCCCTGCCAAACACACTCTTTGTACGGACACGTTGGAGGTTAACTCCGAAATTCCTAGGCAGATCAATCTGGTTGAGCTCTCGATGATCAACGAGGTGCTGGATCGGATCCAATCAATAAAAATCACAGACGACCCGACCTCAACCCATGCTCGGATCGGTCTGAAGGCGGGTCATGGGGAATTTTTTGACCCACCCACCACCCACTTCGTAGCCACTATCGAAGACTTAACCGATATGCTGGACTACGCCTCCGAGGAGGCAGAGGACATGGATGAAGTCGACGGCGCCCCCGCCCCTGTTAACGCTGGGCGATGAACTGCCACCTCCACCTACGACGTCTACATGGTAGACACCCCTGACGATAAGGGCGATCGCACCCCTAAGAAGAATGGTGATAAATCCGGTGAGGAGCCATCAAGGCGCCGGAAACAGCGCAAACGATCTAAGGCAAACAAGGGAAGGGAAGCCATTGCAGGCACCGAGGAAAACGACACCTCGGAAGACCTCGGCGACCCTGAAGTCCCCGAACAGCCACTGGAGGACCAGGAAAGGCCCGAAGATCGGCGTGACACCGAGGATCTTAATGATTCCGAGGACGACAACTACCTCCCCCCTGTCGAGGAGGAGGACAGCCTGGAAGCCAAGACTTCACCGTCCCCGAAAACCCTACGGATCAGGAACGGTTTAGCCACTGCCCGAAGCCTGAAGGCAAAACAACAACAGCTCAAAGCCAAACAAGACACCCTCAATTATAGATGGACGAGGGTCTTGACAGCCGAAGAAGGGTATGGTACCAATCTACCGGACCAACCCAAGAGCTACCCACGCCGGCGGCTGCTGTCGCAGTTCAATGACGAGGTCCTTGAAACATTGTCTCCCAGGCATACTCCGTACGACCAGCCGGACCGCCCTCGCCGAGGACGGGATAGGACGGCTGGCGAGGCTGAGTATAGACTTGCGGTACCCCGCAGGAGAGGAAAAGAGCCAGCGGAGCCTGAGGACACGTATGACTTATGACAGGACCTGGATTATAGAGCAGGCCACACAAGATCCATCTACGGATCTAGAGGGTACTCCCCCGCTAGACGGGACGGGTACCAGTCTTGGCTCGACTGCAACAATAGAGGTTGGGAACAAAACCGGGCCCGATCAACCGCCGATCGTAGGCATGACATAGCTCGGGTCAGAGGTGCTGCCCACCCACTATGCTTCATAGACGAGGTGATGCAGCATCAGTTCCCTAAAGGGTTCAAACCCGTTAACATAGAGCAATACGATGGGACAACAGATCCAGCCGTGTGGATTGAGGACTTCCTCCTCCACATTCATATGGCATGACGAGATGATTTCCATGCCATCTAGTATCTGCCCCTAAAACTTAAGGGGCAAGCTCGACACTGGTTAAACAGTCTCCCCAAGAATTCCATCGGGAGCTGGGAAGAGCTCGAGGATGCCTTCCGATCTAACTTCCAGGGCACTTATGTCCGGCCACCGAACTCCTCCGACCTGAGCAATGTTGTCCTGAAAGCAGGTGAATCGGCTCGGCAATTCTGGAATCGGTTCCTGACCAAGAAAAACCAGATCATTGACTGCCCGGACGCCGAGGCAATAGCCTCCTTCAGACATAATATCCGGGACGAGTGGCTAGCTCGTCAGCTCGGCTAGGACAAGCCGAGGACAATGTCTGCCCTTACGTCACTTATGACCTGCTTTGTGCGGGTGAGGATAACTGGCTAGCTCGACGAGGCCATAACCCCGAAGACCCCGTCACCTCCGAAGTCCTGGATGGAAATGGGAAACCACGACATAACAAAAACAAACGCCGGCACAACAACGGCGATGCTGAGGACACAACCATTAATGCCGGTTTCCGCAACCCAAAATCTAGACAGCGGAAGAAACCTTCTAAAGGAAATCGAGACGGACCTACAACGCTGGACAAAATCATGGATAGGCCCTGCCAGATCCATGGCACCCAAGACAAGCCCGCTACCCACACCAACCGTAATTGTTGGGTATTCAAACAAGCTAGCAAGCTCGCAGCCGAAGAGCAAGGCAAGGGCCCATGCAGCGAGGACAATGATGAGCCCCGCGGTCGAAGCAATGGAGGACAAAAGCAATTCCCTCCAGAGGTAACAACTGTGAACATGATATATGCCACTCACATACCAAAAAAGAGAGGAAGCGCGCCCTTCGGGAGGTCTATGCCGTAGAGCCCGTAGCCCCGAAGTATAACCCATGGTCGGCTTGCCCGATCACCTTCGACCGACGGGACCATCCGACCAGTATCCGTCACGGAGGTTCGGCAGCTCTCGTCCTAGACCCCATTATCGATGCGTATCACCTCACTAGAGTCCTAATGGACGGAGGAAGTAGGCTTAATCTGATTTACTCAGACACGGCGAAAAAGATGGGTATAGATCCGTTAAGGATCAAACCTAGCAACACTACCTTTAAAGGAGTGTTCCCAGGCGTCGAAGCCCGCTGCTCGGGCACCGTGAATCTGGAAGTAGTGTTCGGCTCACCCGACAACTTCCGTAATGAAGACTTGATCTTCGACATTGTCCCTTTTCGCAGCGGTTATCATGCCCTACTCGGCCGCACAGCATTCGCTCGCTTTCATGCCGTCCCCCACTACATGTACCTGAAGCTCAAGATGCCCATGCCCAAAGGGGTCATTACTGTCAACGGCAACACAGAGCGCTCTCTCCGAACTGAGGAACACACAGCGGCCCTGGCAGCCGAATTCCAGTATGGCGACAATAGGCCGACGCCCAAATCAGCCATAAAGGCACGTCAGGTTAGTAAACGAGCTCGGTCTCAACCCAAACTCCCGGAATCATCTTCCGGCCAACAAAAATAGTGATACGCCCCCCACAACACAGCCCTAGTTCCCGTAAAATATGTGCCAAGAAGGCACAACTTCACGCTCAAAATACCATGGGCAGCTCTGGGGACCCACTATCAAAGGGAAACTGTTAGGCTGGACCGAACTACTGCCAACACATGTCTTCGGACAAACCACATGTACCATCTAGGAACTTCCAAGCGTAAAGCTCATCCACACTGCGGTGACTTCTCAAGATCTTCTTCCCAAGGTCCGTTCGCCGATAGCAATCACCTTTAAAGGAATGCAACCCCCTCGGGAGCAAAGGAGCAGACATGCGACAGGGCACATTGAGGACGTCAAGCCACCCATCGAAGACCCCGGGTATAACCTATCCTTTGTAAACTTTATTTTCCATTTCAAAATAACTGTAACAGTTGTTGCGGTAGTTTGAGTTATAAGAATTCATCCGAAATAAAGACCATCCTTTACGGCCTCCTCGCTGTATTTTATGTCACATAATCTATTCTCTACTCACTAACGCCGATAGCAAAGCTGTTCGGTACATATTACGATGCGGCCGCTAATAGACCGGGGGCTTGACTATAAAAATCGCCCCAAGAATCACCCCGGCACTATTGTTTATGTGTTCGGCGTCTCGGATGTTGCGTTATATGAATCGGTTCCGAATTATGTCTTGGGTCAATGGTTGGGTTGCCTGGCTCCTGTGTTTGCCCTCTTACGTTCCGCTCGTTCGGCTAAAAGGGTAAAGGGAGAACCACTGCGATTGTGCTTCCAGCTCGCCTGGTCAAGTACCTCAGTGGAGAAAGCTGAAAACTGACTATCATAATAAGCGAGAACTGGTCTGCAATCCGAGCATAAGTGTCAAACTAAAAATCGATAGAGGTTATTCCGTGTTATACGAGGGGTTTGTACGATTACAAACCATGTGATGCTGGTTTCAACCTCGGTGTATCCGAATATCACAAAACACTGGGGGCTACTCATCAGCCCCCGCAGTCAAGCTCCTATGGCTAAGTGAAAGCACTAAAGCATCATAGTCCGGTTGCCTTGTTCCCCTCGTAGTACCGCCTTCATGCACCGATACGTCAGCTAAGGGTCACAGTGTGGAGGTAGAAACACCTCGTGTAGTATCTACATGGGGGCTAAAGCCGACGACTCGCAACTTTCAGATAAAACGGCCACATAGGAGTCAAAATAATACAAAGCTTAAAGACAAGACTAACCATGCAACCGCATTATAAAGCGGAATAGTCATCGGATATATGACAAAACGCTCATTCATAAATTACATCCTTAGGGCATTGGGCTTCTATCGCCCGAGCACCATCCATCACTGTGGAAAAGTATTGCTCGGGGAGCCTATGCTCCTTCCCAGGGGGTGGAGGCACGGTGGCCATCTCGGTCGGCTTGAGCCTCGGCCTGTGCATCATGGTCCTTGCAAAGGCCATCCGAGCTCCCTCGATGCACGTAGAATGCTTTAGAGCGTCAATCTGAGGCGCAGCGTCACACAGTTTCTGCACCAAGCCGAAGTAACTGCTCGACAATGGCTCTGCAGGCCACAGCCGGATGCAGATGTCCTTCATGGCCGGCTCCGCGATCCTGTGCAGCTCCATCAACTGTTTCATTTGATTGCTCAGGAGGGGAGGACGCTCGGGGGCTTGAAATTGCGCCCAGAACAGCCGAGGCTCAACATCCCCATCCCGAGAGGCGAAGTATTTGTTCGCGTCCGCTGCACTCCTTGGGAGGTCCGTAAAGGCGCCTGAGGAACGCCACACCCGGGTGAGCAATGCAAACCTGTTACCACCAAAGGCACATTGCAGTAAGTACGGCTTGCCATCCGTGATCGCCTTGACTTGGCGGAGTTCTTCTTCAAAGAACCGCCTATCAACTCGCTTCGCTTTGAGCTCGGATTTCAGTGTGGATAGTTCAGTGGCCTGGTCTTCATTCTTTTGCTCAAGGGCCTCGCACTTCGTGCTGGCATCCTTGAGCTCCAGCTGCACCTCTGCCACCCGGGCCTCATGCTTGTCGCTCACGGCTTTTAACGCTGACAGTTCGGCTGCTGCTTGTTCGGCCGCCGCCTTCTCCTCCGCGGCCTCCTCCCTCACCTTTTCCAATTCGGCCTTGAGGTTCTCGACCTCCGTGTCCACAGCGATGGTAACAATGAGTAAATAACACTTAGGGATAACAATCCGGATATCTCAATCAATGAGGATAGACAATGGCCCGAATGATACAATTCAGACTCACCTTGCCTCTCGTCAAATCTCTTGTTTAGGCGATCGAGCTCCTCATCAGAGCTCTTGAGCTTCCGGTTTAGCTTGGCAAGCTCCACTGCGTTGGCGGCCGCCGCCGATGACGAGGCCTACAAAACAACTTATGTGCATTAAAACTCCCGAGCTGTCGGATTTAGACCCTCTGCTAAGTAGTCTCCGGATCTCTTAGAATAATGAGGGACAAAGGGTGCCTTGAGCATCGTTACCAATTTTTGGACATTTGACCCCCGGGTGGGTTTTTCAAACTCACCCAGGGCTCGGGGGCTACTACACTTATAAGGATTGCATAAACTTGGTAAATTAACTTTTTCTAGAAAAAAGAGTATTACGTGGCTCACCTTGAAGCCCGTCAAGAGACCGTTGAAGGCCTCTTTCAGTCTGCTATCAACCGACTGAATGCCTGGCAAAACCGCACCCATAAGGGCGCGGTGATCTTCGGCGATGGAGGAGCCGGATAAAGCTTCCTCCATCACGGCCGGCCACCCAGTCATGGGCGGCACCGGTGGTGACCTGCCAACCCTCCCTCCGATGGGAGATTGGGCTGGCAGCTCCAGAGGCATAGAGCGCTTCGGAGATGTCCCCAGAGGGGACTTGACGCCGGCCTTCTTCTTCCACGACTTCACCTGGTCTTCGGCGGCCGCGGAGCCCCCGAGCCCCCGCGACAAGGAGAGTCTCCTCTTTAGTTGCCAGGAGATGTTCCTCCTCCTGGTCTTCGGCGGCCGAGGTATTAACCTCAGCCATAACATCATCACCCCCGCCGCCGGTGTTCGTCTCAGAAGGAGTCTGGCGTGATAACACCTCCGCGACCTCCTTCGAGACCTCAGGAGGCGTAGGATGTGACGCAGTCCCACTTTCCGCCAGGTAGGCACGCAGAGACTCGCCGTCTGAGATTTGGTCGGTGGGGAGATCGCGTGGTGGGCTGCAAATTGAAAGACGTTCGCCCACTTAGCATTAAAAGCTCTATATAAGTGACCCAGAGGGTCTTCGAATTCATACCTCTGGGCTGGGGGCTTAACCCTTGGGTTCCTTCGGGGAACCTTCTCAAAAGCCCCAAACTCCTTATCGGAGTCCGAGTTATCATCGGTCAGGACTGCCTTTGTCCGGCATGTCCTCTTCGGGGCAGGAGGAGGTAGGTCCTCTGCGGCGTCTGCTGACGCTGCCCTTTTCCTTGTGAGGGGGGAGTCACACTCCCCTTCGTCCTCGTGCTCTTCCTCGTGAGTGGAAGAGGCATGGGTCTCCTCGGACTTAGTGTCCGGAAGACCCCTTAGACGAAGACCCTCTCGGGCCTCCTTCTCCCCTTTCTTCTTCTTCTCCTTCTTCTCTGGCACCGAATACGGCGCCATGACGAGCATCTCCGTCAACAGATCCGACCGAGGGTCTTCGGGCTCTGGGGCCGGACAGTCAATTTGCACGACCTTGCTCAGCCATTTCTGTGAAGATAAGGGAGAAGGGGTTCAGCTCTTTGTCAAAAAACAGAGCCAGAGAATTAAAGTTTTATCATACCTTGGTAGGAGGTGTTTCGGCGTCAAGACCGGTGTCCTCCACCTTGGCCGGCTAGCTCTACTAGAGCTTGAATAGCACTTTCCACAATTTCTCGTGGGTAGTGCGAAAGAATTGTCGCACGGTGGCCTGGTCCTCGAGCTGGTAAGCCCACATTGGGGAGGCCCGATGCTGGCAGGAGAGGAGACGGCGGCGGAGCATGACCAAGATCACGTTGACCATCTCGATTTTGGCCTCAATCATCGCGGAGATGCGCTTCTGCAGCGATTTTACCTCTGCGGCCAACCCCCAATCAAGGCCTTTCTTGAGCCACGAGGTTAGCCTTGGGGGGGGGGGGTCCGGATCTGAACTTGGCAGGTGGCACCCAGTCCGCGCTCCTTGGTTCGGTGATGTAGAACCATTCCTTTTGCCAGATCTTGACCGTGTCGATAAAGGTGCCGTCCGGCCACTCGACATGGGGGAGCTTGCTTATTACTGCCCCTCCACAATCCGCATGCGCGCCCGCAACTGTCTTCGGCTTGACGTTGAACACTTTGAGCCACAGGCCGAAGTGCGACTATACCCGCAGGAAGGCTTCGCAGACAGTGATGAACGCTGAGATGTGCATGAAGGAGTTCGGGGGGAGGTCATGAAAATCTAACCCGTAAAAGAACATGAGGCCCCTGACGAAGGGGTGGAGTGGAAAGCCCAGTCCCCGGATGAAATGGGGGACGAACACCACCCTCTTGCCCGGCTTCGGTGTGGGAACCACCTGATTCGCCTCTGGAGCACAGTGGGCGATGTTGGCGGAGAGGTAGCCGGCACGCTTTAGCTCCCGAATGTTGTTGTCGGTGACGGAGGAGGCCTCCCACTTGCCCATGGAGCCTGATCCAGCCATGGCCGAACTCGGAGGGAAGATTGAGGAAGAACTGGATCTGGGCTCTCGAAGCTTGGGAAGGTTGAGGAAGCAAAGGGTACGAATTTGGAGCGTGAATAGGCCTTGGGGGTTTTCTCCCTTTTATGGGGTGCCGTAATACCAAGATCCAACCTTTTACTGCACCGCAGGCCTCGCCACCTCCCGAAACAATCGTGCCGTTATGCGCGTGTGGGATAACCCAGGGCGCTAATCATATCCCGACAGAAAACGGGACACGATCTACACGTTGATAAGACGTGCCAATGGAGAAACAGCCTCGAACCACGAATCAAGTTTTTGTAACAGGCTCAACGGTCGTGATAGGCCACAACCCTTCATGAGAAAGGTTGTCAGGAAATACTGTTCACACTTTGACGTTCGGCCTTCGAGGTTAAGCGACTTATGGCGTCCGGATAACTACATGTCATTGGCGTCCGGATAACTACATGTCATTGGGAAAAGAACTCACCCCGCAAGCCGGAAACTCTGATCACACGAACCTGCTAGTGTCATGACCCCTGGCGTTGGGGGCTAGTTCGGGGGCTACTGAGGGAGTCCTGGACTAAGGGGTCCTCGGGCCGCCGGCCTATCTCTCATAGACTGGCTTGGTGGGCCGCTCTCTGATTATCGCAGGAAGGGCCGTGATATGCGACGACCCCGTATTCTAGAAGGAAACCTCCGAAGACGCGGCGTGCACTCCAAGTCAAGATGAGGGGATCAGCGTCTTTACTTCCGGCTGGAGACTTATCATGTGTAAACCCTAGGTACCCCCGGTGTCTATGTAAACCGGGGGGTTTAGATCGTAGAGGGCAGACAAACTCATCTAGGGTTTTGGCTACTTGATCTCGACGTAGATCGACTCTGTAATCTTCATACACATCAATACAACCAAGCAGGACGTAGGGTTTTACCTCCATATGAGGGCCCGAACCTGGGTAAACATCGTCTCCTTCGTCCCTTGTTACCCATCGATCCTAAACTCATATCTCGGGATCCCCTACCCGAGATCCGCCAGTTTTGACACCGACAGACGGGCCCTAGAAGCTCGAGGATGGTGCAGCCCGAGGGGCGCCCTCAATTGAACAAACCAAAAGTCACCTGGAATCGGCGCCGCTGAAGCGTCGGGGTAGTCGTCGAAGCTGGGTCTTCACGAGCTTGAGTGCTCCGGAGGCTCGGGGGGCTCGCGAGGGTCTGGGATCTCTGGGAGATCCTTGCGACGTCGGGCCTAATGAGACGCGAAGGCGGTCTGCATGAGGCACTGGTAAGTAGCACCCACGTTCATGAGGCCGAAGGGCATGCAGACGTAGCTGTAGGGGAAGCCCCCACTTCGTCCGACACGCGATGTCCAGAAGAGCTCCTACGACGAAGCCCTGTTGAGGTCCGGGAAGTTGACGCAGATGCGCAGCTTGCCGTCTGGTTTGGCTGCCGCGCCGGTTGGCGTTGCGCGGTGCTCGCCGCGCAGGGCATGTGCCTCCTGAAGCTCCCTGATCGTGTTGGTGATGAACTCTCTTGCTCCTGGCGCCCCGCACCTTTCTTCTTGCTTGTGGGAGCGTACATCAAAGCACGCCTCCGAGTGGTGCCCGAGCAACTCCCCCGTCGGTCCGGTCAGGTCGGCAGCTTTCCACATGGAAGCCCCCGAGCCTGTCCTGAGGGAGGCGCCGGGCATGCCTTCCTTTGCGAGAGGGAGAGGCGCCCCAGCGGCGGACGCCGAGCCTGTGGCACCAGCGGTGGATGTTCCAGCCCCCTAATGGCTTTTGGGGAGGAGCTGCTTCTGCTTCTTGCGGGTGTCCTTGGGAGGCAGGACGTCGCCCTTGTCGCGTGAGTCTTCGGCCGCCACGGCCCTGTAGGCGCGCTCGAGGGAGCAGACTGCATCCTTCTCGTCGCAGGCAGCCGTGATGACGCCGCTGCACCCTGGCATCTTGAGGACGTTGTAGCAATGGTGGACTGCTGCCATGAACTTGGCGAGGGCGGGGTACCCAAGGATGGCATTGTATGGGAGGCCGATGTGAGCAATGTCGAAGTCGATGAGCTCGGTGCGGTAGTTGTCGCGCCTTCCGAAGGTGACTGGGAGGCGCACCAGCCCCAGCGGCGTGTTAGTACCGTCAATCAATCCTGAGAAGGGCTTCGTTGGCATGAGCTTGTCGTAGGGCACCTGGAGCGTCTCGAAGGTCTCCACAGAGAGAACATTGAGCCCAGCGCCACCGTCGATGAGGGTCTTGGTGACGAGGACGTTGTTGATGACGCGTGAGCAGAGCAGAGGGAGCGCGCCCGCGGTGGCTGAGCACTTGAGTTGGTCATTGGAATCGTAGGTGATAGCCCACATTGACCACTTGAGGCGGCACATGGCCTCGAGCTTCGGGAGGGCGGCGTTCACCTCGCGAGAGAACTGCTTGAAGATGCGGTGTGAGGTTGGGGCTTGAGCCCCGCCCAGGATGCAGGCGACCGCTCGGGGCTCCTGGAAGCCCCCAGCCCCATCGTCCCGCCGGTCATCTTCGTTCCTCCTTGGTCGTGGAGGCAGAGGAGGGAGGACGGCCATGTCCCGAGGACGGGCCTCCCGAGGCTCGTCGCACCAGGGTCCATCACGAGGCTCACCACGCTAGCGGTCATCGCAAGGATGGTCGTGCCAGTCCTGTCGTGAGTCGCGGTTGTCCCGACGGCCTCCGCTGCGGCCTCCTCCACGGCCGTAGTCACGGCCACTGCGCTCGGGGCGGCGACCGCGGTGCTCGTCATGGAGGTCCCTGAGATCTTGGCAGTCGCTGGTGCTGTGGGTGTTGGTGTAGTGGAGGACGCAGAACGAGCGGTTGCTCTTGAGGGGTTCTTCCTGGTCCCGACCGTGCTTTGCCTCGGGCTCGGTGGCCAGAACGGCGGGGTTCTTGCGTTTTGCCTCCTTGGCCTTGGCCTTCTTGTCTTCATGGTCTGCGTTCGGAAGCTCGCGGAGGGAGAGTCGGCCTGCCTCGGCCTTCGCGCACTTGTTTGCCAGGTTGAACATCTCCAGGACAGAGCACATGTCGTCCTGGATGGCGAGCTCCTCTCTCATCCCGAGGTCCCTGACGCCATCGGTGAACGCCGAGATGATGGCTTCATCCGACGCCTTCGGAATCTTGAGGCGGACGCTCGTGAAGCATTGTATGTACTTGTGCAGAGTATCCCCCTCCTGCTGCTTCACGCGTTGTAGGTCACTCACCGCCGTGGGGCGGTCCCGGGTGCCCTGGAAGTTGGCGGTGAAACGCTCGCGAAGTTCGTCCCAGGAGGAGATCGATTCCTTCTGGAGATTGAGAAGCCAGGAACACGCGCCATCCTTCAAAGCCACGAGGAACCAATTTGCTATGACCTTATCTCCGCCGCCTACCACCTCGATGCTCAGCGAGTAGAGCTGGAGGAACTCTGCTGGGTCGGCGGTGTCGTCGTAGTGCAGAGGGAGGTCCGGCTTGAACTTGCTGGGCCAAACGACGCGGCGAAGCTCCGAGATGAAGGCAAGGCAGGCCGCTTCGGTCTCAGGCACAGCGTGGATGGGAGGAGCCTGGCCTTGACATTCGTTCGCCGCAACCTCTAGCGGCACACGATCTTGATGCCAGTGCTGCTGCGGAGGGAGCGCACGCACGTCACCTTGCGGCCGCGGCACCACCTGGCAGCTCACCTCGTCTTGAGCACGCGCTGGTGCCGCGCGTGGCTGGTCGCGGGGGGGCGCTTCGCGCCTGGGCTTGAGGTCGGCGCTCTGCAGGGATGGAGGAGGAGGAGGCGCGCCGTGGTCCATGTCGCCCGCCTGGAAGGGCTGGGGATGAAGCGAGTGGGAGGGTGTCGGGGCTTTGCCAGCAGCGTCGACGAGCTCGATGATGTGGCCAAGCCAGTCTTCGTAGCGGTCGTTGGTGGGGCGGTAGCGCAGCAGCTCGCGCACCATGAGCAGCGCAGTTGGTGCGTTCTCTGGTCCGCGGCGGGAATGGGAGGACGACGCCGTGACCGGAACGGGTGACGGAGTGGTGGTGTACCCGTCGGGCTGCACGGAGGGTGGCAGTGACGAGTCCTGTTGCTCTTGAGCAGCCGGGCCAGTGGCAACGTTGGCTGCCGGGGATATGGAACGGCGCAGGACGCCGCGACCCTCAGGCGCCGTCTGGGCGATGCGAGCGGCCCGACGCTCAGCACGAACTCGGCGGGTTTCAACCATGGGAACGACGGAGTTGAGACGGGGTGAAACCGGAGGAAGATTTCGACACGCCACTACCTGGCGCGCCAAATGTCGGAATTGGGGCTCCGCAAAATCCAACAACGTTCGAACACTGGGGCATGTACGATGATCTCAACCGGCTCAAGGTCTCAACTTGTCACCATACGGCCTAGCTGCGTCGAATAAGTGTGAGCGGGGAAGGAGATGGACTCGGAGATTTACCCAGGTTCGGGCCACCTTGCGGTGTAAAACCCTACTCCTGCTTTGGGGTGGATTAGCCTCTCGAGGAGGCTGTGGATGAACTATTATTGTGGTTGGGTGGCCTCACGAGGGCACTTGCTGGTGATGAACTGGATACAATCCGACCTTGTTCGACCCCCCTTCTACGGTGGGAGCTCGGCCCTATTTATAGGGGCCACGGTCCTCTTGCCCCGTCGCATAGGCGGGAAGGGATCCCACAACAGCCAAATTTGAAAGGGGACAAGAGGTACATCCTATCCTGACTAAAGGTTGTCTTTGCCTGCAAAGCTTCTGGGTGTGACGCAGAGGTGGGCTCGGTGATGACATCCGTCCTGCCGAGCTCGTGGTCTTGGTCTTCTTGCACCGAGAAGGAAACCTTTGGGGGTTCCTTGGGAACCCGCGTATGTCCCTGTTTCCTTAGCACGAAAGAGGAAACCGTCCTCCCTCTGCGCCTGCTGGCGCCCGCCTGGCTTGGCCGTCAGAACCCACGTCACCCCAGCCTCAAGAGGCCGGGTACTTGCAGAGGAATCTCCGCTCCTCAGGAGGCGGCCTAAAGGGGTGCCACTCCTCCGAAGGTCTTGGCGCTGTCCTTCTCGCAAGGAGGGGGCCCTAGCGAGGGCCTTGACTTGGGGGGCTCATTGCAAGGCCATACCGGGCCTTCATGGTGGGCCACGCGCTTGGCCGCAGGCAGGCAGGTCTGGGTACCCCCCTTCCCAGAACGCCGACAGCACATGACTCGTGAAACGTAGTCATCAACTGAATTGTATACTAGTAAAGGATATGTGTCCGCATAACCTTAACAACTAGGGACTATTAGAACAATCATCATACAATATATAGTCTCACAAATAAGTCACATACTTATTGATACATATCACTGATGATGTTCAAGGACAATACAAAATACTCATGAATACATAGGAAACAAAATCATCACAGATTGCCTCTAGCGCATATCTCCAAAGTCTCCCACTTGCACTAGAGTCAATCATCTAGGCATCATATGCCCATGGACCTGTGGGGACCCCGACTCATAAGTCGTGATAACCGAATGCACGTGTACAGTGATCCCTTAGATCACTGCTCACCGAACATACAGAAGCTGAACACCAAGAGTCTTACATCCATACATACCGTCTTACACAAATAAAGACCTTTGAGGTCATGTCTTACATAGATAGGGCCATGAAGGCCAAACACCAAACATAACTAGCAGCGGAAATCTTGAACGAAAGCATGAACCCATGCCATCTGCCTTAACCCTACATGCATTCTGACTGGGAAGCGTCCTAGTTCGCATGTTCGTCTCCAACAAATTCTTCACCATATTCCTTATCTTCCATGCCTAGCCAATTAAATAACTAGTGGCAAGCCCATGAGTACTTTGAATGTACTCGCAAGCAACCCATGTTTTGGAACAAGGTATAACAATGCATGATATAGCACTAAGTAGGTAAGTTTTGCAGAAAGCTAATTTTGAGTGCAATGGCATGTCCTATCAACTTGTAAGCATGCATCAATGAATACAAGAATCCGTGTGAATAGGTTACAGATATCAATATAATCAAGGTCTAAACATCTCGTGTTCAACCATCATGTTAAGTCATCTGGCTTAACTAGAGCATTCCATCTCCTCCCACACACACACTCAAACCAAGTTTTTGAAAAACATCGGACGTAGCCCAAGAGCGATCATCCAACTGTCCTTGACCGTGGACACAGCTATTCAAATAGTATTACACTCTGCAGAGGTTGCACACTTTACCCACAAGACTCACGGAACTTCCGTGTCAAGCCACGACTCGCGGTATACTCCCTCCGTTCCAAAATACAAGGCGTATTGGTTTCCGTGCAAGTCAATCCTTTAAATGTTTGACCAAGATTATATAATAGAATAACAACATCTGCAATATCTAATAGATAAAATATGAAACTACTTTTCATGATGAATCAAATGATATAAATTTCGTATTGTGGATATTGATATATTTTTCTAAAAATTCGGTCAAACATGCACTCATTTTACTTTTGAAAAAACAAATACACCTTATATAAAGGAACGGAGGGAGTATTACATACACGAGGTAAGCACCCGAACATTGCCTTTCCCTTGACGACACTATACAAAGAGTCCACTCGTTGGTACCCAGCCCTCCTGATGCACACCCCACGAGCCTCGCTCAAGATCGTAACATCAATGAGGGGACACAAGGGTGTGCCCGGTGTCTGTAAAAACACCCCATGATCGTCCTTCCCGGCATGACACTGTATCGAGAGTGAACACGTCACTCCCGCCACTAGTAATGCGGGCTCTCTGCTAGTACCGACCAAGGTAATCAACAAATCCCCGCCCATAAGGGGTATCGTGGTTGTACATGTATGGTTGGAATAACGGTCGCAACTTATACCAATCCGTTTTCGAAAAACCAACACACTCACTTGCTCCGGTACACCACTTCTTTATCAAGTGGTTACCTAGCTCATCATCATCACCCTCGGGCATTAGTGGCACCCGACGGGGGTTTCAAAAAGTCTTTGAAAGTATTTCCTTTCCGACACCATGCATATTCCTGTCCCATTTTGCATAGCAACTACTTAACATCCTAACTACTTCCCACCCGCACAACCCTCATAGGAAGGTAGGGTCATGCACGATGCAAGTATCAACGGAAAAGTAATAGAGGCATCCACCAAATTGGTCACCACATCATCATGATCATCATAACAAAATGAAGTGCTATATGCCATGCAATAAAGTGGTTTCTTAAAGATGGTCAAAGGGATGCTTGCCAGGCTTAACAAAGTCTTCAGTGTCTTCAAAGTCTTCGGGTCGAACTCCCTCGTCAACAATGCAATCTATTGACGCAATAATAACGGCAAAAATAAGAATCACACCAAAAACAGAGCTCCTAATCCACTTCTAAAATGTTACCCTACTCTTTAAAATACTACATTCAAAACTAAAAATATTTGTCTCTGCTTTTGAAGTGAAAAAGATTTTGAAAACTATTTTAACAGAGGTTAAAAATAATCACAACTAGGTTTTAAATAAAACCAGTACATAAAATATTTTCAAAAAAATTAACAAGTGGCATTATTAAATAGTACAGAATATTACAAGAATTGTGGTGGAAGAGTTATTTGATTTGGAGGAATATTCATTTGTGTGGAATTTTTGCAAAGCAGAAAGAAATTAGAAAAGGAAAAAGGTGCCACAGTGCCTGGGCCAGAGTCGGCCAGCAGCTGGGCCGGCCCAGAGGCAGGCCAGCCCGGCCGAACCGGCGCGCGCGCGCCCGTGTTCAAACCTGACGGCTGGGCCCCGAAGGCCAGCGACAGAGGGAGGAGGGGGAGGGAGGTGAGGATGACTGGTGGGCCCCGCCTGTCATCTCCAACCTCGCGGCAGGGAGGCCGGCGAGCTCACCAGCGACGATGCAGGACACGGCAATGGCTGGCGAGCACGGGAATGGGACCAGCAGCGAGCCACTGATCCGGTGGTGGTTGAAGGGGGGCCGGAGGTGCCCTGGTTTGCTGTCGACGAGGAGCCCGCGATGGAGGAGCTCCGGGAGAGGTTGCCGCCGGTGGTTCCTGCGGCAATCCGCATGGGAGGAAGAGGGGAACACATCAGGGGCATAAGGGAAAGCCAGAGGAGAAGAAAACGGGGCCGGAGAGGGGCTGTACCCAGAGATCTCCGGCGAGCTCAGGCGATTCCGGGGCAGATTTGGTTGCACAGGGGGTCGATTGGGGAGGAGAGAGAGCCAGCAGAGGGGAGAGGGGAGCCCGGGGTGGCTTTATATAGACAGGGGGCTGGCGCGCCGTGGACAGGGGATCGGGCTCCGTGGCAACGGCGCTGGCAACCGTTGGAGGAGGAGGGATTGAGCCTGGGGTACTCGTGGGACTTGTCCATGATGCGGGAAGGAGAGAGGGAGGGAGAGAGAGGCGTCAGGAGCACGCGCGTGCGAGCCTGTGCATTGGCCGGTTCGGGCGGCGCTCGGTACGTGCGAGAGGGGAGAGAAGGAGGAGGGGGGAGGAGGAGGACAGGGCCATGGCATGTCCCCGACATCGAGGGTCTCGACTGGCGTGTGGGGGAGGCCCGAGGTGGCCGGGCGCGCGAGATCAACCCTCTGGAGAACGGTTGCGCGCTCCAGAGCGCGGTTTTGGCCGGTATGATGACACCTTTTGCGTGCTCTGGCGTGTCCACTTGCGTCAGGGGGCTGCAGGGGGCATAAGCATCTTGGAAAGAGCCTTGGATGCTCTGTAGCGGCCATGAGTGAGATTGAGAAGTGAGAGAAGAGAGAATTGGGGCTGTCCAGAGAGGGAAATGGGGGTTTTACCCCAGGCAATCATGCTCTCTAGCGCCAGGAACTTTACTGGGTGTGTGGAGGGATTGCACTTAGCTGTGGTAAAAAGATGAGGTGAAGGAGAATAGTGGAAGGGGTCAGAATGTGGTTTTAGCAAATCACCAGAAGGTGTTTGATGCTGGTTTGGGCAAGACAACTCTTCCCACTTGCATTGAGATTTAATAGGATCAAATAGGAGGTAAATATAAGAGTGATCACAAGTTTTGAGCTTAATTGAAGGAAATTTCCAATGTAAACTTGGTAAACCCCCGAAATTGACAGAATCAGGTTTCTGTAGATCTAAGCATGCTAAACTAATCCCCTAAATGCACCACTTGTTTTAGTAACATTATTTTGGTATCATAACATGTCCACAAAGTTTGGGGTCAATAGGAGAAACTTCACAATGTAAAGTTGTTCAAATTTGATTCTGGACAGAGATGGTTTTGGGATATTTTGGTGAATCAAAACGTTGTGGATTGAGATGAAACTTTGCATGATCATCACATATACCTTGTGTGACATGCTATAATTTTCCTGGAATTATTTGAGAATATTTCTTATAGAAATATTTCAAAAACTTTAAACAGACACAACGGGTTTTGGTAGGTTTTGTCCAATATTTTGAACATGACCATGTGTTGAAACTCATATATATGGAAAATATATGTCCACTGAGTTTCCCTAAATTTTCTCAAATATTTTCAAGACATAAAAATAATTTTGCCCTATGAAAGACCATTTCTGGCCTTAAGAAAAAGCTTTTAAATAAAATATGAAAATAATCTTTAAAATTAGTATTTGGTGATTTTGGGAAGTCTTATATATAGTGGGTTCCAAATAAACTCTTTGGTTGAAAACATACCGCCCAATTTGAGGACTTGTAGTACAAACCTCAATTCAGGGGGTTTATAAAGCCTAATTTGAATCAATGCTTTTTGGCCAAAATATTATTTGATAAAAATAGTTTTAGGCACTATACACATGGCATGATCATTGGGTAGGGAGTTTGGGTCAAGGAAGTGAGTGTTGAGAGAGGAATAAGAATCCTTGAGTGCCATAACACATCATCCAACCAAACAAACATCAAACAACTCAAACAAGCACTTGCACTCAAAAGTTTTAAATGGGTCCAAATTTTATAAATCCATAGCATAGCAAAGTGATACAACACAGGGTGTGACAGGACCTCATGTGCATCTCATGCTTCGATTGTGGAAGAGGCTTCGTTAATGGATCAGCAACATTTGTATCCGTGTGTATCTTGCATATGTTTACACCGCCTCTCTCGACAATGTCGCGAATGAGGTTAAAACGCATGACTATGTGTTGGGTTTTATGATGGTTATGCGGTTCCTTGACTTGTGTGATAGCACCACTATTATCACAATAGAGGTCCTACAGATTGGACGAGTCCTGAACCACTCCAAGATCAGAAATAAAATTCTTCACCCAAACACCTTCTTTTGCAGCTTCAGAAGCCGCAATGTACTCAACCTCCGTTGTAGAATCAGCTACCGTATCTTGCTTGGCACTCCTCTAGCTCACTGCTCCTCCGTTCAAGAATGAACACAATCCCAGATTGCAATCGACTATCATCCCTATCGGTTTGGAAACTAGCATCAGTGTATCTCTTTACAATGAGCTCATCCTCACCTCCATAAACCAGGAACGTATCCTTTGTCCTTCTCAAGTATTTAAGGATATTTTTTACCGCTGTCCAATGACTCTCACCTGGATCAGCCTGGTATCTGCCTACTACGCTTAGAGCAAAGCTAACAGCGGGACGAGTACATACCATATCATACATGATGGACCCGACAACCGAAGCATACGGAATCCCATCCATGATTCTTCGCTCATCAGGAGTCGAGGGACTCTGAGTCTTGCTAAGACTAATGCCATGTGACATGGGCAAGAACCCTTTCTTGGCATCTTGCATGTTGAACTGCACCAACACCTTGTCTATATACGTACTTTGGCTAAATCCAATAAGACTTCTCGATCTATCTCTATAGATCTTGATTCCGAGAATATAAGCTGCTTCTCCCAAGTCTTTCATCGAAAAACTATTTTTCAATGAGTCCTTGACAGATTCAAGCATTTGAACATCATTTCCAATCAACAATATGTCATCCACATACAGGATCAGAAATGCAACTGAGCTCCCACTGACCTTCTTGAATACACAATGATCATAGTCGTTCTTGATGAAGCCAAACTCTTTGACCGCTTCATTAAAACGGATATTCCAATTTCGAGATGCTTGCCTCAATCCATAAATGGATCTCTGAAGCTTGCATACCATGCCAGCATTCTTTGGATTGACAAAACCCTCGGGATGTGTCATATACACGTCCTCAGTTAAATTTCCATTAAGGAAAGCCGTTTTGACATCCATTTGCCATATCTCATAGTCAAAATATGCAGCTATAGCAAGAATGATCCGAATTGATTTAGGCATCGCTACCGGTGAATAAGTTTCACCGTAGTCAACTCCTTGAACTTGTCGATAACCTTTAGCGACAAGTCGAGCCTTATGGACTGTAACATTTCCATCCATATCAGTTTTCTTCTTAAAGATCCATTTGTACTCAATGGCTTGAACACCATGTGGCGGATCAACCAAGTTCCAAACCTGATTGTCATCCATGGACATTAATTCAGATCTCATGGCCTCAAGCCATAACTCAGAATCAAGGTTCACCATCGCTTCCGCATACGTGGTCGATTTGTCTGTCTCCAGGAAGAACACATTGCAATCATGCATATTGCGTAACCTTTCCGACCTACGTGGAACCCGCGCCAATTCCACTACGGGTTCCCTGACTAACTCCGGCGTAATTGAATCACCTGTCAGAACGTCCCCGTGTTGCTCTCGAATTTCTTCGAGTCGGACCGACGTCCCACTAGCCTTCCGATTGAGAAAATCTTTCTCAAGGAAAACTCCATGTCGAGCGACAAAAACTTTGCCCTCTTCACGGTTGTAGAAGTAATGTCCCAAGGTTTCCCTCGGATATCCCACGAATATGCACTTGTCCGACTTGGGTGTCAGCTTGTCTGAGTGGAGTCGCTTGACATATGCTTCACAACCCCAAATCTTTAGAAAAAAGAAGATATGACTCTTCACAGTCCATATCTCATATTGTGTCTTATCTATGGACTTTGATGGTAACCCTGTTTAGTGTGAAAGCTGCAGTTTCTAGAGGGTATCCCCAAAATGACAAGGGTAAATCCGACTGACTCACGATCGATCGGACTATGTCTAACAGTGTCCAATTCCTCCGTTCCGACACACCATTTCTTTGTGGTGTACCTGGAGGAGTGAGTTGTAGAACTATTCCACTGTTCTTCAGATTATCATCAAACTCCTGGCTCATATACTCACCACCACGATCAGATCGTATAAGCCTTATTGTCTTGCCGAGTTGATTTTCCACTTCATTCTAAAACTCCTTGAACTTTTTCAAAGTTTCTGACTTGTGCCTCATCAAGTAGACATATCCATATCTACTAAAGTCGTCGGTAAAAGTCATGAAGTATTGGAAACCACCTCTAGCTGTCGTGCTCATTGGTCCACATACATCACTATGTATAAGTTACAATAGCTCAGACGCCCTCTCACAACTCTTTGCAAAAGGATTCTTAGTCATCTTGCCGAGTAGGCAGGACTCGCATGTCTCAAATGATTCAAAATCAAATGAAGTCAGAATTCCATCATCATGGAGCTTTTTCATGCGCTTTTGACTAATGTGTCATAGTCGACAATGCCAGATGTAAGTCGGATTTATCTCGTTAGGCTTATGCATCTTGACATTTATGTTATAGACCGATTCACCTTAAAGATCTAATATAAATAAGCCATTCACAACAGGCACAAAGCCAAAAAAAAATTTATTCAAGTAAATAGAACAACCATTGTCCTTATTACAGAATTCATAACCTTGCCTCATCAAACATGAGGCCGAAATAATGTTTCGACTTAATGCAGGAACATAATAACAATTATCAAGTTCCATTACAAATCTTGAAGGTAAATTAAGTTTCATGGTGCCGATGGCTAATGCAGCAACTCTTGCTTTATTCCCGATGCGTATGTCAAGTTCTCCTCTTGCAAGATTCCTAGTCCTTCTTAGCCCCTGCATCGAGTTGCATATGTGAACAACCAATCCGGTATCATATGCCCAAGAGCTACTAGAAATATCAGCAAGAAAAATGTCTATAACATATACAACAAGTGTACCTGAAGAAGATGTCACACTTCCAGTCTTGTTGCCTATCTGGGCAAGCCACTTGTTGCAGTTCCTTTTCCAGTGACCGGTTTCCTTGCAGTGAAAGCAAACGGTCCCCGTGTTTGGTCCGGACTTGGGTTCGGAGGTGACAGTAGGAGTTGCCTCCTTGCCCTTTGCCTTAGTCTTTTTCTTGGACCAGCTCTTCTTGAACTTTGTCGTGTTCTGCACCATCAACACTTGATAAGTGCCTTTCTTGATATCCTGCTCTGCCACTTTTAGCATCCCATGCAATTCAGTGAGCTTCTTTTCCATGCCATGCATATGGAAGTTCGAGATGAATGCCTTATAGCTAGTCGGAAGAGAAGCCAGAATTGTATCTGTGGACAATTCGTCCCCAAGTGAGAAGCCTAACCGATCCGGAGCTTGCATGTATCTGATCATCTTGATCACATGCGGGCTCAGTGTATCACCCTCTTCTAGCTTACAATCCATCAAGGATCGCCAGATGTTGAACCTTTCGGTCCTTGCATGCATCTGAAACATGCTCTTGAGGTTCCATATGCACGGCATGGGCGGATCCATGCACCGCCCCGGTGACCTCATGCTGCGCCGCCACGGGCGGATCCAGTCGACACCCTACCGGTTCCCCCATCCCGCGCAACCCGAAGATGACGGCCGGATCCAGCCTTGCCACCAAGACTGGCCTCCCACGATGTGCTGTCGCCAAATCCGGCCAGACACGGGCCCTCTGTGATGACAGTAAAACGCCTCCACGCCCCCCTCGTGACGGCTTGCCGTCGGATCCCGGCTGGCAAAGTCGCGCCGCCTCTGCTCTACCCCAACTTCATTTCCAACCCCACCACATCAAGCTTGGGGGTCCCTAGTAGGCATGGCGGCGTCTCTAACTCACCCGCCCACCACCATCCATGTTCGTTCTTTGCCTCCAGGAGGACCACCTTCCCAACATGCAGTGATTTTTTCCCACAACTCCTTCCCGGCTACTGCTCGCACACATCACGGGAGCTATGATTTTTGCAACATGGTCGTGGGGAGGTTCACCAGGGTGCTTCCTCGCAGCTCTCCCCTTCCCAACATGCAGTTCACCGAGGACGCCCTTCGAACCGCAGTTCGTTTTGGTTGCTGTCGATGTACAGTGTGCTCTTGGTGGTTGTGTATGTGTATGTTTTTTACGTGGTAGACCGCCGGGGGCCCATGGTGTTTTCTTCTGTTTGTAATAATTTGCTTGTATCATGTGAAGTGGATCATTAGGGGTGTTCCTATGCAGTGCAAAAAGCATAAAAATGAAGTGCACTCCTGTTGTATCGCAGCCCCCCCCCCTAAATACACAGGTCCACTCTTTGTCTATATAGAGGTTCTGTTTTATTCGGTTCACATAAAATATGAAGAGGTTCAATCCTTCTTTTGGAGTGGTTTCGCGAGGTTCACTTTCTGTAGTGTTGTGAAGTGCAGCAAAAATGTTACGAAAATGAAAAAAAAAACAACGTGGTTCACTTCTCGATATTGTTGCGGTTCGCTTATGCCCGACGTGAAGCGCACTCCACTTCCTTGTCTTGAAAATTTCACGTCTGACGAAAAAAAAATGAAGTTTTCTTGCCCGTAGGATGCAGTGCGGTTTTCCGTCTGAAGCCGTACATTTTCTGTCCGATGCAGTTCCATCGTCGATTTTGGTGTCGCGAAAAACAGAGTGTCCACATTTCGGTAAAATCAAAACTGCTCTTAAACCGTAAGGAATTTGAGCGACTTTTCTACATGAAAAAGTTGCGCCTCATTGATATCTTTCCAACACTGTATCATTTGCATCTTTCCAACGAGCAGTTTGAAAATTTTTACGAAAATATGCTCGCTGCCACTCGTAGGCAGCGGCACCATTTTCAAAATTCCTTTTAAACCGTGAGAAATCTCAACAAATGACCAACATATGAAAGCTGCGCCTATTCCACAGATTTCCAATGCCATATCACATGCCTCGTTCTGACAAACGGTTAGAAAATTACAACGAAAACCGTACCAAAAAATTCATAAAATTTGAAAAACCGAATTCCGTTTTTGAGTAAATTTGAAATTACTCTTAAACGGTAAGGAATTAAGTGTAATCTGCATGAAAAAGCTGCGTCTTGACGATATCTTTCCAACGCCGTATCATTTGATTCATTCGACGAGCGGTTTAGAATAAAACGCGAAAATACGCTCGCTGGCATTCGTCGGGCGCCCACCGTTTTCAAAACTGCTCTTAGACCGTGAGGAATCGCGAAAAGTGGTCAACATTGAAAAGTTGTGCATTTTCCGTAGCAATTCAACGGTATATTAGACGTCTCGTTCCGACAAACGGTTTAGAAACTGGAGCGAAAAAGGTATCGAAAAAACGCGTGCAGTTTTTTCTGCTCACATTGCAGTGCTCGTTTGATAGGGATGCAGTGCACTCGCGTTATCCGTGCAGTTCGGAACTGATGTCAGAATAGTTATTCTGCACCCAACGTGTGTGTGTGTGTGTGTGTGTGTGTGTGTGTGTGTGTGTGTATATATATATACAGACCGTCTATTCTGACATCGATGTCGGAATAACTATTCTGACAACACTTCCGAACTGCAGGGTTAACGCGGGTGCACTGCATCCCTATCAAATGAACACTGCAATGTTAGCAGAAAAAACAGCACGCGTTTTTTTGACACTGTTTTCGCTCCAGTTTGTGAACCGTTTGTCAGAACGAGACGAATAATATACCGTTGGATAGCTATGGAAAATCCGCAACTTTTCCATGTTGACCATTTTTCGCGATTCCCCATGGTTTAAGGGCAGTTTTGAAAACGGTGGCCGCCCAACGAGTGGCAGCGAGCGTATTTTCGCGTTTTTTTCTAAACCGCTCGTCGGAATGAATCAAACGATACGGCGTTGGAATGATATTGTCGTGGCGCAACTTTTTCATGTAGATCACTTTCTCTAATTTCTTACGGTTTGAGAGTAATTTCAAATTTACTAAAAACGGAATTCTGTTTTTCAAATTTTACGAATTTTTTTGTACGGTTTTCGTTGTAGGTTTCTAACCGTTTTTCGGAACGAGGCGTGTGATACAGCGTTGGAAAGCTGTGTATTAGGAGCAACTTTCATATGTTGATTATTTATTGAGATTCCTCATGGATTTAAATGAATTTTGAAAAAGGTGTGGCTGCCTACGAGTGGCAACGAGCGTATTTTCGTGATTTTTTTCAAACCGCTCGTCGGAACGATACAGCGTTGAAAAGATATCGACGAGGCACAACTTTTTCATGTAAAACACTTTCTCTAATTCTTTACGGTTTAAGAGTAGTTTTGATTTTACCAAAATGCGGACACTCTGTTTTTCGCGACACCAAAATCGACGCGTGAATTGCATGAGACAGAAGAACGCATTGCTTAGGACTGAAGACCACACTACATTGGACGGGCAAGCGAACTGCATGTTTTTTTTGCCCGATGTGAATTTTTCAGGACGAAGAAGTGGAATGCACTTCACATCGGGCATAAGTGAACCGCAACGTTATCGAGAAGTGGACCACATTACTTGTTTGTGTGTCTTTCCGTACCAATTTTCAGCACTTCACATTTATGAGTAAGTGAACCGCAACACTACTGTAAGTAAACTGCGATACTGCCGAAAGTGAATCACATGTGTTTTTGTCTCTCCCTAACATGTTTTGTATTTCACATTGGGCATTAGTGCACTGCACGTGTGGCACATGTGCACTGCACGTGTGGCACATGTGCACTGCACGAACAACACAAAAATACTGAAAGCACATATTCATCATAAGTTCACAAGATCATCAAGGGGGGAGGAACTTGCTGCTAAACCTTGTCAGCGTCACAACGACACATAAAAACACGAATACATATAAAACTATTGTTTCATGTTCAACAAATAAACATAAGTTTAAGAACTGTATGCTTCGGAAAAATGAACCGCAAATAGGCAATAAGAATACTGCAACACCATTTCTTTTTCGTTCTTTTTGTTCTTACTTCTCACTATTTTTTATATGCTTTTTTGTGCATGAGTTCATAGAGAACTGCCCCGGCAGGACAAGCAAACCACACCAATTTTTTTAATCAAAAACAAAAAACCAAGTGCAATACAAACTGAACCGCCTGAGATAGCCTTTTTTTCAAAAGACAAACACATGTGAAATTACAAAAAGGAACTGCAGGCTCACATCACTACTAAGGGCACCACCTGCACACAGGAACTGGACTGCACTCAACTAAAAAAATAGCAGGGACAAAAATGAAAACTAGAAGCAATTTACAATTGGGGCGGGAGTGGCGGCGTGCGAGCACTGCACACACTAACTCGTCGGACTGCACGCACACGCCTGCCGTTCTTCATGCCTACATATCGCAAACTGCAAGGGGGGTTTCACCGTGCTAATGGCACAAGCTGGGCTCTAAATATGATTAGGCAAGCCGCACTATACGTCGATGCAATCCGCACTGAACGTCGACGCAATCCGCACTGTACGTCGATGCAATCCGCACTACAAAAGAAAAGCAAATAAAAGTTAACTGTGATGCGAATTTTGGCTTTTTCCATTCTCGGTAAGGACAAAGTGAAGTGCAGCCGAATTAGAGCATACAAAATGAATTGAAAACAGAGTGTACAGCAGGGAGGGAGGGTAGCGAGGGAGGAGGAAGCAGGTGGCGCCGGTGGGAGTTTGCCGGCACGGATCTGCAGGAGAGGTGGGAGCGCTCCTCGCCACCGATCTGGACAGTGGCCGCCGCCGCAGCACGCCTGGATCATTGCGGGGGCGGGGCAGGGAGGTCACCATGGCTAGGTAGATGACAGATGCATCCACGGGGTCTTTCCAGCGGTGGTGCTCGCGGGCCTGGGCGAGTTGATGCACACGGAGGCCCGTCTGTTGGAACGCCAGAATCGAATCGGGAGACGGGGTGAGAACGGCTCCCGGGGGATCCCCTCCCCTCTCGCCAGATCCAGGGTAAGGAAGGAGGCTCGCAGCCGGGAGTGCCCGGATCCGAGCCCGGAGCGCACGATCTGGCTTGAACGGCGGTGAGAAAGGGGAAGCATGGCGGGGGGGAGATAGGGCAGGAGGAAGGTGCGGCGCTACTAGGGCGATGTGCCGCCATGTCGCTAGGCGGTCTGGAGGTGCGCGCGTTGGTCAGGGATCCCGCAGCCCCCGTGGCCAGCGGCGGAAGGAGATGGAGGAGGCGGCGGGGGGAGGTGGGAGGAGGCAGATGGAGTGGAGGTGAGGCGGGGCGGGATGGGTCGTGCCCCGATGGGGGAGAAGGTAGGAGTGGTGGGATGAGGCTCTTTTGCAGCTCTCCTTGATTTTTGTTGCTGTTCGATTCTGGTGAGTGTGGCAGTTTGCTTGTGATGTCAGAATAAGCCTGGTTGGTGTCAAAATAAGGGTCTTAAGATGTGATGTCAAAATAGACCCACCCAATATATATATATATATATATATACATAAACAATATTTTGATCACGGGATCTCAATATTATTCTAATAACTCCTTGAACTTCTGTACATGTAAGACCTGAACTGCTTGTAGAAAGAACCCGATCTTCTTTCGATCATCACAATCGGTGCTTCCCGCACGATTAAGTGTGGTTTGTAGTGTTCCTTGGGACCTTAGCGTAAATCTTATACACTTAATAGCATCTAAATTAGAGTTTTGTTTTGCAATCTTCGTTGAAGGTGGGTTTCTCCTCGGCATGTAACCAACACGTGTTCATGAGAGTCCACGTGGATCATTAACCACTTATGAGCAACCAAAATGGTCACAATTGAGTTATGGGTTAACCTTCCTGTGTATTTTAAGGTTATTTGTCACAAATTTTGATTTGTTGGTCTGTTCGTTGCCCGTTGGTTGCTTCTGTAAATTTTCTTTTTTCTCTCAAAATTGGCGGTCCATCTGCGCACTATAATGAAATTAAAACTATCATCCATTAATTTTGATCGCGTGTTTCGTACACTCATTATTTTGGCTGGTCTGTTCTTGTTCCGTCCGCCACGGGTTGTAACCTTTGTTCTTCCAATGAACAGAGTGGTGGCGCATGAAGTAGATGTTAGCAGGGAGTACGATGGCGTTGGAAATGTGGGCGGATGTTTTCTAGTACACGCGAATGATTAGATCTGTGAAGCGAATTTGATCAAGTGTATTTTTCCGATCACTTACGGTATGATGTAGAGGTTGGACTTTTATATAATTTGTATTAGAACTTCTGTGTTTCACAATATCTTTAGGTGATGCGGCAAAATGATATCTTATATTGTTGTTGTCATGAAAAAAATGTATGTCTGGTTTTTTTTCCCAATCCCGGCATGTGTAATTGTGGAGCTGGCCCATAGACACACTCATCTTCTTTTTGTCTAAGCTAATTTCATACTCCGTATAGTAGTAGAACTTCCTGAGTTGTTCTACTTGAACTTCCTTACCTAATAACCTGAACTTCGTTCAATCTTCGCAACCGTGGCTACCTGCGCGATTAATTTTGGTGCGTCATGTTCTTTGTGGTCTTAGTGTAAAGCTGATAGACTTTTAGCATATAATTGGCAGTTTTCTTTTAGAATCTTGCTTGTTGGCGGGTGTGCTCCCGGGACGCGATGACCGCATGTTTCCTATAAGTTTAACACATCCAATGAATGCTCTCGGACCTCTAACATGATGGGAATTAACAGAGTGATGCCGCATTATTTTTTGTTGTGAACAGGGTTGGCAAAGCTTTCGAAATGTCGGCGGATGTGTTTTAAGCAGATGCAAAGGATTGTATGTTCCAAACGAATTCGATCGTGGCTAGTTTTTGGCAGCCACGATCAGATGTAGAATATGGACTTCTATATCTTTTATGCTTGAACTTCTGCCTTTTGTTCACATTGTAAGGTAGTGCAACATTTTTAGTCATGGTCTGATCTACAGTGTCGACTTCTGTATCTTTTATACGTGAACTTCTGCATTTTGTTCGCATTGTAAGGTCATGCAGCATTGTGAACT
Source organism: Elymus sibiricus (assembly GCA_039707655.1). Lineage (NCBI taxonomy): Eukaryota > Viridiplantae > Streptophyta > Magnoliopsida > Poales > Poaceae > Elymus > Elymus sibiricus. Next base: position 266,141,385 of record CM077665.1, on the reverse strand, counting down.
TTTTTCCTAGTTTACTTTTTTCGTATTTTTTATTCATGAATTTGTTTTGATATTTTTGACTTTGTCCTGTGAGGAATCGTGGAATTGGCCAATATATACAAGCATCATCTAACTTTCTAACATACTTTCATACTTCGAATAGTAGTAGAACTTCAGCAGGTATGTATCGTGAATGTACGGAATATTTCTTAGCATTTGGACAATTCTAGTATTATGGCTTTTTATTTAACACGTTCATTTGAGCGTTTCAAAACTTTTGGACTTGTGTGTCTTTACAACTTGAACTTATTTATTTAAATTTTGACTCCTTTTTTGGATTTAAATATTTTAATCATCAAATTTATATATTTTTAAACACTTTTAACTTCATCATTTAAAAAATTTCTACGTTTTTTAGATTCGGCCCATATTTTTTTAAATACTTTTAGTTCTGAAGTTTTTTTTGTTAAATATGTGTTCTTCCTTTTATTTTATTGCTAACTTCTACCTTTTATTTTGTTTTAAAATTGAGAAACCGGTTATTCGAAATTTACTTTATGAACTTCTCTCTTTTTTTCCTTTCGCAATGAACTATGTTTTTGTAATTACCATTGAACTTCTCTAATATTTAAATCTGCATCGCGCCTGTCAACCAAGCGCGCTGCCGCGTTAGCGCGAGTCCGAGCCGGGGCCTCCTGCACCCCCGGCGAGGTCGAGCCAGGAATGAGCCGGAGCAGGCGACGACGTGGCGTGCCGTGACGTCACATGCTCCGGTGAGTCCGTCACATACGTGACCCCACTATCTATCTTAGGGGTGTCGGGGGTGCGGTTGTTCTGGGGGGGAAACAGAATAACCGCACTGCGCCTGTCAACCAAGCGCACTGCCGCGTTAGCGCGAGGCCGAGCCGGGGGTGGAAGAACAAGCCGGAGCAAGGGAAAACGCGTCGTGCCATTGCGTCGCATGCTCCAGCGAGTCCGACACATACGTGACCCTACTATCTATCTTAGGGTGTCAGGGGGTGCAGTTGTTCTGGGGGAAAACAGAATAACCGTACTATGCTTGTCAACCAAGCGCACTGTCGCGTTCGTGCGAGGCCGAGCCGGGGGTGGGGGAGGGGGCCGGGGGTGGGGAGGGGGGACACCCTCCCCACCTTCGACGAGGCCGAGCCCGGAAAGACCGGAGCAAGCGACGACGCGGTGTGCCTCGAAGTCGCATGCTCTAGCGAGTCTGTCACATATGTGACCCCACTATCTATCTTAGGGGTGTCGGGGGTGCGGTTGTTCTGTGGGGGGGAACAGGATAACCGCACTGCGCCTGTCAACCAAGAGCACTACCGCCTTAGCGCGAGGCCGAGCCAGGTGGGGAGGGGGGACTGGACCCCCCCTCCCCCACCCCTGGCGATGCCGAGCCAGGAACGAGCCGGAGCAGGAGACGACGCGGCGTGCCACGGCATCGCATGCTCCGACGAGTCCTCCACATATGTGACCCCACTATCTGTCTTAGGGGTATCGGGGGGTGCGGTTGTTCTGGAGGGAAAACAGAAAAACCGCACTACGCCTGTCAACCAAGCGCACTACCGCGTTAGTGCGAGGCCGAGCCGGGAACGAGCCGGAGCAGGCTACGCGGCGTGCCGCGTCGTCCCCTGCTCCGTCGAGTCCGTCACATACGTGACCCCACAATCTATCTTAGGGGTGTCGGGGGTGCAGTTGTTCTGGGGGAAAACAGAATAATTGCACAGTGCCTGTCAACCAAGCGCACTGCCGTGTTAGCGCGAGGCCGAGCCGGGGGTGGGGAGCGGGGGTCTGCACCCCCCTCCCCCACCCCCGGCGAGGCCGAGCCAGGAACGAGCCGGAGCAGGCGACGATGTGACGTGTCACGTCGTCGCATGCTCCGACGAGTCCGTCACATACGTGACCCCACTATCTATCTTTTTGTTATATTCAAACTTCTCGTTTAATTGTATGTTAACTTCTCTTTTTGTATATGAACTTAGCGTGTTGGTGAATTCGAGCTTCTTTGTTCGTGTTATGTGAACTTCCTTTGTTTTTGTATTTGAACTTCTTTTGTTTCTAAATTGTTTTCCCTCTTTTTCTTTGTTTCTATGGGTTGGCAACTATGTATTTTGTCTCTTTCTTTGTTGGTCTTTTTTGTATTTTATTTTGATTGTTCCTGTGTGAATGAATTTTATTGTGGTTGGAGCAGATGAATTTTGTTGCGATGCATGTGGATGTAAGTGTCAGTTTTTTTAATTTGATTGTGGTATCCTTTTAGTAGTACATAGATAATGTCTTTATATTATGTTATTTAATTTTTTTTCTTATCACATGCATCCTAAGTATTTCTTTTTATTTACTTTATTGAGTGTTGAAATGGTGCATTTATATTGTAGTGGTGTTAAAATTTTCATTTATTCTGTAGTGGAGGTGCATTTATTTTGTAATGTAGGGTGTTACATGCATTTATTCAGGGTCACCCTTGCCCTCCCCCTCCCCACCTTGTCAGAAAATCTTTTGCCCCGCAGTCACTCGCTCTCTCTCTCTCTCTCTCTTCTTTGTTAAGCTCTCTCTCTCACCTCTGCTCCGGATTCGTCGCCACCATCTCGTGCGACGAGTGGGTTGAGCAACCAGCGCCGCATCCCCATACCCCACGCCCCGCACTCCCTCCCGCGTCCAAATCGAGCTCGCAACCGCCTGCGTGGTAAGCAACTTCTCCTGGCGTCATGGGAAGGAAGAACCGTCGCAGCGTCCTGCATCAGGTCCACCTGGATAGGTAGAAACTGCTGCCTCCCCCACGGTCTCCACTCTTATTATCGCCTGATCTAGGCAGTGCCTTCGCCCAGCTCCTTCCCCTAGCGCCCGCTCTGTTCCTTTCTTACCTGCGCTACGCATCCGCCTACCCCCTTTCTTCCGATGCTTGGATCGAAGGGTAGGTATGGTAGGGTTCTTCTAGATGATTCTTATATGCTTTGATTTCATGTCGTTGTGTAAGTATTTGCTTTAGTCATCTGTGGAATGCATTTCCCATGGTCCTTTTTGTTGTATTCATGGCCATGTACCTAGTGGTTCCTGCTAATTAGTTCTTAAAATATAGGGTTATCTCCTTGTCTGGTCTGATTTAGTATTGTTGTTTGTTTGTTAGATGCATCTTCTTCTCGTATATGCTTTCTTATGTGTTTTTTGTTGTTATTTGTGTTTGATATTTTTTATGTGGAACTAGGGTTTCAACCATCCTTCATTAGGGAGGGGTGTTCTGATGGCTTTAGGTTCTTCATGAGGTTAATCTTGTTCTATTTTTTTTAATTTGTTGTTGTATCATAGTGCAATGCATCATTTAGTTTTAATGGCTTTATTTCCTATAAATCAGGTAGTTTTAATGTTTGGTTGTGCATGAAGTTGTAGTATTGTGCCTATTATTATTTTTATGTATGTTTATGTTGTCTTACTAGTAGGAGTTTACATTTATATAACTGCCCTGATCTTCACTTGTATGTCATGTTGGACTGACCATATTTGACAGTGTGAACTTCTTAAATAGTTAATATTTATGCATTTTACTTTCTAGTTGAAGTTAGCAGTGTTTTTCTTAGTGAATTTTTGATGTATTACTAATGAACTATCTATTCAGGTGTGTTTGGACTTCTCATTGTTTTAATTTTAGTGTATATCTTTGTATATGTGTTACCATTTTCATGGTAATGAAAACTAGTTGGGCTTTGTGGTTGTACATTGTTGAAGTTGTTGCTATTCAAAAAAAATATTGTTTTGCTCATGCTCTATTTGTTTATGTGGTACTGCCTTGGTCACATAGTTGAACTTCTGGTTTTTATATTTTATAATCGTGAAATTTATTAGAGCTTCCGTTTGTGCATTGTTTTACTGCTTTGTTAGTTTTTGCTGAACTTCTGGCTATTCAGTCTTATGGATTGTTTATCTGGTTCTCCATCTTGTTTATGTAGTGGTTCCTTTGGTGTACATAGTTTTATTTTTTTGTATATATCTTAGGTGTTTTGTTTTTATTTCTAGGGCCATTTCTTTGTTTTGAAATAAAATTCAGGTGCTTTTTTTCCTTTTTTTAGTTGGTGATGACATTAATAATCCTGAAAAAACTACTTCTGATGAAGATGTGGGTTCAAAAGTTAATGTTGATGTTCCAAAGTCTGATGCAACTAAATTGTTTGTGCCTCTGAGTTTAGTTGCTGAGGTTGCTTGCATTCTTGATAAAAAATTAAATCTCGGAGATCTTGCGTCTCCAACTCTTGCTTCACCTAGTATGTACAACTCCTTTTTATATTTTTAATTCTAGAGGCATGTTTTTGAACTTGTTCCTATCATGTGTTTTGCATTTGTTCTTGACTCTTTTCCTTTGTTTTGTTTTTGTGTTTTTGCAGATGCAGCTAGTGAAGAAGCTGTTAATACCATCAACGATGTTTTATCTGACTTGGATGGCGCTGAGATGACTACTAAGGCTGATCAGGTGGCTCCATCAGGTGAAGATTGCGATCCCATTCAGGAGCGTTTGTGCTCTCTTCAGTTGTCAGAGCGCAATCCCAATCTGTTGATGGCACTGAACCTGTCACACAAGTTGATGATGTGCCATTGCAGCTTCTTCCAGAGGATGAACGCAAGAGAAATAAGCTAGAAGCCTTTGACAGGAATAAGGCGGCCCGCCTACAGAAAGGTTCTAATGTTTCTAAAACCGATGATCTTGCTGAGCCCAAGCTTGGGCATGTGTCTGGTGCTGAAGGCGATGTGGCGCGTGCCAGTGATAACATGGTTGGCCTTGTGAAGAACAAATTCAAGAGCACTCCAATGAGGAAGCATCTCGTTGGTGAAGTTACTCCTCGGAGGAGCCCATGTGTTTCTAAGGCCGCAAGTCCAAGGCAAGGGTGGGCCGGCAAAGGTTAACAAGGGTAGCAAGAAGCGTTCTCGTGTTAATGCTGATGGCCAGGATGATGATGATTTCGACGTTGGTGATGAGGATGTTGGTGATGATTGTGTCGATCAGGTATAAATCTGTGTTTTTTCTTATGTTCATATTTTTATTTTCTTATTTGTTTGATCTTGTTTATGTAATACTGCCTTATGTTCTATATTGTTGAATTTCTGGTTTATTATTGTTAACATGGAAAACATTTGAAACTTCTGGATATACATGGTTGAACTGCCTTGTTCTTCATTGTTGAACTTCTGGTATATGCAACCAGAAGTTGTATATTTTTGACCTTCTGGATATACATGGTTGAACTGCCTTGTGTTCTAAATTGCTGAACTTCTGGTATATTATTGTTAACGTGTAAAACATTTGAAGCTTCTGGATATACATGATTGAACTGTCTTGTTATGTATTGTTGAACTTCTGCTATATGCATTGCTATACATGTATTTTTTTTGCCCTGCTCTATTTGTTTATGTAATTCTTCGTTGTTTAACATTTGCTAAACTTTTTGTTTATTTTCATTAACACATTTTTCAGACATTGTTTCTTCTTTTTTGCATTTTTGCAGTATGTGCTTGTGAAGAGGCCTCTGGGGAGGAATAGAGGAGGAAAGGCAATGGAAGGAGCTGTTGAAAAAGGGGACGATGCGAAACGTTTTAACAAGACAGTTCGGTGCTCATGAAAGAGGTGAAGGTGTGCGCAAAATAGCTACAGCTTAGGCACAAGGAGAGGGTTGTCAAGTCTGGTTTTGGTTGTATTTTTGATTTGAAGGTTGATTCGAACATCTCCCGTCCTTTGATGGGCCACATCTACACCAAGATTGACCCTTGAACTATGATTCTAGACATCGGCGAGCCAAATAAGAGATTGCGCATTACAAGTGATGTTGTTCACCATCTTTTTTATTTCCCTCAAGGTGATTGTACCCCTCCTAGGCCCTCAGAGGATGGATTTGATGACGTTGTTATGAGGCTGAAGCCAAACTTGGCTATAATAGGAGTGATGATATCAAGACAAAGGATCTTGTGAAGGATGACAAGAAAGATGGTTTGGCTCTGCACGTGTTTTACCCGATTCTTTTCATGAAGGTTGTTATTCCTGGTACGTCTACACGGGTTTCCAGGGAGGCAGCAATGGCTGAGAATCTTGTTTCTGAGTATATGGCAAAAATGGACTATTGTCAGTTGCTTGCTGATGATCTTAAAAGGGCTGTAAAGTAGGTGTCAACAAGGGACTAGCAGGGGAAAGGCTATTACAGGCTGTGGCATTTTGTCGCTTCTTATGTATCTGGACTACCTTATCCTTGGTAAGAAGGTTTTTGTTGATTTGAGACTCGCATCAATTTCATGGACCTGGCCAAGCTATGTGAGCTTGTTGCTGCTGACTTGGTTAAGAAGGGTGATGATGACCCAGCCAACTGGGTTTTGGGGAATTTGCCTATGAGTCTTATTATGCATTATTCTTTTCCTGTATAGTATAACTTGAACTTCTGATATTATATTAACTTTTGTTTCTTGTCCCTTCATTATTTAGTGACCCATTTTACTTTTATTTGCGTGTAGTGGAAGACACAGGCTGTGGTTGTGTTATTTATGCATATTTAATGACTGTTATTACCATTCCCCGTGCCAACGGTCTTGGTAGTGAAGTTGTCCCTAGAATTGAAACCTCACAGGATGTTCACATCGGTGCTCCCCTGAAGTACCTGGAGGTTCTTCTGCCCATATGAATGCTGGAGCTGGCATTTCTTCAGAGTCTGCAAAGGGTTTCTTCGATGCTGCCAGTGTTTCCCTTGGTAGGATCGATGGTCTTTTGAGCACTGTTTGTGGGGAGCTTGCCCGTGTTCCGACTACGGTTGAGCGTCTTACTCATATTGATGGGATTCTTCCACCTGGTCATGGTTTTAATGCGGAGTCTTCGAAGGAGGCTTTTTCAATTGAAGCTGAAATTCATGCTGAGATTCGTCAGAGCACGGTCCACCTCCGTACAAGCTTTGGATTGTTCAAGAAGTTGCAGGATGCTCATTGCAAGCCTTTTGAATATGAGGCTAGTGCTATTATCAGTCAGATTGAAAGGCATGATTCTGTTGATTTGGGTCATGACAGAGGCAACGATGAGCATGATGGAGAGGTTTGTTTTCTTGACAGTCATAGTTGTTTGATTTAATGTTTAGTGTTAGTGTCCAATTTTTAGTGCTTTTAATAGGTGACCTTCTTGTTTTCGTGTGTTTGAGCTTCTTGTTTTCAGTATTAGTGTTCATATGTGACCTTCTTTCTATACATTATCTGAACTCCTTCCTTGACAAGTTGCTGTTAATAGCTGACCTTCTATATTTACTGTCTTCGAACTTCAATAATATGTTTGTTGTCAAACATTTACCTTCTTAATTTATAGCATCTGAACTTCTTGTTGGTGTTATTGTTCACAGTTGACCTTCTATGTTTACTATGTTTGGACCTCCTTAATATGTCAGTTGTTAAAGCTGACCTTAGTTATTTACTGAATCTGAACTTCCTCTAATTACACATTGGTATACCTTGTCTTGCAGTATTTTTATTTTTTTATGTTTTGTATTGTATTTGTAGGCTGTTGATGATGGTGTTAGAGACGATATTATTTTACCTGAAAGTGCAACTGCTCCTCTGCATGAGTTTGCTCCTACAAGTGATTTCATTGTGGATGGGGTTGAAGAGAATGTTTCTAAGGTAGCATCTTACTTGTCAATTTGTTTCGTTCTTCTTTTTACTACTTTGTTTTTTTCCTACGTGCCAATTTTTTATTGAGTTTTGTTGTTGTTACAGTTTGACGATGTTAATGTTGCTTCAGAAAAACTTGCAAACAAACATGTGTCAGACATTGGCTGCTCCGATGGGCTCGATCAAACTGAACACCATTCTTCCATTGGTGATGGTGTTTTTGATGTTGTGGTGGGCAAGTCGGCTGTAGGTGATACCACCATTAATGTCAGCAGTCTTGAGAAAGATTCCATCGAGGCAGCTATTGAGACTGGTAGCGCTCATGCAGTACCTGCGAAGTCTCTTGCAACAGAGCCATTAGTGGTTGTTGGTGTTGATTCTCCAGCTCCTCCCTCTACACCACAACCAACCGTTTTTGTTGTTTTACTCCAACTTCTACTGTTGTACATGAAGATGATATTACAATGCCTACTGGAGATGGTGATGATTCAGAAACTGAAACTGATAGTTTTAGAAAGGAGGACGGTCTGCCTAGTTCTACTACTGAGTTAGGATAGAATCCACAAAAGAGAGGAGCATGCTTCTCTCTTCTTTCCCCATCCCCATGCCTTTTGTTTTTGTTTTCACTTATGATATGTCTGTGTACTATCTGTGTGCTACAAGTTGAACTTCTGGTTTGTCCTATAATCTAAAAGTGTGTCATGTGAATGTAAATAAAGGGAAGTGCAGTTGTGTTTATGTTGGGGAAGGTGTTTGTGTTGAAAGTTTTTTATCTTTGTAGGTTATTTTTTATGTAGCAGCTGAATGTGTTTGTGTTGTTTGTAGCTCCTGTCATGATCTATGTGTTTGAAACTGATTTTTGTTAGTTCTGTGCATGGCAATATCTCCATTTTAAGGTAACACTTGTGTCTATGTGTTGTAAGGTTTTTCCCATACCGGGACAGGGAAATCATTTATATATATTTTTTGTTTTATACCCAACCCTTCTTTCCTAAATCATGTGTATATGCAACCATTATTCATGTGTGTATTCAACCTCTCTTTTCTTGTATGTATATTAATTATGTTTTGTATGTTGCTCTTATTCTATTGTTTGCTGAGCTGACAGTGAAATTGCGGCTGTCAAGAAGAAGGTTGATGACTTTTATTTCAGTGTAACTAGGCTTAGGAATCATCATTCTAAGAGGTGCGTCCAGCCTTTTCAGAATTTCAATGCATCTAACTTATGAACTGCCTGTGGCTTCATAGCTGAACTTCTTGACTTATTATGTCGGTACTCTCTATTGTTTATTAAAGCACACTTTGAATATAAGAAGGGGAGCTTCATAGTTGAATGAATCCACATTTGATGTCATTTTTTTCTTTTTAGATCAAAGGTTATGTTCCAAAACAATGAGTGTGAAGCTACTGTTGAAGATGTTGCATCGTCTTTTGGACCTCGCGGAATGCTTCGATCTTCTGTCGCCGAGGTTGCCCTTTATTGTCTTCGTGCCAAATACCAGGGGTCAGACAAGCTTATCCTGTCGTATTGGGTTTGTGTAAGTGAACCCTATAGTTTTCTCTTTTATCTTTTTATTTTCCAAATTAGTTTAAACTTGTCAGTCTCATTATATTTATATGTACCTCTTTTCATTGCCCCTTATATTTTATTTTGTTGTTATCTATTTATTAGGACAAAATTTACATAGGGCAATCTGATTCCCGTGTGAGGAAGTTTTTCAGCGCGACTGGTCCTGATAGCACAGATGTCCACGATGTTGTAAGCAAATCAATGTTGATGCTCTCTGTTTTGTTATTGTTTTTATTTGTGTTCTTGATTTTAATATCAGTTTTAAAGATTTTGTGTTTATCTTGCTTTAGTTTATTTCCTTCTTTTGACCCACCTGACGTTCCTGCTCACATGGGTGGTGTTGGGCATTGGGTTTCTATATTTCTTGACTTGAAGAATGAAAGGTTTCAGCTTCTCGACTCCTACTATGGACCAGCTGATGAATGTGTAGTGCGTCTGTTTCGGCGGATGACTGATAACATCAAGATGCTTTGGAGCGCTACCAGCAATGACAGGGAGACACCCTTCAATCCAGTTTCTATTGAGCACTTCCCTTTGGATTGTATTGATGCCCCCCAACAGGATAACAAGTATGAGTTCCAGTTTATCTCTATTATTTTTGTTTATATGTATGAGTACGTAAGCTGCAACGGTTTTATGCTTTGGCTTTCTTTTCTTTTTACAATGTTTCTTTGTTTGATGGTAGTACTGACTGCGGGTTCTTCATGCTTACGAACGTTAATTCGTTTCATGATGGGGTTCTTACGAACTATTTCCATGAGGATATCTCAGATATCAGGAATACATGGTTGTATTCAATTGCGTCTTCTAACCTGTTTGAAACAGATTTCATGGATTTGTTTGGCTACTATAGATGTAAGTCTTGAAACTTACAATGTTGGCTACTTTATATCTCTTTTTGTTATTTGTATCCTGATACATTGTCTTTTATTTACTTGTGTATTTTGTTTTAATAGGTTTCCTTGCCATTACTTCCTTGAATTGCAGCTTTTATTATGCATGAACTTCAGTGATGATACCTTGTGTTTTGGTCGCTGAACTTGAATGATTTTCATGTCATGAGTTTTTCTTAAACTGTGCATTGTGTTGCACCTGAACTTCACTAATTTTTAAATGAAACACTTTCTTTTAGGTTTATTTTTTATTTTTTTGTAGATGAACTTGAATACTAATCATGTTAACTATATTTGTTGGACTGAAGCTTGTGTTGTACCTGAACTTCAATTGTTTTTATGGTCTTTTTTGACAGTGGAGGAGATGGATTTGACAGACTACCATTACGCATACCTCGGGACAGAGGATTACCATCCTAGACAGATACCAGTGAGTACAAGTCCAATACATGATGAGAGCGCTCGAACCGTTGTTTCTTCCAAGGTTGGCAAGCAGCCTGTCGGTATTGGGGTGTCTAAAGCCCCAGGGAGTGCCGCTCCAAAGACCCCTTGAACTGGGAAGGTGGATGCAGTCCAAGCTGAAGAGATTTCATCGGATTCTAATTTCGAGAAGATTGTTGGCATGAGGAAGGGTAAATCTGCTGCTGCTATTATTGCTAGGAGAGGTAGGAGAGGTGGCAAGAATATTGGGAGAGGTGGCAAGAATGTTGTCATTCCTAGGAGGCATCCGACACTTGAGTCTAGAAACATAACCTCCTCAAAGAGAGCAGCAAGATTGCCTCTGGAGTGGCGTTCTCTTGTATGTCCCCAAAACAAATACACATGCCCTCATCTACCTGAGGCCCGGAAGTTGAAAGAGTTTGTGCTTAGTGAAAACGGTCTAAAGAATTATATGGAGTGAGTTTTCTTCTTCTGTTTGCTTGCTGATATGCTCAAATGTGAAGTTCTATTGTGATAATGTCTGAACTTCTCTTAATTTTTTAATCATTATCTTTCTTATGTAGTTGCGCTTCTAATATTCGCCCATCCTTTCTTCTGCAGCACATCAGACTTCATGTTTACTCCCCCAGGTGGCAACATGCTGGACCTGACTAAACGTGTTCTTCGAAGACTTTTTGGAGAAGGGGAGCTGATGGAAGGAGACGTAATGGACTTTCTCATAAACCAGTGGTAGGATATGCCGGAGACCTTTGAGATCTTCTCTTCTGCTGACAAGGTTGTTCTGAGTCCCTACTTCATACAGGTTTTTGTTTTGTAACCCTATCTCCCTATTTTGCGCTAGTTTTGGTTAAGGGGTATTGTGAGGTATTTTTATTTGTCGTGTTTTAATGTTCTTAATTTTTGTCTATGGTGTGTTTGTAATGCAGTACTGCCTGGATTATGATGTGTTGTCTTCACCAATGCCAAAATTCGATGCACAAAAATCGGCGGAGCTATGGCTGAGAAAGTTCGTTCGTAAGGGAGAAGACCTTCTTAATGCAAAGCTGGTTAGGTTTTTATAACTATTGCTTTTTAATTATATACATCCTTTACTGAGTTTTCCAGCAAGTTATTGTTCATCTGTGTTGTTCACTTCTTATGGTTTATAGTTTTTGCTCACCGTCTTTTGTAATGTTTGCAGGGTTTTTTGCCATTTTTCAAGCGCATTGAGAAAGTAGGGCCTACGGCTTGTATGTGCTGAATAGATATCATGGGAGCATTGACATCCTTGTCTCACTTCCTGACTCTAAGAAGGGCATGTCACGAACCGGTTTCCACCAAGACTGCACACATATCGTGAGTTTTCATAATTGAACCTCCATCACATGCTTTTTTGTGATGAATTTCATTCCGCCTTCCTTTGACAAACATTTTTATGTATGCTTGGTAATACTGCATCAAACTTGTGTGCTTGAACTGAATATCATTTGATAGTTGAACTTTTGATATCTTTTAGTTGGATTTTATGCAAGTCTCAATATATGTACCTGAATTTAGCTATTTGTTAAATATGTTTTTGATTTTAGTGTTCATGTCATGTCTGGCAGTTCAAGTGTTTTGTTGGGTTGCTGGCGGAGATGTATGACTAGGCTGAGTACAAAGCCAGCAAGCAACCAAACTGTGTGTCTATTGCAAAGAGGTCGACTTATGTTAAAGTTACAAAGCAAGGTACTAATGAGTGTGGTTTCTTCTGCGTGAAGTTATACTCTACATATGATGGCGATGACCTTATCAAAGATTTCGGTGATGTGGATGTATCTTTTCTACTTATTTTTGTCTTTTTTCCTGTTTTTATTGGTTTTTGCCCACATGCTCTTGTTGTGCTTTAGTTTGTGATCCTTTTAGCCTTACTTTTTTTTGATTCTTTTTCTTTTTGTAGTCTACCATAGATGATTGGAAGGCCGAATACATGCCCAATCTAGTCTTCAGCCCAAAGAATGAAATTCTGCGTGAAGAGCTTCCAGCTGAGATCCGGGAGTTGGCGCCATGAATTCTGCATTTACAAACATTGGTTTAGTATAGATTTGGCTTTGTATAAATTTGGTTTAGTATACATTTGTTTTTGTAATGGTTGGAACGACTTGTTTGCATGAGCTATTCACTACTGGAAACAGGGAATTTGCCATCAGTCAGCTCTTTGCCATCTGCCAGCGGATGGCAAAGAACGTCTTTGCCATCTGCTTACAAAAAACAGACGGCAAAGAACTGACAGACGGCAGAGAACCTGGTTGCCATCAGCCAATTCTTTGCCATCTGCCAGCAGATGGCAAAGAATCTTTGCCGTCTGCTAGCAGACGGCAAAGAGGTTGGTGGGGTCCAGCGGACGACGACGTTGTAACGGTGCACTAGCCCCACCTCTTTGCCATCAGCCAGCAGATGGCAAAGTTCTTTGCCATCTGCTGGCTGATGCCAAAGAGGTGCGGCTTTGCCATCTGCTGGCTGATGGCAAAGAGGTGGGCCTTTGCCATCCGCTGGCTGATGGCAAAGAGGTGGGCCTATCTCCTCCCCTCTCCCCTCTCTCTCCCAGCTCGGCCCCACACCTCTCACCACTCAGCCCGTGCCTGCCGCCGCTCCTCCTCACCACTCAACCCGAGTCCCAGCCGCCGCCGCCGCTCTCTGCCCGACGCCTAGCCGCCGCCGCCACGGCGCTCCGCCCCGTCGCCCAGTCGCCGCCATCCCTCCCTGCCCCGCCCTGAAGCCCAGCCGCCGCCATCCCTCCCTGCCCCGCCCTGAAGCCTAGCCGCCGCCGCCACGGCGCCCCGCCCCGTCGCCCAGTCGCCGCCATCCCTCCCTGCCCTGCCCCGACGCCCAGCCGCCGCCGCGCTCCGCCTCGACTCCCTGCCGCCGCGCTCTGCCCCGACTCCCTGCCGCCGCGCTCCGCATCGACGCACAGTCGCCGCTGCTCTGCACCGACGCCCAGCCGCCGTTTCTCCGCCCCGACGCCGAGCCGTCGCCGTCGCTCTCCTCCCTGACGTCGAGCCGCCGCTGTCGCTCTCCTCCCTGCCGCCGAGCCTCCGTGGATCTCCAGCCCGACACCCGACGCCCAGCCATCGTGGAGCTCCAGCTCGACACCCATCTGCCCCCGAGCTCCACCCTGACGCCCACCATCTGCCGTCCTCGCACCCGCCACATCCGCGGTACATCTCTACCCCCCTCCCCTCTCCTGTTAGCAGTTCATCCTAAGGGTGGGGCCGATGCGGATGGAAGCTGGAGATGGAGTTGTTTGGTAGAAATGTTGTTGTTTGGCAGAAATTGGAGCACTCCTTTTGGAGACAATTATTCTTATCTCCTATAGGCAGGAGGAGAATCGTCCACACTAACTGCTGAAAATATGATATGCATATCCCCTTGTTAGAAAGGAAACTCATACGTGATAGCATTTTCTACCATTTAGTTCTCTCCAGTATGAGAATTCTTGAGAGTAAAAATGATGCTCAATTCTTCTGTTATATCTAGACAAATATTTGTTAAAACTGTGAACTACTAAAGTGAAACCGCCATCTCTCTATATGTTTTTAATTTCCACATGTACTGCAAAATTAATCCCAAAGTTATATATGTACTATTAGAATTATCAGCATACAAAATATCAGTTTTTTCTGCAACTTCTGCATATTGGGAAAGAAAACTGAACAATAACAACTGAAAAAAAGTTCTACTGCTTTGTTTGGTGTACTAAGGCATGGATGTTTTGTACCCTCACTGCAAAAGCCAGTCTTAACTAAATTGATTTTGAAAACTAAATCTATATTGTACACAGCTACCTCAAAAATTGCCTCCAGTTAGACAATAAGGCATAACTCATGGCGTGTCAAGATTTGATAACATCTATCAACTCTAATAGAAGGTACTGCAGACCAGTGTGTAGACAAAAGTAGGTCATGTGAAGATGATTTGTGAAATTCTAAGAAAATATCATATATTGTCGAGAGTGGCAAACACCCTAGTCCATCCTCTATCTATACAATTCCTCGGTGGAAAGAATGGCAATTCATACTGATATTGTATTGGGCGCATTGAGGGACATGTAGTGTTATCAACCAATTCGAACAACTTCGCATGTACATAGAAAATGGGATATTCAGTTAACCTCAAGAATCAGCAAACCACCACTAATAACGCTGATTAGGGTGCCCATATATGTGGTAGCACATTACATGATGCGTTCTTCAAGATGTGCACAGTGAACCATTGATATCTAATACATATCTCGAGAGAGGAGAACACCTGCATTAGAATCTTCGCTCAGTAGACCGAATGTTAATCTGTAATCCTGTCATCTTAATGATACACATTCAGATCTGTTATATCCATATTTCCCAAATCAGTGTGTATCTGTAGGCTTCTGTCCCGCTAAAAATCTTACAAAACATCCACACGTCTAGGCTTCTATTTCTTCTCTGAAAAACTGACAACATACACATTCAGATTTGTTAAATAAGAAATTCGTATTTAATTGTACGAATTTACATGAGAAAATTGAAATCTCCATTGCTGATTGCGGACTACGCAAAATTTTGTCACACCACAAATCTTGAGGCACATGTAGTCTGTTGCAGGCTCAAACAGAAATTGGCTAGAAACCTGTCATGCGAATTACCAACAGAAAATTATGACTTTCATTACCGATTGTATGCATACCGTATTGTATATATACGTGAAAAATAACTACATCTTAGAAGACCTTCTATATGTTCATCATTGTTGTATTTATAGGAAAAACTAAAGAACATTCAGCACCATACAATCTGTACCTATGTATTGTACCCTCAACAATCTTTACCTATGTCTTCTACCCTATTTTATACAAGGGTTGATGCTGATGATGATGATGCTGATGATGCAGCAACAGCATTAAGGGAGGCAAAGGAGGAGATTGGGCTTGATCCAGCCTTGGTCACTGTCGTTTCCTCGATTGAGCACTTCTTGTCCAACGTAAGATGTCTATGAGTTCTTGCTTATACCCCTACTGAAAAAAATCACATTGTACAGCAAGACAGACTATTTAAGTGCACACTGAAAGGCATGTTAGTTAGTTTTTCTTCTTAGACTTTGAAAAACACATGCATGCAGCCAAGATTTAGGATATGCTTATAGATGTTTTGAGGATCATGTAGCAGGCTTTTCTTTACAGTCCACTTTTGCCGGATAGAATTTATCTTTGTCCTTTTGACACCATGACACCCAGACACGACACCCTCGACACCCCCGACCCCCGACACCTCTTCGGCCTCCTGTTGACCGAAAAGGTGCTTTTCGGCCTTCCAGAGGCCGACGGGGTCATATATTTGTGAATTATGAGTTAGGTCATATATTTTCCGATTTTGTTATGAAAAACATCATATATATTTGTGTTGATCGAGTGGATTTAAATGTGTAGTTGTTTCATCGCTGCGAGGGTCTGGTGTTCGACGACCTCCCCGTGCGTTCGACGAGCTCCACCCCTGCGTTCGTGGGTGAGCACAAATGACATCTCCTCCTCTCCCTCTTCATTTGCTCTGTTCCGGTCTTTGTGCCGATGAAACTTGCTAGCTATAGGTGTCTTCAATCATCAGTATGCGTGACCACTATGCGTCTCCCGTTCGAAAGGGTTACATCTATAAATATGCATTCATTTGCATATTTATAACTGTGATTCTTTCGAATTGTCCAACGTTATCCATGGACAGCCCGAGTATGTGTAGATTGGGTTCGTTTTCCCATATGCTCTGCTCCGGATCCGATGTAGAATTTCGTCAGTGCCTCCCTGTTGTTCTCTGGGTACACATCCTCTCTGCTTATTGCCGAGACGTGTATCAGGAGAACAGCGGGGAGGTGCTGCCGAAATTTTGCGTCAGATCCGGAGCAGAGCATGGGAAAACGAACCCAATCTACACATACTCGGGTGGGATTAGGACCTATCTTTACCTACTAGCGTCTAGGTTGCATGGACGTAATAAAACTGACAAACTCTATTAACTGATGAATATGGTTTGCTGAATTATGTATGTATTTCTTGTGTGTCCAGTAGCTAGGCAAGATGAGTGATCGTGCGTGGATGTACACCGGTCACACTAGTCAGAAAGACATGACCCATGAATGGATAAGAAAAACCAAGGGGTTTCTGAGAGCCGCATTTGCAAATGGACAGCAAACAACCTGGTGCCCCTGTGTCGACTGTGACAACTATCATAAGAGGTCAGAGTTTGAAATGATCAAACACCTGCAGAAGTGGGGTTTTACGCCTAATTATACGGTCTGGACATTTCATGGTGAGTCTGCCCAACGTGCCAGAGCTGAGGAGGGCCGTCGTCGCACCGACGAGCATGGTACCGGGATGGAAGACATGGTGGAAGACTTTGATGATGCTCGGGATTCGGACGATGAGATGGAGGAATCTGCAAAGGCCTTCAATGATATGTTGGAGTCTTCGAAGCGTCCTCTCCACGACCACACCGAGCTTTGTCAGCTGGATGCCATCGCACAAGTAGTGGCTCTGAAGGCTCAATTCAACTTGGGCAGAGAATGCTACGACACGATGATGACACTATTTGGACGCTTTCTACCCAAAGGCCATGTAATGCCTGCAAACCTGTACCAGTCGGACAAAATCCTCCGTGTACTTAAGATGCCCTATGAGAAGATAGATGCCTGTGAGAAAGGATGTGCCTTGTTTAGGCTTGAGTATGCGGACTTGAAGTATTGTCCCGTTTGCCAGTCTTCCAGGTATGTTGTGGTAGACAACGGTATGGGTGAGAAGAGTCAGACAAAAATCCCAGTTAATGTTCTTCGGCATATGCCAATCATACCAAGACTTCAACGACTTTTCATGGTCGAAGAGACGGCCAGACAGATGACATGGCACAAATTGGGCAAAAGAACCGAACTAGATGCAGATGGGGAGCCGATGTTGGTACACACATCGGACGCTTTTGCGTGGAAGCGCTTCGATGCAATACATCATGCTAAAGCGGCAGATCCAAGGCATCCTCGAATCGCCATAAGCACGGATGGGTTCAATGTGTTTGGTATGATGGCAGCCCAATACAGTTGTTGGCCTGTATTTGTCATTCCACTCAATCTCCCCCCCGGACAGATTATGCAAAGAAAGAACATTTTCCTGACGTTGATAATTCCGGGGCCCAACTATCCGGGGAAGAATATGAATGTGTACATGCAGCCGCTTAAGGATGAACTGCAAGAAGCTTGGGATAATGGGATCAAGACATACGACGCCGCTACAAAAAAAAACTTCCTAATGCGTGTGTGGTACATGTACTCGATGCATGACTTGCCGGCGTATGCGCTATTCGTTGGCTGGTCTGTGCATGGAAGGTTCCCGTGCCCCACATGCAAGGCAACTCTTGAGTTTCGTCGGCTGCAGGCGGGTGGCAAGTTTTCTTGCTTCGACATGCATAGACAGTTCCTGGATCCTCGCCATAAGTTCAGAAAAGACAAGAAGAACTTCATCAAAGGTAGAGTTGTCAAAAACTCTGCACCACCTGCGTTGACGGGCCAACAGACCCTGGATCAGTTAAACTCTCTCGAGCCGGATCCAGAGCGTCCAGGGTATTTCAAGGGGTATAATTCGGAACACACCTGGACTCACAAGACATGCTTGTGGGATCTGCCTTACTTCAAAGACCTCCTTTGCCCACACAACATCGACGTGATGCACACTGAAAAGAATGTCGGCGAGGCCCTCTTTGGTACATTGTTCGGCATAGAGGGGAAAACAAAGGATAATCCTAAGGCTAGAGTCGATCAGCAGGCTCTATGTGATAGACCGCTACAAAACATGCGACAACCGAAAGGAAAGAAGAACTGGACGAAGCCAAAGGCATGGTTCAATCTTGGAAGGCCAGTTATGAGGGAAATACTCCTGTGGGTGAAAAAGGAGTTGATGTTCCCCGATGGGTATGTAGCGAATCTAAAGAGGGGAGCGAGCCTTGAAAAATTGAAAATATTTGGTCTCAAGAGTCATGATTGGCACATATGGCTTGAGCGGGTAATGCCGGTGATGTTGCGTGGCTTTATCCCTGAGGATGAATGGCTAGTACTGGCAGAGCTGAGCTATTTCTTCCGTGTTCTTTGTGCGAAAGAACTATCGCCTGGCTTGCTAGAAGAACTGGAAGAGTTGGCGCCGGAGTTGATCTGCAAGTTAGAGAAGATCTTTCCACCGGGCTTCTTTAATCCAATGCAGCATTTGATTTTGCATCTCCCGACCGAGGCACGATTGGGGGGGCCCATGCAGAATCGTTGGTGCTACGCAACTGAGAGGATGCAGAAGACGCTTCGAGAAAAATGTAAAAATAAACGTCGAATTGAAGCATCGATGGCCGAGGCATTCATTACCGAGGAGGCGGCAAACTTCGTGACAGCACACTACGAAGCCAAAAATCGTCATTTGCATAATCCGAAGCCTCGGTACAATGCTGGCGACCCTAAAAAGGGTGGATCCAACCTCAGCCTATTCAAAGGGAAGCTCGCACCAGCCGGTGCTTATACTTCCTTATCGTTGGATGTCGACGAATGGCGGACCATTACGTTGTATATCTTGAACAACCTAACAGAAGTGCGGCTATACATCGAGTAAGTTCTCGGTACATTGTTTCGCAACCTCTAATTCCTTTGAACTGCTCTTATTCCCGGATATTTGATACAGTCGATACGTCGCCAAATTCTCGTATGGAGCGGTGATCCAAAAGGATTCCGTCGAAGAGTATGAGCTTCTAGCAGTGCATGGAGGCGGCTATCCCGGTTTCATCTCTTGGTTCAAACAAACGGTAATTTCCATTAGACCATTTCATTTCTTCGTCTAATTTCCGGCTAATGCAACAATCCTTTCGTATTAAACTTGTAGGCTAGTTCAGAGTCTATGGACCCCGAATTGAGACAAGTCGCTAATGGTTTTGACTATAAGGTTCGTTCATTTGACAAATATGACATCAACGGGTATCGCTTTCGTACCTATGGCAAAGAGCTATCTATGGCCGACCGAAAGTCTACAAATTGTTGTGTCTCTGCTATCGGCGAAGGAGATACCGAGTATTATGGAAGAGTTGAAGCAATTTATGAACTTCTATTCTATGGTGCAAACCCACCGAACGTCGTAGTCTTCAAATGTTATTGGTTCCAGCCGAAGGAGACTAGAAGGACTCATGAACATCTAGGGCTAGTCGAAATCAAACAAAGCACCCATTTGGATGTTCCCGATGTCTATATTACGGCTCAACAGGCAACCCAAGTTTTCTATCTACCGTGGGCCTGCCAAAGTGATCCAAATCTCAAAGGTTGGGATGTCGTTTATGAAGTGCCGCCACGTGTTAGACCACCTCCCCCCAATGAAGAGGATTATGAACCTCACATTAACCCAGACACATATGAAGGACAATTCTTCCAAGAAACACGTCTTTCCAAAAAACGTTTCAAGAACCGCTCTACTCCACCCCAGAACATTGAAGTAGACAGCGGCAGTGAATCCGAGCCTGAGCCGGAACAAGAAGAGCCGGAACAAGAAGAGGTTACTGCTGCGGATGACCTGTCAATGCTTGACCGATTACGTACAGGAGGCCTTCCACATGTTGATGCATTTATTGATGATGATGATGAGCACGTCATTACTGATAGTGATGATGATGATACATTTATTGACCCCGAAGCATATATAGACGATGATGATGCATTTATTAATGATGACGATGAAGATTAATATTATAGTTCATGTCAGGTATTCAATTATTATTATGTACATATATATTATTAATTAGTTCATGTTAGGTATTCAATTTTTTATTATGTTCATGATGATGATACACTTAAATTATATACATATTATTCATGTCAGGTATTCATTCTTTTTATGTTGTACTAATTTCGTTTACTCTTTGTCATTGTAGGTGTTGACAGATGGTGGGCGCGGGTCGAGAGCGCTCCGAGGCTCCTACCTTGGCGCGTGGTGGGAGGGGTAGTTCCATTCCACCCCAGAGCCTCCGGAGAGCGCTGCATCTCGGTATGCAGACACCACCGGCGGTCGCTTCTTCTTCGGCCGGGAGAGGTCGGGGGGGGAAGAAGAAGGAGAAGGCTGGTAGAGGTGGACGTGGCGGCGGGAGAGGTAGGAAGGCCGGTACTACGCCTTCCTCGCCGCCACCCCCAGCTGATTCACCCGACCACAGGAGTGCTCCGTCTGAGATGGAGCCGCCTGAGGTGGACCCGTCTCGGACTCCGGTCCACGAGCCTCGGGCCGACGAGCCTACGACAGACGCGCCTACGGCCGCCGAGCCTGGGGCCGACGAGCGTCGGGCCGCCGATCCTTCATCCCACGAGACTCCGTCCCACGAGACTCCGGAGCTCAGCATGTTTCACGCTGAGTCGCAGCCGAACCCATGTGCGGACTCGTCGAGTGGCCGTGCTGAGGGTGGCTATAGTTCTGACAGCTATAGCGAGGGTGAGTGGGTTGAGGGGCGCAAAGTCTACCAGCGTGGTGGTACAAAGTTCCCGCCCACCCCGGCGACCCCCGACCAGAGGTGGTTGATTGCGCCGGAGGGGGAGAAGTAAGTGCATTTACTCTTTTTTAACCTTTTGCCTTCACGTTTCTTCGAATATCTGATGCATTGGCCTTGTCATACTGTAGGTCTTGGACACACGAGCCTCGTGTCCGCAGGCCCAACACTGTCCTTGGTGTGATTTGTCGCCAGAGCTTCCCGGAGTGGGTCAAGTTGCCCGGTGAGGGCCGGGTTCCAGAGCTAGGAATGACCTGGGAGCACTACTTGGCTGCCCCGGCCCCGCCGGGGCATAGGATCGGCGATGTCGAGTGCCACACGGTGGCCGACATTGTGATCCAGACGTTTTGGGTAATTTCTCCTTTGCCGTCTACGTTGTGTTTTCTTCTTTGATTGGCAACCCTAGTGATTGTACTAATCCGTGTTTTCTTGTTTGATTGCAGACCTTCTACAGGTGTGCTGAGGGACAGGAGGAGGCCGCGGCTCGGGTTATCGACAACGAGTGCAGGCGCCTACTTGGAAACTTTCGGCACGAGGCTCGGACGCAGGCTGTTCGAGACTACTTCGCCTCGGCTGGTATTAGGAGGAAAAGAGAGAAGTGCCGCGAGAAGTTTCTGAGTAAGGAGAAGTACATGAAGGTAATTACCTATTCTTAAGGCCTTGTACTTAGTTCCTTGATTTGATTCGTAGGCGTAGCGCTCAAATTTCTCTTGCTTAACTTAGGTGCCCCCGAGATGGTGTGCGGATAGGATGGACTGTTGGGAGGCGTTGGTGGATGAGTGGTGCACTACCCAATGGCGCTCCGTCCACGACACTGCAAAGGACAAGCGTGCCAAAATGAAAGGTGTCCCACACCATCTAGGCAGCGTCAACCTACGTCAGTTCGGGGAAAACTGGGTATGTGTTTTGATTCATGATTCATGCAAATTCATTCTTCATGCTAGCTTGAGCCCTTAACTAATACTCTGTTCCTCTCTTTTAGGCGCGACACAACAAGGCTCCAGTGCCAGAGCTGTTCGACCTCTATGCCATGTCCAATACTGCCTCGTACAAGAAGGCCAAGTCATTCTCTGAGTCTGACCTCGATGATCCAGAGAAATTCAGCAACCGCGCCTCCCACCACAAGCTTGTGAGGTACAGAGACGAGGGGAAGGCGAAGAAAGGGCCGGACTTTAACCCGAGCCAGCAACCTCTTTATCCAGAGCTGGTGATGATATCTGGTGGCGGGAGGCACCATGGCTCGTTAGCCATTGGGGATGGACTGATACGTTGTACTAGCACTCTCCCGCAGATCAAGAAGCGCCAGACCAGCTCCGATCCTGAGATAAGGCCTCGTGCACGGCCAATGGAGCTCGAATTCCAGGTTAGTTATACGGACTCAGATACCTTTCCTCCATTACATTGTGTGTGCGGCCGTCGATGATTACAATGCTAACGAGGAGTGGTGTTGCAGGCTGATATTGATAAAGAGAGAGCGAAGACCGAGGAGCTTCTGGCGGAGAGGGAGAGGGAGATGGAGGATAGGACGGCTAAGCTGTTGGAGGAGGAGAGGAACCGGAATGACGCGCAGAACCGGGCCTTATACGAGCTCTTCGTGGTAAGTTTCTTCTGCATATTAGCCAAATCATGCACGTAATGTTCCTTTCATTACTAACTAATATGACTGACTTGTGAAAACCAAATGTGCAGACCATGTGCCAGGGCAACGGTCAGACCCCTCCGCCGATGCCAGTCATTGCTCCGGCGGACACGGTGAGTTTCATTTGAATGGAGATTACTTACTAGTCTTCACATTTGGGTTGCATCATGCTAACGATACATTGGAAATAATCTTTGGTGCAGCATAACTCCCGACAAGCATCGACCGATCCTTCTCCGTCTGCCACTGGCGCGACCGGTCCTACACCTACACATACACCTCCATGATGACGGTAAGTTTTTCCAAGTGTTTTGCTTAATAGAGTTTTGTTGTGATGCCATGTTGTATCTACACATATCGTGCATAATGTGTGTATGTTTGAAATGCATTGTATGTGTGGGATTCGACACCTAGTCGTGTGCCTTTGGTAGCCTTCCATACAGGGAAATGCCTCCTAGTGCTTCCACTGAGCCATGGTAGTTCGCTACTGCTCCGGAACACATGGATTGACCGGCATGTGTCCTTCTTTGCTCCTGTGTCTGTCCCTACGGGGAAATGTCACGCGGTGTATCACCGAAGTCCTTGTAGCTTGCTACGACTTGGTTGCACTCGCTGATGACCGACACGTGCATTGCTGGGTCATGTATGCCTGTCCTTGTACGTTTGTGCCACCTTGGTTCTATGACTAGTCATGTCGGCCCGGGTTCTCTGCCATCTGGATACTAGCGACATACTATGCACTTAGCAACTTTTCCTCCAAAATGACTTAATATGCTTAAGAAATGACATATTTTAGCTCCTAAATGACTTCATATGCTTAGCTAGCTCCAAAATGACATAATAACCTTACTTAGCTACAAAATGACCTATTTAACCTAGGATAGCTCTAAAATGACCTATACTTAGCATTTTTTCCTCCAAAATGACTCAATATGCTTAGCTAGCTCAAAAATGACATAATAAGCTTAATTAGCTCCAAAATGACCTATTTAACCTAGGATATCTCTGAAATGACCTATACTTAGCATTTTTTCCTCCAAAATGACTTAATATGCTTAGCTAGCTTAAAAATGACCTATTTAACCTAGGATAGCTCTAAACTGACCTATGTACTTAGCATCTTTTCCTCCAAAATGACTTAATATGCTTAGCTAGCTCTAAAATGACATAATATGCTTAAGAAATGACATATTTTAGCTCCACAATGACATAATAACCTTACTTAGCTCCAAAATGACCTATTTAACCTAGGATAGCTCGAAAATGACCTGTACTTAGCATTTTTTCCTCCAAAATGACTCAATATGCTTAGCTAGCTCAAAAATGACATAATAAGCTTAATTAGCTCCAAAATGACCTATTTAACCTAGGATAGCTCTGAAATGACCTATACTTAGCATTTTTTCCTCCAAAATGACTTAATATGCTTAGCTAGCTTAAAAATGACCTATTTAACCTAGGATAGCTCTAAAATGACCTATGTACTTAGCATCTTTTCCTCCAAAATGACTTAATATGCTTAGCTAGCTCTAAAATGACATAATATGCTTAAGAAATAACATATTTTAGCTCCTAAATGACTTCATATGCTTAGCTAGCTCCAAAATGACATAATAACCTTACTTAGCTCCAAAATGACCTATTCAACCTAGTATAGCTCTAAAATGACCTATACTTAGCATTTTTTCCTCCAAAATGACTCAATATGCTTAGCTAGCTCAAAAATGACATAATAAGCTTAATTAGCTCCAAAATGACCTATTTAACCTAGGATAGCTCTAAAATGACCTATACTTAGCATTTTTTCCTCCAAAATGACTTAATATGCTTAGCTAGCTTAAAATGACATAATATGCTTAAGAAATGACATATTTTAGCTCCTAAATGACTTCATATGCTTAGCTAGGTCCAAAATGACATAATAACCTTACTTAGCTCCAAAATGACCTTACTTAGCATTTTTTACACCAAAATGACTTAGTATGCTTAGCTAGCTCAAAAATGACATAATAATCATACTTAGCTCCAAAATGACATATTTTACAGATATAAGTTGCATCATAATAGTCTTCACATTTTAGTTGCATCATCATAATCTTCTTCTTCTAGTCTTTTTCTTCTAACTTTCTTCTTTCCCATTTTGCAGATTTGCTCTAGATCACGGAAGCTTGGGTTGATGGAGTGCTTGTCTTTAGTTTTTGTTTTGACTTTGTGAAACTTGCTACCTATGGATGAAACTATGTAATATTGATGAAACTATGTATATGTATGGATGAAACTTGCTACTATTGGTAACATGTGTTGGATATGTGTTCATGGATGTTTTGGATATATATGTGTTCATGACTATTGGTAATATGTGTTGAATATGCTATACTGGTTATATATATATATATGTGTGTGTTTGATTTTCTGTGAAGATGAATTGATATAAGAAAAAACAAAATTAAATGGGGCAATGTAGGCACTTTGCCATCTGCTGGCAGATGGCAAAGAGGCCACGTGTCAGCTACCTTCACAAACTGGGGAGGGCCTATTTTGTCTCTTTGCCATCTGCTAGCAGATGGCAAAGGCTGCAGAATCTTTGCCATCTGCTGGCAGATGGCAAAGAGCCTGCAGCCTTTGCCATCAGCCAGCAGATGGCAAAGATTATAGCCTTTGCCATCTGCTGGCAGATGGCAAAGAGGCCACGTGTCAGCTACCTGTGCGAACGGGGAAGGGCCTATTTGGTCTCTTTGCCATCTGCCAGCAGATGGCAAAGGCCAGAATCTTTGCCATCTGCTGGCAGACGGCAAAGCACGCCGTTAGCCTTCTAACATGGCTAACCCCGTTCAGAGGCTTTGCCATCTGCCAGCTGATGGCAAAGGCTGCAGGCTCTTTGCCATCTGCCAGCAGACGGCAAAGTAGCCTTTCCCGGCTGGGTTTCAGCCAAACTGTTTGCCGTCTGCTGGCAGATGGCAAAGCCTTTGCCATCCGCCGACCATGCCTTTGCCATCTGTCATGGCAGATGGCAAAGTGGCTGATTCCTGTAGTGATTGAAGATTGGTTTTGTAATTTGTATATTTTATAAATGCACTTTTTACTTTGTGATTGAGGACCAATGTATCTGGAATAAAAAATGTTTGGTTTATGATTTTGTTGTTATTGTATGGGTTCAATATTGTTTCCACGCAATCGAGTATGGTTTCTTTGCCCCCTATGTGTAGTTGAACTTCTTCCTATTCTCTGGTTGGACTGCTGTTTTATCAGAGGGAGCATTTTGTGTTGTAAATTGTAGCCTTCACTCTTTTATTGTTCTTCACCTCATTCAAATTGTAGCTTTTTGCATAGAGCCTATATGTCCTTTGTAATACTTGAACTGCATGTAGTATTCATGTAGAACTTCACATAACAAATTTCTCTTGCACTCCATTGTGGTTCAGTCTTTTAATTTATTTTGTCGGCGTTCTAGTTGAAATTCTCCATGTATACAAATATAACTTCATAACTGCATGCATGTAAGTCGGCTTACTAACTTAGTTTAGACGGCAGTACTTTTTTGTCAAGCATATTTTTTCTCTACATCGACTCTTATACCAGAACTTCTCCAGTATGCTTATTTGAACTTCATTCTTTTTTATTTTTTCCTGCTTACTCTTTTTATGTAATATAGCACCTCCTAGTATACCAGAACTTCTCCAAAAAAATATTTTGAACTCCTGCAATATTAGTATTTGAACTTCTCCAAACGTACTTTTCAGTAGTGAAATAACATAACATGTGCTCCAGACATCTTAGTATTTCAACTTCTCCATACATATTGTTCAGTAGTGTAATAACATAATATACTGTTCAGTATAAGATTTTTGGGCACATGTCACACCATGGATGCCCGAAGGAGTTCTGCCGCCATGGAACCTCCACGACCTCGCAAGCCCTGATCCGGTTGGCCACCGACCGGATTCGTCGGATCCCGTCGACCCCAACCCATTCCTGACCTCCCTCGCCCGTTCCTAGCATCGCCATCGCCATGGATGCCGGCCTCGCAGTTTCCCCGATGTGAGCAAGTCCCCCCGTAGCTGAAGCTTGGTGCTTTCTCTAGATCCGTTCTAGCATTTAGGAGTTATATATAATCGCGACTACTACTTTGCATGAGCACACTAGTAGCTGAGTTGGCTAGCGCAGCAACTCTTGATCCAAGGGGTCCTGGGTTCGAGTCCATGGCTCCCCAATATTTTGCCATGTTTTCCCCTTTTGCACACACACACACACTATTATTGTTGGGCCACACCTCAGCAGTAGATTCAGGCCATAATCATTTTTTAATTCTGCTATGTGATTTTAACTTATTCATGGACATGCATATTTCAGGAAAAACCCTTGTTTTTGCATTGCTCATATATAATTAAGCGTGCATCGTATGAAAAAAAGTATAGATATGTAAAATGTGTAGAGTTTTGTGTAGTTTAATAATATCCAACTTTCACAAATGATAAAAAAATGTTTAACCTTGTTGTTTGCATTAATTTGCGTAATTGCCATGTTAAATGAATTATTTCATAACTACAAAACCGTAGCTCCGATAAAAATGTTCCACATATGTAACTTGACTAGAATATCATGTAGAATCTCATGGCACACTTTATTTTCCTGTTTAACAACAATAAAATATGCTTAGGACAGATCTGTACCAAATTTAAAATATGCATAGGGGGTTGTTTCGGAAGTGCTATATGTTGCTTTCGGCCTCATTTAAAATGCGTCGGTGATGTGGTTGTTCATGCTTCACCTCTTGCCATGATAAACAACATTTAAAATGATTGGTTAGTTAAACAACATTAACTGCATTTCTCGTAACATGGAGATTTATTATATTTTGTTGTAGGTGTGTTCTCGTTCTCCATTTAAATTGCTCTAATTTCATCTTCACCTTATGCCATGACCACCCATGTTAAACAACATTTAATATTGATGAGTACCTAATGAGAGTGAACTAAATATTTGAACGTGGAGTTTCGTCAATATGCAACTCGTTGCATATTGAACTTCACTTAATGTGTAGTAGTTGTTTGTTGTGCTTGCCATGCCATGCCTAGTTAAACCGGACATGCATCATATTTGGTTGCGCATCATGTCATGCATTTGTTGTGGTGTTCTCGTGTGTTGATTCTTGTTTCCGATTTGCTTCTTCTCGATAGAGTTCCGAAAGTGTTCGGAGTGTGAGGATTCGTTCGACTACGTTGGCTCGTCTTCTTCATGGATTCGTTCTTCTTACAAGCGGGATCTCAAGCAAGATGATCATTTCCCTGGATACCATTACTATCATTGCCATGCTAGATGTCTCGTTTCTATCGCTTGTCTCGTTACCTACCACTTGTATGTCAAGCCTCCCAAATTGCCATGAAAAGCCTCTAACCTCTCCACATCCCAGCAAAACATTATTTGGCTATGTTACCGTTTGCTCAGCCCTTCTTATAGCGTTGCTAGTTGCAGGTGCAAGCTCTTTCCATGTGCAACATGGATATTTTGATATATCACAATATTATTGCTATTTAATTTAATGCACATATATATTTGGTAAAGGGTGGAAGGCTTGGCCTTTTGCTCGGTGTTTTGTTCCACTCTTGCCGCCCTAGTTACTTGTGTACCTGTGTTATGTTCCATAATTGAGCGCTCCTAACATGCTCGGGGTTGTTATGGGGACCCCCTTGATTTTCGTTTTAGGATAAAACTTGTCTGGCAAGGCCCAACTTTGGTACTACATTTGCCCCACATAATAATATTAATAATTAATTTGATGCATAGGGAGTTAGCGCTACCCGAGGTTCGTTATTCAACATAATACAGGGGGGGCCAGTGCTGATGGTGTTGGTCCCAAATGGGCTGCCTGCGGGGCCGCCTCGAGGAAACTCGGGGATTGGTTTTACTCGTAGCTAGTCCCATCTGGTTGTGCCCTGAGAATGAGATACGCGGCTCCTATCGGGTTTGTCGGCACGTCGAGCGGCCTTGCTGGATTTGTTTTACCTTTCTCGAACGTCTTGTGCGCGAGATTTCGACGACACTTCGGGCTATCTCGAAGTTTAGATTTTCCATCGGGATTCCGCAAATACTACGGGTGATTCCGCGGTTGAGGAATTCCAACGTAGCTTGTGGTTAGTTTGTGATGGATGAGTTGGAGCACCCCTGCAGGGTTAAATCTTTCAGAAAGCCGTGCCCGCGGTTAAGTGGCAACTTGGAAACTTTGTTTAACACCCGGTCATAGCAAACTTGAAGTAAACTCAAATAAAATACACCAACTGTGTGCGTAACCATGAATGTCTCTTCTCGTGAGTCCTTTTCCGAGAGAGAACACGGTGGGGTTATGATTGATGTAAGTAGGTGTTCAGGATCTCTTAGAGATCATTACTAGATCACGTCCGCTGATACGACGATCACCCCCCTTTATTCTTGTACTCGTAAGTTAGCCACTCAAATAAATGCTTAGTGCTTGCTGCAGCCTCACCACATAACCATACCTCACTCATTAAGCTTTAATAGTCTTGCTACCCTTGGAAATGAAATTGCTGAGTCCCCGTGGCTCACAGATTACTACAACAACAGTTGCAGGTACAGGTAATGCGATGATTTGACGTGAGCGCGATGCTTGTTTTGATTTGGAGTTCTTCTTCTTCATCGATCATAGGATGGGTTCCAGGCCGGCAGCCTGGGATAGCAAGGATGGATGTCATTTTACCGTTTGTTTTCGTCCGTAGTCGGACCCTGCTCTTCTGTATGATGATTGGATATGTTGTTGTATTGATGTGAATTTGATTTAGCTTGTGGCGAGTGTAAGCCAATTCCATATACTCATCTCTTCTTTACATGTACTTGTAATGATATCCATTCTTGCGAAACGACGAGATGCTCTTCTATCCCTGTCGAGGCCCTCCTGCCCAAGATAAGGATAGGATCGCATCTTGGGCGTGACAACTAGTGAGGCTAGGAGCAAGGGGACCATGAAGTGTTATACTGAACACCGATGACAATAAGGTTTAGTAGGGTAATATGGATCATATCCTTGGGGATTCATCAGGTGTAGTCATTAAACACCCAATGCTTTTGTCTCATATTATTATCTTAATTATCGGGGCAACCCAGCGAGATGGATAGGGCCTTCGGTAGGACAACTGATTCTTGATGCAGGACTCGTGCCGGTCGAGATGTTATTTGGACACATCCCCTACTCCGGTATGAAGCAAGCACCTCTTGATGGTGACTTCCCGAGCACAAACTAATATCATTTTTATCCTAAAACAAATACATGGTTTTAAGCATTAAGACCTCATCCCCGTACCTTCTTTTTAAGTGTTTGAATCACTATTTGCTTGCTGATCCGGTCAAAAGCTGGATTTGACACTTCGGCAAAAGCTTGCCAAAGAACATTGCTTCAAGGGAATCTTCCTCTCGTGGGTTCGATACCCAGGGTCACCTCTGGGTAAATAGGTGCGGGATACCCTTTCGTGTTCCAACACCGGATCAATAAAAAGGAGATGTCAAGCCCTTTTTCGGGCGCCGTTGCTAGTGAGGAGTTTAGTATTCCTAGTCTTCGTGTTCACAGTTTTTGTTAAAGTTAATTTTCAGTTTTTGTTTTTATTTTTCAGTTTTAGTTTAAGTTTATTTTCTTGCAAGTCTGTTTCAGTTGAAAAAAACAAAAAGTTATTATGTCTCATAATCTTGGGAGTTTTTCTACTCCTAGCAACAATTTCATGCGTGAACCAATAGCACAACCTGATGTTGCAGCTGTAAAATATGGGATCAAACCGAACCTAGTTTCCATGGTTCAACGGGACAAATTTGGAGGCTCTGCTTCTGAAGATGCAGGTATGCATTTACATAATTTTACTAAATTCTGTGACGTGAGACGCATAAAGGATTTATGACCCAGATGCTCCAAAATTTCGCTTATTTCCTTTCTCTTTGAGAGGAAAAGCTAAGGAATGGATTTTAGCTTTGCCTAAAGGAAGTATTACTGCTTGGGCTGCTTGTTGCTGTAATTTTTTATCTAAGTTTTGTCCACCTGCAAAAATTATGCAATTACGTTCTCAAATTACAGGTTTCAAGCAAGAGGAACGTGAGCCGCTAGCGCTTGCGTGGGATAGAAAAAAAGGCTACAAGAAACTGCTTTAATCATGGAATGGAGGAGTTGTTAATCCTTCATAAGTTTTATAATGGCTTGAATCACATGTCAAAAACTATGCTTGATACAGTTGTCGGAGGAATAATCATGGGAAAGCCCATAAAAGATGTCAAGAACATACTAGATGATATGCAAGAAAACCTTGCCCAATGGCATGTTGAGAGAACCACCACCAAGAAGGTGAATGTTACACGAAAACATAGCTCAGAGTTGACAACCAAGCTTGAAGAACTTATCTCCTTGATGAAAGGTAAATAAGAGGTAAGTGTCAATGCCATCACTAATGAAGATATTGGTGATGTAAATTTTATTTCTCGTAATAGCTATAATACCAATTGGAAAAATAATGGTTATGCTCCTAAACTCCCTTATCCTAATAATGGAGGAGCATCCAACAGTTTTAATGGAGCTAATGGTAGCAATAGAAGTACTCTTGAAGAAACTCTTAAAAGTTTTATTGCTAGCCAGACTGGGCAGAATGGAAAATTCAAGAATATCTTGAAGAATCATGATAACTTACTTAGTCAATTTACCGCTAAGGTTGTTGGACTAACAAATGATGTGAAGATACTTCAAGCCAGGTCCAAGAATATGGAGGCAAAAGTTGCTAAGATAGCAGAGAGCCAAACCTTGATTTTGGCCAAGTTTCCAGTTAAACTGGAGCCTAAACCGGTTGAAGAAGTTAAAATGGTAAGTGCTACTTGTGAGTTGCATTGGGTTTTTACCCGAAGAGGAAGGGTGAAGCAATATAGTAGCGACAAGTATTTCCCCCAGTGAGAACCAAGGTTATCGAACCAGTAGGAGAACCAGGACAACTTGGCTTCAAAAGTACATGCACACACAAAACAAACAGTTGCACCCAATGCGGGCAAGAGGGTTGTCAATCCCCTTGAACTCGTTACTTTCAAGGATTACTTCTGATAGTGATACATAGATACATACAAACGTAAAATAAAAAATAAAGTAAATAAATTGCAGCAAGGTATTTTTAGGTTTTTAGCAAATATGATTAAGTAGACCCGACGGCCATAGTGTTCAGTAGAGGCTTCTCTCCCGAATGCATACCATACGGTGGGTAGACAAATTACTGTTGGGCAATTGATAGAAAAGCGCATAGTTATGATTATGTATTCATGGCAATGATCATGTATATAGGCATCATGTCCGTGACAAGTAGACCGAAATGATTCTGCATCTACTACTATTACTCCACCAATCGACTATTGTCCAACATGCATCTATGGTATTAAGTTCATGACAAACAGAGTAATGCTTTAAGCAAGATGACATGATGTAGACAAAGTAATTACAAGCAATATCTTCAAACCATGTCGTTTTACCCTTAGTAGCAACAATGCAATACGTGCCTTTTCCCCTTCTGTCACTGGGATATAGAGCACCGCAAGATTGAACCCACTACAATGCACTCCTCCTGCTAAACATAAATCAATCTAGTTGGCCAAACCAAATGGATCGACTGGAGAGACTTGAAAAGCTGTAACAATCATGCATAATATAATTCAGAGAAGACTCAATTACTTTTCATGAATAATCTGATCATGAACCCACAATTCATTGGATCCCAACAAAACGCACAGCAAAAGAAGATTACATCGGATAGATCATCGCGAGAATAACGTCAAACTTTGTGTTAAAGATCAAAGAGAGAGAAGAAGCCATCTGGCTACTAGGTATAGACCCGTAGGTCTATGGTCAACTACTCACAGATCATCATGGAGGCAGCAAGGTTGATGTAGACAGTCTCCGTGATGGATTCCCCCTTCGGCAGAGTACCGGAAAAGGCCTCTAGATGGGATCGCGGAAGCACAGAGACTTGCGGCGGCGAAAAAATTGTTTCAGGTGGCTCTATGATGTTTTGGGGTAATTGGGAATATATAGAAGTGGAATTAGGTCCGGAGTCACCATGGGGGCACCCACGAGCTAGGGGCGCACCCTACCCCCCAGAGCGCGTCGACCTAGCTCGTGGCCACCCCTTGGGTCTTCTGGCCACCTCCAGAAGCTTCCTGGGTCTCTTCTGGTCCAAAAATAACTCCCGTAATTTTTTATCCAATTTAGACTCCGTTTGGTATTGATTTTCTGAAAAGTCCAAAAATAGGCAAAAAACAGAAACTGGCACTAGGCACCGAATTAATAGGTTGGTCCCAAAAATGATATAAAATAGCATATAACTGAACATAAAGTCTTCAAGATTGATAATATAATAGCATGAAATAATAAAAATTATAGATACGTCAAAGACGTATCAGCATCCCCAAGCTTAATTCCTACTTGTCCTTGTCGGTGCACTAGGACTGGGGTACCCAGTGTCCCTGACTTATGCACAGGAATAGTAGTAGAAGAACCAATCAACATGTATACAGTCAAGACCAAGACTTTGGCAGAAGCAACATACGCTAGCCAAGTAACACCGGCAAGGTCAATGCAACGGCCCAGGACGGGCCCGAACTGCGCCAGTCAAGTCCCCCGCGCCTGCCGGGGACCAAGGCACGCACATCTTCAGGAAGACTCGGCAAGCCGTCCCACGGCAGGCCTGAGTCGATCAGCCACCGCTCCACCGCATCGCAACACCAGTCATTTGTCGATGCGGTGTTGAGCCCTCAGGTGGCTAAGTGGCTCTCGCCAAGTACGTGGCGGCGCACCGGAAGACAGATTATGCCCGTTTGACACCCATCCAGAGGCGTGTCACGATACTAAGCAACAGTTAGCCAAAGCGGTGGTAGAAGCTTGTCGGGGATGCATCCCCACACGCCACCTAGACTAGCATTTATGGCATTTTGTCTTGAATGCCAGAGTTAGGTATGATAGCACTGTTAGCTATCTAATCACTAGATAATGTGTGTTTTGCCACTGTGGTTCCCCTGGAGCTATAAAAGGAGGCCGAAGGCAACCTAGCTAGAGATTCGGACTTTTGGACACTTGTACTTGCGTAGTAGCTCTCCCGAAGGCAACCTTGCCGGGTTGGAGCTCTGCGTGTGCTTAGTGCTCCCCCGATCAATCCACCAAACTAGGAGTAGGGTTTTTACGCTTCCTAGCAGCCCAAACCTGGGTAAAACACCAGTGTCTCATCGCCGTGCTGCCTCACCACCTCTGCTCTTTGTGCAACGTGACCTCACCCCCGCCAAACCACAAAGGGGCCGATGGCCCCATAGGTGATCGTGTGCATCGTGACCCGACATCTTTGGCGCGCCAGGTAGGGGGAGCGCCATTTGCGTGAACCTGAGATCGTGAGTAGCGCGTCGATCTTTATCGCCGTCTTCTTCATCTATGGCTCCCAAGAAGAAGACCGGTGCGACCGCGCATCCCTCCACTTAGAAGCCCCCCCCCCCCCCCCGCACGCAGCTGCGGACGCCATTGGCACCGCGGCAGTGGCGAGTGAGGTGGGCGTCGTGGGCAACGCGACTGGCGCAGGTGGCGCCACCGTCATGTCCCCCGCGACCGAAGCTGGAGCGAGGTACCCGAAGAGGAGCAACATCAGCAACATTTTGGCAAGCTCGGCCCTAGTGCCACGGGAGGAGGATACACTCGGTCTCCACCTCCCCGCCGCACCAGCGGCCGCGGCCACAACAGCGGCACCCAAT
The DNA here is from genome assembly GCA_039707655.1 of Elymus sibiricus. NCBI lineage: Eukaryota > Viridiplantae > Streptophyta > Magnoliopsida > Poales > Poaceae > Elymus > Elymus sibiricus. The sequence goes on along the minus strand of CM077665.1, from coordinate 266,106,957 downwards.
CTGGGGCAAGCTGTGATCATCCAGATGCGCCCGTCGCAAGCGCGGCTGCTGGGCGCGCGCCTCGCCCGGGGCATGATGGGGCGCCGAGCGGGGCCGTAGACCCACAAGTTCGACCTCCTCCACGTCAGACCGCCTCGGCAACCGGGGCACGGCGACAAGAATGCAGCGACGCTCCTCTTGGTTCCACCAGGAGTTGAGCGACGTCATGGTCCGCCTCTCTGGCAATGCTGGCCACGACAACGGAAGAAATGGCACGGGCCCAGCTGCTGTTAAACTTCCCACCGGCAGCTGACAATATGGACGAGTGGAGGGCCACCATCCAGAGTCTGATCGGCTTCATCGAAGCCAGCAAATCGCAGCATGCAGAGCCGTCGTGACGCCAGCGGACGGCTACACCAACGGTGCAATCCCCTCCGCGACAATAGACCCAGAGGCAACGGCAACGAGCTCCACACACCGACGAGCCTGACAACGCGTCTATGGCCTCGTCCGACCAGCATGATCGCCAGGACCAGCGGCGCGTCCTGGAAGACCTGCAGAGGTAAGACGCGCACATCACCATAGAGCGACGCCGGGAAGCACACCGCCAATCCGACAGGCGCAATGGCCCAGATGCTGGTGACCCCGCGCCCAGTGCTGGCGGGTACCTGCCTTATGAGGTTGGGTGCCCTGCCTTCACTCGCGAGCTGCGACAGGTCCGCTGGCCATCGGCCCGAGCTTTCAAGGCTAAACTAACGGAGAAATACGACGGCAAGCTAAACCTGGCGGAATTCCTGGGCATCTATACAGTAGTCGTTCGAGCCGCCGGAGGAAGAGACGAGAAGGTGCTCGCCAACTATTTCCCTTTGGCGCTCAAGCCAAATGTGAGATCGTGGTTGATGCACCTGCCGGAGAACTTTATTTCATCGTGGGCGGACCTGTGTAATGAGTTTGTTGGCGCCTTCACGGGTGGCCACCAGGAGCCAGGGCAGCCCAGCGACCTGCAAGTCCTTCCGCAGAAAGAGGGAGAAACTTTGCGGAAATACATCTAGAGGTTCAGTCGAGTACACCGCAATATTCCGGAGATACACCCCGCAACTGTGATTGTCGCGTTCCATTCAAACGTGCGCAACAGGAGGATGCGGGCCAAGATGAATGTCAGACTCCCCAAGACCGTCAATGAGTTATACCCGTTGGCGGACAAGTGAGCTTGTGCTGAGGAAGGAAGGCGACTCCCCAGAGAGGAGGCTAGTGTCGAAGTCGACTCAGACGACGACGACGATGCCCCTGGCCCGAAGGGGAAAAGCCGAAGGTGCAACAAGAAGCGTAAGGGAAAGGCAGTATTGACCGTTGAGAGCTCTGGTAATCTCAGTGCCGGCAAGAAGGCTAGAGTTGAAGCCCCCAGCAAGGGAGCTGCCACGTGCGCTGATTGCCGGGAGGCCGCAGCGGCTGAGAAAACCGGAAAGTCCGACAGGCCATATTGCAAGATCCACTGCAACAAAGGTCATGATCTCCAAGAATGCCGCCAAGTTGAGGAACTTGCTGAGAAGCAGCGGGCTGAATACGAGAAGCGCGACAAGGAGAAAGGCCAAGATGGTGCTGCCGGGAAGGGCCGTGGTGGTAGAGGAGGCCGCCGTGGCAAGGCGCTGCTACAGAAGGAAAAACCTGCCAGAGGCCATGAGAAGAAAGAAGGAGATGATATGAGTGATGATGAGGCTGATGAAGAGTCCAGCGATCGAGAATTCCAGAGGGCAACTGAAGCCATGTGTGTTGATGGGGGTGCATCCTTGCATTCCTCTCATCGCCAGCTCAAGCAGTGGGCACGTGAGATCAACGCCATGGAGCCAGCTGCAGAGTCCAGAAGGCCACTCAAATGGTCCCGCACGCCTATCATCTTTGACGAAGAGGATCATCCTGACCGCACCACTGCAGTCGGATGTTTGCCGTTGTTGGTCTCCCCAACAATTCGCACCCTCAAAGTAACCAAGATGTGAGTTGACGGCGGGGCAGGGTTGAACTTAATCTCCCCTAAGGTGGTTGAAAGGCTGCAGATCCCTGACAGAGGGCTCAAAGCTACGGGTAAGTTCCAAGGAATCAACCCTCTGCCTTACAAGGGAAAGATCACTTTGCCTGTGACGTTTGGCAGGGAGTTCAACTACCGGACTGAGAAGGTGGTGTTTGATGTGGTCGAACTCCCTCTGCCTTATAATGGAATTCTTGGTCGCCCAGCTCTGGCGAAATTCATGGCCGCATCCCACTATGCTTACAACACTTTGAAGATGCCAGGGCCCATTGGAATCATCTCCATCCCATCTGATTAGAAAGATGCACTTACATGCGTGGACAAGATGTATAGAGACGCGGTAGCAGCTGAGGTCATAGAAACCCCAGCTCCCACCAAGGAATCGAAGGAGAGGAAGAAGTCTAGCAGGGACACCGGCAAGGACTCTGGGAAGCGCGCCTCTTCGGAGTGCACTGCACCCGTCGATGACCTGCCGAAGAGTTCCATTAGCAAAAGATCCAAGGTTACTAGTCCTGTGACGAAGAAAATCCCAGCAGGGCAGGAGGGCGCTGATGGTACATTCACCATCAGTGCCACCCTTAATGACAAATAGGAAAGCGCGCTCGTTACCTTCCTGCGGGCGAATGTTGATGTGTTTGCTTGGCAACCATCTGACATCCCCGGTGTTCCTAGGAAGGTAATTGAGCACCAGCTAGGTGTCTGCCCTCATGCCAGGCCCGTCAAGCAAAAAGTCAGGAAGCAAGCCTTGGAATGGCAGCAGTTCATCGCCGAGGAAATCAAGAAGCTCGAAGCAGCTGGTTCGGTCAAAGGAGTGCTGCATCCAACTTGGTTAGCCAACCCGGTAGTGGTGCGCATGGCGAATGGGAAATGGTGGCTCTACATTGATTTCACTGACTTGAATAAGGCATGCCCGAAGGACCCTTTTCCCTTGCCGCGCATCGACCAGATCGTTGATTCCACTTCCGGGTGTGACTTGCTTTCCTTCTTGGACACGTACTCTGGATACCACCAGATATTCATGGCCAAATAAGACGAGGAAAATACCGCGTTCATAACTCCATGTGGCACATACTGCTTTGTACATATGCCCTTCGGGTTAAAGAGCGCCGGTTCTACCTTTGCAAGGGCCGTGCAGATTGGATTTGAACCTCAGTTGCACAGGAACGTGGAAGCTTACATGGATGACATAGTAGTCAAAACCAAAGATGAAGCAACCCTCATACAAGACTTGGAAGAAACTTTTATGAACTTGCGCAAGATCAATCTGAAGCTCAACCCTGAGAAGTGTGTGTTTGGCGTCCCATCCGACAAGCTGCTTGGGTTCTTTGTGTCTCAACGAGGAATAGAAGCCAATCCTCACAAGATCAAAGCAATCGAGTAGATACAAGCGCCCAAGTCCGTCAAGGACGTAAGACACTTGGTCGGGTGCATTGCCGTGTTGAGTAGGTTCATCTCCAAATCCACTGAACGCGCCTTGCCATTTTTCAAGATTCTGAAAAGGGCCGGCCCGATGAAATGGACCCCAGAAGCAGAAGCAGCGCTGCAAGATCTGAAAGCTTACCTTTCCTTCGCTCCCACCTTGGTCGCGCCTAAACCACAAGAATCGTTGCTGCTATACTTGGCGGCAACGAATCAAGTGGTTAGTGCAGCGCTGGTGGCATAGCGAGAAGTGGATGAAGATGCAGCTGCCGCAACTGATTTTGCTAGGGGAGGAACCAATGCATCCGCGGCAGGACCTGATATGGATCAAGGGGAACCTAAGCAAGCAAGCGAAAGCGGTTTCAAGGAAGTGGCAAAGAAGAAAGTGGTGCGGCGACCAGTGTACTTTGTCAGCTCCTTGTTACAGGGGGCTAGGTCAAGGTACTCTGGAGTGCAAAAGTTGATCGGCCTTGTCATGGCCTCGAGGAAACTACGCCACTACTTCCAAGGCCACGAGATCACAGTTGTCACCCGCTTTCCGCTGCAGCGCATACTAAGGAACCCCGAAGCCACTGGCAGGATAGTGGAGTGGGCGATGGAGCTGTCAAGTTTTGGTTTGAAATATGAGAGCACTTCCACATTTCAGAGCAGGGCGTTGGCGGAGTTCATTGCAGAATGGAAGCCCACGCCAAGCGAAGAGGTTCCAGAGACAATTCTCCCCAGCAAAGAAGCGCCTAAGGAATGGATCATGTATTTTGACGGTGCTTTCTCCCTTCAGGGCGCCGGAGCAGGCGTGCTCCTCGTCGCCCCCACCGGAGGGCATCTCAAATATGTGGTTCAAATGCACTTTCCTCGGGGGGAGGCCACCAACAACACCGCTGAGTATGAGGGGCTCCTTGCCGGACTCAGAATCGTGGTGGAGTTGGGAATCAAGAAACTGATCATCCGAGGGGACTCCCAACTCGTGGTGAAGCAAGTTAACAAAGATTACCATAGTCCGTTGATGGAAGCATACGTGGAAGAGGTGAGAAAGCTGGAGAAGCACTTTGATGGATTACAAGCAAAGCATGTACCCCGAGCAGAAAACAGCATCGCTGATCATCTATCAAAGTGCGCAGCGTAGAAGGTTCCTGTGGAATCAGGAAATTTTGTCCTCCATCTCACTCAACCATTAGTATCCCCGTCAACGATGACCAGGAAAAGAAGAAAGCTGAACTCCCACAAGCATTTCTCGGCAGAGCTCTCTGAAGCCGCTGGTAGAGAGGTTGCTGGGGACAGTCCCGTTTCAGTTGGTGAGCAGCTCCCTCCTGTAGAACCACGAGTTCTTGCGGTCGAGGTAAGCGCTCCCACGAACCAGGAGACGCCTTTAGTCCTCGTTGTCGAGCCACAGGCTCCAATCTGGGCACAACATATAGTCCACTTCCTTCAAACAGGAGAACTTCCCGAAGAGCAAGAAGAAGCCAAAAAAGTAGCCCGTTAGTCAAGTATGTACCAGTTTCTCGATGACACTCTATACAGAAAAAGGCCAAACGGTGTGAAATTGAGGTGCATTTGCCGGGAAGATGGACTGAAGCTGTTGGTAGAGATTCACGGAGGCATGCTTGGGTCTCACATTGGATAAAGGGCCCTTGCCGGAAAAGCCTTCCGGCAGGGTTTCTATTGGCCCATTGCCCTCCAGGATGCAACTGAGCTAGTCACCAAATGTGAGGCCTGCCAGTTCCATTCCAAGAACATCCATCAACCAGCGCAAACTCTCCAGACGATCCCTTTATCCTAGCCATTCTTGGTCTGGGGGCTCGATATCTTGGGCCCCTTTCCCCGCGCAGTCGGGGGCTTTGAATTTTTGTTCGTAGCAATCGACAAGTTTACAAAGTGGCCTGAGCTGGAACCAGTGAGAAAGGTGACCACGCAGTCAGCTGTCAAGTTCTTGAAAAGACTAGTGTGCCTTTTTGGAGTGCCCAACAGGGTGATCACCGATAACGGCACCCAGTTCACGAGCCGCACCTTTATGCAATACATCCGAAGCTTTGGAAGCAAGGTCTCCTTTGCCTCTGTTGCACAACCGAGAAGCAACGGGCAAGTCGAGAGGATGAATGCTGAAGTGTTGCGACGGCTCAAGACAAGAACTTTCAAGAAACTGCGAAGAAGTGGCAAACGCTGGATAGATGAGCTGCCGGTGGTTCGTTGGTCCCTTAGAACGACACCAAATCGAGCTACCAGCCAGACGCCCTTCTCCCTAGTATATGGGGAGGAAGCAGTTCTCCCCACGAAACTCATATACGGGTCACCTCGAGTACATGCCTACGATGAAGTAGAGCAAGAGCAGCTACGGCATGACGATGCCATGCTCCTTGAGGAAGATCGTCTCCGGGCCGCTGTGCGTGCTGCATGCTACCAGCGGGCCCTGCGCCACTATTACAGCCGCAGGGTCCATGCCTGGAGCTTTGAGGAAGGCGACCTTGTCCTTAGGCGCGTTCAGTCCGCCAAGGGTACCAACAAGTTGACGCCGAAGTGGGAAGGCCCTGACCGGGTAGCACAAGTCAGCAGACCCGACGCAGTCCATTTGGAGACCAAAGATGGCATCAAAATGCTTAACTCATGGAATATTGAGCATCTTCGTAAGTTCTACCCATAAGGCGCGGTTTCCGGGCTCAGTCCCCAGCAATCACCTTTTGTACAAGCCTTGCCGCAGTTGCATGTAACCCTTTGTACAAAGCCAGGCGCAGACCCTGTGCATGCAATAATAAAGCTAGGCATTGCATCATACCATCAAACTGCATGTTTTGCTATACGTTTTTATGTTGCAATGTTATCGCTTTTAAGTTTTAGGAATTTGCTAGAGTACTTGATGAGCCTATTATCCTTGTTGTCGCGTTACCTCTTGCTAGAGGACAGAGGCCTCTTGCCCTACATGTTTGACCACCAGGAAAACAAGGAAGGAGGGCGGAGAAACAAGGACGGTGGCCCATCCTACTCCAGGAAGGAATACTGCCTGAAAAGATAAGTCTAAATCGCATGTTCCAAGCTCGAAGCCATTTACTCCCTTAAGGAAACCCTTGTTATCCTCTTTAAACTGTGTACAATGAAGTCCTTCATGCAATGGAAACCCTTGTCGGGACGAGCCGTCCCCCAGCTCCTATCGCTTGTCATCTCTGGGGGGTTGCACCGATACCGAAAAGGAGCCTTGCCGGGGACTGATACCAGCCTGCTGTCGGGGGCTTGCTCCTCCTTTTTGGCGCTCACGGTTATTACTGACCCGGTAAATAGTTCTGTGCGGTAAGGGCAAACATGCAGACACAGTATAAACAAAAGGAAAGAAGGGACATTACTTAAGTAAGAAATAGCATTCTTTCATTCATTTTCGATACAAAATGGATAAAGATACATTATAGAATGCCCCTTAAACAACTCTTTATTTGAGTTTCTTCCCTAGGAGCAAGTTACGAAAAGAAGAAAGGACGAAGGGAGGGCCTGAGCAGAAGCCCAGCCTGACCCCGTCAGGACCGGCAGGGCGCAGCTCGGCAGGACCACCGGCAGGGAAGACGAAGCCGAAGTCCACGAGCCTGCCAAGACCCAACTGAGGAGGAGACGGCGCCCAAGTCAAGCACCCCCGACAAATCACTCTGCCGGGGGGAGCTGCTGACGGTGATGGTGCGACCTGCGATCAGCTGGAGTCCAGGTCGTCGTACTCTGACTTGACGGACTGGGGCTCGCTATCACCGTCTTCACCGACACTGTCCTCCTCATCACTGTTGCTCGAGGAGGAGCTTTTGTCTTCGCTCGAGCTCTCTTCGCAGCAGCTGAGACGAGCGCCCGAACGCCCAAATATCTTGATAGAGAGTGTGTCAGCCTCCACCAACTTGAAGCGAAGGACGTACCCACTCATGAAGTTATGGGCACATGCAAAGGTTTTCCACCCACGCCTAAGGAACATGATGCGAGGCGCCGGAAACTCGACGTCAACCTTCGCGGTGCCATTACAGCAGCCGTGCACAGGGAACCACATTGTGTGCGGCATCCTGGCCTCCACCACCCTGGCGAAAGGGCGAGGGAGTCGCAAACGGCTACGGGGAAGGCTACGCAGCCTGACGATGAACTCCAGCACCGTACCTTCGGTGTGTCCCATCGTTGGGGGAGGAACCGCCGACAGAGGAGGGTGGAATGCGGCGCTCCGCCTCCCCCGGCCGCGAACCCCGCTCCGGCCCCGACCTCTTCCAGCGCTCCCACCGCGCGTGCTGGGACCACCTCCCGCCACCACTACTGAAGCAGCGGCATGATCCCGAGGGGAGACTCTCGTCGCCGCGGCGGAAGCTGGAAGTTGTCTTCGCCCCCTTGTCCTGGTGGTGACTGGTTCTGGCGCCCCGCCTGATTACCACTGTAGCCAGACGGTCACCACGCATACCAGCCTAGGAAATCTCTCTGGCATGCGTGTTTACAACAAGTATCATGAACACAGGCATTTCTATTAATGGATATATGAGTCTTACATGGGGTATATTACAAAAGTGATGGCAGCGGAAAGGCTCTATCTAGGGCAGCATGGTCTTGGTGCGGCTCCAATCCACAGGGATCTGACTGGGTTACTCTCCTAGCCCGCGAACATTCCAGCTCCTCGACGACGGACGACGGATCCTTATGTGAACCTGGCCACGTTAAAGGCCGCTGAGTACTTTTGAATGTACTCGCAAGCAAACCAAACTAACATATACACCAAGCAAAGCAATCCATGGCATTCAAGCATGCATTTGTTATTAGAGCAATATTAATTACCATAGCATAGCATACCTATCTAGCAATATTGATTATCATGTTGTCATAGGATTACCTAGCAAGATAACTACTAAAGTAAATACGGTAAGGTAAAGCATATTAAGTAAATAATTTATACTCCGAATATTCTCATTCTCCTGACATCATCCGATGTCCATGCATCTGCACTATAAGTCTAACAAGCTTACTCTCTTCCGGGTTGCCTCACAACCCGCAGAATACTCACGATCCACTGAGTACTTCCGATCATAAGACGAGTTCTTCCATCATTACTATCATTACTGCGGTTGACCACCTAGTGAGGTGTGGATGGGATGTCCAATACCGTGGACACGGCTATTCGAATAGATTCTTACACTCTGCAGAGGTTGCGCACTTTACCCACACCATGGAGCACCTGACCTCGTGATCACATTCGGGTGGATCAGCGTTGCTCCAACGAAACCTGCCTGACCCGTGAATGTCCCATCGTACCACCGGCATTCGTCCTCCCCCGGAGTCCTGCCCTGGGTGGCCCCTGTGTCCTCATGACACCTGCCACCGTCGTGGCCAAACTAAACTGTCCCAAACGGGGACTGCGCGCAAACAAACAACTGGGCTCACAGAGTTATCGCTGCCTACCTGATCAGGGTAGCGCGCACGCATAATCCTCCCTGTCTGGTGGTACCGGTGAAAGAGCATGTGATCAGACCAAGTCAAGGCCGTCCCATACCGGCAAATGTGGTTGCACGGATAAGCCCGGACAGGTGACTCTAGATCAACCGGCTAAGTTTCATTTAGCAAGCTTAGTGGTTTCATCACAATAACTTGAGATGGCAGCAACTAGGCATGATAAAAACATAACCACCTATCTCCATATAATATCACGATAAGTCATTAGTGCAATGATAAGATGAGCAGTAGCAGGTAATGTAAATGACAATATCGAAATGGCAGGAGTTTAATTATTTCTAGCATGAGCATATCATTACGCAAGAATAACATAGAGCAATGCCTTAGGGCATATATCAGATGGCCGGCTTGCCTGGGGGTGAAGGAATACTCCAGAAAAGAGTGCGGTAGCCTCGCAGGATAATCCACCGGAAAGGATTCCCTCTCGGAGGGGCTGAATAAAGGGCAAGGGCAAAATGGTAATTTTCAGAAGATGAAAGCATTATGGAAGTGACCTCATCTGAACGGGTTCGACGAGTAGAGAACGGGAGCGTTGGATTCACCTGAATCAAAGTTGTGAGCGAAAAGATGTAGCAGTTTTACTGCCAGGGACCTTTCTGTAATATAAATAATTGCATACGGGTCCTCAGCAGTTTTTTTGCGGAAAAGATCAAAGTGCATTGTGCACTAGGGCTATACGGGCCGAAAGCGGCTGGAGCCCGGGGCGCTGGCTGAGCCACGCTGCCACTGTTGTTGCTGGGCCGGCCCACCTCGCTGCTACTCCATAAAAAAACGGAGGAAGGGAGGGGACACTGACGAGGGGGCCCCGCTGGCAGGGTTGTCTCCCCCCTCGCGCCCGCCGCAGGACAGAGGAGGCGGCGCACTCCGGCGACCGTCCCGGGCGGCTCCAGCCACCGTTTCCGGCGCTCCAGGTACCGGCAAGCTAGGAAAGAGCGGCAGATCCATCCCGGGGATTCACGCACGCCGGGGAAGGTCGGAGGCGGGCGCACGATCGGCCTCAGCGGACGGCGACCGCGGCGAGCTCGGGGTGAGGGCTATGGCCTTCCCCGGAGCTGAATAGGGGCGGGGAGGTCATCTGGATGGTGGTGGCCGCCGTGTGAGAGGGCGAGGTGGCGCGGGGAGGGCTCGGGTCTGCCCGAATTTAGGCGGCGGCTGCCGGGGCGACCGGGGCGGCAATGGTGAGCAGGGAGGGCTCCTGGGGCTCGGGGAAGAGGCAGGAGTGATGCTAGGAGGGAGAGGGAGAGGCTAATGATCTCAAAGCTATGGGGGTAGCGCTATATATTGCCCGGCGACGAGAGGGGATGAGAACGGCCGCCGTGGTCATCTCATCGTCGCACTGGAGCTAGCAAGCGAGCTGGCTGGACGGTTGCGGCCTCGAGTGGCTTTGAGGAGGGGAAAGAAGCCTCGGGCACGCTCGAGAGAGCTCGAGGGGGAAGGAGACAAAGAGGAAGACGACGCCGGCGAGTCACGGGTGGAGCAGTGCTCCGGCGAGGCTTGTCGCGGCGCGTCGAGGAAGAGAACAGAGGGGGAAGTGACCGGAGAGGAGTGCAAGGACAACGGGGAGTCAGGTCGGCATGCTAAGACACGCCATGGCAGCATGAGCTGGCTTGCCCGACGCGATGGATGCTCAGAGCGCTATTCCTGCGTGCCATTCACGTGGTCACCACGCGCACTGGCCCTTCGGGCGCGTGTCTGCTTGCCAAACCTTGTCCAGCACGTCCCTCGCTGCTCAAATAGATAGTATATGGAGCTGGAATAAACTGGAAGTCTCTGGGGAGGGGGGAAACTTGCAAAAGAAGATCCTGACAGCAAAGTGTTTGAGATAATTTGAGGGAGATTGGCTTGGCGAAAATGGCTAATTTTTGGGGTGGAGCCATGATCTACTGAGGTTACTTTGTACACAAGATTTCACCTCAATTAGATCAATGTAGTTACCACTTCCTTTACAAATGGGCAAACTGAACAGAAATGAAGATAATGATGTTGGGCAAAAATGGCTAAATGAATTGGGCTGAAATTTGGTGTAGGGTAATGATTGGGATATAAGGAGATACTGGAAAATTTTCAGCTCATTTAGAAATGCCAAAAGGGTACTTCCTTCACAGAGCTTCTCTCTGGACAGAATCTAGATTGAATTATTGGGAGAAATTGGCTAAGTAAAATGATGTGAATTTTGGCATGCTCACATGATATACGTAGATTGAGGTCCTGGATTAATTTCAAGAATTATGAAGCAATCTAAAATATAGTTGCTTCACAATCTCAAAATGGGTCCAGAAACAAGAATTGGATGATGTGCTCAAAAGTTGAACTATGGGACTTGGGTTCTTGATGGAAATGGTGAAGATGTGGATAGGAGAAGCTCCACAAATTATTTGGGATTTTTCCTCGCTACCAAAATGGTAGTTCCTTTAGAAAGTGCCCAAAATGCAATATTGGCATTAAATAGGAAAATGCAATTTCTCCTATTTAATTATGGCCAATATTTTTAGGGAGCTCAATATGATCACAAAGAATATCGCCACTAGTTTTTGTGAACCTTAGAGATGGATAGATATTTTCCTGGATTTAATTCCTTTAACTGGCAGAAAAAGGAATTAATTATAAATGAAAAATATTGAAAATGACTTGGCAATATTTTTGCATATCCAGGGTTTATAGATGAAGGATGATCACTGGGAAAGGTTTGGGAGGCAGAAGATCAAAGGAATTTGAGGTTCCTTTGTAACTGGAAGGATTAGGGTTTCCCTTCCGGCAACTCGGAAGGTAGGGTTTCGGTAGCAAAGCCCTGAGCAAAGGTCTTGGGTGGCAAGGTTGGACTGGAGAGAAAGTCTGGTTGGATAGGGAAGGCAAGGCTAAATGACCGTCTTCATATACCCAAGGGTGAAAGAAATCTGATAACACCGAGAAAAAGACGGGAGTCAAATCCCGCGAAGGAAAAAAAATAGGAGCGAAAACCAGGGTGTTACACTGGTGCGTCCAAGGACGGAGAATAAGGGCAAGCTACGTGAACTTGAGATTGAGGAGGAGAAGGGGATGGATGAGCATCGCCCGCTGTGACCCCCGCCCCCCAATTTATAGGGAAGGGCGCGGGGGGCTGGCTCTGCTCCGCTCCAAGGCGGCCGCCCATCTCCACCAATTCCGCTAGCCACGATCACGGGCAAACAGGTAACCGCCCCATTACTACCATCCCAGGCGCTGCAGTTTCTACCACTCCACGCCTTTGAGCCATTCGCACCCACCACAACTCTCCGCAAGGCATGCGGCACGCGTGGCGGAAACGGCCTGAGGTAGTAGTAAGTGCTGGCTTAAAAGTCGACAGTTACTCCCTCACATTGCGCGCCTGTGCATAAATTTTGGGCCTGACCCAACGGCGCTTGGCGAGCGTGTTTGGGCCAGACCCGGGGGCTCATGTCGGTGCACTAGGACTGGGGTACCCAGTGCCCCTGACTTATGCATAGGCAGTAGTAGCAAAACCCATCAACATGTATATAGTCAAGACCAAGACTCCGGCAGAAGCAACCTACGCTGGCCAAGCAACACCGGCAAGGTCAATGCAACGGCCCAGGACGGGCCCGAACCACGCCAGTCACGTCCCCGGCGGCTGTCGGGGACCAAGGCGCGCACATCTTCACGAAGACCCGGCAAGCCGTCCCCCGGCAGGCGCGAGCCGATCGGCCACCGCTCCACCGCATCGCAACGCCAGTCATTTGTCGATGCGGTGTCGAGTCCTCAGGTGGCTAAGTGGCTCTCGCCAATTACATGGCGGCGCACCGGAAGACTGATTACGCTCGTTTGACACCCATCCAGAGGCGTGTCACGATACTAAGCAACAGTTACCCAAAGCGGTGGTAGAAGCTTGCCGGGGATGCATCCCCGCACGCCACCTATACTAGCATTTATGGCATTTTGTCCTGAATGCCAGGGTTAGGTATGATAGCACTGTTAGTTATCTAATCACTAGATAATGTCTGTTTTGCCATTGTCGTTTCCCCTAGAGCTATAAAAGGAGGCCCAAGGCAACCTAGCTAGAGATTCGGACTTTCTGACACTTGTACTTGCGTAATAGCTCTCCCGAAGGCAACCTTGCCGGGTTGGAGCTTTGTGTGTGCTTCGTGCTCCCCCGATCAATCCACCAAAGCAGGAGTAGGGTTTTACGCTTCCCAGCGGCCCAAACCTGGGTAAAACACCAATGTTACATCGCCGTGCTGCCTCACCACCTCTGCTCTTTGTGCAACGTGACCTCACCCCCGTCGAACCACAAATGGGCCGATGGCCCCATAGGTGATCGTGTGCATCGTGACCCGATAGTCCTCGAGTAGGTAAATGATAAAAACGCATTTTTGATGTGGTATGCTACCCAACATGTAATCTCTTTCACGTGTAGATATTGAGAAACAATGAATCAATTGACATTAATTGATAATATCCATGTACATAAGAGCATAATATTACTGTTTCAACATATAGGATCATTAAAGAATGTTATCCCCTACTCATTTTATCATATTAGGCATGGCATGACTCCGTGTTCACCGCATAAGTATAAATCATGAGCACCCTGGTATCTAACCAGGCAATTCGATCGTACTTCTAACGCGCTTCAACATTTTCAACTTCACGCAATACACGAGCGTGAGCCATGGATATAGCATATGAGTGGAATAGAATATGGTGGCAGATATCAAAGGAGTCAAAAGGTGGGAAGTCTCACATCAACTAGGCAAATCAACGGTCCATGGAGATGCCCATCAATCGATATTGATGCGAGGAGTAGGGATTGCCATGCAACATATGCACTATAGCTATAAGTGTGTTTAACCTCAAATCAAACTTAGTTGGTGTGCATCCAACTTGCTTGCTCATGAAGACCTCGGGCATTTGAGGAAGCCCGTCATCGGAATATACAAGCGAAGTTCTATAACGAAAAATTCCCACCAGTATATGAAAGTGACAAAATTGGAGACTCTTTATGTGAAAAACATGGTGCCACTTTGAGGCACAAATGTGGTAAAGGATAGTAACAAAGTCCCTTCTCTCGTTTCTTTTTTTTTCTTTTTTTCCTTTTCTTCCTTTTTTGTGGTGGGCTCATTTGGCCTCCCTAATATTTTATTTTTCGTCCGGAGTCTCATTCCGACTTGTGGGGGAATCATAGTCTGCATCATCCTTTCCTCATTGGGACAATGCTCTAATAATGATGGTCATCACACTTTTATTTACTTACAACTCAATAAAGAACAATATGGCTCTATATGAATGTCTCTAGCAGTGTACCAGGATGTGCAATGATCTAGCGTAGCATGTAATCAATGATGGACGGTGTCTTTGCCACAAGTACTATGTCAACTCTATATGATCATGCAAAGCAATATGATGATGAGCACACATGTCATGTAACGGAACGGTGCAAGTTGCATGGCAATATATCTCGGAATGGCTATGGAAATGCCATAATAGGTAGGTATGGTGGCTATTTTGAGGAAGATATAAGGTGGCTTATGTGCGATGGAGCGTATCATATCATGGGGTTTGGATGCACCAACAAAGTTTGCACCGACTCTCGAGGTGAGAACGGGCAATGCATGGTACCGAGGAGGCTAGCAAATTACAGAAAGGTGAGAGGCGTATATCCATGGACTCACAATAGTCATAAAGAACTCATACACTTATTGCGAAGCCTTATTAGCTCTCTCGAAGCAAATCACTACCGCATGCCCCTAGGGAGGAGGTTGGGAGGAGTTAACCATCGCACGCCCCCGATTTGAACAACACGATAGGATTTCATTTCAGACATAAAAATGCTCACACCTCATCACCATGCCATGACCAATACTTTGATGAGAATTAAATAACAAACTTTAATACCGATATTCCTGCTAACCAATGATCATGAACCTATATCCTTTCATATTACTACATCAATATAATTAACCCATGTTTCATCTTTGGTGAGCGGCATGAAAGTTTTTATTATATCCCCCTTGAATACCTATCCTTTTTGAACTAGTCTTATAACACGTGCAAATTACCATTCCTATTGCCTTATACTCTCAAAAAGATTTAAGTGAAGCATGAGAGTTCAATTATTTCAATAAACTACAACAGTCGTCGTGCTCTAACAAGATATAAGTGAAGTACTAGAGAAACTACTTAGCTCAAAAGATATAAGTGAAGCACATAGAGTATTCTAACAAATTATGATGAAAGTGTGTCTCTCTCGAAAAGTGTGTCCAGCAAATGATGATTGTGGAAAACTAAAAGGAAAATAAACTATAATACACGACGCTCCAAGAAAACTCATATCATGTGATGAATAAAAACATAGCTCCAAGTGTCATACCAATAGATTGGACACGAAAGACACTACTACAGGAAGGTCCAAAGACAACACATCAATCAGATACCCTTCAACCAAACTGTGTGTGATGCATGAATCACAAATGGTATAGTTCTAGCTCTGCCGCCAATAACGCTAACTGTGTGCGATGGCAGATCCATCAAGCACGATACAGATAAGACTTGCGTGTGCGATACCTGCCATACAGTTGTTCCATACGAACTATTTGCGATAAGCTAAAATAACACAAACGACTATAGAGATCCAGATGTGTGCGATAGAGGGCACACAGTTCACTATGAAAAATTGTGTGCGATGATACATCAGAGCACACACGATTTAGCGTAAAAAGGCGTGTATGATATCCGGCAAACAGGTCAACAATCAGAATCGTGTTGGAAGACCGATAATAACACAGATGGGTCATCCTGACAAGCTGTGTGTGTTGTGGGCAGACGGTGGCTGGTAAACAATTGTCAACGATTGTTGAAATCATTGCTGATGTGTTCTTTAGTTTAATCGTATGAGATGTGATTTGCTCTGTTTGTACAACATCTATATGCTGTGTATACTAAACAACAACATATGTACTTATACAAACATGATTGCATAACCAAAACAATACAATGCCATTTCAAATATTGTATCACAAATACCAGAAATATCATAAGGTTCAAATTCCAGTTTACAAGGCCTAAATTCAAAGATTACAAGGTTCAAACTAATATTAAAAATCAAATTCATCTTCTTCAGAATCTAAGTCATGCAATATTTCTGCGAAGGGATCCGCCACCGAGAAGTCATATATTGGCTTGATACAGTGACTTCTGAATAAACTATCATTTGAAGTTCCAAACTGGATTTCAGCTTCTAGAGAGCCTTTTCCATTCAGCTGTAGATGCCTTCGCTGATCAGCAAATCATTCATTTCGGCACACTAAATGTAGGTCAAACATCATTACCTTGAGCATCCTTGCTTTTTGAATAAAGAACCTGGCGAATTGAATCTCTGGTTTGGTGTCACGGTACTAGTTGAAAGTAATTTCTTTGAGATGGAAATCAAGGCATTCGATGGGATTGTTATATTGCCCCACATTTTCCACTTCCGGACCTGCTTGTATCTGTAAATGAAGATAATATATCAGTGCCTAGATGTAATTTCGTACACTATGTGCATCTTTCATTTACAGGATTTCTAAAATACACTAATACATTGACATGTCATCCTCAATTGTTCATGATTAACATCTCAAAAATATGTATTGGAAACCTACAAATTTCCTTTAGAAATATTTGTACATTTTTCATTGTAATCATGGGTAAAGTACCAACAAATTGAACTCATTTGTGGTTAACAATTAACAGGAAAGGAACATCACCTTGATGTATAGCTTCTCCGTGCACAGAAAGCATATGAGGAATCTAACAATTTCATCTAGATTGGGGCCGATAGATTGTAGTGCCAGGATCTTCACTGTGCGCATAGACAGGGTGAAGCCCGTGGGAATCAATTTCTACATGATAGAAGGAGAAGGAGAATGTTGTAGCTGAACGGGTATAGATCCAGCTATAAGAAGTTCGGACAATTCAGCACACGAATAGCCCAACACTGTCAATTTCAGTGCGTCAATGACCCTGATTCTTGTTGGACCTTCTTTATCAAGTAAAAAAACAATCTCTCAAGGAAAGGTGCATTTTCAATGACCATATCATCAAACACCTCAACTGACCGCATGTTGGGGCACCAGCCATGCACATAAATGGTAAGGGCATTCATCGTAGCGATGTGGAGGCTACTGAACCCAAACATCACCTGAAGATGAAGGTACTCGACCACAGTACAGCCATAGAGCAGGAACTCCAAGTCCTCCTTCAAGATGCTGATGGCAATGAGCTCGAGGTCCTTCAGTTTAGGGAGATGAAGAGCATGCGCGACATTAATCTGGGGGAAAAGAACTCCCTGAACATAGTGCGGCGCAGCGTGGGCGTGAGGCAGAGCTCGGACGGAGGCAGCAAGCACCCATGTCCAGCTGCAAAAGTGAGCTCCTTGAGCTGATCTAGGGTGGGGGATAAGAACCACTCGTGAAACTTGGGTTCGACCTTGCAGTTGGAACGGAACTTGCCGATGGCAAGGCGTCTGACGGGCGCAGTGTGCGTGGCGAGGATGTGGGACAATGCGTCCAAGCGTTTGCGGTCCCCGCTGCAGAGCTCGTCGTCATTGAGGAGGTCAAGGGGTGGTAGTGCCATAGGTGTTAGAGCATATTTCTCCATGTGTGGTTTTGGTAATTGATGACAATCCCTATGAACTAATAGTTGCCTTGAGTTATATTCGAAGTATTTGTCCATAGGCATTTCTTGAAGTCCATTTGTTGGTTTCAAGGAGTTTATGTGATGAACAAGGTGGTATTCAAGGGTTTATCCAAAGATTGGTCATGCGAGAGTTGAGTTTATTGTAAGCATGTCTTCAAGAAGATGATGGTGTGAACATTCATGGTTACCTTCAAGACATCATCTTTATGAAGAGATTATAAGACACAAGGTTGATCAAGACTAAGGCAAAGAGTGATTCAAGTCAATCAACACACAAAGCTTAGGAGATGTACCAAGTGGGATCAAGTGATCTCATGGTACGGTAAGTATTGTCCATTACGCTTTGTGTACTAACCCATGATCTTGTGAGTGTTCTTTGTGGGGTTAGGTATATTTCCATGGGCTTGCATCAAGAGGAAGATCCCATACAACCCATGGAGGATGACATCAAGTGGTGATCGTCATCAAGGTTGCGGTGTGCAAGTTCAAGTGTAGCATCACGAAGAGATCACATGCTTGAAGCTTGCCGTGCATTATGATGATAATGGACATGTGAAGATGTGTCGAAGAGTGGCTCACCCATAGTGGAGTATGGGGGAGCCATCTACTAGTCTTCATCGAGCCGGCGCAATCAAGAAAGGTGGTCCATCTTGAGGAGGACAAGATCGTCATCATCTAGCTCAAGTGGACCATGTGCAAGGCAAACGTTTGTCTTTGATAGGTTTTCTATTTTACCGGTCTCACGGTGTTAGTTGGGAGGCCGGGTTATAGGATCGATAGCCGTAATATCAAGGGGGCTCTCGAGTGAGTAGCTTGATCGTACCGTTCGTTAAGAGCTCAAACCATTGCATCCTTGGCATCATCATCTTTCTTGGTTCTTGTTTGGCATTTCGCTTTGGGAGTTTTGGAGCTTATGGTCATCGTGATAAGCTCAAGCTCATCAAAAATGGTTTTCGTATGTATCATATTTGTGTTTTCGGTGTTGGAGATTTTGCCGGATAATTCTTGGAAAGTTCATATTCCTTATCCTATTGGCATTTATTCTCCATTGCTTGATAGTAATTCTCGTCATCTATCCAACAAGCTTGAGTTTGCTGATTTCGGAGTCCGTATGTGGAAGATATGGTGGTTTCGGTTTTACTTGGGCTAAAGTACTGCTTTAAGCGGTAGTAGAGAGCGGTAGTACCCCTCAAGCGGTAGTACCTCTTTCCCGAGCGGTAGTACCTCTTAGGCGGTACTTCCGCTGACCATTACCGCTTCCACTTCCGGTTATTTTATGCTTCTGGTGCCAAATCTGCTTGAGCAGTAGTAGAGAGCGGTAGTACCTCTAAGCGGTACTACCTCTTCCCCGAGCGGTAGTACCTCTCAAGCGGTACTACCTCTCCCCAGAGCGGTACTACCTCTCTGGCAGAACTACCACTCGTGTTTTTCTGTCTTGTTGGGCTGTTTTGACCCTGCTAAGCGGTAGTACCGCTCCCACAAGCGGTAGTGCCGCTTGTGCATGACTTGTGGGCATAAATGTTGGATTCGGGGGGGGGGGGGGGCTATTTAAGAGGGCCTTCTTCCCCAATGGTCCCTATCTCTTGAGCTCGTTTTCTTCCCCCATTGTTGACCTTCTTCAATCTTGCTAACTCTCAATCCCTCCAATGATTCTTGCTAGTTCTTGAGGGAAAAGAGAGAGAGGAGATCTAGATCCACATTTCCACCAATCACTTTATCCTCTATGTGAGGGGAGCCCGTTGGATCTAGATCTTGGAGTTCTTCATGTTCTTCTTCGTTCTTCCTCTCATTTTCTTCCATAGCATTAGTTGTTGTGGTGGGATTTGGGAGAGAAGGACTTGGGCACTCCGTGTGCCCTTGCCATTGCATTTGGTGCATAGGTTTGAGTTCTCCACAGTGATACGTGGAAGTGAAGTTTGAGAAGCTTATTACTCTTGGGTGTTTGAGCACCCTAGGTCTTGTTCCTCTTGGGTGCCTTGGTGCCCTAGATGGTTGGTGGTGTCTCGGCGCTCAATCATTGTGGCGTAAAGCTTCGGGCAAGCGTCGGGGTCTCCAATTAGGTTGTGGAGATCGCCCCAAGCAATTTGTATGGATACCAGTGACCGTCCGCAAGGGTTTGCCCAAGTGTATGGGTTCGGTGACTGCCCCCAAGGGTTACCATTTGTACGGGTTCGGTGACCGCCCTCAAGGGTCCCATAGTGGAATATCGACATCTTGCATTGTGCGAGGGCGTGAGGAGATTACGGTGGCCCTAGGGGCTTCTTGGGGAGCATTGTGCCTCCACACCGCTCCAAACGGAATTAGCATTCGCAAGGGTGTGAACTTCGGGATACATCGTCGTCTCCACGTACCTCGGTTATCTCTTACCCGAGCCCTTTACTTATGCACTTTACTTTGTGATAGCCATATTGTTTCTTGTTATATATCTTGCTATCACTTAGTTGTTGGTCCACATAGGTGAGCCTAGTTGTTTTAGGTTTTGTGCTTGACATATTAAATGCTAGTTTTATTCCGCATTTGTTCAAGCCTAAACCGTAATTATTTTAAAGCGCCGATTCAGCCCCCCCCCCTCTAGGCGACATCCACGTCCTTTCAATTAGTATCAGAGCTAGGTCTCTCATTTTTAGGCTTTACCGCCTAGAGAGTAAGGATCTCGACTAGGGGATTAGGATTCTCTAACACTCTTAGTTTCGATGGCACAAATTTTGATGTTTGGGTAATTCACATGCTTAATCTCCTTCGGGTCATGGACCCAAATTTAGAGCGAATTGTAGATATGGGTTTTTATCCTCCAAAGGATTTTCAAAACCTATCTTTAGAGGATGAGAAAAACTCTTGTCTCCATGCTCAAGCTTCTAATGTGCTTTTTGATGCTTTGAGCAATGTTGTTATATTTCAACTCATGTCGTTCTGGGATGCTCATGAGTTGTGGACAAAGCTTCAAGATAAATATGGTGTGTCCAAGATTTGTGAGGATGATTGTTCTCCCTCCACCTCCGGTCGTGTTGTCTTCTCAACTTCTTATACTTCACCTACATGTGGATTGCCACAAGGTAATGATATGGTGAGTAGTGTTGGTCATTGCAATGATGATAGTGTGCTTATCGTTGATGATCCCTCATCACTATCACATTGCAATGCTCCATCTTTGGACTTTAACACTTAGAGCACCTTACATGTTTCACATGCTTGTGTTGATAGTCCTTACATATCATGTAAAAAATGCTTGACCAAATCTCATGATGATATGCTTGCTATATCTTGTTGCCATGATAAAAAATGTATCTATTTCCTCGAGTTGTTGTGCTAACAATGCAGAGGAAACACAACACTCCATGGAACAAGATGTGGTCTTGAATGGTGCCTCAAGGGATCCTTGTCGGTGCACTAGGAATGGGGTACCCAGTGCTGCTGACTTATGCACAGGCAGTAGTAGCAGAACCCCGTCAAGACCAGCCCAAGTCAGAGAAGCCGCTCTTCATGATATCAAGGATCGCATCAAGAAGACAAAGCCAACACCCAAGACCCCGGCAGGAGCAGCCTACGCTGGCCAAGCAACGCTAGCAAGATCAATACAACGGCCCAGGACAGGCCCAAGCCACGCTAGCCGCATCCCCGGTGCCTGCAGGGGACCGAGGCGAACGAATCTTCAGGAAGACCCGGCAAGCCATCTCCCGGCAGGCGCGAGCCGATCGGCCACAGCTCCACCGCATCGTAACACCAGTCACTTATCGATGCGTTGTCGAGCCCTCAGGTGGCTATGTGGCTCTCGCTAAGTACGTGGCGGTGCACCGGAAGACAGATTACGCCCGTTTGACACCCGTCTAGAGGCGTGTCAAGATACTAAGCAACAGTTAGCCAAAGCGGTGGTAGGGGCTTGCCGGGGATGCACCCCCGCATGCCACCTCTACTAGCAATCATGGTATTTTGTCCTAAATGCCGGAGTTAGGTATGATAGCACTGTTAGCTATCTAATCCCTAGATAATGTCTGTTTTGCCACTGTGGTTGCCCCTTGTCCTATAAAAGGAGGCCCAAGGCAACCTAGCTCAGGATTCGGACCTTTGGACACTTGTAATCGCGTAGTAGCTCCCCCGAAGGCAACCTTGCCAGGTTTGAGCGATGCGTGTGCTTCGTGTTCCTTCGATCAATCCACCAAAGCAGGAGTAGGGTTTTACGCTTCTCAGCGGCCCGAACCTGGGTAAAACACCAGTGTCCCATCGTCGTGATGTCTCATAACCTCTGCTCTTTGTGCAAATTGACCTCACCCCTGCCGAACCACAAAGGGGGCCTTGGTTCCATAGGTGATCGTGGGCATCTGTGCCCCGACATCTTTGGCACGCCAGGTAGGGGGCATGCTTCATTTGCGCGAACCTGAGATCATGAGCGACGCGTCGATCTTCATCGCCGTCTTCTTCACCCATGGCTCCCAAGAAGAAGGCCGGCGCGACCGCGCATCCCTCCACTTCAAAGGCCCCCTCGCATGCAGCCACGGATGCCGTGCGCACTGCGGCGGCGGCAAATGAGGTGGGCGTCGGGGGCGACGCGACTAGCGAAGGCGGCGTCACCGTCGTGCCCCCCACGGCCGAAGCCGGAGCGGGGAACGCCGAAGAAGACCAACAACAGCAACATCCTGGCGAGCTCGACCCTAGAGCCGTAGGAGGAGGAAACATTCTGTCTCCACCTCCCGGCCGCACTGGTGGCCGCGGCCGCAACAGCGGCGCCCAATCTGGGGGTAGCCGTGATCCTCCAGCAGTGCCTGTCGCAGGCGCGACTGCTGGGCACGCACTTCGCCCAGAGCAAGACGGAGCGCCAAACGGAGCCGTAGACCCACAAGCTCGACCTCCTCCACGTGAGACCGCCTCGGCGACTGGCGCACGGCGGCAAGGATGCGACGACGCTCCTCTTGGTTCCACCAGGAGTCGAGCGACGTCGCGGTCCGCCTCCTTAGCCATGCCAGCTACGGTAGTAGAAGCGATGGTGCGGGCTTAACTACTGCTAAACTTCCCGTCGGCGGCTGACAAGATGGATGAGTGGAGAGCCACCATCCAGAGTTTGATCGGCTACATCGAAGCCAACAAGTCGCAGCATGCAGGGCCGTCGCGGCGTTCACGGATGGTGACGGCGGCCCAGGCTGACGGTCGTGTCGAGGGAGCCGCGCCAACGGTGCAATCCCCTCCACGACAACAGGCCCAGAGGCAGCCACAACAAGCTCCACGTGCCGACGAGCCCGATGAGGCATCTATTGGCTCGTCCGGCTCGCACGATCACCGGGACCAGCGGCGTGTCCTGAAAGACCGGTGGAGGGAAGACGCGCGCATCACCATAGAGCGACGCCGGGAAGCACACCGCCAATCCGACAGGCGCAACGGCCCATATGCTGGCGACCCCGCGGCTAGTGTTGGCGGGTACATGCCATATGAGGTTGGGTGGCCAGCCTTCACTCGCAAGCTACGACAGGTCCGCTGGCCATCGGCCCGAGCCTTCAAACCTAAGCTTACGGAGAAGTACGACGGGAAGCTGAACCCGGCAGAGTTCTTGGGCATCTACACGATTGTCGTTCAAGCCGCCGGAGGAAGAGATGGGAAGGTGCTCGCCAATTATTTCCCTTGGGCACTCAAGCCAAATGTGAGATCGTAGCTAATGCACCTGCCAGAAAACTCTATTTCATCATGGGCTGATTTGTGCAACGAGTTCGTCGGCGCCTTCACAGGTGGCCACCAGGAGCCAGGACAGCCCAGCGACCTGCAAGTCCTTCCGCAGAAGGAAGGAGAGACCCTGCGTAAGTACATCCAGAAATCCAGTCGAGTGCATCACAATATTCCAGAGAT
This sequence comes from Elymus sibiricus, assembly GCA_039707655.1. NCBI lineage: Eukaryota > Viridiplantae > Streptophyta > Magnoliopsida > Poales > Poaceae > Elymus > Elymus sibiricus. Next base: position 266,083,619 of record CM077665.1, on the reverse strand, counting down.
ACAGCCCGCAGCCGTGATTGCCGCGTTCCATTCGAACATGCACAACAAGAGGATGCGGGCCAAGATAAATGTAAAGCTCCCCAAGACCGTCAATGAGCTGTACACATTGGCGGACAAGTGTGCTCGTGCTAAGGAAGGAAGGCGACTCCCCGGAGAGGAGGCTGGTGTCGAAGTCGACTCTAATGACGACAAAGATGCCCCCGGCTCGAAAGGGAGGAGCCGAAGGTGCAACAAGAAGCGCAAAGGGAAAGCTGTGTTGGCCGTTGAGAGCTCTGGTAATCTCGCTGGTGGCAAGAAGGCCAAGGCCGAGACCCCCGGCAAGGGAGCTGCCGCGTGCGCTCACTGCCGGGAGGCCACAACAAAAGAGAAAACCGGATAGTGCAACGGGTCGTACTGCAAGATCCACCACACCAAGGGCCATGATCTCCGAGAATGCCGCCAAGTTGAGCAGCTTGCTGAGAAGCAGAAGGCTGAGTACGAGAAGCATGACAAGGAGAAAGGCCAAGATGGAGGTGCCGGGAAGGGCCGTGGTGGTAGAGGAGGCCATCGCGGCAAGGCCCCGCAGCAGAAGGAAAAACCTGCTAGAGGCCGTGAGAAGAAAGAAGAAGATGACATGAGTGATGATGAGAAGGATGACGAGTCTAGTGATCAGGAGTTCCAGAAGGCAACTGAAGCCATGTGTGTTGACGGGGGTGCATCTTTGCATTCCTCTCACTGCCAGCTCAAGCGGTGGGCCCGTGAGATCAATGTCGTGGAGCCAGCTGCAGAATCCAGAAGACCACTCAAATGGTCCCGCACGCCTATAATCTTTGATGAAGAGGATCATCCTGACCGCACCACTGCGGTCGGATGTTTGCCGTTGTTGGTCTCCCCAACAATCCGCAACCTCAAAGTAACCAAGATGTTAGTTGACGGCAGGGCATGGTTGAACTTAATCTCCCCTAAGGTGGTTGAAAGGCTGCAGATCCCCGACGAAGAGCTCAAAGCTACGGGTACATTCCAAGGAGTCAACCCCGGCAGGAGCCGACCCAAGGGAAAGATCACTTTGCCTGTGATGTTTGGCGGGGAGTAGAGCTATCGGACTGAGAAAGTGGTGTTTGAGGTGGTCGAACTCCCCCTGCCTTACAAAGGAATTCTTGGTCGCCCAGCTCTGGCAAAATTCATGGTAGCGTCCCACTACGCTTTCAACACTTTGAAGATGCCAAGGCCCATTAGAATCATCTCCGTCCCATCTGACAAGAAAGATGCAATTATATGCGTGGACAAGATGTATAGAGACGCGGTAGTAGCTGAAGTCGCGGAAGCAACAGCTCCCGCCAAGGAATCAAAGAAGAAGCCTAGCAGAGACACCAGCAAGGACTCCGGGAAGCGTGCCTCTTCGGAGTGCGCTGCACCCGTCGATGACCTGCCGGAGAGTTCCACTAGCAAGAGATCCAAGGTCACCTATCCGGCGACAAAGAAGGTCCCGGCAGGGCAGGATGGCGCTGACGGTACATTTACCATCAGTGCCACCCTTAATGACAAATAGGAAAGCGCGCTCGTTGCCTTCCTGCGGGCGAATATCGATGTGTTTGCTTGGCAACCATCTGACATCCTGGGTCTTCCCTGGGAGGTAATTGAGCACCACCTTGCTGTCTGCCCCCATGCCAGGCCCATCAAGCAGAAAGTTAGGTAACAAGCCTTGGAGCGGCAACTGTTCATTGCCGAAGAGATCAAGAAGCTCGAAGCAGCTAGTTTGGTCAGAGGAGTGTTGCATCCGACATGGTTAGCTAACCCGGTAGTGGTGCGCAAGGCGAATGGGAAATGGAGGCTTTGCATTGATTTCTCTGACTTGAATAAGGCATGCCCGAAGGACCCTTTTCCCTTGCCGCGCATCGACCAGATCGTTGATTCCACTTCCGGATGTGACTTGCTTTCCTTCTTGGACGCATACTCCGGATACCACCAGATATTCATGGCCAAGGAAGATGAGGAAAAGACCGCGTTCATAACTCCATGCGGCACGTACTGCCTTGTACGAATGCCCTTCGGGTTAAAGAGCGCTGGTTCCACCTTTGCAAGGGCCGTGGAGATTGGATTTGAACCTCAGTTGCACAGGAACGTGGAAGCTTACATGGATGACATAGTAGTCAAAACCAAGGATGAAGCAACTCTCATACAAGACTTGGAAGAAACTTTTATCAACCTGCACAAGATCAATTTGAAGCTCAACCCTGAGAAATGTGTGTTTGGTGTCCCATCCGGCAAGCTGCTTGGGTTCTTTGTGTCTCAGCGAGGAATAGAAGCCAATCTCGACAAGATCAAAGCGATCGAGAATATACAAGCACCCAAGTCCGTCAAGGACGTAAGGCACTTGGCTGGATGCATTGCCGTGTTGATTAGGTTCATCTCCAAATCCGGTGAGCGCGCCCTGTCGTTTTTCAAGGTTCTGGAAAAGACCGGCCGATGAAGTGGACCCCGGAAGCAGAAGCAGTGCTGCAAGATCTGAAAGCTTACCTGAACTCCGCACCCACCTTGGTCGCGACTAAACCACAAGAACCGTTTTTGCTATACTTGGCGGCAACAAATCAAGTGGTTAGTGCCGCACTGGTGGCGCAGCGGAAAGTGGATGAAAACGCAGTCGCTGCAACTGATATCACCGGGAGTGAAACCGAAGCACTTGCGGCAGGACCTGATGCAGGCCAAGGGGAACCTAAACAAGCAAGCGAAGGCAGTTTCAAGGAAGTGGCGAAGAAGAAAGTGGTGCAGCGGCCAGTGTACTTTGTCAGCTCCTTGTTACAAGGGGCTAGGTCAAGGTACTTTGGAGTGCAAAAGCTGATCTTCGGCCTTCTCATGGCCTCGAGGAAGCTGTGCCACTACTTCCAAGCCCACGAGATCACTGTTGTCACCCGCTTTCCGCTGCAGCGCATATTGGGAACCCCGAAGCCACTAGCAGGATAGTTGAGTGGGCGCTAGAGCTCTCAAGTTTTAGTTTGAAGTATGAGAGCACTTCCACTATCCAGAGAAGGGAGTTGGCGGAATTCGTTGCAGAATGGACACCCACGCCAGACGAAGAGGTTCTAGAGACAGTCCTCCCCGGCAAAGAAGCGCCTAAAGAATGGATCATGTACTTTGACGGTGCTTTCTCACTTCAGGGCGCCGGAGCAGGCGTGCTCCTCATCGCCCCCACCGGAGAGCACCTCAAGTATGTGGTCCAAATGCACTTTCCACGGGAGGAGGCCACCAACAACACTGCTGAGTATGAGGGGCTCCTTGCGGGACTCAGGATCGCGGTGGAATTGGGAATCAAGAAACTGATCATCTGAGGAGATTCTCAACTCGTGGTGAGACAAGTCTGTCGGCGTTCTCGGAACGGGGGTACCCAGACCTTCCTGCCTGCGGCCCAGGGCATGGCCCACCTCGACAGCCAAGCACGGCCCGGCGCGGCTTAATTCAAGACAAGGCCCTCGCAAGGGCCCTAGCCTCGCAAGGGAGACGGCACCAAGACCAACAAGGAGTGGGCCTCCTCAGGCCCCCTCAGGAGCGGCGGAGATCTCTATGCAGAACCCGGCCGCAGGAATCAAAGATGACGCAATGAAGGACAGGCGGGCACCAGCGCGCCAGGCGGAGCAGTTTCCCCTTTGGTGCAAAGGGAGCAAGGACGTACGCGGGTTCCCAAAGCGCCTCCCAAAGGTTTCCATTCCGGTGCAACAAGACCACGACCACGAGCCCCGCAGGGCGGATGTCATTGCCGAGCCCACCTCTGCATCATCGACAGCTACTTTGCAGGTGAAGACCACCTTTGGACAGGCGGGGATGTACTCTTGTCCCCCTTCAAATTTGGCCGTTGTGGGATCCCTTCCCGCCATTGCGATAAGGGAAGAGGACCCGGGCCACTGCTATATATAGAGGCTAGGCTGCAGCGTAGAGGGGGACGACGAAACCACAAGACAAGGTAGAGAGCCTAGAACACCACTCGAGCGCCCTCGCGAGGCTCGAAACCACTTTACTAGTTCATCCACCACATCTCCCCGAGAGGCAATCCACCAAAGCAGGAGTAGGGTATTACGCTTCGTAGCGGCCCGAACCTGGGTAAACCACCGTGTTCATCTTCTTCCTCGTCATCGTGCGAGTTCGCCGTAGTCACCATCGTGTAGCGGGCTAAGTAGAGCGAGGCCGCAGGGAAGCTTCGCGCACGCCCCTGTGTTCGAACCTTGAGGGTTTTGCGGAGCCCGAAATCCGACATTTGGCGCACCAGGTAGGGGGCATGCCGAAGTTTCCCTCAAGACTCGCCTCGCCTCTGCTCGCCGCACTCATGGCAAAAGGACGTCGAGCCCGTGCTGAGCGGCGGGCTGCCCGCGTGGCGCGGGCGGCACCGGCGGGCCTCGGCGCCCCACGTCGTTCCGCCTCCCCGTTGGCAGGCGCCAACGCCGGCCGGGCCCTCAACGGGCGCTGGGGGCTGCCGCCTTCACCAACCGCATGGCCCGCCCTCGCCGCCCCAGCCCTTCCCCGCATCCGGGCCGCACCGCCGCCTTTCCGGGACTGCCACGACCCGACGCACAGACACGTCGCGCTCCTCGTGGCGCACGAGCTACAGCGCCACCGCGCTGCGTGTGATCGCCGTAACGACTAGGCCAGGCGTGCCCCCAGGCGCGTCACCACCACCGGCGGGACCCTGGTGTACCTCGGCGAGGGTCATGCCCGTGAACTCACTCAACCGGCTGGCTCAGCGCTTGGGCCGCACAGGCGCGTTCGGGACGTCCGCCATGACCCGCGCTCGCCCGGGGCCTGGCCCGGGTCGCCGGGGGCACGGGGGCTAGCCGCAGGCGCCGGTGGGGGGCGCTGCCCGCGCAAGAGTGGCGTCCCCTCGCACCCCTCAGCACGCCTGTCGGAACCAGGGAGGAGGACCAGGGGCTCGACTACGCCGGCGCCCGAGGGCTCGACTACGCCGGCGCCCGGGGGCTCGAGCAACTCTACAACGGCCATGTTGACGAGCGCCTGGGCCGCGAAGGAAGCAACGCCGGCTACCACGGCTGCAGGAGGCACGTACGCGACTTCGTGAGCAGCTCTCGCGTGGGCTGGTATGCGCAGCCTCACGAGGGCGGCTTGAGGCATTGGCCTCGTGAGGATGCCCGGCGCAGGCAGCTTCGCGAGGCGCACCCGCTGGTAGGGAGCTGCCTTGAGCCGGCATCTGGGTCTGGGGACCGGGGGTCGCTAGCCTGGGAACGGAGGGTGGAACATGCGCCCACGTCCCCGGGTCGGGTGGCCCTAGCTTGGAGACAGAGGGTGGAACACACGCCCATGTCTTCAGGCCAGATGATCTCAATCTGGAGACGGGGGGTGGAACACACGCCCTTGTCTCCAGGGCGCGCGTCGCCCACTTGGAGACGGAGGGTGGAACATACGCCCATGTCTCCGGGTCGGGTTTCGCTCGATCGCCAGCGAGCGATCCTGTACTCACCCATGTCCCCAGGCTTAGCTCGCCCAGCCTGGGGGCAGGGCCTCGAGTACCTGCGTAGGGACCCGGGGCACCCCAACGAGGCGCACTGGGGCAGTGCCTGGGGTGCCGGCCTCGCGCGCAACGGAAGGGCCTCGCTGGGCCCGACCCGCGGCGTGGGGGGCTGCACTTTCACTACGACGACGGCACCCGGTCGCGGGCTCTGGGGTGTGGGGGGTTCCCCCTACGCCCGAGGGCCCGTCCGGAACCGACCCTACTTCGCCACGCCAAGCCTGGGGGCTGGGAGTGGGCTTCATGTCCGCGAGGCATGGAGCTCCTTGAGCACCCCCGGGACCAACCCGTGACACTCTCATGTAATAATGAGTGGGTTGTATACACCCGGAGTCCCCCGAGGACGGGGAGGGGTTCCTTCCCACGCAATGTGGAAGCCACAGCTCCGTGCTGGCGGACAACACTGCCCACCAATGGCTATGCCCACGCAACGTGGATGCCCTACGCTCAGCGCTGGGGGAAGATGAAGACGAAGACTAGCCTAGGTGCCGGACGCGGCATTTGCTTGCTTCTTTTGGTGTTCGAATTGCCACTTTTTGGAATGAAGTTTGAGGACTTCGGAACTCTATATTTAAAAGAAAAAGGGGCGGGGACTTTTCTCTCATTGCTCTCTCGTTTTACCGGTCTTGAATTCTCCTTTTTCTGGATTGGTGTTTCACAAGGGGCCGTGCGCTATGGCCCTCCCCGGGGCACCTCGGAGCTGGATAGCAAGGCCCTGTCGCCTCAGGGACTTGCATCTATTGGCAGCCGACCCCCACTCGGGGGCTCCGATCGCAGCACGACACCACGGCAAGGAGTCTCAGGAGGCCCCAGGGCCTCCTGAGGCAAAACCCGGCAGGGCGAAATGGGGGTCGCTCGAGCGTCAAAGGGGGCTCCTGAGCAACGCGCCTCAGGAGCCTTACCGGTCATATAGCCACTCGCTCCTCGATGTCGTCCTTGGTGATCCGGTCGGCATCAAGGGTGTCGAGGACTCACATCGTAGTTGCGTCCTTGGTGATCCGGTCGTACACTACGGTGGTAGGGAAATGTGCGGGACTAGGACCTGCCGACGTAGAGCTGCTTGAGCGTCAAGGGGGTCTCCTGAGCAGCGCTCCTCAGGAGCCTTACCGGTCATATAGCCACTCGCCCCTCGATGCCGTCCTTGGTGATCCGGTCGGCATCAAGGGTGTCGAGGCCTCACCTCGCAGTTGCGTCCTGGTGATTCGGTTGTACATTGCGGTGATAGGGAAATGTGCGGGACTAGGGCCTGCAGACACAGAGTGCCGAAAGGGCTCCCAACTTGCCTCACTAATGAGAAAGAAAAACCCTCAGGGCGTCCCTAACACAAAAGGCAGCCGCGAGCGTGCCGATCGGGTTGGCGGCCACCGAGGGCACAAGGAAGCGCGGCGCAACACACCTCGTCATTCGGAAACACATGCAAGGGTACTTTCAAAAATACATTAAAGTTGCCACTAGGCCGCATGCATAACCCTGCCAGGAAAACAAGAAGGCTGCTCAAGGCGACATGTAGCCGCCGCCACTCTCTTCATCACCACCGCCGGTGGCCTCGTGCTTCCCGGCCCCAACATGGCCCTCGGCCTCGTCGGAAGAAAGCTCCGCTATCAGATCTTCCACATGGTCCTTGACCCGCTTCGGGTACCGGACCAAGCACCGCCCCGAAATCAAAGTGCGGGTCGAGACGAAGGAGGTGGCTGAAGACGTTCGAAGCCGCCCGCGCGAGGAGGTCGCGACGCTTCTCCTCCACAAGCATGCGGGTCTTCTCCGCACCCCCTCAAGGCACTCCACAACCCTGGAAAAGAAGCCCAGGTACCCAGCGTCATCTGGAACCAAGGGGCTCGAGACGCTCGCACCACAGATGTCGCTCAGGGCTCGGTTGGCCCTCCCCTCGAGGGACTGGAACATCTGGGAGCGCGTGTACTGGAGGCCGCGAGCACGGTCCACCTCGTCCGAAGCCTTCTCCGCCAGGGAAGCAGCGCCCTTTACTTGTTTATAAAGAAAAGCTAGCTCGGCCTCGGCAGCAGCCTGGGCATCCATCGCGGCTCGCCGGCGGCCCTCCTCTTGGTCTAACCTTTTCCTGAGGTCATCGACCTCGTCTTTCAGGTAGTCACGTCACTTGCAGTAGCGGGACTCCTGGAGCTTCAGCTTCGTGCGATAGTCCTGAAGAAGGGAACGCCAAGCCTCTGCCACCTTGTTGTCGACCTCCTCTTAGAACCTCGCCTCGCGGGAGGCAAGGGACTCCTCGGCAAGCGACGCCTGGCGCTCCCTCACATCCAACCTCTCCTGCTCCAAGCTCTGCTCCAGCGCTTCCATCGCCAACGCGTCAACAGGCACGCGGGGGCCTGCACTAGCGGCGAGGGACTCGAGCGCCAGGCCATCAAGTGTGGCCCTCCGTGCTTGGACCTACCTCTCAAGGGCGGCGTTCAGGGCTTGAAGCTCCTCGAGGCGTTTCTCGAAAGCCCTGCGCCGGCAGTCGGCTTCCTGAGCCTCAGCGAGGGCGCACTCGTGGGCCTCCACCGCCACGGCAAGGGACTCCTCGGCCTTCGCACGGGCGCGCTCGCGCTGCAGGCGACCGAAATTCACAGCGACCTCGAGACGATGCCATTCGCACGCGAGGCGCTGGCGCTCCACCTCCAAGCGGGCATCGTTATTGGCGAACTCCACCCCCAGGCGCCCCAGCGCTTCTATCGCAGTCTGGAGCAAGCCCCACCGCATGGCGCTCCGGTCACCTGCGAGCTCGAGGGCCCAACTAGGGTCTCCACTTTCCCCGGGATGGACGGAGGAGATATGCGGGGGACCGCCCAGCCCAGACGAGTGCCCGGGGGCTAGGGGCTCCCGCCTGACCGCCCCAGAAGAACGACGCGCCACCTGAGACCCCACTTCACCAAGCGAAGAGGGCCCGAGGACACAGCGGGGCATGCCCCCAAGGAAGACCGCCAGGGAGGGGCGCGACCCCACCCCGGGGAGCTGGAGGCTGCGGGCGAAGAAGATCGCAGGGGGCTCATGCTCGAGGCCCCCTGACGGACGAGCAGGCTCGGGCACGGGCGCCCTGGCAACCAGAGCCCCACGGTCGACGGAAGACGAGGCCGCAAGAAGCTCGGCGGCCGCAGAAGCAGGCGGCGTCGACTTGGCTCCTCCTTCATCGGGGGGAGCCTGCGAAACACAAGCTCAGAAGGAGGGCGCCGAAGGGGAGGTTGAGGGGACGCAGGCACTTACTCATCCACGGCGATCCACTTCCTCTTCACCGGCGCCCAAGGCGCCGAGGAGCGGCCGCCCCTGGGCGCCTTCCTCTTCCGGCCAGCGCGGAGGCCGGGGGACGACGAGCCAACAACCGGCACCTTGCACTCTGGGGCGGAGACGGCGACCTTCATCATCGACGGGGCGCCACCCTCGATCCCAGGCTGACCCGAGGCGGGAACCGGGGAAGCAGGCGGCGAAGGGCGCCCCATCTCTACCACGGGAAGAGCAATGTCTTCAGGGCTCCCGGGGATCAGGGCCCCCGAGAAGGGGACACCCTGAGGACGCGACCCCTTAGGAGGAAGGAACCCCCACTCATCGAAACGCGGCATCTTCAGGACGAGGGCTTCTCGGTCCTTGTAGTTATACAAGGGGAGGCCGCCTTGGGGGAGCTCGTCGGGTTCACCACCGGTCAGACGGTGGAGCAGCTTGCGCAACACGTCGGGAGAAAGAGACGGGACCTGGATCCTCATGGGATCGCGGGGACCTATGAAGGTCCACATTGGGCGGGAATGGCGCTGAAGGGGAGCGATTCGTCGGCGTATAAACTCCCGCACCACCATCGCCATCGTCACGCCCGCCTCTTTCAGCCTTGCCAGCCTGGCTAGAACCCGCACGTGTCGCGGGTCGGCAAGCTCCTCATGCATCCACCCGTGGTTCGGCACCGCGGGGGACAGCGGGGGTTGAAACAGGGGGCCGGCCTCAGCTGTACTGACGTACACCCACTGCCGCCGGAACCCTTCTGCCTCTGGGAGAGTCCGGCATCAAGGGCCCCTCCGGCCGATACATCAGCTGCTCTCAGGGACACGCACCCAGAGCACTGTTCCCCCGAGACCAACTCGAGGGAGAAGAAGTGGTGCAACAGGGCCACAGAGGGGAAGACACCCACGAAGGCCTTGCACGGGAACGCGAAGGCCGAGAGGCGGACAAGGGAGCCAGGGTCAAGGTGGAGCACATGGATCTGATAGTGCGAAAGTACGGCGGAGAGGAAGCCCGAGAACGGCGGCAGCAAGCCCGAAAGAAGGGCATGGATATGGAGGGGAATGGCGGGGGCCGCGAGCTCGCTCCGGGGCCGCGAGCCTGGCCAGATCTTGGTTTCCCCCGATTCGTTGGAGCCGGCGGCGACCACTAGCTGAACCTTCTCCAACCCCTCCAGGTTCACCACCGAAGACCGGCCCAGCGCGGGCTTGGGTGCCGACGCGTTCGTCGGTGCCCTCAAGACCTCGCCCTCTCCCTTCTTGGAAGCCATGGCAAGAGGGCGGGGTGGCACGCGCGCAAGGATTTAGCGGAAAGGGCGAGAGCCGCAGAAGAGGGGAAAACAGACGACGAGATCGACGGGGAGCAAAGACGGCTTGGTGGCGTACACCAGGCAATTTAACAGATCTGACGATGGCTGAGCTGGCATTAAGAAGAGGAGGCCATGGCCCCTCAGAATCTGCCGCATGGTAAGCCTGGCCCGCAGGCAATCGGGGCCCGCGACGCTTCGGGCCACCTTCGATGGCTTCGCCTAGAAGCCAGCTCGGGCACGCCTTGGGCCCGGGTGCTACTGTCGGCGTTCTGCGAACGGGGGTACCCAGACCTGCCTGCCTGCGGCCCAGGGCGTGGCCCAACTCGGCAACCAAGCACGGCCCGGCGTGGCTTAACTCAAGACAAGGCCCTCGCGAGGGCCCTAGCCTCGCAAGGGAGGCGGCACCAAGACCAACATGGAGTGGGCCTCCTTAGGCCCCCTCAGGAGCGGCGGAGATCTCTATGCAGAACCCGGCCTCAGGAGTCAAAGATGACACAAGGAAGGATAGGCAGGCACCAGCGCGCCAGGCGGAGCAGTTTTACCTTTGGTGCAAAGGGAGCAAGGACGTACGCGGGTTCCTAAAGCTCCTCCCAAAGGTTTCCATTCCGGTGCAACAAGACCACAACCACGAGCCCCGCAGGGCGGATGTCATCGCCGAGCCCACCTCTGCATCATCGACAGCTACTTTGCAGGCGAAGACCACCTTTGGACAGGCGGGGATGTACTCTTGTCCCCCTTCAAATTTGGCCGTTGTGGGATCCCTTCCCGCCATTGCGATAAGGGAAGAGGACCCGGGCCACTGCTATATATAGAGGCTGGGCTACACCGTAGAGGAGGACGATGAAACCACAAGAAAAGGCAGAGAGCCTAGAACACCACTCGAGCGCCCTCGCGAGGCTCGAAACCACTGTACTAGGTCATCCACCACACCTCCCCGAGAGGCAATCCACCAAAGCAGGAGTAGGGTATTACGCTTCGCAGCGGCCCGAACCTGGGTAAACCACCGTGTTCATCTTCTTCCTCGTCATCGTGCGAGTTTGCCGTAGTCACCATCGTGTAGCGGGCTGAGTAGAGCGAGGCCGCAGGGAAGCTTCACACACGTCCCTGTGTTCGAACCTTGAGGGTTTTGCGGAGCCCGAAATCTGACAAAGTCAACAAAGATTATTAGAGTCCATTGATGGAAGCATACGTGGAAGAGGTGAGGAAACTGGAGGAGCACATTGATGGGTTGCAAACAGAGCACGTACCACGTGTAGAAAATAGCATCGCTGATCATCTATCAAAGTGCGCTGCGCAAAAGCTCCCTATGGAACCAGGAACCTTTGTCCTCCACGTCACTCAGCCATCAGTATCCCCGTCAACGATGACTAGCAAAAGAAGAAAGCTGAATTCCGGGAAGGATTTCCCGGGAGAGCTTCCCGAAGCTGTCGTAGAGAGGCTGCCGAGGTCAGTGTCGCTTCGCTTGGTGAGCAGCACCCTCCTGCAGGACCCTAGGTCCTCGCGGTCGAGGTAAGCGCTCCCACGAACGAGGAGATGCCTTTAGTCCTCGTTGTCGAGCCACAAGCTCCAACTTGGGCACAACACATAGTCCACTTCCTTCGAACAGGAGAACTTCCCGAAGAGCAAGAAGAAGCCGAAAAAGTAGCCCGTCAGTCAAGTATGTACCAATTTGTCGATGACACTCTGTACAGAAAAAGGCCAAACGGTGTGAAATTAAGGTGCATTTGCCGGAAAGATGGACCAAAGCTGTTGGCAGAAATTCACGGAGGTGTGTGTGGGTCTCACATTGGATCAAGAGCCCTTGCCAGGAAAGCCTTCCGGCAGAGTTTCTATTGGCCACCGCCCTCCAAGATGCAACTGAGCTGGTCACCAAGTGTGAAGCCTGCCAATTCCATTCAAAGAACATCCATCAACCAGCGCAAGCTCTCCAGACGATCCCTTTATCCTGGCCATTCTCGGTCTGGGGGCTCGATATTTTGGGCCCTTTCCCCGTGCTATCGGGGGCTTTGAATTCTTGTTCGTATCCATCGACAAGTTTATAAAGTGGCCTGAGGTGGAACTAGTGAGGAAGGTGACTGCGCAGTCGGCTGTCAAGTTCATGAAAGGACTGGTGTGCCGTTTTGGAGTGCCCAACAGGGTGAGCACCGACAATGGCACCCAGTTCACGAGCCGCACCTTTATGCAGTATGTCCAAAGCCTTGGAAGCAAGGTCTCCTTCGCCTCTGTTACCCACCCAAGGAGCAACGGGTAAGTCGAGAGGATGAGCGCTGAAGTGTTGTGTGGACTCAAGACAAGAATTTTCGATAGACTGCGGAGATGCGGTTGCATAGATGAGCTGTCGATGGTTCTTTGGTCCCTCAGAACGACACCAAATCGAGCTACCGGCCAGACATCCTTCTCCCTGGTATACGGGGCGGAGGCAGTTCTCCCCACAGAACTCATATATGGGTCACCTCGAGTACTTGCCTACGATGAAGTAGAGCAAAAGCAGCTACGGCATGACGATGCCTTGCTCCTCGAGGAAGATTGTCTCCGGGCCACTGTGCGTACTGCATGCTACCAGCAAGCCTTGCGCCGCTATCATAGCCACAGGATCCACGCCCGGAGCCTTGAGGAAGGCGCCTTGTCCTTACCGGGTACCAACAAGTTGACGCCGAAGTGGGAAGGCCCTTACCGGGTAGCACGAGTCACCAGACCTGGCGCAGTCCATCTGGAGACCGAAGATGGCATCAAAATGCTTAACTCATGGAATATTGAGCATCTTTGTAAGTTCTACCCGCGAGGCGCGGTTGCCGGGCTCAGTCCCCGGTAGCCACCTTTTGTACAAGCCTTGCCGCAGTTACATGTAACCCTTTGTACAAAGCCAGGCGCAGACCCTGTGCATGCAATAATAAAGCTAGGCATTGCATCATATCATCAAACTGCATGTTTACTATGCACTTTTATGTTGCAATGATTATCGCTTTTAAGTTCTAGAAATTTTCTAGAGTACTTGATGAGCCTGTAATCTTTGTTACTGCACTCTCTCCCCCCCAGAGGACAGAGGCCTCTTGCCTTACATGTTTCATCGCCAGGGAAGCAAAGAAGAAGGGCAAAGAGACAAGGACGGCGGCCCATCGTACTACAGAAAGGGATACTGCCTAAAAAGATAAGTCTAAACACATATCCCTAGCTCAGTGCCATTTTCTCCCTTAAGGAAACCTTTACTATCCCTTTTTGGCTGTGATCAGTGGAGTCCTTTATGCAATAGAAACCCTTGTCGGACGAGCCATCCCCCAGATCCTATCGCTTATCATCTCTGGAGGGCCGCGCCGATACCGACAAGGGGCTTTGCCAGGCGGTGATACCAGCCTGCTGCCGGGGGCTCGCTCCTCCTTGGCGCTCGCGGTTAATACTCACCCGACAAGTAGTTTCATGCGGCAAGGACAAATATGTTGATACAATACAAACGAGGAGAAAAGAAAAGGACAGTACTTGAGGAAGAGAAATAGCATTCTTTCATTCATCTTTTCAATACAAAATGGATAAAGATACATTGGAGGGCCCTTTTTTTAATAAATCTTTATTTGACTTTCTCCCCTAGGAGCGAGCTACAAAAAGAAAAAGGGCGGAAGGAGGACCTAAGCAGAAGCCCAGCCTGACCCCGTCAGGGCTGACGGGGTACGGCTCGGTAGGACCACCGGCAAGGAAGATGAAGCCGAAGTCCACGAGCCTACCAAGGTCCAGCTGAGGGGGGAGGCGGCGCCCAAGTCAAGAACCCCCGGCAAATCGCTCTGCCGGGGGGGGCTCGCTGACGATGACGGTGCGACCGGCGGTCAGCTGGAGTCCAGGTCGTCGTACTCTGACTTGACGGCCTGGAGCTCGCTGTCGCCATCTTCACCGACACTATCCTCCTTATCGCTATCTCTCGAGGAGGAACTTTCGTCATCACTCGAGCTCTCTTCGCAGCAGCCAAGACGAGCGCCCGAACGCCCATAAATCTTGATGGAGAGCGTGTCAGCCTCCACCAGCTTGAAGCGAAGGACGTACCCGCCCGTGAAGTTGTGAGCACGTACGAAGGTTTTCCACCCACACCTGAGGAACATGACGCAGGGCGCCGGGAACTCGACGTCGGCCCACACGGCGCCATTACAGCAGCCGTGCACGCGCAACCACATCGCGTGTGGCTTGTCGACCTCCATCACCCTGGCGAAAGGACGAGGGAGTCGCAAGCGGCTATGGGGAGGGCCACGCAGCCCGATGACGAACTCCAGCGCCATGCCTTCAGTGTGTTCCGTTGCTGGGGAAGGAACCGCCACCGGAGGAGGGTTGGGTGTGGCACTTTGCCTCCCCCAGCCACGAGCCCTGCGCTGGCCCCGGCCTCTTCCAGCACTCCCGCCGCGAGCACTGGAACCGCCTCCCGTCGCCATGGCTGAAGCAGCGGCATGATCCCGAATGGAAGCTCTCATCGCCGCGGCAGAAGCTGAGGGTCGTCCTCGCCCCCTCGTCATGGTAAAGGCTAGCACATCCAAGGGCAAGCTATGTGGACTTGAGATTGAGGAGAAGAAGGGAATGGATGAGCATCGCCCGCTGTGACCACCTGATTTATAGGGGAGGACACGAGGGCTGGCTCTCCTCCACTCCAAAGCAGCCGCCCATCTCCACCAATCCCACTACCCATGATCACGGGCGAACAGGTAACCGCCTCATTGCTCCAATCCCTGGTGTTGTGGTTTCTGCCAACCCCACGCCTGTGGGCCATACGCATCCACCACAAACTCCCCGCAATGCATGCGGCACGCGTGGAGGAAACGGCATGAGGTAGCAAGTAAGTGTTGGCTTAAAAGTCAGCAGTTACTCCCTCATATTGCGCGCTTGTGCATAAATTTTGGGCCTGACCCAACAGCGCTGTGCGAGTGCGTTCGGGCCAGACCCGGGGGCTCCTGTCGGTGCACTAGGAATGGGGTACCCGGTGCCCCTGACTTATGCACAGGCAGTAGTAGCAGAACCCCGTCAAGACCAGCCCAAGTCAGAGAAGCCGCTCTTCATGATATCATGAGCGCATCAAGAAGACAAAGCCAACACCCAGGACCCCGACAGGAGCAGCCTACGCTGGCCAAGCAATGCCGGCAAGATCAATACAACGGCCCAGGATAGGCCCAAGCCACGCAGGCCGCATCCCCGGTGCCTGCCGGGGACCGAGGCGAACGGATCTTCAGGAAGACCAGGCAAGCCATCTCCCGACAGGCGCGAGCCGATCGGCCACCGCTCCACCGCATCATGACACCAGTCACTTATCGATGCAGTGTCGAGCCCTTAGGAGGCTAAGTGGCTCTCGCTAAGTACGTGGCGGTGCACCGGAAGACAGATTACGCCCGTTTGACACCCGTCTAGAGGCATGTCAAGATACTAAGCAACAGTTAGCCAAAGCGGTGGTAGGGGCTTGCCGAGGATGCACCACCGCATGCCACCTCGACTAGCAATCATGGTATTTTGTCCTAAATGCCAGAGTTAAGTATGATAGCACTGTTAGCTATCTAATCACTAGATAATGTATGTTTTGCCACTGTGGTTGCCCCTTTGTCGGTGTCAAAACCGGCAGATCTCGGGTAGGGGGTCCCGAACTGTGAGACTTGGATCGATGGTAACAAGAGACGAAGGGGACAAGGTTTTACCCAGGTTCGGGCCCTCCTATGGAGGTAATACCCTACGTCCTGCTTGATTATATTGATTGTATGGGGATTACAGAGTTGATCTACCTCGAGATCAAGTAACTAAACCCTAGATGAGTTCTGTTGTTCTACCACCTAAAACCCTCTGGCTTATATAGATGCCAGGGGTCCCTAGGGTTTACACATGGTCGGTTACACGTCAAAGGGATAAACATGCCTATTTACTACTCCAAACGTGGAGGACAAGCCACGATTCTCGAAGCTTCCTCCTTGGAGACGAGGTCTTCAATCCTTCCAGTATTCGGCAACTAGCCCATATAGTCCGGCCCATAAGCTATAGGCCGACCTCCCGAGGACCCCTTAAACCAGGACTCCCTCAGTAGCCCCCGAACTAGCCTCCAACGCTAAGGGTCCAAGCTCCAGCTGCTTCAAATGATTAGAGTCTTCAGCTTCCGAGGCGAGTTCCTTTCTCCGAACAATGATCGGCCGAGTTAGTTCGGCCTCCGTCGACGTGTAATTTTTTTGATCATAGACCGTCCGAACACCATGAGTAACCGGCCCCGAAGGCCAAACGTCAGGGAGTAAGTAGTGATTTCTGACAACCTTTCAGAAGAAAGGTCGCAGCCCACCACGACCACTAAACCAGTCGTAAAGACTCGATTCGTGGTTCGAGGCCGTTTTCACCGGCACGATCCATCAATGCACAGATCGTGCCCTCGTTTTATACGGGATATGTTTAATCATGCGCATATAACGGTACGCACGCCTTGGGAAGCGGAGAGATTCACGGCGCCGTGAAGGGAGGCTAACCGGCAGCAAGCTTCAATAAAAAGGGGAAGAAAACCCCAAGGCTTATCCGCACCCCCCCATTCGCATCCCTCCTTCCCCAATCTTCCGAGCTTACCAAGCCCAGATCTAGGTCTTCCATTCTTCCCCCTTTGAGCTTAGCCATGGCCAGCTCTGGCTCCAACGGCAAGTGGGAGGCGTCCACGGTCACAGACCAGGACATCCGGGATCTCAAGGACGCCGGCTACCTCCCCGCCAATGTCTTCCACCGCGCCGCAGAGGAGGCCCAGGTGATCCCCACCCCCAAACCAGGCGAGAGAGTGGTCTTTGTCCCTCACTTCATCCGGGGACTGAGCTTCCCGCTCCACCCCTTCGTGAGGGGCCTCATGTTCTTCTACGGCCTCGATTTCCACGACCTCCCGCCGAACTCTTTCATGCATATATCGGCTTTCATCATAATCTACGAGGCTTTCTTGCGAGTCGAGCCACACTTCGTACTATGGCTCAAGATCTTCAACATCAAGCCGAAGTGTGTCGCCGGCGCACATGCGGACTGCGGCGGGGCAGTCATCGGCATGCTTCCGCGTGCGGTGTGGCCATCCGGCACCTTCATCGACACCATCAAGACTTGGCAAAAAGAGTGGTTTTACATCACCGAGCCAAGGGAGGAGGGAGGAACTGTTCCTGCCGAATTCAGATCAGGCCCTCCGACCAGATTGACCTCATGGGTCCGAAAGGGCCTTGACTGGGGGTCGGACACAGAGGTGGAGGACATGACCAATGTAGTCCAGGTTATGCTTCGGCAGCGCATCCTCCTCTGCCAGCGCCGGAGTTCTCCTATGTGGGATTACCGGACTAACTGTAGGACCGAAAGTATGTCTAGAGGGGGGGTGATTAGACTACTTGACCAAATAAAAGTTTTGCCTTTTCCCAAATTTTAGAGTTGGCAGTTTTAGCATTTCATGGCAAGTCAAGTACACCCTACACATGCATGTCTAAGAGTATAGCAGCGGAAAGTAACAACAAGCATGAGTAGTAAAGGATAGGGTAGGAAGATCAAACGCAATTGTAGACACGATGATTTTTTCCCGTGGTTCCGATAGGTGGTGCTATCGTACGTCCACGTTTATGGAGTCTTCAACCCACGGAGGGTAACAGTCGCGAGAGTCCACGGAGGGCTCCACCCATAAGGGTCCACGAAGTAGCAACCTTGACTATTCCATAACGGCTTCCGTCCACGAAGGACTAGCCTCACTATGGGTAGATCTTCACGAAGTAGGCGATCTCCTTGCCCTTACAAACTTCTTGGTTCAACTCCACAACACGAAGTAGGAGGCTCCCAAGCAACACCTAACCAATCTAGGAGGCACCACCCTCCAAAAGGTAATAGGCTCGGTAATGTCGATGAACTCCTTGCTCTTGTGCTTCAAGATGATAGACTCCTCAACACACAATCACTCTCTCACAGATTTGGCTTGGTGGAAGAGATGGGATTGGTGGAAAGCAACTTGGGGAGGCTAGAAATCAAGATCCATATGGTTGGAGTGGAAGATCTTGACCTCAACACAAGGGTAGGTAGCTCTCTCTCAGAAAACTGGATGGGGCAAGTATGGAATAGTTCTGAGTGCTTCTCTCTCGAGTAGGTAGTGGTGGAGGGGTATATATAGGCATCCCCAAAAATCCAACCGTTACACACAAAATGACCAACTCGGTGACACCGATGTGTAAATCTCGGTGGTACTGAAGTGACCAAAAGGTGGCAACTTTTGAATCTCGGTGAGACCGATATCGGAAACTCGGTTGCACCGATAAGGTGACCAACGGTCAGATTGACAATCTCGGTGACGCCGATCCAACAATCTCGGTGGTACCGATATTGTGAATTTGCGTAATAGAAAGTTGGCAACCTAAACTCGGTGGCACCGGGATTGAATCGGTTGCACCGAAGTGGCTAGGGTTTGGCTGAGTCTGTCTGAGGTTGAGAATCGGTGGCACCGTGATGGAAATGTTGGTTGCACCGATTTTGAGTATATGGCTTTGGACAGACTTTGGTGGGAGAGCTTGTGGGTGTTTTTGGTGACTATCACTTGTGCACGTATGAGCATTTTGTTCACCAACAAAACCTTACCCCCTCTTAATAGTATTGGCTTTCCTATGGACTCAAAGTGATTTCTCACAAATGTAAAATGTAGAGTCCTCTTCCTTGAAGCTTTGCCAACCTATTTCCTTGCATCTTGGGGTATTCCACAATCTCCACAATCCTTTTTCCAATCCTATCATTGAACATTTCCTGAAATATACTTAGCGGAAACATTAGTTCAATGACTTATATGTTGTTATTAATTACCAAAACCACCAAGGGAGCAAATGTGCTTTCCATCTCCCCCTTTTTGGTAATTGATGACAACATATAGATCAAAGCTTCGACATATGATATAATCAATGAATATAATCATCGCTTTGAGAAGTATGTGATAAGCAAGAGCTTCCCCTAAATTTGTGCATTATTTTAAATTTGCGTTTGAATGCAAATGCACAATCGATTAGGTACATGGGGCACTTCTTCCATGTCACATACATCTTGGTGGTGTGCGAGAGTAATTAGAATGAACATCATAGCACAACACAATCAAGCAAAGGTGAATGATCATCTCATAAGCAATAAGATGATAGGAAATAGTAGCATCACACATAACGCGTATGATCAAACACCACAAACATGTATCAAAAGCAACCAAAAGATCAAATGTTTTGAAAAGGCAATAAACACCAAACGCTCTCTCACTCGAAGCCTAAAGATCTATATACACTTCTCCCCCTTTGGCAACAAGTTACCAAAAAGTTCAAAGGCATATATCTAAGCGTTCTTGGGCTGATCTCCTCCGGTTGTTGATGAAGGAGTCGAGAGAACAGCGTCGGCGAAGATCTCTGCAGATGTCGTGGATGGAGTTGGAGTGGCGACTGGAGGAACTGAAACTGATGGAGCAGGAGCTGAGGTGACAGTAGCAGGAGCTGATGAAGAGGGCCTCAAGTCTGGAGCTGGCACAGTGGCTGATCTGGCCTGAGTGGTAAACTGTGTGCCTGGCCTGAGAGGAGAACCATCCTCATCATCATGATCAGAAGAAGTCTGAGGAAGAGGCACTGAGTCAACTTCCTTCTTGAGCTCATTTACTGTTCTAGTCAGCCCATCCACCTTATCATTAAGGGTCTTGATCCTGTTCTCGAAGATCCTCACAAGACTGTTCTGGTTTTCCAGAATCCCCTTAATGTCCTTCTTCATGCCCTGAACTGAAGAGATCAAAAGATCCATTTGCTCGTTCCTGGATCTAGGAACCTGAGCACTAGTGGCTCTAGCTGCCTCTGCTGAGCTGCAGCTGAAGTGGGATGATCTGGGTTCATCACCACAACGTTGTCCTCGAGATCTAGCTGTAGGGGCAAGTGGGGACGATCTGGAGCAAATATGTGCTTCTCCAACTTTGAGTTGATGAGCATCTGGATGTAGGGTGCATAACAGCAAGAGCGCATCTGATCAGCAGCAACCCTCTTGATTGTCTCAACAATCAAGTCCATGACTCTGATCCTGGTGTGTCTGTCGAGGTGGATCAACATGTTAATGGAGTAGCCTCGGATCATCTTGTCATCTCCTGACTTGGGCATCAAGGTATGCCTTAGAATGGTGTTCATGGTGCGGAGGCCAGCCTGAAGAAAGTAGATAGATCCTAGCATGTGAGACTTCACATTAGCAGCAGGAATCTCATTGTACATGTTGGCCATAGCATTGTGGTTTGCCTTGGATTCTGAGTAGACATCCAGGCCACCATCCTGTACCTCAGGGACTCCTAAGATTTCAGCCCACTCCTCAACAGTAGACTCATACCTTGCACCTTCAGTCATCCATACAATCCTACCATCTCCATAGAAATGTGCAGTGGAGTAGAATTGCATGATCATCTCATCATTCCAAGCAGTGAACTCTTTGCCAACAAACTCATCCAAACCAATGCAGTGGAAATTATCTTGGACATTTGGAAAATAGTCCTCATTCTCCTTGATGAATTTCCAGTCCACATACCGCATATCACTCACAGCTGGACTCTTGTCAAACAGCACAGTTTCATAGAAATCATGTTGCTCTCTGGTGAAGAATCTGTTGTCCACAGTTGTCTTCTTCCTTTGGGCATATGGATCAGCAGCTCTCCATGCCCTCAAGCCAGAGTCCTTCCTCTTCTTCATATCCTCAGCAAGTGGGTAGCTGGCATTATGTACTAGAAGGTGTGGCCTAAGCTTCATTAGGGAAGACATAGCATCTTCATCCTCAACTCTGGAGGCAGTCCCTTTGTTCTTCTCAGATGCTGGAATTTGCCTGGACAATCTCTTGGGCTTCTCAGCAGCAGGCTTCTTGGGTGCAGATTTAGTGCTCTTGGATGTGCCAGTCTTTGGCATAGCATCAGCCATAAGCTTCTTTTTCTTCTTGGGAGGGGCTTTCTCAACATGTTCTTCCTCCTCCTTAGCAGCAGCAGCAGCAGCAGCCTCCTCAGGGTCCTCAAACATGGAGGTCTGCCTGCCAGTGACATAGACTATCCTCTTCCTAGCACACTTCTTCTCCCCTGCCTTCTTAGGTATAGACTTCTTAGGGGGTGACTCAAGGTGAAGAGCCATCTTTGTCCTAGCACCTTCAGGTGCTCTCATAGCCTCAGAGCTAGCATACTCTTTCCTGACAGCTCTCCTTGAAGAGGTAGCTTCATTTGCAGCTTTCTTGGCAGCCTTTTCTTGCTTCTTAGCAAGAGTCTCTTCTGGAACGAAGTCTGAATCCTCCTCATCTGAATTCAGCTTCTTCCTGGCTCTTGTAGCAGCCTTGGGCAACCCATGAGAGCTGGGGGTGCCTGGATTTGAAGATGAACTAGATTCAGGACTAGTGCCAGAATCCAATTCAACACTCTTCTCTCTGAAGTTGTTCTCACTGTCCTCAGCACTTGACATACTGACCCTGTGAACAGAATATAGAGGAGCAGAAAAGGATAAGTCATCACAAAATGTGGCTGGTTTTTGAAAGATTGAACACAAGATTTTCAAAGTTTTGCATTCTGTCACATGCAAATCGGTACAGCCGAAGTACAATTGTCGGTGCCACCGAGACTGACTATCTCATTAACAGAAACTTGGCACTCTTTTCGGTGGGACCGAAAAGAAGTACTCGGTTTCACCGAGACAGTTCTCAGCAACACAGACAGACAAATCGGTGAGACCGATTTGTTCACTTCGGTTCTACCGAGTTCCATCGGGCGGAAGGCAAACCCTAGAAAATCGATGGTTCGCTAATCTACAGAGTTTTCTCGTGGATAGAACGATGAGCAAACTGTGGCTTATAGAGAAAAACAACTTTATTGCGCAAGAATCAGACGGGAGCGCAAGAAAGATCGAATCCGTACCCTAGCTCGGTGACGGATCTGCTACGGCGGTGACGACGGCGAAGATGCCCGTAGACGGCGAGGATTCCCAGTGGCGGAGAGGCTCGGGAAGGCAAGGCGATGACCAGGGGGTCCTTCTGCGGCAGCTTAGGGTTTGAGGCGCGACGATTTGAAGATTGAAATTTCGAACCGTCGGGACCACAGACTATATACCCTTCACTGTCGGTGATACTGATTTTAAATTTTTGGTGTCACCGAGTTCCACAACTGTCAGCTGACAGGGAAACTCGGTGTAACCGAGAATATGGAATCAGTAGTACCGAGATAGAAAACTAGATCAACCCTAGGCATTCGGTGAGACCGAGATTTTGGGGTTGGTTCCACCAAGATGCACTTGGGAGGTTTTAATGGTCAGTCCTTGTCGATACGGAACACCGAGTGCTCCACACACAGAGGGATCGAAAAGTACTTGTTCAAATTTTGTGATGCAGCATGAATAGAATATGAGGTGAGAAAGCATAGATAGCTAAAGAGTGGTCCTAGGCATTCTTGTCCATCCAATTGGCAAAAGATAAAACAAAAGCCAAATAGCAACAATTGGATGTCCTCGAATGAGAAAATAAATGCAGACCAACATGCTCACACAATAAGATGTCAAATGAAATCATGAAAAACATGCACATACACACTAGCATCTAACAAGCACTAGGGCGATGACAAAGCCATCTATATATGAGTATTTGACTTAGGAGCCAAGTAAGAATACTTGATCATAGGTCATACTCATCGTTTAAACACAAGTGGGGTTACCACTTTTACATAAAGCATTTAATGTTGTCACATACTTAGAGATGCTTTGACTCAAGTCTTAGAGTAAAGCTCCCCCTTGATGTGACATCCCCCCATAAGAGGGATAGACTAACCTTGGGTTTTGTCGATGAAGACTTCATGTTGGTGAGGTAGTGGTGGATGCTCAAGGTTGATGAAGATCACCAAGAGTTGGGAGCATCCTTGTTGTTTCCTTACTCTTCTCACCTACATGGGTTAGTCCCAACACACAAGAGACAAATACAAGGATATCTATGGACATGGAGTGCAAAACATGTGTCATGATGTCCATTGATTTGTTGATTACCTTGTCCCTTGCTTACCTTTGAGGGAATGTGTGACTCCTTGAACTATTGCATAGAGTTGATGTTGATTGCAAATAATTCTTGCCAATAATGAATGTGAGTGAATTTCATTGGCAGAGTCACCCCTCAAGAACTCACTAGTTCTTCTTCTTGGGGACCCACATCAAGTTGATGGGGATCCTTGGTGTTGTAGTAGCCTTTGTAGAAGTTGAGATTGAAGTAGCCTTGGGAACCCACTCCACCATAGCTAGGGATCCATCTTCATATGAGTCAATGTCCTCTTGAAGCTTGTTCTTGCCCTTGAGCTTGTGGTCTTGTGGTGGAACGTCATCTTGAGTGCTTGTCCCCTTGGGAAGAGTATTTTCATACTTCTCCTTTTGAGGAACAAACTTGGGCTCGGGATATTGACCTTCTTCCCATTCAACTCCATTTGCGTTGAAGTAGCCAACACCACGATTCTTCCGGTATCTTCCGTGCTTGCGTACAATTTCCTCAAATTGCTTACACCCGGCAAGACTCTTGTAGATACCTTTTTCTATAATTCCTTTCAATAAAGCATTTTCTTGCTCAAGTGTAACTTGGCTAAGAGAATCATCATTAGTGGAATTAATAGAACTACTAGAAGCAACATCATTGGGTTTAGCATTTTTATTGTTGCTACTAGATGAAGAATCTTTCTTGCCTTTGTTACTAGTTTGTTTAGATTTAACTTGTGGCATGAAAGTAGACAAGAGTAGTCGTTTGGCTAGATAAGATGAAGTCTTCTTTCGGAGATCGCCATTGATAGCTTTAAGAAACTCATTCTCTTGCTCCAAGTTGAGCTTCTCGAAGCGTAGCTTCTCATGAGTTCTTACAAGCTCTCTAAGATCTTCAAGAGTAGATTCATGAGCTAACTTAAGAGTGTTTAGTTCTTTAGTTAGTTCTTCTATTTTCATCTTATCATCATCAATTGACTTATCTTGACTAGCATCAGAATTATCAAGTTCATTTTGACTAACATCACTAGTTTTATCAAAGAGCAAGTCATCATCACAAAGCAAATCATCTTCATCACTATCGAAATCAAGATACTCGGGGTGTGATACCTTGGGGCCTTTAGCCATGAAGCAACTTCCACTCCCTTCGTTTGGTGAGTCAAATAGATCATGGGAGTTGGTAGTCACTAGAGCAATTCCGGCAACACCATCATCTTGACTATAGTCGGAGTCGGACTGATAGCTTCTCTCGGAGTTGTCGTCGGAGTCGGAGCCGGAAACCCATTTACCAACATGAGCTTGACGTTTCCTTCTTGTGTAGCTCTTGGTGTACTTGTCCTTCTTCTCCGAATCCCTACTTCTCCTTGAGTGTCTTCGTTCATAACGATCATCTCTACTCCTTCTCTCTCTTTGAGGTGATTCATTTCTTGAGCTTCGTCTTCTTCGTGACTCTTCTCTTCGTTTGTAGGGAGCCGTGCACTCATTGGAGTAGTGTCCGGGCTTCCCACAATTGTAGCAATTGCGGTCACGACTTGACGAACGCTTCTCATCATATCTTGAGTTGGAGCATCTTTCTTTGCCTCTATTCTTGTAGAACTTGTTGAATTCCTTGACCATGAGGCTTATCTCTTCATTGGTGACAAGGTTGTTGCTTGAGGTTGCGGGAGCATCACTTGTGGCTTTGTAAGCACCGCTAGACTTGTGATGAAGCTCTTCCTTGTCTTTGAGTGTCATCTCATGAGCAACAATCCTTCCAATGACTTCCGTAGGCTTGAGATCTTTGTAGTTGGGCATCATTTGGATCAATGTGCACATGGTGTCGTATCTCTCATCCAAAGCTCTGAGTATCTTCTTGATGATGAATTTGTCGGTCATTTCTTCGCTTCCTAAGCCGGCAATCTCATTGGTGATGAGAGCTAGCCTAGAGTACATTTCTGCGACTCCTTCACCATCCTTCTTCTTGAACTTGTCAAGCTGACCTTGAAGAACATCCAACTTGGATTCTCTCACGGACTCGATTCCTTCGTGCATCTCAACCAAAGTATCCCAAATCTCTTTTGCATTCTCAAGACGGCTGATTTTGTTGAATTCTTCTGGGCATAGGCAGTTGAATAGAATGTCGCATGCTTGAGCGTTGTATTGCAACATCTTCAATTCTTCCACGGTCGCTTCACGATCTGGTTCCTTTCCATCTCCAAAGAATTCACCTTGCAAGCCAACACGAACAACAGCCCAAACAGCGGGGTTATGACCAAGAATATGCATTTTCATTTTGTGCTTCCAACTAGCAAAATTAGTGCCATCAAAGTACGAACCTCTACGGTGAGAAATACCCTCACTAGACGCCATACTCTCCTAGGTTGTGAGACCAATGCAATGGAGACCAAAGCTCAGATACCACTTGTAGGACCGAAAGTATGTCTAGAGGGGGGTGATTAGACTACTTGACCAAATAAAAGTTTTGCCTTTTCCCAAATTTTAGAGTTGGCTGTTTTAGCATTTCATGGCAAGTCAAGTACACCCTACACATGCATGTCTAAGAGTATAGCAGCGGAAAGTAACAACAAGCATGAGTAGTAAAGGATAGGGTAGGAAGATCAAATGCAATTGTAGACACGATGATTTTTTCCCGTGGTTCCGATAGGTGGTGCTATCATACGTCCACGTTTATGGAGTCTTCAACCCACAGAGGGTAACGGTCGCGAGAGTCCACGGAGGGCTCCACCCATAAGGGTCCACGAAGTAGCAACCTTGACTATTCCATAACGGCTTCCGTCCACGAAGGACTAGCCTCACTATGGGTAGATCTTCACGAAGTAGGCGATCTCCTTGCCCTTACAAACTTCTTGGTTCAACTCCACAACACGAAGTAGGAGGCTCCCAAGCGACACCTAACCAATCTAGGAGGCACCACCCTCCAAAAGGTAATAGGCTCGGTAATGTCGATGAACTCCTTGCTCTTGTGCTTCAAGATGATAGACTCCTCAACACACAATCACTCTCTCACAGATTTGGCTTGGTGGAAGAGATGGGATTGGTGGAGAGCAACTTGGGGAGGCTAGAAATCAAGATCCATATGGTTGGAGTGGAAGATCTTGACCTCAACACAAGAGTAGGTAGCTCTCTCTCAGAAAACTTGATGGGGCAAGTATGGAATAGTTCTCAGTGCTTCTCTCTCGAGTAGGTAGTGGTGGAGGGGTATATATAGGCATCCCCAAAAATCCAACCGTTACACACAAAATGACCAACTCGGTGACACCGATGTGTAAATCTCGGTGGTACCGAAGTGACCAAAAGGTGGCAACTTTTGAATCTCGGTGAGACCGATATCGGAAACTCGGTTGCACCGATAAGGTGACCAACGGTCAGATTGACAATCTCGGTGACGCCGATCCAACAATCTCGGTGGTACCGATATTGTGAATTTGCGTAACAGAAAGTTGGCAACCTAAACTCGGTGGCACCGGGATTGAATCGGTTGCACCGAAGTGGCTAGGGTTTGGCTGAGTCTGTTTGATGTTGAGAATCGGTGGCACCGGGATGGAAATGTTGGTTGCACCGATTTTAAGTATATGGCTTTGGACAGACTTTGGTGGGAGAGCTTGTGGGTGTTTTTGGTGACTATCACTTGTGCACATATGAGCATTTTGTTCACCAACAAAACCTTACCCCCTCTTAATAGTATTGGCTTTCCTATGGACTCAAAGTGATTTCTCAAAAATGTAAAATGTAGAGTCCTCTTCCTTGAAGCTTTGCCAACCTGTTTCCTTGCATCTTGGGGTATTCCACAATCTCCACAATCCTTTTGCCAATCCTATCATTGAACATTTCCTGAAATATACTTAGTGGAAACATTAGTTCAATGACTTATATGTTGTTATTAATTACCAAAACCACCAAGGGAGCAAATGTGCTTTCACTAACGACGATCCTACAGTTCGTCAACTCTTCCGCACCACGCGGGAGAAGCTTTGGAAGGCGCTGTTCAAGGCGCAGGAGAACTGGTCGGGCAAGAAGGAGGACAAGGGCTTGAGCGCCATCCAGCCCCCACCCGAGGTATAGCATAGTTTCATTTCACCGGTTCTTTCTTCCTAAAGATAGTCTAAGCATTTTCCGATCACCTTTCACAGGAATGGTTTAGCAAAGCCACGGGCATCAAGTGTCCGGCTCCACAGCCCAAAGACCCCAAGTCTCCGCTACTGTTGGAGATGCTCGTCGTGGCGCCTTACAAGACGCCAGAGAAGAAGGAGAAGAAGAAGCCAGGCCGAACACGCCTACGCAACAGGGACCAGCCAGAAGCTGTGTTTGAAGAGACCCACGCCTCCTCGAATCAAGAGGAGGAGCATGAGGGTGAGGAGGGAGGCAATTACCCCCTTGCCGGAAAAAGGGCGGCGTCATCGGACGCTCCGGAGGACGTAGATCCTCCTGCCCTGAAGAAGACGCGCCGGACACAAGTAGCCCTATCCGGTGATAGTACGGACTCGGAGTCTGAGTCCAAGGATTTCGAGAGGGTTTCGCGAAGGAACCTCAGGGTTAAGCCCCCACCTCGAAGGTAAGGATCCGAAGACCTAGCGAGCTATTAGCGCTAAGTTTTTTAATGTTACTAACGTGTGAGTGCCTTCTGGCTTGCAGCCCAGCGCGCGTTCTTCCCACCGATCAAGTTTCGGACGGGGAGACCCCGCCCGTCGAGCTAGCGGAGAGCGGAACCACGTCGCACCCCACTCCTCCAGGCGCCACGAAGGACACCGCGGAGGTGTCATCCCAGCAGGCTCCTTTGGAGCCGGACACTGGAGGTGGGGGCGACGACGTCATGGTCGAGGCTAACATCTCGGCCGCCGAAGACCCGGGAGAGAAGCCCCTCCCGGATACTGAGGAGACCGGACAAGGAGATGTCCAGTCACCTCCAAGGTTGTCTCCGGAGCGCACCACGCCTCCGGAGGCACAAGTTCAATCCCCGGTCGAAGATCGGGTCAACCGACCACCACCGGCACCGCCGACCACTGGGTGGCCGGCTATGGGGAAGGCTCTGTCAAGCGCCCACATCTCCGAAGAGCACCGCACCCTTATGGGTATGGTACTGCAGAGCATTAAGTCCGTGGGTACCGGACTGAAGGAGGCCTTCAACGGTCTCCTGACGGACTTTCACGTGAGTCATGTAATGCTCTACTTTGTGAAATATTGATTTCTATAAGTTATGATTATATGCATGGCAGCCCCCGAGCCCTAGGTGAGTTTGGAAACACTTACCTGGGGGTCAAATCATAGATCCATATCCGAACTATGTATAGGACAATATATGTTCGGATCGTTCTGTCAGCCCTTAAGAGGACCGTACACAGAATCATTTTAGTGACAGTTTGGAGGTCGTAAACTCCTGTAACGTTTATATGATTTTGTGTTACAGGCATCATCGACGGCAGCGGCCAATAACGCTGCCGAGCTAGAAGAGCTAAATCGGAAGCTAAAGAGCTCCGAAGACGAGCTTGATGCTCTAAACAAGAGATTCGACGAAGCGCAATGTAAGTCGAATTAGAGGAAAAACTCTTTCATTATCGTACTGTTAATGCAGTGTTGTTTGATATGCTTAATGCTTGCGCAGCCTCATCGAAGGAGATTGATAAGCTCAAGGGCGAGCTTGAGAAGGCCAAGCAGGAGGCTGCGGTGGAGAAGGCGGCTGCCAAAGAAGCCGCTACCGCGCTATCCGCCCTAAGAGCCACCAGCGACAAGCACGAGGCTTGGGTGGAGGAAATCCAGCAGGAGCTCAAAGATGCTGGGCAGAAGTGCGAGGACTTGGAGCGGAAGGGCAAGGAGCAGGCCGCCGAACTATCCACCCTGAAAACCAATCTCCAAAAGGAGCGGGTGGATAGGCGGTCATTTGAAGAGGAGCTCAGCCAAGCCAAAGCTATCATGGATGGTAGGCCGTATTCATTGCAGTGTATCTTTGGGGACAGCAAGTTCGAGTTGCCTACCCAAGTATGGCGTTCCTCAGGCGCCTGCTCGGACCTCCAGAAGAGCTTAGCAGATGCGAAGCAGTTCTATGCTTCGCGGGGAGAAGGAGATGAAGCTCGGCTATTCTGGGCGCAATTCGAAGCCCCCGAGCGTTCTCCTCTCCTTGTGGAGCAGCTGAAGCAGCTGATGGAGCTACACCGGATGGCGGAACCGGCCATGAAGGATCTCTGTATCTAGCTATGGCCCAACGAGACATTGCCGGGCAGTTACTTCGGCCTGGTGCAGAAGCTCGGTGATGCCACTCCTCGGGTCGACGCACTGAGGCGGTCTTCCTGCAACGAAGGAGCCAGGATGACCTTCGCGAAGGCCAAGGTGCACTAGCCGGGGCTGGACCCGATGAAGGTAGCCACTGCCCCTCCGCCTCCTGGAAAGGGTCATAGGCGCCCCGAGCTGTACTTCTCCGGAGTTATGGAGGGTGCTCGGGCCATAGAATCACAGTGTACGAGAGAGAACGAGAATGAATAGATTGTTGAACTATGTCCGAAGACTTGTCAGCGTATATATATTTAAAATGCATGGTTTTATCATGTCTTGTATGTTTTGCATCCTTTATAACTCCTATGTGGCCGTTAAACCTGAAAGCTGCGAGTCGTCGGCTTCAGCCCCCGTGTAGATACTACGCGAGGTGTCTCTTCCAATCGCACTATGACCCTTAGCCGAGCTATCGGTACCTGAAGGCGGAAGTGTGAGGCGGACAAGGCAATCAGACCATAATGCTTTATTGCTTTCACTTAGCCGTAGGGGCGTGAGAAAGGAGTGCGGGGGCTGGTGACTAGCCCCCAGGCGTTTGTGATGTTCAGATAAACCGCGGCCAAAGCCTATATCACCTGGTTTGTACTAACACTAAACCCATCGTATGACACGGAATAACCTCTGACGAGATTTAGCTTAAGCTCGGATTCGCAGACCGGTTCTCGCATACCATGACAGTCAGTTTTCGGCTTTCTCCGCTGAGGCGCTTATCCAGACTAGCCGGAAGCGCAATCGCAGCGGTGCGCCCTTTGCCCTTTTAGCCGAACTAGCAGAACATAAAGGGGCAAGCACAGGAGCCGGGCAACCCAACTATTGACCCAAGGCATAGTTCGGAACCAATGCATATAAAGCGGAATTCCAAGACGCCGAACACTAAAGCAGTTGTGATTAGGGCGATTTTTAAGGTCGAGCCCCCGGTCTATTAGCCGGTTGCATCGTAAAATATACCAAACAGGCTCGCGAGAAGAGGGAGAATACAGAAAGTGTTCCGAAAAGGGACAGCAAAGAGAAAATGATATATCTGTATTTTTCTTAACAACTCTTATTATTCGAATTGCCGATGCGACTGTTTATAGGTATTTGATAAATGAAATATAAACTTTACAGGAGGGGTTGTACCGAGGGCCTTCGATGAATGACCTGACGTCCTTGATGTGCCCTGTCCCTTATCCGCTCCTGCATCTCCTAAGGAGGTGTATGCCTTTATGGGCTTTGATTGTTCGGCGGACGGACCTTTGGAGAAAGAGTCTTGAGAAGTCACCGAAGTATGGATGAGCTTGATGCCTTTAGCAGGCACTTTATGGTACCTGTAGTATGTCCGAAGACGTGTTGACGGTAATAGTTCGGTCCAGCCGAACACCTACCCTCTAATAGTTGTTCCCCACCGCTGCCCATGGGATTTTGAGCGCGAAGTTGTGCCTCCTTGGCACATACTTTGCTGGTGCTAGGGCCGTGCGATGGGGGGCGAGTCCCTATTTATGGGGAGAGGAAGGTTCTGGTACTTCGGATCGAGACCGAGCTCGCTTCCCAGCTTTGGGTGCCTTGACGGCAGATGTAGGCGATTGCCAATCATCGGTGTAATGGAATTCGGCTGCCAGGGCCAACGCATGTTCCTTAGTTCGGAGGGAGCGCTCTGTATTGCCATTAACTGTAATGACCCCCCTAGGGCCGGGCATCTTGAGATTGAGGTATGCGTAGTGAGGGACGGCGTTAAAGCGAGCGAACGCTGTACGGCCGAGCAGGGCGTGATAGCCGCTGCGGAAAGGTACGATGTCAAAGATCAAGTCCTTGCTTCGGAAGTTATCGGGCGAGCCGAACACAACCTCCAGGCTTACGGAGCCTGTGCACCGGGCTTCAACGCCTGGTATCACTCCTTTAAAGGTAGTGTTGCTGGGCTTGATCCTTGACGGATCTATGCCCATCTTTTTTACCGTATCTGAGTAAATCAGATTGACGCTACTTCCACCGTCCATGAGGACTTTAGTGAGGTGGTACCCATCTATGATCGGGTCTAGGACGAGTGCGGCCGAACCCCCGTGACGGATACTGGTCGGATGGTCGCGTCGATCGAAAGTGATCGGATATGCCGACCATGGGTTATACTTCGGGGCTACAGGCTCTATGGCGTAGACATCTCGAAGGGCGCGCTTCCTCTCCTTTTTGGGTATATGAGTGGCGTAGATCATGTTTACTGTCTTTACCTCTGGAGGGAATTTCTTTTGACCGCCACCAATCGGACGACGAGGCTCATCCTCGTCCTCGCTGCGTGGGCTCTTGCCTTGGTCCTCGGATGCGAGCTTGCCGGCCTGTTTGAAGACCGTGGATCTGGCAAGGCCTCTCTAGGATCTTGTCCAGCGGGGTGGGTCCGTCGTGTTTGCCTTTAGGAGGCTTCTTCCGCTGCCCAGGACGGGAATTGCGGAAGCCGGCATTGACAGCCGTGTCATCGGCATCACTATTATTGTGTCGGCGCTTGTTCGTGTTGCGCTTCGGTTTCCCGTTTCCATCCCGAACCTCAGAGGTTCCGGGGTCTTCGTGGTTATGGCTACGTCTAGCTGGCCAATTATCCTCGCCCGCGCAAAAGCGGGTCATAAGTGATGTGAGGGCGGACATTGTCCTTGGTTTGTCCTGGCCGACCTGTCGAGCCAGCCATTCATCCCGAATATTATGCCTGAAGGAGGCTATAGCTTCGGCGTCCGGGCAGTCTACGATCTGGTTCTTCTTGGTCAGGAAACGATTCCAGAATAGTCGTGCGGACTCTCCTGGCTTCTGTACGACGTTGCTTAGATCGGAGGAGTCCGGTGGCCAAACATAAGTGCCCTGGAAGTTAGATCGGAATGCTTCTGCTAGGTCCTCCCAACACCCAATAGAGTTTTCGGGGAGGCTATTTAACCAGTGCCGAGCTGGCCCCTTGAGATTCAGGGCTAAGTACTTGATGGCGTGGAGGTCATCTCCTCGCGCCATGTGGATGTGGAGGAGGAAATCCTCGATCCATACGGTTGGGTCAGTCGTCCCATCGTATTGCTCTATGTTTACGGGTTTAAACCCTTCCGGGAACTGATGTCGCATTACCTCGTCCGTGAAGCACAGAGGGTGGGCGGCGCCTCTGACCCGAGCTATGGCGTGCCGGTGATCGGTGTCTGTCCTAGCTCGGGTTCGTTCCCGATCTTCATTGTCGCGGTCGAACCAAGGCCGGTACCCTTCCCGTCTATCGGGTGAGTATCCTCTGGATCCGTAGATGGATCGCGTACGACCTGCTCTATGGTCCAGGTCGTGTCGCAGGTCAAACCTGCCATCGGGCTCTAGTGGCTCCTTTCCCCGTCTACGGGGTATCGTTGGCCTATAGCCGGTATCGTCGGCCGTCCTGTCGCGTCCTCGAGGAGGGCGGTCTGGCTTGTCGTATGGGGTATGCTTGGGAGACGGCGTATCAGTGAGCTCGTCGTCAAATTGTGGCAGCAGCCTTCTGCGTGGGTAGCTCTTAGGTTGGTCCGATAGACCGGTGCCGTATCCTTCCTCAGCAGAGAGGACTCTCGTCCATCGGTCGTTGAGGTCATCTTGTTCGGCTTTGAGTTGCCGCTCTTTTGCTTTCAGGCTGCGAGCCGTGGATATGAGTTGTTGCCTGAACAGTTCCTGATCTTCAGGATTGTCGGGGATGGCGAAGTCATCGGCAGCCGCATTATCCTCCCCCTCGATAGAGCGGAGGTAGTCGTCGTCCTTAGGATCATCTGGATCATCGGGGTTGCGACGGTCTTCGGGTCTCTCCTGACCCTCCAACGGGTGTTCAGGGATTTCGGGACCGCCGATGTCTTTCGGGGTGTCTCTGTCCCCGGTGCCATCGATAGACTTTCGCCCCTTTTTTCCTTTTGACCGTTTATGCGGCTTTCGGCGTCTTGACGGCGCTTCATCCGATTTATCACCATTGTTTTTCGGAGTGTCCACCATGTAGACGTCATATGTTGAGGTGGCAGTCCACTGCCCGGTCTTAGCGGGGGTGAGGGAGTGATCCTCCTCACCCATGTACTCTGCTTCCTCGGAAGCGTAGTCTAGCAT
Source organism: Elymus sibiricus (assembly GCA_039707655.1). Classification (NCBI taxonomy): domain Eukaryota; kingdom Viridiplantae; phylum Streptophyta; class Magnoliopsida; order Poales; family Poaceae; genus Elymus; species Elymus sibiricus. The sequence goes on along the minus strand of CM077665.1, from coordinate 266,050,348 downwards.
GTCGGTTAAATCCTCGACAGTGGCTATCAAATGAGTGGTGGTTGGGACGAAATATCTGTCCTGACCCGTCTGAGGTCTGATCTGAGAATAGATCGGGGTTGGGTCGTCGTTGATCTTCATCGACGAGATCCGATCTAGAGCCTCGTCGAGTATCGAGAGCTCGATCGGACCGGTCTGCCCAGAGCTTCTGGAGTGAACCTCCGATGCGTCCGTGCAGGGAGTGTGTTCGGCAAGAACCGATGTCCGGATGTCGGGTACTATGACCTGATCCGGACTGAAGGTCGGGCCCTCGCCGGGGTAGATCCCATGGGCGGAGCCGAAAGATGGGTCTGGGGTTGAGGCGTCAGAGTCTTCGGGCATGGCAGGCGAGACTGCGAGCTCGGTTAGTGATAGATCGCCTCGAGAGTCTATGGAGAACTCTAAGTTCCCAAATCTGACCTCTTGATTAGGGGCGAAACTTCCGACGCGGCCTAGATGGCCGGTCGGGTCGGCGTGCAGCACTATGCTGCCGAAAGCGAAGATCTGTCCAGGGACAAAAGTGTCCATATTGCGGACCTCTTCGTTGATGACTAGGCGAGCCATCGATTCCATCTGATGATCACAGCGGAACTCTCAATGAAATCACCAATGTCGGTGTCAAAACAGGCAGATCTCGGGTAGGGGGTGCCGAACTGTGAGACTTGGATCGATGGTAACAAGAGATGAAGGGGACAAGGTTTTACCCAGGTTTGGGCCCTCCTATGGAGGTAATACCCTACGTCCTGCTTGATTATATTGATTGTATGGGGATTACAGAGTTGATCTACCTCGAGATCAAGTAACTAAACCCTAGATGAGTTCTGTTGTTCTACCACCTAAAATCCTCCGGCTTATATAGACGCCAGGGGTCCCTAGGGTTTACACAAGGTCGGTTACACGTCGAAGGGATAAACATGCCTATTTACTACTCCAAACGTGGAGGACAAGCGATGATTCTCGAAGCTTCCTCCTTGGAGATGAGGTCTTCAATCCTTCCAGTATTCGGCAAGTGGCCCATATAGTCCGGCCCATAAGCTATAGGCCGACCTCCCGAGGACCACTTAAACCAGGACTCCCTCACCCTTGCCCTATAAAAGGAGGCCCAAGGCAACCTAGCACAGGATTCGGACCTTTGGACACTTGTACTCGCGTAGTAGCTCCCCCGAAGGCAACCTTGCCGGGTTTGAGCGTTGCGTGTGCTTCATGTTCCTTCGATCAATCCATCAAAGCAGGAGTAGGGTTTTACGCTTCTCAGCGGCCCGAACCTGGGTAAAACACCAGTGTCCCATCGTCGTGTTGTCTCATGACCTCTGCTCTTTGTGCAAATTGACCTCACCCCTACCGAACCACAAAGAGGCCCTTGGTCCCATAGGTGATCGTGTGCATCCGTGCCCCGACAATCCTACATCATCATCTATTGTTTCTCACTTTTTCCTACTGGTAAGGCTTCAAAGGTATCTCCTACTTTGAATCCCAATATATCTCATGATGATGATGTTGATGATGATGATGATGATGAGAATGAGGATAATGATGTAGTTGATGATAACATTGCTTCCTTAAATATTAAGGGAGAAATGATTTTTAAAGTTCTCCATAAGAATAAAATTGCTCGTTCCAACTTCATGGATATCATGTCTAGTGGCATTGAGGGCAAGAAATACATTGAGGAGTTGGAAGCTCATCTCGAGGAGCAGGAGGTCACCATTGAGAAAATGGAAGGTCATGAGCGTGAGTACGCAAATGAGATAGCGGATCTTTCTCAAGCTCTTGAGGAAGAACAAACCACCTCGAAAATGGCTCTAAGGCCATTAAGGGTTCGCTCATCGAACTCACTGAGTCTCATGCTCAACTTGAAGCTTCATATTTAAAAGAGCTTGCCAAGTTGCCTTCTCCTCTTGTTATTAATGATAATTCTTGTGCTACTAACTCTATTTCTTGTGAAGCATCCATATTAAAGGAGAATGTTGAGCTAAGGGCTCAACTTGAGTTGCTATCTAGCAATTATGGGGAATTGGAAGAAAAAGTCATGAAAAGCTCTCGAGCTCTCGTGGTGATCTTCTTGTATCCCATAATGTGCTAAAGTTAGCTCGTGAGGCTATTACTACCAAGGTAACATCAAGTGAGCCTCATGTGGATATTAGCACTACTTCTTGTCAAAATGCTACATTGCCATGTGCTAGTCCTCATAATTCATCTACTCATAATGTTGCTACGTCATGTGATGAATTGCTTTCATTGCCTAGTTGCTCTAATGATGAAGCTTATACTTCCTCTAGTACTTGTGTTGATACTACCCATGTAGAGGAAATCAAAGAGCTCAAGGCCCAAGTCACTGCTTTGAAGAAAGACTTGGAAAAGAGTCATGAAGGGAAGTCCACACTCAACAATATCTTGAGTGTGCAAAAATCTCCCAGTGACAAAGGTGGACTTGGATTCAACTCCAATAAGAAGAAGAATTCCGATATGAACAAGAAGAAGGGCCAATAACAAGTCAAGAATTCGGCCAAGATTGTTTGTTTCAAGTGCAAAATTGAAGGAAATCATGTTAGATCTTGCCCATTAAAGAAGAAGGTCATTAGTAACAAGCAACATGGGAAGAGGCCACAAGTTCAATCTCATGCTCAACCACAAGTTGAAGAAAGTCCACTTCCCAAGAAGACTCAAGTCAACACACCTCAAGTTGAGAAATCAATTGAGAAGAAAGTAAAGAGTAGATGTTGCTACTTATGTCATGAGAAGGGTCACCTTGCTTCTTCATGCACGAATGGTAACTTATCCAACCCAATTATTATTTATATATATTCTCTTGGGAAGGATAAGGTTAGCAATGTGTTTGCCAAGTTTGCTGGTACTCAAAGTAGTGTCAAGAAAAGAACCATTTGGGTTGACAAGCCTATTGTGACTAACCTCTTAGGACCCAACTTGGTTGGGCACTGTCGGCGTCCTGGGAACGGGGGTACCCAGACCTGCCTGCCTGCGGCCCAGGGCGTGGCCCACTTCGACAGTCAGTACGGCCCGACGCGGCATCGCTCAAGACAAGGCACTCGTGAGAGCCCCACCCTAGCGAGGAGGACGACACCAAGATCCTCGGGAGGAGGGGGGCTCTCTAGGCTCCCTCCAGAGGGGCAGAGATCTCTATGCGGCGCTCGGCCTCAAGAGGCTGAGGTGACGCCAGCCGGGCCAGGCGGGCGCCAGCGGGCACAGAAGAAACAGTTTCCACTTTGGTGCAAAGGAGGCAAGGACGTACGCGGGTTCCCAAGGCATCCCCCCAGAGGTTTCCATTCCAGCGCAACAAGACCAAGACCACGAGCCCCGCAGGACGGACGTCATCATCGAGCCCACCTTTGCATCACGACCAGGGTCTTTGCAGGCGAAGACCACCTTTCGTCAGGATAAGATGTACCTCCTGTCCCCTTTTGAATTCGGCCGTTGTGGGATCCTTTCCCGCCAGTGCGATAAGGGAAGAGGACCCGGGCCATTATAAATAGAGACTAAGCTGCGCCATAGAGGGGGAGGGATCCGAAACCACCCGAGCGCCCTCGCGAGGTTGCTCACCACTATAGCAGTTCATCCACAAACCTCCTCGTGAGGCAATCCACCAAAAGCAGGAGTAGGGTTTTACGCGTCGCAGCAGCCCGAACCTGGGTAAATCCGCGTGTTAGTCTTCTTCCCCGTGATCGAGTGAGTTCGATTCGGCTAGGCTGTGGAGCAGCGAGCTTGACGCCGAAGCTGGTGGGGATCTTCGCACACGCCCCTGAGTTCGAACCTCTTTGGGTTTCGCGGAGCCCTAAATCCGACATTTGGCGTGCCAGGTAGGGGGCATGTCGAAGCCTCTCCCTCGGCGGCTGCGACCCGGCCTCAACTCATCAGCTCCATGGCCGGCGTCTCCCCCGAGGTCGGGCAGCCCATGGCGTGCGGAAACGCCGCGGCTTGCCTGGCCAAGCCTGCGGTCGCATGCATCCTCGGCAGATCGCAAGCACCTGCTTCTGGCCACCATGTCAAGCAGTTCCTCCGCCAGGCGGGCGCGGTTCAGCCATGGCTCGAGGCCCCGTAGCCTCGGGCGTGGCCGGAGATCGACATCACCTTCGACTCCAGCGACCACCCCAGGACCACGGTCGCCGCTGGTACGCTCCCCATGCTGTGCGCACCGACCATAAGCAATGTGGCGGTCACCAAGACCCTCATCGACGGTGGCGCTGGCCTCAACGTCCTCTCCGTGGAGATCTTCAACATGCTTCAAGTGCCCTACGACCAGCTCGCACCTTCGAGGCCCTTCTCTGGGGTGGCCAGGGGTTCCGTCGCCTCGCTGGGGCGGGTGCGCCTCCCCGTCACCTTCGGCACCCGCTACAACTACCGCACCGAGCAGATCGACTTCGACGTCACCCACATCCACCTCCCTTACAACGCGATCCTCGGGTACCCTGCCCTCGCCAAGTTCATGGCGGCAATGCACCCAGGCTACAACGTCATCAAGATGCCTGGGAGCAGCGGCATCATCTCCGTCGTCGGGGATACCAAGGACGCGGTTCAAGCACTCAAGCTCACCTACAAGGCTACGGCTGCGGCGCGCCCCGACTCTGGGGATGCCGCGCAGGCTCCGGAGGCCGCGCCAGTGAAGAAGAAGCAGCTGTTCTCTTAGGACCAGGCTGAGACGAAGCAGGTGCCCGTAGACGATGGGAACCCTGGCCCCACCTTCACTATCGGCGCCGGCCTTCTTCCGGAGCAGGAGGAGGTGCTGGTGGCCTTTCTCCGCGAGAACAAGGACGCGTTTGTGTGGAAAGCATCCGACCTGGTGGGGGTCCCGAGCGATGTGATTGAGCACCACCTTATGGTGTGCCCCAACGCACGTCCGGTGAAGCCAAAGGCGAGGAGACAGGCCCAGGAGAAGCAAGCGTTCATCGCCCAAGAGGTCGGCAAGCTGAAGGAAGTTGGGGTTATTCGGGAGGTGCGATACCCGGATTGGCTGGCCAACCCGGTGGTCGTCCCAAAGAAGTGCGGGAAGGAGCGCATGTGCGTCGACTTCACGAACGTCAACAAGGCTTGCCCCCAAGACTCGTTCCCGCTGCCGCGCATCGACCAGATCGTGGACTCCACCGCCGAGTGCAACCTCCTGTGCTTCCTGGACGCCTTCTCTGGGTACCATCAGATCAAGATGGTAGTGGAGGACGTCGAGAAGACGGCCTTCCTCACCACGTGCGGCGTGTTCTGCTACAACTGCATGCCCTTCGGGCTGCGGAACGCTGGCGCAACCTTCCAGCGGTTGATGCACATCGACCTGGGGCAGCAGCTAGGAAGGAACATGGAGGCCTACGTCGACGACATCGTGGTCAAGTCGCGAGAGGCGAAGACCCTGTTCGAGGACCTGGAGGATACGTTCGCCAGCCTGTGGCGGGTGAACCTGAGGCTGAACCCCGAGAAGTGTGTCTTCGGGGTCACGTCGGGCAAACTACTCGGTTTCCTGGTGTCGCACCGGGTGATCGAGGAAAACCCGGAGAAGATAAAGGCTATAAGCAAAATGTGCCCGCCTCAGACCCTCAAGGAGATGCAGAAGCCTGCGGGTTGCGTGACCTCCTTGGGGCGTTTCATCTCCAAGCTTGGCGAGCGCACCCTCCCGTTCTTCAAGCTCATGAAGAGGAAGGGCCCCTTAGAGTTGACTCCGGAGACGGATGCGGCATTCGAAGACATCAAGCGGTACCTCACGAGCCCACCGGTGATGGTGGCGCCCCACCTTCGTGAGCCCCTGGTGCTATACCTGGCTGTCACCCCGCACTCCGCCAGTGCTGCGCTCGTGGCGGTCAGGGAGGAAGGTGCCGGCGCGCACACAACACCCCCAGGAGCCGACGGGTCCCCAGGCATGAAGCAAGGTGACTCACAGGATGCCCCGCAGCCCTCGCACCCTCAAGATGGCACTCCTGGGGCATCAGCTGCCTCGACGACCCATGAAACACCAGGATCTCGTGTGCCCGCTGCGGAGCGGGGCAACACGGATGGCTTGTCCCTCGTCGAGCACCCGGTGTACTACGTCAGTACCGTATTGCGGGACGCGCGCTCACGCTACCCTATGCAGCAGAAGCTCCTGCTCGCGCTCCTCGTCGCCTCAAGGAAGCTGCACCATTACTTTCAGTGCCACCCCATCAAGGTCATCTCTGCATATCCCTTGGAGAAGGTGTTGCGCAACCCCAATGCCGCGGGGAGGGTCGCAGAGTGGAACATCGAGTTGCAGGCCTTCGAGTTGGAGTTCGTTACAACCAGGGTCATCAAGGGAGTAGCCCTGGCGGACTTCGTGGTGGAATGGACGGACGCTCCCGACCGGGGGGCTGGACGAGGGCTAGTCCCTCACCCCCGACGACGAGGCGCCCAATGATGGGTCATGCACTTCGACGGGGCCTTCGCGCGTCGGGGCGCGGGGCTAGAGTTGTGCTCATCTCCCCGACCGGAGACAGGCTCTACTACGCCGTACAGCTCTGCTTCCAGCATGGCGAGAAGGTCTCAAACAACATCGCGGAGTACGAGGGCTTGATTGCTGGCCTCAAGGCCGCGGCGGCCTTGGGGGTTAAGCACCTTACCATCAAGGGTGACTCCCAGCTCCTCTTTAACTTCTCCAACAAGGAATACAAGCCCAAGGACGAGCACATGGAGGCATACCTGGAAGAGGTACGTAAAATAGAGAAGCGTTTCCTGGGCTTGGAATTGCATCACATCCCGCGCGGCGCGAACAAGGAAGCAGATGACATCGCCAAGAGGGCGTCGCGTCGCGAGCCTCAGGAGCCAGGCATCTTCAAGGAAAGGCTCTTCAAGCCGTCCACGGCACCCCCAGCTGAGGACCAGGTGCCACTACATGAAGAACTGCCCCCGGCACCGCCCTCAGGAGCCCCGACTTGTGGCCCGGCCTCAGGAGCCCGACTGCTCCTGGCGCTGGAGCCTCGGGCCAACGACAGGACACATGAGTTCAAGGTGTACCTGCTCCATGGCACCCTGCCAGGAAAGGAGGAAGACACAGAGTGTGTGGCTCGTCAGGCTACAACCTATTGCTTACAGGACGGCGAACTATACCGCAGGCTTCCGAACGGCGTCGCGCTGCGGTGCATATCCGAAGAACAGGGGCGCGAGCTGCTGGCCGACATCCACGGTGGAGACTGTGGACACCACTCCTCGTCCCACACCCTTGTGGGGAAGGTGTTCCGCAGTGGCTTCTACTGGCCTATGGTGCTCAACGACGCCACCGAGCTGGTCCGGTCCTGCGAGGCTTGCCAATTCCACGCCACACAGATTCATCAGCCCGCGCAGGGCCTCCAGACTATCCCGCTCTCCTGTCCCTTTGTAGTCTGGGGGCTGGATATACCGGGGCCCTTTCCCCGAGCGGCCGGCAGATACCGCTACCTCTACGTCGCCATCGACAAGTTCACTAAGTGTGCGGAGGTGGAGCCCGTCCGCACCATCCCCGCCGGCTTGGCCGTTAAATTCATCAAGGGCCTCGTGAGACGCTTCGGCGTTCCCAACTGCATTATCACTGACAATGGTTCACAGTTCACAAGCAACCTTTTCAGGACATAGTGTACTAACCTTGGAACGCAGATATGCTATGCTTCGGTGGCGCACCCATGAAGCAACGGCCAGGCCAAGCGCGCCAACGCGGAGGTCCTGCGGGGTCTCAAGACAAGGAGGTTCAAGAAGAAGCTTGAGGCCTGCGGCAGGGGTTGGCTCGATGAGCTTCAGTCCGTGTTGTGGTCCATCCGCACCACTGCGACTAAGCCCACCGGTGAGACCCCGTTTTTCCTCGTCTATGGAACTGAAGCCGTCCTCCCGCACGAGGTCAAGCATCGATCCCCGTGGGTCTTGGCATTCGACGAGGAGCGTCAGGATGCCTCGCGGGGGATAGATCTCGTGCTTGGGGAGGAGGCCCGTCGCCAAGCCTCGCTTCGAGCTGCGAGGTACCAGCAGGCGTTGCGGCGCTACCACTGCCGTAACGTCCACTCCAGGACCCTCGAAGTCGGAGACCTCATCCTGAGGTGGGTCCTTTCCAGGGAGGGCTTGCACAAGCTCTCGCCCATGTGGGAGGGCCCGTACAGGGTCGCCCGCGTCTCCAGGCCTGGCGCCGTGCGCCTGGAGACTCGGGACGGGGTCCCCATCCAGAATGCCTGGAACATCCAGGATCTCTGCAAGTTCTACCCGTGACACTCTCACGTAATAATGAGTGGGCTGTATATGCCCGGAGCCCCCCGAGGACGCGGAGGGGTTCCCACCCACGCCCAAGTGGAAGCCCCATGCTCTGCGCTGGCGGACGACACTGTCCTCCAATGACTATGCCCACGCATAGTGGAGGCCCTATGCTCCACGCTGGGGGAAGACGAAGACTAGCCTAGTGGCCGGACGCTGCAGTTCTTTGCTTCTTTTTGTATTCGAATTTGCCATTTTCTGGAATGAAACTCGAAGTTTCGCAACCTTATTTCAAAAAGGGGTGGGAATTTTTCTCCTTGCAGTCTTTTTTGTCTTGAAGTTTCGTTTTCTGAATCGACACCTGTCGGTCTCCCCCTCACGTGCCCCGCGAGCGGGGGCTGCGCACGGTGTGCACACCTCGCCAAGACCTTGGCATCCTGGTCCTCGCGCGGCACTCTCGAGTGAGCCGGCAGTTGCATGTTGCCTCAGAGGCATCCATCTCCTGGCAGCCGACCCTCGCTCGGGGGCTCTAGCCACGGCCTGGCACACCATCATGGAGCCTCGGGAGACTCGGGCACCTCTCGAGGAAGGAACTGGCAAGGAAAGGTATGGGAGCCGCTCGAGCGTCAAGGGGGAGTCCTGAGCAACGCGACTCAGGAGCCTCACTGGTCACGTAGCCCCTCGCCCCTTGGTCTCGTCCTGCTGATCCGAACACCCCAACGGCGGTCGAGGTATGCGCGGGATTGGGCCCTGCCGACGTAGAGCGCCAAGAGGGCTCCCAAACCGCCTCGCTCGCAAGAAAGAAAACCCTCCTGGCAAGATCCCCAATCTCCCCCTGTGCCACGGCCGAACCTCACGACACAGAGGCCCGCCACGGACGCATCAAGCTAAGTACCCTAACCGCGACGGGCGGGAAGTCTCAATTGACAGTAATACGGGAATCAGGATGTGCGACGAAAATGCTAAAGTAAAGGCGCAAGCGCCATAATTCATTACATGCCCCGCGGGGCCCTCCATGATTCTTGATTGCAGGGAATGGAAAAGACGAAGAAGGCGAAAGGTGGCCCCCTCAAGGGCTGCCACTCCTGAGGCCCTGGCTCCGGCGCAACCGCGCTCAGTCGGAGTCCTCCTCCTCCTTGACAGGCCCGTGGTGGCACGCCGGCGTGGCTGCTTTTTGGGCGGGAGTACGGCGCCGTCTCGGCCGGCTACCCCCTGAGGTCCGAGCATGCTGACGCGGTGGCGCGTCGTAGGTGTCATTGCTCAGGCTCTCCTTGGAGGAGGTGTCGCTACCGCTGGAAGCATGACGGCCGTCGCCAAGGGCAAGCTCGCCTCCAAGGGCGCCGCCGCCGCAAAGGCTGTCAGTTGCGGGAGGGTGATTGCTGCCACCGCCATCACCCTCCGGGCAGCACCCCAAGCGCCTTCCACCCTCCCCGAAGATCCTGACGAAGAGCGTGGCCACGCCGTCATGCTTGAAATGGAGCGTGAGCCTCCCCTCAAGGCCGTGGGCGCGGGTGAAGGTCTGCCACCCGCGGCTCAAGAAGGCATGACCTGCGGGGGTAACCTCGATCTCCACCCACAACGCGCCGCTACAACAACCATCGGCTTGCAGCCACAGGCTCGCGGGCTCGCTAGCTCGCAACGTCTCCGCGAAGAAGCGTGGGAGCTGCAGCCAGGTGATCGCCGGCCTCTCCACCCACACCACAAACTCCTGGCCCACATCGGCCGTGTGGGACCGCGGACGTGGTGGCCGGGCACCCGATGCGGGCCTCCCTCCTTGGCGACGGTCGCCATGCCCGCCACCTCCGCCTGTGTCAGAGAAGGCACCTGCCCTCGCGGGGGTGCGGCCGCGCGCCCGGGGCGCCGTCGTTGACGCCACGGTGTACTTACAAGGACGGCCCCAGCCCCTCTTGGGTGGTTGTTGGTCCGGCCCCTACTGGCGGTCCTTCCCCTTCTCAGTAGTAGAAAACCTCCTCACCGGCGTCATAGTCGAGGAGGCGGAGGCCTGGAGCAGGGAAGCGGGAAGTGGAGATGGACTGGGGCTCTGCCCCCTCCGCCCATTTATAGCCAGGTGGAGGCCAACCGGCGCCATCCCTCCACATTCCAGGCAATGATGGCCCTGCAACGCGCGCCGTTTTCTGGTCAGCCAGGGCGGTTGTCGAAGCGACATGGGGAAGTCGAGGCATACGTGCCTCGTCGTGTGCCACGCACCCGTCAGGCCCGTAGGCGATTGGGGCCTGCGGCGCTTCGGGCCGTCTTCTTCGGCTTCGCCCCGAAGCCAACTCAAGTTCGCCTTGGGCCCAGGGGCTACTGTCGGCATCATAGGAACGGGGGTACCCAGACCTGCATGCCTGCGGCCCAGGGCGTGGCCCACTTCGACAGTCAGTACGGCCCGGTGCGGCATCACTCAAGACAAGGCCCTCGTGAGAGCCCCACCCTCGTGAGGAGGACGAAACCAAGACCCTCGGGAGGAGGGGGCCTCTCTAGGCTCCCTCCGGAGGGGCGGAGATCTCTATGCAGCGCTCGGCCTCGAGAGACTGAGGTGACGCCAGCCGAACCAGGCGGGCGCCAGCGGGCACAGAAGAAACAGTTTCCACTTTCGTGCAAAGGAGGCAAGGACATACGCGGGTTCCCAAGGCATCCCCCAAAGGTTTCCATTCCAGCCAACAAGACCAAGACCACGAGCCCCGCACGACGGACGTCATCGTCGAGCCCACCTCTGCATCACGACCAAGGACTTTGCAGGCGAAGACCACCTTTCGTCAGGATAAGATGTACTTCCTGTCCCCTTTCGAATTCGGCCGTTGTGGGATCCCTTCCTACCAGTGCGATAAGGGAAGAGGACCCGGGCCATTATAAATAGATACTAAACTGCGACGTAGAGGGGGCGGATCCGAAACCACCCGAGCACCCTCGCGAGGTTGCTCACCACTGTACCAGTTCATCCACAAACCTCCTCGTGAGGCAATCCACCAAAAGCAGGAGTAGGTTTTTACGCTTCGCAGCGGCCCAAACCTGGGTAAATCCGCATGTTAGTCTTCTTCCCCGCGATCGAGTGAGTTCGACTCGGCTAGGCTGTGGAGCAGTGAGCTTGAGGCCGAAGCTGGTGGGGATCTTCGCACACGCCCCTGAGTTCGAACCTCTTTGGGTTTTGCGGAGCCCTAAATCCGACAGGGACCAACAAGCTCAAACTTGATCAATAGGTGTTTATGGAGGGCTTTGGAGACTTGGATACATCATGAAGAATTAAGGGGTCTTCATCATTCATATTATCTCAAGCCAAGTCATTTGGATTATCGAGTTTCTATCTTATATCCAATGTGCCTCCTTGCGGTAACTTGTACTTTAATTGTTTACATTTATAGTTACTTGCCCCTTTGCATGTTGTGGTTTTGTACCTTGCATGTGTTTGTATATGTTGTGCTTCCTATTTGTTTATCTTGAGTAATCAAGTATGTATGGTGGGTTG